>CM019830.1:112507311-113993448 GCA_009763385.1 Coix lacryma-jobi var. lacryma-jobi | reverse complement strand
GACTTGAGCTTACTGAAGAGCTCGTCGCAGGTGAGGGTCTCATAGTTCGGTGATTCGATGATCGCCTGAACCTTGGATCCCACACCGAACGGTCAAGAGTGTGCAAAAGCTTCAAAGCACGCTCATGATCGTCAAAGGCAACTGCTCTCTGTTAGCCCTCATCCTGTTGACAATCACCTGAAAGCGAGAGCGAATAAACTTTCTATGCTCTCGCCAGGTTGATGTCTAAAGTTCTCATACTCTCGCTTGAACGACTCGTAGAGTCGGGTTTTGACTTGAGAGGTGCCCTCATGGAAACGCATGAGAGTGTCCCAGATCTCCCGAGCCGTAGCGAGGTGAGAAACACGATCAAACTCACCCATGCTCAAACAAGAGAAAAGAGCATTACGGGCTCGGCTATTGGCATCGTGCTCATCGATCTGCTGTTGAGTCACACGAGCAGCCAAGACCACGTAATCAGGGGAGTTGCAAATATCCCAGATCGAAGCGCCCAAGCTCTGCAAATAGGCCGACATACGTATCTTCCAATACGCATAGTTCGTCCCATCGAAAAACGGCGGTTTGCCCACGCCGCGATCCATGTCGCCTTCGGTGGATCTGGAACCGGCTAAGGTGGAAGATCCTTAACCCGCTCCGATACCAATTGAAGGACCGAGAAGCTAACCGAAAGCGACCAGGGGGGGGGGTGAATGGGAGCTTCAAAATTTCCTTACGGAAACTAGATGCCACTGTCCCAAAATCGACCCCAAGAGCGAACCCTAGAGCTTGCTAATGTCCACGACCCTATATGTAGGGTGGATGCTTCCTAGAAGCACAGCGAGACACTAGACAACTCTAGAAAGCCAACGCAAAAGACGGAAATCAATTCCGACAACGAACGAGCGAAAACCGCGGACGAAACCGTGCGAAACCAGTCGCATCGGACGCTGGCCTGCGTCCGATGCCAGACCACCGGAAGCGTCCGATGCAGACTGGGCGGTTCTGGAACCTTACTGTTCCACCATCGGACGCTGTGAACAGTAATCACCCAGCGTCCGATGCAAAGGCTCCGGCGCGTCCGATGGACAACGGACGCGTCCGATGCCTAGCGTCCGATGCAAGTAAAACGCCGAAAACGTGACACGCGTCACCGGAGCGTCCGATGCTAGGGACCCTAGCGTCCGATGCTCCCGTGATGGCGTCCGATGCTCCCGAAAACAGCGCAGTTCTTTGATGATTCAACCCGATCTCCTCTAAATCAAAAGCTCTAGGCCTAGGATTCGATCTGAGGGGTCACAAGGATGTTAGTGAGCTATCTCTAAGAGATCATGGCTCGAACCTAACTCCAAATCGGTGAATCAAGAAATTTCGGGGCATGGAGGCAAGAACGCAATCCAAAACGAAAATCGATCGATCTCCTAGACCGTGAGGTTAGAGATTAATTCCTTCGGTGGAAAGGAGAGCCTCACGATCTAGAACAACTTGGTTCAAACGGTTTTGCAAAAGATGAACCGAGCAAAGAGATCAAGCGACGGGAAAATCGTGGAGAAAAAGGATTCGCGAAGAAACACAAAGAAAACGCGAATCACAGCCACGAACTCGAATTAAGGACGCAAATCAAGCCATCGATCTGTGCTCCAAGGTGAGGATACGGCCTCACTTCCTCAAGTCAACAGTACACAGAGTGGAGTCTCTCTGCGGATCTCAACTAGCTAGAGCAGGGATGGGAGAGTGGAAACCCTAGGTGCTAGGAAGCAAATGACTGCGCTAACTGAGATTGAGATCGGGAGGAGGGTGTCTCCCCTAGACTACTTATACTAACCTAGCCTAAGTCTATTTCCTACTCTACCCCTCTCTACTCTAATTACAGAGCGGACCAGCCTAACCCTAAGGCTATTCTAGTCCACCCGCTGGTGGTAGGTAGATCCGACGGCCACGCCGCACGGTCTTCCGCGTCGCCTCCACGCAACCTTCAGATCGCCGCCACGTGCCGCCACCACTCTGCACCCCCGGTTTTGCGGCCCAAACCGGGAAACCAGCCTTTTCCATCAGCCCCCGGTTTTGAGGCCCAAACCGGGAAACCAGCCTCCAGCCCGAGTTTTGTGGCCAAACTCGGAAACCGTCCGCGCCCGAGTTTTGAGGCCCAAACTCGGAAACCGGCCCACGCCCAGGTTTTGAGGCTCAACCTGGAAACCGTCTCGCCCAGGTTTTGTGGCTCAACCTGGAAACCCAGCACCCAGGTTTTGAGGCCCAAACCTGGAAACCGTCCACCGTTGGTTTTTCCGGGCTCTACCAACAAACCGGCGTCGTAGAGGGGATGCACCGCCTGTGCACCCCTTCCACCGACATGATCGCACTTCTCCGCTGTCGCTGTCACAGGCTGCCAGCCACCACAGCTGATCCTCCGGCCTCCAGTCCATCAGTCCAAGTCCACGTCCGCCCTTCACCGTCCGATACATCGGCATGGCACGTCCGCCGCACGGCACGCCCATCCTTCATCGCGCCCGGTCCGTCGGCACGGCACGTCGCAACTTGACCTTCACCCGCCATCGATCACTGTCTCCGTGCTCGACACCTGCACAACACAAGCCAAAGAACATGCGCATCATCTCCGTTGACAATCACTCATCACACAGAGACTCGGCATACACCCATGTATCCGCACAAACTCAGAAACCCGCAGCGCCCGAGTTTTGAGGCCCAAACTCGGAAACCCGCAGCGCCCGAGTTTTGAGGCCCAAACTCGGAAACCGGCCCATCGCCCGAAGTTTTGTGGCCAAACTCGGAAAACCGTCCGCGCCCGGTTTTGTGGCTAACCTGGAAACCGAGCACCCGGTTTTGAGGCCCAAACTCGGAAAACCGTCCACCCGGTGGTTTTTCCCTGGCTCAACCACCAAACCGGAGCTGTAGAGGGATGCACCGCCCGTGCACCCCGTCCACCGAACGTGTCCCCAGGTCCTCGACCCGAGCAACACCGTGCCCGCAAGTCTCCGCTCGTCGCTGTACCAGGCTGCCAGCCACCACAGCTGATCCTCAGCACTCCGTCCTCAGTCCAAGCTCACGTCCGCCCTTCACGCTCGATAATCGGCATGGCACGTCCGCCGCACGGCACGCCCATCCTTCATCGCACCCAGCCCGTCGGCACGGCACGTCTTAACTTGACCTTCACCTTGCCCTCGATCACTGTCTCCGTGCTCGACACCTGCACAACACAAGCCAAAGAACATGCGTCAAACCCGTTGACAATCACTCATCACTCAGAGACTCGGCATACACCCATGTATCCGCAAATTCCTTGGATGCTCCTTAGTGTCTTGGGGTTCTAAAAAGCAAAATTGTGTAGCCCATCCACAGCCGAGGTCGAGTAGTTGCTGCAGTGCATGTTGTGCGCAATACTTTGGATGAGGCAAACCCTTCGTGACTTCGGATGTAACTTTACTCATATCCCACTCTTGTGTGCCAATGAAAGTGCCATAAACTTGCAAACAACCCAGTGAGTCACTCAAGAACCAAACATATAGACATCTGACATCACTTCTTGAGAGATCATGAAATCAAAGGAGATATCGCCATTAGACATGTGAGCACGACAAACAAAAATAGCCGATATCTTCACTAAGCCTCTAGATGAGTCAAGGTTTGTGCTTTGAGGAGTGACTAAATATCTTGACTCTCGTAACGTAGTTTGAAACCTAGCATGCTTGATTGATCAACTAGAATGACCTAGGCAAAACCATTTCAAAACTTTCATATTGTGTTTCAAAATCTTTGAGAAAGAAACTTGCTAGGAATGACCATTGTTCTGTATTGTTTGATTGTCACGGGTCATAACATGCAAGTAGTATGTGTCCACTCCAAGAATGAAGCTGTAGTAACTAGAAATAAACTATCTGTAGGTGATGTCCGGCAGTGCCGGGCCAGGAGCGAAAAGTACGGGCCCGGCAGTGCCACGACAGGGGTGCGGCAGTGCCGCGACTATCGATTCAGCTTGAATCAGTTGTTTTACCGTGTGGGGCCAAGGGAAAACTGTTCTTATCTTACCCGATGGGCCTCTCTCTCTCTCTCCCCCCCTCATCCTATTCACCGCACCCGTGACCTCCTCTCCCTTCTTCTCTCTCGGGCGAAAGGCGACCGCGCTCCCTCCCCACCGACCGTGCTCCCCGGCAACTCCAGCCTCCGGAGGTGCTGCTCGGGATCTCCTTCGGTGCTCTCCGTCGTCCTCTTCTCAAGGGTCTCCTTCCCTCTCCTTCCTCTCAGGTGAAGGTCAAAATCCCAAACCCTAAGTTTTTCCCGATTTGTAAAATCGACATGGGTATTGTATTTAGAGGTTGTAGAAGGGTTTGTAGATGATAGGGAAGTGATAGAGATGATGGATGTGGTGTTCCTTGGCTCAGATCTGGCATCCTGCGCGGTAGGGCCGCAACCCTGCATGGCAGTGCGCGGGCCCCGGCAGTGCCGCTCCCAGAGCGGCAGTGCCGGACCATGAGCAGGGTTTGATCCAAGTAACACCTTATCCATCAAAATCTATCGCCTCACTATAAACCTACCAGCCCTTATGCAGTCTTCTAATTCGCAGTTTTCATGTTTTAGATGTCGGGCGGAAGAGGAGATGAGAGAGAGGGTCAAGCAGAGGATGGATCCGCTCAGGGGGAGGAGCAGCAGCCATCCGTCGAGGTGGCTCTAGCTCCAAGGAGATGTTTCAGCGAGGCAGCAAATCCGGGATGAGGCTCGCCTGCAGATGCAAGGGCGACAGATAGGGAAGACCTCTACCCCAACATCCCAGAGCACTTGGCGAAGGTCAGCAGGGCGCACTTGCAGCCATACATAGAGGATGTGCAGGAGAGGCCTCCTCAGGACACCAAGGACAGGCAGCCTGTGTCCTATTATCAGCAGTTCAGCTCGGTCAAGTCTCAGCGCCAACACAACCCATACAACCATCAAAAGGATATGGGCATTGACTACAGGTTCTGGAATGAGTTCCATTCTGACTTTTATCGCTCAGTCCTGTACAATGCAAGAAGCAAAAGATTCTAAATATGAAGTATGTTGATTGGGAGCATCTAGAGAGCAAGACTGACCGTGACATCAACAGGGTGGTGGTTGCATGTAAGGCAAGAAACATGTATGATCTGATGGGATTTAGTTATAATTGGAACACCGAGATCATCCATCAGTTCCATGCGACGCTTGTATGTTGACAATGTGGTTGAGGGAGATGCATTGGATGACCGAGGGTCGTCACTACAAGGTCACTTATGAGACCTTTAGTAGGATCCTCGGTTTGGGCAGCGAGGATAGAGAGTATGATAACCTGCATGATGAGAGGACTTTGACAGATTCTGAGATTGCTTTCATGTATGAGGACCCTCGGAAGGCAGATGGGTGGTCAAGGGACTACAAGGTTTTTATTACATGTTGAACAACCTCTTCAGGCAAACTCCCAACCCAAAGAGTGGGTCCCATTCTAACTTGTATGGATATGGCAGGAACATGTTGGCTAGGATGGCCCCAGGGGCTAATCGCTTTTCCATATCCAGCTTTATATGGACTGAGCTTCAGGTTGCAGCCGAGGATGCTAGGAAGGCAGTTCTCTATGCCCCCTACATCATGTTTATGATTGAGATGGTTTTCGGCTATACCTTTGCTAAGGATGGGTTGCATGAGCCGTACCGTGCAGAGAAGAAGAGAGGAGCAGTAGCAGGGGCAGCAGAGCAGACAGGCCAGAGAGCTCCCGCCCTTCTATCCGAGGAAGAAGAAGAGCAAGCTGGCCAAATGGATCAAGGCCATCTTCTCTACTTGCACCTACGCAGCCTAGACAGCTCACCAGGCACTCGTGAGCAGCGAGCAGAGCGAGAGCGGGCGGGACGTTCGCCGTTACCTCCACCCCGCTCTCCACCTCACTTTGACCTCTCCAGTCTTGACTCAGATGACATAGACTCAGATGGAGATGAGGAGCAGGAGGAGATAGTGCCTGTGCCACCCCGTCGTTCTACACGTGCCTCGACCTCGACCCGCTACACCAGTTCCACTCACCGTCAGGGGAAGGCCGTGGTAGAGTCCGACGACGACGATGATGACGATGATGATGATGAGGAGGAAGAAGAAGTTCAGTGGGACAAGATAGCTTCGGATGATGAGTGAGTGTTTGGACACTCTTCTCTTCTCTACTTCTCTCTTTTTGGTGACTTGTTGCCAAAGGGGGAGAATTAGGTGAAGCGAAGGGGGTAGGGGTACAACACTTTCTTTCGTCATGTCCTCATCATGTTAGTAGTTGTGAGTTGTGAGGGAGTTTGATTCGTTCAAAACTCTATGTTTGTAATATTACTCTATGGTACTACTTCTTAGGCTTGGATGTGGACATGTACTTTTACCTGCTTATCTAGCCTGTGTTATCTTGTTTAGTTCTGTTATTGATTATGCTTTGTGGCTTTGTGTTATTCCGCTGCGTTTGCTGTCTGTAGCCTGAGCGGCAGTGCGCTCTAGGGCCGGCAGTGCCGGGCTCCGGCAGTGCCGCGCCCAGTGCCGCTCTGGCAGAAAGACAGCAAACATCTCTGATGTGCTTAAACTGTCATTCGCATCACGTATATTCTTGACACGTTTAGTTGCACCCCACAAAGCTATTAGATGTGAAACTGAACCTATCTCTCACTTTTGAATATGTGAATTGTTGGCCTCTAATGCCAATTCGAGATTTCAGCTCTCATTCACACATTTAGGGGGAGGTTTCACACCTAAGCTTCTAAATCTCAAGTATTGTACCCTCTTATTGTAAGCTTCGATTGTGTTGTCATCAATCACCAAAAGGGGGAGATTGTAAGTGCAATCAAGCCTAATTGTGGGTTTTGGTGATAATGACCACACGATTGGAGAACTAATGACATTCATGAAGTTGATAAGCAGGTTATGATAAGAAAAGATGGTGTATGTACGTTGGTGGACCCCCCATACTACATTTCATCGGATCCGGACTCAAAGTGATATATCAAGCTTTTTTCATTTGAATTGGAGTTATAGGAATGCCGTACTATCAAGGGGGAATGCAAATACATTGCTATGGCTGAATGACTGACATGTGCTCAAAACCAACCCAAGCCATCCATGTTTCTAACCAAAGACAGCTGCACTGAATTCCAATCCAACCCTGTCTAAATGGTAGGCGCGGCAGTGCCGCTCTTGTCGCGGCAGTGCCGGGCTTCGGCCGGCACTACCGTGACTTGTTGTAACCGTTGGCAGGGAGGAGATATTTACTCCATCTCCCTGCCACCCCAATGGTCATCCACGACCATAACTCGTCACCTACCTCCAGACAAGCTTCTCTCTTCCCCATTGAAGGCTCTCAACTCCCCTCTCACCAATCCTTCGATTTCCATTGATTCGAAGTGATTGAGAGGCTTAAACCTTCATCAAAGAGAAGCCCTAGCTAAGATCTACTTCCTAGAGCACTTGATTTGAGCCATAGCCGGTGGATTTGCTTCTATTACTCTTGGGTTCTTGGAACCCTACCTCAGCCGGCTAGGCGTCACCCTAGAGCTTGCCAACTTGTGTGGCGGCCTAGGGAGGTTTGTAATCGATTGTTCAGCTAGTATTATTACCCCTCACCCAAGGATTTGGTTCCTTGACTTGAGAACGAGGTAGAGTTGCAAAGCTCATGACCTAAGTGGTCAACCTGAACAACGTGGAGGTAGGCAAGCCTTGGTGGCGAGATGAAACCACGGGATAAATCACTTGTCTCTTGTGCTTGCTTAGTTTCATTCTTCATATTCATGAGCTTGTGATAGATTCTAGGGTTTGGCCCGATTACTTTATTCCTCTTATTTGGCTTGGAGTAGTTGGTTATGCTGGTTCATAGAACTTGTTGTAGCATTTCTATTCATATAGAATCAGTTAGTTGTGGCTGGATTTCGAATTGCAGCTTCTGGTATCACACTGCGCGGCGTACCGCGCTGGGCCGGCAGAGGAGTGCCGGGCAGCGGCAGTGTCGGGCACATAGCGGTAGTGCCGGGCTTATCTAATTAAGTTTTGAGCTGTGATTTTTGACAGGCCTATTCACCCCCCCCCCCCCCTCTAGGCCACACAGGTCCTACACCTGGGGGCGCTGATTGGTTTCTGAGTTTGGGCCACAAAACTCGGGCTGAGGATGGTTTCCAGGTTTGGGCCTCAAAACCTGGTGTTGTGCGGGTTTGCTGAGTTTGGGCCACAAAACTCAGGCTACGGTCGGCTGGTTTCCCGGTTTGGGCCTCAAAACCAGGGGATGGCTTGTGAAGGAAGGCTGGTTTCCCGGTTTGGGCCACAAAACCGGGGTGCGACGTCCAGGAAAAGGACAAGCAGAGCGGTGGCGACACATGGCGGCTGTAAGGAAAATGGACCTCGGACCATTTAACTTCCGATTTTGGTGTTTGATGAACAACATAACCAAATTGGTCTAATGCGTTTGCAAGTGTTTGTTTTGTTTTGTAGTCCAATAGGGTGCAAATGTGACTTGGACTAAGGCGACGTGGTGATCCGATGATCAACACCTCAAGCAAGACTCTAGAAGCTCAGTTAAGGACCCTAAAGATCAAGCGAAGTCCAAGGAACAAGAATGGAACCAAGTTGTGCGCAAAGAACGAGAGAAAGGCGGGAAGAACAAGTGACCGGACGCTGCCTCGCAGTGACCGGACGCTGGCCTAGATGCGTCCAGTCAGTACACCAAGCCAGTAGTGACACGTCAGAGGGAACGGGACGTGCTTTTTGGAGTAGCGACCGGACGCACCGATGCTACTGTTCCTCAATGCGACTGCGTGATCGGACGCTACGACGACGATCGGACGCTAGAGCTCAGCTGAGTCCGATCGAACACATAGAGGTTCCAGAGGCACAAAATCGTGACCGGACGCGTCCGGTCGTCTGTGACCAGACTCATGGCAGAGTCCGATCAGTGCCTGTGCCCGCTGGCAACTAGCCGTTGTGAGAGACCGGACGTGTCCGGTCAGGACGTGACGAGCGTCCGGTCGATGGCAGAAAAGCCCATCTTCTTGCCCAACGGCTCTATTTGGATGGGGCTCTATATATACCCCCATGGCTGGCCAAAAACATATGGTTGGAGCACAAGGAAGTATACCAAGTGCATAGACACATATTTAGTTGCTCTAGCCACCAAAGTGCTCAAGTGATATACTCGGTGATTAGTGTATGTGCTTTGCGAAGTGCTTAAGCTAGTTAGACCACCGCTTTGCGCTTGCTCTAGGTGTTAGGCCTAGTGTTTAGTGAGGTTGGAAAACCTCTTATCTACCGGTGCTTGCGCGCACCGTGGTTGTACATCAGCGGGGCTTGTAGTCTTGCGAGACCACCACCAACCGAGTTTGTGGTGTGGGCCGCGTCCGTGATACCGAAGGGAACAAGGCCCGCGGCGCTTCGGCCGGAAACTTGATAGTGAAGACCGGACGGAGAGCATCCGGGGAGGCTTTGCCACGAGTGGCTTAACCGGAGACCCACTTGCGCGTGGGGAAGACCGGAGCTATCCACGGAGTTACCGACCGTGAGCTTGGCCCTTGCGAGGGATTCCTTGCGAGGGGCTCCAACGAGGACTAGGGGGAAGCTTGCGCGCTTCTCGATACCTCGGTAAAAATACCGGAGTCATCGACGGGGGTTTGCATCTCTATCACACTCTTTAGCTTCCTCATTTACATTGCTACCTTGTTCATATGCTTACCTTTCCTAGCTTACTTGCGAGTTGATAGGTTTGGAAACTAGGTAGCATAACTTTTTTTTTTGCGGTTGAGATAGCAAACACACATAGCCAAAACCTTAGTTGCAGTTTAAATAATTTTCTTTCTTTCAAGGTTTTGTCTAGGTGGAAATTAGAGGCCATAGTTTAGAGTAGAAGTTTTAAGTTGCTAATTCACCCCCCCCCCCTCTTAGGCGTCTCGGTCCCTTCAATTGGTATCGGAGCCGGTGTGGCTCTTTGTGGACTCTTGGCTAATCGCCTTCGAGCCGGCGCCCCTAAGAGAGGTTAGGATGGATATCTCTAGGCCTCCACACTTTGATGGCACTAACTTCCCTTACTATAGTGCTAGGATGGCTTGCTTTTTAGAAGCCGTTGATCTAGGTGTTTGGAGACGTCACCCGCGACGGGATGAAACCCATTAAGAATCCCGAGAAGCCTACGCGTGGTGATGAAAAAGAAATTCATCGTTAATGCTAGAGCTAAAAATTGCTTGTTTGAATCTATTAGCATGGATGTCTTTAACCAAGTTTTTACTTTGCAAACATCTCATGAAATTTGGTTAAAACTACATGAGCTCCATGATGGTACAAGTAATGTACGTGAGCAAAAACATCACCTAACTAAAACAAGCTATGATTCCTTTAGAATGAATGATAATGGGCTTGTTCGTGATATGTATCTCGGTTGAATCTAATTATCAATGAGCTCCATTCTATAGGAATTACAAAGCTAGGTGATGCGGATATTGTGAGGAAGATCATCTCCGTGCTTCCAAAGAACAAATATGCAACCATCGTCACCATCCTCCACAACATAGAGGACTTGAGCACCATGACCCCGCCATTGTCATTGGCAAATTGGTGGCATTTGAGATGTCACGCAAGATGGGTCAAGAAGAAGCCTTCATCAAGCAAAGACATTGCTCTCACATGTGAGCACAAAAAGATGAAGGGCAAAAAGCAAGTTGAGACAAGCTCAAGCTCCTCTAGTGAAGAAGAGGATGATGAAATGAAGAATCAAGTGATGATGATCAAGCCTCCACCTCATCCGACTCCTCCTTAGATGAAGAAGAAACAATCAAGCTCATGAAAGGAGTGAAGAGGATGATCCGCAAGCTCATGTCAAGGTGTTCCCATCACCCATAGAAGATTGCCTCTTCACCAATCAAAGAAGAGAGCAAAGAAAAAAGGGATGCTATAGATGTGGCAAGAAAGGGCACTTTGTGGAAGATTGTCCAAAACAAAAGCCCACACCCAAGGACAAGAAAAAAAGGGATGCAAGGCCAAAGCTCTCACCACCATCAAGACATGGGATGATTCATAAAGTGGTGATGGATCCAACACAAGAGGCATGGCCGCAAGCACTCATCATCAAGCTCCTCACGTATGTGCCTTATGGCACGAGGTAACACAAGCCTATCTCTAGTGATAGTGATAGAGATAGTGATAGTGATAGTGATGATGACTACCTTCTACAATCAACTTGTGCAAGATAATCTTAAATATGCTAAAAGCTTGTACTAGCCAACAAAAGAAGATTAATATTTTAAAGAAAAATTAGATAGTTCTCAACAAGCCTACAATGCTATGCTAGACCAATATGAAACTTTTTCAAACTTAAATGTTGAGCTATCTAATAAAATTGAGAAACTTGAGGAGTATAAGCACATATGATAGCACAAGTAATGATGAGCAACTTGCTAAGAAAAATGAAAAACTAAAAGCAAAGTAGCTAGCACACAAGATGCTTACAAAAGTTTGCTGCCAAAATGGAAATTATGTGCAAACATTGTGATGAGCTAACTAATAAAGTTGCTAATCTTGAAACCATCAGAGCAAACCCCACAGAGGCACCTAAATTAGAAACTCTATCTTGATATGCCTAAAAAAGGAATGTCTCTTTTCTTGCATTGATTTACTTGATTTAGACTCACCCATGTGCAAACAAGCTTGTGTTGAGAATGTGATTGTAGAAACATGTACACAGAAATTGCGATGGAAATGAGCTACTAACCAAGAAGTGACTCGCCTCACCATAGACTTGACTCAACCAAAAGGCAAACGAAGCAAACCCGAACTCATCAAGATACACCGCCAAAGGGAGTGAAGAAAGCTTGATGAGGAGCAAATCGTGGTTTGCTACGTTTGCCACAAGGAAGGCCACAAGTCTTATGAGTGCAAGGTGAAGCAATGGGGAGAAGAAGAAGAAGAAAACAAAAAGCAAACAAAAAGCAAGCTCTCCAACACCGCCTACACCAACAAGGTGAACAAGAAGGCCACCACACCTTATCTTTTAAAAAGAAGAAGAATGACAAGGTGGTGGCTATCAAAGTGAACAAGCAAGCCAACAATGGGGCCAAACGCATTTGGGTGCCTAAGGACATCATCTCAACCATGAAGAGCACCAAAAAGGTTTGGTTCCCAAAAGGGAAGTGAGTAGTCAAGTGGACTACAGGGAATTTGGAGACTTGGCAAAGGTTAGATGCATATCATGGGGTGCATCACATTGGATCATGTCATTGCCAAGTATGTTAGTGGTACTTTGGACCCAAGTTCCCCCTCCCATGTTAGGTAACAAGATTTAAATTCCACTTTCATTTGGTATAATGTCTTGCAATTACTTTTAGCATCTAGTTCCTTCATTGCCTATGTTTGCATTGGTATGTTCATATCTTTTGTCATGCAAATTAGGCTTATCATATGGTAGTTTTGCTCGGTATCACTCACATCTTAGAGCAATTATACATGGTTACAATTGGTTAGAAGCATGGCACATAGCTTCTTTTACTTTGTACTTATCTTATATGTGCCAAAGTCCAAATTTTAGATAAACTACCCCGACTACCATTTTCAATTAATGTCACATTTTTGTAATATCAATATGGAAAATGGTAGTTTGACCTTACAAGTCAATGTGCATGTCTCCTACAAGTATTTCAATCTTGTATGCACACTTTTAGGGGAGTTTACTCTACAATTTGGAAGCTTTGAGACTAACACTACTTTTAAGATTATCATGTGTGTAGTAGTCTCATTGCAAGGAAAATGGAGTTCTCGGAGACAAGCATCATGTATGGTGATAATCCAATTGGCATCTACATGTGGTATTCCTACCAATATCATTATGTTGATTTCAATTTAATACTCTTATATGCTTTCTCCATGCATTATATAGATTAAACTTTGTGCCTTAATTCGTCGGTTATGCATATGCTTTTGCCTTAATCATATGTATGCATATACTTAGGGGGAGTTTTAGCTTATATAATGTTTCCTCTCTTGAGCTTTAATGTCTTCCTTTTCGGTGTTTGATTCCAAAGGGGGAGAAATGTGTAGGGACAAAATCAAGCCCAAACTAAAACAAACAACATAACCAAAATCAAATTTTCAAAATTTTATGGTTATCTTTTTGGGAATGGTCCAACAAAGGGAGGAAGTGGATCATTGGAGTTAGAGGGAGATCTAATCCATCAAGCCACTAAAAGGAACTCAATGGCAAGGGCAAGATATATTAGATTAAATATGTTTCAATTCAGTATCTTTTTAACATCATATAATCTTGCCTTTGCATTGCATCCTAGCAAGTAGATTGCATTTTAAATTATGTATCTATTATTTGCTTGTTTTGGTCGTGTTGTCATCAATCACCAAAAAGGGGAGATTGTAAGGAAAATGAACCTCGGACCATTTAACTTCGGATTTTGGTGTTTGATGAACAACATAACCAAATTGGTCTAATGCGTTTGCAAGTGTTTGTTTTGTAGTCCAATAGGGTGCAAATGTGACTTGGACTAAGGCGACGTGGTGATCCGATGATCAACACCTCAAGCAAGACTCTAGAAGCTTAGTTAAGGACCCTAAAGATCAAGCAAAGTCCAAGGAACAAGAATGGAACCAAGTTGTGCGCAAAGAATGAGAGAAAGGCGGGAAGAACAAGTGACCAGACGCACCGATGCTACTGTTCCTAAATGCGACTGCGTGATCGAACGCTACGACGACGATCGGACGCTGGAGCTCAGCTGAGTCCGATCGAACACAGAGAGGTTCCAGAGGCACAAAATCATGACCGGACGCGTCTGGTCGTCTATGACCGGACTCATGTCAGAGTTTGATCAGTGCCTGTGCCGGCTGGCAACTAGCCTATGTGAAAGACCGGACGCGTCCGGTTAGGACGTGACGAGCGTCCGGTCGATGGCAAAAAATCCCATCTTCTTGCCCAACGGCTCTATTTGGATGGGGCTCTATATATACCCCCATGGCCGGCCAAAAATATATGGTTGGAGCACAAGGAAGTATACCAAGTGCATAGACACATATTTAGTTGCTCTAGCCACCAAAGTGCTCAAGTGATATACTCGGTGATTAGTGTATGTGCTTTGTGAAGTGCTTAAGCTAGTTAGACCACCGCTTTGTGCTTGCTCTAGGTGTTAGGCCTAGTGTTTAGTGAGGTTGAAAACCTCTTATCTACCGGTGCTTGCGCGCACCGTGGTTGTACATCGGCGGGGCTTGTAGTCTTGCGAGACCACACAACCGAGTTTGTGGTGTGGCCGCCTCCGTGTACCGAAGGGAACAAGGCCCGCGGCGCTTCGGCCGGAAACTTGATAGTGAAGACGGCGGAGAGCATCCGGGAGAGGCTTTGCCATGAGTGGCTTAACCGGAGACCCACTTGCGTGTGGGGAAGACCGGAGCTATCCACGGAGTTACCCGACCGGGAGCTTGGCCCTTGCGAGGGATTCCTTGCGATGGGCTCCAACGTGGACTAGGGGGAAGCTTGCACGCTTCTCGATACCTCGGTAAAAAAACCGGAGTCATCGATGGGAGTTCGCATTTCTATCACACTCTTTAGCTTCCGCATTTACATTTGTACCTTGTTCATATGCTTTACCTTTCCTAGCTTACTTGCTAGTTGATAGGTTTGGAAACTAGGTAGCATAACTCCTTTTTGTTGCGGTAGAGATAGCAAACACACATAGCAAAACCTTAGTTGCACGTTAAATAGTTTTCTTTCTTTCATAGGTTTTGTCTAGGTGGAAATTAGAGGCCATAGTTTAGAGTAGAAGTTTTAAGTTGCCTAATTCACCCCACCCCCTCTTAGGCGTCTCGGTCCCTTCAGCGACAATCGGTGAGGTTGCGTCGAGGCAACGCTACCAGTTGTGCGGGCGTGGCCGTCGGATCACCATCTTCGAGTTGGTCCAGAATAACCCTAGGGTTTAGCTGGTTCGCTCTGTAATTAGAGAGGGGTAGAGTAGGAATTAGAATTAGGATAAGTAGAGGGAGACACCCTCCTCCCATTCCATCTCAGTCATTTGCTCTTTTACTTCTAGGGTTTCCTGCTCTCCCACATCCTCTGCTGTAGCGAACTGAGATCCACAGAGAAGAGAACAATACATCTGTGCCCGTGAGATTTTGAGGAAGTGAGACCGTAATCTCACTGTTGTAGCGTGTGGTAGCCACACGGTTGCAAATTCATGGTTGTGATTTGCGTTTTCTTCTTGTTCTTCGCGGATTACTTTTCTCCACGATTTTCCCCGTCGATCGATCTCTTTGTTCGTTGCATCTTTTGCGATTCCGTTTGAAAAGAGATGTTCTAGATCGTGAGGCACTTCTTTCCACCGAAGGAATTCACCTCTAACCTCACGAGCTAGTAGATCGGTTGATTTTCGTTTCGGGTCAAGTCTTTCTCCCTTCCCCCGAATTTCTTCGAATCATCGATTTGGACATAGGATCGAGCCATGATCTCTTAGAGATAGCTCACTATCATCTTTGTGACTCTTCTCACCAAGTTTGATCTCTAGAGGATTTGTTTCGGGTGAGATAGAGTCGAATCGGTGAACGAACAGTAGACTTTCGGGGTGACCGGACGCTTGGCTCGGGCTGACCGGACGCACCCCAGAGTCCGATCGTTGAATGTTCATCGCGATTTTTTCCTGCGTACTGACCGGACGCTCGCCTTGAATGTGACCGGACGCAACCCTTCTACTGTTCACGGTTGTTGTCTGTATCGACCGGATGCTCTGTCGTTGACCGGACTCTTCACTCAAGTGAGTCCGGTCGTGAACAGTAAGGTTCCAATTCGGCTTTTGTCGGACCGGACATGTCCGGTGCCTACTGACCGGACGCACTAGTGAGTCCGGTCAATGCTGTTTCGCGCTGTTTCGTTTGCGGTTCGTTCGATCATTGACAGATTTGGTTTCCGTCTTTTGCGTTGGGTTTCTAGAGTTGTGTAGTGTCCCGCTGTGCTTCTCGAAAGCATCCACCCTACACCTAGGGTCGTGGACACTTGCAAGTTCTAGGTTTGCTCTTGGGGTTGATTCTCGGGACTGTGACAACAAGTTACCTTAAGGAAAATTTGTAGCTCCCATTCACCCCCCCCCCCCCTCTGGTCGCTTTCTGGTTGCACTTTCGGTCCTTCAATTGGTATCGGAGCAGGTTAAGGATCTTCCACCTTAGCCGGTTCCAGATCCACAGAAGGCGACATGGATCGCGGCGTGGCAAACCGCCGTTTTTTGATGGACAAACTATGCGTACTGGAAGATACGCATCGGCCTATCTCCAGAGCATGGGCTCTTCTGTTTGGGAGATTTGCAACAAGGACAATTACGTTGTCTTGGCTGCTCGTGTTACTCAGCTTCAGATGGATGAGCACGATGCCAATAGCCGAGCACGTAACGCTCTTTTCTCCTGTTTGAGCATGTCCGAGTTTGATCACATTTCTCATCTCCCCACGGCTCGTGAGATTTGGGCGACCCTCATGCACTTCCATGAGGGAACCACTCAAGTCAAATCCCGTCTCTACGAGTCGCACAAGCGGGAGTACGAGAACTTTCGACACATGCCTGGCGAGAGCATAGAGAGTTTATTCGCTCGCTTTCAGGTCATTGTCAACAAGATGAGAGCAAACAAAGAGTTGTTGCCTTTTGACGATCATGAGAGGGCTTTGAAGCTTTTGCACACTCTTGATCAGTCGGTGTGGGACTCAAAGGTCCAGGCGATCATCGAAATGTCTAACTATGAGACCTCACTTGCGACGAGCTCTTTAGTAAGCTCAAGTCTAGTGAGATTGACGCCATGTCGAGGGGGCTTCTTATGAAAATCCTTCCGGCCCGACTATGGCTTTGGTTTCTGGCTCTTCTGCTAACCCCTCTGGAGGATTTGCACTTTCTTCACTCTTTTCTGTCACAGAGGACCAGCTGGAGTCTTTGGGGGATGACGAGTTGGCATTGCTCGCCAACCGGTTCTTGCGTTCCACAACAACCGCATGAACCGTCGCCGCGGAGGAGGACGCTCAGGATGCTTTGAGTGCGGCGACCCTGACCACTTCATCGCCAACTGTCCCAAGAAGAAGCACACATCTGGGAAAGGCGATTATGGGCACAAGTATGACTCCAGCAAGCGCAAGGAGAAGTACGTCCCCATGAGGCACAAGCGGAGGGGCGGCTTCGACAAGGAATACATCAAGAAGAAGTACTTGGAGAAGGCCCAGGCGGAGCAGCGTGCGTTCTTCGCCACGCTCAGCAACGTCGACGGCTCGGATGATGACTCCGCTTGCTCAAGCGATGACGAGTCCGAGAAGAAGAAGAGGATCGAGGACAAGCTGAACGGCCTCTGCTTCTTCGCCGACGACGATGGCCTCTGCACCATGGCCCTTGGTGATGAGGTCGATGGCAAGCTGGAGGACCCTCGGAACGACGACGACACCTCTCAGGTATCTCTCACCCACGACGAGCTTTCTGTTGAGGTCGAGAAGCTTACTGCCGCCTTGCTTGTCAAGATAAGTTGCTTAGGCGTGCTGCTAGAGAGCGCAAGGAGTTTAGGCAGAAGTGGGAGGACATAGTGAGGGAGCTTGAGTTCGCTAAGTCCACCGTGGTGGCTGAGGAGGCTGAGTGTGTATGCTGAGTGTGAGATGTGCACCAAGCACATGACTGACCTTCTCACCTGAGAGGTAAGTATGCTGCTGGTTGGAGAGGTGGATGAGCTCCGGCTAGACCCCTGTTGTTGGGTGCGTGCAAGTCTTGTCCAGTCTTGCAAACCGAGTTGGCAGAGAAGGATGCCAAGATTGAGTCTCTTGAGAAGGCCAGCTTGGCAGCACTTGTGTGACTAGGTGCGCTTTGTGTGAGGGTTGGAGATGGAGATCGCTAATGTGAAGCATGACAAGATGCAAACCGAGGAGGAAAACACATACCTTCGGACCATCTTGTCATGGGTGTCTAGCGGTGAGTGCCACAGCTCGGGATGATGATCTCCCAATTCAAGCAAGCTGCTGGAGGTCCTGGTGTAGGCTTTGCTCCGGCGTTGATGTTCTGCTTTGGGAAGATTGGAGAGTCGAGTGGTTTGAACCCGAGTGAGAAGCCCAACTCCACCACTACTCCTAAACTTACCAAGCTTCCACCCAAAGAGCCTCTCAAGCCTAACACTAAGGATGGGGTGTTTGAAGAACCTCCACGAGCTCCACCCAAGAACCAACAATGGGCTCCTAAACCCAATCACCTGAAAAACAAGCTGGACACAATGCCACCTATCTAGGAGGAGCTTATGCCACAGAAGGGCAAAGTAATCCACACCCACAACCGTGTGTACCAACAACCCCCTTTGAGAGCGGTGAGGTACCATTGTGAGCACTGTGGGAGAGGTAGACACTTGAGTGAGTTCTGCTTTTGGCGCAAGCGAGAGGCGCGCCGTGCTAGGGAGATGAACAATGCGGACATGTACCATCCTTTCGATGATGTACATGCGCCGAATGTTCAGAGGCATGCTGCTGGGCCCAGAGGTCCAGAACCTCAAGTTCCCAGGCCTAGGCAGCGGAGAGGACGTGCCCGGCGGGAGCCTGCAGTTGTAGGCTATGGACCCGTGGCGGTGGCTTTGTTGTAGAGCATTTTTCCACCACGTTTGAGTATCGCGATGGATGCTCTTCCCTTAGCGGAAACGTTTTCCTCAACGTGGTGATCGCTTCCCCCATAGCGGTCTAGGAATGGTTTTCTTCTAACCAACCGTTCTTTGAGCAGCCGGCCCAACACTGGTATTCTTCCTACTTCACTAACCCCAGTGTTAGACCGTATGCTCACCCTATGTCTTTTTATTGATGTAGGTAAAACGATTGGAGGACGTTGGTTGGTGGGATTCCGGTTGCTCGAGGTACATGACCGAAACGCAAGTGGTTCTCCAGTCTTAGCCCTGTCGCCGGAAAGGAGTTTATCACCTTCGGCGACAATAGCAAAGGTAAGGAATGTGTTGTCTCGTGGGTCGGTGCGATAATGAGCACTTTGTGTTGCGTGATGTTGCTCTTGTTTCTAACTTGCATTTTAACCTTCTTTCTGTTTCTCAACTCTTTGATGACGACTATGAGATTCGTTTTAAGCCGAATCTCAGTCGTATTTGGATCCTCAGGGCAATTGTTTGTGTGATTTCGCCCTTTGGGAAAGTCTTTCGTGTGGATTTCTCGGAGTCATTTGGAGTTTCTCGTTGTCTTTTGGCCGGACCTTCCTCCTCTGATCTTTGGAAGTGGCATAGGAGACTAGGACATTGAGCTTCGACTTGCTTGCAAGACTTAGCTCACTTGGCCTAATCCGAGGATTGCCCAAGTTGTCGATGGAGAAGATCTTGTTTGCCATTCTTGTAGACATGGAAGATGGTTGCCGCTCCCCACATCCAGTGACTCAGGTCATGACACAGGCCTGGAGAGCTTTTACACATGGACCTTGTTGGTCCGGCTCGGGTGAGCTCGGTTGGGGGAAGTGGTATGTGCTTGTTGTTGTTGACGACTTTTCGAGATATCCGTGGGTCTCTTTTTAGCTAGAAGACCGAGACTTTCTCCTTTGCTCGCAATCTGATTTTGCGTCTTCAGAACAAGTTCCCTTGAACTCGATGCGAGCTATTAGGAGTGATAATGTTCCGAATTCAAAAATTCGGATTTTGAGAAGTTTTGTAACTCTTTGGGTTTAGAGCAGCAGTTTTCTTCCCCCTACACACCCCTCAGAATGGTGTTGTAGAGGGAAAAATCGGACCCTTGTAGAGATGACTAGGACGATGCTCGATGAGCATAGGACTCCTAGGAGATATTGGGCCGAAGCTATGAGCACGGCATGCTACATTTCAAATCGCATTTCTCTCTGAGCTTCTTGAAAAAGACTTCTTATGAGTTGCGTTTTGGAAAACTGCTCAAGGTGACTTATTTTCGAGTTTTTGTTGCCATTGTTTATACTTAAGAAAGGCAACCTGGACAAAGTTTGAGTCTCGTTCTTCTAACGGTGTTTTTTGGGTTATGGCACTCATACTCGTGCTTTCGTGTACTTAACCTGACACCAACCGAGTCATGGAGACATCAGATGTCACCTTCGACGAGACTATGGTTTGTCCTTCTTCTCGTTTTGAGCGTGCAGGTGATCATGAGTTGGTGAGCCTCTTTTTGATGATGAGGATGAGGGTGCTGAAGGTATGGATGATCCAGCACCCCCTCCACCTGCTGTGCCGCAAGGAGCGGCTTCTACGACGACTCACGGCCCCGACACTTCTCTTCCTGGGGTCGTGGGATCCGCCACCCCGAGCGGTACCTTTTGTACCCGGGAGGCACCAGCTACTGGTTGAGGGGGGAGATCACTTCTGCACGGGAGGCGCCACGACACATCCAGCGCCAACACCCCCCTCAGCAGATGATGGCAACATTAACGAACGTGTCACTCGGTCCAGGTCTCAAATCTCTCACTTTGCTCATTCTGCTTTTGTTGCTGATTTTGAGCCCCGAGATGTTGGACACGCTTTGACGGATCCGGATTGGGTCAATGCCATGCATGAGGAGTTAGAGAATTTTGAGCGAAATCGGGTTTGGGTTTTAGTTCCACCTCCTCCAGACTGTAAGCCTATTGGGAACAAAATGGGTTTTCAAAAAAAGCAAGGAGAGGATGCCACGTTGTTAGAAACAAGGCAGGCTTGTAGCGAAGGCTATAGTCAGAAGGAGGGGATAGACTATGAGGAGACTTTTGCTCCTGTAGCTCGTTTGGAGGTATTAGGATACTCTTGGCATTTGCAGCATCCAAGGTTTCAAACTTTTTCAAATGGATGTCAAGAGTGCCTTCAAGGCTACATAGAAGAAGAGGTTTATGTTGAACAACCCCCGTTTTGAAAACCAAGTTTCCAAACTAAGTTTTCAAACTCCACAAAGCTTTATATGGTTTGAAACAAGCCCCTAGAGCCTGGTATGTTAGGTTGAAAACCTTTTTGCTTGCTAAGGGTTTTAAAATGGGATGTGTGGATAAATCCTTTCTCCTCAAGCAAGGCAAAGACAGTCTCTTGGTCCAGATTTACGTGGATGATATCATTTCGGTGGTTCTTCTCACGCTTTGGTTGCCAAGTTTGCACATACTATGAGCAGGGAGTTCGAGATGAGTATGATGGGCGAGGACTTTCTTTCTCGGATTGCAAATTAAGCAATCCGAGAAGGGATGTTTGTGCACCAGGGCAAGTATACCAAGGACTTGCTGAAAGGTTCGTATGGGTGAGGCCAAGCCTCTTCCAACACCCATGTCGACCACGACGGCCCTGGATGCGGACAAGGATGGAGAAGCTGTGGACCAGAAGGAGTACCAAGCATGATGGGTCGCTGCTCTACCTGACGGCGACACGCCCGGACATCCAGTTCGCGGTGTGCCTGTGCGCACGCTTTCAGGCGTCGCCGCGCACTTCTCACCGTCAGCGGTGAAGCACATTTTCAGTACCTTCGTTCACACCTAGTTTGGGATTTGGTATTCAGCTTCCTCCACCCTCTCCCTTTGCGGTTATTCTGATGCCGATTTTGCTGGTTGTCGCATTGAGCGCAAGTCCACTTCTGGACTTGCCAATTTATTGGTTCTTCTCTGTTCGTGGTCTTCTCGCAAGCAGTCTAGTGTCGCCCAGTCTACCACGAGGCTGAGTATGTTGCTGCTGCTAGCTTGTTCCCAGTTGCTTTGGATGATGGCCACTTGCGTGATTTTGGTCTGAGCTTTTTCATGTTCCTTTGCTTTGTGACAGCATGAGTGCATTAGCGTTGCTAAACCCCCGTGCTTCACTCGAAGACCAAACACATTGATGTGCGCTTTCATTTTTGCGAGACCACTATGAGAAGGGTGATATCGACCTTCGTCATGTCGATACTCATCATCAGTTAGCTGATATTTTCACCAAGCCTTGGACGAAACCTTTAATCGGTTGG
Source organism: Coix lacryma-jobi var. lacryma-jobi (assembly GCA_009763385.1). Taxonomy (NCBI): domain Eukaryota; kingdom Viridiplantae; phylum Streptophyta; class Magnoliopsida; order Poales; family Poaceae; genus Coix; species Coix lacryma-jobi. The sequence continues at coordinate 113,971,583 of CM019830.1, read as the reverse complement.
GGGGTGAGCTTGGTGTGTGCTTCCCCTTTTAGGTGGGGGAAACATTTTGGGATCTTGTATCATAGACTGACTATTTTTCGTTTGCTTTGTTTTTCTTTTGCACTTCAGCATCCGCTTTACATTCTAAGCCTCATGTATATAATCTTAAAATGTAATATGCTTTTTAGTGTGCTCCGATGCTATATGTGATGCTAGTAGCTTATGCTCTTTCTGATCACTAATACATGTGTGAGCTGAGCTATTTTTGAATGAATGGTGAATTGCTTAACAAACATAAAACTTGAAATATTCACCATTGAGATATGCAACTAGCATGTGTAGGATGTGTTGAATTCACTTGTGCTTTCATATATGTAGGTTCCTATGTCTCTAGTTCTGAGTCTGTCACTTGCTTGGTCTGTTCATATTCTATCAATAAAATCTGAACCAAGTTTTTAAGTGAATTGAAAAGATCGAGATGGGATTGCTTGTCAACACATCACAGTTTCGAGACTGTTTCTCATTGCACTTTGAGTTAAACTTGAGCTGTGTAGTGTATGACCCAAAATGTTGCTTTAAGCTTCTGATTGCTTCTGCATAGGCTTCGCACAGTGAAAAGTTAGGCATGACAAGCTTTCAACCTCTCGCATTCACATGCTAAATCTTAACTTGTGTAATCTTACCGCTGCAACTCCGATAAAATTTGGATACACAAGACTATGTTTCACTCTATAATGATGATTGAACTATGCTAGGGGTAGTTCACCTTGGATACATGTTAGCACTTGACTGATTTCCTATCTATACATGTTTGTGCTCTTTGATGGTGAATACCTTTTTGGCTAAAAACTGCTCACTTTGCTCATATGTTCATAATTCATATTTGGTGATCAGTTTGAGCCTTTGCTAGCTTGGATGCTTTCCAGTGAGTCATTGGAGTTATACTGTTTAGAACATCTTTGTATTTTCTTGACTATATTCCTGAAGCTGCTAACTTGCACTATGACTCATATGCATTTTGGAAGGGGAGAACTTCTCTTGTTGGCACTTTGATGGTGCATTTTCCCAGGGGGAGACCTTGTTTGAGACTTATTGGTGCATTTTTCACTTGATGATGCATTTCAACTAAGGGGAGAAAATATTGACAAATCATGAGTTCCCTGGTTGTGTGCACTAGTTGAGGGGGAGTTTGCTAAGTTGTGTTGAGCCTTTGCTTCTTTCTTGAGGACTAGAAAACATTTCAGATCGTTTTGAGTTGCTCTCGCTAGCGGTGTGAGCCTTTCTGCCTCTTCTTGAGGGCTAGCTCTGTTTTGATTGAATTCAGTTGATCTTTCAATTGGTATCAAGTTTTCTCGCTAGCAGTGTTTTTGACCTGTTCTACCTCTTCTGAGGGCTAGCTTTGCTTTGCTGGTTGCGTCGAGCCGTTGCCCATGTCCTTGGGACCAAGGTTGTTTTGCTCTTTCCACTTGACCTTCTTCGGCTTTGACATGCTTTTGGGTCATTTGGTTGAGTTCTCTCCTCTCTTCCTTCTCCTTTCTTCTTCTATTCATTATGATTTGTGTTGGTAGTTGACAATGCACTCATCAAGGGGGAGATTGCGGATACATGGGTGTATGCCGAGTCTCTGAGTGATGAGTGATTGTCAACTGGGATAATGTGCATGTTCTTTGGCTTGTGTTGTGCAGGTGTCGAGCACGGATACAGTGATCAGAGGCAAGGTGAAGGTCAAGTAGAGACGTGCCGTGCCGATGGACCGAGAGTGGCGAAGGGCGGACGTGAGGCTTGGACTGAGGGACCGGTGGCCCGAGGATCAGCTGTGGTGGCTGACAGCCTGGGACAGCGACGAGCGAAGACTTGCGGGGCACAGTGTTGCCTGAGTCGAGGACTTGGGACACGTGTCGGTGGACGGGGTGCACGGGCGGTGCATCCCTCTACGGCTCGGTTTGGTGGTTGAGCCACAGAAAAACCACTGAGTGGACGGTTTCCAGTTTGGGCCTCAAACCTGGGCGCTGATGGTTTCCGAGTTTGGGCACAAACTTGGCTGAGGATGGTTTCCAGGTTTAAGCCTCAAACCTGGGCGCTCATGGTTTCCGAGTTTGGGCCACAAAACTCGGGCTGAGGACGGTTTCCAGGTTTGGGCCTCAAGACCTGGGTGCTGCGGTTTGCTGAGTTTGGGCCACAAAACTCAGGCTACGGTCGGCTGGTTTCCCGCTTTGGGCCTCAAAACCGGGGGTGGCTGTGAAGGCTGGTTTCCCGGTTTGGGCCACAAAACCGGGGTGCGACGTCCAGGAAAAGGACAAGCAGAGCGGTGGCGGCACGTGGCGGCAATCGGTGAGGTTGCGTCGAGGCAACGCTACCAGTTGTGCGGGCGTGGCCGTCGGATCACCACTTCGAGTTGGTCCAGAATAACCCTAGGGTTTAGCTGGTTCGCTCTGTAATTAGATAGGGTAGAGTAGGAATTAGAATTAGGATAAGTAGAGGGAGACACCCTCCTCCCATTCCATCTCAGTCATTTGCTCTTTTGCTTCTAGGGTTTCCTGCTCTCCCACATCCTCTGCTGTAGCGAACTGAGATCCACAGAGAAGAGAACAATACCTCTGTGCCCGTGAGATTTTGAGGAAGTGAGACCGTAATCTCACTGTTGTAGCGTGTGGTAGCCACACGGTTGCAAATTCGTGGTTGTAATTTGTGTTTTGTTCTTGTTCTTCGCGGATTACTTTTCTCCATGATTTTCCCCGTCGATCGATCTCTTTGTTCGTTGCATCTTTTGTGATTCCGTTTGAAAAGAGATGTTCTAGATCGTGAGGCACTTCTTTCCACCGAAGGAATTCACCTCTAACCTCACGAGCTAGTAGATCGGTTGATTTTCGTTTCGGGTCAAGTCTTTCTCCCTTCCCCCGAATTTCTTCGATTCATCGATTTGGAGATAGGTTGAGCCATGATCTCTTAGAGATAGCTCACTATCATCTTTGTGACTCTTCTCACCAAGTTTGATCTCTAGAGGATTCGTTTTCGGGTGAGATAGAGTCGAATCGGTGAACGAACAGTAGACTTTCGGGGTGACCGACCTGGGACGGTGCTCGGGCTGACCGGACACACCCCAGATCCGGTCGTTGATGTTCATCGTGATTTTTCCCTCGTACTGACCGGACGCTCGCCTTGAATGTGACCGGACGCAACCCTTCTACTGTTCACGGTTGTTGTCTGTATCGACCGGACGCTCTGTCGTTGACCGGACTCTTCACTCAAGTGAGTCCGGTTGCGAACAGTAAGGTTCCAATTCGGCTTTTGTCTGACCGGACGCGTCCGGTGCCTACTGACCGGATGCACCAATGATTCCGGTCAATGCTGTTTCGCGTTGTTTCGTTCGCGGTTCGTTCGATCGTTGACAGATTTGGTTTCCGTCTTTTGCGTTGGGTTTCTATAGTTGTGTAGTGTCCCGTTGTGCTTCTCGGAAGCATCCACCCTACACCTAGGGTCATGGACACTTGCAAGTTCTAGGTTTGCTCTTGGGGTTGATTCTCGGGACTGTGACAACAAGTTACCATAAGGAAAATTTGTAGCTCTCATTCACCCCCCCCCCCTGGTCGCTTTCTGGTTGCACTTTCGGTCCTTCATAAACACCACAACAAACTCATCCAACTCAGGCATGAAGACGGAATTCATCAGATACATGAAATGTGCTGGTGCATTGGTTAATCCAAAGGACATAACTAAATATTCATAGAGTCCATATCTGGTGGAGAAAGTTGTTTTTAGTATATCTTCTCTTCTGATCTTGATCTGATGGTAACCTGACCTCAAGTCGATCTTGGAGAACACTTTTGCCTTTGATAACTGATCAAACAAGACATCAATTCGGGGTAGGGGGTACTTATTCTTTATAGTTACTGCATTCAACGGTCTGTAGTCCACACACATCCTTAAAGTTTTGTCCTTCTTCTTCACAAAGATGGCGGGACATCCCCAAGGTGACGAACTAGGACGTATCAAACCCTTATCCAAGAGCTCTTGCAACTGAGTCTTGAGCTCTGCTAGCTCGTTAGCTGGCATCCTATATGTCCTCCGAGAAATTGGTGCCGTTCCAGGGATTAACTCAATAGCAAACTCTACATCCCTATCTAGCGGTAGTCCTGGAAACTCATCAGGGAAGACATCTGGAAACTCACATACTACAGGGATCTCAGCTATCTGCTTGGCTGTGATATTGAACAACACTTCGATCTCATGGGGGTTTCGGGGTAACTTAAACCGGAAAGAAGACCCACTCCGGGGACTAACCATGGAAACTACTCGCTCTGAAATGTCAAGATTGACCTTCTAGAGTTTCATCCAACCCATACCCAAGATTACATCCAAACCTAGACCAGGGATTACTATGGGATCCACTATGGCCTTTTTATCCCCAAAAGTCATCTCCACTCCTTTAGCCATTTTACGGGCGGATAGAACGGCTCCGGCGGAACTTATCTGATATCCCCGATCCAACTCTACTAACTAGAGATTACTTCTAATAGCAAAATTCTCACTTATGAAAGAATGCGATGCTCCGGAATCAAACAACACAACTGCGGGGTACTGATTAACATGAAACGTACCAGCGGTGACAGGTTCTCCTTCTGGCACTTCTTCCACGGTGGTGTAATGCACATGACCTGCGCGAGGTTGAGGTTGGGTGTATTGCTTCTTTGGCCGAGGGCACTGACGTGACAGGTGTCCAGTCTGACCGCAGTTGTAGCACGGTCCGATCACATACGGGGTCTGACACCTCCTGAACCTCCTGCCTTGCTTTGTTCTGCATCATGGGAGCGGTGTAGGGCTTCTGGAAACTCGGGCAGGAGCGATTGTTAGTTATCTTCCTCTGTGGGGGACGGAATCTTGCTCCTGCAACTGGCGAGCGATACGGGGTGCGTGCTCCGAAAGGGGTCCTCTGTTGAGACGAACCTCCTTCGTTCGCACGGCGACGAGTCTCGGTCGCCAGCCTGCTGTCATTCGCCTCTTGGTTCAGGCAGTCACTGACAAAGTCACTGAAGGTGGTGCGGTGACTGTTCCCATCTTGGAGAGGATGGTGGCACTCATGCCACATTTGAAGCTCGCGATCTTCTTGGCTTCGGTGTTGACAAAGTCAGGGGCGTAGCGAGATAGGTTATTGAAGCTATGGAGATATTCTGACATGGACCTGGTTCCTTGGGATAGCCTCATAAACTCTGCGGCCTTCATTTCCATCGAACCACTAGGGATGTAGTGGTTGTGCATAGCAGTAGAAAACTGGTCCCAAGTGACCGGTGCATTAGCTGGCAGGGATGCACGGTACTGGGACCACCATAGCCCTACGGGTCCTTCCAACATGTGCACGGCATACTCCGCTTTAAGCTCTTCAGTCAAGCGAAGCAGGCGGAACTTCTAGGTGATGGAGTTGAGCCACTCATCTGCTTCAAGCGGCTTGGTACCCCTGTGTTCAAGGAAGTCACAGTAGGAGCTATACTGGTTGGGCTCTGGGCCTTGGCGCTGCTGATGCTGCTGCGCAGTGTTGTTAGCGATGTTGCGGAGGGTGGCCTCCATGTGCCTCTGCATTTCTTCCATGTTCCTCTGACTGCCCAGAAACTGGCCGAAAAACGCTTCTGGCGTCATTGGTGCCTGTGGGGGTGGTGGCAGATTCTCCTCTTGTCCAGACCCCTGTCCACGTTGGCTGCGGGTGTGTGCCGGCATCTGCATATCCCATTAATAAGCAATCATTAGGTGATGTCACATTGATCATGAATAAATACTGCGTTGTACATAATTTGAAAATTTAGCACACGACCAAGTATAATTACTCATTTCCATACAACATCACAGAATAATTGCTCGAAATTAGACATGCAAACGACGGAATTTCCATAAAAAGGTGCCAGATCGAAGTCTGGACTTTGTCCAAAAGCCATACATGTCATGATACAACTTAAACATAAAACCAACACATGTCTGGGTGTTACATCATTAGCGAGCACACTCAAGCTAAACAAAAGAAAATGACTCCTAGCGAAACTAGCGCTCAGGCGTCTCCAGCGGCGGATGCGGCGTCCTCCTCATCGGCGTCCATCATCGGCTCGTCGGCGTGGTCCTCGTCGTCCGAAGAAGGCTATGGACCAAGCACTACCCCGTCCTGGGGCTCCTGGGCCTCATCTGCAGGGGCCTCGTCAGCTGCTGGGGCGGTGGCCTCCTGTGCGGTGTGATGCATCTGGTGAACTGCCTCATGGAGCTGATCGATGTAGGCTTGCTGGTGATGTATCTGCTGTATCAGTTGATGGGCGCCTTCTCTGAGCTGATCAGGCGCTGTGCGGGCCTCGTCCCGCTGTAAGGATGTTGTCAGGTACATCTGCTCAGCGAGGGTCCTGGCGGTGCTCTCTGCTCCTGCTGTGGCACGGGCGTCGTCACGCTCAAAAGTGATCTGTTGGATCTTTTCCTGTAGACGGGCTACCTCAGCATCAAACTCCTCCTGTAGCCTTCTCTTTCTCTGGTAGGTGGCGGTGAGGGTGAAGGACACGCTCTCAAGGCTGCCCTCCAGACTCTCACACACACCCACCAAAGCTCCGGTGGCGCTCATCGCAGACGTCTCGCAGAAGAACCTCTCCTCGGGACTCCCGGTCAAGACTGACTCCAAGGTCTGCCTCCAGCGCAATGGAAAAGGTGATCCGCGAGGGAAAACTCCTGCCATCGCACTAGCAAGGTCGGCGGGAAAACGGGCGATGATGTCCTTCAGCACTAGATATGCTGCCCTGTTAGCTCCATCTTTGGCACAACTGCCCCTGGTGATCTCTGTCCATCCTGTCCAGTGGGGCTTGGCAGGCAAGGCCTTGACCTTGATCTGCACCATCACCAACGAATCCTGCCCATAGATCTCTGTTGACACTGGTTATCTATCAAAATTAAAGGATAAATAAATATGAAAAGGGCATGAATTCAATCACCAACAAAGGTTTAGGGTTTTAATTAACAATATTCCACGAGTTTTGGTGAATTGTGATTCTGCAGGGACTAAACCAGGAAACCAGGACTGATTGCTTCCCCTAGAAGGAAACCGACGCGAGATAACGCAACTGGCACGTCAGGAATATTCCAGAAGGTTCTAGATTCTAGAGGACACTAGAGGGCACCATGAGGCGGGACACCCCGAGACGCTGCCAGGTGGGACCGGTCGGTCCCACCCTTAGACCGACCGGTCTCCCCTCGGGCCCGCGGGCTTCCGTCTTCTGCAAGCTTCCTCCACCGCCTCCTAGGATGCATCTCCACCGTCCCTAAAGTCGGTTTGATCCAACGGTCGCGGTTGATCCCTCTAGGCTATATAAGCAGCCCCAGACCCCCCTCTCCAGGCATCTCCATCTTCATTATTCATCTCCACATCAGAAACTAGGGTTTCAATTAGAAGTAGAGGTCCCTCTAGATGAATCTCTTCTAGTTCATCTAGAATTAGATCTAGTGCATCTAGTTGTAATCAAGAGCCAGCTATCAAGTGGAAGACTAGTTACCCCTCTAGTTAGGTTTAGAACCTAGTCTTATATTAGAACTAGAAGAGAGAGAGAGAGAGAGAGAGAGAGAGAGAGGAAGAGATCAAGAAAGAGCTCCGGCCTGTCGGATCCACTTCTTCATCTTGTACCTGTGGATTCAAATTCATCATCAACTTCAGTCATTGTTTCGGTAATCAACGTCTATATTTAAGTTTGAATCATTGTTCTTATTATTCTTAAGGTTTGTCTCTCTGTTGAGTACTTTAATTCTAGTCATTCTAGAGTTAGAGTTGTTGGATAGTGCAAACGTGGTGCTTAGACTTGATAGCTCATATATGCCTCCTATAACGCCGGTAGTAGTGGTTGCTCGCAAGGGTGACTCTTATAGCCTTGTTGATTCTTCTATAGTCCACTTACCCGTGTGTAGGCTCGGTAGGATTATACATTTGCATAAAAGACTCATCCTCTGTTTGTGACCTTTTATGGCAACTTCCCCACTAAGAATAATATAAACACATCACTCTTAAATTAGAATTAGACAGCCTTAGTGATCCCCTCTATACTTCTAGATTCTCCGTCCTTGTTAGCTACTCAGGGGTTAGACTTTAAGGCTTAACATTATCCGTTCCTTTGGGTTCGATATTAAAACTGGGTTACTCTGGTGAAGTGCTACATCGGTAGATTTTATCTATGCGCTTGCGGATAAAGTAGAGTGTGCGTTAATTTATACCAACAAGCATTTCTGGCGCCGTTGCCAGGGAACGGTAGATCATCTTAAGTCTTAGTTTATCCTTGTAATCATACTTTTATCTTTTCCTTTTTTGTCCCAGTCTTTTCATTACTTTTGTTTTCATTCTTATGAATGTTGTTTTTGAATTCCACTCTTATCTATCACTACTCCATGAGCAAGCCATAACCAGTAGAATCCTTACACCCCATCATAATACCTGGTTATGAGCTATGCCTACCTTTCTGCTGCACTGTCCTTGTAATGAGCATAGAAATATAATTATGAAAATATTCCTTCGGGTATTTTGTCACTAACCTTTCTAGGTCTGGAGTAGAAAAGAACGAAGGAACAACAAACGCAAGGTATGTCCAACCAATCATCATGCAACATTGAATTACATTCATCCAATCTTAATTTGTGCAAAATCCAAGCTTGGGGAATAGACTTTCTAAGAACATCTCTTGCCATGTTGCTATGTTGGTTGACCCTACCTTTAAGATATGCTCATCATGCTCCTTCATTTGAATAAATCTCTATAATACTTTCATGTTACCCTCATTCGGTATATTATATGTTTAGGTTTGGAGTACTTTCATACATCTCTTAAATGAAGCATGGTGCCTAGTTTAGGAATGGGTGATGTTGCTTTCAAAGGCCTTTTAATTTAAGCATGCTTAGGTTAGAATGCCCTCTTAAATCAAATTAGACGTGGTGTCTAGGTTGGTTTCTGATCCGACAGTATGCTATAGTGGATGTTGGATATTTTGTTGGACTAACCCCTGCAGGGAAACTTTCAATATCAATTTGGGAAAGTCCGGAGATGAACTCACACTGGAGATGAAGAGACACGTGAACTTCAATAACTTTGCACAATGAAGACTCAGCTCATTCATCATAGATGAAAGAACTGTGAGTATCAAAGTTTATTTATTTTGTCTTCTACTGCAAGTTATGCCTTAAATCATGCAGCAAACACATACTAGTCTATGCTACAGTAATCCTAAAAATATCTTTTTATTAGCATAGATGCAAAATACATAAGTTATGGACAACAACCCATGCTTCAAATTCTTGCAGTCCTTCAGGTATATGTCCACTAACATTATGCAGGCGAGAAATTTTGCTCATCCATGGTTTGGTGTGAACATTGAAGATCCAAAACTCAAACCATAGACACACAAACCTACTCTCAGATCACAAAAGGTGCTAGCCTAGCTTTGAGTCTTGCTTGGGCGCTGATGACAAACAGAATGCAACTTACCTCCTATGAGACAACCTATGCCTGCAACCATCATTGCCCAAGACATCAAGACAAGAAGTGGGAAGTTATCCTCTTGTCTAATCAAGAGCTAGCTTGGGAGACAAGATGGTACCACTACAACAATAGCAAGATCTACAAGTCAAAAACATGAACATGCTGTTGGGAGTCCATCTACATCACAAGCCAGCCTGGGGGAGACAATTCCGTTGTCTAGATGTGTTTGACAATCAAAGGGAGGAAGGAGATACCCAACTTCAAACATATTGATCTCCTACCCACCACTTTGATCAATACAAACCACTAGATGTTGTCCCAGTCTAGAAGAAGATGATCCACCACTCATTCTTGGAAGATCGTTCTTGAACACCATCAATGTTATCATCTTTGCCGGACCTGGAGAAGTCAACTTTTTGATCTTTCGCTACATCTTCAACATCTACATCACTTATGAGCAGCCACAGAGAACCAAGAGAAGACGTCGAAGGGAGAACCAACTGCCAAGAATTGAGGAGGGAATCATGAAGGATGAAGCCACTGCACCACATGAGTTAGAAGATAGAGAGATAGTACCTGAGCCAGCAAATCAAGAAGAACAACCGATAAGATCTCCATCATCTAGACACTGTTGAGAGGACAAGTCTCAGTTGTGACATTACAAGACAAAAGACTCTCATGGAGGCATTCGAGTAGGAGCTCTGAATTCAAGTCTCTTGCCAACCCAATGATTTAAGGAAAACAAGAAAGGTTGACAAGAGAAGAATGTGGAACTGTCCCTACATCCTCATAGTACAGAATTAATACAAGAAAGAGAGAGGATCCTAGTCAGCATACTCGAGGAACAATGCGTCTTCACTGATAAGTCAACACAAGAGAAGGAAGATCGATACCTCTAAAGATGATTCCACTGTGATCTTCCTCCTCTCAATCACACTGTGAGACAAACAAGAAAAGACAAGCCAGCTAGACAAGAGGAGCTTCCACAAGGTGGTTCAGCACAATCACTTTCCAATGACAAAGTAACATTTCAAGGTAAGTAACCATCACTTTAAAAGCTTCTTCTTGATTCTAGTATGAACATAAGTAAAGAACTAAACATGTTTAAGTTGCACATCACTTGATCCAACCTAATCAACTCAACATGTTCAGTACTTTGATCTTAGCTCTACTCTCTTGAATCTCACTGTCTTAACTAAATGAGCTTAAATGTTGTGCATCTAACCTTTGGAAGATGATATCATCAAACACTTTATGCATAGATTATCCTTCCTTGGGTTAAGTAATTTGACCTGTTAAATATTTTAAGATGCTAGTTTTATGCTCATCCTCTGATCCTATCACTCATGTTAAGATTGAATAGAACACAGAAACAACAAGTTTGTCTTGTGCAATGTGCCTAAGGTTAAGGAGGAATAAACAAAAATTTTGGTTCTGTTGGTGTTTTTCCACCAACAGGGCTCATGCACTTGATCTCTACCTTGTCTTTATGAGCAGGACACACTCTTGAGCAAACGTGGCAAAGTTTGTCACTCCCAAATTCTACAGAGTGAAGGTCCTAGATCTACAAGAACATGCACACTGAGCAAGATGCTGCCAACATCCATAATTAACGCTTCACTTCAAATTGCTGGACAAACAAATGACATGAGTGACACCATATCATGAGGCATAAACAAGAAGGAATGATGAAGGACGTCGTAGTCAGAATTAGAGGTCATGAAATCCCCACAGACTTCTTGATCCTCGACATAAGAAGACGATGATGTCCACCTCATCCTAGGAAGACCATTCCTCTACGCTACAAGTACAATCATCTACAAGAGGAAATTCATTTTTCACTTTCCTGGAAAAAAGGCACGATACAACTTCATCAGCTACATGCCCAATGAAGCACCTAAGAAGAATAGAAGTGAAAGACGCCGCTCTCAAGCCAAAGAAGACAAACTATCAAGAATAGAGAGGCCAATCATGAAGAAGAAGTTATCGACACTGTCCCAGAAAAGAAAGGAGAGAAACCTCAAGACAGTGAACCACAGGAAGTGAAGACTCAGACCAAGAAAGTATGGGAGAAAATGTCTGCACCTAAGAGGTACAATTAATAACAACTTTCCAAACGTCTGACATACCTTGGGAGGTCTGAACCAAGGGAAGGTCCAGTTCATCGGACCTAAATATCCGAACCTTCGCCAAAAGGTAAAAATCGGTAGTTATCCTCATATTTACTTTCCTGCATATTTCTCATATTTAATTCTTAGTCATTTATTGCATCATCATATTTAATCATTGCATCATCATATTTAATTCACAAACATTTTAATTTCTACATTACAAAACAAAATAAAAATATTTCACTGCATCATAAAGCCCCATGTGAATAATTCTATGGCGTGTAAAAACCCACAGGAATGTTCACCGTGGTGGCATAAAATAAATAATAATAAAAATAAATATGCATGCATTTTTTCTTGCATCATAAAAATATTAAAATACAAAAATATTGAGAAAGAGATTTTAGTGAAATTCTAGACTACTAAGGCTTAAGTAGCCAACCATTAATGCTTAATCTGTTCCACAAGTTTTGTTGTCTATTTGAGTTTCACAGGATTTGAATGGCCAAGAAAAGCTGACGAGCAAGTGAATGCTCCATCCACTGTTGCAGCAGTGTCTCAACAATCATCAACATCAATCAAAGCTCCGATAGAGGAAGGACATATCCACTGCCAGTCTGCTCCATTTCAAGATCGAACGACTACGTCAACATTCAGCTTCGGGGAAGGCACCCCCATGTATTCACGTAAGTATCTTTATCCTCTTAAGTTTTTTATTCTATAAATAAATTCAAAACACCAAAAATATGTGAGCACATGAAGGCTCACCCTTAAAAAGAAAAGAACAAAAAAATATGTGAGCACATGAAGGCTCACCATTAATTAAAAAAGACAAAAATATATGGGCACATGAAGGCTCAACGCTATTAAGCGAACCAGCTTGGGGGAGACGCACCTCCGTTATCTTCGCGATTCAGGTATGTCTTTATATTTACTACTACTACTATTATTAGCTTTTATCTTAAAGTGTGTTAGATTAAATAAATAAAATAGTGTGTCTAGTTTGTTTTAAGAAATTAATGACCAAAGAAGAACCTGCTCTCTCTAATCTTTTGCATGGAAATGATGAATAGTTGCTCTGTCTAATTTCTTTCAAATACCTAGCCTTCAAAGCATGAGTTCTCATAATTAATAATGATGCCTTAAAATAAATTAAATGCATGGTTGGCAAATACTTGATCTAAGGTCTAGGTAATTGAGATATGACATGTGATGATCTGAGCTGCTATTATCTTGTTCTAAACAACACTAAAGTTCCGGAGATTTCTAAATATAAACATGACTAATAATTACATTGAGTTAAATTAAGCTTTGTTGACCCTATGAGTAGTTTATCATACCATTGAATTGAGATCACTTACACATTTCATCCATCTTTCGCATAAATGCTCATAATTATCTATTGCTACCCTCTTAGAAGTTTGTTGGAAGCATGTGGCTATAAAAAAGAAAAAGAAAAAAAAGAGAGAAAAGAAAAGATAAAAAAGGGAGATCCGAGGAAATAAAAAGGGACAAGTGTCCGAAACCTCAAAAAGATAGATCCCGAGGAAATAAAAAGGGACAAGTGTCCAGAACCTCGAAAAGAAAAAAGAAGAAGAAAAAAAATGTCAGAAAAAATGGGCACGTGCCCGACAGTAGAATTAGCCTGATAGCCATATGTCTCTGATAAACAGAAAAGAGTGAATATATTCAAAAGAGCATCCGACTCTATTTTTCCATAAACATGCACTTCTTGATTCAATGGTTGGTTGACTTTCTCTTTGGATCCATTGTTTAATTTGACAACATATGCATTAATGCTTTTGAAAATTAATTAAATCTCCGGGATAAAGGTGAAGTGAAAGAACTAGAGACATAGTGATTGATTCGATTGTTCAATCTCTCAATTATTTAGGATCTAAGGTAAGAGTAATAAGCCCCATGAAGAATAACATGATATGTTTTGGAGAATTTTTGTTTAACAGCAGGTATACTTGTTGGAAGTGAAGATATAGTAGCAACTCCTGATCCATTGTTAAGTTTTGGTTTTGCTAAGGGACAAGCAAAAGGTAAGCTTGGGAGAATTGTTGACACTGGTTATCTATCAAAATTAAAGGATAAATAAATATGAAAAGGGCATGAATTCAATCACCAACAAAGGTTTAGGGTTTTAATTAACAATATTCCACGAGTTTTGGTGAATTATGATTCTGCATAGACTAAACCAGGAAACCAGGACTGATTGCTTCCCCTAGAAGGAAACCGACGCGAGATAACGCAACCGGCACGTCAGGAATATTCCAGAAGGTTCTAGAGGACACCACAAGGCGGGACACCCCGAGACGCTGCCAGGTGGGACCGGTCGGTCCCACCCTTAGACCGACCGGTCTCCCCCGGGCCCGCTGGCTTCCGTCTTCTGCAAGCTTCCTCCACCGCCTCCTAGGATGCATCTCCACCGTCCCTAAAGTCGGTTTGATCCAACGGCCGCGGCTGATCCCTCCGGGCTATATAAGCAGCCCCAGACCCCCCTCTCCAGGCATCTCCATCTTCATTATTCATCTCCACATCAGAAACTAGGGTTTCAATTAGAAGTAGAGGTCCCTCTAGATGAATCTCTTCTAGTTCATCTAGAATTAGATCTAGTTCATCTAGTTGTAATCAAGAGCCAGCTATCAAGTAGAAGACTAGTTACCCCTCTAGTTAGGTTTAGAACCTAGTCTTATATTAGAACTAGAAGAGAGAGAGAGAGAGAGAGAGGAAGAGATCAAGAAGGAGCTCCGGCCTGTCGGATCCACTTCTTCATCTTGTACTTGTGGATTCAAGTTCATCATCAACTTCAGCGATTGTTTCGGTAATCAACGTCTATATTTAAGTTTGAATCATTGTTCTTATTATTCTTAAGGTTTGTGACTCTCTGTTGAGTACTTTAATTCTAGTCATTCTAGAGTTAGAGTTGTTGGATAGTGTAAGCGTGGTGCTTAGACTTGATAGCTCATATATGCCTCCTATAACGCCGGTAGTAGTGGTTGTTCGCAAGGGTGACTCTTATAGCCTTGTTGATTCTTCTATAGTCCACTTACCCGTGTGTAGGCTCGGTAGGATTATACATTTGCATAAAAGACTCATACTCTGTTTGTGACCTTTTATGGCAACTTCCCCACTAAGAATAATATAAACACATCACTCTTAAATTAGAATTAGACAGCCTTAGTGATCCCCTCTATACTTCTAGATTCTCCGTCCTTGTTAGCTACTCAGGGGTTAGACTTTAAGGCTTAACACTATCCGTTCCTTTGGGTTCGATATTAAAACTGGGTTACTCTGGTGAAGTGCTACATCGGTAGATTTTATCTGTGCGCTTGCGGATAAAGTAGAGTGTGCGTTAATTTATACCAACAATCTCCTTCTGCCATGAGTACCTGGGCTCCTATCCCTCCTCATAGCCCACTGCCTGCAGGATCCTCCAAAGGATAGTCGGCAACCCGAAGTAGGTCAAAAACGTCTTCTTGGTCAACTTGGTGGCCAAGCGGTGTCGTGGAACTCCTCTGCCTCCGGTGGCCTTGCGAGCAGTCAACTTAGTCCGGGCCATTTGTAGAAACAAAAGGGTTTCAAACTCGCGTGAGACATACATTAAGTTGGTAAATTTTATAGAAAAGGGACAACTTTTAAATAAGGGGAGGTAATGTAAATGCAAGAAGGTAAACATGATGCATGATCGTACTTACGTTCTCACTCACTAATAGTGACTCGTAAGTCCTAACATTCTAGTCGGTGGCAAGAACGATCTCTCATGTGTTATCTACTCGTTCTACTCGATCACATAGTTAGTGTACCTGCAGAAGATTCATTTCAGCCCAAAGCAATCCCAATGGAAAAGACAACGGAGTATTGGCTCATATGTACGAATACATAGAAGCCAACACTAAACACCATGCACCAATCCAGAAAACATACCCAAAACATTGATACCTTCTTATGTGTTTGCGTGGAGCTCGCACATACTTGGTATAAGAACTCTCACCTAGACCGACGGTTGGACGGTCACGCTCTCATATCTTACAAAATCATTTTATGCATGTTTTCGCGATCGACACATTCTCTTTTCCCTCGAGAATGGACCAGCAAATAAAGATCCAGCATGAAGCAAAACTCTGAACCCTGTTAGCAGTTAAACCACCTGAATCCTAGTATAGGGCTTAAGGACGAGACTGGGCACACTTAGTAATTGATAATAGTTTTGAAATACCCATTTTAGTTCGAAAATAGCTCCTGTCGGATGCAATAACTTGAACCATGCTCCGATATCAGCTGTCGCGGAACCGTCCTGATTATAAGAACTCAAGTACCGTCTTAGTCAAATACATCTGACATCGACCCGTACTTGAAGCCATATAACCCCGGTAGTCCGGAAATCTCGAAGGATTTCAAACATCGTACAACATACAGGATCGCATCGTTCAAGTATTACATTCGTAAGGAGACATCACAGTTAAACGAAACCGAATTTAAACATCAGAGTGCGAAATTAAAACAGAGTTATTACAATACTGAGTTTCAAAGTGCGGAAGCTTAAATAAGTTTTGAAACACGACAACCACACACGTGGTCCAAATAAAACATTGTTTGATAACTTAACTCAACACAACTCACTCCTCCTTTTTTAGATAGTGTGCCACAAGGAGCCTCAGTCCGGCAAAAGAGAAGGGGAAGCTTCTTGACGACCCTGCCCTGGGCCTACTGCTCATCACCCTCCACCGGGTAGAGGCAAAGCTTACAATAGCCATAGTACACCTGGCCATCTGCAACAACGGGATAAACCCTGAGTACGGGAAGGTACTCAGCTAAACTTACCTGTCCAACTGAAAATAAAGACACCAAGGGTATGCAAAGCTTTTTGGTGGAGCTGGGATCTTTAGTTGCGAAAGGCTCGAAATTAAGGGAAGGATTATTTAATGATTTTGATGAGCTATCAGTTTAGACCTACCTTTTAATCTAGGTTTGCACCTGAACTAATACATCCACTTGAGTCTAACGAGCAATAATATAACCATATCCAGTTGACTTATCCACATTTTAGTTGAACCTTTAAAACATTTTTCTTAACTCAGAAAAATCCACAAAAATTCCAGAAGGTAACGAACTCTAACTGGACTTCACTGCCCAAATTCCAGCAAGAGATAAAATAAAGAACAGCAGGTACAAAAAGATGAAATAAACTGCTCAAAAGGTACTTTCAACTAACTCTTCTCATGAAAAGTGTCAAACAGCAGGTTTCCTATTTTTTCTAGCTTCACCTATTCATAGCCACTCTACTGTAGAAAACTCACTGCCTAAGCATGAACCTATCAACCTACACCAAATAAACAAGTTTATTCCAAAATAAACCATTTGAACTACAACCCTGCTGGAAAAGGGTGACATGCTTATTTTCATATTTTTTCCAGGTTCTATTCCACATTTCATATTTATCAAGGAAGTTCCATGAACAGAAACATTATATTCTTTTCTACACAAATTTCCTAAGAGAAACACAGAAAAGCACATTTGTACAACAACTTCACATTTTTCCACATACAACCTATGTTTAACATTTTTCCTAACTGGAACATCACACACAGAGACTGCACAAATTTTCCCATATTTTATTTTTACATATAAAACACCTTAACACTTATTCCAAGAAAACAGCCAAAAACGACTTTAAACCCTAACAGACACTTTTTTCTACACAAACAGTGCCTCATACATTTTTCACAGGTAATTAACATGATAAGGAACCTACACAAATTTTACCATGAATTAACTCGACCAGAAAACATATAAATCTATTTATCTCAACAAAAGCACATAAACTGAATTAAATAAAAACAGTAATATAAACTTTCACCAAAAATACTTTCATATTTTTCCATGATAGATCTACTCATGAGCAAGC
Source organism: Coix lacryma-jobi var. lacryma-jobi (assembly GCA_009763385.1). Classification (NCBI taxonomy): domain Eukaryota; kingdom Viridiplantae; phylum Streptophyta; class Magnoliopsida; order Poales; family Poaceae; genus Coix; species Coix lacryma-jobi. Next base: position 113,954,107 of record CM019830.1, on the reverse strand, counting down.
TACCAAAACTGAAAGCACCTGATTTGGACTTTTACATCGTGCTACACAAAAATAACAAGCTTTTCTGGAAAATAAAACAAAAGGAAAACATTTGAAAACTCCGGCCCAAACTGCGCAGACGCGGTCCATGGACCAAGGGTGGCTGACGCGTGGGTCCGCGTGGTCAACGGGGCCCAGTAGTCAGTGAGAGAAAATAGGGGAGGGAGGTTTGACCGCACGGTTCTCGCCGTCGGCGAGGTCGCCGGCGGTGAGGTGGTGCTCGGCGTGTTCCCCTCGACGAGGCGGACCGAGTGGTGGTGATGGTTGGGCTAGCGCCTGGTCGTAGCTTGCCAACGGCGAGCTATGGCGGGTGGTGGCGGCGGCGAGGCACGGCTTGGCCGTTTCCGGCGGTCGCCGGCCAAATGGAAGGAAAGGGGAGAACCAGTGAACCCTAAGAGAGGTATTAGGTGGGTTGGTTTGGCCGGCAAAGCTCCAGAGGAGCTCGGCCACGTGTGCGGGCCACGGCGGCGCCCATGGCGTTCGGCCGGGTGAGAAAGAGAGATGGGGAACCGTAGCGTTAAGGCGGAAGGGTGTTCTCACCTTGCCTTGGTGTGACGAAGCTCGTCGGTGAAGATGGGAAGTGGTGGAGCTTTGGTTGATGCGGAACGGCGGCTGGCGCTCTCCGGCGTCGGTGGCGACCGAAAAGGGGGAGACGGTGGTGCGGACGCGGTGAAGCTCGGCCGGTGGTTCCTTCGCGCGCACCGTGTGTGCGGGGCGAAGGCGAAGCGGCGTGCGGAGGGGATCGGAGGGAGGTGCTCCGATGAAGCCGGAACGGTGAAGGGAGTTGCGGTGGTGGTTTCGGCGGGTGCTTGGTGCTTGCCGCGAGCGTTTGCGAGAGAGAGAGGGAGAGCGAGAGCGGCGGTGTGCAAAGTGGCGAGTGAGGGAGCGGTGAGAGAGTGGCGCAGGGTTTTTGCCTTCGTGCATGGCCGGTCGGGCAGTAGTGGCGGGGCCCGGCGCGGCGAGCGGCGAGAGGCGGGGCGCGGTCGGCGAAGGGCTCGGCAGGCGAGGCGCGCGCGGAGAGGGTGAGGGAGATTGCTGGCGTGCTCCGGTGGAAGAAGATCGCGCGCGGAGAGGGTGAGGCGGATTCGCGGCAGAGGCAAGCCGCCACGCGGCAGGCCGGCCGGCGTACGGCGCGGCACGGTCGGCTGACCGGCGCGCGCGGTGTGCGCGGCGCGCGCGGGAGCGGGCCGGCGCGGTGCGAATTGGGCCGAAAGGCCAGCTGGGCCGCAAGTGGAGCGCAAGAGAAAAAAAATGTTTTCCTTTTTCTTTTTCCGAAAACTTTTCAAACTTTGACCAATCAAAAACAGTTTCAAAAACTTCAAACTAGGCTTTGACCCAAAAATAAAAGTTGCTCAAAATAATTTTCTCTACAACTTTCATATAAGACACTTTTGCTGAAAAGCATTTTCTCAACCGCCATAGAAATAAAGCCAATTCTTGAGCTATAAATCATTTTGTTCTCACATTTTTATTTGCCAAACCATTGTGAACTAGATCAAGGTGTCAACATAAAAAGTTCTATACTCAATATTGTCTATTTTATAAAATTTGTTGCCAAGACAGAAATCCACTGAAACCATTAAGTCCAATAGAAATCAATAATCCAAATAAATAAACCAAGAACAAAAAGCACTTTCATGCACATGAAATGATGCAATGCATTACTTATGCTTTTTAGTAGCTAAATGTAGTCCCTAATGCAGTGCTTGACACTAGGGTGTCACAGATATCACCCTTCTCATAGTGGTCTCGCAGAAAATGAATGCGCACGTCAATGTGTTTTGTCTTAGAGTGCAACACGGGTTTCTTAGCAACGCTAATAGCACTCGTGCTGTCACAAAGCAAAGGAACACGAGAAAAGCTTAGACCAAAATCACGCAAGGTGGCCATCATCGAAAGCAACTGGGAACACCAGCTAGCCGCAGCAACATACTCAGCCTCCGTGGTAGACTGGGCGACACTAGACTGCTTGCGAGAAGACCACGATACAAGAGAAGAACCAATAAACTGACAAGTCCCAGAAGTGGACTTGCGATCAATGCGGCAACCAGCAAAATCGGCATCAGAATAACCGCAAAGGGATAGGGTGGAGGAAGCAGAATACCAAATCCCGAATTCTGGAGTGAAGCATAAGTACCTCATAATGCGCTTAACCGCCTGACGGTGAGAAGTGCGCGGTGACGACTGAAATCGCGCGCACAGAAATACCGCGAACTGGATGTCCGGGCGTGTCGCCGTCAGGTACAGCAGCGACCCGATCATACTCCGGTACTCCTTCTAGTCCACAACTTCTCCATCCACATCCGCATCCAGGGCCGCCGTGGTCGGCATGGGTGTTGGAAGAGGCTTGGCCTCACCCATGTCGAACTTCTTCAGGATGTCCTTGGTGTACTTGCCCTGGTGCACGAACGTCCCCTCTCGGGATTGCTTGATTTGCAACCCGAGGAAAAACGTCAACTTGCCCATCATGCTCATCTCAAACTCCCTGCTCATAGTGTCTGCAAACTTGGCAACCAAAGCGTGAGAAGAACCACCGAAAATGATGTCATCCACGTAAATCTGGACCTAAGAGAGTATCATTGCCTTGCTTGAGGAGAAAGAGCGTTTTATCTACACATCCTATTTTAAAACCCTTAGCAAGCAAAAAGGTTTTCAACCTATCATACCTTTCTCTAGGGGCTTGTTTCAAACCATACAAAGCTTTGTGAAGTTTAAAAACATGGTTTGGAAACTTGGGATTTTCGAAACCGGGGGTTGTCTCACATACACTTTCTCTTCTATGTAGCCGTTTAAGAAGGCACTCTTGACATCCATTTGAAAAAGTTTAAACCCTTTGGATGCAGCAAAAGCCAAGAGTATCCTAATTGCCTCCAAACGAGCTACAGGAGCAAACGTATCCTCATAGTCTATCTCCTCATTCTGACTATACCCCTGGGCTACTAGTCTGGCCTTGTTTCTCACAACATGGACATCCTCTCCTTGTTTGTTTTTGAAAACCCATTTTGTCCCAATAGGGTGACACTTAGGAGGAAAAGGAACCAAAACCCAAACCCGATTTCTTTCAAAATTTTCTAACTCCTCATGCATGGCATTGACCCAATCTGGATCAGATAAAGCGTGTCCAACATCTCGGGGTTCAAAATCAGCAACGAATGCAGAATGAGCAAAGTGAGAGATTTGTTGTGACCTTGACAGAGTGACACGTTTGCCGATGCTACCGATCATCTATTGAGGCGGGTGCTGGCGCTGGATGTGTTATAGCGCCTCCCGAACTGATGTAGCCTCCCCCTCAACAGCAGCTGGTGCCTCCTCGGGTACAAAAGGTACCGCTCGGGGTGGCGGATCCCACGGCCCCCAAGTCGAAGAAGAAGGATCGAGGCCGTGAGTCGTAGTAGAAGCCGCTCTTTGCGGCACAACAGGTGGAGGTGGTGCTGGGTCGTCCATCCCTTCAGCACCCTCTTCCTCATCATCAAAAAGAGGCTCGCCAACTTCATGATCACCTGCACGCTCAAAACGAGAAGAAGGACAAACCATGGTCTCGTCGAAGGTGACATCTGATGGCTCCAAGACTCGGTTAGTATCAAGGTTAAGTACACGATATGCACGAGTATGAGTGCCATAACCCAAAAATACACCGTCGAAAGAACGAGACTCAAACTTGTCCAAGTTGCCCTTTTTGAGTATAAAACAATGGCAACCAAAAACTCGAAAATAACTCACTTTGGGCAGTTTTCCAAAACGCAACTCATAAGAAGTCTTTTTCAAGAAAGCTCGGAGAATGTTGCGATTGGAAATGTAGCATGCAGTGCTCATAGCTTCGGCCCAATATCGCCTAGGAGTCCTATGCTCATCGAGCATCTTCCTGGCCATCTCTACAAGGGTCCGATTCTTCCTTTCTACAACACCATTCTGAGGGGGTGTGTAGGGGGAAGAAAACTGATGCTCTAAACCCAAAGAGTTACAAAACTTCTCAAAATCCAAATTCTTGAATTTGGAACCATTATCACTCCTAATAGCTCACATCGAGTTCAAAGGGAACTCGTTCTGAAGACGAAAAATCAGATTGCGAGCAAAGGAGAAAGTCTCGGTCTTCTCAGCTAAAAAGAAGACCCACGAATATCTCGAAAAATCATCAACAACAACAAGCACATACCACTTCCCTCCAACCGAGCTCACCCGAGTCGGACCAACAAGGTCCATGTGCAAAAGCTCTCCTGGGCGCTTGGTCATGACCTGAGTCACTGGATGGTGGGGAGCGGCAACCATCTTCCCATGTCTACAAGAATGGCAAACAAGATCCTTCTCCATGGATAACTTGGGCAATCCTCGGATTAGGCCAAGTGAACTAAGCCTTGCAAGCAAGTCGAAGCTCAAGTGTCCTAGTCTCCTATGCCACTTCCAAAGATCAGAGGAGGAGGGTCCAGCCAAAAGACAACGAGAAATGCCAAACGATTCCGAGAAATCCGCATGAAAGACTTTTCCAAAGGGCGAAATCACACAAACAAGATTGCCCTGAGGATCCAAAATACGACTGAGATTCGGCTTAAAACGAATCTCATAATCGTCATCAAAGAGTTGCGAAACAGAAAGAAGGTTAAAATGCAAGTTAGAAACAAGAGCAACATCGCGCAACACAAAGTGCTCATTAACTCGCACCGACCCACGAGACAACACTTTACCTTTACTATTGTCGCCGAAGGTGATAAACTCTCTTCCGGCGACCGGACTAAGACTGGAGAACCACTTGGCGTTTTCGGTCATGTGCCTCGAACAACCGGAATCCACCAACCAAACGTTCTCCAATCGTTTTACCGACATCAATAAAAAGACATAGGGTGAGCATACGGTCCAACACTGGGGTTAGTGAAGTAGGGAGAAAACCAGTGTTGGGCCGACTGCTCAAAAGAACGGTTAGCAGAAAAACCATTCCTAGCACGCCTACGGGAGGAGCGAGCACCACACTGGGGAAAACGTGGTCCGCTAGGGAGAGAGCGCTCACCGCGATAGTCAAAACGCGGTGGGGGAAATCGCTCAGCTACAAAGCCACCGCCACGGGGTCTGTAGCCCACAAAAGCAGGCTCCCACCGGGCACGTCCTTTCCGCTGCCTAGGCATAGGAACTTGAGGTTCTGGACCTCTAGGCCTAACAGCACGCCTCTGAACATTTGGCACATGTACATCATGGAAAGGATGGTACATGTCCGTGTTGTTCATCTCCTTTGCACAGCGTGTCTCTCTCTTGCGCTGAAAGCAAAACTCACTCAAGTGACCATCTCTCCCACAGTGCTCACAGTGGTACCTCACCGCTCTCATAGAGGGTTGTTGGTACTCATGGTAGTGGGTGTGGATCACTTTGCCCTCCTGTGGCATAAGCTCCTCTCGGATGGGTGGCATGGTGTCTAGCTTGTTCTTGAGGTGGTTTGGTTTTGGAGCCCATGATTGTTTCTTGGGTGGAGCTCTCGGAGGTTCAACAAAGACCCCATCCTTGGTGTTAAGCTTTAGAGGCTCTCTGGGTGGAATCTTGGTAAGCTTGGGAGTAGTGGTGGAGTTGGGCTTCTCACACGGGTTCAGACCACTTGACTCTCCAATCTTGCCAAAAGATGAAACATCAACACCCTGAATAAAGCCTACACCGGGACCTCCAGCAGCACGCTTGAACTGGGAGACCATCATCCCAAGCTGCGGCTCACCACTCGACACCCATGACAAGATGGTCCGAAGGTATGTGTTTTCCTCCTCGGTTTGCATCTTGTCATGCTTCACATTTGCGATCTCCATCTCCAAACCCTCACAAAGAACGCACCTAGTCACACACGTGCTATCCGAGCTGGCCTTCTCAAGAGACACAATCTTAGCATTCTTCTCTGCCAACTCAGATTGCAAGCCCGCACAGGACTTGCACGCACCCAACAGCAAGGATCTAGCCTTCAGCTCATCCACCTCTCCTACCAACGCAACATACTTACCTCTCAAAGTGAGAAGGTCAGTCATGTGCGTGGTGCACATCTCACACTCAACCTCCTCGGAAACAACTACGGTGGACTTGGCAAATTCAAGCTCCTTCACTGTATCCTCCCACTTCTGCCTAAACTCCTTACGCTCTCTAGCAACATGCCTAAGCAGCTTATCTTGACTAAGGAGAGCGGCAGTAAGTTTCTCGACCTCAGCAGAAAGCTCATCGGGGGTCAGAGATACCTGGGAGGTGTCGTCGTCGTCGTCGTTCCGAGGGATCTCCTCCTGCTCGCAGTCGACCTCCTTGCCGAGGGCCATGGTGCAGAAGCCCTCGTCGTCGGCGAAGAAGCAGAGACCGTTGAGCTTGTCCTCGATCCTCTTCTTCTTCTCGGACTCGTCGTCGCTTGAGGAAGCGGAGTCGTCATCCGAGTTATCGACGTCGCTGAGCGTGGCGAAGAAAGCACGCTGCTCAGCCTGGGCCTTCTCCAAATACTTCGTCTTGATGTACTCCTTGTTGAAGCACGCTTGCCGGAGTCGTACTTGTGCCCATGATCCGCCTTGCCGAAGGTCTGCTTGTTCTTCTTCGGGCAATTGGCGATGAAGTGGTTGGGGTCGCCGCACTCGAAACATCCCGAGCGTCCTCCTCCGCGGCGACGGTTCATGCGGTTGTTGTGGAACCGCGAGAACTGGTTGGCGAGCAAAGCTAGCTCGTCATCGCCCAAAGACTCCAGCTGCTCCTCTGTGACAAAAAAGAGTGAAGAGAGTGCAAATCCTCCAGAGGGGTTAGCAGAAGAACCAGAAAGCAAAGCCATTGATGGGCTAGAAGGATTTTCATAGGAAGCCCTTGCCGTGGCATCGATCTCACTGGACTTGAGCTTACTGAAGAGCTCGTCGCACGTGAGGGTCTCATAGTTAGGTGATTCGATGATCGCCTGAACCTTGGAATCCCACACCGATCGATCAAGAGTATGGAGTAGCTTGAGAGCTCTCTCATGATCGTCGAAAGGCAACAGCTCCTTGTTAGCCCTCATCCTGTTGACAATCACCTGAAAGCGAGCGAATAAACTTTCTATGCTCTCGCCAGGCATGTGTCGAAAGTTCTCATACTCTCGCTTGAATGACTCGTAGAGACGGGTTTTAACTTGAGTGGTTCCCTCATGGAAATGCATGAGGGTAGCCCAAATCTCCCGAGCCGTAGCGAGGTGAGAAACGCGATCAAACTCACTCATGCTTAGACATGAGAAAAGAGCATTACGGGCTCGGCTATTGGCATCGTGCTCATCGATCTGAAGCTGAGAGACACGAGCAGCCAAGACCACGTAATCGGCAGAGTTGCAAATATCCCAGATGGAAGCACCCAAACTCTGCAGATAGGCCGACATGCGTATCTTCCAATACGCATAGTTCATCCCATCGAAAAACGGAGGTTTGCCCACGCCGCGATCCATGTCGCCTTCTGTGGATCTGGAACCGGCTAAGGTGGAAGATCCTTGACCTGCTCCGATACCAATTGAAGGACCGAGAATGCAATAGTAAGGCGACCAGAGGGGGGTGAATGGGAGCTCAAAAATTTCTCTCGAGACTTTGGCCTATGTCCCACAAATCAACCCCCAAAAGCTTCGAACGAAACCGTGATGCCCACGACCCTTGGAAGAGGGTGGATGATCCCTAGGATCACAGCGGAGCACCACAAAGCGATAGCAAACCAAAGACCAAAAACACCGGCACAAGTTCGAACCCTAGAAACCGAGTCCCAAACGTAGATTGAAGGCAACGTCAGGAAATCCCCAAATACCGATGCTAACGAGTAGCAAAGATAACTAGAGAGGTTCCTTGGACAACTCTAGGGCCAAATGAGAAGTCCGGAAACCAAGCGAAGAAGCCGGGAGAGCAAATGCACTAAAACACAACAAGCAACCTATTCCCAGACTGTCCGGGCCTGGGGTCCCGGACTGTCCGCCCCTACTGCGGACTGTCCGCTAAGGGGTGGCGGACTGTCCGCCGGTCAAAAGTGCGAAAACGCAATGCTGCTGAAGTGTCCCTGGACCGTTCCCGGACTGTCCGCGAGAGTGTACTGCGGACTGTCCGCCGGTCACGCAAAATCAAATCGGCCGAAGAACACAGCCACTGATCCGGCTGATCCCCGACGCCCGGACTGTCCGCCGGTCAGGTGGCGGACTGTCTCCGGCTGTCCAGTGAAGGCGATTTTGATCGCCCTTCACCCAAATCACTCTCAAATCTATCCAAATCAAAATCCCTTGATCCCAAACTTGGAGAAGATGATCACGAGGTAGTTAGGAGACTATCCCCAAGATATCATCCGCTCAAATCAACTCAATCAACGGGAAATCGAAGGGGAAGGTGTATGAACCGAAAAAGCGTCACGAAAATAAAATCAACCCGATCTACTTGTTCGTGAGGAGTTATATGAATTCCTTCGGTGGAAATGATCTCCTCACTATAAAGAACAAGATGATTCAAATGGATTTCGCAAAGACGCAGTAGAGAGGGAGATCGAGTGACGGGAAAATCGCGGAGAAACGAAGAACGCGAAGAACACGAACAAAAACGTGAATCAAGTCATCGATCTGCAACCGTGTGGCTACCACACGCTACAACAGTGAGATTACGGTCTCACTTCCTCAAAATCTCCAGTACACAGAGGTATGGTTCTCTGCGGATCTCAGTAGCTACAGCAAGGGATTGGGAGAGCAGGAAACCCTATAAGCAAAGAGCAAATGGCTGAGATAGGAGGGGAGGAGGGTGTCTCCCTCTACTTATCCTAATTCTAATTCCTACTCTACCCCTCTCTAATTACAGAGCGAACCAGCTAAACCCTAGGGTTATTCTGGACCAACTCGAAGATGCTGGTGATCCGACGGCCACGCCCCCACAACTGGTAGCGTTGCCTCGACGCAACCTCACCGATTGCCACCACGTGCCGCCACCGCTCCGCTTGTCCTTTTCGTGGACTTCGCCCCCGGTTTTGTGGCCCAAACCGGGAAACCAGCCTTCATGACCAACCCCCGGTTTTGAGGCCCAAACTAGGAAACCAGTCGTCCATCGCCTGAGTTTTGTGGCCCAAACTCAGAAACCCGCAGCACCCAGGTTTTGAGGCCCAAACCTGGAAACCGTCCTCAGCCCGAATTTTGTAGCCCAAACTCAGAAACCATCAGCGCCCAGGTTTTGAGGCCCAAACCTGGAAACCATCCACTCGGTGGTTTTTCTGTGGCTCAACCACCAAACCGAGCCGTAGAGGGGATGCACCGCCCGTGCACCCCGTCCACCGACACGTGTCCCCAGGTCCTTGACCCAAGCAACACCGTGCCCTCAAGTCTTCGCTCGTCGTTGTCCTAGGCTGTCAGCCACCACAGCTGATCCTCGGGCCACCGGTCCCTCAGTCCAAGCCTCACGTCCGCCCTTCGCCACTCTCAGTCCATCGGCACGGCACGTCTCTACTTGACCTTCACCTTGCCTCTGATCACTATATCCATGCTCGACACCTGCACAACACAAGCTAAAGAACATGCGCATTATCCCAGTTGACAATCACTCATCACTCAGAGACTCGGCATACACCCATGTATCCGCAATGTGTTAGCTTCATTCACAACAAAGCCAACAGCAAGTGGAGTATTATCAAATTTTTCATGTGATTACTTAGGTGCTTGTTTAAGGCCATACAAAGACTTTAACAACCTACACACCTTGTTCTCTTGACCATCCGCAATGAACCCTTCTGGTTGATCCATATAGATCTCCTCATCTAACTCTCCATTTAGGAAAGATGTCTTAACATCCATCTGATGAATGATAAGACCATATGAGGCTGCCACGGTAATCAAAGTGCGAATTGTAGTCAAACGAGCAACTGGTGAATAGGTGTCAAAGAAATCTTAACCCTCTTTTTGGGTGTATCCTTTGGCCACAAGCCTTGCCTTGTACCTCTCAACGGTACCATCAGGCCTAAGCTTTTTGTTGAAGATCCATTCGCAACCTATAAGTAGACAACCATAAGGACGGTCAACGACCTCCCAAGTTCCATTAGACATAATAGATTCCATCTCACTCCTTACTGCTTCCTTCCACAGGTCAGCATCAGGAGAGGAATATGTCTGTCTAATAGTGGTTGGCGTGTCTGCCACAAGGTGCACTATATAGTCATCACCAAAGGATTTTACAACCCTCTATCTCTTACTCTTTTGAGTGACTATAGTGTCATCCTCCTCAGGGATGTGCACATGAGTATCCTCAACATGATCTATTTGTTCTAGCTCATGGGGAATTGTAGTCTCATGACTTGTTTCACTAGGTGTATTCTTCATTGGAAATTCATTCTCAAAAAATGTTGCATCTCTTGATTCCATGATTGTATCAACATACACATCAGTGACATCAGATTTAATGATTAAGAACCTATACCCAACGCTGTGAAAAACATAACCTAGGAAAATGCAATCAACAGTTTTAGGTCCTAGTTTACGCTTCTTGTTGATTGGCACATTCACCTTAGCCAAACAACCCCAAGTGCGTAAATATGAGAGATTTAATCTTCTCTTTTCTCATTCCTCGAATGGTGTGATCTCTTTGTTCTTTGTTGGAACTCTGTTCAGGACATGACACACTGTCAAAATCGCCTTACCCCACCATTCTATGCATAATCCCGTTGTACTCAACATGACATTTACCAACTCTGTTAGAGTGCAAGTTTTTTCTTTTAGCAATCCCATTGGATTGTGGTGAGTATGATGGTGTTCTCTCATGAACAATACCATGTTCCACACAGAACTCATAAGAACACATTGGAGAAATACTCTCCACCTCGCTCGGACCTTAAAGGTTTTATTTTCCTCTCAAGTTTGTTCTCGACTTCAGCTTTATAGGCTTTAAAATAATTAAATGCTTCATCTTTTGTTTTTAAGAGATACACATAGCAGAACCTAGTGGAGTCATCTATAAACGTGAGAAAGTATTTTTTACCGCCTTTTGTCAAAATTTCATTTATCTCGCATAGATCGAAATGCACAAGTTCTAGAGGTGCCAAGTTCCTCGTCTCAGCAGCCTTGTGTGGCTTGTGGGGTTGTTTCGATTCAACACACATATGACACTTAGACTTTTTGACCAAGTTAAATTTAGGAATTTAATTCAGATTTGCTAACCGCATTAAACAGCCAAAACTCACATGACAAAAACGTGAATGCCATAAATCTGACTCATCAGAAATATTAACAGAATTCACTAGTTTATTACACACATCATGTAGTGATAAGCGAAACAAACCTCCGCAATCATATCCTTTACCAATAAACGAACCATGTTTAGAAACAACACATTTATTCGAATCAAGAACAACTTTGTAACCATCTCGATAAAGCATAGACGCACTAACAAGATTCTTTTTGATGGAGGGCACATGTTGCACGCTCTTTAATGGCACCATCTTTTCTGAAGTAAACTACAGACACACACATGTATATTTGCACCACTGTCCATCCACCACTCAGGTGAATTACAAACGGAAAGAATGAATGGTAAAGAATTACCATACTCAGATGTTCCTTCACCATTGTCAGTATTCACAATATTTGTTGATTTATTGTCCTGCTGGTATTTGCGATCAGGGCACTCACTTGCCCAATGATCCCCACTACCACAGACAAAGCATCCTCCCTTTTTCTTGTTATTGTTGTTCTTTTTCTTAAATTATGTTGTTTGGTTGGTCTTAGGAATGTTCTGTTGCTTGTTCTGGTTTTTCTTCTTGGTGTACTTGCGGAATTTAGAGTTTCTCTTCTGCACCACATTAGCAGTAGAGGTCTCAACACCTTTTCCATTGTCCTTTGCTCTCGCCCTCTCCTCAACATCAAGAGTGCCAATGAGCTCTTTCATATTAAACTCTTGTCTCTTATGTTTGAGGGAGGTAGCAAAATCCTTCCATGACGGTGGTAGCTTGGCGATAATACCGCCAGCCACAAACTTGTCAGGAAGAGGACAAGGAAAAAGCTCAAGTTCCTTTGCTAGTGCATGAATCTCATGAGCATGTTCCACTACAGATCGGTTCTCAACCATCTTGTACTCATACAGTTTCTCCATAAGATACAGCTCGCTACCAGCATCGGCAACTCCAAATTTTCCCACAAGTGCATCCCACAACTCTTTACCTGTGGAAAGTATGATGTAGCTTTTCTAAAATTTTGGATCAAGTGTGTTAATCACTGCTCCTCGAAAGAGGTTGTCATCAGCCTTAAACTTAGCCTCATCCTTAGGAGACAACTTAGCAGGCTTGCCCTCAGCGGCATGATAACATGACATAGCAGTTAGCCACAATTCCATTTTAGCACATCATACCAAGAAGTTTTTACCATCAAAAGCATCAGGCTTTAAAACGACAGAAAAACCACTGACAGAAAAATGCTTATAATTAGGTTTTTGGATTGTTAGATAAATAGGCAATTTCCATGTCATTTTAATTCCGTAAATTAATATGATGATGATGACATATAATATGATATTAATTATTGAGATCATGACTTTATTCATAAACATGATAAAGTGCAATATGTAATCATATAAAATATGAATATAATAATAAACAACATGTGAGCATGATTCATATATAATAAACAAGATGATAAGACACGACATATATTTGGTAACAGAAATATACGCATAACAACATGTGAAATAATATAATAGAACTACTGAAACACATACGTATGTCATATAACTTTCTGCAGTAATAGTATCAGCAACACAGCGACTTATAAAACAATATAAGACAGCTACTGAAACTGACGTAAGACATCTAGTGAACCAGCATGACAGAACTATTGGTAATAGTATCAGCAACACAGCGACTTATGAAACAATATAAGACAGCTACTGAAATTGACGTAAGACATCTAGTAAACCAGCATGACAGAACTATCAAAACATGTATATTCTATAATACAAAAAATAGAGAGGAGATGAACAGTTTGTACCCTCTCATCCTTAGAGAATTTGAAGATTCAGAACCTTGTCCGACTTTCATGTTGTATCGTAGGAGATGAAGACGAAGAAAAATAAAGTCCACTAGAAAGTCGATGGACGCAGAAACTTGCCGGGAAGAAGCTCGTCCACGCCCACACCCACGGTTTGAGCTCGTGCCCGGCCCAACCGGCGGCGCGCGCATGTGGCTGCCTTTGTCCGTTTCTCAACTTCTCAAATTAGTATAACTTGAGTAAACGTCTCTTTAACTTCCAATCCGGTATAAACATTAATTCTCACCGTTACATACCATAGAATTATTGATTTATTAAATATATTAATGGGCTTGGCCCGTAATAAATCTAACACGCCGCACACCCCAGTCTCGAATTGTGTTTCGTCAAAATTAAACATTAATTTTTGTTGCGATGGATTTGAGCACAGAATCAGCTGGCTCGAGCTAACGGGCTGATGATATGACTCATTCATTGAGTAATTAAACTCACTTGGAGACAAGAAGTAAAGTCAGCTAGGAAAACAAAAATACAATAAAGTGTAGCAGATCAATATACAAGCTAGCTAGACAGGGGCAATGATGAAGCGTATACTGTATACGTACATGCAAGGAATGTGCAAAGCTTGGCAGTTCATCCCCATATGCCAGGGCTTTTGCAGGCTAATTGTTTCGGTTGAAATCCGAACAGATCGATTCCAGTGAAACTTCATTCCCCTCATGCATGCTTGCATACGGACCAACAACTTAACGGCTAATAACAAACCTTTTATAACCCCATTTCCATTTGCTGATCGAGATGATGAGTTACAAGTGCGCTAATATCATGCACAAGAGGCCGGGACTTTCTGGATGATCTCTATCACATGTATGTAGCTCCATCTTCCAAATGCAATAGCAATACTAATCCGGCATCAGCCATGTCATCAAATTGTCGTATCCAGCATCGTGATGTAGCTATACATATATATGCATGTACAATTAATATATAATATATATACTTTCTGCTGGAGTAATAACAAGAACATAAATATATATAATATCAAAGAAAAAGCTCGTATATACATGACCATGGAATGTTTGTGAATTGTGATGGAGCTGCATCAGCCACTGCACCTATAAAAGAAGAGATCGATCGGAGCATCATCAAAGAACACCATATATATGTGTCACCATGCATTGCATGCACGAGCTAGTCGCCCCGGCCGCCTTACTTCTTCAGAGGTGCAGGTGCAAATGCAGCTCCATCACATCACTCTTAGCTAGCTTGCATTATCTCTCCCATGTCGTGGTCTCTGATAATTAATGACTAATAGCTCAGCGAGACTATATATGTGTATATATATTCAGAAGATTGGCGTAATGGAGGCTCATGGTACAGATAGAAACACGTAGATATATACTGTACTAGCTAAGCTAGCTAGCGGCTATGCAAACCGGCTATGCGCATATACACATTTATATAGGCTCTGGACAGGAAGCAAACAAGTAAGAGAAGAAGAGTCCTCGTCATCGTTCGGCTAGCACACACCGCGCTTAGTGCCTATATTTGTAAAAGAAAGATATGCACCAACATTGGAAAACAAAAACAAAAAAAAAGATTTGCACCAATAGGATACGATATGATATGATACATCCTCGATCGAGCGTCGATCATCGCACGTGGGCCGCCGCCACGCTTCACATGGGGCATGCACGCCGGGCCAACGGCGGCGTGCCACGTGTGGCGTCACACGTGTCCGGCACCTGCGACGCACGAGGGGATGCTGGGCAGTGAGTGAGCCTGATGGATGGAGACACGGCAGCTACCGCGCATGACATGATGTTTCGATCGTGTCATGTGTAGCTTTAAGATTTGGCGCGTCGTCACTGCTTCGCTCATCGCAGACCTAGACACACTACTCACTCATCAGAGTCCAGCATATTATATATAGAAACAGGAAACAGTATTGGGGTGTTTTGATCCTAGACTAAAGTTTAGTTCAGATATCTGTTAAAAAAAAGTTTAGTTAAGATGTTTAGATGCCAATATATTAGGAGGACTAAATATGAGCTATTTATAAAAATTAATTGTACAAGTCATGGCTAATTCATGAGACGAATTTATTACTAAGTATTTTATTGATCAGGCGGCATCCAGATTTGAAGCCTAATTAAACCATGATTAGAACGAGTTTACTGTAGCACCACATAGTCAAATCATGTGCTAATTAGACTTAATAGTTTCATCTCATAAATTAGTCTCCATCTATGCAATTAGTTTTGTAATTAGCATGTCTAATACTACTTATTAGTGTCTGATATAACAAGGACTAAAATTTAGGACAAGATATCCAAACACCTCTCTTTATAATATAATGTTTTAAACACAACGGACGGCTCGATCAGATGAAATGAAAATCATATCCTATATATATAGGGAGCTGTAAAAATGAAACTAGTACTATGAATTGTGGGAATTGAATCATTTTATTTCTTGTACTTTCCACTTGGAAACAATGGCAAAACTAGAGTAAATTAGAGGGGGTGCACTTAACTTGTGGATGCATAGACATCTTTAATAATGGGGAGTGCATATGTGGTAAAATTTTAGGCAAAATTACTGTTTTTGTAATTTTTATTAGGGGTCTCCTAGCCTGCATATAGCTTCGCCCCTACTTGGACAGATTGCAATAAAACCCAACACTAGGAATGGTCTAATAAGCTGTATAAAAGTTACTATAAAAAATATAAGCTGTTTAATCTTTGTTGAAAATCAAGGACATCTTTTCCGTACTTGTGAGGTGAGAGGATGATTTCGAGAATCCTAGCCTTTAGTGGGGGAAAATTCAGCGGAGAGATATCTATATACGGAACGTATCCTGTGCAAACCAAGTAAGATGTGTAAATTTACAAACTCTCGATCAAGACTATAGGATCCCCATCCGATGGCTAGGGAGAGAGGTGGGCTATTTTTTTAAAAAAAAAACCGCTCACCAGTAGCCACACGAATGTGGTTTTTTTGCAAAGCATCCCTCCCTGATCTCTCGTAGGTGAGTCCCCCGGCCTCTTCATTTCTCCTGTAGGGAGGACCGCACCAGGCCACCAGCTAACTCGACCCCGCCCTCGGCCTCCGCTGCGCACAAGTTCCCCATCAAGCGCCGCTCCCTACGGTCGTCGTCCTCGCCCCCATCGTCCTCCTTCCCGGACTCCTCCGACCCGCTCCGCGCGGCCACGCCCGCATTCAGCGCCTGCATCTGACGGTGGCGGCACCGGCGGCAGATCCGACCAACAGCACCAGCCGCCCTTCAAGTTCCAGCGCGCCTGGTGATGAACTCCGCTTCCTGTAGGGCCTTCTCGGCTGTGGCGCGCAGGGAGTCACGTCGTCGCGGATTGCTGCGGTGAGGAGCGGTGCTCTGCGCTGTGATCCAGAAGAGCGGCGGGCGGTTGCACGCCAGGTGTTCAACAAAGGAACCCGGCCGACCAGGTGCACGCCAGGTCGTCGTCGTCCAGCGGTATAAAGGCAGCGCGGCGCGGACGGCTGCAGGTGGCGGAGTCTCTGTGGAGGCTCGGATGAAGAACCATAGGATGGCCACGCTGCCAGTGCTCGAGCTAATGTATTCATGGTTGTAGTTTGTGCCTTCTGTGTGAAATTGTATCTCAGTTGCTCGGTATTGTGCAATGCCAATAGCAATTGTGCCTTCTGTGTCAAATTGTATCTCAGTTTGTCGGTGTTGTGCAATGCCAATGGAAATTGTGCCTTCTGTGTGTAATGCCTGAACAAAAGGATGTTCTGATGTCTCATTAGTAAGGATGTTCTGATGTCCAATTAGTTGGGTGTAAAATTGGTGATCAGAATTCTGTAAGAAGGCAGTACACGTAAAAATTGTATCTCAGTTGCTTCTAAACTGAGACATTGTACAATGATAGTACTCATCAGAGCAACTCCAATGGTTTTGCAAATTAGTTTGACATTCTTGTTTTTGCAAAAACGTCTAAAAATCTCCTATCCAACGGTTTAGCAAATGAGCTTAGCATTTTTAGAAACTTGGCAAACACCGGGTGATATTTGACATATATGTCAAGCTGCGGTTCGCTTGGCAATCGCCCTCGTGTTCTACTAGCGCAGGATATTTCCCTCTCGCGTGTACAATTTTTTTTAGTTTTGTCAAGTCTAAATGCAAAACCATTGGATATTGACTTTTTTATCTTTGCCATATTAATTTGAGAGTTGGCAAATACCATATTTGGTAAAATAAAAAATACAAAATCGTTGGAGTTGCTATTACGAAGTTACATCTTGTTTTTTCAGTTCCATAAAAATACAGTAGCAAATGTTCAGATCATGAAGAAGTGAGATCCAAGTTAACAGCATTAGGCAAGTGCCAATTATCTGCCAATGTGGCTTCATGATCTGAACATTTGTAACGTGGCTTTGTTGGATGTACCAATTAACAACATTAGGCACTGCTATCTCTGTGCTTTGTTGGATGGCAATGTGGCTTCAGTCCAAGGAAAAAAATACCTGTGTAACTGAAACTTTGTCCAGCATCACATGAATGATAACCAGCACGATTTGGTTTCAAGTGAAATATATGACTGGAGAAAATTAATCGATCATTTGTACCGTTGTAAAAGGTGTGGGTTTCTAAACACTCCCAATCTCTCATTTACTTTCAGTATCTGAAACTGATGACATCCTCAACCAGGACCTGATGTCAGTTTCTCCTAAAAACAATAATTAAATTACAAAAAAGAGACTAGTGATAATTAGCAGTAGTACAAAAAAAAGGTGTTTACAATCAACCAACAACATTGATTGGGCAATTTCGTGCGTCATGATCTGCTAATTGCTTGCATTTTCCACACATTTGTTTTCTTGGTGCCTTCTCTCCTTGCTCTTCTTAATTTTCAAGGTTAGTCAAGGTGGGCTCCAACTCCGGCGTCGACGTTATGGTCATGTCGGCATCATCCATGGTGGTAGCCACAAAGGAGGCTGAACCAACGTCGACTGTAGGACGTTACCAATGATTAGAGGCAAGATGCATTTCAAGATGAAAGTCTTATAGGAGAAACTAACTACGACATGAAGGGGTGTCACTACCAATGGTACAGTGCGCATTCGTTGGCAACATCGGGGCGATGATCGTAGACACCATCGGGGCGGCGATCGCGTCGCCCCCATCGTGCACTGTGTGCGATGGTGATGCCCGGACAGCGTCCCAACAAATGTGTCCGGCGACCGGCGATCTTCGCGGTTGTCCTCCATCTTCACCAACAAACGACGAGCAACAACAGCCGCGAGCAGCGGCCAGGCGAAATCCAAGAGACGCGCGCGACTTCCCAACTCCTGCTCTTGAGTGGATGGGATTAGGGGAGGGAAGCAGCAGCAGCCGGCGAGCAGCAGCTGGGCGGGCGACGGCGGCGGAATTCAAGAGACGCTCCATGTCCCGCGACTCCTGGTCTGGCCTGGACGAGATTAGGGGAGGAGGTCATTTGGAAAAAAACCAAATTACTAAGGCTAATGCGGGCGGTTAATTGCAAAATGAGCGTAGCTCCATCGCTAGCCATTGGATGCGGCGTCGATGGTCTTGATCGGTAGTTTCCAAGGTTGCACACCTTGTTTGGTTTTCATACGATACGTTCTCATCTATATATGGGCATCCTTGAGCAGCCACCACAAATTCGCAAGACGTGTGCATCAAAATCATATGATACATTATTGAGTGTTGTAAAAATTTAGGAGTAATTGTTCAAAATAAAAATTGTACCTCTCTTATGTGTTCAATGACTTACTTTTTTCGAGAGTTTTACCTGTGTGCTATTATGAAAAATGGTAATTGCGTATATATGTACTAAAAAGTCCAGGTGGTCACGTATGCCATCGTGCTAATCTTTTTTGCTGTCCATGCCACTTCCGTCAGATTTGGCTCTAACAGTGTTAAACGGCCGGTGTGAAAAGTCAAAAATGCCCTGAGGTGTGAATATGTTATTAATTCTTCTTGAGCATCTTAACGACTTCAAATGAAAAAAAAACTCAGAACTAGAAAGTTGTAGACCTCCTTGAGATCTACAATTTTCATATAAATATTATTTTTATTTAATTTTGTACAAAAAATATGATTTAATATGTCTTAGAAAAAAACATTTTTTATATGAAATTAAATGAAAATAAGTTTTATATATATTGTAGATCTCGAGGAGATATACAACTTTTTAGTTCTGAGTTTTTTTATTTGAAGTCGTTAAGATGCTCAAAAAGAATTAATAATGTATTCACACTTGAGGGTATTTTTTACTTTTCACATTGAAAGGACCGTGACGCCTAAGAGAGGGGTGAATTAGGCAACTTTAAACTTTTACTCAAAACTATGGCTCTATTTTCCACCTCGACAAAATCTATGCAAGAAGGTAAACTATCCAATGTGCAACTAAGATTTTGCTAGGTGTGTTGCTATTTCTACCGCAAAAGAGTTTTGCAACCTATGATCCAACCCTATCAACTAAGCTAGGAAATGTAAAGCACACAACAAAGGTAGCAAGTAAATGCGGAAGCAAAAGAGTGTGGTAGAGATGCAAACTCCCGTTGATGACTCCGGTATTTTTACCGAGGTATCGAGAAGCGCGCAAGCTTCCCCCTATTCCTCGTTGGAGCCCCTCGCAAGGAATCTCTCGCAAGGGCCAAGCTCCCGGTCAGGTAACTCCCTGGATGCCCCCGGGCCTTCCCCACGCGCAAGTGGGTCTCCGGTTAAGCCTCGCAAGGCATGGCCTCTCCCGGATGCTCCCCGCTATCTTCACTATCAAGCTTCCGGCCGAAACGCCGTGGGCCTTATTCCCTTCGGTACACGGTGGCGGTCACACCACAAACGCACTTGGTGTGATCTCGCAAGACTACAAGCCCCTCCGAGTACAACAATGGTGCGCACAAGCACTGGTAGATAAGAGGTGTAAAAACCTCGCTAAACACTAGGCCTAACACCTAGAGCAAGCGCAAAGCGGTGGTCTAACTAGCTTAAGCACTTCGCAAAGCACCTACACTAATCACCTAGTATATCACTTGAGCACTTTGGTGGCTAGAGCAACTAAATATGTGTCTATGCACTTGGTACACTTCCTTGAGCTCCAACCTCAGTGTTTTGACCCGCCATGGGGGTATATATAGAGCCCCAAGCAAATAGAGCCATTGGAGAATGTATTGGACTTCATAGCGTAGCATTAGACGCTGGAGTCGTGACCATCGAATGCGCGTCCGTTGGTCCTTTAACGGCTAGATGCCAGCCTGGCACTGTGTCGCAACGGCTACCTCAGCGTCCGATGCTCGAACACCTAACGCGTCCGATGCTAACAGAGCCTCTCTGGATCCTCTCTACATAGGCATCGGACGTAGGGTCCTATAGCGTCCGATGTTACATCGGCGCGTCCGATGTACGCTGTGCAGACTTGCACAGTGTTCCCGTCTCGTCCGATGTGCGGATACATGGGTGTATGCCGAGTCTCTGAGTGATGAGTGATTGTCAACTGGGATAATGTGCATGTTCTTTGGCTTGTGTTATGCAGGTGTCGAGCACGGATACAGTGATCAAAGGCAAGGTGAAGGTCAAGTAGAGACGTGTCGTGCCGATGGACCGAGAGTGGCGAAGGGCGGACGTGAGGCTTGGACTGAGGGACCGGTGGCCCGAGGATCAGCTGTGGAGGCTGACAGCCTGGGACAGCGACGAGCGAAGACTTGCGGGCACGGTGTTGCTCGGGTCGAGGACCTGGGGACACGTGTCGGTGGACGGAGTGCACAGGCGGTGCATCCCCTCTACGGCTCGGTTTGGTGGTTGAGCCACAGAAAAACCACCGAGTGGACGGTTTCCAGGTTTGGGCCTCAAAACCTGGGTGCTGATGGTTTCCGAATTTGGGCCACAAAACTCGGGCTGAGGACGATTTCCAGGTTTGGGCCTCAAAACCTGGGTGCTGCGGGTTTCTGAGTTTGGGCCACAAAACTCAGGCGATGGACGGCTGGTTTCCCGGTTTGGGCCTCAAAACCGGGGGTTGGTCATGAAGGCTGGTTTCCCGGTTTGGGCCACAAAACCGGGGGCGAAGTCCAGGAAAAGGACAAGCGGAGCGGTGGCGGCACGTGGCGGCAATCGGTGAGGTTGCGTCGAGGCAACGCTACCAGTTGTGCGGGCATGGCCGTCGGATCACCAGCATCTTCGAGTTGGTCCAGAATAACCCTAGGGTTTAGCTGGTTCGCTCTGTAATTAGTGAGGGGTAGAGTAGGAATTAGAATTAGGATAAGTAGAGGGAGACACCCTCCTCCCATTCCATCTCAGCCATTTGCTCTTTGCCTTCTAGGTTTTCCTGCTCTCCCAATCCCCTACTGTAGCAACTGAGATCCGCAGAGAATCATACCTCTGTGTACTGAAGATTTTGATGAAGTGAGACCGTAATCTCACTATTGTAGCGTGTGGTAGCCACACGGTTGCAGATCGATGACTTGATTCGCGTTTTGTTCGTGTTCTTCGCGTTCTTCGTTTCTCCACGTTTTTCCCGTCACTCGATCTCCCTCTCTACTGCGTCTTTGCGAAATTCGTTTGAATCAACTTGTTCTTTATAGTGAGGAGATCATTTCCACCGAAGGAATTCATCTAACTCCTCATGAACAAGTAGATCGGGTTGATTTCGTTTTCGTGGAGCTTTTTCATTCATACTCCTCCCCTTTCGACTTCCCGGTGTTTGATTTGATTTGAGTGGATGATTTCTTGGGGATAGTCTCCTAACTATCTCGTGATCATCTTCTCCAAGTTTGGGAACGTGGGATTGAGTTTTGATTCAAATTTGGGAAGATTCGTGAGAGGGGCAACCAAAATCGCCCTCTCTGTTCATCCGCGGACAGTCCGCCAGGTGAACCGCGGACAGTCCACGCGTCGGGGACAAGCCGGACCAGTGGCTCTGTTCTTCGGCCGTTTGGCTTTTGGTTGACCGGCGGACAGTCCGCCGTTGGAGTTCGCGGACAGTCCGGGAACGTCCAGGGGACTTGCAGCAATAGTGCTGTTTCGCGGATTTGACCGGCGGACAGTCTGCCATCCCCCCGCGGACAGTCCGCGGTTGAGCCGGACAGTCCGGGACCGTACTGGCGGACAGTCCAGGAGTCGGCTGCTTGTTGACTTTTGGTGTGTTTGCTCTCCCGACTTCTTCGCTTGGTTTTCGGACCTCTCGGTTGGCTTCTTAGCTTACCTAGGAACCTCTCTAGGTATCTTTGCTACTTGTTAGCATTGGTATTTGGGGATTTCCCGACGTAGCCTTCAATCTACGTTTGGGACTCGGTTTCTAAGGATCGAACTTGTGCCGGTGCTTTTGGCCTTTGGGTTGCTATCACTTTGTGGTGCCTCGCTGTGATCCTAGGGATCATCCACCCTCTTCCAAGGGTCGTGGGCATCATGGTTTCGATCGAAGCTTTTGGGGTTGATTCGTGGGACAGAGGATAAAGTTTCGAGAAGAAATTTTTGTGCTCCCATTCACCCCCCCCCCTCTGGTCACCTTGCTATTGCATTCTCGGTCCTTCAATTGGTATCGGAGCAGGTTAAGGATCTTCCACCTTAGCCGGTTCCAGATCCACAGAAGGCGACATGGATCGCGGCGTGGGCAAACCGCCATTTTTCGATGGGACGAACTATGCGTATTGGAAGATACGCATGTCGGCCTATCTGTAGAGTTTGGGTGCTTCCATGTGGGATATTTGCATCTCTGCCGATTACGTGGTCTTTGCTGCTCGTGTCTCTCAGCTTCAGATCGATGAGCACGATGCCAATATCCGAGCCAGTAATGCTCTTTTCTCATGTCTAAGCATGAGTGAGTTTGATCGCGTTTCTCACCTCGCTACGGCTCGGGAGATTTGGGCTACCCTCATGCGTTTCCATGAGGGAACCACTCAAGTCAAAACCCGTCTCTACGAGTCGTTCAAGCGAGAGTATGAGAACTTTCGACACATGCCTGGCGAGAGCATAGAAAGTTTATTCGCTCGCTTTTAGGTGATTGTCAACAGGATGAGGGCTAACAAGGAGTTGTTGCCTTTCGACGATCATGAGAGAGCTCTCAAGCTACTCCATACTCTTGATCGGTCGGTGTGGGATTCCAAGGTTCAGGCGATCATCGAATCGCCTAACTATGAGACCCTCACGTGCGACGAGCTCTTCAGTAAGCTCAAGTCCAGTGAGATCGATGCCATGGCGAGGGCTTCTTATGAAAATCCTTCTGGCCCATCGATGGCTTTGCTTTCTGGCTCTTCTGCTCCTCTAGAGGATTTGCACTTTCTTCTCTCTTTTCTATCACAGAGGAGCAGCTGGAGTCTTTGGGGGATGACGAGTTGGCTTTGCTTGCCAACCGGTTCTCACGGTTCCACAACAACCGCATGAACCGTCGCCGCGGAGGAGGACGTTCAGGATGCTTTGAGTGCGGCGACCCCAACCACTTCATCGCCAATTGCCCGAAGAAGAACAAGCAAACCTTCGGCAAGGTGGATCATGGGCACAAGTACGACTCCGGCAAGCGCCAGGAGAAGTACGTCCCCGCGAAGCACAAGCAGAAGGGCGGCTTCAACAAGGAGTACATCAAGACGAAATACTTGGAGAAGGCCCAGGCTGAGCAGCGTGCATTCTTCGCCACGCTCAGTGACGTCGACGACTCAGATGACGACTCCGCTTCCTCAAGCGACGACGAGTCTGAGAAGAAGAAGAGGATCGAGGACAAGCTCAACGGCCTCTGCTTCTTCGCCGACGACGAGGGCCTCTGCACCATGGCCCTCGGCAAGGAGGTCGACGTCGAGCTGGAGGAGATCCCTCGGAACGACGACGACGACGACGACACCTCCCAGGTATCTCTGAGCCCCGATGAGCTTTCTGCTGAGGTCGAGAAACTTACTGCCGCTCTCCTTAGTCAAGATAAGCTGCTTAGGCGTGCTGCTAAAGAGCGTAAGGAGTTTAGGCAGAAGTGGGAGGACACGGTGAAGGAGCTTGAGTTTTCCAAGTCCACCATGGTCGTTTCTGAGGAGGTTGAGTGTGAGATGTGCACCACGCACATGACTGACTTTCTCATTTTGAGAGGTAAGTATGTTGCGTTGGTAGGAGAGGTGGATGAGCTGAAGGCTAGATCCTTGCTGTTGGGTGCGTGCAAGTCCTGTGCGGGCATGCAATCCGAGTTGGCAGAGAAGAATGCCAAGATTATTTCCCTTGAGAAGGCCAGCTCGGATAGCACGTGTGTGACTAGGTGTGTTCTTTGTGAGGGTTTGGAGATGGAGATTGCGAATGTGAAGCATGACAAGATGCAAACCGAGGAGGAAAACACATACCTTTGGACCATCTTGTCATGGGTGTCGAGTGGTGAGCCGCAGCTTGGGATGATGATCTCCCAGTTCAAGCGTGCTGCTGGAGGTCCCGGTGTAGGCTTTACTCAGGGTGTTGATGTTTCATATTTCGGGGATTTGACCGGCGGACAGTCCGCGGTTGAGCCGGACAGTCCGGGACCGTACTGGCGGACAGTCCAGGAGTCGGCTGCTTGTTGAGTTTTGGTGTGTTTGCTCTCCCGACTTCTTCGCTTGGTCTCCGAACCTCTCGGTTGGCTTCTTAGCTCACCTAGGAACCTCTCTAGGTATCTTTGCTACTTGTTAGCATTGGTATTTGGGGATTTCCTGACGTAGCCTTCAATCTACGTTTGGGACTCGGTTTCTAAGGATCGAACTTGTGTCGGTGCTTTTGGCCTTTGGGTTGCTATCACTTTGTGGTGCCTCGCTGTGATCCTAGGGATCATCCACCCTATTCCAAGGGTCGTGGGCATCACGGTTTCGATCGAAGCTTTTGGGGGTTGATTCGTGGGACAGAGGACAAAGTTTCGAGAAGAAATTTTTGTGCTCCCATTCACCCCCCTCTGGTCGCCTTGCTATTGCATTCTCGGTCCTTCACGATGTGCTCGGTCTTCAGCGTCCGATGCTTCTGCTGGCGCTGACACGAGCTAGGGTTTTCCATCGGTGAGTCCACGCTGGCATAGCCAGCGTCTGATGTCCCTTTCTCCTCGTTTCTTCGTGATTTCTTGCGTCGTCTTGGTTCCATTCTTGTGCCTTGGACTTTGCTTGATCTTGAGAGTCTTCTACTGAGCTTCAAATATCTTGCTTGAGGGCCACAAAACTCAGGCGATGGACGGCTGGTTTCCCGGTTTGGGCCTCAAAACCGGGGTTTGGTCGTGAAAGCTGGTTTCCCGGTTTGGGCCTCAAAACCGGGGGCGAAGTCTAGGAAAAGGACGGTCAGAGCTGAGGCGGCACGTGGCGGCAATCGGTGAGGTTGCATCGAGGCAACGCTACCAGTTGTGCGGGCATGGCCGTCGGATCACCAGCATCTTCGAGTTGGTCCAGAATAACCCTAGGGTTTAGCTAGTTCGCTCTGTAATTAGTGAGGAGTAGAGTAGGAATTAGAATTAGGATAAGTAGAGGGAGACACCCTCCTCCCATTCCATCTCAGCCATTTGCTCTTTGCCTTCTAGGTTTTCCTGCTCTCCCCATCCCCTGCTGTAGCAACTGAGATCCGCAGAGAATCATACCTCTGTGTACTGGAGATTTTGAGGAAGTGAGACCGTAATCTCACTATTGTAGCGTGTGGTAGCCACACGGTTGCAGATCGATGACTTGTTTCGCGTTTTGTTCATAACTGAAGGTAAGTCTATAACTAAGCACCACGCTTAACTATATTCTAACTATCTCTACCCTAGCTTTGAATAGAGACACCCTTGCGGACGTCAGAGCAAATACTTGACTTAATAAGATAAACACTAAACTAACTAAGCAACCTATTGGCAAAGATCAAACACTAAGCTCACTAGAGATTAACTACTATGGCTAAGTGAATTGATCTGTAGGATAGCTAGGTCACACTCAAGGTACTTGATAAAGTAATACTGAAAGTAATACTGAAAGTAATGCTTAAAGTAATTCTGAGATAAAGATAAATGTACCTGAGATACAAGAGAGCAAACCAGACCAGAGACGCCGGGAAATCAACCGACCTCTGATGCCAGTCGCTCGCACCCGCTTCTCTCTTAGCAAGCTCTACGCTCGTTTTACCAAGGACTTAGGCTGAGCTGTGCAAAACTAAGAGCCGCGCTGTAGCGAGGGCACTAGAGCTATACTCTCTCTACTAGCTAACCTACTTGCCTAAGCTCTCTGAGCTTCTCTTGCTTGTGTGTTGCTTGGTGTGGTGGTACTGGATGGTACTCTGGGATGTGATGGTACAAATGAAGTGGTGTCACCAGGGGGTATTTATAGCCTTGTGGAGTGAAGGGGGTACTTATAGAGGGCAGCCAGCCGACCTAGGGCTAACCCTAGTGGTGGCCGCCAGCCCTAGGTGGCGGTCGCCACCTCCATCACCGTTGGATGCCCCGCCTTGGCTTCAACGGCATCCAGGAGCTCCAGAGAGGCGGTTGGTAGGTCGGTTGCATGTCCAAGTAACCGCCATTCGGTCTTGATCCACGCCACTCCATCCTGAGCCGTCCGATGCCACTGACCTAGTGACCAAGGGCCAAGATTTGGCCTTGGGATGGTCACACGGATCAGTGACGTGGCAAGGGGGAGAGTTGGGCCTCTCCAAGTGGCGGGCGCCACTTTTGGGTGGCGGGCGCCACCTCTGGTTGGCGGGCGCCACCCCACTCGGGCCCAAATGGGTCCTGGTGAGTGGGCTTGTCTCCTGGTGGGTCCATTCTTCAAATTTGGTCCAAATTCCTGCATTCAAATAAAATTCTATGCACATGTGGAATTTAGTTAGTTTGAAACCTATTTGACTACATTTCATGCCTTTTTGGTGAATTTTAGGGTAAAATGTTGATGGTAAAACAGGTGTTTAAGGACCATCAACAAGCTCCCCCAAGCTAACCTGTTGCTCGTCCTCGAGCAACAATGCAGTTTAAGCATTGAGCATGAAAAAAGATAGCAACTTAAGATGTATGCAAGTGCATATTGTATAGTGAGAAATAACTTAGTATATATCATTAATCATAGCAATGTGGGGCTTATAGCTTTTCACTTCAAACATTCAAGAGTGAAATAAAGCAGTAGATAGGAAACTTTTATCTTGCTTAGGTTTGACTAGGATTCTGTCTGGAGGTTTTTCAAGGTTTTCAAAAGATAACAACTTGCTTAAGTCCTCCAAGATTCACTCAATCACTCAATGGTGTTTAAATCCTCACTTAGGCCAAAATGTAGCCTTTCCTACTTCTAAAGAATGATATGTGGAGTTATAGGAAGGCTAAGAACCATGAGCAAATTGCCTGATGTTTATTGCTAAGCTAAACACTCAGATCATAAGGAGCAGCAAATCAAAAAAATTGATCAAGATGTGCATGTGTGGTTATGTGGAAGTGTATAGAGAGATATTTCATAATCCTTCCTAGTTAATTTCTGGGGTCTAGAGCTAATGGTAATTCTCTCTCTCTCTTTTTTTTGGATACATAGTGAGTAGACAAAAGATGTGTCCTCACATTTTCTTAGGACATAGTCCTCTTTTGAGCTTCTTTGCTCACTCTCTCTTTTTTTTTCCAGGACATAGTCCTTTCTTGAGCTACTTTGCTCATTTTTCTCTCTCTCTCTTTTTAGCTCTAGATTTCCCCAGGTTATCTATAGGAAAGGATTTTGGAAATGAGTAGGGAAAGGGAGAGAAATGCTTATTCCCAGTGTAGGAATAGCATAAGGCTAGCAATGGGACGTTTGGCAAGGTATTGCATATCTCCAGTGTAGAGAATGAGCAATTTATTTGGTGGTTGCAAACTTCCAAAGTGGAGAGTAGGCAATTTATGGTGGGTGTGTGAATCTTGATTCAAAATATATGATAAGCTTCTCTACTAAGATTTATGAGGTCTAACAAAGCTCAACACAGACAAAGCTCTTTGTGGTTTTGACTAACAAATATTTGGCTGGTGGTGGGATAGGATAAAATCTAGGAGGAACTTTTATCAAGGTTTTCATAATTTTTAAAAGAAATCCTCCAGATTAGGTCCTAATTTTACCATAGCAAGTTTAAAGAATTACTCCATTTCTTACTAACTTTACTCACTAAGCATGATTTTAGTTTAAGCATGTGCAACCCACAAAAGCTACAACTTAGATAAGACCAGTTATTCAAACCATAACAATAGCATTTGCATGACATATTTCAAATCTTATTCAGGTTTCAACTTGTTTAAGCAGATTTTATCAATTTTATTCATGGAATGGTTATTTAGGCAAGCATGTGACATTCAAAAGATATAGAATTTAAGAACTGAATGTAAAGTGTAGGCTTGAGACATACCTTATTGGAGCGGGGGTCTCCCCCAAGCTGGCTTCTTGCTTGGTGAAGGGTCTTCTTCTTTCTCGGTCGGAGCTCTTGTTCTCATTTTATTAAAAGGGAAACTATCTAATGTTGTGAAAAGGGAAACTATCCTATTTTATTATTCCAGCTAAGTTAACATATACCTATGCATATAACTAATGATAACTGGTGATATTTTTTTTAGTTGCATGCATGACATATGTTATTTATTTGAAAAAGGGAAAATTGAAGGGAAAAATTAAAAGTAAAACCATACCTTAGGTCCATGGAATTTCATCCTTATCAGGTGGGTCTTCTTCTTCCTTGGGCACTTCTTCTCTCAGTACTTCATCAGGTTCTTCTTCTTTTGGCACCTCTCCTTTGTTATGTGAATTACACAACTCAGGAGGAGGTGGTTCTTTCTTTATGTTCCACCTTGTTCTTGGGCGCCTCTTCTTGGTACGAATGGGTTTTGCTACCTGCATGTTAGCGGCATATGCGGGACCACGAGAAAAGGAGAATATTTCCTTCCTCCCTCCTAATATCATTTGTATTTTACCACTTCCCACATATATGCAAGCATCAACAGTGTTCAAGAAGGGTCTACCTAAGATTAGAGGCACATCTTTCCTATTTCCCATATCTAGTATTATGAAATCGGCAGGAACATAGGAACCTCTAATATGAACAGGTAAATCATTAACTATTCCTTCTACATAGCAAGTGGATTGATCATCTAGCACAACATAGGCAGATGTGGATGACATGGGTGGAAAGAATGAGTTTTTATAGAAATCTTTAGATAAAATGTTCACACTCGATCCTAAATCACACATGGCATTTTTAAAGACTTCACCAAAGATTGAGCATCTAATTATGGGACTACCAGGATCACCCTTTTTAACAGTTATGGTTTGATCTTCATAATAGTTAAAATGTTTTATTTCAACCATATTTGCAGTTTCCATGTCAGGTTTAGCAGGAATTTTGCTAGCTTCAAAAGATGGTATGATAGCAGCATGTTGAGCTAATTGGGTTTCTAATATCTTATTAAAGCTTAATTGATTTTTTAGAGCAGATGAGAAATCTTCCAATTTAGCATTTATATTCTCAAGGGTTTTATCATTCGACATTAATTTTTTATTCAAGAAATCAGTAGTTCTACCTTGTGAGTAAACTAAATTTTTCAAGAATGAGAGACTATCAGAATTATGAAAATTAGAGCGGGGGAATGAATTGTTACCTTGAGAGTTTGCAGGCTGATTCCATCCTTGATTCTGTTGACGGAAACCGTTATTGTTGTTGATGAAGTTCAAATCTTCATGTAGCTCGGGGCAGAGGCTCCCAGAATGTCTGGTTTCTCCACAGACTTCACAAGTCATGTAGGATTCCAGAGATTGGACACTCTCTTGTTGGTTCATCTTCTCACAGTTGTCCAGCTTCTTTGCCAGCAGGTCCATCTTGGCCACGATCATGTCGGCCTCCTTAAGGGAATGCATACCTCGCTTACGGGGCTGTAGTCTTTCGTCATTCCATCCTTGGTTCGACACCATCTTCTCTATGAGAGCCTTAGCATCTGCAACATTTAGAGAAAAGAATGCACCGCCGGCGGCGGCATCCAAATGGCTTCTAGAGAGAGGGGTTAGGCCATGGTAGAAGTTCTGGATCAATAGCCAGTCCTCCATACCGTGGTGTGGACAAGCAGCGACATGCTCTTGCAACCTCTCCCAAGCCTCGGAAATAGATTCCTTGGCTTGTTGCGTAAAGCTGGAGATTTTGTTGCACAGAGCATTTGTCTTGCCCATAGGAAAGAATTTAGTGAGAAAAGCATTGGAACACTTGTCCCATGTGTCTACAGCATTGCGATCGGTATAGAACCATTGCTTCGCTTTTCCTAGCAAAGAGAAAGGAAAGAGACAAAGACGGATGGCTTCTTGGGTTATCCCCTTAATGGTGAAGGTGCCGCAAATCTCCAAAAATTGTTGGAGGTGAGCATTGGCATCCTCATGAGCTTTGCCACAGAACGGGCTAGCTTGGACCATCATGATCAGAGCTGGATTCAACTCAAAATTGAGGTTGGCATTGATCATGTCTGGTCCTATCGCTACATTAGCGGCAGAAGGAGCAGAAAATTCACGAATGGTCTTGTTGGCCATCGTAAAGATAGAACAAGATAAGAAAGAAAGAAGTTGAAGAAGATGAAGGAAAAAGATAAGAAGAGTTAAGGAAAGAAAGAATGGGGTAAGATGGGATTCGCTAAGCGGGAGCTTAAGCGAAGATAAATTCGACACGGACTCAACCGATACACCGAATGCTTTCCCCGGCAACGGCGCCAGAAATTCTTGTTGGTAGTTCTTAGCTTCACTAAAGATAGAGCTAGGCAACTATCCCCGGTAACGGCCCAGAAATGCTTGTTGACACTAGCCAACGTCATTACTAGGAGCAGACTATGGAATCTATTCCAGGCAACGGTGTCAGAAGTGCTTGAAGCAAGTCCGGTCACTATACCTAAAGGAGTGAAGCTAAAGCAGCTATCTACTAATGCCAAGCGGGGTTGTCAATCCTGACACTAGTAGAAGCTAGCTAGAGAGATTGCAATCTACCAAGAGGAGATTCTGCAAGCGCACAAAACTATCGTAGTAGCACTTCGCCTGGGAGTACCAGGTGTCGATTTATTTGATCCCAAGGGAAGGCTAGGGTGGTGTATGAGTCGAGTCAAGGAGGGGATGAGAGTCGAAGAAAAGAGAAATGGGAAAAGGAGAGATGGGAAAAGAGGGGATGGCAGGCTAGAAAGAATATGTGGGTGGATAGGTAAGGATGAAATGGATGGCTAAGGTAAGGTGGATGGATAGGTAGTTATGGGGGAACTAAGGGTGACTAAAGATAACTAACTACTAACTAATAACTACTCCTAGATAACCACGAAGCAAGATAACTACAAGGCAAGATAACTACGAAGCAAGACAGGCAAAAGTCAATAAAGCAACTAAGTTGAGTAAAGTTTTATTCCTATCTTGTCAAGAATCGAGGCGTACTAGCCTTTACCACTCAATTAGGTTGAACGCTAGTACAACGAGCCTTACTGTTAAACTGGGCCAACTACGTGGTGGAATTCAAGGCGCACAGGGCTGTCACCACCTGCTTGCTACCACAGCTATCCGGGGGTCCAGCCGTATCTGAAGGTAAGTCTATAACTAAGCACCACGCTTAACTATATTCTAACTATCTCTACCCTAGCTTTGAATAGAGACACCTTTGCGGACGTCAGAGCAAATACTTGACTTAATAAGATAAACACTAAACTAACTAAGCAACCTATTGGCAAAGATAAAACACTAAGCTCACTAGAGATTAACTACTATGGCTACGTGAATTGATCTGTAGGATAGCTGGGTCACACTCAAGGTACTTGATAAAGTAATACTGAAAGTAATACTGAAAGTAATGCTTAAAGTAATACTGAGATAAAAATAAATGTACCTGAGATACAAGAGAGCAAACCAGACCAGAGACGCCGGGAAATCAACCGACCTCCGATGCTAGTTGCTCGCACCCGCTTCTCTCTTAGCAAGCTCTACGCTCGTTTTACCAAGGACTTAGGCTGAGCTGTGCTAAACTAAGAGCCGCGTTGTAGCGAGGGCACTAGAGCTATACTCTCTCTACTAGCTAACCTACTTGCCTAAGCTCTCTGAGCTTCTCTTGCTTGTGTGTTGCTTGGTGTGATGGTACTGGATGGTACTCTGGGATGTGATGGTACAAATGAAGTGGTGTCACCAGGGGGTATTTATAGCCTTGTGTTGTGAAGGGGGTACTTATAGCGGGTAGCCAGCCGACCTAGGGCTAACCCTAGTGGCGGGCGCCAGCCCTAGGTGGCGGCCGCCACCTCCATCACCGTTGGATGCACCGCCTTGGCTTCAACGGCATCCAGGAGCTCCAGAGAGGCGGTTGGTAGGTCGGTTGCATGTCCAAGTAAACGCCATTCGGTCTTGATCCACGCCACTCCATCCTGAGTCGTCCGATGCCACTGACTGTCACACCCGGTTTTAAGAACAAAACCAGGTATACACCATATGTGAGCCCAGGAAGTCAAATCTCACATATAGCCACAAATAAAGGGGTAATATCGAAAGACAATGCTCATACATAACGTATAAACACAAAGAACATAACCTTAAGGAGCAGACAGCGGGAAAACACTCCGATCTTCAGATCGAGACACCAACTTCACAGGGAACAACTGACTGGTTGACCACAAGCCTCAGGCATGCCTAGCACTTCCATCACCCTTCTAGGAAACTCATCTGGGTCATCACCACGCTTCCGCTGCGCGACTCTGATGGAGACTGGGGTGTGGGGGAAAAAGCAAGAGTGAGTCCATGTCGAACTCCACAAGTATAGCAACAAGTGATATAGATCCCAAGTTTCATGATCAATGTAACATAAATAATGAATAGCATAAAATGGTAAATAATGAACATGTTAACCAACAAAAGTCATAATCTTAATGTAAAAGGTCTTCAAGGCCGCTCGTGTCCTTGAGCAAGGCTGATATATCAGTTTAATAAACTTTGCGCAAAGGTGTACACTTTCACTGTGAGACGTGAATTGCCCTTTCGCCCGAGGTGATCAGCCTCTTAACTCACTTCCAAGGAAAGTCGGCAGGGTTCACGATGAAGCTTTTCAAAGGTTCGTCTAGCAAGTTAGGGCCGCTAGGTTTCATTAGTCAGTCTGGGTGATTCAACCAGTCACAGGGAATCCCTAGTCTGCTATCCCCCATTGGCGCCACAAGGGTAACCTCTAACAAGCTAGAAAAGGTCCTCATACTGAGCTAAAGCCAGAGCCATATAACCCCCATCAGTTGCACTGTAAAACCCGAAGGCACTTGTACAGATAATTTCTTAAGTTGCTAGCAAGTCATTTTTATCATTCGATGCATACATTAATTGAGTAACATGATCATGATTTGCGAAGAGAAAACTCGATTGCTATACTTGCCTTAACTCAAGATCCTTCTTCAATTGACTTGTATACTTCCAAAGGTTGACTCTTGATCTTGAACTCTTGATCACAAACTTCTTCTTGATCACCAACGCATATCTCACCGACTGGACATTCGATCACAGGACACCACACAAGCATCCAATTCCAATCATGCAAAGCAAAACAAAGCCTATAATTAGAACAGTACATCAATCATAAGAAAATAAGATAAAGAGTTTTGAAAACTGATCTACGTCTCACTACGATCACACAGACACGAAGATCACGCTAATCGGAGTTAAAACGGAAAAGGTATGAATTAAACAAGATTAAAGGCACTAATTACTAGGTTAGATTTAACTCAAATTTTAATTATAGAAAACAGTACTGAAAGTTATTTAGTTTGAAAGAACTTTTCGAAACGAATCTAACGCAAGTTGAACGGATCAAAACGGAGCTAAAACGTAGATTTTATAAGCGTTTTAGTGCAGAGGCAAACTTGTAAATAGCCTGAAATGCATTTGAATTTAAACCGAATTTTAAACGAAATTTAAATCAATTTTCCAAATCTGAGTTCAACCTGCCAAGGATCGCGGGTTGAATCCACAATTTCTCAGGGGCTCTTAAGGAAAACTCCCCCGAAGGGGTATCGGTCGCCTCGGGCCGTTGGATCGCGCATGATGGGCCGAGATTAGGTCCTGGCCGACAGGGCCGAGCGGGCGCCGTCGGCGCGCACTGGCCGCGACGTCGCGGTCGCGTCGCGAAGCTGGGCGCGCACACTCCATGGCCGAAGCAACCGAGCTCGCGGACCCGGCCACAGAGCTCACCACTGCACATGGAAAGAGAATGGTGAAGTAGGGGGAGGCAAGGGGGTCCAAGAGACACACCCTGACCGGCGGAACGGAGCACGCGACGGCGAGGTCACGGCACGCGCGGCGGTGGCCATGGTCGACGGCGAGGAGCTCGGCGGCGCACGCGGTTTCGGCCCTTCCGACCACCATTGGCACGGGAAAGTGACGGGGAGGAAGAGGGGAGCACGACGGACCTCACCACGGCTTCAATAGCGGCGGAGGAGGAGTGGTGATGGCAAACTCCAGTGAGAGGCGGTCAGCGGATCTTCCTGCCCGAACGCGACTGCGGTTAGAGCGAAATCCGAGCACAAAGAAAGTGGAAGAAGGTTCGGCGGCTTCACCGCCTCGTCGCGGAGCTCTTTGGATGTCGCAATCGGCCGGAGTGGCGCCGAATCGACGGATCGACGGCGGCGGGCGCGCGCGGAGGTGCTCGGTTATGGCAGAGCTCCGCTCTGGAGATTTGGAGGCAGGCGAGGGCGAGTGGAGGGAGGGAAAAGAGGAGGCAGGGAGGGCGCGACTCCGGTTTATAGCCGAAGGGAGGGGAACGGGTGCGGGGGCTCGTGCCCACGTCGCGAGGGGGGGAACGGGAGCATGGCGGTTGCGCTCGGGAGAGCAGAGAGGGGGCACGGGATTGGGGAAGAGGGAGGCACTGACATGTGGGGATGAGGAGTCAGTGAGAGGCGAGGGAGGGAGGCGTGGCCGGCTGCGCGAGCGGCTTGGGCCAAGCG
The DNA here is from genome assembly GCA_009763385.1 of Coix lacryma-jobi var. lacryma-jobi. Taxonomy (NCBI): domain Eukaryota; kingdom Viridiplantae; phylum Streptophyta; class Magnoliopsida; order Poales; family Poaceae; genus Coix; species Coix lacryma-jobi. Next base: position 113,919,289 of record CM019830.1, on the reverse strand, counting down.
TGGGCTCACTGGGCCGCAGGGGAAATGAGAGGTGAAAGGGAGGGAGAGGGGAGGTGGGAATCAACGGGCCGTGCGAGCTGGGCCTCCTGGCCGAGTGGGCCAAAAAGAGAGGGGGTGAAGGGAGAGAGGGAAAAGACCTTTTCCTTTTTATTTTCAACACCTTTTCAAACATTTCCAAAGCAAAAATGAATCCAAATCATTTGCTGCCAAAACCACTCATCTCAAAACTTAAAATGCAGAGGCATGAATGCAACATTATGTTTCTAACTTGGTTTTAATTTTGCGAAAATTATTTAATCCTAGATTAAATGCACACCAAAATTCAATAAAGAAACATTTTCACCTATTTTTTTTTTAAATTAGGCAAATTTTAGGGTGTCACAAATCTACCCCCCTTAAGAGAATCTCGTCCCGAGATTCGGGAGAGACTCAGAGCACATGAGAGAAACGAGAAAAGATCTTGATAACACTTTCACTTCACACTTGTATACCAAGCTTATCACACCACTGATGTTTCATGATCATAACTTGTGAACAAAGATTGCATGAAAAGATTATTACACTTGATTATCCCAAACTTATCTTGATCTTTAACTTGATTGGCTTACAACTCAAAGAGATGTGGAAACTTGATCTGCAGTTGTTCTTCGGTTTCCCACATTGCTCCTTCTTCGCTTAGGTTACTCCACTGAACCTTACACACTTTAAACATTCCCCCATTAAAAGTTCTCCAGACTGTTTCTAGAATCTTGACCGGATATCCTGCATTTGCCAGATGGTCTGTTGTATCGACTTCCACTGAAGATGTTTGCCCATCTGTGTTCTTAGCTATATGCTCATCATTATCCACGGTAACATCCTTAGTCTGCACTCCATCGTACAAGTCATCAGCTTTCTCAGATTGAAGTTGACAACCGTGATACTCAATTCTTTTCCCTGTCGGAGCAGTTAGAAGCATTGTGCATTGAGTACCATGAATTACTCCTTTGTGCGCACACAACCATCCATTACCAAGAACCATAGGAATATTGAGTGACTCCAAAACAATGAAGGTTACGGTAAAGTTTTCCTTGTTTATGACAAGACTGACTTTCGGGCACATCTGATTTGCCTGTATTTCTCCAATTGGGGTATGAACTATCAAGGGCCTCTTTGCTGGACACTTCGCCATCTTGTTCGTCTCTAAACACTCGATGGAGATGAAAGAGTGCGAAGCACTGGGATCAAACAGAGCAAAAACTTGTGTTGAGCTCACTTGAATATAACCACCAACCATTTTTGTAGCGCCTTGAATGTTATCCATATCCATATTGCTCAACCTTCCATTGGTATAATTGCGCTGTGCTCTACTTGCTTCGGCAAGCTTCTTTTTGGCTTTTCTTTTCCGCTTTGGTTGTTGTGGATTCTGACTCGGATCACTCCCAACTTGAACTTCAACATTGTTGTTTTGATAGTGCTCGGCTTCATTGTACTCGTGATCATCAGTGAGAGGTGGCATATAGGGATCCTGATCCATGGTGTGCCATATTTCCTGTCATCAGGTGACCAACAAAAGCAACATGAGCAAGGATAGATGATCATACTCATGAAGTACCATAACAGACAACGCACGGCTTCACATCTGTTGATCAAAGCACTACCCCCTTAAGAAAGGGCCAACCAGAGAACACAAAAGGGTAGCTTACATATTATTTCCCAGTATGTTGACAGCCATAACCAACTTCTGATATCCCAGAGAAACTCATATGTAAAGGTAAGAACGAGAATTCTAAAATTTCTCACGAGTAGCAAAATAGTAGTGCAGTAAAACAGCCATAACTCGAGCTCTGTTTAGCCAATGAAGTTGCAGTTTACCCTTCTGGAAAGCTTATGAAATCCTCTACAACTTTCATGTAGAACACTTTTCCAGATTCTGTAGTTAAAGTCGTCGAAAACAGCAGACAACAGAAACTATTCCAGATTCCAGACAGCACAGATGTATCAACTTGTGAATTTCATAACTTCAAAACCATAACAGCTATCAGGGTGGTTCTTGCGCTCAGAGAAAGATCATGAAGTCTACTTGTGTCCAGAATTGTTCCATAATTTTCGAACATCCACAAACATAGATATAAGCTGATAAAGATAGACTGCTCCGAAAGGACAGGATAGAGGGAACAGAAGAAACAGAAACCCAACCTTCTATGCATGAACCTTAAACCTATCAACTAAACTTAAATGAGATTGTGAGGAAACCCACAAAATCATTGCACTCATTACAAAGATCAAACATTATCATAAGGACAAACAACAAACATTACAGATTCACAGGCCACACATGGGCCAAAGACTTGACTTTACTTCGCTACTAACGTTTTATTACATAAGGGCTCAAGAACTACTAGAACACGATACATCTACAAGAACATCAAGGACAACTTTTCTTGTACACTCTTCATTTGTCATCTATTATCAGGGACTTCCTTTGCATCAGGCACTGACATCACATGTTGATGGCTACTCTGTAGTGACTGGGCTCGGGCCACTTCCATGAGTCGACTGTTGATCTTTTTGGGGCAGGATCTGATATAATGTCCTTCTTGTTGACAATGATAACATCTTCCTTTGGTTGGATCTGTTGCGATAGAAGTGTTGTTTGATGTGCTGCCATCTTGCTGACTCGGAGGATTGACTTTTACCAGTCTATTCTGCTTCTTAACTCGCTTCGGTGGTTGGAATTCTTTGTAGGTGATTGTCCATCCATCTATGTAGACCTCATGTGGAAAGTTCTTAACTGGAGGAGCTTCTAAGTGCTGCTGATCTAGGCTTGTCTGAACAAGGGTTGAAACTGGATGTGGTACTGGAGTAGAACTCAACTGTTGGTGACGTATCAACGGTGGCTCGAATGAATTTGCTTTCCTCTTCTTATCTTCCTTGACTTCACCACTTGGATTCGCTTTGACCTCATCCTTGGTTGACTTCTCTTGAAGACAAGAATTCCCATAATGCTTGCAACAAAGACATCGATCGTGAACCTCTTGCACCTTACTCGTGCTATCTACCAACAGACTTGCTTCACATTCATTGGGTGATAATGGCATACCTCGATATTCAATCCTTTCACCTGATGGTGTTCTTAAAAACATTGAACGTCGGGAATAATTGACCTCACTTTTATGACCCCTTAACCATCCATGCCCAAGGATAACATCGATCCCTGAGAGTTCCAAAACATTCAGTTTCACTATGAATTCACTCTCTTTTATCTGGACTCTAACATCTCGACATTCATGGTTTGTCTCAAGTTCTCCAGTTGGTGTGCGAACTACTATGAGCTTCTTTGTTGGCCATTCCCTTATCTTCAGGCGAGCTACCAACTTGGCAGAGATGAACGAGTGCGAGGCACTAGGGTCAAAAAGAACCATGGCAGGTACTGAATTGACTGGGATCATGCCATACACAGCTTTCTTTGCTCCATGAATGGTGGTCATATCCACATGCTTCAATCTTCCATAGATGTAATCTTGCTCCACTTTATCACCTTGTAACTGTTCCTTATGGCTTCCTTCCATGTTGGTTGGTCCTTGTGTTGAGTCTTGTTGTTGAGTCATTCTTCTCAGGTCTTGACTTTGCATAGCGATCAGCTTCTGTTTGCCAACTGCGGTCAGAGACGACATAGCTTGGTCAATGATCCATCTACTTAGACAGAGGGAAGTTTTCAAAAGCAATTCAAGGCAAGGAGTGAAGGTGAGAGCAAATTTTAAAATTTAAGCAACAAGGAGGAGACAAATAACAAGGGTAGAAGATACAATAAAGAAGAAAATACCAAGATGGATAGAACAAGGGTTCTATAGAAATTTTCAAAAGCTTAAAACGACCAGTTCCTAACTAGGCTTGCGTCCTACAGTCAGCATTGCTCTGATACCACTTTGTCACACCCGGTTTTAAGAACAAAACCAGGTATACACCATATGTGAGCCCAGGAAGTCAAATCTCACATATAGCCACAAATAAAGGGGTAATATCGAAAGACAATGCTCATACATAACGTATAAACACAAAGAACATAACCTTAAGGAGCAGACAGCGGGAAAACACTCCGATCTTCAGATCGAGACACCAACTTCACAGGGAACAACTGACTGGTTGACCACAAGCCTCAGACATGCCTAGCACTTCCATCACCCTTCTAGGAAACTCATCTGGGTCATCACCACGCTTCCGCTGCGCGACTCTGATGGAGACTGGGGTGTGGGGGAAAAAGCAAGAGTGAGTCCATGTCGAACTCCACAAGTATAGCAACAAGTGATATAGATCCCAAGTTTCATGATCAATGTAACATAAATAATGAATAGCATAAAATGGTAAATAATGAACATGTTAACCAACAAAAGTCATAATCTTAATGTAAAAGGTCTTCAAGGCCGCTCGTGTCCTTGAGCAAGGCTGATATATCAGTTTAATAAACTTTGCGCAAAGGTGTACACTTTCACTGTGAGACGTGAATTGCCCTTTCGCCCGAGGTGATCAGCCTCTTAACTCACTTCCAAGGAAAGTCGGCAGGGTTCACGATGAAGCTTTTCAAAGGTTCGTCTAGCAAGTTAGGGCCGCTAGGTTTCATTAGTCAGTCTGGGTGATTCAACCAGTCACAGGGAATCCCTAGTCTGCTATCCCCCATTGGCGCCACAAGGGTAACCTCTAACAAGCTAGAAAAGGTCCTCATACTGAGCTAAAGCCAGAGCCATATAACCCCCATCAGTTGCACTGTAAAACCCGAAGGCACTTGTACAGATAATTTCTTAAGTTGCTAGCAAGTCATTTTTATCATTCGATGCATACATTAATTGAGTAACATGATCATGATTTGCGAAGAGAAAACTCGATTGCTATACTTGCCTTAACTCAAGATCCTTCTTCAATTGACTTGTATACTTCCAAAGGTTGACTCTTGATCTTGAACTCTTGATCACAAACTTCTTCTTGATCACCAACGCATATCTCACCGACTGGACATTCGATCACAGGACACCACACAAGCATCCAATTCCAATCATGCAAAGCAAAACAAAGCCTATAATTAGAACAGTACATCAATCATAAGAAAATAAGATAAAGAGTTTTGAAAACTGATCTACGTCTCACTACGATCACACAGACACGAAGATCACGCTAATCGGAGTTAAAACGGAAAAGGTATGAATTAAACAAGATTAAAGGCACTAATTACTAGGTTAGATTTAACTCAAATTTTAATTATAGAAAACAGTACTGAAAGTTATTTAGTTTGAAAGAACTTTTCGAAACGAATCTAACGCAAGTTGAACGGATCAAAACGGAGCTAAAACGTAGATTTTATAAGCGTTTTAGTGCAGTGGCAAACTTGTAAATAGCCTGAAATGCATTTGAATTTAAACCGAATTTTAAACAAAATTTAAATCAATTTTCCAAATCTGAGTTCAACCTGCCAAGGATCGCGGGTTGAATCCACAATTTCTCAGGGGCTCTTAAGGAAAACTCCCCCGAAGGGGTATCGGTCGCCTCGGGCCGTTGGATCGCGCATGAAGGGCCGAGATTAGGTCCTGGCCGACAGGGCCGAGCGGGCGCCGTCGGCGCGCACTGGCCGCGACGTCGCGGTCGCGTCACGACGCCGGGCGCGCACACTCCATGGCCGAAGCAACCGAGCTCGCGGACCCGGCCACAGAGCTCACCACTGCACATGGAAAGAGAATGGTGAAGTAGGGGGAGGCAAGGGGGTCCAAGAGACACACCCTGACCGGCGGAACGGGGCACGCGACGGCGAGGTCACGGCACGCGCGGCGGTGGCCATGGTCGACGGCGAGGAGCTCGGCGGCGCACGCGGTTTCGGCCCTTCCGACCACCATTGGCACGGGAAAGTGACGGGGAGGAAGAGGGGAGCACGACGGACCTCACCACGGCTTCAATAGCGGCGGAGGAGGAGTGGTGATGGCAAACTCCAGTGAGAGGCGGCCAGCGGATCTTCCTGCCCGAACGCGACTGCGGTTAGAGCGAAATCCGAGCACAAAGAAAGTGGAAGAAGGTTCGGCGGCTTCACCGCCTCGTCGCGGAGCTCTTTGGATGTCGCAATCGGCCGGAGTGGCGCCGAATCGACGGATCGACGGCGGCGGGCGCGCGCGGAGGTGCTCGGTTATGGCAGAGCTCCGCTCTGGAGATTTGGAGGCAGGCGAGGGCGAGTGGAGGGAGGGAAAAGAGGAGGCAGGGAGGGCGCGACTCCGGTTTATAGCCGAAGGGAGGGGAACGGGTGCGGGGGCTCGTGCCCACGTCGCGAGGGGGGGGAACGGGAGCATGGCGGTTGCGCTCGGGAGAGCAGAGAGGGGGCACAGGATTGGGGAAGAGGGAGGCACTGACATGTGGGGATGAGGAGTCAGTGAGAGGCGAGGGAGGGAGGCGTGGCCGGCTGCGCGAGCGGCTTGGGCCAAGCGTGGGCTCACTGGGCCGCAGGGGAAATGAGAGGTGAAAGGGAGGGAGAGGGGAGGTGGGAATCAACGGGCCGTGCGAGCTGGGCCTCCTGGCCGAGTGGGCCAAAAAGAGAGGGGGTGAAGGGAGAGAGGGAAAAGACCTTTTCCTTTTTATTTTCAACACCTTTTCAAACATTTCCAACGCAAAAATGAATCCAAATCATTTGCTGCCAAAACCACTCATCTCAAAACTTAAAATGCAGAGGCATGAATGCAACATTATGTTTCTAACTTGGTTTTAATTTTGCGAAAATTATTTAATCCTAGATTAAATGCACACCAAAATTCAATAAAGAAACATTTTCACCTATTTTTTTTAAATTAGGCAAATTTTAGGGTGTCACACTGACCTAGTGACCAAGGGCCAAGATTTGGCCTTGGGATGGTCACACGGATCAGTGATGTGGCAAGGGGGAGAGTTGGGCCTCTCCAAGTGGCGGGAGCCACTTTTGGGTGGCGGGCGCCACCCCACTCGGGCCCAAATGGGTCCTGGTGAGTGGGCTTGTCTCCTGGTGGGTCCATTCTTCAAATTTGGTCCAAATTCCTGCATTCAAATATAATTCTATGCACATGTGAAATTTCGTTAGTTTGAAACCTATTTGACTACATTTCATGCCTTTTTGGTGAATTTTAGGGTAAAATGTTGATGGTAAAACAGGTGTTTAAGGACCATCAACACGGATCAGCACTCTATCGAGCATCTTCTCATTCTATTGACTATATTCCTGAAGCTGCTAACTTGCATTTTGACTCATATGCATTTTGGAAGGGAGAGTTCTTTTGTCAAAGGGGAGAAACTTGCTTGATGGTGCATTTTGAACTAAGAGGGAGAAAATATTGACAAATCATGAGTGCCTTCTATGTTCAACTAAGGGGGAGAAAATATTGCAAATCATGTGCTTTCCGAGTTAAACTAAGGGGGAGATTTCCTAGTTGTGTGCATCATTCGAGGGGGAGTTTTGCTCGCTGCTGTGTTTTCGAGCTGGTAACAGTTGGTTCGGAGCATTTTTGGTAGCTAGTTGTGTTGAGCCTTTGCCTCTTTCTTGAGGGACTAGCACCTTTGCTTTTATGTTCTTCAGCTGATATCTAGCTTTCTTCAGTTAGTATCGAGCTTCCTCGCTAGCGGTGTTGAGCCTGTTCTGCCTCTTCTTGAGGGCTAGCTCTGTTTTGCTTGAATTTCAGTTGATTTTTCAATTGGTATCGAGCTTTCACGCTAGCGGTGTTGAGCCTGTTCTACCTCTTCTTGAGGGCTAGCTTTGCTTTGCTTGGTTGCGTCGAGCCGTTGCCCATGTCTTTGGGAACCAAGTTGTTTTGCTCTTTCCACTTGACCTTCTTCGGCTTTGATATGCTTTTGGGTCATTTGGTTGAGTTCTCTCTCCTGCTTCCTTCCTTCCTCTATTCCATTATGATTTGTGTTGGTAGTTGACAATGCACTCATCAAGGGGGAGATTGCGGATACATGGGTGTATGCCGAGTCTCTGAGTGATGAGTGATTGTCAACTGGGATAATGCGCATGTTCTTTGGCTTGTGTTGTGCAGGTGTCGAGCACAGATACAGTGATCAAAGGCAAGGTGAAGGTCAAGTAGAGACGTGCCCTGCCGATGGACCGAGAGTGGCGAAGGGCGGACGTGAGGCTTGGACTGAGGGACCGGTGGCCCGAGGATCAGCTGTGGTGGCTGACAGCCTGGGACAGCGACGAGCAAAGACTTGCGGGCACGGTGTTGCTCGGGTCGAGGACCTGGGGACACGTGTCGGTGGATGGGGTGCACAGGCGGTGCATCCCCTCTACGGCTCGGTTTGGTGGTTTAGCCACAGAAAATCCACCGAGTGGACGGTTTCCAGGTTTGGGCCTCAAAACCTGGGCGCTGATGGTTTCCGAGTTTGGGCCACAAAACTCGGGCTGAGGACGGTTTCCAGGATTGGGCCTCAAAACCTGGGTGTTGCAGGTTTCTGAGTTTGGGCCACAAAACTCAGGCGATGGACGGCTGGTTTCCCGGTTTGGGCCTCAAAACCAGGGGTTGGTCGTGAAAGCTGGTTTTCCGGTTTGGGCCTCAAAACCGGGGGCGAAGTCCAGGAAAACGACGGTCAGAGCTGAGGCGGCACGTGGCGGCAATCGGTGAGGTTGCGTCGAGGCAACGCTACCAGTTGTGCGGGCGTGGCCGTCGGATCACCAGCATCTTCGAGTTGGTCCAGAATAACCCTAGGGTTTAGCTGGTTCGCTCTGTAAGTAGTGAGGGGTAGAGTAGGAATTAGAATTAGGATAAGTAGAGGGAGACACCCTCCTCCCATTCCATCTCAGCCATTTGCTCTTTGCCTTCTAGGTTTTCCTGCTCTCCCAATCCCCTGCTGTAGCAACTGAGATCCGCAGAGAATCATACCTCTGTGTACTAGAGATTTTGAGGAAGTGAGACCGTAATCTCACTATTGTAGCGTGTGGTAGCCACACGGTTGCAGATCGATGACTTGATTCGCGTTTTGTTCATGTTCTTCGCGTTCTTCGTTTCTCCACGTTTTTCCCGTCACTCGATCTCCCTCTCTACTGCGTCTTTGCGAAATCCATTTGAATCAACTTGTTCTTTATAGTGAGGAGATCATTTCCACCGAAGGAATTCATCTAACTCCTCATGAACAAGTAGATCGGGTTGATTTCATTTTTGTGGCGCTTTTTCGTTCATACTCCTCCCCTTTCGATTTCCCGGTGTTTGAGTTGATTTGAGCGGATCATTTCTTGGGGATAGTCTCCTAACTATCTTGTGATCATCTTCTCCAAGTTTGGGAACGTGGGATTGAGTTTTGATTCAGATTTGGGAAGATTCGTGAGAGGGGCGACCAAAATCGCCCTCTCTGTTCATCCGCGGACAGTCCGCCAGGTGAACCGCGGACAGTTCGCGCGTCGGGGACGAGCCGGACCAGTGGCTCTGTTCTTCGGCCGTTTGGATTTTGGTTGACCGGCGGACAGTCCGCCGTTGGAGTTCGCGGATAGTCCGGGAACGTCCAGGGGACTTGCAGCAACAATGCTATTTCGGGGATTTGACCGGCGGACAGTCCGGGACCGTACTGGCGGACAGTCCAGGAGTCGGCTGCTTGTTGAGTTTTGGTGTGTTTGCTCTCCCGACTTCTTCGCTTGGTCTCCGAACCTCTCGGTTGGCTTCTTAGCTCACCTAGGAACCTCTCTAGGTATCTTTGCTACTTGTTAGCATTGGTATTTGGGGATTTCCTGACGTAGCCTTCAATCTACGTTTGGGACTCGGTTTCTAAGGATCGAACTTGTGTCGGTGCTTTTGGCCTTTGGGTTGCTATCACTTTGTGGTGCCTCGGTGTGATCCTAGGGATCATCCACCCTATTCCAAGGGTCGTGGGCATCACGGTTTCGATCGAAGCTTTTGGGGGTTGATTCGTGGGACAGAGGACAAAGTTTCGAGAAGAAATTTTTGTGCTCCCATTCACCCCCCTCTGGTCGCCTTGCTATTGCATTCTCGGTCCTTCACGATGTGCTCGGTCTTCAGCGTCCGATGCTTCTGCTGGCACTGACACGAGCTAGGGTTTTCCATCGGTGAGTCCACGCTTGCATAGCCAGCGTCTGATGTCCCTTTCTCCTCGTTTCTTCGCGATTTCTTGCGCCGTCTTGGTTCCATTCTTGTGCCTTGGACTTTGCTTGATCTTGAGAGTCTTCTACTGAGCTTCAAATATCTTGCTTGAGGTGTTGATCATCGGATCACCACGTCACCTTTGTCCAAGTCACATTTGCACCCTATTGAACTACAAAACAAACACTCGCAAACACATTAGTCCAATATGATTGTGTTGATCATCAAGCACCAAAATCCTAAGTCGAATGGGCCGAGGTCCATTTTCCTTACAATCTCCCCCTTTTTGGTGATTGATGACAACACGACCACAACAAGCAAATAATAGATACGAAATTTAAAATACAATCTACTTGCTAGGATGCAATACAAAGACAAGATCATATGATGCTAAAAGATACCGAATTGAAGAACACTATTAAAACTTATCTTGCCCTTGCCATAGGGTCCCTTTGTGGCATTATGGATTTAAGCCTCCCTCTAACTCCATAATCCACTTCCTCCCTTTTTCCGGACCATCCCAAAGTTATAACCAAGAAAAAATTTTATTTTTGGTTATTTTGTTTGTTAGTTTAGGCTTGCTTTTGGTCCATCAAATTCTCCCCCTTTGGAATTAAACACCGAAAAGGAAGACATTAGAAGCACAAGGGAGGGTCAAATTTTGTGATCCTTTTTATGTGGAGTGGAATTGATCACAAAACTTGACTCTTACATTATATAAACTAAACTCCCCCTAAGTGTATGCACACATATGGTGTAAGGCAAGGCATATGCATAACCGGCAAATTAATGCACGAAGGAGTTTAACTTATATAAGGCACGGAGAAAACATATAAGAGTGTCAAAATGAAATCAACATAATGATATCGATTCGGAATACCACATGTAGATACCAAATGACTCATTGCCACACACAATGCTTGTCTCCGGGGACTCCATTTTCCTTGCAATGAGACTACTACACACATGGTAAACTTGAAAGAGTGTTAGTCACAAAGCTTCCAAATTGTAGATTAAACTCCCCCTAAAAGTGTGCATACACGTTTGAAATACTTGTGGGAGACATGCACATTGACTTGTAAGGTCAAACTACCATTTTGCAATATGACATCACTAAAAATGTGACACCAATTGAAGATGGTAATCAAGGTAGTTTATCTACTATTTGGACTATGGCACATATAAGATAAATACAAAGTAAAAGAAGCTATGTGCCGTGCTCCTAAACAAATTAAACCATGTAGGTTTGCTCCAAAGATGAGAATGATATCGAGCAAAACTACCATTTGATAAGCCTAGTGTATGCATGACAAAGTTTTTAAATATGTAAATGCAAACATAGGCAATAAAAGGAACTAGATACTAAAAGAAATTGCAAGAATTTAAACCTAGTTACCTATCATGGGAAGGGGGATTTGGGTCCATAGTGGCCACTAACATACTTGGCAATGATATGATCTAAAGTGATGCACCCCATGGTATGCACCCAAAACTTTGCCAAGTCTCCAAATTCCCCGTAGTCCACTTCACTACTCACTTCCCTTTTGGGACCCAAACCTTTTTGGTGCTCTTCATGATTGAGATAATGTCCTTCGGCACCCAAATGTGTTTGGCCCCATTGTTGGCTTGCTTGTTCACCTTAATGGCCACCACCTTCTCATCCGTCTTCTTCTTCTTCTTCAAGAGATAAGGTGTGGAGGCCTTCTTGTTCACCTTGTCGGTGTAGGTGTTGGATAGCTTGCTTGTTTGCTTTTTGTTTTTCTCTTTCTTCTTTTTCTCTCCCCCATGCTTCACCTTGCACTCATAGGACTTGTGACCTTCCTTGTGGCACACATAACAAACCACAGTTTGCTCCTCATCAAGCTTCTTCACTCCCTTGACGGTGTTATCTTGATGAGTTCGGGTTTGCTTTGTCTTGCCTTTTGCTTGAGTCAAGTCCATGGTGAGGCGGGCCACTTCTTGCCTTAGTTTCTCATTTTTCCAATGCAACTTCTTGTGTACATGTTTCTACAATCACATTCTCAACACAACCTTGATTGCACATGGGTGAGTCTAAATCAAGTAAATTAATGCAAGAAGTGGAGGCATCCTTTTTAGGCAAATCAAAGATTGATTTCTTAGTTTTAGATGCCTCGGTGGGATCTGCTCTGATGGCTTCTTGATTAGCAACTTTGTTAGTTAGCTCATCACAATGTTTGCACATGATTTCTATTTTAGCAAGCAAACTTTTGTAAGCATCTTGTGTGCAAGCTAACTTTGCTTTTAGTTTTTCATTTTTCTTAACAAGTTGCTCATCATTACTTGTGCTTTCACTTGTGTTTGCACTAGCCTCAAGTTTCTCAATTTTGTTAGATAGCTCAACATTTAAGTTTGAAAAAGTCTCATATTGATCAAGCATAGCATTATAAGCTCGTTGAGAACTATCTAATTTTTTTTGAAAGCATTTATTTTCTTTTGTTGGCTAGTGCAAGCCTTGGCATAGTTGAGATTATCTTGCACAAGTTGATTATAAGAAGGTAGCTCATCATCACTATCAGTAGAGATAGAGTTTGTGTTACCTCGTGCCATAAGGCACACACGTGAGGAGCTTGATGATGAGTGCTTGCGGCCATGCCTCTTGTGTTGGGCTTCATCATCACTTAATGAATCATCCCATGTCTTGATGGTGGTGAGGGCCTTGGCCTTGCATCCCTTCTTTTTCTTGTCCTTGGGTGTGGGCTTTTGTTTTGGACAATCTTCCACAAAGTGCCCTCTCTTGCCACATCTATAGCATACATTTTTCCTTTGCTCTCTTCTTTGATTGGTGAAGAGGCAATCTTCAATTGTGATGGGCACACCCTTGACATGAGCTTGCGGATCATCCTCTTCACTCCTTTCATAAGCTTGATTGTTTCTTCTTCATCTAAGGAGGAGTCGGATGAGGTGGAGGCTTGATCATCATCACTTGATTCTTCATCATCATCATCCTCTTCTTCATCTTCACTTGAGGAGCTTGAGCTTGTTTCAACTTGCTTTTTGCCCTTCATCTTTTTGTGCTCATCACATGTGAGAGCAATGCCTTTGCTTGATGAAGTGGTTTCTTCTTAACCCATCTTGCGTGACATCTCAAATGCCACCAATTTGTCAATGACAATGACCGGGGTCATGGTGCTCGTCCTCCATGTTGTGGAGGATGGTGATGATAGTTGCATATTTGTTCTTTGGAAGCACGGAGATGATCTTCCTCACAATATCCACATCACCTAGCTTTGTAATTCCTATAGAATTGAGCTCATTGATAATTAGATTCAAACGAGAATACATATCACGAACAAGCACATTATCATTCATTTTAAAGGAATCATAGCTTGTTTTTGTTAGGTGATGTTTTTGCTCACGTACATTACTTGTACCATCATGGAGCTCATGTAGCTTTAACCAAATTTCATGAGATGTTTGTAAAGTAAAAACATGGTTAAAGACATCCATGCTAAGAGATTCAAACAAGCAATTTTTAGCTCTAGCATTTAGATGTATTTCTTTTTCAACACCCGCGGTTAGCTTGATGGGATTCTTAGGGGGTCTCATCCCATCGCGGGTGACTCTCCAAACACCTATATCAACTGCTTCTAGGTAACAAGTCATTCTAGCACTATAGTAAGGGAAGTTTGTGCCGTCAAAGTGCGAAGGCCTAGAGGTATCCATCCCAACCACTCTTAGGGGCGTCGGCTCGAAGGCAGTGAAGCCAAGAGTCCACAAATGAGCCAACCGGCTCTGATACCAATTGAAAGGACCGTGACGCCTAAGAGGGAGGTGAATTAGGCAACTTTAAACTTTTACTCAAAACTATGGCCTCTATTTTCCACCTAGACAAAACCTATGCAAGAAGGTTGAAAGGTCGAGATGGCAGACTAGAGGGGGGTGAATAGTCCTTTTTAAAATTGTTGACTCAAAATCTTGGTCGGGTGCGCCAACACACTCGGAACACGGTCCTCAGAGGGGTACGGAGTGAGTCCTGACCTCCTGGACCTTCAGCAAGCGGTGGTGCCGATTCTCAGCAGAATCGACTTCGGGCGTGTCAGTCAATTTGACCTATAATTAATCGTGGAACCTGCCGGTTTGGTGCCAGACAGTTCCAAATTATGCGGCTCTGTTATAGCCATTTGTCTTTAGGATATTGACTACAAAGTCAACTCCCATAAGATTATATGTAAAATGATAAAAAAAGATATGAAGCATAACGGCTATAACATGTATGAGATGAATATTTATAATAAACAGACAGCCGATAAGCTTAAGAGACATTGATAAATAAAGATCTATATGTACGTTCAAACGGCATAAAACCAACGTATCGACTAAATGCACGAGCAGTTCTATTCGTTAACAGTGGGGTGTCTCCATGCAGCCATAATAACAAATAGATCGATAAAATAACTTAAACATCAACAGTGGGGTGTCTCCATGCAGCCTTGATGATGGTCAAGCTAGATCACGTCTCGTGCATAAAGTAGATCCATTGATTTCAAACCATTTAAAAGAACATATTATGAAGAGATCATAACTGGATCGGTTATTTCAACCGATACAGGGTCCATGAAGCATGAACAAGATCTATTCGACAAAAGCATGATTCAATCTAAGACAAACAGACTCAATCTATCATATATACCAGTGGGGATCGGAAATACAGCCGTAATAGATATGCTAGATCAAATCTATCTGTTCTTGAACCAAATCACGGTTTTATCGAATATCTTGAACGCACAACATGTGACAACCAAGATTGACGAAAATAGCCGATGAGAAGCTTGTATCGGCTATTCCCTCTGTTATGAGCGTATAAATCTCAGAACAGCCGATACAAAGCATCCTTTAGGCGTAGGCTATTTTGTCAATCTTGATCGGGCAGGATGTTGTTTAGAACATAAATAAACGAATTAAAACATGAAACAACATCGATAACTTAATGAATCTATTATCTTGCCAAACCAATAGAGCCGATAACTAGTCAAGATCGACTAAAGTAAGAGATTGATCAGAGTCAAGACAGTCTTACAAAAGACGAGCTTAGACCGATAACTAGCCATGTCACAGCTTAACAAGAGTTTGGTCGATGCCAATGCAGCCTTATTACACGATGACACAAGCCATTGGTGAAACTTACAAGCAAACCGGAGGTCGGTCGATGTCGATGCCGCCCTGCCTGATTGAAGGTCTCGCCGAGATCTACTTTACTCCTACTCCTAGGGTTTTGGCTGAGGGCCGGTTGTATTTGATTGATTGGGGATTCTTAACAAAATCCGAGTTCTTAGCTATTTATAACCCGGTTGACTCCTACCCTAATACGAGTTGATTACAAAAAAAGGGAAAAAATAAAAGACGACCCGAACTTGAACTCCTTGGTCGAGTCTAACACGTCTTCGAAGCCCGTCGTGCTGGTCCGCATGAAGCTTCCGGGTTACCTTCGACTCATACGAGCTTTTTATATTTCCAGGCCGATCCTTTTCCTTAATAAATCGGCCATTTATGTTTACAAAATATCAAACTTCTCAGTCCAAAATCTGGTGTAAACAAAAATTAAACGTAGTGGCTAACCGAAATAAATGCGGAATTAAAACTATCGGTCTAGCCAAGACTACACCCTTCTACCTATACTCTATGACACCTTATAAAAGATCCTAATCAAAGCAAATAAGGTGTCGGGCTAGCTAGAGCTCACCTAATCAATCTAGCTTGCAAGGTCACACAAACCTATGCAACTAGTACTCTAATCAAACCAGGGAGCTCCTAACAAACTAATGATGCAAAGCCACAAAGCCTAAGCTCACTAGCAATGCTCAATAACTAGGCTACACAAGCCAAATTAGAGAGCTCAACTTAGCTACACAAACTAAGCAACTAAACACTAGCACAAGAATAAGTATTGCAATACAAGCTAGTGTACACAATAGGCGGTCGGTACTACCGGGCTGCTAGGCTGGTACTACCGGGCTTTTATGCCGGTACTACCGAGCACCTACAGGAAGCTACGAAATTGAAGTGGGTGAGATGCAATCTCAGATCTAGCAATTACCCCACTTCCCTAGATGATGTAGATGACGATTGTAGCTTCCCCAAGTCTTGGTTCCTTGCCAAAAAGTAGATCGAGCCTTCCCAACCTAAGATAGAGTGATGGAGAGAGGAAGAACACGAAGAACACAAGAACAAGCGTAATATGCAAGGAAACAAGAATAATAAGAGCAACAAGGGACAGGGCCACAAGATTTTATCCCGAGGTTCACTTGGTTGCCACCAAGCTAGTCCCCGTTGAAGCAAGCCCAAGGTTGCCACCGATCCTCTTGCTAGTGGTGACACTAAGCCACACTCTCCATGATGAAGTGTTCACCAAGAGCTCTAGCTTTCGATCCGGCCGGACCACTTGGCGCTCTTCACGCCTCTTTCCACTAGAGTTGCTCTTCGCGATCTCCCACGAAGCAAACACAATGCCCCTCAGAAAGCTTCTCCGGAGCCACGCACAATCTTCACGCGGGCTTCACGATGGAGACACGCACCAAGCCGTCTAGGAGGTGGCAACCTCCAAGAGTAATAAGCACCACCGGCTTGCAACTCGAACACCTAGTGCCAACTCTTGCAATCTCTCATGCACCGCACTAGAATCGCTCTCTCACACAATCAGATAAGCACTAATAAGCATATGTGAGTTAGAGGGCTCCTAAGCACTTCCCAACCATGGACACAAAGTCCCTAGGGTGCTCAACCTTTGCCAAGGGCCGGCCACCCCTCTATTTATAGAGGGGAGCCACCAACTAGCCGTTTTCCCCTTTCCCCGAGCTCACACGGCCACGGTCGGTACTACCGGCGGTCAATATGACCGTGAGGACAGCCTTCCTAACACAGTCGGTAGTAGGGTCGGTAGTACCGACCACTATAGCGGTACTACCGGTAGGCCAAATCTAGATCTACACAGAACGCCTCCAAACTTCCTCCAAACCTCGGTACTACCGACCATAAGGGTCGGTACTACCGGGGGCCGGTACTACCGGCCTTATGGCGGTACTACCTTTAGGCCAAAAATGGCCCAACATAGAGAACATGCGATCTGCTCACCGAGGGGTCGGTACTACCGACTTCAGGATCGGTACTACCGACTTCAGCAACCTGACCTCTGCGCTAAAACGGTCATAACTTTTAGCTCTGAACTCCGATTTCGATGATCTTGAACATTTTGGAAAGCTTATTCAGAGGGCTACACAACCCACATGAATACAAGATCCAAAGCACAAAGGATTAGTACAGTTTTCCAATCCAAGATCCATCGCTTCACTTTTTCAACCAAAGCTTTCTCTGAAACTTCTCCAAACTTCTTCTTCTTTGCAAATGTGCCAACTCCACCAAGTGTATACAACCTTGTGCATGTGTGTTAGCATTTTCACAAACATTTTTCAAAGGATTTTCAATTGCTCTCACCACGCCACTCGATCCTAGTAACAACGCAATGTTAGATCGCTCAAGTGGCACTAGATGATCCATATGCAAACAAGTTTGCTCCTCTTAATAGTACGGCCATGTATCCTAAACCTGGTCATCAACTTCTCTACACACCTATGACCGGTGAAATGAAATGCCCTACAAATATACCTTTGTCTTGCGCATTCCATTCCATCTCCTTCGGTGTTGATGCAACACATGCACCAACCTATCATCAAATGATATGATCCACTTCATATCATCACATGGCCTCCATGGTCCATCGATCTTGACCTCACTTGCTCTTCACCATTGTTTCGGTCCTTCGGCGCCAAGTATTTTCTCAACCCTCCCAACACTCGGTACCAATGGCTTCAAAGCCTCCAACTTGCCCTTCACCTTCGCAACCGGTCCATCAAGCCAAGTCTTGCCTTGATCTTCACCATCTTAGCCACATGACTCCATGTAATGTCACATATGAAATAAGCTCTTTCATCTCATGTATGAGCCTTTGCAACATCCTCCAAGCCATTTCACATCTATGGCATATGTTGCTCACACATGATCACTTGTAGACTAATCACCTGTGTATCTCACATAAACACCATTAGTCCACCTAAAGTTGTCACTCAATTACCAAAACCAAACTAGGACCTTTCAATCTCCCCCTTTTTGGTAATTGATGACAACTCTACAAAGATATGAAAATTAAGTTTATTCCAAGCTAGCACTTCACAAGAATGTAAATTGCTAACTTGGTTTGGATTCATGTTGCTTGCCCAAGCTATTTTACCATGTGTAAAGGAATTTGGACAAGTATCACAAACCAGAAATGGTAGTATTAGCTCCCCCTACATATGTGCTAGAGTGTTTGGAAATGAGGCTTGCACATATGCATAGATACCAAAGTGTGGGAGAGTAATTACTACCAAGAGGTGCTAAGGTGTATAGAATAAACTTGGAAGCGTGATATCAATGAAGTTCATAGTTGTACACCTTCTTTAGCACCAAGAGTAGCTAGACATCATAAAAACTAGAAAACCCCGTGAGATCAACACTAAAGGCAAGGGTCTAGTTTTGCATGAAAAGCACAGGTCTAGCTATCAACCTATGCATGCTAGTTATCAAATCATCAATCAAATCCTATAACTAGCATACACCACACAAGCATGCATATAAAATTTAAAAACTTATGCAATGCAAGCAAGCAAATGTAATGCATAACCAAATGCATCAAACATGTATCCATGAGCTTGCTCCCCCTACTTGTGTGCTCTCATTGTCCAAGAATTTTGATCCTTTTTCATTCTCCAATCTTGCTCCCTCTTGATCCATGTCCATCTTCTTTTCTTGTTTTCTCCCCCTTTGTCCTTGACATATCTTTGCCAACAACTTCTTCCACTATCATATCATATCTTTGGAACTTCTCCCCCTTTGTCATCAATGACCATAAAAGGTATGCTCTTTTCTCACAAAGGGTGACACTAGGGTAGATGGTTGACACTTGAGTCTTCATTTTTTATGGACACCACCATATGTGTTGGAATGACACCATGTGTAGGATCTTTGACCTTGATACCAATCGGTGGGCCACCTCCCCTATGTCATAGCATGAGTCATTCACTTGATAAACTTGAGCTCTTGTTGGTGAGGGATGCTTTGCTTGATTTGATCACTTAAAGTTAAGGATCACTTGAAGTCTTGTAGGATACCACTTGAATGAAAGTTTAAACTTGATATCCATTTGCATTATTGTCTTCTTCTTGAACTCTTGTCATGAGCCTCTCATTTGTGACTTGAACTATCAAATTTGCACAAGATATCTAGTTCGGTTTGCTCTAGAGTAAGCTTCTTCACACATCTTCCAATGGTTATCTCACTCACGTTGAATTAGACACTTGAATGATCATCTTCTAGATCAAGTACTTGGGTTCACTAGCTCATGAACAAACTCATATACTAACCACTAGATCATATAATCAATCAAGCAATAGTGGTAAGCTATGAATTAAAACTTTTCATTTGTTATGCATGATCCTATTGAGCATGTACTATATGCACTAACCGCATACTAGTAAGTGATGAAATGATCATGCACATTACAAAGATACCTTTGCTATCTTGGAGAAGAGGATAGTCACATAGATTCAAATTTGTTTCTCCAATAGCAATGTGAAGTCCATTTATAGTTTGGTGAAGACCAATAGATACCAATTTGAACATCACTCTTCACCCATATGAATTGAGATTCACTAATGATCAAGTGCACAATCTTGTTGTGGTTGGCTTGCTTCTTCATTTGATCATAGCTTTCATGTGAATACCACTTGTTTATACCAATACTGAATACCACTTGAATTCTTCAAGATTTTGCTCTCTTTTGGGTGTTGCCTGCTTTCTTGATCAATCCTTTTGATTGCTCCAACTAAGCATCTCCAATGATACTTTAGATCACCACTTCCATTTTAGCCTTCCAAGCCTCGCTCGGTTAACCTACAAAAGGCGGCAAGCCCCTACAAAAGGGAGAAGTGACCTCTCTCCAAAGAATCATCCTTGATACTCACTTGAATTAACTTTGTTTGATTGATCCATTTGAACTCTTCTTGAAATGAGACTTTGAATCCTTCTTTGAGTCCTTTTCTTTCTTTCAAACCCAAACATAGGTCCCTCAACCACTTATAAACATGATTCCAACTTGAGGGCCTTTCAATCAAAGTGACTCTAGAACAATCCAATAATTGTCACTTTTCTGGCAGATTCTGTCCTTCTCAAAGAAACATGCATATCTCCCAAAATATAAGTCCAATGACCATGAAATTTGGTGGAGATGTGCTTCTCTACGTGTTCAAGCAGCCATAAAAATTTGAGCTTCATTGGCTTTCTAGATTGCTACCAGATTTCAATTCTTTCCATAGTACTACATGCTGATAACTGCTGCACTATAGTTGAAAAGGTCCACTCCAAAAACGAAGCATCACTTATCCAATTATCATGAATTTTGCACAGCAACTAATACCATAAGTGTAGAGCATGTGTACCAAATTTCAAGCTAATCCAAATAGATTTGATCACTCAAACATGGCTATCATCACAGCTAGCTCAGATTTCAGATTTTTGACAGATTTCTATATTTGAGCTATACTTCTTCAAAATGAATCAAACTTGAGATAAACTTGCTTGAACATCAACAGAAGACATATATCCATTCAAATCCACTTACTAAAGGTCATCTTGTGAACATATCCAATCAAACTAACTCAAACTTGATCACTAAGCAAATTTATCCATTCAATCATCTTATAGCAAGCAATCATATGCATATATATCCAATTCAATCAACTCATATGCATCTAAAATAACATGATCAACTAGAGATATACCTTAGTAGCTCATGATCATCAAATAGCAAGCTTCTACCATTTGCAAGCCTTCAAATATTTCCAATCAACCACCTCAACTTGATCTTTTGCACTTGTATGTTTTAGCACTTGGACTTCACTTCACTTGACTTGGCATTGGGATGAGAATAGCAATAAGCTTCATTACTTGACTAAATCACATGATGAATAATATGAAATCAATTTGAATCAAGTCTCCAATGTCATGGTACCTACACACATTCATCCACTTTTTGATGGTATCCAAACTAGTTTGGGTCCTTTCAAGTTAGGTGCAACATACTTAGGCAATGCCTTAGTATGAATAGAGGGATGAGTTGCAATAGTAGCCTTAGAGGTACCATTTTCATCCTTCCTAAGCATAGAATCAATAGCAATTGAAATAGGCTTAAGAATGTTACCTAGGGGACATGAATTAGCCATGTGTCCCCTTTCCCGGCATGAGTAGCAACTTCTCTTAGATTTAGCCTTTTCTTCCTTGCTCATGTGTTGCTTCTCATTGCCTTGCTTCTTCTTGTTTGCTTGAGCCTTCTCCTCAAGCTTGTTTGGACAACCCGAAGTTAGGTGTCCCAATTCATCACAACTATAGCACTTGATTTGAGCCAAATCCTTCTTCTTTTCTTCATTCTTGCTCATCATCATCTTGGCATCTTGAATGTGAGTTGGATGCCTTGCTCTTCCGCCCCTTCTTGTTTTCTTCTTCTTCATCAAGTCACCATCATGATGGTTGTTCTTTATTTGAACTTGGGGCTTCTTCTTGTTGGGGCAAGCATTTGCAAGATGTCCCATCTCATGGCACCGATAGCACATAAAATGAGATAACTTTTATTGTTCTTGCTTCTTCATTTCTCTTTCATATCTTCTCTTGCCCCATCTCTTGCCTTTGACATTGCTTTTGTTGAAGCCAATGCCACTCTTGTCACCATAGCTTCTATGATTCTTCATCATGTGCTCATAGGTGACCTTTGATCTACACCACCTCTCTAGCTTGTTCCCCAAGTTCTTCACTTCATTTTGAGCTCATTGTTCTCCTTCAAAAGGTTAGTCTCGCAAGACAAAGAAGTAGAACAAGCATCTATATGTGAAGAACATGGCATAGCTAATAAATCATCACAAGAGGTGGATACATGCTTCTTCTCTACATCACATGGGTTAGCACAAATATGTGATTGGTCATTTAACCCAAATGATGAGCTCTCACTAGTTTTAGTTTCTACATTAGAAAGCTTCTTAGTGAGAAAAGCATGGTCTTTTACCAAGTTATCATGAGCAACACATAGTTCCTCATGAGTCAATTTAAGCTTCTCATGTGAACAAGTACTATCATAAAGTAGATGCTTCACTTGTTCACATGTGTTCTTTAGAAATGAGTTTTCTTTTTCCAATTTTGCATTTTTAGACATCTTATTTTCTAAAGCTTTGGTGAGTCTACATACAAGCTCTACATTTGGATCATCACAATCAACAACCACATTTGCAATTGATACCTTAGTGTCACCGTGTGACATGAAGCAATGTGGTGTAGAGGGAGAGCTTGTAGAGACATCACTCTCATAGCCATCATCCTTGTCAAGTGATCTTGTGGATTGATCATCATCATCATCACTTGACCATGAGGTGGAGCAATCCTCCACAACCACCAAGTTGTGGTCGTGCTCGTCATCCTCATGTGCCTCTTCCTTGGGCTCACTAACATCATCATCATTTGAGGCACTCCCATACTTGTCATTGAGGTACTTCCACATGTTATGGGAGGACTCCATATCCAAGATCTCACTAAAGATATCATCATGCAAAGATCTAAAAATGATGTTAGTAGCTTGGCACTCGAGATCTAGGCATTTCTCTTGTGCTTGAGTTAGATTCGTTTCATCCAACACATGAGAAAAGCCTACATCTATGATCCACCACATTTGAGGGCAAATAAACTTGAAATTGCATATCATCCAAGTTTTCCATCGTGTAAAGTGAGTGCCATCAAAAATGTGTGGACAATCAATGCCTAGCCCATAAATCGCCATCCTCTCAGGTCGGTGAAGACCACAAATGAGAGACCTAGCTTTGATACCACTTGAAAGGTCGAGATGGCGGACTAGAGGGGGGTGAATAGTCCTTTTTAAAATTAAACGTAGTGGCTAACCGAAACAAATGCGGAATTAGAACTATCGGTCTAGCCAAGACTACACCCCTCTACCTATACTCTATGACACCTTATAAAAGATCCTAATCAAAGCAAATAAGATGTCGGGCTAGCTAGAGCTCACCTAATCAATCTAGCTTGCAAGGTCACACAAACCTATGCAACTAGTACTCTAATCAAACCAGGGAGCTCCTAACAAACTAATGATGCAAAGCCACAAAGCCAAAGCTCACTAGCAATGCTCAATAACAAGTCTACACAAGCCAAATTAGAGAGCTCAACTTAGCTACACAAACTAAGCAACTAAACACTAGCACAAGAATAAGTATTGCAATACAAGCTAGTGTACAGAACAGGCGGTCGGTACTACCGGGCTGCTAGGCCGGTACTACCGAGCACCTGCGGGAAGCTACGAAATCGAAGTGGGTGAGATGCAATCTCAGATCTAGTAATTACCCCACTTCCCTAGATGATGTAGATGACGATTGTAGCTTCCCCAAGTCTTGGTTCCTTGCCAAAAAGTAGATCGAGCCTTCCCAACCTAAGATAGAGTGATGGAGAGAGGAAGAACACGAAGAACACAAGAACAAGCATAATATGCAAGGAAACAAGAACAATAAGAGCAACAAGGGACGGGGACACAAGATTTTATCCCGAGGTTTACTTGGTTGCCACCAAGCTAGTCCCCGTTGAAGCAAGCCCAAGGTTGTCGCCGATCCTCTTGCTAGTGGTGACACTAAGCCACACTCTCCACGATGGAGTGCTCACCAAGAGCTCTAGCTTTCGATCCGGCCAGACCACTTGGCACTCTTCACGCCTCTTTCCACTAGAGTTGCTCTTCGCGATCTCCTGCGGGGCGAGCACAATGCCCCTCACAAAGCTTCTCCGGTGCCACGCACAATCTTCACGCGGGCTTCATGACGGAGACACGCACCAAGCCGTCTAGGAGGTGGCAACCTCCAAGAGTAATAAGTACCACCGGCATGCAACTGGAACACCTAGTGTCAACTCTTGTAATCTCTCATGCACCGCACTAGAATCACTCTCTCACACAATCGGATAAGCACTAATAAGCATATGTGAGTTAGAGGGCTCCTAAGCACTTCCTGTAACACCTTTGGTGTTTAGCATGTAATTAACTTGACATATCATCATTATCATCTTTAAGCATCTTGATCATGATTTCATGTGTATGCATTTTGCTAAGTGTATCATTCTATGTGAAGTACCTCTATTGCAAAAACCCTAATTAGCCCACTTCTCTCTACAAGGGCAAAATGGTAATTTCACCTCTGTGACTAGCTTTGTGTAATTCTTGTTCCTTTGGTGTCTTGAAGTTTTGTTGTGTTGGCCAAAGTTCAAAAATCAGAATTTGATTTCAAATCTTTTTTGCAAAACCCTGATTTCCAAACCTTGGATTTTATCCCTCTTTTTGTAATTCAAAAATTATTCAAAATTTGAGGTTGGTCCAAAAAGCAAAGTTGTAGATCTGTCAAAGCAAAACAACTTTGGTATTTACAAATTTTCAAGTTGCAGTACAAAGTTTTGAGTTATTTCAAATTCATTCAAACCTTAACTTTTGTTCCCTTTTCAGTTTTCAAAATTAGTTCAAAAACTAATGAGTTTCAGGAAAAGTGTATTATAGCAAAGTTGTAGGTTTTGATAAAAGGAACAACTTTCATGTTTGAAGATTTTCAAGTTTCAGTATAAAATCCAAAGTAATTTTGAATTGATTCAAATTCTAAAAGTGTCCCTTTTTATGATTTAAAATATTGTTCAAAAACTATTTGGATTTTGAAAATGTTCATATTGACAAAGTTGTAGATCTCTTTTTTCTGGGCAACTTTGATGTTTTGAGTTTTTGCTGCACAGTTCAAATTTTGAGAGTAATTTTGTTTTTACAGAAAACAGTCCAAAGTCAAACCCTAGACCTAGCTACTGTTTTTCTTCTCCGGTAGGGGGGGGGTCCGGCCATGGCCGCCTCGCCGTCGCCGCGTGCGCCACGCACCTGACTGCTGTCCGCCTGCTCCCGACCAGCCGCCTGCAACCGCGACAGCACGCCGCACCCGCACGCGAAACCGCTGACCCTCGCACCCGTCCCCCACTGCTCCCCGACATCGCCGCCGCGTGTTCAACGCCGGCGAGCTCACGCCCAGGCCCCGAGCGCGCGTCAACCCTGCTGCCAGAGCACAATCGAGTGCGCACGCCTCCGTGAAGCTTAACCGCCTGCCCGTGACACCTCTCCGCCCCCGAGCGCGCCTATAAAACCTCCCCGCCGGTAAGCCGAAGTCCTCACCGCCTCCGCCACCGTGGCCAGCCCAGTCCGAACCCTCCGCCGCGCCACAACCTAGCTCAGAAGCTCCGCCGCACCCTTGGGAAGTTTTTCCCCTCCTCAATTTCACCTCCGACGCCTCCAGTTGCCCGGCGTAACCCCGTCTCTCCCATCTCTGGCGAAACGCCGGTAAGGCTCGGGTTGAGAAATACTCTCTCCCCGATCTTGATCATCTCCCTCCGACCCCCGTGTCGTGTTCCTCGGTTCCGTGCGACTCTAACCTGGCCCTTGCGGTCTCGTGTGTTGAGCAGGATCGCCGGATCGCCGGAGCGCCGCCGCGGTCGTCTCTTCCTCGAGCCTCACCCTCGAGCGCGTGTCGAGCCTCACCCTCGAGCACGTGTCGAGCCTCACCCTCGAGCCCTGCCTCCAATCCGTGGTAAGCACCTGAGGCCTCCGGCCTCTGCTTCCACTCCGTCTCGCCCGAGCCCAAGCCTCGGCGAGCGCGTACTTTCCGCTTCGCCCGAGCCAGGCCTCGGACGGAGGCTTACTTCTCCGTCTCGCCCGAGCCTCCGGGCCAGGCCTCGGACGAAGCTGTCGCTTCCGTCTCGACCGAGCCCGTCTCGACCGAGCCCCGCGCGACTCGTCCGACCCCGTTTCGCCCGAGCCCTTCATAGAAGGAGCACAGTGCTCTTTTTCCTTTTTGGGGAGTTGTGAATAGTGTTCTGTTTTCTCTTTTTTGTGTGAATTAATCTGTTGTTCCTTAAATGCTGAGAAAATTATGGTATGCTCCTTGCGCTGTGTAGTATTTTATAAAAATATGAAACTTGACTTTTCCGCAAGAATTTGAAAATGTAAAATTCCCCTTTTAATTGAAAAATGAAGGTTTTGGTATTTTTGGGGAGTGATCTATAACTCCAAAAATCTGGAGATAAATTTTTATGTGCTAGTTATGCCTTTCTGAGTCTCTGGTAAAATTTTGAAGTCTTTTGGAGCAAGCTGATTTTTGAGCTTTATTTTAATTAAGGAATAGTGCCTTTTGTTAATTAATGTCTAGATTTAATTGAGCACCATAATGACCTCCAAAAATTATAAAATTTGTTTTGCCATCTATTTATACCATAACAAACTTATGTGATTAATTTGGTAATTTTTGGAGCATCTTCATAAAATGACCTTTTTAAATAATTAAGAAAAATAGAAAAAGGTGATTAGGGTTAGTGTTGAATGCCCTGTGATGTGACTTTTGAATTGATTGATGTTCATAGACCCCTACCCCTCTGGTCTATGATGTTTGTGATGCCTTATGATGTTTATGCTTAGGCTTAATAAAAGTTGCTTAGTAAAGTTGGCTAATATTGCTAAAAAGGGATAAGTAATCTATTGTCCACTTTAACCACTACTCATAATTGCAAAGCTATACTCTAGTTTTATCCTATGCACTTTGTTCATACTAGCATCTCATGTGCATGCATCATTGCATACGTATAGTGACCGAGGAAGAAGGCCCTGAAGTCGAGGTAGCCACCGAAGGATCTGTCCCCGAGGCAACCCCGAGCTCCGACAACCCCGAGTCCGTCCTTTTTGCCATCCAAGGCAAGCCCCGGTGCATTTAACCCCTTTCCTTGAAATTTTATAAAATGTTTCCTTAAATGTCTTTGAGTTAAATTATTGCATTAGGTTCTAGGAGTTGAGTGAAATCCTATCTGATGCATTATCTACCTTGACCAATGACACACCCGATACCTGCTTTTCAAAAACGATTTGAAAAATGCTTAGCAATGCTATACACTAGATTTGCAATAAAAATGCCAATTTCAAAAGTGTGATCACTTTAAGAATGTTTATGGGAATTTGTCTTTACTCCCACTATTGGCTAAGTATCTGATCCGTACTTAGTCAATGGGAAGGAGAGGTTGTCCTTGCGTACGGTGCCGTCATGTTGTAGTCCGGGACTCAACAGTTGACACCGACCGGGACAGGGTTGAAAAACTGACAGGACCTGTACTCTTGGGTTAGAGTCCCGAGGTGCTTGTCGCTGGCTGGAAAAATTTAGGGACCACCTGTATGGGGGCCTGATTGACTAAGACTTGCAACTATTCACATACTACGGAAAGCTTCGGCTCCGAGGAATCCTTTATTGGACCGACAACCGCGCACTGGGAGTGGAGAGATGGCGGAAGTAGCATGTACCCACGTGGGTTAAAGTCCCGGATTGGAGTGGTGTACTGTACTTCCGGGTGGCGTAGGACCGGGCCCAATCTTGGAGGAATCGTGGTAGACGAGTTGGCATATGCAAGCTTGGGTGCTACATATGCAGTGTGGATAGGGACCCTCAGCTGAGTATTATTTATCCGGATTAACGCTGCTCCTCGGTTATGGAGACTTAGTCACTGACTGTCAACAGGGAGTGGTTCTCAACTAGGAATGTTTTGAAATGTAAAATGAATCATGAATGATGAAGAATTGAGAAATACTGAATCTTTCAAAAATAAAATAAGGTTTACAAAAATGCTTTTCTGCAAAATACTTGAACTTGCTTAAAGCCTTACCTTGACTACCCTAAGCCTCTCATACCTGAGTCTTCTCCCTTTTCTTTAGTCGGGTAAGTCTTGTTGAGTACCTTTGTACTCAGGGTTCTTTTACCCATGTTGCAGGTATGGCAGATTCCTCAGTATGCCTTGGACCCTGCTGTGTGACTGTTGTTCAGGAAGAGGCCGATGAGGCCGATGAGTGATTATTCACCCTCGGGCTGGGTGAAGTATCTTTACCTTTTAGTTGTTGTCATACGCTACATTGTCAACTCTATCTATTTGAACTATGGTCTGTAATAACTTCACTATTTATGTTGAACCCTGGTTTGTAAAACTATTGTTATCTAAGTCTTCCGCTATTTACTCCGATGTTATTTGTCAAAATGTTCAAGAGATTGTAACTGAATTGTGAGATGATCCTGCGGACATCGGGCACTGATGTAGCCCAGTGGCGGAACCCGGTCGTAATCTCTTGGCTGTACGGGTCGACTGTCAGTGGATGACAGTGATCAGTGGGCCATGGGATTTGGGCCGTTACGTCATAGAGTGGTATCGGAGCATCTCACTACGACGTTGCAATCTTTTTGCGAAAACTTCAAAAGGTTTTTAAGTCTAAAAACTAAACTTGACTATTTTGAATCCAAATTGCTTCTCTCATCTCATCTTGTCTTTGGCAACTAGTAGCAAGACAACTTGTATAAGCCCTATGTACCTTACCTTAGTAGTTGCATTGCCTTGTTCCGTAGGAACGAATCATGCATCATGTCATAATCACTTAAGTTTATATAAGAGTTCGTTGGGATAGTGTCCCTATACCTTTTTCTTGCTAGCCTTTCTCACCTATAACCTCTTGTCCAGATATGGTCATTATCAAGCGGACTGCTCGCAAGTCAACTGGACCGAATGGCGTGCCGCGTCACCAGCTGGCGCCACGCACCGGAGAAGAGACTGGAGAATCCTCCAATGGACGTCGCTTTCCCCGCCGCACCCGCAAGCAGCTGAAGGAGGAGATCAAGAATCTAAAGGCTGAGATGGAGAACATGGAGCATGACTTCTACCTTTCCCGCCTGGAGTTTTATGAGGCACGAGCTTCTCTGGAGCAGGCCAATCGGAACACGGTTCGCGCTATCGAGCAGCGCAATGATGCTTGGACCCGCGAAGATGTCACCAGAGCCCAACTCCATGGACTACAGCAGTACACTGCCCAGATTGAGCAGTACAATGATATGCTTCATGAGGAGGTACATCAACTGTACAACCAACTTCACCCCGTGGCTCCACCTGTTGCTGAGGATCCAGAAGATGGAGTCGTGGAGGAACCTGAAGTAGAACATGAGCCAGACCAGAATGAAGAAGTGGAACCTGCAGAAGATGTCCATGCCGAGGACGAGGATGAGGAGGAAGAGCCCGAACTCATCATCGAAGATGAAGACGACGATGAAGACATGATCATCATCGATGACGACTAGACTCGTTGTGTCTATGCCATCTGCTCACCTAAAGCCTTAAGTCTAGGTTTGGGGCGTTAGTTGGTCTTCTGTCTAGTCGAGTCTGTATCTTGCCTTGTACCTTTCCTTTGTCAGTTAGTGGCTATCTATCGAACCTCTGTATCAGTTATCTACCCTTGCATCAATGAATCTTATGAGTCAGTTTCGTTCAAAATCAATCTTTGGATGCTAAGTTCCCAAGTTCTTAACAGATGCCTGTGAACACCCGTACCGGAGCTGGAGGTTCTGATGATGCCAACATCCCAAACCCTCCACCAGTTCCTGCTACCCTGGCAGATGCCATTGCAGCCTTGGCCGCCGCTGCCAACCTGATGGCTCAGAACCAAGGGCAGCAGAACAACGGCAACCGTGGTCGTCGCAACAACCAAGAGACAACTTACGTGGACTTCACTGAAACCCGACCACCGGTCTTCACAAAGGCCGATGAACCTCTTGAGGCTGACGACTGGTTACGCACCATGGAACAGAAGTTCAGTCTTTTACACTGCACAGAGATCCAGAAGCCTCGGTTCGCTTCTCAGCAGCTCCGTGGTCCCGCAAGTGCCTGGTACGCCAACCTGTTGGCTGCCCAGCCTGAAGGTCACCAGCTGACCTGGGAAGAGTTCCGCACCGCTTTCAGAGCACATCACATCCCTTCGGGATTGATGAAAAATGAAGTTGGATCAATTCCTGGCCCTGCAACAGAAAGATTCCACCGTTATGCAGTACGTGGGACAATTCAACCACCTGAGCCAGTATGCCTCCGACTATGTCAACACAGAGGAAAAGAAGAGAGATTGTTTTCTCAGAGGTCTGCACCCTAAGATCCGCAGAGGTCTATCCAACAACCAAAACGGATCCTATCATGATGTCGTTGACCGTGCTGTCGCTTTCGAGGAAAGTAACCGCCAGTATCAGGAGGAGAAGAAGAAGAAGAAGGCTGGGTCTAGCAGCTTCTCCAGCAACCACAAGCGCCCAAGAATCCTCTATCACCCCAGCCACCACCAAAACCGTGCCCCATACCCCCATCAGCAAGTGGTCGTTCGTACCGCGGCCACCACCCATAATGCCAACCAGCAAAGTGCCACTCAGCCGAACGCCCCAGGTGTTCGTGTCACCACCCCTCAAACAGCTTACAACCATCCATGCTACAACTGTGGCCAAGTTGGTCACTGGTCTCGCGAATGCCCAAAACCCAAGAAGAATGCCCAGCATGCATAGAAAGGCCCTGGAGGATCACAGCAGCAGCACCGTGCACCGCAGCAGCATGTCCAGAAGGGCAAGTTTGTCAAGAAGCACGGGCAAGTCTACTTCACCACCGTCAGTAACATCCCAGAAGGAGAGCCCGTCATGCTCGGTAGGTTCCCTGTTGCCAATCATCCTGCAGTCGTCTTGTTCGATTCTGGTGCATCGCATTCCTTCATCAGTCGCACTTTTGTCATCAAGCATGAGTTACCCATGGGGGAGTTAAAAGAAAGTTTCTGCATACTTTCGCCTGGAGGGCGGATAAATACTAAGGAAGTGGTCCGCAGTATACCAGTAATGTTGGGGGAACATGTCTTTCCTACCACCATGATAGTACTGCGCAATCAAGAGATAGATGTCATCTTAGGCATGAATTGGATGTGTCAGTATAAAGCCATGATAGACATCTTGAATAGAGTTGTGAGAGTGGATATTCCTAACAGCACCTCCAAACTCCTTCTCCAACTTCCTATGCCTCAAAAACCAGCAACCACCCAGTTGAATACCGCCTGTGTTCCGGAAGTCAGGGATATTCCCGTGGTCTGTGAGTTCCCTGATGTCTTCCCAGAAGATCTACCTGGTCTGCCTCCCGACCGTAATGTTGAGTTTGCCATAGAGCTAAAGCCCGGGACTGCTCCTATATCCCGTAGAGCTTATCGAATGCCTCCCAGAGAGTTGGCAGAGCTGAAGATCCAATTGCAAGAGCTATTGGATAAGGGTCTCATTCGCCCAAGTTCATCTCCTTGGGGCTGTCCTGCTATCTTTGTGAAGAAGAAGGACAAAAGTCTTCGTCTGTGCGTTGACTATCGCCCGCTCAACGAGGTCACCATCAAGAATAAATATCCCTTGCCTCGCATTGACCTTCTTTTTGACCAGTTATCTGGAGCCAGAGTGTTCTCCAAAATTGATCTCAGATCTGGCTATCACCAAATAAAAATCCGTCCGGAAGACATTCCTAAAACAGCTTTCACCACCAGATATGGTCTATATGAGTACTTGGTCATGTCTTTTGGCTTGACCAATGCCCCCGCTCACTTCATGTATCTCATGAACTCTGTGTTCATGCCAGAGCTCGATAAATTTGTAGTCGTGTTCATTGACGACATCCTTGTCTATTCAAGAACTCCTGAAGATCACGCCAAGCATCTTCGAATCGTTCTCTCTCGTCTCAGGGATCACCAGCTGTATGCCAAGTTCAGTAAATGTGAATTCTGGCTAGATCGAATTCAATTCCTTGGTCATGTCCTGTCCGCTGAAGGTGTGTCAGTTGACCCTGGAAAAGTGGCAGATATCTTGGATTGGAAGCCACCTACCACTGTCCGCGAAGTTCGCAGCTTCATGGGAATGGCTGGATACTATCGTCGATTCATCCCAGATTTCTCCAGAGTCGCCAAGCCTATCACAGAGTTGTTGAAGAATTCCGTGGATTTCGTTTGGTCACCAGCCTGTGAGCAAGCCTTTCAAGCCCTGAAGAAACTGTTAACCACATCACCAGTCCTAGCTCAACCAGATATCGAGAAACCCTTCGATGTATACTGTGATGCATCTGGTACTGGTTTGGGCTGTGTTTTGATGCAAGAAGGGCGAGTAATCGCTTATGCCTCACGGCAGCTTAAGCGACATGAGGAAAACTACCCAACCCATGATCTTGAGCTAGCAGCAGTCGTGCATGCCTTGAAGATTTGGCGTCACTATCTGTTGGGCAGTACCTGTAATATGTATACGGATCACAAGAGCCTAAAGTATATCTTCACTCAAGAAGAGTTGAATATGAGGCAAAGAAGATGGCTTGAGTTGATTAAAGATTATGATCTTGAAGTGCATTACCATCCTGGTAAGGCAAATGTAGTTGCCGATGCCCTCAGTCGCAAGTCATACTGCAACTGTCTGACGACGAAGCCCTATGATCTTTCCTTGTGCCATGAACTTGAAAGGATGGGTATCGAAATGATTCCGCAAGGAAGCCTGAACAATGTCAGCATAGAAACATCCATCAAGGATCAAGTCATTGCTGCTCAGAAGGATAACCCTGGAATCAAGCAAATCATCGAAAAGGTCCAGACCGGAAAGGCTGATTGTTTCAGGATCGATGATGTAGGAGTTGTTTGGTTCAAGAACCGTCTAGTAGTTCCCAAAGTGCCTGAATTGAGACAGTTAATCCTTGATGAAGCACACTTGACCAGATTCTCTATTCACCCCGGCAGTAACAAGATGTACCAAGACTTAAAGCAGAGATTCTGGTGGACTAAAATGAAGATTGAGATTGCCCGGTATGTCGCTCAGTGTGATACCTGCCAAAGAGTCAAGGCAGTACACATGAAGCCTGGAGGAGAATTGCAACCTTTGTCAGTACCCGCTTGGAAATGGGACGACATTAGTATGGATTTTGTCAATGGACTACCCAAGACCCAAAAAGGCTTTGATTCCATTTGGGTAATCGTGGACCGACTCACCAAACAAGCTCACTTTCTGCCAGTAAAGACCAGTTACACCGTCCCCATGTATGCCGCTTTGTACAAGAACCACATAGTGAAACTTCATGGCATACCCAAGACCATTGTCTCTGATTGTGGTACCCAGTTTGTCGCTAAGTTTTGGAAAGTGTTCCATACCTCACTTGGAACCAAGCTCTTACATAGCACAGCTTATCATCCTCAAACTGATGGACAAACTGAGCGAGTCAACCAAGTGCTGGAGGACATGTTGAGAGCCTGTGTTCTTACCTTCGCAGATACTTGGGATGACTGTTTGCCTTTGGCAGAGTTCTCTTATAATAACAGTTACCAAGAGAGCATCAAAATGGCACCCTTTGAAGCACTGTACGGTCGTCGTTGTCGTACACCCCTCAGTTGGTCTGAGCCCGGAGAAACAGAATTCTTTGGAGTTGACCTGGTCAAAGATATGGAAGAGAAAGTCAAGTAGATACAAGAGAATATGAAGATTGCCCAATCTCGACAAAAAAGCTACGCTGACAAGAGACGTCGACCTCTGAAGTTTCAAGTTGGAGATTATGTATATCTCAAGGTTTCACCAACCAAAGGAGTCACTCGTTTTGGAGTCAAGGGAAAGTTAGCACCCCGCTACATTGGTCCGTTTGAGATTTTGGAATGTTGTGGCAAGGTAGCTTACAAGCTGAAGTTGCCCGATCATCTCTCCGCTGTCCACAATGTTTTCCATGTCTCCCAACTCAAGAAGTGTCTCAGAGTACCAGAACATGTCATGGAAGTTGAAGGTGTCGAGCTAGAGCCTGATCTATCCTACTCGGAATATCCAGTTCGCGTGTTGGATCACAAGGATCGTGTTACCCGAAGAACTACCACAAGATGGTACAAAATCCAGTGGAACCAGCACTCTGAAGAAGAAGCTACTTGGGAATCTGAAGACTTCTTAGCAAAGAACTACCCCGACTTTCTCAAATCTCTGTCGATGTAAAGTTTTGCCTTTTCCTTCTTAAGACGTGGAATCTCGGGGCGAGATTTCTTTTAGGGGGGAAGGCTGTAACACCTCTGGTGTTTAGCATGTAATTAACTTGACATATCATCATTATCATCTTTAAGCATCTTGATCATGATTTCATGTGTATGCATTTTGCTAAGTGTATCATTCTATGTGAAGTACCTCTATTGCAAAAACCCTAATTAGCCCACTTCTCTCTACAAGGGCAAAATGGTAATTTCACCTCTGTGACTAGCTTTGTGTAATTCTTGTTCCTTTGGTGTCTTGAAGTTTTGTTGTGTTGGCCAAAGTTCAAAAATCAGAATTTGATTTCAAATCTTTTTTGCAAAACCCTGATTTCCAAACCTTGGATTTTATTCCTCTTTTTGTAATTCAAAAATTATTCAAAATTTGAGGTTGGTCCAAAAAGCAAAGTTGTAGATCTGTCAAAGAGAAACAACTTTGGTATTTACAAATTTTCAAGTTGCAGTACAAAGTTTTGAGTTATTTCAAATTCATTCAAACCTTAACTTTTGTTCCCTTTTCAGTTTTCAAAATTAGTTCAAAAACTAATGAGTTTCAGGAAAAGTGTATTATAGCAAAGTTGTAGGTTTTCATAAAAGGAACAACTTTCATGTTTGAAGATTTTCAAGTTTCTGTATAAAATCCAAAGTAATTTTGAATTGATTCAAATTCTAAAAGTGTCCCCTTTTATGATTTAAAATATTGTTCAAAAACTATTTGGATTTTGAAAATGTTCATATTGACAAAGTTGTAGATCTCTTTTTTCTGGGCAACTTTGATGTTTTGAGTTTTTGCTGCACAGTTCAAATTTTGAGAGTAATTTCGTTTTTACAGAAAACAGTCCAAAGTCAAACCCTAGACCTAGCTACTGTTTTTCTTCTCCGGTAGGGGGGGGTCCGGCCATGGCCGCCTCGCCGTCGCCGCGTGCGCCACGCACCTGACTGCTGTCCGCCTGCTCCCGACCAGCCGCCTGCAACCGCGACAGCACGCCGCACCCGCACGCGAAACCGCTGACCCTCGCACCCGTCCCCCACTGCTCCCCGACATCGCCGCCGCGTGTTCAACGCCGGCGAGCTCACGCCCAGGCCCCGAGCGCGCGTCAACCCTGCTGTCAGAGCACAATCGAGTGCGCACGCCTCCGTGAAGCTTAACCGCCTGCCCGTGACACCTCTCCGCCCCCGAGCGCGCCTATAAAACCTCCCCGCCGGTAAGCCGAAGTCCTCACCGCCTCCGCCACCGTGGCCAGCCCAGTCCGAACCCTCCGCCGCGCCACAACCTAGCTCAGAAGCTCCGCCGCACCCTTGGGAAGTTTTTCCCCTCCTCAATTTCACCTCCGACGCCTCCAGTTGCCCGGCGTAACCCCGTCTCTCCCATCTCCGGCGAAACGCCGGTAAGGCTCGGGTTGAGAAATACTCTCTCCCCGATCTTGATCATCTCCCTCCGACCCCCGTGTCGTGTTCCTCGGTTCCGTGCGACTCTAACCCGGCCCTTGCGGTCTCGTGTGTTGAGCAGGATCGCCGGATCGCCGGAGCGCCGCCGCGGTCGTCTCTTCCTCGAGCCTCACCCTCGAGCGCGTGTCGAGCCTCACCCTCGAGCACGTGTCGAGCCTCACCCTCGAGCCCTGCCTCCAATCCGTGGTAAGCACCCGAGGCCTCCGGCCTCTGCTTCCACTCCGTCTCGCCCGAGCCCAAGCCTCGGCGAGCGCGTACTTTCCGCTTCGCCCGAGCCAGGCCTCGGACGGAGGCTTACTTCTCCGTCTCGCCCGAGCCTCCGGGCCAGGCCTCGGACGAAGCTGTCGCTTCCGTCTCGACCGAGCCCGTCTCGACCGAGCCCCGCGCGACTCGTCCGACCCCGTTTCGCCCGAGCCCTTCATAGAAGGAGCACAGTGCTCTTTTTCCTTTTTGGGGAGTTGTGAATAGTGTTCTGTTTTCTCTTTTTTGTGTGAATTAATCTGTTGTTCCTTAAATGCTGAGAAAATTATGGTATGCTCCTTGCGCTGTGTAGTATTTTATAAAAATATGAAACTTGACTTTTCCGCAAGAATTTGAAAATGTAAAATTCCCCTTTTAATTGAAAAATGAAGGTTTTGGTATTTTTGGGGAGTGATCTATAACTCCAAAAATCTGGAGATAAATTTTTATGTGCTAGTTATGCCTTTCTGAGTCTCTGGTAAAATTTTGAAGTCTTTTGGAGCAAGCTGATTTTTGAGCTTTATTTTAATTAAGGAATAGTGCCTTTTGTTAATTAATGTCTAGATTTAATTGAGCACCATAATGACCTCCAAAAATTATAAAATTTGTTTTGCCATCTATTTATACCATAACAAACTTATGTGATTAATTTGGTAATTTTTGGAGCATCTTCATAAAATGACCTTTTTAAATAATTAAGAAAAATAGAAAAAGGTGATTAGGGTTAGTGTTGAATGCCCTGTGATGTGACTTTTGGATTGATTGATGTTCATAGACCCCTACCCCTCTGGTCTATGATGTTTGTGATGCCTTATGATGTTTATGCTTAGGCTTAATAAAAGTTGCTTAGTAAAGTTGGCTAATATTGCTAAAAAGGGATAAGTAATCTATTGTCCACTTTAACCACTACTCATAATTGCAAAGCTATACTCTAGTTTTATCCTATGCACTTTGTTCATACTAGCATCTCATGTGCATGCATCATTGCATACGTATAGTGACCGAGGAAGAAGGCCCTGAAGTCGAGGTAGCCACCGAAGGATCTGTCCCCGAGGCAACCCCGAGCTCCGACAACCCCGAGTCCGTCCTTTTTGCCATCCAAGGCAAGCCCCGGTGCATTTAACCCCTTTCCTTGAAATTTTATAAAATGTTTCCTTAAATGTCTTTGAGTTAAATTATTGCATTAGGTTCTAGGAGTTGAGTGAAATCCTATCTGATGCATTATGTACCTTGACCAATGACACACCCGATACCTGCTTTTCAAAAACGATTTGAAAAATGCTTAGCAATGCTATACACTAGATTTGCAATAAAAATGCCAATTTCAAAAGTGTGATCACTTTAAGAATGTTTATGGGAATTTGGCTTTACTCCCATTATTGGCTAAGTATCTGATCCGTACTTAGTCAATGGGAAGGAGAGGTTGTCCTTGCGTACGGTGCCGTCATGTTGTAGTCCGGGACTCAACAGTTGACACCGACCGGGACAGGGTTGAAAAACTGACAGGACCTGTACTCTTGGGTTAGAGTCCCGAGGTGCTTGTCGCTGGCTGGAAAAATTTAGGGACCACCTGTATGGGGGCCTGATTGACTAAGACTTGCAACTATTCACATACTACGGAAAGCTTCGGCTCCGAGGAATCCTTTATTGGACCGACAACCGCGCACTGGGAGTGGAGAGATGGCGGAAGTAGCATGTACCCACGTGGGTTAAAGTCCCGGATTGGAGTGGTGTACTGTACTTCCGGGTGGCGTAGGACCGGGCCCAATCTTGGAGGAATCGTGGTAGACGAGTTGGCATATGCAAGCTTGGGTGCTACATATGCAGTGTGGATAGGGACCCTCAGCTGAGTATTATTTATCCGGATTAACGCTGCTCCTCGGTTATGGAGACTTAGTCACTGACTGTCAACAGGGAGTGGTTCTCAACTAGGAATGTTTTGAAATGTAAAATGAATCATGAATGATGAAGAATTGAGAAATACTGAATCTTTCAAAAATAAAATAAGGTTTACAAAAATGCTTTTCTGCAAAATACTTGAACTTGCTTAAAGCCTTACCTTGACTACCCTAAGCCTCTCATACCTGAGTCTTCTCCCTTTTCTTTAGTCGGGTAAGTCTTGTTGAGTACCTTTGTACTCAGGGTTCTTTTACCCATGTTGCAGGTATGGCAGATTCCTCAGTATGCCTTGGACCCTGCTGTGTGACTGTTGTTCAGGAAGAGGCCGATGAGGCCGATGAGTGATTATTCACCCTCGGGCTGGGTGAAGTATCTTTACCTTTTAGTTGTTGTCATACGCTACATTGTCAACTCTATCTATTTGAACTATGGTCTGTAATAACTTCACTATTTATGTTGAACCCTGGTTTGTAAAACTATTGTTATCTAAGTCTTCCGCTATTTACTCCGATGTTATTTGTCAAAATGTTCAAGAGATTGTAACTGAATTGTGAGATGATCCTGCGGACATCGGGCACTGATGTAGCCCAGTGGCGGAACCCGGTCGTAATCTCTTGGCTGTACGGGTCGACTGTCAGTGGATGACAGTGATCAGTGGGCCATGGGATTTGGGCCGTTACGTCACACTTCCCAACCATGGACACAAAGTCACTAGGGTGCTCAACCTTTGCCAAGGGCCGGCCACCCCTCTATTTATAGAGGGGAGCCACCAACTAGCCGTTTTCCCCTTTCACCGAGCTCACACGGCCACGGTCGGTACTACTGACTAAAGGGCCGGTACTACCGGCGGTCAATATGACCATGAGGACAGCCTTCCTAACACAGTCGGTAGTAGGGTCGGTAGTACCGACCACTATAGCGGTACTACCGGTAGGCCAAATCTAGATCTACACAGAACGCCTCCAAACTTCCTCCAAACCTCGGTACTACCGATCACAAGGGTCGGTACTACCGGGGGCGGTACTACTGGCCTTATGGCGGTACTACCTTTAGGCCAAAAATGGCCCAACATAGAGAACATGCGATCTGCTCACCAAGGGGTCGGTACTACAGACTTCAGGGTCGGTACTACTGACTTCAGCAACCTGACCTCCGCGCTAAAACGGTCATAACTTTTAGCTCCGAACTCCGATTTCGATGATCTTGGAAATTTTGGAAAGCTTATTCAGAGGGCTACACAACCCACATGAATACAAGATCCAAAGCACAAAGGATTAGTATAGTTTTCCAATCCAAGATCCATCGCTTCACTTTTTCAACCAAAGCTTTCTCCGAAACTTCTCCAAACTTCTTCTCCTTTGCAAATCTTCACCATCTTAGCCACATGACTCCATGTCATGTCACATATGAAATAATCTCTTTCATCTCATGTGTGAGCCTTTGCAACATCCTCCAAGCCATTTCACCTCTATGGCATATGTTGCTCACACATGATCACCTGTGTATCTCACATAAACACCATTAGTCCACCTAAAGTTGTCACTCAATTACCAAAACCAAACTAGGACCTTTCAAATGTAAACTATCCAATGTGCAACTAAGGTTTTGCTAGGTGTGTTGCTATTTCTACCGCAAAAGAGTTTTGCAACCTATGATCCAACCATATCAACTAGACTATCAACTAAGCTAGGAAAGGTAAAGCACACAACAAAGGTAGCAAGTAAATGCGGAAGCTAAAGAGTGTGGTAGAGATGCAAACTCCCGCCGATGACTCTGGTATTTTTACCGAGGTATCGAGAAGCGCGCAAGCTTCCCCCTAGTCCTCGTTGGAGCCCCTCGCAAGGGCCAAGCTCCCGATCAGGTAACTCCCTGGATAGCCTCGGGCCTTCCCCATGCGCAAGTGGGTCTCCGATTAAGCCTTGCAAGGCATGGTCTCTCCCGGATGCTCCTCGCCGTCTTCACTATCAAGCTTCCAGCTGAAACACCGCGGGACTTGTTCCCTTCGGTACACGGTGGCGGCCACACCACAAACGCAGTTGGTGTGATCTCGCAAGACTACAAGCCCCTCCGAGTACAACAACGGTGCGCGCAAGCACCAGTTGATAAGAGGTGTTCAAACCTCACTAAACATTAGGCCTAACACCTAGAGCAAGCGCAAAGCAGTGGTCTAACTAGCTTAAGCACTTCGCAAAGCACCTACACTAATCACCTAGTATATCACTTGAGCACTTTGGTGGCTAGAGCAACTAAATATGTGTCTATGCACTTGGTACACTTCCTTGAGCTCCAACCTCAGTGTTTTGGCCGGCCATGGGGTATATATAGAGCCCCAAGCAAATAGAGCCGTTGGAGAATGTCTTGGACTTCACAGCGTAGCATCGGACGCTGGAGTCGTGACCATCGGACGCGCGTCCGATGCTCCTTTAACGGCTAGATGCCAGCCTGGCACTGTGTCGCAATGGCTACCTCAGCGTCCAATGCTCAAACACCTGACGCGTCCGATGCTAACTGAGCCTCTCTGGAACCTCTCTGCATAGGCATCGGACGCAGGGTCCTGTAGCGTCCGATGTTACATCGGCGCGTCTGATGTGCGCTGTGCAGACTTGCACAGTGTTCCCGTCGCGTCCGATGTGCTCAGTCTTCAGCGTCCCATGCTTTTGTTGGCGCTGACACGAGCTAGGGTTTGCCATCGGTGTGTCCGACGCTTGTATAGCCAGCGTCCGATGCAGCGTCCGATGTCCCTTTCTCCTCGTTTCTTCGCGATTTCTTGCGCCGTCTTGGTTCCATTCTTGTGCCTTGGACTTTGCTTGATCTTGAGAGTCTTCTATTGAGCTTCAAATGTCTTGCTTGAGGTGTTGATCATCGGATCACCACGTCGCCTTTGTCCAAGTCACATTTGCACCCTATTGAACTACAAAACAAACACTCGCAAACACATTAGTCCAATATGATTGTGTTGATCATCAAGCACCAAAATCCTAAGTCGAAAGGGCCGAGGTATATTTTCCTTACACACATCGAATGTTTAACACCGTTAGAGCCAAACCTGACGGAAGTGACATCAACGGTAAAAAAAAGTTTAGCATGATGATACATGTGACCGCTCGAATTTTTTAGTGACATATACACAATTGCCACATTTTATAATGATATATAGGTAAAACTCTCCTTTTTTCACAATGTGCCATATATACCCTATGGGGAATGTCCCCACTAAACGCCTTGGTGTTAGGATTTTTTTTTTGTGTGTGTTTTGACTACCTTGCAACCTCTCTAGGTTTTTGCGCTAATTAATTAATACCCTCTTTAATCCAAATGATAAGCCGTTTTGAATTTTTTTGTTAGTACATTCATTTTGCTATGTATCTACACATATATTATATCCAGATGTATAGAAAAATAAAAATATCAAAAAAGTTAGAGCGGCGTAATTTGGAACGAAGAGAGTATTTGTATTTGTTTTTGTTGGTTCCTCTAATTAATACAACTAGACAGTTATCCTGCTGATTCATTTGTACATTGTTATTGGTAGCTGGATGGAGAACCTTAAATATCACAAGCCTACAATAACAACGTGTTATTCGTGACCTAGATCGCCATCAACGAGATCAGCCATTGTGGCAAATCTTGTACCAAATACACATCATGTGACTACCATCATTTTTTTCTAAAAAGGCAGAAGCATATAAAAAGTCAACTTAACTTTTGTTGGGGTGACTCATTTGAGAAATTTTTAAAGGCAAAAGAAATACAGAGTGTGATCCCTAACTTAGGATTGTAGCGCAACAAAATTTTGAAACTACAAAGGGTTACAAATCATGATTATTTTAAAATTGAATTTTTAAATTAAATAAGATATTGATAGTTTTAATTCTAAAATTTGACCCCAAAAAGGCCAATATGCTTGAAGTTAATCAGTTTTTTATTGAACAGTCTAAGATTTGAATGTTGAAATTTCAAAATTTTAATAATAGATTCAAGTATTACAAATTTGTAATGAAACAAATTTTTATTAAGGTCCAATATGATTAAGACGTAAAGAATTTGAGTAAGGAGTTTAAACTTTTGTGTTCCCAAATTTTTAGATTTACCAAAGCGTTTTACACAACCAAATAAAGGCAAAGAATAATTATAAGTTAGTGGAAGGATATTTGCCTTTTTGTGCGTGCATGCATATATTATAGATTTGAATTCGGGTTAGAGAATTATATATCCACGCAACTCCTAACCCCGGAGCTACAGGTGTATCCAGCTTTTCTACCTGTTCTATCGCTATCTTCTCCCGCGCAAATGGTAAATGGCAGGAAGTATCATGTAGAAGAAGAGATTTCTTTCTGTGTGGCTACAATTTTATTCCACGTGTACATTTATTTTATTCCACATATCCAAACAACCAGCTAAAGTTTAGTTAGATTTAATTACTCTAACTTAGTTAAAATCAGCTAAAATTTAGCTGAGTCTATTACCTGAAGCATCCAAACACCCTAACTCAAGTTGTTTTTCTTGCTAAACATCTTTTTTTCAAAATAGTTTCATGGACGAAGTTGTTTTTTCCTCTCACAAAAGAATAAATTAGATAAAGCTAAAAAAGTAG
Organism: Coix lacryma-jobi var. lacryma-jobi; assembly: GCA_009763385.1. Lineage (NCBI taxonomy): Eukaryota > Viridiplantae > Streptophyta > Magnoliopsida > Poales > Poaceae > Coix > Coix lacryma-jobi. Next base: position 113,877,060 of record CM019830.1, on the reverse strand, counting down.
TTTTTCACAACTTACTTCATCATTTCTTTCTCTCAACCATGCATGAAGTTGTTTGTAAAGCTATTTTGTTAAACAGTTTTTACAAAATAACTCAGTTTTACCTAGAAAGTTGCTCATGAAACCATTTTTAAAAAAATAAAATAACTTCACTAGTAAAACTGAGTTGTGTCAAATGAGACCTTAATAACTATGATGACAGACATACTTCCTCTAGTCTAGGTCAGGATGTGTTTGCTAACTAAAGGAAAAGGGCATGCAAACTGGTGGTAGTTGATATAGGGAGTTAGGGTGAGAAATTGACTTTAGTCCCGATCTCTTGTTTGGTTCGTGGAGAGAAACAAGAGAGGGAGTTGAAGAGGGGAAATTTATAACTCCTGCTGTTTGGTGTGGGAGTTTTGAGGGACAATTATATAGCAAATCATGATGGATGTATAATGTATTTTTCTTTTATTAAGAGCATAATACCTTTCCCAATTACCATCACTCACCATGGAATTGATTAGTGGGAGTTGGCCCTCTAAACTCCCATTCCCACCCCCATCAAAACTCACTCCCACAAAAGAAACAAAAGACTAACCTCTTCTCTCTAAACTCCCATTCCCGTTTCAATTACCCCCAACCAAACGAGCCGTAGCAGCATGTCGTTGGAGGGTAAGAGCAGAACGATCCTAAAACAAGTTTTGGAGTCACATGGTTTAATTTGGACGAATTTGACCCTGCTGCCCAACACTCGCGTGAACTACACTAACAACATGGCACATGCAAAAGGCTGTCTTTCTCTTCGTCTCATGTGCTGATACAGTTCCAAGACGCAGTAGCCGCCCAGACCCGAGGTTAAACTCGCATGCAGCGGGCAGGCGCGCGCAAATGACAAAGGCATAGCACGATGCACGATGGCAATAGCGACTTAGCGACAGTAGTGGTATCCGGTGCATCAACACGGGAGGAGAAACACAGTCGCACAGGAGGGGGAAAAGTGCAAATTCATGGTTGAGGAGTAAGAAATCTTTGGTCTCCGATTCCAGTTTATTTTTTAAGTCGACTAATATGCTGGGGTATTTACAATTATATAGTGCCGTGACCACATCTTATTCTGCTGGAAATCAGCACGTCGATTTCACAGCCATGCGTAGAAATGTGGAAACCGAACCTTTCAACATTCACACAGGCTCACTCTTGTATCCGAGCCTGCTTGTCAAGTGAACTTGTGTATACGATCGACGCTTATTCAAAAAACTGTGTATTCGGTCATGGTCCTGCACATGATGCGATAAAATTAAAAACATAGATTGGATGCGGAGAAGAGCAGCAGCACACTAATGAACCTCTTACCATTATGTTTCCCATCACGGAATTGGGCGTTCTTAGATGACTTGAATGTTTCCAAGAACTCTCTACCCTTCTGCAGCTCCACCTTCTTCCTTGCCTTGTCCCACTTGTGCTCTGAAGCTAAAATTTCAATGATTCGGGGCAATGCTCTACCGGCAGCATCTGTGTCAAGGAAAGCAAGCCGGCATCTCCTTGCAACAAAGTCAACAGCAGATTGACAGTACTCGTAACGAGCACAGTATGCTACTTCAGCTTCCAAAAATGGGTATCCGTGAGCAAGGCGTTTTCCCAAGCCTTCGTTCTAAAAATATTTTAAAACTAAAAATATTATGAATAGCCAAAAAAATAGGTATCACATTTTTTAGGCAAACAAATTAGCCATGGGGTTCAGCTCCATATTGATCATCTATCCAATGAAAAGATGGGAGATTTATGTATGCAATTATGTGAGTTGTCACACGACATGAAAACATGCCATGGATGTGCCATTTTAATCCATATGGATAATTTACATAAACACCTTAAAAAAGTATTCATGCTAAGCAATCTTCAATAGTACCATGAGAAACAAGACAGGGGAATCATGTAAACACTCATTTCAAAATGAACCTAGCAATATTGATGTCTACATCATTGATACAGTTCTATTCAAACATGGAATTATATTTATAAGTCATGGCACATGCACCCGCAGGCGAAACAGCACTTAGGTCGATGAACCAACTTCCTAAACAAAGAAAGCTGGCTGTGAGGAATTCAGGGATGCAAATCACATTGCTGGATTCCATTTTAGTTAGAAAATTTTAAGACATCAGAATGCATATACAATAGGAAACTTGCAAGGTTTTCAAAAATACAGAAAATAGAGGTAATAACAGAATGGCGAACAACAAAATTTTACTAGAAAACACACCACTTCTAGGAACCTGAAGGTTACCTTGTCACCTGTGACCTTTTCACACAAACATTTATGCATATCTATTCAAAAAAGAAACAGAGCGACTGTGCTATCCCAGTACTGAACACATATATCTGGCAATTGATTTCGCCATGGTACAACATGATGGGTTCTTATCCTATAAACTATATTTACAAACATTATTGTTCACTTTGGTTAATAACTTCTCATCCAAAAGGCCAAAACTGATTCAAATTTGACATGTTATTCCATCCTCAACATGTTACAAAATTCATCGTGCGTTAATTTTATATTCAATTATAAATATCCATTATGTAACTCAGGGAAGAAAATAAGTTTTCGGTTTCAAAAGAACCCAAAAAAAAAACTGCAGTGCATCATTATTACAATCACATTATCACAGTCATACTTAATAAGATTACGCAGATCACTGGTTCTTAAGGTGGTAACGCGAGGCATGGCAAGCCATCCCCTTTCAATTACCTAGGCCAAGGCACTTACAAGACGAGGCAAGTCAACGCCATACCAATATAAGAAACTGCAAAAAAGCAGCATGGAGGAACAGGGAAGATAAAAAAGGAGTAAGAAGGGGGCTGGTGCAGCCCATATACCCCGTCCCCTAGCATAGTCTACCACTCCCTATCTCCCTTCCACCCCTCCCTCTATTTCTCTCATTGCTTCTCGCTTGCCACTCGTTTGCCAGACCAGTGCTCCCACTTGCAACTTCCCCTCCCTTTTCCCTCCTCATCTTGGTGCCACGCTTCCTGCTCATTCACCAGATGTGCTACTGCCACCCGCAACTTCTCCCTGTTCCTTCCCTTTCCTAACTGCTCTGTCCCATCAAACCGACAGATGCTTCCACCCCTTTCCAGATTGACTGTGCAACAGCCCAAAGCAAATTCTGTGTCATCTACTGGCACAGAACCAGCAAGTATGGCAGCGGCTGCAGGTTGTTGGCCTGCTGACCAGCTCCTCTCCTGTCCTTCCTCTCTTCTCCCTCCCTAACTCTCTTTTGCTGAACTTTTTGTCACAGTAACTGGGATGCCCAGAATCCCAGCACACCTCATTGCCTAGGTGGCGCCTTGAAAACCATGCATATAACATTTTACTCCCCCAACAGATGAAAAGACTAACTGAAGCAAGATCTTTATTTTTCTTTTCCATCCTACTAGAACAGAGTTCACATAAATAGCGCTATGGAGCCAAAGGAGAACACACCTGGGCAATAGTAGCCACTTGTTCAGCCAAAGTTCCATATGCATGTGACAAATGTTTCGATACAGCACTGTCCATTGCACCTGGAATAACCTTGCCACCATATGTCTTTTTCATTCGCTTATAATTCTGAGCCAGAACCGTAAAAGAAGCAGGATCCCATCCATATCCACCAACAATATGCAAATTATCAGTCACACAACCATTAGCTGGTTTCAAACTCCCAGACCTGACTGCTGCATTTACAGCATCTTCAGCCATACTGAACAAACAAGCTCATTAGAATTCAACAATGGAATATCTTGTAGTGTGCAACATGAACATGCACTTGTACAGTCAAACAAACAACATACACATCAACTTGAATATAGTCCACAGAGGATCTTTTGTGTAAGGGACTAAGAGCAACTATATCCTAATAGCAAAAGACAACCCATATGGTTTTGCCTTAAGCGGCACTGACAATCAAACTAAAATGAAGTACTGCCAGTAAATTACATGGCATTCATTGTACTAACATATATTATATATGCTAGCTATTTCAAAGTTGGATTTGGTGGCAGTGTCTGCATAGTTCACTCGTGTTTCCCCATTCTCCTCACAAATCACTACTCTAAAGTAACCCCCCAAAAAAGGAAGGAAACAAACTAATTAATTCATAGCAAAATTCTAATTTTGTATCAGCTAATCCCCGACTGCCAAATCTTTTCCATTGGCTCATCACATCCTTCCTTCATCTTTTCACAATTTCCTGCAGCCATGAGCAAATGGGACTGTTCCAGACCAGCAAAATCCCTCCCTAAGTCCCTAGGTGCAATTTTCTCATCTTTTTTGAGGCCACATAACTCTGCTCCACTGTATAAGGTGCAATTCATGCTTGGCACAATGCAGATGAACAAAACAGCGGAGGTGCAATGCAAGCAGGGCAGAGTTTGGCTAGGCACCATGGAAGAGGCACTGCCCGCGAAGCATATGATAGCTAGATGGTAATTTATTTTCTTATAGATTAGAAAAAACATGAAGCAGCCTTTTTCTGCTTGATAGTCAAGCTCTACTAATTTTCATAAATCATAATTTCCATCTGTATATGACAATGCAGCCCATCATAGTTGTATCTTTAGGCATATCTTAACATTTTGATACGGCTGGGCTGGGTTAGGGAGTGATAGAGGCAGAGATATCCTGCGCTCACCCTTGAGAAGAGGCTCCGTTCTTATGTTCATTATTTTTGCTTGATTACAATCAATTTATCAAACTCTATCAGTAGAGCAGTAGAGCTGGTGCTAACAAACATGCTACTTATCCTCTCACTAGTTTGAAACAAACTCTAACAACTTAACTAGCCACTTGTGAATGCCAGTTCCTTCTATTGGCGTGCATACGTCTCTCACATACTAATGTGTCCACAACACTTTCCTTTTTCAAAAAAAAAAATATAGGCCCAATAAGTAAATTGACAACGCTGAATGCTTGACCAGGCCAAGCCAGTTTCATCCTATCAATTGTACTTGTACCATATACCAATAAATTATAGTAGCAATTATGTAGGCCTTACCTCCTATAGGTTGTCCATTTTCCACCAGTAATTGTTATTAGCCCAGGGTAGTCTTCAAATACAACATGATCTCGAGAAATACTCTCAGTATTCTTTGCTGATGGATCCGTGGCCAAAGGGCGTATACCACTCCAGGCAGAGAGAACATCTGAACGCCTTACCTGATGAATGAAGACATTAAAGTTATATTTGTACAGTCAATATTTCTCCAATTTGTGTTGGAAAATATGATTCTAATTACAGTCTCACAAAGTACTTTTTAGTATGAAACTAAAAAGAATACGCAGTAGATTATTGACACACTTCAAATAGAGGTTAAAAGTAGATCATCACAATATAAAAGAAAATTTAAACTATGTAACCATTTCGATCCCATTGGATTCCAAAGAGGATAACCAGTACTTATACAGCATGTTGACATACATGGTTAATAATTATCAACAGCCTTTTTTCTCAAACAGTATTAGCAAGAAAGGAATCATTAAATGCTTTTTCTTCCTCTACAAAATGATTCCTTTAACAGAATACTAAGTTGCTCAGGAGGTTGATATAGAATATAGGATTTCATAGCATGCAGATTGCCAAATAAATTCCCTTCTAGAAGCATCCGATAGAAAGCTCTTTAGTAATTTCACACGGGGAGATAGAGCAAGGTAGAACATACTAGCATAGTGATGCAGCATCCTCATAATACTTAAAGTGGACTGGCACCCACATATTCGTGCAGTAGACTCAACATACTAAGATATGTTTTGGCTTCATAAAGCACAAAACTGAAATGAGTTTTAAAAAGCAACTAAAATGATCCTCCATCTCCAGTTTTGCAACCAAATACAAGATGAAAATATTAAATATGTGAAACAACAAACAATAACAAAAAGAACTTTAGAACATTATTTTAGCATGTAAAGAAAAGGATACCATATATGCAAACACACCTGAACATTAAGATAGTCAGAGATTGCATCTAGTATGAACTGTATTTCATCCTCATGTGGTTCAGGAAGCATTGTTATTGCTGTGCTAGAATCAGTTGTTCCCGCAACGGTCCTTCCTAACCATGGCAACATAAATACAATTCTGCCATCCTTGGTTTTCGGGACAATTAGCCCCATCCCTTCAGGGGAATAGTAATCAGGAAGTACAATGTGCACTCCACTACTAGGACAGATCATAGGTGCTACGTTACTGTTAGCCATCTTCCTCACAGAGTCACAGAATGGTCCTGCTGCATTAACAACCACCTTTGCGAAGGTCTCAAACTCCTTACCTGACACATATTTGCAAGCATTAGGTGCCAATTGGGGTAAACTTTGCTGTAATTTTGTTGCTAATGGTAATGAAATTCGGGTTTCCTATCGTGGAGAAAAAAACTGACACATTTGCAAGCATTAAGTGACCACACAAGGAATATATCCCAGTTACATAAGCAACAATACTCTAGACAGTGTTGCATTATTAAAACATCAAGTGGATGACACAATCAATTTCACATAATATGTGCTTAACATGTGGCAACCAACAAAACAGAATCATATGTCAAAATATGTAGTATGGCGAAAATACTCGTCAAGTTGGCAATCCACAATTTCACACAGAATGTGCAATGACATGTTGCTATAGTAAAAAAAATGAGAAGGTTTATTACAAGCACAACTTTTCCCTTGGTTTCAATGTTTCATTTTGGTTCTTCATCTCCAAAACCAGATCCAATTCTCAAAACAAAGTTCAAATTGCATCCAAAACTTTTTTTTTCTTTTGGGTGGTTTTGGGTGACACAACAGCCACATCAGTCCTTTTGCCATATTACTGTCAAGATGTTAGCATATTGCAGAATGATCTTCCAACTAAATGAAAAGCGCAAAATATATAGAAGTGTGAAATACACATCCATACTTGTTTAATAAAAAATCCACATATTTTTTAGGAAAACAATGTCAGCGTCTTAATTTTTCAGAACATATTGTATTCTTGTTAGAGTTAGCAAGTAGCAATAGATTAAGGCTGTAGGACTGTTAATGATTAATGATTTAAGGCTCCAACAATGAACTGAATAGTAAATTAGGCTAATGGATCTTGGAAGGCTAGCATCTAATCTAAAAGCTTAAAACAAAGATAAGCAGAAGAGTGATCAATGGCAAATGGAGTTTTATCTGAAGTTTCCATTCCCGGAGGGAGGTGGATTATTATTCACAGTTTCAATTGTCTACCTAAAAAATTCCTTAAGATAGAAAGCACAAAGTAATCCTTTGTTTCAAATTTCTGTTAAATATTAATAATGCTGACATCAACAAAGAAAGAAATTAACTAAAGCAATAACTCATTTCAAAAGAAAATGCAATAGTTATAAACATCATACTTAAAGTAACTTCATATAGATATCTTAAGGTGCAAGAATTTCTTGAGAGATCAGAACTTATATTGTTAAATAGTAACACATGTAATTTAAATTTTCATAAATCATAGTATCGACAGATTGTCAGCTAACTCCTCCTTAAATAGTTGGAGAAAGCTACTAAACTGGTAATTTAATAACCCTAATTCAAACTCTATAAGAATAAATACTCAGCAGTGCTATATGATGGTAAAAAAAATAAGTAACCATAGAAGCCAGAAGTTTCATAGCTCTAAAGTTTGTTCTTAAATTAAATGTCTCCAACCAGAACTCAGAATGAATTAACACAAATACTTAACCCATATCAAATTCTGAACAAGAACAAAAACTGCAGAAGCATTCAGAAATACTAATGTATAAAGAATGGCATCAGAAACTAGAAAGACTATTTGTATTCATCAGTTAAGTATGGAGGAACGAACGATACACAAACTACCAAAGAAAACAGATAGCTTTGAACCACTCTCTGAGATGGTTATTTTATATAGCAGGTAGAGATAGAACATACTTTATTCTACCTGATAGTGTGTCACGAATGCGTGCACCAATGATTCTCTCTCCCGAATCATCCTTGATGAGGGAGACCACTTCAGCATAATTGAGGACAGCTGCACCAACAACTGCAGCAGTGCATGCCAACCCCACATTCAGCCGAGAGTCATTCATTTGACCATCGTAGTACACAACTGTTCCTCTTAGGCTACGATCATGGCCATTTTTTGCAAGGGTTGGGAAAAGCTCAACTGATTCATCTACAGAATAATATCGTGACAAATGTAGTAGCCTTCTTCCAGCAACAAGGTCATAAAACTTCAAACCAAACCAGTAGTATACAACCTCAAACCAGTTAAAGCAAGGAGTCATGCATGGCAAAGCATGGCACAAATGGGGAGCATTCTCAATAACCTGCTTGCGTTCCTTAAGTGCATGAAAAACAAGTTTCAGCTGCCCATAATCAAGATTGAACACTGCCTTCTCCAAGTAGCGCACACCTGTACAAATTGAATGCAATATAATAAGGGGCAACGATAACTTAGGTTTTCAATCCCAAAAAGGCACAAAAAAGACTGGTGCAGGTATTTCTTGTTTGTAATTAAGACTTTTCTGTTTCACAAAGTATTTTTAAAAAAATTGCAAAATTTTTACCCAATGATTATAATATGTTCATCCATGCATTTGTTTCAAGCTAGCCATCTATCTGCAAATGATGTTACTATGGCAGAAAGAAAAATAAATTTATTGCAACAGTATTCAGTAAGAGGGAACACAATACATTTTCACAGTAACAAGGAGAAGATTAACCTTATACCTTATATTTTCGTTGGGCCAAAGTTAAAAGCAAATTAGACATAGTTGGCACGGTATATCAAGTGAAAACCAACTAATTAAGTAAAATAAAATACAGTTAGAGAATGTTTAGATGCAAGATAATCCTCATGTTTTGAATTCAGCAGGGATGGTGTAGTGGACAGTAAATATTTTATCAAACATGTTGACAAATAGCATCAGTCAGGACAGTTAGTATCGCAATACAGGTTCCTAGACTGGCATAAACATATTAAAATAATTTTGCATCACTCAAACAAAGACAGGGCTTGGTAAGAGCAAGTATTGTGCCACTAATAAAGAAATGCAATGCCATCGTAGAACAACTATCTCCAACACAAATTCAGCAGATCCACTTGCTAATGTAGCCAGACAATAATTATGTGTACTATTAAGATAGTGGATCGCACTACCAACCCTAACATACCAAGCATCAAATCAAATAGGCCACATTAGTTCATCAAACTGATACAGAATGGTTCTTCCACTCTTGGTCAGACTGCTGACTGGTGTTCTTCTAACAAAGGATTCTAAGGAGCCCAATTTTGGGAAAAGCACAAAAAAAAGGGGGATCTCCGTAGGTCCGAGGGTTTGGAGAAGGCCACGCACCGCCATGGATGAGTTTGGTGGATCGGGAGGAGGTTCCAGAAGAGAAATCCTCGCGCTCCACGAGGCCTACCCGGAGCCCTCGGGTGGCGGCATCGAGCGCGACGCCGCATCCGGTGGCGCCACCGCCAACGACGAGCACGTCTAGGGGCTCAGCGGGAGTGGACCCTGCCAGGGCCGCACGCTGCGCGTCTCGCGGGGGTGGCGCGGCCCCCGGCTGCGCAACGCGCTGCCTTGCCGCGTCCAGGGCGGTGCCGGAGGGGTCGGAGGCGGACGCCGATGAGGCGGCGAGGGCAGCGGCGAGGGCGGAGGAGGCAGCTAGGGCGGCGCCGGCGCGGCGGAGGCGCCACGTGGCCATGGCGGCGCCTGACGCGTGGGTCTCCTTGGATTGTTCGGTTGGGGGATCTCAAGGCTGGCACCGGCCGGCGGAAGCTGTTGGAAAGAAAGGTGGAGTAGCGTTGCTTTTTTTACCCTGATCCCGCAAGTTGGGAGGCGAAGCGTGCGTGTTTTGGCCGGTAATCGGCTTGGACGGCTGACACTGGTTTCTCGCCAAAGATTGTTGCCATGCTACAACCGTGTGTTTGCCCTATAAACAAAAAAAAAAGGTATGGCTAGTGCCCGGACGTCTGGACGCTAGCAATTGTCCGGACGCTAGCAACTGTCCTGCCGCTGCACAAAGCTGTAGCCCCTATCTCTGCCTATTGTGCCCGCTCCAGCCACCCCACACTACTACGCCTATCTACATGACATATGTGCGTTTGTTGGCTGAGCTCGAACTTCCATGGTGAGATGGAGGGGGAAGGAGAGGGCAAGGCACGCCGCGTGAGGAAGGCACGAGGTAGAGCCGAAGCCCCGTCCGTCTGCCACCGACGCCATGTCCGTCCACCACCGACGCCATTGCAGCATGCACAACGTCTGATCTAGTTTTAAAACATCGAGAAAAAACATTTGCAACATACGTCTAAAGTAGATGAAACAACTGAAACATACGATTGAAACATACATGTGTAGCCATTTGTAACATGTGCAACACCAAGATGTACTTTTGAAACATTTAGTTAAAACATTTGCAACATACGTGTAAAGTAGATGAAACAATTGAAACATACGATTGAAACGTACATTTTGTAGCCATTTGTAACATGTGCAACACCAACCATATACTTTTAAAATATTTAGTTAAAATATTTGCAACATATATTTGAGACAACCCTTGAAACAAAACACTTACAACATGTAGATCCACTCTTGCAACATCCAAACGAATCATTTGAAACAAAAGTCGAAAACGCATGAAACACCAAACCACAACATTCGCTGCTTGGCCATGGCCTACCTGGTGACGAACTGGGGTATAGATTGGCGAAGAAAACAGGGAATGCAAGGAGGCTGCCTTGCATGGAGGCACTGGAGTGGCAACGAGAAGCGCCGAGCAGGGAGACCGAGGAGGCCAGGAGGGCAGCCGCCCAGAGGAGCCTCGCGAGGAACGCTATCTCCTAGCCTGCCCCTCACTGTACTGTAGTACTAGCAGTAGGATTGCAGCCCCGTGGTGGAGAAAATGAATAGAAAGCGGTGGGCTCCAACGTTGAGCTCGGGCACGGCCGGTGATGCTGGGGTGAGCGGAGGAAGCGGCCTAGATGGAGAGGTGCCAGCGCGGGCAGTCGCAAGCGCTCTGGTAGAGAGGAGAAAGTAAATAGGATGGAAGAGACACCGATAGGAGGTGAGTTCCGGCTGTCGCCGAAGACAAAGGGAAAAAAAGATTAGTGATTATATTTTTAATATATAAATACAGGATATACTATTTGTACTTTCGGGTGGGATCAAGCGGAGTGGGCTCCCGCAGCGTCCGTCCTCCGGACGCCTTAATCATAGCATTACCGAACAAAAAAAGGTCGCTCAACACTTCTGTCGTCGCTCACGGCATAAGTACAATAGACCGCAAGGATGTCAGTCTCGGAATCCAATTTTCACGCCATATATTCACCTCCCCTGTCTAATTCTTTTGATCAAACCCCGATTCAGTATATCTCGGCCATGAAGAATTGATTTCCATGTCTTCGAGCTTCGCTTCTTTTTCGTAGTTGAGAGAAAGTCACCATTTGAGAAATATTTCCTCCACAGTACCTTGGCACACATCAAGCTCGGCTTCATGATCAGCCGCCAACCATGTTTGCGCAACATCGCCTGATTGGACAAATACCACCATGAACCTTTGAACATGATTATGAGAACTGCCCCACTAAAAGATCTAGGCCCTCATTTGGAGTTTTAGTAATCAATGACAACCCTTGTGAACTAACATATCTATCTTTAATGTGTGAAGGAAAAAAATAGGTTCACACACGCTGATTAGTATGACTTGGTTTGGTTGATTAGTATGATTGGAATACTCAATTCAAACATAGCAAGCAAGTACTAGACAAGACTTGGCTAGATGGACCGTGTGCTCAAACGATGGTGAAGGGCAAGCTAGTGAACTTGGCGCTGATGAACCAACGCGATGGTGAAGGGCAAGCTAGTGGGTTGGCACCGATGGACCGATGGTGAAGGACAAGCTAGTGGGTTTGGCGCTAAAGGACCAAGACAACGACGAATAGCAAGTGAGACTAAGGTCAATGACTTGAAGTCTTTGTGGTGGTTGAGTGACCAACATCATATTTGATGGATCAAGCCCAAGATTCATTGCTTGTATCTAGTGGCTTGGTGAATATGTCCGAGATTGATTCCTTGCGGTTATCAATGTGGATTTTGATTAAGCATAAGGCAAAAGCATGAAGCATAGGTTTTTATTTTAGCAGCTATGTGTGTGTAGAGAAGTTGGATAGCTAAATTTAGCATAGATAGTCGTACTATTAAGAGGGGCAAACATGTTTTGCATTACAATTATCTAGTGTCACTTGTGAGCTCTAACATTGAGGTGAGTGACACTTAAGTTAAAAACCTTTATGAAAAAGTTCATGAAAAGCTAACCGGTGGTGAGTTGAATGATGCTCTTGGGAGAGACTGTTGTTTGGTGCTGGCTTGTTTTGAGAAAGGTTTTAAGCGCTTGTGAGCTAACTTGAATTAATTTGGTGTTATCCATTGTGTATGGACTGATGGTCCAAAGCCAAGGAGGCAGTGCGCTTGTGAAAGAGTCTTTCAGGCCGGCAGCGGACAGTCCGCCGACCAATCCTGGTGAACGAAACAAATTTGAAATAATCTGTTCTTGGTTGTTGAGTGTATGGCGAGAAGTCCACGCCCTGATGGCGGGCAGTCTGCTGACTAATTTCGTTGGAGAACAGAGTTGCTGATCTTGCTGCTTGTGGAGGCATTTAGCAACGACGGACAATTTGCGCCCTAGTGGCGGACAGTTCACTGGCTATTTTCGATGGCAAGCAGTGGTGCTGGACATTATAACCAGGCAGTCGAGAAGCGAGGGAGAACAGTCTGGCCCCCTGGTGGCGGACAGTCTGCCGGTCAAAATTTGTGGGGCACTTCTATATATAGTGGGTTACCCGGCTTGTGAGGGCTCTCTTGGCCATTATTACAACATATTCTTTGGAGAGCACTTCTCTAGCACCTCCTCTCATACTCCTTGCCTGACGGCAATATTTGGAGAGTGAATGTACTCCACTAGTGCAGATCTATATCGTGTGCCATCCTCTACATTGTGGTTTGCCTATCTCAACACAAGTTTACTTCATCACACATTATATCTACTTGTGTTGAGCTTTTGCCTTGTATTTATATTCATATATGTAAGGAAAATGGACCTCGGCCCATTTAACTTTAGATTTTGGTGTTTGATGATCAACACAACCATTTTGGACTAATGTATTTGCATGTATCTATTTTGTAGTCCAATAGGGTGCAAAAGGTGACTTGGACTAAGGCGATGTGATCAACAACTCAAGCAAGACATTTGAAGCTCTGTAGAAGACTTTCAAGATCAAGCAAAGTCCAAGGCACAAGAATAGAACCAAGACGGCGCAAGAAATCACGAAGAAACGAGAAGATAGGGACATCGGACGCTGCATCGGACGCTGGCTCAGAAGCGTCGGACACACCGATGGTAAACCCTAGCTCGAGTTGGCGCCAGCAGAAGCATCGGACGTGTCGTTGTCACCACATCGGACGCTGCGGTTACACTGTGCAAAGCCTGCACAGCGTACATCGGACACGTCGTTGTAACATCGGACGCTACAGGACCCTGCGTCCGATGCCTATGCAGAGAGGTTCTAGAGAGGCTCTGTTAGCATCGGACGCGTCAGGTGTTCGAGCATCGGACGCTGAGATAGCCGTTGCGACACAGTGCCAGGCTGGCATCTAGCCGTTAAAGGAGCATCGGACGCATGTCCGATGGTCTTGACTCCAGCGTCCGATGCTATGTTGTGAAGTCCAAGACATTCTCCAACGGCTCTATTTGGTTGGGGCTCTATATATATACACCCATGGCCGGCCAAAACAATGTGTTGGAGCTCAAGGAAGTGTACCAAGTGTATAGACACATAATTAGTTGCTCTAGCCACCAAAGTGCTCAAGTGATATACTAGGTGATTAGTGTAGGTGCTTTGTGAAGTGCTTAAGCTAGTTAGACCACCGCTTTGCGCTTGCTCTAGTTGTTAGTGAAGGACCGAAAGTGCTACCAGAAAGCGACCAGAGGGGGGTGAATGGGAGCTTTAAAATTTCTTTTCAGAAACTTTAAACCTCTGTCCTGAAAATCAACCCCTGGAGCAAAGACCGATGCGCGTGATGTCCACGACCCAAGAGAATGGGTGGATGTTCCCTAGGAACACAGCGGGACACCACAAAAACTTCCTCACCCAAGCTCACGCAAGTCAACTAGTGACAGGATGGACTTTGGGTAACCTCAACCTCCCCTGAGCAACGCGAGGGGGATTCAGGCTATTTTGCAAAGCGGGAAGCCTGATTTCTGTAGAGCATGAAGTCGGGAATCCAACGCAAAAACCCAAAACCAAATCTGAAGTCAAACGGTCAATCTGCGGATGAAACAGTGAAGAAATCACTGCATCGGACGCTGGCAGCGTCCGATGCCCAGGCACCGGACGCGTCCGATGCAAAATGACCCTTACTGGAACCTTACTGGACTGGCATCGGACGCTGCTACAGTGAAACCCTAGCGTCCGATGCTTGACCCCCGGCGCGTCCGATGGCAACGGACGCTCCGATGGTCAGCGTCTGATGCTCCTTCAAAAGCACTGTCAGATGACACGTGGCAACGGACGCTCCGATGGAAAGAACTCAGCGTCCGATGCTCAAGAACAGAGCGTCCGATGGTCCCGATGCAGAACTGTTCTTCCGCGAAATCAACCCGATCTCGTCCGAATCAAAAGCACTAAGGCTTAGACTTGGTATGAGGAGTTCCTAGGAGGTTAGTGAGCTATCCCAAAGAGATCATGGCTCGAACCTAACTCCAAATTGGTGAATTGGAAGAATTCGGAACAAAAGGAACAAACTCGATCCAAATCGAAAATCAACCGATCTACTAGCCCGTGAGGTTAGAGATGATTTCCTTCGGTGGAAAGAAATGCCTCACGATCTAGAACAACTCAGTTCAAACGGATTTACAAAAGACGCACCGAGTAGAGAGATCGATCAACGGGAAAAACGTGGAGAAAAGCAACCCGCGAAGAACACAAGCAAAACGCGAATCACAACCATGAATTTGCAACCGTGTGGCTACCACACGCTACAATAGTGAGATTACGGTCTCACTTCCTCAAAATCTCCAGTACACACAGGTATGGTTCTCTGTGGATCTCAGTTGCTACAGCAGGGGATTGGGAGAACAGGAAAACCTAGAAGGCAAAGAGCAAATGGCTGAGATAACATGGGAGGAGGGTGTCTCCCTCTACTTATCCTAATTCTAATTCCTACTCTACCCCTCTCTAATTACAGAGCGAACCAGCTAAACCCTAGGGTTATTCTAGACCAACTCAAAGATGCTGGTGATCCGACGGCCACGCCCGCACAACTGGTAGCGTTGCCTCGACGCAACCTCACCGATTGCCGCCATGTGCCGCCACCGCTTCGCTCGTCCTTTTCCTAGACTTCGCCCCCGGTTTTGTGGCCCAAACCGGGAAACCAGCCTTCACGACCAACCCCCGGTTTTGAGGCCCAAACCGGGAAACCAGCCGTCCATCGCCTGAGTTTTGTGGCCCAAACTCAGAAACCCGCAACACCCAGGTTTTGAGGTCCAAACCTGGAAACCGTCCTCAGCCCGAGTTTTGTGGCCCAAAACTCGGAAACCATCAGCGCCCAGGGCCCAGGTTTTGAGGACCAAACCTGGAAACCGTCCACTTGGTGGTTTTTCTGTGGCTCAACCACCAAACCGAGCCGTCGAGGGGATGCACCGCCCGTGCACCCTGTCCACCGACACGTGTCCCCAAGTCCTCGACTCGAGCAACACCATGCCCGCAAGTCTCCGCTCGTCGCTGTCCTAGGCTGTCAGCCACCACAGCTGATCCTCGGGCCACCGGTCCCTCAGTCCAAGCCTCACGTCCGCCCTTCGCCACTCTTGGTCCATCGGCACGGCACGTCTCTACTTGACCTTCACCTTGCCTCTGATCACTGTATCCGTGCTCGACACCTGCACAACACAAGCCAAAGAACATGCGCATTATCCCAGTTGACAATCACTCACCACTTAGAGACTCGGCATACACCCATGTATCCGCAGTTAGGCCTAGTGTTTAGTGAGGTTTGAACACCTCTTATCTATCGGTGCTTGCGCGCACCGTTGTTGTACTCGGAGGGGCTTGTAGTCTTCCGAGACCACACCAACTGCGTTTGTGGTGTGGCCACCACCGTGTACCGAAGGGAACAAGGCTCGCGGTGTTTCAGCCAGAAGCTTGATAGTGAAGATGGCGGGGAGCAACCGGGAGAGGCCGTGCCTTGCGAGGCTTAACCGTAGACCCACTTGCGCGTGGGGAAGGCCCGGGGCTATCCACAGAGTTACCTGACCGGGAGCTTGGCCCTTGCGAGGGATTCCTTGCGAGGGGCTCCAACGAGGACTAGGGGAAGCTTGCGTGCTTCTTGATACCTCGGTAAAAATACCGGAGTCGTCGACGGGAGTTTGCATCTCTACCACACTCTTTAGCTTCCGCATTTACTTGCTACCTTTGTTGTGTGCTTTACCTTTCCTAGCTTAGTTGATAGGCTAGTTGATAGGTTTGGATCATAGGTTGCAAAACTCTTTTGCGGTAGAGATAGCAACACACCTAGCAAAACCTTAGTTGCACATTGGATAGTGTACTTTCTTGCATAGGTTTTGACTAGGTGGAAATTAGAGGCCATATTTTAGAGTAGAAGTTTTTATTTGCCTAATTCACCCCCCTTCTTAGGCGTCACGGTCCTTTCAATTGGTATAAGATCCGGTTGGCTCATTTGTGGACTCTTGGCTTCACCGCCTTCGAGTCGACGTCCCTAAGAGTGGTTGGGATGGATACCTCTAGGCCTCCGCACTTTGACGGCACAAACTTCTCATACTATAGTGCTAGAATGGCTTGTTACCTATAGAAGCGATTGATCTAGGTGTTTGGAGAGTCACTCGCGATGGGATGAAACCCCCTAAGAATCCCATCAAGCTAACCGTGGGTGATGAAAAAGAAATACATCTAAATGCTAGAGCTAAAAATTTCTTGTTTGAATCTCTTAGCATGGATGTCTTTAACCAAGTTTTTACTTTACAAACATCTCATGAAATTTGGTTAAAGCTACATGAGCTCCATGATGGTACAAGTAATGTACGTGAGCAAAAACATCACCTAACAAAAACAAGCTATGATTCCTTTAAAATGAATGATAATGAGCTTGTTCGTGATATGTATTCTCGTTTGAATCTAATTATCAATAAGCTCAATTCTATAGGAATCACAAAGCTAGGTGATGCGGATATTGTGAGGAAGATCATCTTCGTGCTTCCAAAGAACAAGTATGCAACCATCATCACCATCCTCCACAACATGGAGGACTTGAGCACCATGACCCCGGCCATTGTCATTGGCAAATTGGTGGCATTTGAGATGTCACGCAAGATGGGTCAAGAAGAAGCCACTTCATCAAGCAAAGGTATTGCTCTTACATGTGATGAGCACAAAAGGATGAAGGGCAAAAAGCAAGTTGAAACAAGCTCAAGCTCCTCAAGTGAAGATGAAGAAGAGGATGATGATGATGAAGAATCAAGTGATGATGATCAAGCCTCCACCTCATCCGACTCCTCCTTATATGAAGAAGAAACAATCAAGCTTATGAAAGGAGTGAATAGGATGATCCGCAAGCTCAATGTCAAGGGTGTGCCCATCACAATTGAAGATTGCCTCTTCACCAATGAAAGAAGAGAGCAAAGGAAATATGGATGCTATAGATGTGGCAAGAGAGGACACTTTGTGGAAGATTGTCCAAGACAAAAGTCCACACCCAAGGACAAGAAAAAGAAGGGATGCAAGGCCAAAGCCCTCACCACCATCAAGACATGGGATGATTCATCAAGTGATGATGAAGCCCAACACAAGAGGCGTGGTCACAAGCACTCATCAACAAGCTCCTCACGTGTGTGCCTTATGGCACGAGGTAACACAAGCTCTTTCTCTAGTGATAGTGATAGTGATAGTGATGATGAGCTACCTTCTTACAATTAACTTGTGCAAGATAATCTCAAATATGCTAAAGCTTGTACTAGCCAACAAAAGAAAATCAATGTTTTAAAAGAAAAATTAGATAGCTCTCAACAAGCCTACAATACTATGCTTGAACAATATGAACTTTTTCAAATTTGAATGTTGAGCTATCTAACAAAATTGAGAAACTTGAGGCTAGTATAAGCACATGTGATAGCACAAGTAATGATGAACAACTTGTTAAGAAAAATGAAAAATTAAAAGTAAAGTTAGCTAGCACACAAGATGCTTAAAAAAGTTTGCTTGCTAAAATGGAAATCATGTGTAAACATTGTGATGAGCTAACTAACAAAGTTGCTATCTTGAAACCATTGGAGCAAACCCCACCGAGGCATTTACAATTAAGAAATCAATCTTTAATATGCCTAAAAAGGATGCCTCTACTTCTTGCATTGATTTACTTGATTTAGACTCACCCATGTGCAAACAAGCTTGTGTTGAGAATGTGATTGTAGAAACATGTACACAAGAAGTTGCAATGGAGAATGAGCTACTAAAGCAATAAGTGGCTCGCCTCACCATAGACTTGACTCATGCAAAAGGAAAGACAAAGCAAACCCAAACTCATCAAGATAACACCGTCAAGGGAGTGAAGAAGCTTGATGAGGAGCAAACTGTGGTTTGTTATGTGTGCCACAAGGAAGGCCACAAGTCCTATGAGTGCAAGGTGAAGCATGGGGAAGAGAAAAAGAAGAAAGAGAAAAATAAAAAGCAAACAAGCAAGCTCTCCAACACCTACACCAACAAGGTGTTAACACTGGATTTTGGTCAACATTAAGAAGATGACAGGTGGACCCAACGAGCAGTGAGAAGAGCATTCGGTAGACGGCCAAGCGGTCGGTTACTCCATTCAGGAAATAGATATGGCAAGAGAAGCCGATCACGAGAATAATCGACCATGACCATGACAGATTAAACGAGTATTCAAGAAGCCAGAGGGGTCGGATCTCATTGGCCAGGAGTTGGATTTGGTGGCGTTGTGATGTGGCAAGCATGCAAAGAAGACAATATATATAAAGCATGCACGTCTCGACGTCCAGTTCTATATTTAGCATAAAGGAAAGGCTAGAAGACGGTGTGCATGTCCAGTGTGCGGAGATGGGCGTATGAGGCATTCGGCAAGTATCCATGCGGTCGGCTAGTTTCCAAGGATTCGGCAACTGCTCATGCGGTCGGCTATTCTAAGAAAAGGGAGTTTCCATTGAAACGACGGAAGCAAGAGCCGATCGAGCAACAAATTGCGACGATTAAGGCAATGAAGATTCCGAAAGAGTTGAAGGCCAAAAATATTGTATTTTCCTTTAATATTTCATAGTTGTGTCCTCTTAGGACTTGTATTGCGTCTAGGGTATAAATATAAACTCTTGGCTATTGTAAAAAATATTCACAACCATATCAATACAAACCGACCCCGTGCCACCTTCGAGTCCTTAGTCGTGTCGTCAAGTTCTTCGAGAGGAATCATCGATCCGTCGACCTCCGTAAGTACCAGCAACCTTGCTATCATGTCTAGTATCATGTGATGGATTTAGATATGATGCAAGTAGTCTCGTATGTTAAGCTTAGTATCGTGCGGCGGATTTAAGCTTATGACGGGAAGTTTTTGCTTATGCCTTGTATCGTGCGGCGGATTAAGTCATGAGTAAAAATAGTTATCGGCTCTATTAGATTTGGCAGATCCAATAGATTCATTAAGTTATCATGTGTTATATGTTTTATTTATTTAATTCTTGTAACACTCCTTTGCCCAATCTAGATTGATCTTTGTTCGGCCTTGTTGCACGAGTTTGCTGGTGCTCTCTTTTAATCATAAGATCATGATGGCTGAATCAACTTTCAATCTAGGTTGTTACATGTCGCGGGTTCATGCATGTTAATTACGATTAGGCTTTGATAAAACTAGGTATCGTGCGGCAGATGCAGGTTTTAGATTAGTCGGATCGTGCTTGCCTGTTTGTTCCTTCTTCATGGACCCCAACTCGGCTGGTTTGCCAATTTTGGTTATGCTTACATGAGTAACGAACCTTTATAGATCTGTTCAAATATATGCATGCTTTTAGCTTGTTATAATTAGATTGTATCATGCGGTGGATTAATCTAATTATAAGAAGTGGTGTAGACTTATAGCAAGTGGTATCATGCGGTGGATTAGCTTCGCTTGAGTTTATGCCTGACGGGTTTATGAAGACTAAACGTGCGGCAGATTAGTTAGATTAGCCTATGCATGTGTTATTTGAATAGATCTATTTTTGCAAGTTACCTGTTTATAACATCTTTAATTCGTTCAAAGTATGTCTCTTTTTACATACGCATTCGACAGTTAAATATGCTTTACGTACTCTATTTTTCGTACTTGTCGAATGATTTTACAAACATGCTTTGACAGACAGCTTCTATAGCTGTGTGCCGTCGTGATTGGCTTTCAAAGCTGTACATATGGAACTGTCTGGTCTCACCCGGCACGTTCCAAAGGTATTCTCACAGTTTTTTCCCTTGTTGGTTTTCAGGTCAAACCGACTGACACGTCTCTGGGTTCAGCACATTCCGGGCACCCGATTGAAGCTAGCTTTTTGGCTTGCTGTGTGCTTGGCGTGAGGTGTCACGTTTTGCGTCAACACAAGGTGAACAAGAAGGCCACCACACCTTATCTTTTGAAGAAGAATAAGAATGACAAGGTGGTGGCCGTCAAAGTGAACAAGCAAGCCAACAACGGGGCCAAACACATTTGGGTGCCAAAGGACATTATCTCAACCATGAAGAGCACCAAAAAGGTTTGGGTCCCGAAAGGGAAGTGAGTAGTCATGTGGACAATAGGGAATTTGGAGACTTGGCAAACTTTTGGGTGCATATCATGGGGTGCATCACATTGGATCATGTCATTGCCAAGTATGTTAGTGGCTACTATGAACCCAAATTCCCTCACCCATGATAGGTAACTAGATTTAAATTCTTGCTATTCTTTTTGCATCTAGTTCCTTCCATTTGCCTAGGTTTGCTTTTGCATATTTAAATTCTTTATCATGCATACACTGGGCTTATCATATGGTAGCTTTGCTCGATATCATGTCTTATATTTGGAGCAAACCTTCATGGTTTAATTTGTTTAGGAGCACGACACATAGCTTCTTTTACTTTGTATTTATCTCATATGTGCCATAGTCCAAATAGTAGATAAACTACCTTGATTACCATCTTCAATTGGTGTCACATTTTTAGTGATGTCATATTGCAAAATGGTAGTTTGACCTTACAAGTCTATGTGCATGTATCCTACAAGTATTTCAAACTTGTATGCACACTTTTAGGGGGAGTTTACTCTACTATTTGGAAGCTTTGAGATTAACACTACCTTCAAGTTTATCATGTGTGTAGTAGTCTCATTGCAAGGAAAATGGAGTCCCCGGAGACAAGCATTGGTTGTGACAATAATTCATTTAGTATCTACATGTGGTATTCCTATCGATATCATTATGTTGATTTCATTTTGATACTCTTTTATGCTTTCTCCATGTATTGTATAAATTAAACTCCTTTGTGCATTAATTTGCCGGTTATGCATATGTTTTGTCTTACACCATATGTATGCATACACTTAGGGGGAGTTTAGTTTATATAATATGAGAGTCAAGTTTTGTGATCAATTCCACTCCACATAAAAAGGATCACAAAAATTTGACCCTCCCTTGTGTTTCTAATGTCTTCCTTTTCGGTGTTTGATTCCAAAGGGGGAAATTTGAAGGACCAAAAGCAAGCCCAAAACTAAAAACAAACAAAATAACCAAAATAAAAAATTCAAAATCTTTCTATGGTTACTTATGGGATGGTCCGAGAAAGGGAGGAAGTGGATTATGAACTTAGGGGGAGGCTTAAATCCATAATGCCGCAAAGGGACTCTATGGCAAGGACAAGATATGTTTTTAAGTATTGCTTCAATTTGGTATCTTTTAATATCATATGATTTTGTCTTTGCATTGCATCCTAGCAAGTAGATTGCATTTTAAATTTTGTATCTTTTATTTACTTGCTTTGGTCGTGTTGTCATCAATCACCAAAAAGGGGGAGATTGTAAGAAAAATGGACCTCGACCATTTAACTTTAGATTTTGGTGTTTCATGATCAACACAACCATTTTTGACTAATGTGTTTGCAAGTATCTGTTTTGTAGTCCAATAGGGTGCAAAAGGTGACTTGGACTAAGGCGACGTGATCAACACCTCAAGCAATACATTTGAAGCTCAGAAGAAGACTCTCAAGATCAAGCAAAGTCCAAGGCACAAGAATAGAACCAAGACGACACAAGAAATCGCGAAGAAACAAGAAGATAGGGACATCGGACGCTGCATCGGACTCTAGCTCAGAAGCGTCGGACGCACCGATGGTAAACCCTAGCTTGGGTTGGCGCCAGCAGAAGCATCGGACGCGCCGTTGTCACCACATCGGATGCTGCGGTTACACTGTGCAAAGCCTGCACAGCGTACATCGGACACGTCGTTGTAACATCGGACGCTACAGGACCCTGCGTCCGATGCCTATGCAGAGAGGTTCCAGAGAGGCTCTGTTAGCATCGGATGCGTCAGGTGTTCGAGCATCGGACGCTGAGATAGTCGTTGCGACACAGTGCCAGCCTGGCATCTAGCCGTTAAAGGAGCATCAGACGCGCGTCCGATGGTCTCGACTCCAGCGTCCGATGCTATGCTGTGAAGTCCAAGACATTCTCCAATGGCTCTATTTGGTTGGGGCTCTATATATACCCCCATGGCCGGCCAAAATAATGTGTTGGAGCTCAAGGAAGTGTACCAAGTGTATAGACACATAATTAGTTGCTCTAGCCACCAAAGTGCTCAAGTGATATACTAGGTGATATACTACGTTTGTGGTGTGGCCGCCACCGTGTACCGAAGGGAACAAGGTCCACGACGTTTCGGCCGGAAGCTTGATAGTGAAGATGGCGGGGAGCATCCGGGAGAGGTCGTGCCTTGCGAGGCTTAACCGGTGAAAGGTCGAGATGGCGGACTAGAGGGGGGTGAATAGTCTTTTTTAAAATTAAACGTACCGGCTAACCGAAACAAATGCGGAATTAAAAAACTATCGGCTAGCCAAGACTACCCCTCTACTTATAACTCTATGACACCTTACAAAAAGATCCCTAAACCATGCAAATAAACAAGCGGTGTCGGGCTAGCTAGAGCTCACCTAACCAATTCTAGAAGCAAGGTCACACACAAACCTATGCAACTAGAGTACTTCAAACACGGGGGAGCTCCTACACAATCTTGTAGCAAAGCACAAAGCTCCTAAGCTCACTAGCAATGCTCAATAACAAGGCTACACAAGCCAAATTAGAGAGCTCAACTTAGTTACACAAACTAAGCAACTAAACACTAGCACAAGAATGAGTATTGAAATACAAGCTAGTGAAGGAACGAGGCAGCCGGTACTACTAGGCTGCTAGACCGGTACTACCGACCACTAGGGTCGGTACTACCGACGTATACAACCAGTACTACCGGGCACCTGCAGAAAGCTACGAAATCAAAGTGGGTGAGATGCGATTTCAGATCTAGTAATTACCCCACTTCCCTAAGTGTTGTTGATGAATATTGTAGCTTTCCCAAGTCTTGGTTCCTTGCCAAAAGGTAGATCGAGTCTTCCCAACCTAAGAAAGAGTCCAGCGTCCGATGTAAGTCTGCCTGACGCGTCCGATGTGAAAGGCAGGCGAAGGAGAAAACTTACTGCATAGCCATCGGATGCTGCTACAGTGAAAGCTCAGCGTCCGATGCTAAGGCCTCGGAGCGTCCAATGCCTAGCTGCCTGATGCGTCCGATGCAAAACGAACGTTTCTGAATCCTCACTTCATGACCATCGGACGCTGGACTGTAGCGTCTGATGTCAGCGTCCGATGCCCCTTTAAAAACACAGAATCTGACACGTGGCAGCAACGCGTCCGATGTGATGAACACAGCGTCCGATGCTCTCGTGTTCAACGTCCGATGCTCCCGAAACTGCACAGTTCTTCCGCGGATTCAACCCGATCTCCTCCGAATCAAAAGCTCTAAGGCTTAGACTTGGTATGAGGAGTTCCAAGGATGTTAGTGAGCTGCCCCTAAGAGATCATGGCTCGAACCTAACTCCACTCAGAACTGAATGGGAAGGAAGAAATAGGGGCAGGGGCAAGGGAGAGAAAAACTGATCCAACACGAGAAATGACCGATCTACTTGTTCGTGAGGTTGAGTAGAATTCCTTCGGTGGAAATGATCCCTTCACAACAAAGAACAAGTTGGTTCAAACAGTTTTGTAAAAGACACAGCGAAAAGGGAGATCGAGTGACGGGAAAATTGAGACCAAAAGCAAAACGCGAAGAACAACTCAAGAACGCAAATCACACTCTCAATTGCTAGCCGAAATTCGTCCCCACGAAGAGACAACGGGAATCGGGTCCCGTTTTCGCAAAATCCAAATACACAGAGGTATGATTCACCGTCTCTGTGGATCTCAGTAGCTACAGCAGGGATGTGGGAGAACAGGAAATCGTAAGTGGAAAATAGCAAATGACTGAGATAGTCTGGAGGGAGGGGCTACCTCTCCTATTATAGCCTAATACAATTATTCCCCTTCTACCCCTACGGCTAATGAGCGAGCACGCTAACCCTAAGGGTATTCCTGACCAACTCGAAGTGTAGTCGATACGACGGCCACGCCCACACATTAGGTAGCTTCGCCTCGACGCGACCTCACCGGATGCCGCCACGTGCCGCCAAGCGCCGCTCGTCCTTTTCATGGACCTCCCCCCGGTTTGATGAGGCCGAAACCGGGAAACTCGACCACCATCCCCCGGTTTTGAGGCCAAAACCGGGAAAACCTGTCGTCCATCAGCTGAGTTTTGTGGCCCAAACTCAGAAACCCATCAACCCCCAGGTTTTGAGGCCCAAACCTGGAAACCGTCCTCACCCCGAGTTTTGTGGCACAAACTCGGAAACCGGCCGCACCCAGGTTTTGAGACCCAAACCTGGAAAACCGTCCACTCGGTGGTTTTTTTGTGGCTCAACCACCAAACCGACATCGTAGAGGGATGCACCGCCCGTGCACCCCGTCCATCCGCAAGTCTTCACTTATCGCTGTCCCAGGCTGTCAGCCACCACGGCCAATCCTCAGGCCACCGGTCCGTCAGTCCAAGCCTCGCGTCCGTCCTTCACCGCTCCAGGTCCATCAGCACGGAGGTCTCTTACTTGACCTTCACCTTGCTCTCGATCACCGTATCCGAGCTCGACACCTGCACAACACAAGCCAAAGAACATGCGCATCACACCAGTTGATAATCACTCATCATCTCAAAATTCGGCATACACCCATGTATCCGCAATCTCCCCCTTGATGAGTGCATTGTCAACTACCAACACAAATCATATGAAGGTAGAAGAAAGAAGGAAGGTAGAAGAGTAGAGAACTCGACCAAGTGACCCAAAAGCATAGTACAGCCGAAAGAAGGTCAAGTGGAGTGAGCAAAACAACTTGGTCCCCAAAGACATGGGCAACAGCTCGACGCAACCAAGCAAAGCAAGGCTAGCCCTCAAGAAGAGGTAGAACAGGCTCAACACCGCTAGCGAGAAAGTCGGAGCAAATAAGACAAAGACAAGCTAGTCCCTCCAGAAAGAGGCAAAGGCTTAACACAACTAGCAAAACCACTCCAAACCAATTGAAAAACCACACAAGCTAAAAAACTCATCAAACGAGAGCACAAAACTCCCCCTTGAAATGAGCTCCCCCTTCAATAGTGCACACAACTAGGGTATGATTTGTCAAATTTTCTCCCCCTTAGTTGAAAATGCACAAAACAAAGCAAATGCATATGAGTCACAAATGCAGGTTAGCAGCTTCAGGTATGTATTCTATAGAGTGAATAGATGCTCTAAAGAGTGCTGATCCGACTACTAAACACAAATGCCAGCAAAGGCTCAAACTGATCACAGAATACAGAATATGAACCTATGAGCAAAGTGAGCAGTTTTTAAGCCATTCAGAAAGGGTTTCACCATCAAAATAGCACCAAACATGTATAGACAGGAAGTTACACGAGTGCTAAACATGTATACAAGGTGAACTACCCCCAGCAAAGTTCAATCATCATGCTATAGAATGAAACATAGACTTGTGTTTCCAAAATTTATCGGAGTTGCAGTGGTGATTACACAAGTTGAATTTTCAGCATGTGATTGCGGAGGTTGAAGACTTGACATTGCCTAACTTTTCAACCGAGCTAAGCCTATGCATAAGCAATCAAAAGCTTGAAACAACGGTTTCGGTCTTACACTACACGGCTCAAGTTTAACTCATTGTGCAATGAGAAACAGTCTCGATACCGTGATGTGTTGTCAAGTGATCCCATCTCGATCTTTTCATTTCACTTAGACTTGGTTCGATTATAGCAGAACATGAACACACCAAGCAAGTGAAAGACTCAGAACTAGAGACATAGCAACCTAGCATATATGAAATAGCACAAGTGACTTCAACACATTTTACACATGCTAGTTGTCAATCTCAATGGTGAACATGTTTCAATTTAAGTTGAATTTATCATATTCACAGTTCTGAAAAATAGCTCAGCTCACAACATGTATCAGTGATCAAGAAGAGCCTAAGCTACAAGCATCATCATATATCATCGGAGCATACACTAATCAGAGCATAGATTCATTCTACAGATTATGGACATGAAGCTCAAAAAGATAAAGATGCAAATATGATGAAATGCAAAACTAAACAAGAAAAAATAAAAGAAGTCAGTCTATGATACAAGAATCAAAATGTTTCCCCCAACTAAAAGGGAAAACATACACCAAGCTCACCTCTCAACCTAGCAAAGGTTGATTGGTCCAAAGGCTTGGTGAGAATATCTGCCAACTGAAGATGAGTATCGACATGGTGAAGGTCGATATCACCCTTCTCATAGTGGTCTCGCAAGAAATGAAAGCGCACATCAATGTGTTTGGTCTTAGAATGCAGCACAAGGTTCTTAGCAATGCTAATCGCACTCGTGCTGTCACGAAGCAATGGAACTCGAGAAAAACTCAGACCAAAGTCACGCAAAGTGACCAACATCCACAACAACTGGGAACAGCAGCTAGCCGCAACAACATATTCAGCCTCTGTGGTAGACTGGGCGACACTAGACTGCTTGCGAGAAGACCAAGATACAAGGGAAGAACCCAAAAACTGACAGGTCCCAGAAGTGGACTTGCGCTCAAGTCGGCAACCAGCAAAATCAGCATCCGAGTAACTACAAAGGGAGAGGGTGGAAGAAGCAGAATACCAAATCTCAAACTCAGGTGTGAAATAGAGGTACCTCATAATGCACTTGACCGCCTGACGGTGAGAAGTGTGCGGCGACACTTGAGAGCACGCTCAAAGACACACTGCGAACTGAATGTCCGGGCGTGTCGCCGTCAGGTACAGCAGCGACCCGATCATACTCCGGTACTCCTTCTGGTCCATAGCTTCTCCATCCTTGTTCGCATCCAGGGCCGTCGTGGTCGACATGGGTGTTGGAGGAGTCTTAGCCTCACCCATATCGAACTTCTTCAATATGTCCTTGGTGTACTTGCCCTGGTGCACAAATGTCCCCTCTCGGGATTGCTTGATTTGCAACCCGAGGACAAACGTCAGCTCGCCCATCATGCTCATCTCAAATTCCCTGCTCATTGTATCTGCAAACTTGGCAACCAAAGCATGAGAAGAACCACCGAAAATGATATCATCAACGTAAATCTGAACCAAAAAAGTGTCATTGCCTTGCTTGAGGAGAAAAAGAGTTTTATCCACACATCCCATTTTAAAACCCTTAGCAAGCAAAAAGGTTTTCAACCTATCATACCAGGCTCTAGGGGCTTGTTTCAAACCATACAAAGCTTTGTGAAGTTTAAAAACATGGTTTAGAAACTTGGGATTTTCGAAACCAGGGGGTTGTTTGACATACACCTCTTCTTCTATGTAGCCATTTAGGAAGACACTCTTGACATCCATTTGAAAAAGTTTGAAACCTTTGGATGTAGCAAAAGCCAAGAGGATCCTAATTGCCTCCAAACGAGCTACAGGAGCAAAAGTCTCCTCATAGTCTATCCCCTCCTTCTGACTATACCCCTGGGCTACAAGTCTGGCCTTGTTTTCTCACAACATGACCATCCCTCTCCTTGTTTGTTTTTGAAAACCCATTTTGTTCCAATAGGGTGACACTCAGGAGGAAGAGGGACAAGAACTCAAACCTGATTTCTCTCAAAATTTTCAAGCTCCTCATGCATGGCATTGACCCAATCCGGATCAGATAAAGCGTGTCCAACATCTCGGGGTTCAAAATCAGCAACAAATGCAGAATGAGCAAAGTGAGAGATTTGTTGTGACCTTGACCGAGTGATGCATTCATGGATGTCACCGATCATCTGTTGAGGTGGATGTTGGCGCTAGATGTGTCGTGGCGCCTCCCTTGCTAAAGTGACCTCCCCCTCAACAGTAGCTGGTGCCTCCTCGAGTACTGGTGGTACAGCCCGAGGTGGTGGATCACACGGCCCCCATGTAGTAGAAGAAAATGGGTCAGGGCCGCGAGCAGTCATGGTCGAAGTCGACCCAATCGACACAGCAGGTGGAGGTAGTGCTAGATCATCAATCCCTTAAGCACCTTCTTCCTCATCATCAAAAAGAGGTTCGCCAACCTCATGATCACCTGCACGCTCAAATCTAGAAGGACAATGCATGGTCTCATCGAAGGTGACATCGGATGTCTCCATGACTCGGTTAGTATCAATGTTAAGTACACGATATGCACGAGTATGATTACCATAACCCAAAATTACACCGTCAGAAGAGCGAGACTCAAACTTGTCCAGGTTGCCTTTTTTAAGCATAAAACAGTGGCAACCAAAAACTCTAAAATAACTCACTTTGGGTTGCTTCCCAAATCGCAACTCATAAGAAGTTTTCTTTAAGAAAGCAAAGAGAAAAATGCGATTGGAAATATAGCATGCAGTGTTTATAGCCTCGGCCCAATATTGCCTAGGAGTCCTATGCTCATCGAGCATCATCCTGGCCATCTCTACCTGGGTCCGATTTTTCCTCTCTACAACACCATTTTGTGGCGGTGTGTAGGGGGAAGAAAACTGATGCTCTAAACCCAAAGAGTTACAAAACTTCTCAAAATCTGAGTTTTTAAATTCGGAACCATTATCGCTATGAATAGCTCTGATCGAGTTCTTAGGGAACTCATTCTGAAGTCACAAGATCAAATTGCGAACAAAAGTGAAAGTCTCAGTTTTCTCAGCTAAAAAGAAAACCCACGAATATCTCGAGAAGTCATCAACAACAACAAGCACATACCACTTCCCACCAACCGAGCTCACCCGAGCCGGACCTACAAGGTCCATATGCAAAAGCTCTCCAGGGTGCTTGGTCATAACTTGGTTCACAGGATGGTGGGGAGCGACAACCATTTTCCCATGTCTACAAGAATGGAAAACAAGATCCTTCTCCATGTGTAACTTCGGCAATCCTCGGATTAAGCCAAGTGAGCTAAGCCTTGCAAGCAAGTCAAAGCTCAAGTGACCCAGTCTCCTATGCCACTTCCAAAGATCAGAGGAGGAGGTTCCAGCCAAAAGACAACGAGAAATGCCAAAAGACTCCGAGAAATTCGCACGAAAGACTTTCCCAAAGGGCGAAATCAAACATACAAGATTGCCCTGAGGATCTAAAATATGACTGAGATTCGGCTTAAAACGAATCTCATAGTCATCCTCAAAAAGTTGCGAAACAGAAAGAATGTTAAAATGCAAGTTCGAAACAAGAGCAACATCACGCAACACAAAGTGCTCATTAACTCGCACAGAACCACGAGACAAAACTTTACCTTTGGTATTGTCGCCGAAGGTGATAAACTCCTTTCCGGCAACTGGACTAAGACTAGAGAACCACTTGGAGTTTTCGGTCATGTGTCTTGAACACCCGGAATCCACCAACCAAATGGCCTCCAATCGTTTTACCTACATCAATAAAAAGACATAGGGTGAGCATACGGTCCAACACTGGGGTGAGTGAAATAGGAAGAATACCAGTGTTGGCCCGGCTGCTCAAAAGAACGGTTAGTAGCAAAACCATTCCTAGCACGCCTACGTGAAAAGTGATCACCACGCATAGGAAAACGTGGTCCGCTAGGGAAAGAGCACTCACCGCGATAGCCATAACGCGGTGGGGGTAACGCTCAACAACAAGACCACCGCCATGGGGTCCATATCCTACAAAGTTAGGATCCCGTCGGGCAAACCCTCCTTGAGGCCTAGGACCTTGAGGCATTGGACCTCTAGGCCTAGCAACTCTCATTTGAACATTCAGCACATGTACATCATGGAAAGGATGGTACATGTCCGTGTTGTTCAACTCCTTTGCACGACGCTCCTCTTTCTTACGCCGACAACAAAACTCCCTCAAGTGTCCATCTCTCCCACAGTGCTCACAATGGTACCTCACCGCTCTCATAGGCGGTTGTTGGTACTCACGGTAGTGGGTGTGGATCACTTGGCTCTTTTGTGGCATGAGCTCCTCCTGAATAGGTGGCATGGTATCTAGCTTGTTTTTCAGGTGATTGGGCTTAAGAGACCACACTTGCTTCTTTGGTGGAGCTCTCGGAGGTTCTTCATATACTCCATCTTTGGTGTTAGGCTTGAGAGGCTCTTTGGGAGGAATCTTGGTTAGTTTGGGAGTAGTGGTGGAGTTAGGCTTCTCACTCGGATTAAGACCACTAAACTCTCCAACCTTGCCAAACGAAACAACACTCTCCATCCCCTGAGCAAAGCCAACACCTGGACCTCCAGTAGCACACTTAAATTGGGCAATCATCATCCCAAGCTATGTTTCACCACAAGACACCCATGACAAGATGGTCTGAAGGTATGTGTTTTCTTCCTCGGTTTGCATCTTGTCATGCTTCACATTCACAATCTCCATCTCCAAACCATCACACAAGGCGCACCTAGACACACAAGTGTTATCCGAGCTGGCCTTCTCAAGAGACACAATCTTGGCATTCTTCTCTGCCAACTTGGATTGCAAGCCTGCACAAGACTTGCACGCACCCAGCAACCCGGGTCTAGCCCTAAGCTCATCCATCTCTCCAACCAAAGCAACATACTTTCCTCTCAAAGTGAGAAGGTCAGTCATGTGCTTGGAGCACATCTCACACTCATCCTCCACAGTCACGACAACGGTGGACTTGACAGACTCAAGCTCCTTCACCGCATCCTCCCACTTCTGCCTAAACTCCTTCCTCTCTCTAGCAGCGCGTCTCAGCAGTTTATCTTGACTAAGGAGGGCGGCAGTAAGTTTATCGACCTCAGCAGAAAGCTCATCGGGGGTTTGTGACACCTGGGAGGTGTCGTCGTCGTTCCGAGGGATCTCCTCCAGCTCGCTATTGACCTCATCGCCGAGGGCCAGGGTGCAGAAGCCCTCGTTGTCGACGAAGAAACAGAGGCCGTTCAGCTTGTCCTCGATCTTCTTCTTCTTCTCGGACTCATCATCGCTTGATGCAGTGGAGTCGTCGTCCGAGTCGTCAACGTCGCTGAGCGTGGTGAAGAAGACACGCTTGTCGGTGTTTCTACCCTGGGGGTATGACACTAACTAGTAATATGTTCGCGTGCTCTCTTCCTGGATGGTGATGCAAGGCGACACAAGGATTTATCCTGGTTCGGGCGAAGAAGGCCCTACGTCCAGCGGGGGGAGGAGGTTCTTGTATTACTTGCACCTAAGTGCTTGTACAGGGGCGATACAAGCTCAACAAGCGTAGACCTGAGTCTGGACTCGTGTGTGTGTGTGTGTACCCATCTAAGCCTATGTAGACGTGTCTCCCTTATGCGTGAAGGGCCCTAGTGTCCTCTTTTATAGATCAAGAGGAGGCCAGGGTTACACAGGAGCGATATGTATAACGCCCAATACGGCGAAGGGTAGGAAGTCTGTCTTGTCGGGGTCACGGGAGCCGACGTGGGTGTTGCTGTTGAGGCGTCCTTGAAGCGTGGCCTCCATTCTGGGCGTGGACGTGGAGGCGCGGTGACATGGAGATCGTGCAGCGCCCATTCCGGCACGTACAGGACGTGTTAGGGTTCCTCCGGGTCTTGGGGCACCTGTCCTCCAATATCATGAAAGCGGTCAGGGCTCGAGGGGCGCAGGGCCGACCTCGAGGCGGCCCCTTCGGGGGGGGGGGGGGCTCGAGCCCCCGCAGGTATGGGCTAGTTCCGGAAAAACCCGGCTGTGCTGCAGGAATCCAGGTCTCGAGATGTGGCTCGAGTGTGCTATAGTGCGGGGCATGGCGTGACAGTGCTGTACTTGTGCCTTTTTGCCCATGCTTGCGGTGAAAAAGGAGGCTTGACTCTGGCTCCGGTTCACTGTGGCACACGTTGTGTACCAGAGGACGTGACCGGAGTAGGTGGACGCATTAATTGCGCAGTATGGGGCCGGTATCCAATGTCTGGTGCTGCTCGAGGGGGGTACGATGTGTCTCGAGGGATAGGTTACCGCGTTGGAGAGGCTCGAGGTCCCCACGTTGGGTTTTGAGGAGCGGTGTACGACTGCAGTGGGCTCGAGGTCTATGTGCCAGGGCTCGAGAGGTAAGCTACCATGAGGCGGTTGGTAAGGCTTCGGCGGGCCCGGGCCTCTCGGCGGCGGGCCGGCGTCGTAGGCCTCGAGTGGTTGGACTAGCTAGGTCTCTTATTAATTGGTGCTCTAGATTTAACTTATTTGTTTTGCGTTGATTGGGGGTACCCCTTTTGCGGCCCCGACAGTAGCCCCGAGATCACGGGGGAGTGGTTAGGACTCCCTCGTGGGCTTTTTTACGAGTGTGAGTGTTAGTTACGTTTTTTAGGTTCGGGAGTGTCGAGCCCCCGAGTTCTTCGACCCTCTTTCGTCGAGGGGTGCCAGGCTGAACCAACCGGCCGGCTCTTCGAGTTGTCCGGCACGCCGGTTGCCCTGGCTTGTCATCCCGCGAGTCCTTTCGATTGGATGCGAGGGGGGACGCCTCGTACTACCATGAGCGGGCGAGTATCGAGGTTCCCGATGAGCTGGTAATGGGGGAATCCAAGTGAGACCTCGTGCCCCGTTCGATAGGGTCGACTGAAGCCCGAAGGCGATCTCATAAAGCATGGGCGCTCGGTCTGTAGGAGTACCGGGTCCATTCGATAGGACCTGGTGGCTCGATGCCTCCCTCCGAGGGGATCTCACTACATGTCGTGCGCCCTGCCTTGGATACACGTGAGGGGCCTCGAGGGCTTGGCCCTCGAGCGATGCTGCGGGTGGCGCCCCTTGGTGTCCCTGACTCGGGTGCTCGAAGCCGGCTGTCGAACCCTCTTTGAGGGCCAGCCTTCGCTGCCTCGAGACTTGGAAGGGCCGGGGCCCGTTTTTACCTTCTTGAAGAAGCCTCCGTCGTTTGGAATCCTTCTGCCCGTTGGGCGCACCTTTTTAGGCGGAAACCGTCAGGGGGTGGAGATCGTGGCGCCAGGGCGACGGATGGGAAGTCAGAGCGGCGGTCGTGGTGGGCCCCGGTAGTGCAGCGAATGGGGAATTGCCGCATGTACCTGTCAACCGGCTCGAGACGTGGTTAGGTGGGCGCATTTAATGTATGCAGTTACCTTTCCTCTATCGTGGGAGATCCCGCCCGTTGGGGTTTTCTCTTATAAATATCGTGTGAGGGGTGAGAGACCCTTTACTTTGCCTTTGCCTTCACAGCCGCCGCAGCCCCCGCACGCCTTCTCCCCAAGCTAGCGATTGGTAACCTTCCCGGCCGCCCGTCCGCCGACCAGATCCGCGCCATCGCCGCCATGGCCGCCCAGACCCAGGTGCTGCCGCCCGAAGACTGGCGCCCGATGAAGACGGCGTAGCGTGAGATGGAGTCGCTGGTGGACCAGGGGCTTCTCCGCCCAACCCGCAAGAAGGGGCCGCGTGGTGGATTCTCCCGTCGGCGGACCACCAGGTGCCGCAGCCGCCGGAGGGGTACGTGGTGAGCTTCACGCGCTACCACCGCATGAGGCTTGGCGTTCCGCTGAGCCGCTTTATGCGGGGGCTGGCTCACCACTTCAAGGTGGAGCTGCAGCACTTCTCCCCCAACTCAATCTCGCACGCCGCCATCTACGCCGCGGTGTGCGAGGGATACCTAAATATTGAGCCCCATTGGGAGATGTTCGTCCACCTCTTCCGGGGCGAGCTCTTTCATAAGGCCGTGAAGCCGAGCGAGAGGAGGATTGCGCGCGCGGGCTCCCTCACCATCGCCGCGAGGACCGGCCCCTCATCGGCCAACGTCCCCCGCCACTACCTTCGCTACAAGCTTTCCACCAACCAGGCGGGGTGGGACGACCACTGGTTCTACCTGCGGAACAGGGACGGGCTCCTTCCGCAGTACACCGGTAGGGTCATTGCCACGCGCCCTGAGAAGTGGAGTTGGGGCATTGTGGCGGACAGGCAGCGCCACCAGATGCCGCTGATGAGTATGATGTGGTCGCTGGAGGAGGAGAAGGGGCTGACCGTCCAGGCGGTCATCTGGGCGTTCCATCAGCGGAGGGTCCTTCCTCTAGCGGACCGCCCCCTTCTCATGTACGAGATGGGGCCAAACGCCCCACTCGAGGCGCTGAACGGGTCGAGGATGGCGGGGAGAGGCTGCCCTGGAACGAGTGTGTTCCCGGGTTGTCGGTCACGGTCCACGGGCTGTTCCTCCCCGAGGAGACCAACCTGATCGCCATGGCACCCGACACGGGGTGTCTCGACCCGGTAAGCCTTTCTCGAGCTAGGTTGTTTCGAGCCTCCCCTCCTTTCTCCTTCTTCGAACCTTTCTCACCAAGTTTCTTTTTGCAGGGGCGTTCACATATCACACGTCGAGGCCCCCGGTGAGGGGAGGACGCCGCGGAAAGTCAGGTGAGGTGCCTCTCTGCTCAGAAGATAAGGAGAGTAAGATGCAAAGAAGAAGAAAGAGAAAGAGAGGAGCTTGCGTCGGGTGGATTGGGATCAGAGGCTTGCGAAGGTCGTCGTAACCGACGCCTGGAGAGGAGTCCCCCGAGCTCGACTACACGAGCTCGGAGGAGGAGGATGACGACGAGGAGGAGAGCGATGATGAAGGGATGGATGCGCGTCTGAGGCGCGAGGGGTCGTCGACGTCAGGGCTGACCGCTCTTTTTGTGCAGGAGAATATCCTAGAGATCCCTCCAGCGAAGGAATCGCGCGGGACGCAGCAGCGGAAGGCCATGTCAGGCCCTGCCTCGTCGGAGGCTCAGGGCACGTCGAGCTCCGTGTCGGTCGTGCCTCTGACGCGAAGAAGCCTCGAACTCGGGGCGCCATCGCCGCGGCGCAGAAGGAGGCCACGACCGCGTCGGGCCAGGGGGGGGGTCTCGAGAAGGGCGGTCCTCGAGGGAGCGGTCAACACGCCGAGGGGACTCCGGGCCGACACCGTAAGTCGTCGAGGACGACATCGAGCCCGCGGACGAGCGGGCAACATGAGGGGGCGTCGAGCCCCCGCCACCATTGTAACACCTCTGGTGTTTAATAAGTAATTAACCTGACATGTCATCATCATTAGTCATTAATCATCCTTGCCTTGCATTTGTGTTTGCTTAGTACTTGTGTAGCAATCTCTTTTTCAAAACCCTAAAAGCCCTAACCTTCCTATAAGGGCAAAAATGGTAATTTCACCTCTGTGCCTAGCTTTGTGTAATTCTTGTTCAGTGGATGTCTTGAAGTTTTGTTGTGTTTGGCCAAGTTCAAAAATCAAATCAGATTTCAAATCCCTTTGCAAAACCCTGATTTCCAAACCCTGGATTTTTATTCCTCTTTTTGTAATTCAAAATTATTCAAAATTTTGAGTTGATTCAAAAAGCAAAGTTGTGGATCTGATCAAGAGGAACAACTTTGGTGTTTACAGATTTCAAAGTTTCTATATAAAATTTGGAGTAATTTCAAATTCATTCAAATTCCAGTTTTTGTCCCCTTTTTAGTTTTAAAATTTATTCAAAACTATTGAGTTTCAGAAAAAGTGTATATTAGCAAAGTTATAGTTTTGATAAAAGGAACAACTTTCATATTTGCAGATTTCCAACTTTTAGTGTAAAATCAAAAGTAATTTGAATTTATTCAAATCCCAAAAGTATTCCCTTTCCTGTTTTCAAATGTGGTTCAAAAACTATTTGGATTTGGAAAATGTTCATATTAACAAAGTTGTAGATCTCTTTTTTTGAACAACTTTGGTGTTTTGAGTTTTTCCTGTGCAGTTCAATTTTGGAGAGTAATTTGCAAAATACAGAGATCAGCCAAAAGTCAAACCCTAAGACCTAGCCCTGTTCATCTTCAACCTACAGCTAGGGGGGCCCGGCCATGGCCGCGCGACAGCGCCGCCTGCGCCACGCGCGCCTGCCAGCCGCACGCTCACCCTCGACTTGTCGCCCGCGCCCGCGCCCGCGACATCTTTCCGCACCCGCACGCGCGAAGCGCTGACTTCCCCGCCCCGTCCCCCACACTGCTCCCAGTTCGCCACCGCCGCGTGTCCAAACGCCGGCGAGCTTGCGCCCGGCCCCTGGGCAACGCTCCTGCTCCTGCCCCGCTGCAGCGCGCAATCGAGTGCGCACTCTCTCGCCGAGCTTATCCACCCCACCCGTGCTCTCTACCGGCCCCTGGCCGCGGCTATATAAGCCGCCGGAGCCCCGAGCTTCTCACTCACCTCCGCCACCGTGGCCAGCCCACTCCAGACCCTCCGCCGCTCAACCAACTAGCCTAACAGCTCCGCCTTGAGCCCGTGAAGCTTCCCCACCCCTCAATTTCACCTCCCCCGCCTCCAATCGCCCGGCGTAACTCCATCTTCCCAACCTCCGACGGAACACCGGTGAACTCGGGTTCGTCAAATGCTCCCTCTCCGGTCACGGATACCTTCCCCTGACCCCTGTGTCAGCTTCCTTGGCTCCGCGTGACTCTAACCAGGCCCTTGCGGTCTCGTGTGTTGAGCAGGATCGCCGGATCGCCGGAGCGCCGCCGCGGTCGTCTCCTCCCCCGAGCCTCACCCTCGTGAACATGTCGAGCCTCACCCTCGTGAACGTGTCGAGCCTCACCCTCGAGCACATGTCGAGCCTCACCCTCGAGCACATGTCGAGCCTCACCCTCGAGCCCTGCCTCCGACCTGTGGTAAGCAACCGAAGCCTCCACTCCGCTTCGCCCGAGCCAAGCCTCGGCGAGCGCAGGCTCTCCGCTCCGCCCGAGTCAGGCCTCGGACGGAGGCTTACTTCTCCGTCTCGCCCGAGCCTCCGAGCCAGGCCTCGGACGAAGCGACTGTCTTTCCGTCTCGCCCGAGCCTCCGAGCCAGGCCTCGGCCGAACGACCGTTTTTCCGTCTCGACCGAGCCTCCCAGCCGAAGCCTCGAGCAGCCGGTCCGCCGCCGCGTCTTGTCGGTGAGCGCTCTGACTCGCGCACAGTGCTCTTTTGCTTTTTCCTTTTCTTTTGAAATGTGAATAGTGTTTTGTTTTCTTCTTTTTGTGGGGATTAATCTGTTGTTCGTTAAATCTTGAGAAAAATGTGGTGTGTTCCTTGCTCTGTGTAGTATTTTAGAAAAAATGAGAAACTCTACCTTTCTGCAAAGTTTAAAATATGAAAAATCCTCCTTTTAATTAATAAATGGATAGTTTTAGGTTTTTAATAAAACTTGTATAGCTCCATAGGTTATGAAATTTGTTCTGTTAACTAGTTACACCATGATGAACCTATGAGATTAATTTGGTAAATTTTGGAGCAACTGTACAATACAACCTTTAAAATAAATTAGGAAAAATAGAAAGTAAGTAGGAACCATGTTGTTTGGTGTGACCTTTTGGATTGTTTGCTGTTCATAGACCCCCACCCATCTGGTCTATGATGATTGATGCCTTGCAATAGTTTGTAAATGAAGCATAATAGGTTTGGTTAATCTTGCTAATAAAAAAAAATAGTAAAGATAGGTAACTTTGTGTCTACCCTAGAAGTTGCTTACACAATAGAAAATTTTGTCCTGTGCTGTTTGTTCATGTCAGCATCCTCATTAGCATACATCATTGCATCCGTATAGTAACCGAAGCAGAAGGAATCAACGTCGAACCAGCCGCTGACGAACCGACCCCCGAAGCAACCCCGAGCTCCGACTCCTGCAGTCCGTCCTCGAGCCTGCCCTCTTTAAGGCAAGCCCCGGTGCATTTAACCCTTCCTTGGATTTATAAAATGTTTTCCTTAAATGCTTTTGAGTTAAACTACTGCATTAGGTTATAGGAGTTGTGTGATGATTACCTGCATTATTTACCTCCACCAAAAGATCCACCTACCTTGTTTTAAAAACTATTTGCAAAATGCTTAGTGATGCTATACAATAGATTTGCGAAAATGCCAATTTCAAAAGTGTGATCACTTTAAGAATATTTATGGGATTTTGGCTTTACTTCCCGACTGTTGGCTAGGTATCTGGCCCGTGCCTAGTCGATGGCGAGAAGAGGTTGTCCGCGCGTACGGTGCCGTCATGTTGTAGTCCGGGACTCAACAGTTGACACCGACCGGGACAGGGTTTAAAAAAAACCAACAGGACCTGTACTCTCGGGTTAGAGTCCCGAGGTGCTTGTTGCTGGAGGAAAACCAACAGGACCTGTACTCTCGGGTTAGAGTCCCGAGGTGCTTGTTGCTGGAGGAAAACCAACAGGACCTGTACTCTCGGGTTAGAGTCCCGAGGTGCTTGTTGCTGGAGGAAAACCGACAGGACCTGTACTCTCGGGTTAGAGTCCCGAGGTGCTTGTCGCTGGCGGAAAAATTTAGGGACCATCCGTATGGGGCCTGCTGGCCAAGCCTTGCAACTATTCACATACTACGGAAAGCTCTGGCTCCGAGAAATCCTTTATTGGACCGACAACCGCGCACTGGGAGTGGAGAGATGGCGGAAGTAGCAAGTACCCACGTGGGTTAGAGTCCCGGATTGGAGTGGTGTACTGTACTTCCGGGTGGCGTAGGACCGGGCCCAATCTTGGAGGAATCGTGGTAGACGAGTTGGCAT
Source organism: Coix lacryma-jobi var. lacryma-jobi (assembly GCA_009763385.1). Lineage (NCBI taxonomy): Eukaryota > Viridiplantae > Streptophyta > Magnoliopsida > Poales > Poaceae > Coix > Coix lacryma-jobi. The sequence continues at coordinate 113,837,978 of CM019830.1, read as the reverse complement.
ATGCAAGCTTGGTGCTACATATGCAGTGTGGATAGGGATCCTCAGCTGAGTATTATTTATCCGGATTAACGTTGCTCCTCGGTTATGGAGACTTGGTCACTGACTGTCAACGGAGAGTGGTTCTCAACTAGGTATGTTTTTGAATGGTAAAATGAATCATGAACGATGAAGAACTGAGGAATACTGGAATCTTTTCAAAAATAAAACAAGTTTTACAAAATGCTTTTTCTGCAAAATACTTGTTGTTCAAGCCTTACCTAAGCCTTTCATTCCTGAGTCTTCTCCCTTTTTCTTTAGTCGGGTAAGTCTTGTTGAGTACCCCAGTACTCAGGGTTTGTTAACCCCCTGTTGCAGGTTTCTAATAAATGGCGTTGATCATGATCGTGTCAGTGGGCTTGACGTGATCTGGTTGTTTCTCTTCTCCAACTTAGGTACTCCGCCTAAGTATGGTTCTGTAATACTATTCTGCTTCCGCAATAACAGTTATATTTTTGTAAAAAGTAACATCTTCATAATTTTGTAAAGTTTATCTATCTTGCTCCCGCACTCTGATGATATTTTGTATCAACTGTTGTAATGTTGTGATTATTCCAACCTTCATGATGATGGTCTTGTGGCTCGTGGATAATTCGGGGTCCTCTCGGGGACACCCGACAGATCTTTCCTGTGATGTGGTACATGTGCACAGTCATTAGAGCTCAGGGAGACGGTGACGTGTGCGGGTGGGCCACATTACCGGGAGGTTCTGCCACAACCATGACCATCGAAGGGGGAGCTCCCGGTCGTCTCGTGATGGGAGCCGCGAGCAATCCCGGAGCCCATCGCCGCACCATCGCCGGGAGAAGGAGGCGGACGCGGGGGGGGGGGGGCGACCGCCGGCACGAGCGCCGGAGCAGGTCCCGGAGCCCGCGCAAGGAAAGCGCCAAGAGGACCGCTCGAAGGAGACGCGGTCGTCCCCTCGGGACAAGAGACAGAAGGAGAGCTCCCCGCCGGGGTCGAGCCACGGGAAGCACCGGGAGCCTTCCCCTCATCCGAGCCACATGGAGACGGCTCAGGGGCATGGCTCGAGCCATGGGGCGGGCTCAAAGCCCCCGAGCGGGTCCAGCGACTCGGGGAAGAAGTCCCCCGCGTCGCTTTGGGTAAGTGACGTTCCTTAATTTTGTTGGTAGTGAGGCTTTACCTTTTTACCTTTGGTGATGTGTGTCGTTTCTGGCTTTTTCGGGGAAAAGCGCTCCCGGCAGGAGGCGGACCCTGCGGTGTCCAAGCGGGCCAAGACCTCGAGCCCTGCTGAGGACCAAGCGCCTCGAGGTATGGCTCCTTCCTCTGCTGAAATGGCCGCTTGGCTGGTGAAGGCCCGTGCAGCCATGGCTCGGGGAAGTCAAATGGCCGCCGCGGATCTTGGTGAGGCCGACGCCATCAACCACGGGGGTTGAGGCTTCTTCTTGATTCTGACGGCGTTGTTCTCTTTTCAGCAGGGACCGCGCGTTCCTGGCGCCGAGCCCGTCGCCGCTGCGTCCGCCACAACACCCCCCCACCTCCTCCTCCTCCGGTGGCGCCTACCGAGAAGGGCACTCCACCCCATGTCACGGCGACCATCTCGGGGGGGGGGGGGGCACCCGAGACAGGCGCAGCTCCGTCATCGTCTGGGGCTGAGGAGATAGCGGCCCTCGAGATCCCAGACGACGCGAGCCGGCCCGCTGGACAAGATTCCCTTCCGACGGAGCCTCGTGCACCCGCGGAGAAGGAGAAGGAGGGGGAGGCGTCGGTGGAGCAGATACCGACGGTGGAGGAGCTCCTGGAGGAGCTGGAGAAGGAGCCGTCCCCGGTCGAGGGCTCAGCGCTGGAGGGGGCTCTCGAGGCACCGGCCGGGGACGACAAGACGCCGGAAGACCCGGTGAGGGAGGAGAGGCCCGAGGGGCCGGCCGGGAACGAGGCGGAGAGGACGACCGGTCCCTCGGCTGGCGTGGAGGAGAGCTTGGAGACGAGCCACCCCCTGCCTCCATGCGATGCCGTTATCCCCGCCGAGTGGTCGGCTCAGCAGGGGGTTCTGCGGGAGGCGCGGTCGCTCCTCAAGGATGTGGCCGAGCTCGTGGCGCGGGCGGAGAGTGCCTTCGTGGAGGAGGCGGACAAGTCCGCACGGGTGGCAGCTGCCCTCGCGAGGGCGGAGGGGGAGCTCCAGGAGCTCCGTGCTGAGCTGGGTCGGAACGCGCAGATGGCAGGTCGGCTCAACGACGCTCAGGTGGAGACCCAGGCGGCTCGGGATGAAGCCGCCCAAGCCAAGAGGGAGACCACCACCGCTCTGTCCGCGGTGGAGGCGTCAACGAAGGAGGCTGCCGACGCCCGTAGCGAGGCCGCCACTGCCCGGTCTACAGCGGAGGCGGCGAGGAAGGAGGCCAGCAGGCCAAGAGCGAGGCCGCCACCGCCCTGGCTGCGGCGGAGGCAGCGCGACAGGAGGTGATCCAGAAGGATTTGGCCCTTGCGGAGAAGGGCAAGCTGGTTGAGGAGCTTAGGGGCCAAAATCTTGACGTGCTGTCCCAAAAGCATACAATCGAGCAGCGCGTCGGGGTCCTTACCAGCGACTTTGATGCTCTGGGCGTGCACTGCCAAGGTACTGTCGTGATCTTCAGGCTTTGTCTTGCTTTTGATTTTGAGATTCTTGCTACGCCGCGGACTTACTCTTTTCTGTTTGTTGCACAGATCTGGAGAAGACCGCCGAGGAGCTCCGCGAGACGAATCAGGCTCTCGTGGAGCAACTCCAGGGTGAGACCATGGTGGAGGAGCAGGCGCACGACACCCTCGATAGGCTCTGCTCCATGTGGGGTGCCGACTCGGTGGCCACGACGGAGGGCGTAGTGGCTCGAGGCGACGTTCTGGTCGATGCCCTGTGCTTCTTCGACATGGCCACGCGGGACCGTGTCAAGAGCGCTCTCCACCATGGCGTAAAGCAGGCGCTTGCGGCCGTCCGCTCCGGCTTCCGCTACCCGGTCAACGTCGTCGCCAAGGGCTTCATCGAGATCGAGGGGAAGGACAAAGAGTGGAACGATCGTCGCGTCGACAAGATCCTGGAGAAGGTGGAGAAGCCGGGGGCGGCGCTCGCGAAGCTCTTCGAGGAGGATGTGCTGCCTCCCGATGCAGACAGTGGCGTAGATGGTCCCCTTCCTCCTGGCCCGGACGTCGAGGCTGAGCCCGCGGCAGAAGGTCTTGAAGAGGAGTTCCAGACTGATGAGGAATGAGGCCTGCGTGCCAAATTTGGGCGTCGAGGCCCTTGTAAAAAATCATGTCATGACTTATGGCGTGTTGAGGCCAATCATATGCGTATGACTTTATTTATTTAAAGAAGTTGTTTTCTTTTCAAATTTATTCGACCATTTCTCTTTGTCGCTAGCTCGAGTTTTTACCGGCTTGGTCTGTGTTCTTTTGATACGCGTCACGAGTTCCTCGAGGGGAGGCGTAGGTAGGGTACCGTAGCCCGGGGGCGTGGGTGGTCGTCTACGTCGACGCCCCCCGCCTCTTGGAGGCTCGAGGTATCTACGGACTTAGACGTTGCTAGTACGCTCGAGATACGAATCGAGATGAGGGTCGAATTTTTGAAAAGAAAAGCGCGCTTTTTTCGGAGTCCCGGGGGGGGGGGGGTCCCCCGCTGTCAGCCCCCGAGGGAGGCTCGACCCTGAGCAAGGCAGGGTCGAGGCTACCTTAAGTTGCTAAAAATGAAAGACAGTGCACGAGTTTGTTCATTCATATTTGACGTGTTTGTACAAAGCAACAAAATGTAGAAGGCCTCGAGGCCCTTAAGGGTAGAAGCGACGTAGCTGAGATATGTTCCACGCATTCGCCAGGATCCTACTTTGTTCGTCGTAGAGCTTGTATGTTCCTGGCTTGAGCACCTCAGCTACGGTGTATGGGCCCTCCCACGGAGGGGTGAGCTTGTGGCGCCCTCGATTATCCTAAAGCCGTCGAAGCACGAGGTCCCCCACCGCCAGGTCCCTTTTGCGCACGTGCTTGTCGTGGTAGCGTCGAAGTGTTTGGTGGTAGCGCGCGGAGTTGATGAGCGCTACGTCTCGAGCCTCCTCGAGCTGGTCCTTGGCGTTGGCGAGCCTCTCGTCGTTGGTTTGCTCGTTGTAGGCTTGAAGTCGAGGGGAGCCGTACTCGAGGTCCGTAGGTAGGACAGCCTCGGCGCCGTAGGTTAGGAAGAACGGAGTGAACCCGGTGGCTCGACTCGGCGTAGTCCTGAGGCCCCATAGCACCGAGGGAAGCTCTGCAGCCCAGCTCTTTCCAAAATTCTTGAGGGTCTTGAACAGCCTCGGCTTCAGCCCATGGAGTATCATGCCATTCGTGCGCTCGACCTGCCCGTTGCATTGAGGGTATGCGACCGAGGCCTAGTTCACGCATGTGTTGTTGTCGTCGTCGCAGAAGTTGGTGAACTTTTTGCCCGCGAATTGTGTGTCGTTGTCGGTGATGATGACGTTGGGCACCCCAAACCGGTACATGATGTCGGAGATGAACTCGATGGCCTCCTCGGAGGTGGGGTTGCCTATAGGCTTAGCCTTGATCCACTTGGTGAATTTGTCGACAGCCACGAGCACGTGTGTGTACTTTCCATTTGTCATCTTGAGGGGACCCACGAGGTTGAGCCCCCAGATGGCAAACGGCCAAGTGATGGGGATCATCTACAGGGCGTGCGCGGGCTGGTGCGTTTGCTTGGCGTAGAACTGACACCCTTGGCATGCTCGAACCAGGCGCTTGGCGTCTCCAATGGCGGTTGGCCAGTAGAAGCCTTGGCGGAAGGCGTTCCCCACCAAGGTCCTTGGCGCTGTGTGATGGCCGCAAGCCCCCGAGTGCATGTCGTCGAGGAGCCTGCGTCCTTCTTCGAGGGGGATGCAGCGCTGAAGTATTCCTGATGGGCTTCGATGGTATAGCTCTCGTTCGTCGCCGTAGATGACGTAGGTCTTGGCCCTTCGAGCGACGCGTCGTCGGGCCTCCGTCTTGTCTTCTGGTAGCACGCCTTGCGTCAGGTAGTCGAGGAAGGGCGTCCGCCAGTCGAGGGGTCGTGCTGAGGACGAGGTGGGTGCGTCGATTTGCATCGCCTCAGCGGATGTCGAGGGGTCGTTCTCGAGGGATGGCGTTGAAGGTCGAGCCCCCGTGTCCGGCTTGAGGGGTGGCATCGAGGGGCCAGCCCCCGGGCCGATTTTGACGGATGGCTCGAAAATGTCCCTCGAGAAGACATCTGGTGGGACCGTGCCGAAGGGATGCTAACTTAGCCAGCTCGTCTGCGGCCTCGTTGTATCTTCGAGCGATGTGGTTGAGCTCGAGGCCGTAGAACTTGTCTTCTAGCTTGCGCACTTCTCCGCAGTATGCTTCCATCTTGGGATCGATGCAGCTCGAGGCCTTCATGACCTGGTTGATGACGAGCTGCGAGTCCCCTCGAACGTCGAGGCATCGGACCCCAAGCTCGAGGGCGATACGCAGCCCATTGACGAGGGCCTCGTACTCAGCGACGTTTTTGGAGGCGGGGAAGTGCAACGGTAGCAGGTAGCGCATGTGGACTCCGAGGGGCGAGATGAAGAGCAGGCCTGCGCCTGCCCCTGTCTTCATGAGGGACCCGTCAAAGTACATAGTCCAGAGCTCGGCTAGGATTTGTGCCAGCGGGAGCTGGGTGTCGGTCCACTCAGCAACGAAGTCCGCCAACGCTTGCGACTTGATGGCTTTTCGTGGAGCGTAGGTGATGGCCTCCCCCATCAGCTCGGCGGACCACTTGGCGATGCGCCCCGTGGCCTCCCGATTGTTGATGATCTCTCCGAGGGGGAAGGACGATACCACTGTCGCGGGATGAGCGAGGAAATAATGCTGGAGCTTGCGCCTCGTAATGATGATGTCATAGAGCAGCTTCTGGATGTGTGGGTACCGGACCTTAGCCTCGGAGAGCACCTCACTGATGAAGTACACCGGCCGTTGGACTGGTAGCGCGTGACCCTCCTCGTGTCTCTCGACGACTACGACCGCGCTGACCACCTGGGTGGTTGCGGCCACGTAGAGGAGGAGAGGCTTGGGGGGATCGTCACCTTGGGCTGGTCGTGGTGGCACGAGAATTGGCGCGGAAGTCAGCAATCTTTTCAACCTGGTTAGGGCCTCCTTGGCTTCGACGGTCCACGCAAAGCGTTCCGTTTTCTTCAGCAGGCGGTAGAGGGGTAGCGCCTTTTCCCCTAGCTTCGAGATGAACCTGCTGAGAGCGGCTAGACAGCCTGTCACTTTCTGTACGCCCTTGAGGTCTCGAATTGGGCCCATCCTCGTGACTGCTGAGATCTTTTCGGGGTTGGCCTCAATCCCCCGTTGTGAGACAATGTAGCCAAGTAGCATGCCTCGAGGCACACCAAAGACACATTTCTCGGGGTTGAGTTTCACATTCTTGGCCCGGAGGCACTCGAATGTGGCCTCGAGATCGCTGATGAGGTCCCCGACTTTCTTGGTCTTAACCACGATGTCATCGACGTAGCCTCGACGGTTTTGCCTATGTGTTCGCCAAAGACATGCTGCATACAACGCTGATATGTTGCCCCGACGTTTCGAAGGCCGAAGGGCATTGTAACATAGCAATACATACCAAAAGGCGTAATAAAAGAGGTAGCGAGCTCGTTGGATTCTTTCATCTTAATTTGGTGGTAGCCGGAATACGCATCGAGAAACGAAAGTACTTCGCACCCCGCAGTGGAATCGACAATCTGATCAATTCTAGGTAAAGGAAATGGAACTTTTGGACATGCTTTATTCAGACCAGTGTAGTCTACACACATCCGCATTTTTCCATTTTTTTTCCTAACTAGTACAGGGTTAGCTAGCCACTCTGGGTGAAATACCTCCTTGATGAATCCAGCCGTCAAAAGCTTGTGCACCTCCTCGCCGATGATCCTACGCTTCTCCTCATCGAAGCGGCGCAGGCGTTGCTTCACCGGCCTGGTCCCGGCCTGGATCTCCAAGGCGTGCTCGGCGACTCCCCTCGGTACGCCTGGCATGTCCGAGGGGCTCCACGCAAACATGTTGATGTTCGCACGGAGAAAATTGACGAGCACTGCTTTCTATTTAGGCTCGAGGCTGGCACTGATGGCCAGCGTCTTGCCGTCGGTCGAGGTCGGGTTGACGGGTATCTGCTTGGTGTGCTCTGCTGGCTCGAAGGTGCCGGCGTGGCGCTTTGCTTCAGGGGCCTCGGTGGCCAGGGCAGCCAGGGCCTCGAGCGAGTCGATTTGGACGTTGGCCTCTCCACGCTCGACGCACTCCATGTCGCAGTGGTATGCGTGTTCGTAGGAGGTGTCGATGGTGATGACCCCCTTCGGCCCCGGCATATTGAGCTTCAAGTATGTGTAGTTGGGGACCGCCATGAACTTGGCATAGCCAGGCCTGCCGATGATGGCGTGGTAGGTCCCTTGGAACCCAACCACCTCGAAGGTGAGCATCTCCCGGCGGAAGTTGGTCGGCGTGCCAAAGCAAACAGGTAGGTCGATGCGCCCGAGGGGGTGGGCCTTCTTTCCTGGTACGACTCTGTGAAACCCCCCGACGCTGGGTCGGAGCTGGTCCCTCGAAATCCCTAGGAGGTCGAGGGTCTCGAGGTATATGATGTTGAGGCTCGAGCCCCCATCCATCAATACCTTGGAGAATCGTACGTCAATGATGACGGGGTCGACGATGAGGGGGTACGCCCCCGGATTCACGACATGGTCCGGATGGTTGTCTCGGTCGAACGTGATCGGCGCATCAGACCAGTCAAGATACCAGGGGTCGTCATGGCGGAGTGTAAAGACCTCCCGACGCTCCTTCTTTCTCTCTCGAGCTGAGAGCCCGACGGTTGGGCCCCCGTAGGTCATGTAGCAGTCGCGCACCGGGGGGAAGTTGTCGTCCGCGTCCTCGTCGTCGCGTCGATTGTTGTCCTTGCCCTTAGGCGCGTCTTCCTTCTTGTCGCCGAGCTTGGAGTAGAAGCCCTTCATCATTCGGCAGTCCTTCAACTTGTGGTTCGTGGGACCCTTGTGATAAGGGCAGGGGTCCTCGAGCATTTTGTTGAAGACAGCCTCGTCAGAGGGGCCTCGAAGCTTCTTATGCTCGAGGGCGCCCACAAGCGCTTCTTCATCGTCGTCGTCATCGGCGTCGCGCTTCGCCTTCTGACCTTTGCCTTTGTTCTTTTCTTTGTTGTCGTTGTTGCGGTTCTTGACGTTGTTGCCCTTGCTCGAGCCCTCCGGCGTGGCCACCGCCTTACCTTTGTCCGTGGAGCGGCCAAAGAAGGCCCCCACTGCCTCGTTGCCTGAGGCAAAGCTAGTGACACGATCCATTAGATCCTCGACTGTCCTGGGATGGTAGCGCCCTAGCTCGTGGACTAGCTCTTGGCATGTCGTGCCCGCGAGGAATGCTGAGATGACATCCTCATCAGGCACGTGGGGGAGCTCAAGGCGCTGCTTCGAGAATCGCCGAGCGAAGTCACGGAGGGGCTCGTCCGCTGTCTGTCTATAGCGTCGTAGATCCCAGGGGTTGCCTGGGCGCACGCAAGTCCCCAAGAAATTCCCATCGAGCCACCGACGGGCGGTGTCCGAGAGGTAGAGTGGGAGCTGGCGTATGATCACGCGGTCATTGCTCTTCGCCCCGCCCAGTTGGCAGCCCAGGCGAAAGTCGGAGAGCCATAGCTTGGGCTCGACCTCCCCGTCGTACTTCACGATGTTGGTCGGTGGTCGAAAGCGATCGGGGAGGGTCGAGCTGCGGATGGCCCGGCTGAAGACCCTGGGGCCCGGGGGCTCGAGGGCTTGCCGGTCCTCGTCACTGTCGTAGCGCCCTGCTCGATGGGCGTTATAACCACGCTCCTCGTCCCCTTTGTCCTTGCGCCGGCGGTGTTGATGTGTTTGGCGTCATTGGGGTCTCGAGGTGGCCGGTTGTCGACGATCCGCTCCGCTCCCGGACTGGCCTGGCTCGAGAGGCGTCCGGCTGGTGGACGGACGTCTCATGCTCATTGCGGGGCGTGTCTGCTGGCTTCCCCGAGGCCGCTCCGCGCCGGCGCGAGGCTGAGCTCTTGGCCTGCTGCAGAGCGGTTGTCTCGAGGAGGTTCTTCATTTCCCCGAGCATGCGCCTGGCGTCAGGGTTGGAGATGGCGGGTAGATCGCGGAGCAGCATCGCGGCCGCCACCACGTTCTGCCTTGCTCACGGAAGCGAACCTCAGGGCGTGCCGGTGCCCCGCCCTCGTGGATCTGCCGTGGACCTCTCGTGCGCGGCCATGTTCGCCGGGCCCTCGAGGTTGGCTTGTTCCTCCTGCACAAGAGCTTGCTCGAGCTGCAGCAGGCGTTGTCGGTCCTCCTCAGCCTTGTTGATCGCCTCCCGCAGCTGCGCGAGCTGCGCCGCCCGTCTCGTCGTTGTGCTGAGGTGGTGCATCCGGTGCCGGCGGTTCGTTCCTCCCCCGAACGTGTGGTCCGCCTGCCGCAGCTACGTCTCCGGGCTCTTCGAGGTTGAGCGCCGGCCTGGTGTCATCGTCGCTGTCGTCCTCGGCGTCGTCCACGACTCCCTCGAGCTGGAAGCACTCCCTGGTGGGATCCCAGAGGTCAGGGTCGTGGTAGTCGTACTCGTCGGAGTCGGAGCTGTTGATGTCGCGCCGCCTTGGCTCGTGCTGGGACTGCAGCTCGCGGTACCACTCTCCGATGGTGGCTCGCCGGGGTGGCTCGACGACACATGAGATGTCACGGTCGACGTGCGTGGGGTAGACGATCTCCAGGTCGGTGGTGGCTCATAGGATTACGCCCGGACGTTCCTCCCGCTCTGCCGCCGCCCGGTCCTGACGATGCTTGTCGAGGTGGTGGGCATAGACAGCTGCGTAGTTGTTGAGGCCGAATGGGTGCCGCTGGCGTCGAGCGCGGCACACCCCGTGCGGGAGGAAGCCAGGTGATGTCGACGGAGCACGGTTGGGGGCCTCTGGCCAGGCTCCCGGTCCGTGCGCATGACGAACGCGAACTCACTGGGAGAGTGCGCGCGCGCCCTAGAAGTCTTCGGCCGTGCGCCGGGCAGGTTCCTCCTCGGGGACTCTGTGCCGGCCGCGGGGAAGTGGGCGTATGCCGCGGGTGCCGCCTGTGCCTGGCGACGGTGGTGACGACGGCGCCGCTCATGAGGTGGCGACGCGTGGTGGTGCGGACGACGCGCCACGCCCCCCGCGCGGGGTGGCGTGACACGCCCTCCAATCGGGCTCTCCGTGGAGAGCAGGGTTAGCTCAATGCCGCTGCCGATGGCCAGGAACTCGAGGCTCCCGAACCAGATGATGGCACCAGCAGAGAACAAAGGAGTGGGAGAAGCCATCCAGAAAACAACGAGAAATCGACTTCCGACACGCGAAGGCCCCTACCTGGCGCGCCAACTGTCGGTGTTTCTACCCCGGGGGTCTGACACTAACTAGTAATATGTTCGCGTGCTCTCTTCCTGGATGGTGATGCAAGGTGACACAAGGATTTATCGTGGTTCGGGCAAAGAAGGCCCTACGTCCAGCGGAGGGAGGAGGTTCTTGTATTACTTGCACCTAAGTGCTTGTACAGGGGCGATACAAGCTCAACGAGCGTAGACCTGAGTCTGGACTCGTGTGTGTGTGTGTGTACCCGTCTAAGCCTGTGTAGACGTGTCTCCCTTGTGCGTGAAGGGCCCTGGTGTCCTCTTTTATAGATCAAGAGTAGGCCAGGGTTACACAGGAGCGGTATGTATAACGCCCAATACGGCGAAGGGTAGGAAGTCTGTCTTGTCAGGGTCACTGGAGCCGACGTGGGTGTTGCTGTTGAGGCGTCCTTGAAGCGTGGCCTCCATTCCGGGCGCGGACGTGGAGGCGCGGTGACATGGAGATCGTGCAGCGCCCATTCCAGCACGTACAGGACGTGTCAGGGTTCCTCCGGGTCTTGGGGCACCTGTCCTCCAATATCATGAAAGCGGTCAGGGCTCGAGGGGCGCAGGGCCGACCTCGAGGCGGCCCCTTCGGGGGGGGGCTCGAGCCCCCGCAGGTATGGGCTAGTTCCGGAAAACCCGGCTGTGCTGCAGGAATCCAGGTCTCGAGATGTGGCTCGAGTGTGCTATAGTGCGGGGCATGGCGTGACAGTGCTGTACTTGTGCCTTTTTGCCCATGCTTGCGGTGAAAAAGGAGGCTTGACTCTGGCTCCGGTTCACTGTGGCACACGTTGTGTACCAGAGGACGTGACCGGAGTAGGTGGACACATTAATTGCGCAGTATGGGGCCGGTATCCAATGTCTGGTGCTGCTCGAGGGGGGTACGATGTGTCTCGAGGGATAGGTTACCGCGTTGGAGAGGCTCGAGGTCCCCACGTTGGGTTTCGAGGAGCGATGTACGGCTGCAGTGGGCTCGAGGTCTATGTGCTAGGGCTCGAGAGGTAAGCTACCATGAGGCAGTTGGTAAGGCTTCGGCGAGCCCGGGCCTCTCAGCGGCAGGCCCACGTCGTAGGCCTCGAGTGGTTGGACTAGCTAGGTCTCTTATTAATTGGTGCTCTAGGTTTAACTTATTTGTTTTGCGTTGATTGGGGGTACCCCTTTTGCGGTCCCCCGACAACGCTGCTCGGCCTGGGCCTTCTCCAAGTACTTCTCCTTGATGTACTCCTTGTTAAAGCCGCCCCGCCGCTTGTGCTTTGCGGGGACGTACTTCTCCTTGTGCTTGCCGAAGTCGTACTTGTGGCCGTGATCCGCCTTCTCGAAAGCTTGCTTTTATTCTTCGGGCAATTGGCGATGAAGTGGTCTGAGCCTCCACACTCGTAACAGCCACCTCGTCCTCCTCCGCGGCGACGGTTCATGCGGTTGTTGTGGAACCGTGAGAACTAGTTGGCAAACAGAGCCAACTCATCGTCCGCCATGAACTCCAGCTGCTCCTCTGTGACAGAAAGAAGAGAAGACAAAGCAAAGCCTCCAGAGGAGTTAGCAGAAGAACCAGAAACCAAAGCCATCGACCGGGCAGAAGGATTTTCATAAGAAGCCCTCACCATGGCGTCAATCTCACTGGACTTGAGCTTACTAAAGAGCTCGTCACACGTGAGAGTCTCATAGTTAGGCGATTCAATGATCGCCTGAACCTTAGAGTCCCACACCGACCGATCGAGAGTGTGTACAAGCTTGAGAGCCCTCTCAAGATCGTCGAAAGGCAACAGCTCCTTGTTAGCCCTCATCATGTTGACAATCACCTGAAAGCGAGCGAATAAACTTTCTATGCTCTCGCCACGCATGTGTCGAAAGTTCTCATACTCCCGCTTGTGCGACTCGTAGAGACGAGTTTTGACTTGAGTGGTTCCCTCATGAAAACGCATGAGAGTCGCCCAAATCTCCCGAGCCGTAGCGAGGTGAGAAACACGATCAAACTCAGACATGCTCAAGCAAGAGAAAAGAGCATTACGGGCTCGGCTGTTGGCATCGTGCTCATCGATCTAGTGCTGAGTCACACGAGCAGCCAAGACAACGTAATCAGCAGAGTTGCAAATATCCCAAATAGAAGCACCCATACTCTGGAGATAGGCCGACATGTGTATCTTCCAATACGCATAGTTCGTCCCATCGAGAAACGACAGTTTGCCCACGCCGCGATCCATGTCACCTTCTGTGGATCTGGAACCAGCTAAGGTGGAAGATCCTTAACCCGCTGAAGGGTCGAGATGGCGGGCTAGAGGGGGGGTGAATAGTCATTTCTAAAATTAATTGCAACAGCTAACCGAAACAAATGCGGAATTAAAACTATCGGTCTAGCCAAGACTACACCCCTCTACTTATACTCTATGACACCTTACAAAAGATCCTAAACAATGCAAATAAGGTGTCGGGCTAGCTAGAGCTCACCTAAACAATCTAGCTTGCAAGGTTACACAATCCTAAGCAACTAGTACTCAAACACCGAGGAGCTCCTACACAATCTAGTAAGCAAAGCACAAAGCTCCTAAGCTCACTAGCAATGCTCAATAACAAGGCTACACGAGCCAAATTAGAGAACTCAAATTACTTAGCTACACAAACTAAGCAATGTGACTAACAAGGCTACTCAAGCCAATTAGTCACGCAAGAGAGCTACTTCTAGGCTACACAAGCAAAGAAGGTAACTAGCAATCTACACAAGCTAACTAATTACAAGAGCAACTACACAAGCACAATATATATGAAAGTAGATACAAGCTTGTGTAAGGGGAATGCAAACCAACGGGATGAACAAGGTTGACACGGTGATTTTATCCCGAGGTTTCACTTGGTCGCCACCAAGCTAGTCCCCGTTGAGGCAAGCCCAAGGTTGCCGCCGACCCTCTTGCTAGTGGTGACCCTAAGTCACACTCTCCACGATGGAGTGCTCACCAAGAGCTCTAGCTTCGATCCGGCCGGACCACTTGGCGCTCTTCGCGCCTCTCTCTACTAGAGTTGCTCTTCGCGATCTCCCGCGGGGCGAGCACAATGCCCCTCACAATCCTTCTCCGGAGCCATGCACAATCTTCACGCGGGCTTCACGACGGAGACTCGATCACCAAGCCATCTAGGAGGTGGCAACCTCCAAGAGTAACAAGCACCACCGGCTTGCAACACGAACACCTAGTGCCACTCGATGCAATCTCTCAATGCAACGCACTAGCGATCACTCACTCGCTATCGATTCGCACACTAGCAAGCACAAGCGAGTTAGAGGGCTCCCAAGCACATCCACACCAGCCACCAAGGCTTTGGAGTGCTCAACCACTGGCCCAAGGCCGGTTACCAATGCTATTTATAGCCCCAAGGGCTAACTAGTCGTTGCCCCTTCACTGGGCAAACTGCGCTAGCATCGGATGCTCCACACGGGACCATCGGACGCTCAGGCCAGCGTCCGATGCACGGATGCTCGCCACGTGCCCCCCACGTTCAACTTTGGCCGAGCGATCCCAACGGCTATATTACTTCTCGCGCCAGTTAAAGTGGCATCGGACGCGCTGATGCCTCTGCTCAGAACTGCGCAAAACTGCACTCACATCGGACGCGCCGGACGCTTAGCATCGGACGCTAAGGGCCAGCGTCCGATGACACACCAGAGAGGTTTCTAGAGAGGGCAGAAACACATCAAACGCGTCTGATGGTTCCACATCGGATGCAGGCCAGCGTCCGATGCTCCCTGGAAAGCACGCTCGCGCCACGTCACCTGCATCGGACTCTGCAACAGTGATTCCTCAGCGTCCGTTGCCAGCGTTCGATGCTCCTTCAACTTCTGACAGAAACTAGGGTTTGCCATCGGACGCTCGGCCCAGCGTCCGATGCTCCCAGAGCACTTCACTTCTCCTCCGAAAATCGCTGAATCCTGCCTCGCAAGCTCGGGAGGAGGGAGAGGGACTAAACACTAGTTTCTCCCACTTCTCCATGCCTCCTTGCAACACAACTTCTTCTCCAACAACTTCTCTTTTGCAAATGTGCTAACACCACTAAGTGTACAACATCATGTGTATGTGTGTTAGCATTTTCACAATCATTTTCCAAAGGATTTTCACTTGCTCTCACCACGCCACTCGATCCTAGTAACAACGCAATGTTAGATCGCTCAAGTGTCACTAGATGACCGATATGCAAACAAGTTTGCTCCTCTTAATAGTACAACCATCTATCCTAAACCCGGTCATAATCTTCTCTACACACCTATGACCGGTGAAATGAAATGCCCTACAAGTATACCTTTGCCTTGTGCATTCCATTCCATCTGCTCCAGTGTTGATGCAACACATGCACCAACCTCTTCATCAAATGATATGATCCACTTCATATCATGTGACACCCCAATTTTAAGAACAAAATTGGAGCACAATATATGTATGCCAGGATCAATTTTCATACATATATCCACATCATAGTAAATATCAAAACAATGCCTTATTAATATATCGAACATTATTACATAAATGACCCTTGGGTCTGAAAGAAAAGTACAGACTCTCATGACAACTGACTCTAATGAAGACTCTGATGAAGACGCGGAAATCTGGACTCCAACTCCACAGGAAGGTCAACCGGGGGTAGCGCCATCCTAGTACAGGTCGTCAGGGTCGTAGCCACCGTCCTCTGGATACTCCTGCTCCTCGTACATGTAGTCTCCAACGTCTGGGTGGGGTAGCAGGGGGGACAAAGAGGAAGGGTGAGTACATCGAAATGTACTCCGCAAGTGTAGAAAATATATGCTTATGAGGCTCATAACAAAGGTAGGCTAACTTTGTTTGACTCAAGTGCCTAAAGCGACACACCCTATTAATCCTATTAATCCTATGCACCTATTTACTAGGTTATGGACACAGATACTGTAGAAAAGTAACAACACTCGGAGTCGCACCGAGCAAACTACACTCAGAGTCACACCGAGTAACCAACACCTGAAGTCCATCAGGTAACCGCACCTGAAGTCCATCAGATGACCCGAACCCAAAACCAACCAGTAACCAACTAATCTCAAAGAAGTCCAAGCCCGCTCGTGACCGTGAGCACGGCTGATATATCAGTTTTACACTCTGCAGACGTTGCACATCGTTACCCATGAGTCGTGCAGATCCCGTCACGCTAAACACTGCCGAGGTGCACAGCGGGTTGCACTGCAAGGCCTTTATAAAGCCCCTCCAAGCCTGTGTTACACGTACTCTAAGGTTTCATCCCCGTACTTAAGTCAGCGACCCCAGGGACCCCCTCTTGAGCCACTAAACAAACCCCGTGTAGCATAACTCGGAGGAAACTAATTAATTAGCCAGGTCCAGCCCATCCAGATCTCATGATTGCGCTGTTTTGCCGGGTTACTTGTCCAAGAACCGGGTCCTAAGGATCCAGGCAGGATATGTCTAGCACGAGCCCTGAACCAAAAACCAAAAGCAGCTGCCGAGTCCCACGGCACAAAACCACCAATACGGGTCCATCCTGCCGGATTTACCTAATAACCATGTTACTACAAAATTACCATGACCACATTCGTTTCATAGTTCATTAATCAAGATTATAAACATTTTAATCTCCCATCCCAACCACGACTGCAGGGCTAAGCAAGACACCTACCCGAACATCCCAGAACAGGCGACAAGGGTAATATAAACAAATTCTAGTAAACCCTAACATGGGATTCAAATTAATGACAAGCATGCATCTACAAGATCTAACTACTCTAATACCAAAAGTAAAATAAATCATAGGTGCAAGATGTTCAAGGACACTTGCCTTCGGACTGGGTCGAATCAACTGGGTCGCAAGGATGGTCTGGAGCGTCCTCGTATTCCGCACTCTCTGGCCCAATCAACATACATGGCACATGCAAAGCGAAATGAATAACAGTACAACAAACAGTATGAAAACAGTAAACTAATAGATCTACTGCGTAGAGAATGAAATTATAAATCCAACGCAAGTTGAACGGGTCGAATCGGAGTTAAAACGCAAAAGTTATGAGCATTTGAAGTTGGATGGCAATTCTGTTTTTAAACTGAACTCAAATTCGAATTTAAATAAATCAAAAACTGAATTTAAACTGTCGGTGGACCGGGCCTCAATTCGGATAAAGCGCAGGGGCTAGAACAGAAGAAACGCGCAGACTCAGTTTACTATGCTGGTGGAGCGCGGGTTAATTCTAGAGAAAGCGAGGGCGTCTTTAGCAAAGATGCATCGGCGAAGCGGTATGGTGGGTTGTCAGCCGTTGATCGGGCGGTGAACGGCTCTGATAAGATCTGAGCGGGCGGCCATGGGATGGACCGCGCCTCGATTCCTTAAAAGAGCAGGGGCCAACATGCAAGAAATCGGCTGACTCAGATTACTGTTCATGTGGATTGCGGGTTGATTCCAAAAGAGGAGGGGGTTCTTTCTGCAAAACGGGCGCGGACGCAGCATAGCAGCTGGCGTGGCGTCCGCGTGGCACCAGGTGGCGTGCGGGGATTGGATCGGTGCACCGCGTGGCTCGTGGACCGGCTGACCTGGCGACCGTGGACCGAGTCCACGATCCCGTGCATCGGGCTCATACCGGTTCGGCCAGTGATCTAATCCTGGCCGTTCCTTTGGTGATGGATGGCTCAGAGGGGAAAGGAAAAACGTAGCCGCCGGCGGTGTCTCTGGGTGCGGCGGCGCTACGCCTGGCGCGGTGGCGCCATAGGCGGGCTCGGTGGCGTTGCTCGGACTAAGCCCTAGGAACCGGTAGCGACCTAGGGAAACTATGGGGAGGGGAGCGGAGGAGATGGCGAACTCACCGAGGGTATCCACGAGGTCGAAGGAGGCTCGGGTGACGTACACGACGGCGAAGGAGGCAGAGCGGGCTCGGGATTTCGGCGTGGACGAGGCGGAGAGGTTCCGGGGCCGGCGTTCACCGCTGAGGGGTCCCACGGATGCGGCGCGGCTTGGCGAAATCGACGATGGCCGGAGGGAAGGCGGTGAGGGTTTCTTGGGGAGGAGGTCGAGCTGTTGCCGAGCTTGGCAATGCCGGAACGGTGGTGGCGGCTCAGAAGGCGTCAACCCGACGAGGGAAGATCCGTGGGAGGGTTGGCGCGGGGCGGTGGTGTGTGGCTATTTGTATACGAGAGAGGGAAGGGGGGGTGGCGGCTATGCTCAGCGCTAGGAACCGATCGGGGCGTAGGGCTGGGGCGAGCAGCGCGTAGGGCGGAGAGGGCTGTTGGGGATGATTCCGACGCGTGGGCCTTGGGCGTCAGCGAGACGGGTTGGCTGCGGCGCGGGCTCGGCTGGAAGTGAGCAAAGGGAGGAGGGGTGTGCGACGGCGCTCGCGGCGCGCGGGTGGTGGAGCGGGCCGTGGCTTGCGCGGGGCCGCGAGGGGGAGAGGGGAGGTGGGTGAGGAAGCGGCCGGCTGGCTTGCGGGCCAGGAAGCGGGGAGGGAAAAAAGGGAGAGTGCGACGCAGGAGTTGGGCCGGAGGTCGGCCCAGGCGGGGAGGGGAGACGGGCCAGCGCGGTGAGGGGAGGGAGGGAGCACGCGGCTGGGCCAATGGAGGTCGTGGGCCGCGCCGGAAGAAAAGGGAAGGACGGGCCGAAATGGGAAAGTGGAAGAGAGGGTTGGGTCCAGCTTGCCATTTTCTTCTCTTTTCTTAACTCTTTTGCAAATTTGTTTTCAAATTCAAAATTCAATACTGATTTGAAATCAAAACAGTTTGAAGAGTTTTGAAAACATTTTCCCTAGGTTTTGAAAATAAAACTTGAGTTTGAATTTGTAAAATTTTCATAAATCTTTTATTTGCTTTCTAAATAGAATAAATCCGATTCGCCCTATACGGGTTTAATAAAATCATTTACCACACAATAAAATATGCAATGGCATGAATGCAACATGAAAATGAGAAATAAATTTTATTTTCCTCCTCTAATAAATGAGCCACCCTAATTAATTTCTAATTCCTTTTATTAAATTGGGGAAAAATTAAATCAGGGTGTTACATATCATCACATGGCCTCCATGGTCCATCGATCTTGACATCACTTGCTCTTCACCATCGCTTCGGTCCTTCGGTGCCAAGTCTTGCTTAAGCCTCCCGACACTCAGTACCAATGGCTTCAAAGCCTCCAACTTGCCATTCACCTTCGCAACCGGTCCATCAAGCCAAGTCTTGCCTTAATCTTCGCCATCTTAGCCACATGACCACATGTCATGTTTCATGTGCATTAAGATCCTTCTTCACATGTGTGAGCCTTGCAACATCCTCCAAGCCATTTCACCTCTATGGCATATGTTGCTCACACATGATCACCTGTGGACTAATCACCTGTGTAATTCACTTCAAACACATATTAGTCCACCTAAGTTGTCACTCAATTACCAAAACCAAACAAGGACCTTTCAATCTCCCCCTTTTTGGTAATTGATGACAACTCTACAAAGATATGGAAATTAAGCTTATTCCAAGCTAGCACTTCACAAGAATGTAAATTGCTAACTTGGTTTGGATTCATGTTGCTTGCCCAAGCTATTTTACCATGTGTAAATGATTTTGGACAAGTAGCACAAACCCGAATTGGTAGTATTAGCTCCCCCTACATATGTGCTAAAGTGTTTGGAAATGAAACTTGCACATATGCATAGATATTGAAGTGTGGGAGAGTAATTACTACCAAAAGGTGCTAAGGTGTATAGAATAACCTTTGAAGCGTGTTATCGATGAAGTTTTTTTCTTTTTTACACCTTCCTTAGCACCAAAGAGTTGCCAGACATCATAAAAACTAGAAAACCCTGTGAGATCAACATTAATAGCAAGGGTCTAGTTTTGCATGAAAAAGTACAAGTCTAGCTATCAACCTATGCATGCTAGTTATCAAATCATCAATTAAATCCTATAACTAGCATACACCACACAAGCATGCATATAAAATTTTAAAAACTTATGCAATGCAATCAAGCACATGATTATGCACATATCAAATGCAACAACCAAGTTCATGAGCTTGCTCCCCCTACTTGTGTGCTCTCATTGTCCAAGAATTTTGATCCTCCAATCTTGCTCCCTCTTGATCCATGTCCATCTTCTTTTATCCCCCTTTGTCCTTGACATGTTTTTGCCACAATTTCTCCCCTAACATATCATATCATATCTTTGTCACTTTCTCCCCCTTTGTCATCAATGACCATAAAAGATATGCTCTTTTCTCTCAAAGGGTGACACTAGAGTAGATGGTTGACACTTGAGTCTTCATTTTTGATGGACACCACCATATGTGTTGGAATGACACCATGTGTAGGATCTTTGACCTTGATACCAATAGATGGGGCACCTCCCCTATGTCATAGCATGGTTCATCCAAATGATAAACACGAGGTCTTGTTGGTGAGGGAAGCTTTGCTTGATTTGATCACTTAAAGTTGAGGATCACTTGAAGTCTTGCAGGATACCACTTGAATGAAAGTTTAAACTTGATATCCATTTGCATTATTGTCTTCTTCTTGAACTCTTATCATCTTCATGAGCTTCTCATTTGTGACTTGAACTATCAAATTTTCACAAGATATCTAACTCGGTTTGCTCTAGAGTAAGCTTCTTCACATATCTTTAAATGGTTATCTTACTCATGTTGAATTAGACACTTGAATGCTCATCTTCCAGATCAAGTACTTGGGTTTACTAGCTCATGAACAAATCCATATACTAACCACTAGATCATATAATCAATCAAGCAATAGTGGTAGGCTATGAATTTAAACTTTTCATTTGTTATGCATGATCCTATTGAGCATGTACTATATGCACTAACCGCATACTAGTAAGGGATGAAATGATCATGCACATTACAATAGTACCTTTGCTACCTTGGAGTAGAGGATAGTCATTTGATTCCAATTAAGCTCCAAATAGCAATGTGAAGTCCATGGTGAAGACCAATAGATACCAATTTGATAGAACAAATTTTCACCCATGTGAAAAAGTGCACTATCTTGTTGTGGTTGGCTTGCTTCTTCATTTGATCGTAGCTTGCATATGAATACCATTTGTTTATATCAATAGTGAATACCACTTGAATGCTTCAAGATTTTGCTCTCTTTTGGGTGTTGCTTGCTTTCTTGATCAATCCTTTTGATTTCTTCAACTAAGCATCTCCAATGTCCCTTTAGATCACCACTTCCATGTTAGCCTTCCAAGCCAAGCTTGGTTAACCTACCAAAGGCGGCAAGCCCCTACAAAAGGGAGAAGTGAGCTCTCTCCAAAGATTCATCTTTGATACTCACTTGAATTGACTTTGTTTGGTTGATTCATTTGAACTCTTTTTGAAATGTGACTTTGAATTCTTCTTTGAGTCATTTTCTTTCTTCCAAATGATCTTCAATTTGATACTAGAACTTGATCTTTATCTTCATCTAGGTGTTGGTCTGGATCTTCAATTTGAGTACCAAATGTGTGCCAAGTACACTCCTTAATCAAATGAACTTGTACTCATCTTTGTCGTGCTTCTAGCTCATTTCAAAACCAAACATAGGTCCCTCAACCACTTATAAACATGATTCCAACTTGAGGACCTTTCAATCAAAGTGACTCTAGATCAATTCAATAATTGTCACTTTTCTAGTAGATTCTGTCCTTCTCAAAGAAACATTCATATCTCCCAAAATATAAGTCCAATGACCCTGAAATTTGGTGGAGATGTGCTTCTCTAAGTATTCTAGTAGCCATAAAAATTTGAGCTTCATTGGCTTTCTAGATTGCTACCAGATTTCAATTCTTTCCATAATACTACATGCTGAAAACTGCTGCACTATAGCTGACAAGGTCCACTCCAAAAATGAACCATCACTTATCCAATAATCATGAATTTTGCACAGCAACTAATACCATAAGTGTAGAGCATGTGTACCAAATTTCAAGCCAATACAAAAAGATTTGATCACTCAAACATGGCTATCTTCTCAGCTCACTCAGATTTTGCAATATTGATCAACTTTGAGCAATTGAGCTATACTCTATCAATTTGAATCAAACTTGAGCTAACTTGTTTGAATACTCTCACAAGACATATATCCATTCAAACTAACTCAATTTGATCACTTAAGCATTAAATCCATTCAATCATCTTATAGCAAGCAACATATGCATATATATCCAATTCAATCATCTCATATGCATCTAAAAGAACATGATCAACTAGAGATATACCTTAGTAGCTCATGATCATCCAAATAGCAAGATTCTACTCAATTCGATTGCAAGCCTTCAAAAATTCCAATCAATCACCACAACTTGAACTTTGCACTTGTATGTTATAGCACTTGGACTTCACTTCACTTGACTTGGCATTGGGATGAGAATAGCAATAAGCTTCATTACTTGACTCAATCACATGATGAATAATATAAAATCAATTGAATCAAGCCTCCAATGCCATGCTACCTACACACATTCATCCACTAGTTGATGGTACCCAAACTTGTTTGGGTCCTCTCAAGTTAGGTTCAACATACTTTGGCATAGCCATAGTATGAGTAGCGGGATGAGTTGCAATAGTAGCCTTAGAAGTACCATTTTCATTCTTTCTAAGCACAATATTATCATAAATTGAAATAGGCTTAGAAGTGTTACCTAGGGGACATGAATTTGCCATGTGTCCCCTTTCCCGGCATGAGTAGCAACTTCTCTTTGATTGAGCCTTCTCTTCCTTGCCCATTTGTTGCTTCTCATTGCCTTGCCTCTCATGAGTTGCTTGATCCTTCTTCTCAAGCTTGTTAGGACACTCCGAGGCAAAGTGTCCCATATCATCACATTTGTAGCACTTGATGTGAGCCAAATCTTTCTTCTTTTCTTCATTCTTGCTCATCATCATCTTGGCATCTTGAATGTGAGTTGGATGCCTTGCTCTTCCACCCCTTCTTGTTTTCTTCTTCTTCTTCAAGTCACCACCATCATGATTGATCTTGATTTGATCTTGGGGCTTCTTCTCTTGGTCAACTTGTGGCTTTGGTTGAGGCTCATCTTGTTGCTTCACCAATCTCTTGGTTGGGCACATAGAGGTGAGATGCCCTCTAGTGCGGCACTTGAAGCATTTGACATGCTTGAGCCTCTCTTCTTCCTTCTTCAACTTGAGCTTCTCCTTGTTGGGGCAAGCATTTGCAATATGTCCCATCTCATGGCACCGATAGCACATGAAATGAGATAGCTTCTCTTGTTCCTGCTTCTTCATCTCTCTTTCATACTTCTTCTTTCCCCATCTTTTTCCTTTGATCTTGCTCTTGTTGAAGCCAATCTCACTCTTGTCACCATAGCTCTTTTGATTCTTCAACATGTGCTCAAAGGTGACTTTGGAGTTGTAGCACCTCTCTAACTTGTTGCTCAAATTCTTCACTTCACTTTTGAGCTCATTGTTCTCCTTCAAAATGGTAGTCTCACAAGACATAGAAGTAGAACAAGCATCTATATGTGAAGAACATGGCATAGATGTTAAATCATCACAAGAGGTGGATGCATGCTTCTTCTCTACATCACATGGGTTAGCACAAATATGTGATTGATCATTTGACCCAAATGATGAGCTCTCACTAGATTTAGTTTCTTCATTAGAAAGCTTCTTAGTGAGAAAAGCATGGTCTTGTACCAAGTTATCATGAGCAACACTAAGTTCCTCATGAGTCAATTTAAGCTCATCTTGTGAACAAGTAATTACATAAAGTAGATGCTTTTGTTGTTCACATGCATTCTTTAGAAATGAGTTTTCTTTTGTCAATTTGATTGTTTTAGACATCTTATTTTCTAAAGCTTTGGTGAGTCTACATACAAGCTCAAAGTTTGGATCATCACAATCAACAACCACATTTGCAATTGATACATTGGTGTCACCATGTGACATGAAGCAATGTGGTGTAGATGGAGAGCTTGTAGAGATATCACTCTCATAGCCGTCATCATCATCATCATCAAGTGTGCATGGAATGGCATCATCATTTGCACCACTTGAGCTTTGGCTATGGTCACCATCATCCTTGTCAAGTGATCTTGTGGATTGATCATCATCATCATCACTTGACCATGAGGTGGAGCAATCCTCCACAACTATCATGTTGTGGTCATGCTCAACACCCTCATGTGCCTCTTCCTTGGGCTCACTAACATCATCATCTTTTGGAGCACTCTCATACTTGTCGTTGAGGAACTTCCACATGTGATGGGAGGACTTCATATCCATGATCTCACTAAAGATATTATCATGCAAGGATCTAAAAATGATGTTAGTAGCTTGGCACTCGAGATCTAGGCATTTCTCTTGTGCTTGAGTTAGATTCTTTTCATCCAACACATGAGAAAGGCCTACATCTATGATCCACCACATTTGAGGGCAAATAAACTTGAAATTACACATCATCCAAGTTTTCCATTGTGTAAAGTGAGTGCCATCAAAAATGTGTGGACAATCAATGCCTAGCCCGTTAATCACCATCCTCTCGGGTCGGTAAAGACCACAAATGAGAGACCTAGCTCCGATACCACTTGAAGGGTCGAGATAGAGGACTAGAGGGGGTGAATAGTCTTTTCTAAAATTAATCGCAACGGCTAACCGAAACAAATGCGGAATTAAAACTATCGGTCTAGCCAAGACTACACCCCTCTACTTATACTCTATGACACAAAAGATCCTAAACAATGCAAATAAGGTGTCGGGCTAGGTAGAGCTCACCTAAATAATCTAGCTTGCAAGGTTACACAATCCTAAGCAACTAGTACTCAAACACCGGGGAGCTCCTACACAATCTAGTAAGCAAAGCACAAGGCTCCTAAGCTCACTAGCAATGCTCAATAACAAGGCTATACGAGCCAAATTAGAGAACTCAAATTACTTAGCTACACAAACTAAGCAATGTGACTAACAAGGCTACTCAAGCCAATTAGTCACGCAAGAGAGCTACTTCTAGGCTACACAAGCAAAGAAGGTAACTAGCAATCTACACAAGCTAACTAATTACAAGAGCAACTACACAAGCACAATATATATGAAAGTAGATACAAGCTTGTGTAAGGGGAATGCAAACCAATGGGATGAACAAGGTTGACACGGTTATTTTATCCCGAGGTTTCACTTGGTCGCCACCAAGCTAGTCCCCGTTGAGGCAAGACCAAGGTTGCCGCCGATCCTCTTGCTAGTGGTGACCCTAAGTCACACTCTCCACGATGGAGTGCTCACCAAGAGCTCTATCTTCGATCCGGCCGGACCACTTGGCGCTCTTCGCGCCTCTCTCTACTAGAGTTGCTCTTCGCGATCTCCCGCGGGGCGAGCACAATGCCCCTCACAATCCTTCTCCGGAGCCACGCACAATCTTCACGCGGGCTTCACGACGGAGACTCGATCACCAAGCCGTCTAGGAGGTGGCAACCTCCAAGAGTAACAAGCTCCACCGGCTTGTAACACGAACACCTAGTGCCACTCGATGCAATCTCTCAATGCAACGCACTAGCGATCACTCACTCGCTATCGATTCGCACACTAGCAAGCACAAGCGAGTTAGAGGGCTCCCAAGCACATCCACACCAGCCACCAAGGCTTTGGAGTGCTCAACCACCGGCCCAAGGCCGGTTACCAACGCTATTTATAGCCCCAAGGGCTAACTAGTCGTTGCCCCTTCACTGGGCAAACTGCGCTAGCATCGGACGCTCCACACGGGACCATCGGACGCTTAGGCCAGCGTCCGATGCACGGATTCTCGCCACGTGTCCCCCACGTTCAACTTTGGCCGAGCAATCCCAACGGTTATATTACTTCCCGCGCCAGTTAAAGTGGCATCGGACGCGCCGATGCCTCTGCTCAGAACTGCGCAAACCTGCACTCACATCGGACGCGCCGGACGCTTAGCATCGGACGCTAAGGGCCAGCGTCCGATGACACACCAGAGAGGTTCTAGAGAGGACATAAACACATCAGACGCGTCCGATGGTTCCACATCGTATGCAGGCCAGCGTCCGATGCTCCCTGGAAAGCACGCTCGCGCCACGTCACCTGCATCAGACTCTGCAACAGTGATTCCTCAGCGTCCGTTGCCAGCGTCCGATGCTCCACGACCCTAGATGTAGGGTGGATGCTTCCGAGAAGCACAGCGATACACTATACAACTTTAGAAACCCAATGCAAAAACCCAAAACCAAATCGGAAGTCGGACGGTCGAACTGCGGACGGGGCTGCGCAGAACTTAGAGCATCGGGCGCTGTCCAGCGTCCGATGTAAGTCTGCCTGACGCGTCCAATGTGAAATAGGCAGCGAGAAAACCTTACTGCATAGCCATCGGACGCTGCTACAGTGAAAGCTCAGCGTCCGATGCCAAGGCCTCGGAGCGTCCGATGACAACGGAGCATCTGATGCCTAGTTGCCTGATGCGTCCGACGCAAAAAGAACGTTTCCGAATCCTCACTGCATGACCATCGGACGCTGGACTGTAGCATCTGATGTCAGCGTCCGATGCCCCTTTAAAAACACAGAATCTAACACGTGGCAGCGACGCGTCCGATGTGATGAACACAGCGTCCGATGCTCTCGTGTTCAGCGTCCGATGCTCCTGAAACTGCACAGTTCTTCCGCGGATTCAACCCGATCTCCTCCGAATCAAAAGCTCTAAGGCTTAGACTTGGTATGAGGAGTTCCAAGGATGTTAGTGAGCTGTCCCTAAGAGATCATGGCTCAAACCTAACTCCAACTCAGTGAATCGGAAGAAATCGGGGCAAGGGAGAGAAAAACTGATCCAACACGAGAAATGACCGATCTACTTGTTCGTGAGGTTTGAGTAGAATTCCTTCGGTGGAAATGATCCCTTCACAGCAAAGAACAAGTTGGTTCAAACGGTTTTGTAAAAGACACAGCAAAAAGGGAGATCAAGCGATGGGAAAATTGAGACCAAAAGCAAAACACGAAGAACAACTCAAGAACGCGAATCACAATCTCAATTGCCAGCCGAAATTCGTCCCCACGAGGAGACAACGGGAATCAGGTCCCGTTTCTGCAAAATCCAAATACACAGAGGTATGATTCACCGTCTCTGTGGATCTCAGTAGCTACAGCAGGGATGTGGGAGAACAGGAAACCCTAAGTGGAGAATAGCAAATGACTGAGATAGTTTGGAGGGAGGGGCTGCCTCTCCTATTATAGCCTAATATAATTATTCCCCTTCTACCCGTACGGCTAATGAGCGAGCAGGCGAACCCTAAGGGTATTCCTGACCAAATCGAAGTGTAGTCGATCCGACGGCCATGTCCGCACATCAGGTAGCTTCGCCTCGACATGACCTCACTGGATGCCGCCACATGCCGCCAAGCGCCGCTCGTCCTTTTCACGGACCTCCCCCCGGTTTTGAGGCCGAAACCGGGAAACCTGGGCCATCCCCAGGTTTTGAGGCCAAAACCGGGAAACCTGTCGTCCATCAGCTGAGTTTTGTGGCCCAAACTCAGAAACCCATCAACGCCCAGGTTTTGAGGCCCAAACCTGGAAACCGTCCTCAACCCGAGTTTTGTGGCCCAAACTCAGAAACCGGCCGCACCCAGGTTTTGAGGCCCAAACCTGGAAACTGTCCACTCGGTGGTTTTTCTGTGGCTCAACCACCAAACCGACGCCGTAGAGGGATGCACCGCCCGTGCACCCCATCCACTCGCAAGTCTTCACTTGTCGTTGTCCCAGGCTATCAGCCACCACGGCCAATCCTTAGGCCACCGGTCCATCAGTCCAAGCCTCACGTCTGTCCTTCACCGCTCCAGGTCCATCAACACGACATGTCTCTACTTGACCTTCACCTTGCCCTCGATCACCGTATCCGAGCTCGACACCTGCACAACACAAGCCAAAGAACATGTGCATCATACTAGTTGACAATCACTCATCATCTCAAGATCTGGCATACACACATGTATCATCATCAGTTGAAATAGGCTTAGAATTTTTACCTAGGGGACATGAATTAGCCATGTGTCCCCTTTCCCGGCATGAGTAGCAAATTCTCTTTGATTGAGCCTTCTCTTCCTTGCTCATTTGTTGCTTCTCATTGCCTTGCCTCTCATGAATTGCTTGAGCCTTCTTCTCAAGCTTGTTAGGACACATCGAGGCAAAGTGTCCCATATCATCACTGATGTGAGCCAAATCTTTCTTCTCTTCTTGATTCTTGCTCATCATCATCTTGGCATCTTGGATATGAGTTGAATGCCTTGTTCTTCCGCCTCTTCTTGTTTTCTTCTTCTTCATCAAGTCACAATCATGATGGTTGTTCTTGATTTGAACTTGGGGCTTCTTCTTTTCATCTTGTGGCTTCATCATTGGCTTCTTGGTTGGGCAATACTTAGCAAAGTGTCCCATTTCATGGCACCGGTAGCACATGAAATGAGATTGCTCCTTTTCTTCTTGCTTCTTCATTTTCTTGTTCAAGCCAATGCCACTCTTGTCACCGTAGCATCTTTGATTCTTCATCAAATTCTCGAAGGTGACTTTGGAGTTGTAGCACCTCTCTAACTTGTTGCTCAATTTCTTCACTTCACTTTTGAACTCATTGTTCTCCTTCAAAATGTCAGTCTCACAAGACATAGAAGTAGAACAAGCATCTATATGTGAAGAACATGGCGTAGATAATAAATCATTACAAGAGGTGGATACATGCTTCTTCTCTACATCACATGGGTTAGCATAAATATGTGATTGATCATTTGACCCAAATGATGAGCTCTCACTAGTTTTAGTTTCTTCATTAGAAAGCTTTTTAGTGAGTAAAGCATGATCTTGTACCAAGTTATCATGAGTAACACTAAGTTCCTCATGAGTCAATTTTAGCTCATCATGTGAACAAGTAGTAACATAAAGTAGATTCTTTTGTTGTTCACATGCATTCATTAGAAATGAGTTTTCATTTTTCAATTTTAATGTTTTAGCCATATCATTTTCTAAAGCCTTAGTGAGTCTACATACAAGCTCAAAATTTGGATCATCATAATCAACTACCACATTATCAATTGATACCTTAGTGTCACCGTGTGACATGAAGCAATGTGGTGTAGAGGGAGAGCTTGTAGAGACATCACTCTCATAGCCATCATCCTTGTCAAGTGATCTTGTGGATTGATCATCATCATCATCACTTGACCATGAGGAGGAGCAATCTTCCACAATCACCAAGTTGTGGTCATGCTCATCATCCTCATGTGCCTCTTCCTTGGGCTCACTAACATCATCATCATTTGAGGCACTCCCATACTTGTCATTGAGATACTTCCATATGTTATGGGAGGACTCCATATCCATGATTTCACTAAAGATATCATCATGCAAAGATCTAAAAATGATGTTAGTAGCTTGGCACTCGAGATTTAGGCATTTCTCTTATGCTTGAGTTAGATTCTTCTCATCCAACACATGAGAAAAGCCTACATCTACAATCCACCACATTTGAGGGCAAATAAACTTGAAATTGCATATCATCCAAGTTTTCCATCGTGTAAAGTGAGTGCCATCAAAAATGTGTGGACAATCAATGCCTAGCCCATAAGTCACCATCCTCTCGGGTCGGTGAAGACCACAAATGAGAGACCTAGCTCCGATACCACTTGAAAGGTCGAGATGGCAGACTAGAGGGGGGTGAATAGTCCTTTTTAAAATTAAACGTACCGGCTAACCAAAACAAATGCGGAATTAAAACTATTGGTCTAGCCAAGACTACACCCCTCTACTTATACTCTATGACACCTTAAAAAAGATCCTAAACAATGCAAATAAGGTGTCGGGCTAGCTAGAGCTCACCTAACCAAATCTAGAAGCAAGGTCACACAAACCTATGCAACTAGTACTTCAAATACGGGGGAGCTCCTACACAATCTAGTAGCAAAGCACAAAGCTCCTAAGCTCACTAGCAATGCTCAATAACAAGGCTATACAAGCCAAATTAGAGAGCTCAACTTAGTTACACAAACTAAGCAACTAAACACTAGCACAAGAATGAGTATTGAAATACAAACTAGTGAAGGAACGAGGCAGCCGGTACTACCGGGCTGCTAGGCCGGTACTACCGACCACTAGGGTCGGTACTACCGATGTATACAACCGTTACTACCGGGCACCTACAGAAAGCTACGAAATCAAAGTGAGTGAGATGCGATTTCAGATCTAGTAATGACCCCACTTCCCTAAGTGTTGTAGATGAAGAATGTAGCTTTCCCAAGTCTTGGTTCCTTGACAGAAGGTAGATCGAGTCTTCCCAACCTAAGAAAGAGTCAAGGAGGGAGGAAGAACACAAAGAACACAAGAACAAGCATAATCTTCAAGGAAACAAGAACAACAAGAGAGGGGGCCACAAGATTTTATCCCGATGTTCACTTAGTTGCCACCGAGCTAGTCCCCATTGAGGCAAACCCAAGGTTGCCGCCGATCCTCTTGCTAGTGGTGACCCTAAGTCATGCTCTCCACGATGGAGTGCTCACCAAGAGCTCTAGCTTTCAATCCGGCCGGACCACTTGGCGCTCTTCGCGCCTCTCTCCACTAGAGTTGCTCTTCGCGATCCCCGCGGGGCGAGCACAATGCCCCTCACAAAGCTTCTCCAGAGCCACGCACAATCTTCTTGCGAGCTTCACGACGGAGACAACCACCAAGCCATCTAGGAGGTGGCAACCTCCAAGAGTAATAAGCACCACCGGATTGCAACTCGAACACCTAGTGCCAACTCTTGCAAACTCTCATGCACCACACTAGAATCCCTCACTCACACAATCGGATAAGCACTAATAAGCATATGTGAGTTAGAGGGCTCCTAAGCACTTCTCAATCATGGACACAAAGTCCCTAGGGTGCTCAACCCCATCCAAGGGCCAGCCACCCCTCTATTTATAGAGGGGAGCCACCAACTAGCCATTTTCCCCTTTTCCCGAACTCACACGGTCACAGTCGGTACTACCGACGAGAGGGTCGGTACTACCAGCGGTCAATATGACCGTTAGGACAGCCTTCCTAACACAGTCGGTAGTAGGGTCGGTAGTAGGGTCGGTACTACCGGGGCCGGTACTACCAACCTTATGGTGGTACTACCGGTGGGCCAAAACTTTCCCTACACAGAACGCCTCCAAACTTCCTCCAAACGTTGTTACTACCGACCACTAGGGTCAGTACTACCGGCCTTATGGCGGTACTACTGGTAGGCCAAACCTTCTCCCGAACAGAGAGTTTGCGCGCTGCCTTCTTAGGTCGGTACTACCGACCACCAGGGTCGGTACTACCGGCTGCACCAGCCTGAGCTCCGCGCTAAAACGGCCATAACTCTTAGCTCCGAACTCCGATTTCGATGATCTTGGACATTTTAGAAAGCTAACTCAGAGGGCTACACAACCCACATATAGATAAACTAACTCACAAAGGATTATTACAGAATTCCAATCCAAGACCCATCCTAGAGTTCAGAACACACCGAAAAGCCTCCTTCTCTTCTCCGAGTTGATCCAAATCAACTCCAACACCTTCTCCTTTGCAAATTTGCCAACACCACTAAGTGTACACCATCATGTGCATGTGTGTTAGCATTTTCACAATCATTTTTCAAAGGATTTTCACTTGCACTCACCACGCCACTCGATCCTAGTAACAACGCAATGTTAGATCGCTCAAGTGGCACTAGATGGCCGATATACAAACAAGTTTTCTCCTCTTGATAGTACAGCCATCTATCCTAAACCCAGTCATCAACTTCTCTACTCACCTATGACCGGTGAAATGAAATTCCCTACTACACATATACCTGTTGGTAGTTCTTAACTTCACTAAAGATAGAGCTAGGCGAGAAAAGGGAAAGAGACGAAGACGGATGGCTTCTTGGGTTATCCCCTTAATGGTGAAGGTGCCGCAAATCTCCAAAAATTGTTGGAGGTGAGCATTGGCATCCTCATGGGCTTTGCCACAGAACGGGCTAGCTTGGACCATCGTGATCAGAGCCAGTTTCAACTAAAAATTGAGGTTGGCATCGATCACGGCTGGTCCTATCGCTACATTGGCGGCAGAAGGAGCAGAAAACTCACGAATCGTCTTATTGGCCATCGTGAAGGTAGAACGAGATAAGAAAGAAAGAAGTTGAAGAAGATGAAGGAAAAAGATAAGAAGGACTGAGGAAAGAAAGATTGGGGAAAGATGGGATTCGCTAAGCGGGAGCTTAAGTGAAGATAAATTCGATAAGGACTCGAAGGATACACCATTTGCCTTCCTCGGCAACGGCGCCAGAAATGCTTGTTGGTAGTTCTTAACTTCA
Organism: Coix lacryma-jobi var. lacryma-jobi; assembly: GCA_009763385.1. Taxonomy (NCBI): domain Eukaryota; kingdom Viridiplantae; phylum Streptophyta; class Magnoliopsida; order Poales; family Poaceae; genus Coix; species Coix lacryma-jobi. The sequence continues at coordinate 113,806,324 of CM019830.1, read as the reverse complement.
CGAAAGATAGAGCTAGGCAACTATCCCCGGTAACGGCCCAGAAATGCTTGTTGAGACTTGCTAACGTCGTTACTAGGAGTATACTATGGAATCTATCCCTGGCAACGGCGCCAGAAATGCTTGTAGCAAGTCCAGTCACTATACCTAAAAGAGTGAAGCTAAAGTAGCTGTCTACTAATGTCAAATGGGTTTGTCAATCCCGACACTAGTAGGAGCTAGCTAGAGAGATTGCAATCTACCTAGAGGAGATTCTGCAAGCGCACAGAACTATCATAGTAGCACTTCGCCTGGGAGTACCAGGTATCGATTTATTTGATCCCAAAGGAAGGCTAGGGTGGTGTATGAGTTGAGTCAAGGAGGGGATGAGAGTCGAAGAATAAGAAAGGGAAAAGGAGAGAAGAGAAGAGAGGAGATGAAAGGCTAGAAAGAATTTATGAGTGGATAGGTAAGGATGAAATGAATGGTTAAGGTAAGGTGGATGGATAGGTAGATAGGGGGGAAAGATAACTAAGGATAACTAATATAACTAACTAATAATTAATAACTACTCCTAGATAACTACGAAGCAAGATAGGCAAATGCCAAATAAGCAACCAAGTTAAGTATAGTTTTATTCCTATCTTGTCAAGTACCGAGGCGTACTAGCCTTTACCACTGACTTAGGTTGAACTCTAGCACAACGAGCCTTACTGTTAAACTAGACCAACTACGTGGTGGAATTCAAGGAGCACAGGGCTGTCACCACCTGCTTGCTACCACAGCTATCCGGGGGTCTAGCCGTATCTGAAGGTAAGTCTATAACTAAGCACCATGCCTAGTTATATTCTAACTATCTCTACCCTGGCCTAGAATAGAGACACCCTTGTGGACGTCACAGCAAATACTTGACTTAATAAGGTAAACACTAAACTAACTAAGCAACCTATTGGCAAAGATCAAACACTAAGCACACTAGAGATTAACTACTATGGCTAAGTGAATTGAAATGTAGGATAGCTAGGTACTCAAGCAATCAATCAAGTATACTACTCAATACTGGCAAGTAAAATAAAGTAATACTTGAAATGATGAACTAGAATATAGTAAAGTGCTTGAGTTACAAGAGCAAAACCTGAACTGGAGATGAATGAAGACTCTTTCCAACTCCAAGACCGATTACTCGCACGCTTCTACTCTTGAGCTAAGCCTTGAGCAGCGCTTCCGCGAGGGCAATGAGGCAAGGATGCCTTGCTCTACTAGCTACCTACTTGCCTAAGCTTGGCTACATCCTAAGCTATTAGCTCTCTAGCTTTAGCCTTGTTTTGCTTCTTCCTTCCTTTCCTTGCTTGATATGAAGTGACACCTCCAGGGGGGTATTTATAGTATAGAGGTGGAGTAGGGGCTACTCCACCGCCACATCATCGATCCGCGTGATGATGGATGAGAGCCCTTGGATCGTAACCTCCTTCAGATCAATGGTGGAGAAGAATTAAGCATGTGCTTCTTTAATTCAACATGTGCTTCTTTGCATGGCGACATGCATGATCCACTCCACTCCCTCCTGAGCCCTCCGATGCCACTGACCTAGTGACCGAGGGCTAAGATTTGGCCCTGGGTGGTCACACGGATCAGTGACATGGCAGGGGAGAAGTTTGGGCGCCACCTAGGTGGCGGGCGCCACCCCACTAGGGCCCAAATGGGCCCTGGTGAGTGGTCTCGGCCCCTGGTGGGTCCATTCTCCAAATTTGGTCCAAATCCTGCATTCAAATAAAAATCTATGGACATGTGGAATTTGGTTAGTTTGAAACCTATTTGACTACTTTTCATGCCATTTTGGTGAATTTTTGGGTAAAATATTGATGGTAAAATAAGTGTTTAAGGACCATCAACAAGCTCCCCCAAGCTAACATGTTGCTCGTCCTCGAGCAACAATGCGGTTTAAGCATGAGCATGAAATGGATTGCACTTAAGATGTATACAAGTGCATATTGTATAGTGAGAAATAACTTAGTGTATATCATTAATCATAGCAATGTGGGGCTTATAGCTTTTCACTTCAAACATGCAAGAGTGAAATAAAGCAGTAGATAGGAAACTTTTATCTTGCTTAGGTTTGATGTAACACCCTAAAATTTCTCCAAAGCCCAATAGTTGAAAATGCTTTAATTATGATTTTTGTGAGCATTTAACATAGGGGATAAATAATTTTTGTTGAATTAAAATTATAGTGGCAACATGTTTATGCATTCATGCTGGTGCACTATATTTATTTGGGTGTTTGGTTTTTGCTAAAATTCAAATGAATTCAAATTTCATTTGAGAATGATTTGAAAAGCCTTTAAATAAAATGAAAAAGCTTTCTTTCCTCTCTCCCCTCTCCCCCTCCCTTTCGGCCCAGGCAGCCTGGCGGCCCAACCCGCCGGCGCGCCCTCTCCTCTTTCTCCCTCTCCCCGCTGGGCTTCTCTCCCCCTCCCTCTTTCTTCCGCGCGGCCCAGCAGGCCGGCCCGCCCGCGCCGCATGCAACCGGCCGCTCCCTCCCCTTCTCTCTCTCTGGCAACCCGGGCCCGCGTGTCAGCCGCCTCCTCCCTCCTTCTCTGCGTCGCCGCCGAGCGCAACCGCCGCGGCCGCACTCCCCCGCTTCTCCCGCGCCCGCTCCCACGACTCCGGGACGTCCTTCGCCGATATAGCGGACGCACCCGCACCCCGCCCCCTTCTCCCTCATTTCTCTCCCGCAGCGCCGCTCAGCAGAACACCCGAGCAACCGTGCCGAGCGCCTCCGCGCCTTTGCCGCCAACCGCCGTCGTCGCCTCGCCGTCCGGCGAGTTTCCGCCCGAATTCAACTCCCTCCAAGCTCCGCCGCGTCGTGGTGAAGCCGCCGAACCTTCTCCCTCTCTCTTTAGTGCTCAGTTTCGCCCTAACCGCTGTTTTCCTTAAGCAGAATCTCGCCGGCCGCCGGTCTCCGCCGTTCGTCGCGGTTCGCCGTCGTCCGAGCTCCTCCTCCACTCCGCTCCGCCTCGGTGAGGCCCCCTTGCCTCCCTCTAGCTCGCCGACCCCTTGGTTTGGCCTGTGGTGGACCCTATGCCCGAGCCCGCGAGCTCCGTGGCTTCGGCCATGGCGTTCACGCGCCCGGCGTCGCGCATGGTGCCGCGACGTCGTGGCCTCAGCGCGTCCTCGGCTCGCCGTGCGCGTTCCCCCCCGCCTTGCTCTAATCAGGGCCGCCATCGCAGATCCAACGCGTCGCAGCGCCCGGTACCCCTTCGCCGGCCGATTTCGCTAAAGAGCCCCCGTGGAAAGCGGGAATCAACCCGCACTCCACCAGGCACTATTCCCTGTGCCTAGAAAATCTTGCAACCAGGCCCCTGTATTTCTTCAGAATTGAGGCGCAGTCCAGCTGAATGCGAAATTGATTTAAAATTCAATTTAAATTCCGATTTAAATTTCAAATGGATTTCAGTCTATTTACAGATATGCCACTACACTATTTTGCTTATAAAATCCACGTTTTAGCTCCGTTTTGATCCGTTCAAATTGCGTTAGCTTCGTAATTTAGTGCTCTATCCGTTTATACCCCTGTTAGCCTGTTTTGGACAGTTTAGCTTTAGAGTCCAAGTTAATCTTGTTTAGGGCTTTATATATACCGTTTCGATCGTAACTTTCACGCCGTAACTCCGTTTTCGATGAACCAAAACTTGTTGTGATCGTAGAAACGCGTACTTCAGTTTTACCAAAGTTTTATTTCAGTTTATTACTATTTGGTGTATTTTTCTAATAATAGCCTTGTTTGCATCGTGTATGTTTGCACCTGGAATGCGTGGTGATGTTGTGATCGAGTAGACGGTGAGTCGGTGTGGTGCGACCAGGACCCCTCTTTCTTCGACCAGCAGGAAGATCAGCCTTTCGACAACCAAGGCAAGTTAGCATGGGATCTCCTTGTTTACCTATACACTTTACTTTAATCACTCATTTATGCATGTGTCCAATTGAGCAACCTTAGAAAACCCACTTAGCTTTGTTATCTGTGATGTTCTTGTCTCCGTGGGAAATATGCATATGGGTAGAATGCTAGTGCTAACTGACTTATAACGGATCCAGTCCAATGATAATTTTGTTCTCATGATGTTATGTTGTTAAACGGTTAATAAAACTTGCTGTTAGCAAAAGCTGGGATTGACAGTGCTACCATGAGTGCTATATGGCTCTGGTTTTAGCTCAGTACACTGGACCTTTTCTAACTTGTTAGCGGTGACCCGAAAGGGCGCATAAGGGGCTTGCCACTTTGGGTGTAGGGCTGCTCCTATTCCTATGTGTATAGCTGCGATGGCCTTGTGCCATAGGAAAGGGGGGTTACTACATCTGCCTGCCAAGGAAACCTAGCGGCCCTCACATGTTAGACGAACCAACGAAAGGCTTCATAGTGTGCCCCGCCGATCTACCTCGGAAGTGGATCAAGAGGTTGGCCGCCTCGGGCACAAGGGTAACACGGCTTGTGGGTAAAGATGCACAACCTCTGCAGAGTGTAAAACTGTTATAACAGCCGTGCTCACGGTCACGAACGGCCCGGGAAACTAGCAGAACTATAATACTTGAATAACTGTTTACTTTATATTGTTGGTACCTTATGATGTTATATTTACCTTTGATGGACAAATGGATCATGGGTTGAGGGTTAAGCACAATATTCGTTTACCTTAACGCTAAAACCTGCCAACTTAAAAGCTAACTGCAGTCAGACAGTGTCAGCCTTTTGAGCCTCATGAACCCTGTGTTAGCTTGCTAAGTACGAGAAGTACTTACGCTTGTTGTTTATCTTCTTTTTGGGCAAAAATCCCGGATGGGTAACAGATGAAAGTGCAGTTGGCGACTTCCCAGAGGACTTCTAGGCTAGCTGTTTCCCCCAGTCAGCGTTCCCTGTGGAGTAGATCTTGTTAGCAGTTCAGTTATCTGTTGTTCAGTTTGATGTAAGACTCTTGCTTTAATACTATCGTGATGTAATAAACAATGTGATGATGTCACTCTTGTAATTTGTCTACTTATGTGTGTGATTGTTTCCTGGGCACACATGAGTATGTTGTCTCAACTTTATTCCTTAAAGTTGGGGTGTGACAAATTGGTATCAAAGCTTTATTGACTGTAGGACGCGAGCCTAGCTAGGGAATGACCGTTCTAACACCTTTTTGTTACCTGTTCATGCTTATTTTTATTATCTTGTTACTTTATCAAAATCTGCATGCTTCTTATTCTTATTCTATTGAGTAAAACTAATTGTTTCCGCTTATCTTATCTTACTTTTATAACGTCAGGATGCCTCGCATGAACACCCGCGCGTATCGTGCCCTTTTCACCGCCAGCACCAGCCAGCCTGCTCCCCCTGTGGTCCACATCCCCGACAGTGACGGTTCCTCTAGCTCCTCCAACACCGCCTTCATCGTGGAGGATGAAGAGTTGACCTCTACCCCGACTGTCTCTGAGGAGCTAGCAGCGCCACCACCGCCCCCTGCAGCAGTTCCTGAGTCTCCAGCTCCGGAGGTGCCAGCTCCGAAGGTGCCAGCTCCTGAGGCGCCAGCGCCTGAGGTCCCTGCTCCAGAGGCACCCGCTCCTGTGGCGCCTGCCGCTCCACCAGTCATGGAGGCCCCCGCCGCTCCAGCAGTCCCAGCAGCACCTGCCGCTCCAGCAGCTCCTGCAGCACCGGCCTTCGTGCCAGTGTACCCGGTGGTGCACTCTCCCGCCGCTTCGTCTGCTTCAGCACCAACACCCCCTGCCTCCCCATTAGTGCAGGTGGTGGATGAAGACCTTGGTTGGACTCGTCGCTTCATGTTCAAGAAGCCCGACGAGACAGCATACTACCATAGTATGCTGGTTCGTCTGCTGAATGAATACTACCCTGAGTTGGAGGCCAAGCTCCAGTATCACTGTGGCGAGTACACTCATCCGTTGGAGGCCACCTACTGGAAGTCCGACCTGATGGTTACAGGTTGGAATGATGTGGATCAGGCCCATGTCATAGAGTCGGCTCACAGGACTACCACCAAGCGTGGTGAAGCTCTCGCCAGCATGGAGGACGCAGCACAGGATGCTTTCTTGCATTACCGTGGTCTGCGCTTCCAGTCTATGAGGACTGACCGCTACCGCTATCTGCCCCACAGTGACATGGTGGGCTCGTGGCAAGCTCTGCTTCCTCCTGTGGAGTACCCGGTTCTGGTCTCTACCGCCCAGCATGCCTATGAAGTGCAGAGGAAGGCTGACAAGGTGCAGGATGACCTGCGTGCTGCTCAGAAGGTGATAAGGCGTTTGGAGCGCGAAGTGGACTACCTTCGCGGTGAGCTAGACTATGCAGCTGTCTACAAGAAGAAGTACAGAGCCAACGATGCCCCCGGTGGAGCCCAGTAGTTTTGCCTACCATGTTCAGTTATCCCGTTAGACACGTTGTTTAAGTTTCAGTTTGTGTTTGGTGAACCTTTTGTGGACGTGTGGTTTATGTTTGTGAACTATGTTTGGATGGATCTTTGTTTGTGTGTGGTGGAGTACAAGTTATGTTGTGCTTCTCCAAGTTAAACACCTTCTTGTGATGTATAAAGTTGCTTATCTCCTATGCCTGTGTTGCTGTTTTTTGGAGCACCCTGTGGTTATATTTGTATATCTCTTAATCCGTGATCCCAAAAATTATGAAATTTTTGTGGAAGTATCTAGACTGATGTATCTTTCAAACAAATCTGGAACCAAGTCTTTATCTGTTCGGATCTAGGAGATATGCCTGTTTAAAGTTGATGTTTCTGCACAGTCTGTCACCTAGAACAGGTTCTGTTCAATTCTGTTTTCGACCCGGAATCTGGTCGAATCTGAGAAAGTGTTCTATATGAAAGTTGTAGTTGGTTTCTTAAGCTTTCCAACGATGTCTGGTTCATCCCTGTTGGATTCTTGTAACTTGAGTTATGCCCGTTTTAGCGTGCTGCTGTTGACAAGGATGTGCACAGAAATTTTCAGCAATGTTTATTTATGTTCATATATACCTTCTTTATTGGATATAAAGGTCTAACTCTTGCGCATTTGTTGGTAAGCAGATGGCAGCAAGGGGTGGACGCGGAAGAGGCCGTGGCCGTGGGCGTGGTGTTCCTATGGACCCGCCACCGCCACCGCCGCCAGTGACCATCGAACAGCTGATGGCCACGCAGAATCAGCTTATGCACGCCATGATGAACCACCTGGATCAGGCGCCCGCTGCAGCACCTCAACCTCTTCAAGTCAGGGACCGTCGAGGAGAGTTCCTGAAGGGCCATCCACCTGTGTTCACTCACGCCTCTGAACCACTGGAGGCGGATGACTGGCTCCGTGCAGTGGAGAAACAGCTGAACATTGCCCAGTGCACCGACTATGAGAAGGTGCTCTATGCCTCGGGGCAACTGCAGGGAGCTGCACAAGACTGGTGGGATGCGTTCATGTTCGGCCGTCCCCAAGATGCTCCAGTTGTTACATGGCAGGAGTTCAAGGAGAACTTCAGATCCTATCATATCCCTGATGGACTTGTAGAGCTGAAGCAAGAGGAGTTCCGCTCCTTGAAGCAAGGGTCCATGTCAGTGGCGGAATACCGCGACAAGTTTGCCCAACTGTCGCGCTATGCCCCACAGGATGTGGCTCAAGACAAAGACAAGCAGCGCCGATTTCTGAAGGGTCTTTACGATGGGTTGCAGCTCCAGCTCATGTCGAACACCTACCCGAACTATCAGGCCCTGGTCAATAGGGCGATCGTTATTGACAACAAGAGGAAGGAAATGGAGGCAAAGAAAAGAAGCTTCCAAGGCCAGTCATCGGGGAGCAACACTCGTCCCCGAACCAACCCCCAGCAAGGCTACCCCCAGAGGAATCAAGGCTCCTCCAACCAGTGGAACAGGGGACAGCACCCCCAGGGCAGCCAGAACCAACAGCGCCTTCCATACCATCAGCAGTCAGGTGGTCAGCGCTACCAGCAGCAGCCAGGAGGACAGAGGTACCCGCAGCAGGGCAGCCAAGCATCACGCCAGGGAGCACCCAACTCCGCTCCCATGAAGAACGCGGCTCAACAGAACCCCAACGCTTGCTACCGCTGTGGGGAGGTTGGACACTATGCTCACCAATGTCCCCAGAAGCAGAACCCCCAGGCTCCACAGAACCAAGCAGGAGGTCAGAAGCAGAATGCTCGTCCACCTCACACTGGGCGGGTGAACCATGTGGCTGCCGATAGTGCCCTGGATGCACCGGATGTTATGATGGGTACGTTCAGCATCAACTCAATCCCAGCAACCATACTTTTTGATTCTGGTGCTTCGCACTCCTTCATTTCACAGTCATTTGTTAGAATGCATGGTGTGCCTTTATGTGCAATGAAAGAAACAATCATAGTAAACTCACCAGGGGGTAGTATGCCTGCAAATTTCTAGAGCCCCACCTCTAGTGTCAACCTAAGGGGGGTAGACTTTAAAGTAAAGCCTATAGTGCTAAGAACAGCAGGTATAGATCTCATCTTGGGTATGGACTGGATGAAGCAACATGGGGCTATCATTTAGTGTCAAGAAAGATCAGTTGTTATATCTACACCCAAGGGAGACAGGATTTGTGTGGAAGTGGTGATGAAAGAGCAGCCAACTGCCACGGTCAACCAGATGGATGCTAGTAGTGCAGAGCAAGATCGGGTGGTGGACGAGTTCCCTGATGTCTTTCCGGATGATCTGCCAGGTATGCCACCTGATCGCGATGTTGAGTTCATTATTGAATTACTGCCTGGAACTGCACCAATAGCTAAAAGACCTTATAGAATGGGGGTAAATGAATTAGAAGAACTTAAGAAACAGCTTAAGGAGTTGTTAGAGAAGGGGTATATACGCCCTAGTGCTTCTCCTTGGGGAGCACCTGTAATTTTTGTGGATAAGAAAGATGGTAGCCAAAGGATGTGTGTGGACTATAGGTCTTTAAATGAGGTTACCATTAAAAACAAATACCCTCTACCCCGGATAGACGATCTATTTGACCAACTTAGAGGAGCATGTGTGTTCTCTAAAATAGATCTCAGATCTGGGTATCACCAATTAAAAATCCGGAACACAGACATTCCTAAGACCGCCTTCACAACGCGGTATGGACTGTATGAGTACACAGTGATGTCTTTTGGACTGACCAATGCTCCAGCTTACTTCATGTATCTGATGAATAAAGTGTTCATGGAATACCTAGACAAGTTCGTGGTGGTATTCATAGATGACATTCTAGTGTTCTCTAAAACAGAAAAGGAACATGCTGAACATCTGAGAATGGTTCTGCAGAAGTTAAGAGAGCATCAACTCTATGCCAAGAGGAGCAAGTGTGAATTTTGGCTGAAAGAGGTCTCTTTCTTAGGGCATGTTGTCTCTAACGGAGGTATATCCGTTGATCCTAGCAAGGTGCAGGATGTGTTGGACTGGAACCCGCCAACCAATGCTACCGAAATCTGAAGTTTTCTGGGTTTGGCCGGGTATTATAGGAGGTTCATTGAAGGATTCTCCAAGCTTGCAAAGCCTATGACTGCCTTGTTAGAAAAGAATGCTAAGTTTGTGTGGTCTGATAAATGCCAAGCAAACTTTGAAGAGTTAAAGAAGAGATTAACCACGACACCTGTCCTAGTTCTGCCAGACTTGAACAAAAGCTTCTCCATCTATTGTGATGCATCTCGTCTGGGACTTGGATGTGTTCTGATGCAAGAAGGAAGAGTAGTTGCCTACGCATCTAGACAGCTGAGAAAGCACGAGGTGAACTATCCAACTCATGATTTGGAGTTAGCAGCTGTTGTCCATGCTCTAAAGATATGGAGACATTATCTAGTTGGACATAAGTGTGATGTGTACACAGATCATAAAAGTCTGAAGTACATATTTACTCAATCAGATCTGAATTTGAGGCAACGCCGTTGGCTAGAATTGATCAAGGACTATGACCTGGAGGTACATTATCACCCAGGAAAGGCCAATGTCGTGGCCGATGCCTTGAGCAGAAAAACTTATGCAAATGGACTGCAAGTGGAATACATATCAGCAGAGTTGAGAGATGAAATGGCATATCTTAACCTATGCTTTGCCAACAATGTTGTGGAGATGACAGTTGAACCTACTTTGGAGAAAGAAATCCGTGAGGGTCAATTGAAAGATGAGAAATTGCGAGAGATAGCAGAGAACATAGTGCTTGGGAAGGCACCAGGTTTCAGGACGGATGAAAATGGGACACTATGGTTTGGAAAAAGGATATGTGTGCCTGAAGTGAAGGCTATCCGTGATGCCATCTTGCGAGATGCACATGAATCTGCTTACTCCATACATCCCGGCAGCACCAAAATGTACTTGGATCTGAAGGAAAAGTACTGGTGGTATGGATTGAAGCGAGATGTAGCAGAATATGTGGCCCTATGTGACACCTGTCAGAAGGTCAAAGCTGAACATCAAAGACCAGCAGGATTGTTACAACCTATGCAGATACCCGAGTGGAAATGGGAAGAAGTGGGAATGGACTTTATCACTGGATTACCCCGTACACAGAAAGGCTATGACTCAATATAGTTGACCGTCTCACTAAGGTCGCTCACTTCCTACCGGTTAAGACCACTTATTCTGGGGCAAGGTTAGCAGAACTGTACATGGAGAGAATTGTGTCTTTGCATGGTGTTCCGAGGAAAATAGTGTCTGACAGAGGAACACAGTTCACATCTCATTTCTGGCATCAGGTACATCAATCTTTGGGAACCAAGCTGAATTTCAGTTCTGCATATCACCCACAAACAGATGGGCAGACTGAAAGGATAAATCAGATCTTGGAGGACATGTTGAGAGCATGTGCACTTCAGCACGGGGCTAGTTGGGATAAAAGCCTGCCATATGCCGAATTCTCTTACAACAACAATCATCAGGAGAGTCTCAAAATGGCTCCTTTTGAGGCCTTATATGGTAGAAAGTGTAGAACTCCCTTGTTCTGGAATCAGACAGGAGAGACTCAAGTGTTCGGACCGGATGTTCTTAGAAATGCTGAAGATCAAGTAAGGACGATCCGGGATAACTTGAGGATAGCTCAGTCCCGACAAAAGAGTTATGCAGACACTCGCAGGAGGGACTTAGTTTTCAAAGTGGGAGACTATGTGTATTTGAAAGTGTCACCCATGAGGAGCGTAAAGAGATTCAACATGAAAGGAAAGTTAGCACCCAGATACATAGGTCCTTTCCGGATCTTGGCCAGATGTGGAGAAGTGGCCTATCAGCTCGAGTTACCTGAGAAGCTGTCAGGTGTACATGATGTGTTCCATGTTTCTCAGCTAAAGAAATGCCTGAGGGTGCCTGAAGAACAAGTTCCTCTGGAAGAGATCAAGATAGGTGAAGATCTTACTTATGAAGAGTATCCTGTCAAGATCTTGGAAATAGCAGAAAGAGTTACCAGGAGCCGAGTTATCAAGATGTGCAAAGTTCAGTGGAACTGGTATACAGAAGAAGAGGCTACCTGGGAAAGAGAAGAAGATCTTCGGAAATCTTATCCCCAGTTGTTTGAGTAAGCTCCAGTCGAATCTCGAGGACGAGATTCATCTTAAGGGGGGTAGAGTTGTAACACCCTAAAATTTCTCCAAAGCCCAATAGTTGAAAGTGCTTTAATTATGATTTTTGTGAGCATTTAACATAGGGGATAAATAATTTTTGTTGAATTAAAATTATAGTGGCAACATGTTTATGCATTCATGCTGGTGCACTATATTTATTTGGGTGTTTGGTTTTTGCTAAAATTCAAATGAATTCAAATTTCATTTGAGAATGATTTGAAAAGCCTTTAAATAAAATGAAAAAGCTTTCTTTCCTCTCTCCCCTCTCCCCCTCCCTTTCGGCCCAGGCAGCCTGGCGGCCCAACCCGCCGGCGCGCCCTCTCCTCTTTCTCCCTCTCCCCGCTGGGCTTCTCTCCCCCTCCCTCTTTCTTCCGCGCGGCTCAGCAGGCCGGCCCGCCCGCGCCGCGTGCAACCGGCCGCTCCCTCCCCTTCTCTCTCTCTGGCAACCCGGGCCCGCGTGTCAACCGCCTCCTCCCTCCTTCTCTGTGTCGCCGCCGAGCGCAACCGCCGCGGCCGCACTCCCCCGCTTCTCCTGCGCCCGCTCCCACGACTCCGGGACTTCCTTCGCCGATATAGCGGACGCACCCGCACCCCGCCCCCTTCTCCCTCATTTCTCTCCCGCAGCGCCGCTCAGCAGAACACCCGAGCAACCGTGCCGAGCGCCTCCGCGCCTTTGCCGCCAACCGCCGTCGTCGCCTCGCCGTCCGGCGAGTTTCCGGCCGAATTCAACTCCCTCCAAGCTCCGCCGCGTCGTGGTGAAGCCGCCGAACCTTCTCCCTCTCTCTTTAGTGCTCAGTTTCGCCCTAACCGCTGTTTTCCTTGAGCAGAATCTCGCCGGCCGCCGGTCTCCGCCGTTCGTCGCGGTTCGCCGTCGTCCGAGCTCCTCCTCCACTCCGCTCCGCCTCGGTGAGGCCCCCTTGCCTCCCTCTAGCTCGCCGACCCCTTGGTTTGGCCTGTGGTGGACCCTATGCCCGAGCCCGCGAGCTCCGTGGCTTCGGCCATGGCGTTCACGCGCCCGGCGTCGCGCATGGTGCCGCGACGTCGTGGCCTCAGCGCGTCCTCGGCTCGCCGTGCGCGTTCCCCCCCCCCCTTTGCTCTAATCAGGGCCGTCCATCGCAGATCCAACGCGTCGCAGCGCCCGGTACCCCTTCGCCGGCCGATTTCGCTAAAGAGCCCCCGTGGAAAGCGGGAATCAACCCGCACTCCACCAGGCACTATTCCCTGTGCCTGGAAAATCTTGCAACCAGGCCCCTGTATTTCTTCAGAATTGAGGCGCAGTCCAGCTGAATGCAAAATTGATTTAAAATTCAATTTAAATTCCGATTTAAGTTTCAAATGGATTTCAGTCTATTTACAGATATGCCACTACACTGTTTTGCTTATAAAATCCACGTTTTAGCTCCGTTTTGATCCGTTCAAATTGCGTTAGCTTCGTAATTTAGTGCTCTATCCGTTTATACCCCTGTTAGCCTGTTTTGGACAGTTTAGCTTTAGAGTCCAAGTTAATCTTGTTTAGGGCTTTATATATACCGTTTCGATCGTAACTTTCACGCCGTAACTCCGTTTTCGATGAACCAAAACTTGTTGTGATCGTAGAAACGCGTACTTCAGTTTTACCAAAGTTTTATTTCAGTTTATTACTGTTTGGTGTATTGTTCTAATAATAGCCTTGTTTGCATCGTGTATGTTTGCACCTGGAATGCGTGGTGATGTTGTGATCGAGTAGACGGTGAGTCGGTGTGGTGCGACCAGGACCCCTCTTTCTTCGACCAGCAGGAAGATCAGCCTTTCGACAACCAAGGCAAGTTAGCATGGGATCTCCTTGTTTACCTATACACTTTACTTTAATCACTCATTTATGCATGTGTCCAATTGAGCAACCTTAGAAAACCCACTTAGCTTTGTTATCTGTGATGTTCTTGTCTCCGTGGGAAATATGCATATGGGTAGAATGCTAGTGCTAACTGACTTATAACGGATCCAGTCCAATGATAATTTTGTTCTCATGATGTTATGTTGTTAAACGGTTAATAAAACTTGCTGTTAGCAAAAGCTGGGATTGACAGTGCTACCATGAGTGCTATATGGCTCTGGTTTTAGCTCAGTACACTGGACCTTTTCTAACTTGTTAGCGGTGACCCGAAAGGGCGCATAAGGGGCTTGCCACTTTGGGTGTAGGGCTGCTCCTGTTCCTATGTGTATAGCTGCGATGGCCTTGTGCCATAGGAAAGGGGGGTTACTACATCTGCCTGCCAAGGAAACCTAGCGGCCCTCACATGTTAGACGAACCAACGAAAGGCTTCATAGTGTGCCCCGCCGATCTACCTCGGAAGTGGATCAAGAGGTTGGCCGCCTCGGGCACAAGGGTAACACGGCTTGTGGGTAAAGATGCACAACCTCTGCAGAGTGTAAAACTGTTATAACAGCCGTGCTCACGGTCACGAGCGGCCCGGGAAACTAGCAGAACTATAATACTTGAATAACTGTTTACTTTATATTGTTGGTACCTTATGATGTTATATTTACCTTTGATGGACAAATGGATCATGGGTTGAGGGTTAAGCACAATATTCGTTTACCTTAACGCTAAAACCTGCCAACTTAAAAGCTAACTGCAGTCAGACAGTGTCAGCCTTTTGAGCCTCATGAACCCTGTGTTAGCTTGCTAAGTACGAGAAGTACTTACGCTTGTTGTTTATCTTCTTTTTGGGCAAAAATCCCGGATGGGTAACAGATGAAGGTGCAGTTGGCGACTTCCCAGAGGACTTCTAGGCTAGCTGTTTCCCCCAGTCAGCGTTCCCTGTGGAGTAGATCTTGTTAGCAGTTCAGTTATCTGTTGTTCAGTTTGATGTAAGACTCTTGCTTTAATACTATCATGATGTAATAAACAATGTGATGATGCCACTCTTGTAATTTGTCTACTTATGTGTGTGATTGTTTCCTGGGCACACATGAGTATGTTGTCTCAACTTTATTCCTTAAAGTTGGGGTGTGACATTTGACTAGGATTCTGTCTGGAGGTTTTTTTTAAGGTTTTCAAAAGATAAAAACTTGCTCAAGTCCTCCAAGATTCACTCAATCACTCAATGGTGTTTAAATCCTCACTTAGGCCAAAATGTAGCTTCTCCTATTTCTAAAGAATGATATGTGGAGTTATAGGTAGGCTAAGAATCATGAGCAAATTGCATAATGTTTATTGCTAAGCTAGACACTCAGATCATAAGGAGCAGCAAATCATAAATATTGATCAAGATGTGCATGTGTGGTTATGTGGAAGTATATAGAGAGATATTTCACAATCCTTCCTAGTTAATTTCTGGGGTCTAGAGCTAATGATAACTCTCTCTCTCTTTTTTTACTCGATACATAGTGAGTAGACAAAAATGTGTCCTCCCATTTTCTTAGGACATAGTCCTCTCTTGAGCTACTTTGCTCACTATTTTTTTTCATATCTCTCTTTTTTAGCTCTAGATTTCCCCAGATTGTTTATAGGAAAGGATTTTAGAAATGAAAAGGAGAGAGAGAGAGAGAGAAATGCTTATTCCCAGTGTAGGAATAGCATAAGGCTAGCAATGGAACGTTTGGCAAGGTATTGCATATCTCCAGTGTAGAGAATGAGCAATTTATTTGGTGGTTGCAAACTTCCAAAGTGGACAGTAAGCAATTTATGGTGGGTGTGTGTATCTTGATCAAAAGAAATGATAAGCTTCTCTACTAAGATCTATGAGGTCTAGCAAAGCTCAACACAAACAAAGCTCCTTGTGGTTTTGACTAACAAACATTTGGCTAGTGGTGGGATGGGATAAAATCCAGGAGGAACTTTTAGCAAGGTTTTCATGATTTTTAAAAGAAATCCTCCAGATTTGGTCCTAATTTCACCTTAGCGAGTTTAAAGAATTACTCCATTTCTAACTAACTTTATTCACTAAGCATGATTTTAGTTAAAACATGTGCAACCCACAAAAGCTACAACTTAGATAAAACTAGTTATTCTAACTATAACAATAGCATTTGCATGACATATTTTATTTCTTATTCAGGTTCCAACATTTTTAAGCAGATTTTATCATTTTTACTCATGGGATAATTACTTAGGCAAGTATATAAAAATTTTCAAAAGATATAGAATTTAAGAACCGAACATAAAGAGTAAGGTTGAAACATACCTTATTGGCGCGAGGATCTCCCCCAAGCTGGCTTCTTGCTTGGTGAAGGGTCTTCATCTTTCTCGGTCGGAGCTCTTGTTCTTATTTTATTAAAAGGGAAACTATCTAATGTTGTGAAAAAAGGGAAACTATCCTATTATGATATTTTATTATTCTAGCTAAGTTAACATATACTTATGCATATAACTAATGATAACTAATTTTTTTTCTCTTTTCTTTATTTTTTTTAGTTACATGCATGACTAAGCTATTATGATTTTTTTTAGTTACATCCTATTATGATTTTTTTAGTTACATCCTAAGCTATTAGCTCTCTAGCTTTAGCCTTGCTTTGCTTCTTCCTTCCTTTTCTTGCTTGATATGAAGTGACACCTCCAAGGGGGTATTTATAGTAGAGAGGTGGAGTAGGGGCTACTCCACCGCTACATCATCGATCCGCGTGATGATGGATGAGAGCCCTTGGATCGTAACCTCCTTCAGATCAATGGTGGAGAAGAATTAAGCATGTGCTTCTTTAATTCAACATGTGCTTCTTTGCATGGCGGCATGCATGATCCACGCCACTCCCTCCTGAGCCCTCCGATGCCACCGACCTAGTGACCGAGGGCTAAGATTTGGCCCTGGGGTGGTCACACGGATCAGTGACATGGCAGGGGAGAAGTTTGGGCGCCACCTAGGGGTGGCGGGCGCCACCCCACTAGGGCCCAAATGGGCCCTGGTGAGTGGTCCCGGCCCCTGGCGGGTCCATTCTCCAAATTTGGTCCAAATCCTGCATTCAAATAAAAATCTATGGACATGTGGAATTTGGTTAGTTTGAAACCTATTTGACTACTTTTCATGCCTTTTTGGTGAATTTTTGGGTAAAATGATGATGGTAAAACAAGTGTTTAAGGACCATCAACAATACCTTTGCCTTGCGCATTCCATTCCATCTCCTTCGGTGTTGATGCAACACATGCACCAACCTATCTCCAAATGATATGATTCACTTCATATCATCGCATGGCCTCCATGGTCCATCGATCTTGACCTCACTTGCTCTTCACCATTGCTTCGGTCCTTCGGCGCCAAGTCTTGCTTAAGTCTCCCGACACTCGGTACCAACGGCTTCAAAGACTTCAACTTGCCATTCACCTTCACAATCGGTCCATCAAACCAAGTCTTGCCTTGATCTTCACCATCTTAGCCACATGACTCCATGTCATGTTTCATGTGCATTAAGCTCCTCCATCATCATCACATGTGTGAGCTTCACATCAAGTCCAAGCCATTCACCTCTACGGATACATGGGTGTATGCCGAGTCTCGAGTGATGAGTGATTGTCAACTGGGATAATGCGCATGTTCTTTGGCTTGTGTTGTGCAGGTGTCGAGCACGGATACAGTGATCAAAGGCAAGGTGAAGGTCAAGTAGAGACGTGCCGTGCCGATGGACCGAGAGTGGCGAAGGGCGGACGTGAGGCTTGGACTAAGGGACCGGTGGCCTGAGGATCAGCTGTGGTGGCTGACAGCCTGGGACAGCGACGAGCGAAGACTTGCGGGCACGGTGTTGCTTGGGTCGAGGACCCAGGGACACGTGTCGGTGGACGAGGTGCACGGGCGGTGCATCCCCTCTACGGCTCGGTTTGGTGGTTGAGCCACAGAAAAACCACCGAGTGGACGGTTTCCAGGTTTGGGCCTCAAAACCTGGGCGCTGATGGTTTCCGAGTTTGGGCCACAAAACTCGGGCTGAGGACGGTTTCCAGGTTTGGGCCTCAAAACCTGGGCGTTGCGGGTTTCTGAGTTTAGGCCTCAAAACTCAGGCGATGGACGGCTGGTTTCCCGGTTTGGGCCTCAAAACCGGGGGTTGGTCGTGAAGACTGGTTTCTCGGTTTGGGCCTCAAACCCGGGGGCGAAGTCCGGGAAAAGGACGGTGAGAGCGGAGGCGGCACGTGGCAGCAATCGGTGAGGTTGCGTCGAGGCAACGCTACCAGTTGTGCGGGCGTGGCCGTCGGATCACCACCTACCATGAGTTGGTCCAGAATAACCCTAGGGTTTAGCTGGCTCGCTCTGTACTTAGTTTGGGGTAGAGTGGGAAATAGAATTAGGATAAGTAGAGGGAGACACCCACCTCCCGTTCTATCTCAGTCATTTGCTATTTTGCCTTCTAGGTTTTCCTGCTCTCCCCATCCTCTGCTGTAGCGAACTGAGATCCACAGAGAAGACAATCATACCTCTGTGTCCGTGAGATTTTGAGGAAGTGAGACCGTAATCTCACTATTGTAGCGTGTGGTAGCCACACGGTTGCAAATTCGTGGTTGTGATTCGCGTTTTGTTCGTGTTCTTCGCGGGTTGCTTTTCTCCATGATTTTCCCGTTGATCGATCTCTCTACTTGGTGCGTCTTGCAAATCCGTTTGAACCAAGTTGTTCTAGATCGTGAGGCACTTCTTTCCACCGAAGGAATTCATCTCTAACCTCACGAGCTAGTAGATCGATTGATTTTCGTTTTGGATCAAGTTTTGCTCCCTTGTCCCGAATTCTTCCAATTCACTGGTTTGGAGTTAGGTTCGAGCCATGATCTCTTGGGGATAGCTCACTAACCTCCTTGGAACTCCTCATATCAAGTCTAAGCCTTAGTGCTTTCGATTCGGAGGAGATCGGGTGAATTTCGTGGAAGAACAGTTCAGGATCGGGACCATCGGACGCTCTGCTCGTGAGCATCGGACGCTGAGTTCATACCATCGGAGCGTCCGTTGCCACATGTCGTCTGACAGTGCTTTTAAAGGAGCATCGGACGCTGACCATCGGAGCCTCCGTTGCCATCGGAAGCACCGGGGGTTTGGCATCGGAAGCTAGGGTTACACTGTAGCTGCTTCTTATGTCCATGCAGTAAGGTTTTAGTTCTGTTCATTTCACATCGGAAGCTTCCGATGATCTCACATCGGATGCTAGTCAGCTTCCGATGCTGCTGATTCTGCACTGTTTCGTCCGCAGTTTGTTCGTTCGTTGTCGGTTTTGATTTCCGGCTTTTGCGTTGGGTTTCTAGAGTTGTGTAGTGTCCCGCTGTGCTTCTTGGAAGCATCCACCCTACATCTAGGGTCGTGGACATTTGCAAGCTCTAGGTTTGCTCTTGGGGTTGATTCTCGGGACAGTGGCAACAAGTTTCTGGAAAAAAATTTGAAGCTCCCATTCACCGCCCCTCTGGTCGCTTTCTGGTAGCACTTCCTCCTTCAACCTCCATGGCTCAAGTGCTCACACACATGTACCTGTGGACTAATGCCTGTCTATCTCACATAAACACAATTAGTCCACCTAAAGTTGTCACTCAATTACCAAAACCAAACTAGGACCTTTCAACCGGAGACCCACTTGCGCGTGGGGAAGGCCCAGGGCTATCCACGGAGTTACCTGACCGGGAGCTTGGCCCTTGCGAGGGATTCCTTGTGAGGGGCTCCAACGAGGACTAGGGGAAGCTTGCATGCTTCTCGATACCTCGGTAAAAATACCAGAGTCATCGACGGGAGTTTGCATCTCTACCACACTCTTTAGCTTTTGCATTTACTTGCTACCTTTGTTTGTGCTTTACCTTTCCTAGCTTAGTTGATAGGCTAGTTGATAGGTTTGGATCATAGGTTGCAAAACTCTTTTGCGGTAGAGATAGCAACACACCTAGCAAAACCTTAGTTGCACATTAGATAGTTTACTTTCTTACATAGGTTTTGACTAGGTGGAAATTAGAGGCCATATTTTAGAGTAGAAGTTTTTAGTTGCCTAATTCACCCCCCTTCTTAGGCGTCATGGTCCTTTCAATATATTTCTCTCATACAAACTAGAATTGTATAGAAGAGCTTTCACTTGCTCAGTATCCTTATTTACTCGTTTATTTCATATCTTGTAAAAGTACTAGTAATCTTAACTAGATGGGTGTAGTCGAAATTAAAATTGTTTTATCTCTTCCGCATTCAAAATTGGGTAGTTCTTGCAATTTTTTTTTAGAAATGACTATTCGCCCCCTAGTCGATCATCTTGATCCTACACCCACTAGTAGTTTGAAACTACTAATGTGAGTTTTCGGCACACTATTGGCAAGAGCTTGAAGCAGGACATTGCATGTGTCGACATAGATTGTGCATTAACTTTTAGCAGAACTTGAATGAAACTTTACATTGAGAGAGGTGTTTTATGAAGTTTCATTTCATTGTACTAGGTGAGTGTCAGTGCGTTGCGATGGGATAAAAAATCATTAAATTACATGGTTTATTGTGCAATGTTAATGTAAAATGGTATCACATTAAAAATTCATGACATAATAAGAAAAAAAACTATAGAATAAAATAGTTAAATTTAAGCATAAATCGTGTCCTATTGACCACGTAATCAATGTTGAGGACCTTATAAAAATGTCGAGGAATGAAACAAATCACGTTAACTAAATATCAATGCGCTAATAGCACCAACATTGATTAATTGTAAGTCATCCAGTCATAAAGAATAACACTTATAACTGGTCATCGATCGATGATCTAAAAGATTTTCAAGTTTAATATGAGGTGTCTGACTTCTTAAAGTTGAATCATACAGTTGGCGAAGTATCATGTATAGTATATAAGTTGTTTCTTAATTCTTAAAGGTAAAGTACTATTGACTATCTTAAAGAATATATGTATTCATGCGTGAGATATTATCTCTTTTTATAGAGTTAGAATCTCTTTGTGTACGATATTCTTTGTGAGAACAATGATTTCGGAAAGTATCTCATCATATCCTTCATCGTCAGCTTCCTCGTGAATTGGAGGAATATAAAGAGTTGTTGCACCGGACTCTGGGATAACCCAACCACTGTATTTTGTCGTGGATCCTTACATCCAGATACACCTGTAGTGGGCCACACAACCTCAGAGACATACATTGGGTTCTCCGTAGCGATGGACTCATGGTGAAGAGTGTTGGTATGCAAATTGTTCCATCACCATATAAGCTAGAAATGTGGTGTAATACAAATAAAAAAGACAGTTTTTGCAATGTCACCTGTAGATGACTCAGGTTGTGTAGATTGCGCTTTATTTCTTTGTCTTGCCTGTCTATGTTTCCTATTTAATTCATTCCTTCTCTTCTGATATTGTTGTTCATCTAGCTTTTTGCAACCCCGCTTTACATGTTTTAGCATGTGCCTCTAGATTAGTAGTGTTCGACAAGTCTCTAAATGGAGTCCTAGGATTGTTGTTTTCAGTTGGATCTATCTATGACCAAACTATTAATATGACTTTGGTGAAGCAACTGCATATCAACCAATAATAAAATGGTATTAATTTTGATGGAACAACACTAAGACCTCATATTTATATGCTTTTATAGAAAAATGAACTTGAAAAACGGTGGCATATGCTCGTTTTATTTTTTTTACAACAGGTTGTGTCCATTTTATGCATGAATGATTCAATTGAAGACAATAGTTCTTTCAACCATCATAACAAAAGGAGTAATAAAATGTATCTCTACAACTAAAAAGTATGGAGAGGACCTGTCTACCCGACCATGGTGAAGCCAAAAAATCTCACATGGCTGCGGTGACTCCCGAAAAAAATCCCCGTCTGGCTTTCCTAAAATCACGCTGCCTCGCTCCACCTTCCTTAAGCATTTGCCGCAAATTGATCTAGCGGGTTTGCCGCTGTCCGCTCCTTCAAGTGTGCGGCACATATCTCGTCTGGCTTTCCCAAAATCATGCCACCTCGCTCCACCTTCCTTAAGCGTTTGCCGCAAATTGATCTAGCAGGTTTGTCGCTGTCCGCTCCTTCAAGTGTGTGGCACATACAGCGGCAAACCCGCTAGATCAATTTGCGGCAAATGCTTAAGGAAGGTGGAGCGAGGCGGCGTGATTTTGGGAAAGCCGGACGAGAATTTTTTTCGGGAGTCAACGCAGCCATGTGGGATTTTTTTTTTTGCAGGAGAGGGCTTCACCACGGTCCAGTAGACGGATCCTCTCCATATTTTTTTAGTTGTAGAGAAGAGAAGAGAAGAGATATGATATGGAAATCTTGTAAACAACGCCTAAAATTATTTCACAATCTTGCAAACACTGCCACATCAGCTTTTGTATGTGAGATAAGTTTCATTGTGATGAAACTTTATGAAACTCTCTCTATGTCTCTTCATAATTAAGCTGCTAAGTCATCACATTTGTTGTTGTGTTATAGTATTAAATTCAAATAAAATTTAGATGAAGTTCTCGACGAGACTGACCTACTACACACACGCACACAATCTTAGGGAGTACTTAGGAAGGCTCATCCAGAGGAACCGGGACCATTTTGAAGAATTTTGGCTCATCAAAACAACTCCGTCTCCTACATTTTGCGCTAAAACCGGCTCCAAATGTGTTCTACTAAATCGCTAGGTCAGGCTTCTCCAAAGAAACCAGAGCTGGAGGTAGAGAGAACTCTACCGAACAGGACCTTAGTATACAAGTTAGAACTACAAAGGGCAATTTTTGTAAAAAAAATTATTTGTATTTAATAGACTGCTACTTATGTGTTTTTTATGATATGACAATATTTTTAAAAGGAGACCAGAGACTTGACACGATTATCAATTCTTTAGGAGTTATGAAATTAAATATATCTAAAAATATAGGATAAAACTTATCATTAAGAGTGTGTGTTTCATTCAAATTTTATTTTATTATATATGATATGACAGTCATATAAACAACGTCATAAAACATTTCACTGAAATTAGCCTAACACCGAGCATCTCCAATAGTTTGGAAAAATGACTTGCTATCTTTGTTTTATTTAGAAAAGAAGAAAAAACGTTCTCCAACAGATTGGTATATGACTTACTAAATTTTTCCAAGTTGGAATCGGAGGCAACCTACTTGGTATATTTACCAAGTCAGCTTCACTTGATATCTTACGTTTCTTTCTCTTTTGCCGCCGCCGTCACTTCTCCCGCGCCTACTTTTCTATATTTACTAAGCCTAATTTACAAACTATTGAGAATACATGGAAAATTCAGTTGCCAAAAGTTTTACCAAGTTGCTAAATAACAACTTTTTCCAAGTCAATTTTTTCAACCAATTGGAGATGCTCGTACACATGGTTAAGAGGGACACGAAGTTATAACAAGATTTCACTATTGTGAGGCAACTAAAAGCTAGAGCACAATTCTGATAAACACTTGCACGAGTCAAGACTCAAAACATTTGCGGGCTTGGATGCACACCTGGTGTCATTGCCAACTGCGCTACGTGCGGCTTCTCTAAGCTGTTGTCGAACTATGAGGCTTTTTTATTTCATAGTGTGAATGTGTTGTGCTTGTTTGTGTCTAGATAGGTCGGATGATAACATGTCCCAACATAACTCGATGCAGGCGAATACAAGTCTGCTACCCCTCTGGGATCCCTCGCAGAGTTCGGGGAATCAACGTCACCACCACTGTTCTCACACTCGCGTGCTCCATCATGCCTCTGCCGTGTCTCGCTACCCATCTGTGCTCGACATGTCCTCGAAGCCATCCACTGCACCACACTGCCCGGTCTTCCGTAATAGTGTTAGCCAAGGACCCGCGATGGCTCCCACTGCTGAGGCGCCGACATCCACACCTGTGTTTCTATGGAGACTCAACCCACCTAAGACACCCACAATAGTATAAGTCATCTAAGATAGGTTATTCAGCTCTAAGAACTTTTTTCCCAACAACTAGCTATTACTAGTTAGATATGATGTGACAAGGAAAAATTAGGAGAGAGTATAGTCACTAGCGATAAGCAAATAACCTATCTATTTCACGTAGCCCAAGAATATGAGAGACAAATATGTGGGTCCCATAGCACATAGAAAAATAAAATAATTTTTACTTTTGTCTCTCATCTCCACATCAGTTAGCTATGTAGCTGGTACCATTACGGACATCCTAATATTGCTAACTTTTAGCAATAGCTTATAGTATAATTAAATTCACATGTAACACACTCACATATGATTTTGGAATATGTATAAGTAGTCTAGCTCTTAGTCAAGAGCTAGCTCTTCTCTCTTCTATAATATAAATAGGACAAAAGTTCTTAGAGCTAGGTTATGAACTAACCATTATAATGGCTGCCCTTAGACCTGAATAACTTCTCTTCCTATTGCTGTAAAAAAAACTTCTCTTCCTATTGGAAGAAGGAGAATAACCCGTGTACCAAACAAATAGTGTTTCGGCACAAAAAGTATCTGCATCAAATAGCATACGCGGCCGCCACCGCCCATGACAAAAAAACTTCTCTTCCTATTGGAAGAAGGAGAATAACCCGTGTACGAAACAAAAAGTGTTTCGGCACAAAAAGTATCTGCATCAAATAGCATACTCGGCCGCCACCGCCCATGACTCCCACCCCGAGCGTCGCCGTTCCTCCGCTAGTCTCTCTCTCCTCCCTTCGGTATATTGCCGAAAGCCGAATGGAGTGGAGATCCATCATTTTTAATAATTTTTTTTCTAATAGATCGAGTTCTTAGGGTTTGAGTCTCTCCATGCCAAGTATTGTGGTATTGGAGATTTATCTCCTTCTCCTCTTCGGCGACGGTAAAGGAGAAGGATGAAATTGCTTCTCCACGACGGCTCTGTTGAAGATGAGGGCAACAACTTCGGGGTCACTATCTTCACCGACATGATGGCATGGAGATTTTTGTTTCCGGACAGTTACATCAAGATGGAGATGATCTCGCTGTCATGGAATAATTTTATCTGATCTCTTCTTTGTTTTGTTGTGGTTGGTGAAAGGATCAAGATGCCCAAGAGGGGGGTGAATTGGGCTTTTCTAAAACTTCTTGCAAGAATAAAACCTATCAAGCCCCAATTAACCCCCTAGTGCCTAGAAGTGTGTTTCCTTTTATTCTATCGCACAAAACACCAAGTCTATGCCACTCCTACTCTAGCAAAGCAATTCAATAGTGAATGAACAACAAGTAATGCGGAATTGAATTGCTTGAAAGTAAATGCGTAAGTAAAGGAGTAGAGATGACAAGACGGTCTTTTTGCCGAGGTATCGAGGTGTCAGCACACCCCCTAGTCCTCGTTGGAGCACCCGCGCAAGGGTATCGCTCCCCCTTGATCCACGCAAGGATCAAGTACTCACTATGAGCTGATTCTTCGCCGCTCCGGCCCGGTGAATCGCTCACTCCCGGTCACAAGCTTGCTTGGGTCATCCACAATGCCACCGGATGCTCTCCAAGCTTCACGATCGCCACCAAGCCGTCTAGGTGATGCCGATCACCAAGAGTAACAAGCTAGAACTCTCACTTGACCAACACAAGGCCAAAGAGATGGATGGATGCACACTTGCTACTCAATTCTCACTAGGAGGTGTCTAATTCTCACAATTAGCAAATCACTCAACCTCACTAGGGCTCTTGCACTCACTCACACTCACAATGTGTTTTTCAGCAGATGGAAGTGGCAAGAACACTCAAATGGATGGAGGGAAGGAGTATAAATACTCCCCCAACCGGCCATCCAAAAACTGCACAAGACAGGGTTTCTGCGGGGGCATCGGACGCTCCGATGCCTGGCATCGGACGCGCCGATGACCTCGACCAACGGTCGACTGTACCCTCTTGTCAGACTTGTTAAAGGGACATCGGACGCTGTTGGTATAAATTAACGCACACTCTACTTTATCCGCAAGCGCACAGATAACATCTACCGATGTAGCACTTCACCGGAGTAACCCAGTTTTAATATCGAACCCAAAGGAACGAATAGTGTTAAGTCTCAAGTCTAACCCCTGAGTAGCTAACAAGGACGAAGAATCTAGAAGCATAGAGGGGATCACTAAGGTTGTCTAATTCCAATTTAAGAGTGATATGTTTATATTATTCTTAGTAGGGAAGTTGCCATAAAAGGTCACAAACAGAGTATGAGTCTTTTATGCAAATGTATAATCCTACCGAGCCTACACACGGGCAAGTGGACTATAGAAGAATCAACAAGGCTATAAGAGTCACCCTTGCGAACAACCACTACTACCGGCGTTATAGGAGGCATTTATGAGCTATCAAGTCTAAGCACCACGCTTACACTATCCAACAACTCTAACTCTAGAATGACTAGAATTAAAGTACTCAAAAGAGAGTCACAAACCTTAAGAATAATAAGAACAATAGCTCAAACTTAAATATAGACGTTGATTACCGAAACAATCACTGAAGCAAGTTGAAGATGAACTTGAATCCGCAGGTACAAGATGAAGAAGTTGATCCGACAGACCGGAGCTCCTTCTTGAACTCTTCCTCTCTCTCTCTCTCTCTCTCTCTTCTAGTTCTAATATAAGACTAGGTTCTAAACCTAAACTAGAGGGGTAACTAGTCTTCTACTTGATAGTTGGCTCTTGATTACAACTAGATGAACTAGATCTAATTCTAGATGAACTAGAAGAGATTCATCTAGAGGGACCTCTACTTCTAATTGAAACCCTAGTTTCTGATGTGGAGATGAATAATGAAGATGGAGATGCCTGGAGAGGGGGGTCTGGGGCTGCTTATATAGCCCTGAGGGATCAACCGCGGCCGTTGGATCAAACCGACTTTAGGGACGGTGGAGATGCATCCTAGGAGGCGGTGGAGGAAGCTTGCAGAAGACGGAAGCCAGCGGGCCCAGGGGGAGACCGGTCGGTCTAAGGGTGGGACCGACCGGTCCCACCTGGCAGCGTCTCGGGGTGTCTCGCCTCGTGGTGTCCTCTGGTGTCCTCTAGAACCTTCTGGAATATTCCTGACGTGTCGGTTGCGTTATCTCGCGACGGTTTCCTTCTTGGGGAAGCAATCAGTCCTGGTTTCCTGGTTTAGTCCCTGCAGAATCACAATTCACCAAAACTCATGGAATATTGTCAATTAAAACCCTAAACCTTTGTTGGTGATTGAATTCATGCCCTTTTCATATTTATTTATCCTTTAATTTTGATAGATAACTAGTGTCAACAGACGCTGGGCAGCGTCCGATGCCACCACATCGGACGCGTCCGATGTGGTTTTACCCTCTCTGGAACCTCTCTGGATGGCCATCGGACGCTGGCCCTCAGCGTCCGATGCCAGCGTCCGATGCGACCTCCAGTTCACGCACACGTGAACAGTGGCATGGGCGCGTCCGATGTAAACACATCGGCGCGTCCGATGCCACGCATCAGACTAAACCCTAGTCGGGGTGGGCATCGGACGCATCCGATGCCCTTTACAAGGGCAGACTCACCTCGGATCGCGACGCGGCCTAAACGACTATTGATCCTCTCGACTTAAGGCATCTCTCTGAGCTACCTAGGGCTATGAAATAACAAGTGTGCACCACACCTACCTCAATAGACTCATCTAGGTCAAGCTATTGATTCACGCTCCCCTTTATAGTACGGCCAAAGGAAAAACAAAGACATAAGACTACCTAAGTGTCCTCCAACTCCATATGACACTTAGCCTAGTCTACCACCGTCTTCGTCGTCAGTCCTTTGAAAACCGAAACGATATTCATCGCCAGGGGACATGAACTCCATATGCCTGTATCGTCGCCATTACCGTGACCTAACTCATTCCTGTTTCTGCAAAACACACGTTAGTCATAGTAATCTTGTGTTTCATCCAATCACCGAAACCCACTAGGGGCCAAAATGCGTTCAATCTCCCCCTTTTTGGTGATTGATGACAACACGAGATCGAGTATAGAGAGAAGAGATTTTTAAACCATGACATATATGAGCTTGAAATGATTAAGAGAAAATGATTAGGGGCAAGCTCAAACATATCATGCCATCATCCTGCACTCAACAAGTTAGAGTGAATAACAAGTGCAAGAGTAAAAGAGCTCATATACATAACCAAGTGAGAGTTAAGCGCAAGTATTGAGCGAAACGAAATGACATGTCATATAATATAACATAGTGAGCACATACATGTCATAAGGGTCCGTAGCATAAGTATATAGCATAAACATGTACAAAAGAAGCGATAAGTAAAGAGCGTATGTGAATGTAACACAACATAAGACATCGAAACCCTCTCACATCGCTCCCCCTATCGCTATACTCATCCACTCTCCCCCTTTGGCATCAAGCGCCAAACTAAGCGTCGGAGGGCGGAGGTGGTGCAGACGAGTCGGGTGCCGTCTTCGGAGTGTGCTGAGTAAACTCGAACTGCTGGAGGTACTCCTCGGAGTCGGACGAAGACACGCCGGTAGCCTGCTGACCCTCTAAAGCTGGAATCTGCTGAGAAGTGGTCTGGGTCTGCTCTGGCACTGACTGGTCTGCCTGCTCGGGCTGCTCTGACTCTTTCACAGTCTCAGTCACGGTCTGCGTAGCTGTAGCTGGCTGAGCCTCGGAGTGCGGAAGCTGTGGAATCGTGGATAGCTCACGCTGCGCTGTCGTGGTAGTCTCAGACTGGACTGGCTCTGTCTGCTCAGAAGACGCCACAGAACTCGGAAGAGTCTCAGTAGTGGAGGTCACTGGAGCTGTCGGCGTCTGAACTGGATCCTGAAGATCGGGCGTAGGAAACCCAGTGAGCTCACTAAAACTGGCAGACAAGTCCTGCGTCACGGTGGTGGTCATCACGAACAGAGACTCTGTCGGACGGGGCGTGAAACCAGTGTGCAAGGGACTGAAGACGGGAGCTCCTCTAGGCATAGTGGTGAAAGTAGTGAACTGGGAGGAGCTCTGCGGAAACTGCGACGGTGGCCCAAACTGTTGTGAAGGGACTGGTGGCTGCCACTGAAGCTGCTGCTGAGGAGGGGGCTGCTGCCACTGCCACTGAGGAGGACCGCTGGCTAGTCGCTCCATGAAGCTGAGCGTCTGCTGCTGGAGTGCCATCATCTGTCGCTGCAGGGCGTCTGAGCGCTCCTGAGCCTATTGCTGTGCTAGTGCCTGCTGCTGTGTCAGACGCTGCTGCTCCTGGGCTAACCTCTGGACGTCCTGAGTCACTGTCCTCTGCTGCTCCTCCATCCGTGCTAGAATAGCGAGTAGAGCTGGGTCGGAGGAGGCAGTACCACTGGGCCCGGCCTGAGAGTCGTGTGCACGTGGCTGAAAGCGAGGCGGGAGCTGGTAGTCCTCGTCAGAGCTGTCGGTGGGGTCCTCTGCGACGTATGTGTCACCACCTTCGAGCTCTGCTAGCTCCTGCTCTGCGAGTGCCTGGACAGCCTCGTCCTGCTCCTGAGCTGACTCTGGGACCTCAGGCCTCTGTCGTGAACTGGTCGGAGCATCCTGCTGTTGCTGCTGCCTGCGGTCTCGGCCGTGTCCCAACGGCTGACTCATGTTATACTCGGGGAACACGGTCGCGGAACCAGTGAGCGACTGACTGGGGTGTGAACCTGTAGTAGCAGCTACCTTCCACAGTATATAGGAGATCCAATGTGCATAAGGTAGATGTCTCCGGGCCTTGATGCCCTCTGCCACTGTATCCTCCATCTCACAAAGAATGACGTCCCAGACGTCGAACTCCTGCTGCCTGACCATGTAAGCTAGTAACCACAGCTGCAGTCTGGAAAGGCCCTCTTGGAAGCCAACCCTGGGAAGTAAGGTCCGCCGAAGAACCTCGTTGAGGATCCGAGTCGTAGGGGTGAGATCGCGCGACTCGAACCCTCAACGAAGGGCTCAGAAAAGCAGGGGTGGACCAGGTCTGTCGATGGCTGGGCACCACCGTGAGGGCGGCGGGGTGGCTCTGTCCTGTCGTAGCACAAGTCGTGGATCTAGGTCTGTGAGTGTCTCAAGCCAAACCAACTCTGGATCTCTAACGAGAACAGCCTGTAGTGCTCCCCCTCGAATGCGAACTCAATCGTTGCTCTGTCCGGGTGCACCCAAAGTGAGGCGTAGAACTGGAAGACCCAATCCTCAATGTACGAGCCAGACCGCCCCAGAAGGTCTGCCAGACCGGATAGATAGGTGAGTATGGGATGGATCTGCTCTCCTGCTGCTGTAACCACGGCCTCTAGCGGACACACGCGCTGAGAGCGAAGACAAATACCGGCGTTCCGATAGCCCTGGTAAAAGTTCTCCTGCAGCACGGTGTAGAAGTCTGTGTTGGCCTGCTGCTGCCTCTCGCGGGGAAACCACTGCTCAACTGGCACCAGGCGTAGGGTCTGAATCTGGGAGCAAGTGGCCGCCCGGAGGTCCAGTCGTGGGATCGGCGGGGGCGCACGCCTCGATGGAGCACGTGCTCCCCGCAGAGGGACATCGGGCCAGGGTGGCACCGCTGTCCTGCGACGCGTGGTCCGGCGCTGGGGAACCGCCTCAGGGACCTCCTCCTCTGCCTCGGCCTCTGGTGCCTCTGCCTCAGCTGCCTCGGCCTCTGCCTGGCCCTGCCCTGAGCTCTAGGGCTCTAGGCCCGGAGACGTGAACGTCGTCCGGCGACCGGCAGCCATAAGCGTGCCAGTCGGGGAGTGGTGGAACTGCTCGACCTGCTCTATGGCTCTGCGCTGCTCTGGGGACAACTGATCCTCGATCCTGAGTCCGCCAGAACGACCTCCCTGCTTGGCATGCTCTGCGGCGGCCACAACCTCTCTAGCCTGGTCGGCCTCCCGCTGCTCCTAGGTGCGCTTGCGGCGCGTAATCAGCTTCCCCTTCCCGGGCCTCTGACCGGAAGGGGGGGACGTGGAGGAGAGTCCCCTGGGCCGCCACCGACGTTCTTGCAGCACGGCATGGCTGACAAGAACGGAGGTAACTGCACTGAGAGAAGCTCTGGACTGCCGTTGAAAGAAACATTGACATGGAGACCAAGCTGACAACCCAAACTGACAACGGAGCTCCTCTGAGTCACTGATCCCAACTGTCGTTGTCACTTGCGAGGCTTGGCCTCGATCCTTACCCGCGGGCTTGGCCCCGGGTTAACTGACACTAACAAACGGCCAAGCTGACACTGACACTAACTCGCTACATAGAATAGATAGGAGAAATATAAGCATATATAGTCTAGAGGCTGAAGGACCGAGAATGCAATAGCAAGGCGACCAGAGGGGGGGTGAATGGGAGCACAAAAATTTCTCTCGAAACTTTGGCCTTTGTCCCACAAATCAACCCCCAAGAGCTTCGATCAAAACCGTGATGCCCACGACCCTTGGAAGAGGGTGGATGATCCCTAGGATCACAGCGAGGCAACACAAAGCGATAGCAAGCCAATCGGCAAAAACACCAGAACAAGTTCAACCCTTAAAACCTAGTCCCTAACGTAGATTGGATCCTACATAGAGAAATCCCTGAATACCGATGCTAACAAGTAGCAAAGATACCTAGAGAGGTTCCTAGGTGAACAACAGGGCCAAACGAGAAGTCCGAAAACCAAGCAACGAAGCCCAGAGAGTAAACGCACCAAAGCTCAACACCCAGCCAACTCGCGGACTGTCCGGGCTACGGGCCGCGGACTGTCTGCCCAACGGCGGACTGTCCGGACTCTGGTGGCGGACTGTCCGCCGGCCAACTGAGCGAAATAGCAAGGCTGCTGAACAGTCGCTGGACGACTCCCGAACTGTCCGCGGATTATGACTGCGGACTGTCCGCCGGTCAATCCAACACAACGCAGCCGAGCCGCGCGACCACTGCTCGGTCGGAGCCCGACGCGCGGACTGTCCACGCCCTGAGTGGCGGACTGTCCGCGGTCACTCAGGTAGGGCGATTTCAAACACCCTTTTCCCAAAACTTCCCAAATCCGATCCAAATCAAAATCCCTTGTTCCCAAACTTGGAGCAAATGATCACGAGGTAGTTAGGAGACTATCCCCAAGAAATCATCCGCTCAAAATCTCCAGTACACAAAGGTATGGTTCTCTGCGGATCTCAGTTGCTACAGCAGGGGATTGGGAGAGCAGGAAAACCTAGAAGGCAAAGAGCAAATGGCTGAGATAGAGTGGGAGGAGGGTGTCTCCCTCTACTTATCCTAATTCTAATTCCTACTCTACCCCTCTCTAATTACAAAGCGAACGAGCTAAACCCTAGGGTTATTCTGGAGCAACTCGAAGATGCTGGTAATCCGACGGCCACGCCCGCACAACTTGTAGCGTTGCCTCGACGCAACCTCACCGATTGCTGCCACGTTGAAGGACCGAAAGTGCTACCAGAAAGCGACCAGAGGGGGGTGAATGGGAGCTTCAAATTTCTTTTCGGAAACTTGTTGCCTCTGTCCCAGAGAATCAACCCCAAGAGCAAACCTATAGCTTGCAAGTGTCCACAACCCTAGATGTAGGGTGGATGCTTCTAGGAAGCACAGCGGGACACTATACAACCCTAGAAACCTAATGCAAAAGACGGAAACCAAATACGTCAACGAACGAACAAACCGTGGATGAAACAACGCAAAACAGCACTGACCAGACTCTGCATGCGTCCGGTCACTTACCACCGGATGCGTCCGGTCAGCCCAAAATGGATTTGGGAGCTCTCTGTATTGGACCGGACTCACTGTCACCGTGCGTCCGGTCACTGCCCGAGCGTCCGATCAGTACTGTCCAAAACCGGTGAACAGTTCCAGAGGTGCGTCCGGTCACTTGCAAGAACCAGCGTCCAGTCAAGTCAACAGGAACACGCGAGTCAAACCTTCAATGACCGGACTCCGTACTATGCGTCCGGTCACCCCGATCCCAGCGTCCGGTCACCCCGAAACTGGGCAGTTCGTCCACCGATTCCACTCGATCTCACCCAAAACGAATCCTCTAGGGATCAAACTTGGTGAGAGGAGTCACAAGGAGGATAGTGAGCTATCTCTAAGAGATCATGGCTCGAACCTATCTCCAAATCGATGAATCGAAGAAATTCGGGGGAAGGGAGAAAAACTTGACCCGAAACGAAAATCGATCGATCTACTAGCTCGTGAGGTTTGAGAAGAATTCCTTCGGTGGAAAGAAGTGCCTCACGATCTAGGACATCTTGGTTTAAACGGATTTGCATGAGATGCACCAAGTTGAGAGATCGATCAACGGGAAAATCATGGAGAAAAGCAACCCGCGAAGAACACGAACAAAACGCGATTCACAACCACGAATTTGCAACCGTATGGCTACCACACGCTACAACAGTGAGATTACGGTCTCACTTCCTCAAAATCTCACGGGCACAGAGGTATTGTTCTCTTCTCTGTGGATCTCAGTTCGCTACAGCAAAGGATGGGGAGAGCAGGAAAACCTAGAAGGCAAAATAGCAAATGACTGAGATGGAATGGGAGGAGGGTGTCTCCCTCTACTTATCCTAATTCTAATTCCTACTCTACCCCTCACTAATTATAGAGCGAACCAGCTAAACCCTAGGGTTATTCTGGACCAACTCGAAGATGCTGGTGATCTGACGGCCACGCCCGCACAACTGATAGCGTTGCCTTGACGCAACCTCACCGATTCCCGCCACGTGCCGCCACCACTCCGCTCGTCCTTTTCCCGGACTTCGCCCCCGGTTTTGAGGCCCAAACCGGGAAACCAGCATTCACGACCAACCCCCGGTTTTGAGGCCCAAATCAGGAAACCAGCCGTCCATCGCCTGAGTTTTGTGGCCCAAACTCAGAAACCCGCAGCACCCAGGTTTTGAGGCCCAAACCTGGAAACGGTCCTCAGCCTGAGTTTTGTGGCCCAAACTCGGAAACCATCAGCGCCCAGGTTTTGAGGCCCAAACCTGGAAACCGTCCACTCGGTGGTTTTTCTGTGGCTCAACCACCAAACCGAGCCGTAGAGGGGGTGCACTGCCCGTGCACCCCGTCCACCGACACATGTCCCCAGGTCCATGACCCAGGCAACACCGTGCCCGCAAGTCTTCGCTCGTCGCTGTCCTAGGATGCCAGCCACCACAGCTGATCCTCGGGCCACCGGTCCCTCAGTCCAAGCCTCACGTCCGCCCTTCGCCACTCTTGGTCCATCGGCACGGCACGTCTGTACTTGACCTTCACCTTGCCTTTGATCACTGTATCCGTGCTCGACACCTGCACAACACAAGCCAAAGAACATGCGCATTATCTGTAACACCCTGATTTAATTTTTTCCCCAATTTAATTAAAGAAATTAGAAACTAAATAGGTTGGCTAGTTTAATAGAGGAGGAAAATAAATTTTATTTATCATTTTCATGTTGCATTCATGCCGTTGCACAATTTTATTGGGTGAAAAATAAATTTATTAAACCCGTATAGGGCGAATCGAATTTATTCTATTTAGAAAGACAAATAAAAGTTTTGTAAAAGTTTTATAAATTTAAAACTCAAAGTTTTATTTCTAAAACCTAGGGAAAATATTTTCAAAAGTTTTCAAACTGTTTCGATTTTGAAATGGATGTAAATTTGATTCCAAAATGAATTTGGAAAGAGAAAAGAAAAAGGAAAAGAAGAAGGCAAACTGGACCTCTCCCTCCTTTCTTTTCCGCCGACGGCCCAGCCCAGCTCCAACCTCGGCCCAACCAGCCCGCTCGCCACCTTTCCCCTCTTTCTCTCCTGCAGCCCCGGCTCCCCCTTTTCCTCCTGGGCCAGATGTCGGCCGGCCCGCGAGCCTCCCTCCTTTTCCCCGCACACGCCGGCCCGCAACGCCACCCACTCTCCCTCTCGCTCTCACCGACGAGCTGGGCCGCGCTCCCCTATCGCCGACAGGTGGGCCCCACATGCCAGGCCGTCCCTAACCTCCCGTCCGCCCTTTGCGTCGCGCAGAGACCGCCTGGCCGCAACGCCTTTCACGCGGTCATCCTCATCTCTTCGCTCCATCTAGGAGCCGATCTACAGGCTCAACCGCGAGCCGCCACCCCTCCATCCACCTACAAGAGTCCACGCCCGCACCCTAGCCCTCCTCCCAAGGAACACCGCCTCCGCCCGTGCCATTGTCGCGCTACCAAGCTCGCTACCTCACGGCTGGCCTCGAACTCCCATCCTTCAGCATCTCCAGTGCACACCGCGACCAGGAGACCCACTTCGGGGCGTCCCCGAGCCGAAGAGTGTTTCACTCAACCACGCCAGGGAACCAGAGCGCCGCCACCACGTCTTTCGCGTCGGCAGCCGTCTCCGAACCTCCATCGGCGGCGAGAAGCACACCTACGAATCCGCGGTGAGCTCCGCTTCCTCCTCTGAGTTTTTCCTAGGTCTCTAATGGCCCCCAGCCCCTTCCCTAATCGCGCCGACGAGCCTGTCAATGGCGCCGCCGTCTCCTTGCTCCCGCCGGCTGTTGCACCCCCCCCCCTCCTCTCCTCCTTTCCTTTTGCCAGCCGTCCGATCGAACCCCATCGGCCGAGATTAGAAGACTCTAATCTGAACCGGTATGCACCGGGCCTACGACCCGTGGACTCGGACCACCCTTGCCGCGTCAGCAGTCCACGGCCACGTCGAACACCACCACCAATCCGCGCGCGCCATCTGTCTGCCGAGTCAGCAGCCGCGCCCATGTATCTTCTCTTTCCCTAGTTCTAATCGTTGCCGCCTATAGCCAGATCGACGGCTGATAGTAAACCATACCCCTTCGCCGATTCAGTTTTGCTAAAGAACCCCTCATCTTCATCATAATTAACCCGCGCTCCAAACAGTGCTGTGCACTGAGTCTAGACAAAATCGCGTTCCAGCCCCTGCAGTTTTGCAAAAATGAGGCCCGGTCCTGCAGCATTTTCTTTTCAGATTTGATTTATTTAAATTGCGAAAATGAGTTCAAAGTATTTACAGAATTGCCACTCAGATTCAAATGCCAATAACTTTTGCATTTTAACTCCGATTCGACCCGTTCAACTTGCGTTAGATTCGTTTAGTCGTTCTCTACGCAGTAGATCTATTTACGTTCTGTTTTCATACTGTTTGTTGTACTGTTATTTATTTCAATGTATTGTGCCATGTATGTTGCTTGGGCCAGAGAGTGCGGAGTACGAGGACGCTCCAGACCATCCTTGCGACCCAGTTGATTCGACCCAGTCCGAAGGCAAGTGTCCTTGAACATCTTGCACCTACTTTATTTTACTTTTGGTACTAGAGTAGTTAGATCTTGTAGATGCATGCTTGTCATTAATTTGAATCCCATGTTAGAGTTTACTAGAATTTATTTTTATTATCCTTGTCGCCTGTTTTGGGATGTTCGGGTAGGTGTCTTGCTTAGCCCTGCAGTCATGGTTGGGATGGGAGTTAAAATGTTTATAATCTTGATTAATGAAATATGAAACGAATGTGGACATGGTAATTTTGTAGTAACATGGTTATTAGGTAAATCCGGCAGGATGGACCCGTATTGGTGGTTTTGTGCCATGGGACTCGGCAGCTGCTTTTGGTTTTTGGTTCGGGGCTCGTGCTAGACATATCCTGCCTGGATCCCTAGGACCCGGTTCTCAGAGCATGTAACCCGGCTTGACAGCGCAACCATGAGATCTGGATGGGCTGGACCTGGCCAATTAATTAGTTACCACTAAGTTGAGGGTCCACACGGGGTTTGTTTTAGTGGCTCACGAGGGGGCCCTAGGGGTCGTAGACCTTTGTACGGGGTGAAACCTTAGAGGTACGTGTGGAACGGACTTGGAGGGGGCTTTGTAAAGGCCTTGCAGTGCAACCCGCTATGCACCTCGGCAGTGTTTAGCGTGACGGGATCTGCACGACTCATGGGTAACGATGTGCAACCTCTGCAGAGTGTAAAACTGATATATCAGCCGTGCTCACGGTCACGAGCGGCTTGGACTTCTTTGAGATTAGTTGGTTACTGGTTGGTTTTGGGTTCGGGTCATCTGATGGACTTCAGGTGCGGTTGCCTGATGGACTTCAGGTGTTGGTTGCTCGGTGCGACTCCGAGTGTTGTTACTTTACTACAGAGTCTGTCTATAACCTAGTAAATAGGTGCATAGGATTGATAGGATTAATAGGGTGTGTCGCTTTAGGCGCTTGAGTCAAACAAAGTCAGCCTACCTTTGTTATTAGCCTCATAAACATATAATTCCTACACTTGCGGAGTACATTTCGATGTACTCACCCTTCCTCTTTGTCCCCCTGCTACCCCACCCAGACGCTGGAGACTACACGTACGAGGAGCAGGAGTATCCAGAAGACGGAGGCTACGATCCTAACGACCTGTACTAGGATGGCGCTACCCCCGGTCGACCTTCCTGTGGAGATGGAGTCCAGATCTTCCGCATCTTCGTCAGAGTTTACCTTAGAGTTAGTTTCATGAGAGACTGTACTTTTTATTTCAGACCCGAGGGTCATTTATGTAATAAAGTTCGATATTATTAATAAAGCATTGTTTTGATATTTACTATGATGTGGATATATGTATGAAAATTGATCCTGGCATACATATATTGTGCTCCAATTTTGTTCTTAAAATTGGGGTGTCACATTATCCCAGTTGACAATCACTCATCACTCAGAGACTCCGCATATGCCCATGTATCCGCAGAGGCGAGAAAGGTCTATGGAAGCAGAGCAATGGAGATAAGATAGAGTTTGGCTTCGCTACCTGATGGACCGACGAACCGAACCCAAGAGGAGGTGAGAATCAACGTTCGGGCACCCACACGTCACACCAAATGGGACTGCAAAAGATTTGAGTGGAAACAGGGTCAAAACATGGTGGAACGTGCATTTAGGCATTTCATCGAGCACTTGGGGGACAACAGTGAGGGAAAGGAGTGGAGGTGCTCACGTAGAGGGTTCTGCTGACCGGGGAAGGAGTCACCGGAGGGAGGGGACGCTCGGGGTCGAGGGGAGGAGCTCCAGCGAGGTGGTAGCGAGCGCCGACGGGACTCCGGCGAGGTCGGAGGTGGAGTCACCGGCAAGGGCGCGCGCGCGGGGGCGAGCGCGGGGAAGTGATGGCGTGGCCGGTGAGGAGGGGCACGACGGCCTGCGGTGATGGTGCGGCAGCGGCGAGAAACGCGGCGGCCGAGAGCGCAGGCGGGTGGCAGTTAGGTTTAGGGCGCTCGGCGGTGGTCGGGCTCAGGAGACGGGCGAGCGGTGCGAGGAAGACGAAGAGTAGGGGCTATGACATGTGGGACCCAGATGTCAATGAAGAGAACTCAGCGCGCCGCTTTAAGGAGCATCGGACGCGCCGATGGGTTAGCATCGGACGCTCCGATGCCCGTCCAGAGAGGTTCAAAACTGCCAAATTTATATCGGACGCGTCCTATGCTTCGACATAGGATGCTGGGCAGCGTCTGATGGAGCCTCGAACGCTCCGATGGTGACACATCGGAAGCAACTCCAACACTGTTCCAGCCGGGGTTGTGTACAGTGGGGGCATCGGACGCTGGAGCCAGCGTCCGATGCAGCGTCCGATGCTGCATATTGGCTTGTTTCGAAGATCTCCGTTGCAGCTCCCTCTCCCAACCAAGTTCCAACTCAAATAAGAGGCAAATAAACATCAGTTGGAACCTAGTGTGAGCATCCTCGCATAAACCCTCAATTTTATAAATATTTTGCCATAGGCTACATATCATTTTTAGAGAAAATAGGCAATAAAACCCGAAGAGACAACATGTGGCCACCAAAACTAGGGGACTCAACCATTAGGAGACTCAAATGCTCCCCCTAGCGGTGGACGAACACAGCGGTTGCTCAAGACATAACTGAAAAGAAACGACAAAGCCACAACCATGCAAATGCAATGCGATACGGAATTTGAATCTAGGTTGCTTGTCAAGTTTGCTCATGGGTAAGCTTCTTCACACGCTTTTTAGGGCGGTTATCTTAACCACGTCTGACAAGCCTATGTGCATGGCATAATTTAAACATGGAATATTATACAATGCAATGCAAAGACAACCCCCTTTCACCTTTTGACAAAGTTACTTAGATCAAGCACATTAAGCTCACTTCGCAATCTACAAAGAGTGTTTTCATCTAGGGGTCTTGTGAAGATATCCGCCAATTGATCTTTGGTTCTAACTCCCTCTAAGGATATGTCTTTCTTGGAAACATGGTTTCTAAGAAAGTGATGGCGAATATCTATGTGCTTTGTGCGAGAGTGTTGAACCGGGTTGTTAGCAAGCTTAACCGCGCTCTCATTGTCACACAACAAAGGTACCCTTTCTAGAACTACACCATAGTCTAAAAGGGTTTGTTTCATGTAAAGGATTTGTGCACAACAAGCACCCGCGGCTATGTATTCCGCCTCGGCGGTAGACAAGGCCACACTATTTTGTTTCTTTGAACTCCATGAAACTAGTGATCTCCCAAGCAAATGACACCCGCCGGATGTGTTTTTTCTATCTACTTTGCAACCCGCGTAATCCGAATCGGAATACCCAACGAGTTGGAAGTTAGCTCCTTTGGGATACCAAAGGCCAATGCTTGGGGTGTGCTTTAGGTACCTAAGGATTCTCTTCACCGCTATGAGATGTGATTCCCTAGGATCGGCTTGAAAGCGAGCACACATGCACACACTAAACATGATGTCGGGCCTAGATGCGGTCAAGTATAACAAGCTACCAATCATAGAACGGTAGAGAGTTTGGTCAACCGGGTTACCTCCCACATCTAGGTCGAGATGTCCGTTTGTTGGCATTGGAGTCTTGATAGGCTTGCAATCATCCATGTTGAAGCGCTTGAGGAGGTCTTTTGTATACTTCTCTTGAGATATGAAAGTCCCCTCCTTCAATTGCTTGACTTGGAAGCCTAGGAAGAATGTGAGCTCTCCAATCATGGACATTTCGAATTCCTTCGACATCAAGTCACCAAATTCCTTGCAATAGGATTCATTTGTTGACCCAAAGATGATATCATCGACATAGACTTGACAAATGAAGATCTCACCATCAAGCTTCTTGGTGAATAGTGTGGTGTCGACCTTCCCAATGGTGAAGCCCTTCTCAATGAGGAAGTCCCGGAGGCGCTCGTACCATGCTCTTGGGGCTTGCTTAAGCCCATATAGCGCCTTGGACAACCTATAAACATGATTAGGATATCTAGGGTCTTCAAACCCGGGAGGTTGATCAACATAGACTAGTTCATTTATGAAGCCATTTAAAAATGCACTTTTCACATCCATTTGATATAATTTAATGTCATGATGTGATGCATATGAAAGGGGGATACGAATGGCTTCGAGTTGCAATCGGTGCAAAGGTCTCTCCAAAATCCAAACCTTCAACTTGAGAGAACCCCTTTGACACTAGTCTTGCCTTGTTTCTAACAACCTTGCCTTGATCATCTTGCTTGTTCCTAAACACCCATTTTGTTCCAATGACTCTTGCGCCTTTGGGTCGCTCTTCAAGTGTCCAAACTTGGTTGCGGGTGAAGTTGTTTAGTTCTTCATGCATAGCATTGACCCAATCCGGATCACCTAGAGCTTCATCTACAATGGTAGGCTCAACAAGAGACACAAAGGAGTGATGTTCAATAAATAAAGCAAGTTTTTCAGATCGAGTCATTACACCCCTTGTTGGACTCCCTATGATGAGATCTTGAGGATGAGCTTGTAGTAGAGGAGTAGTTCTTTGATCAACCACTTGAGGGGCCGCTTGTGGAGCATCAACATCTTGAGCTTGTACCACCATTTGATCATGGGAGACATGAGTATCTTCAAATGGATCCTTCCCATCTTTGTCATCAACAAGTGGTACATTGGATGAGGATGACTTGTTAATGACTTGCACATCATCATCATCATCTTTAGGCTTGATGGCTCCAACCGGCATGTTCTTCATTGCTTCCCTCAATGGTTCATCACCTACATCATCAAGATTTTCATGCTCTCCTTGAGAGCCATTAGATTCATCGAATTCAACATCATATGTTTTTTCTACCATCCCGGTGGCATGGTTGAATACTCGATATGCTTTGGACTTCAATGAGTAACCAACAAGAAAACCAATATCACATCGGCGTTGGAACTTCCCTAGGTGTTGGCGTTTCTTGTAGATGTAGCATTTGCACCCAAACACTCTAAAGAATGATACATCCGGCTTCTTGTTGTTGAGTAGCTCATAGGGGGTCTTGCCAAGGAGACGATGGGGGAACAACCGGTTTGATGCATAGCAAGCGGTGTTGATTGCTTTCGCCCAAAATCTTTCCGGTGTAGTGTACTCATCTAGCATTGTCCTTGCTAGGGTGATTAGTGTCCGGTTCTTCCTCTCAACTACCCCATTTTGTTGTGGTGTATATGTTGCAGAGACTTCATGCTTGATCCCAACTTCATCACAATATTCTTCAATGTGGGTGTTGTCGAACTCTCTTCCATTGTCACTTCTTATCTTCTTGATTTTCAAGTCAAACTCATTTTGGGCTCTCTTGGCAAACTTCTTGAATGAAGGGGTTGCTTCGGATTTGTCATGAAGAAATAATACCCAAGTGTATCTTGAATAGTCATCAACAATCACTAGGCAATAGAGATTTCCACCCAAGCTAGCATATGTTGTTGGCCCAAATAGATCCATGTGAAGTAGCTCCAACTCTCTTGATGTTGATACAAAGGCTTTGGTTGGATGTGTATTTGAAACTTGCTTGCCGGCTTGACATGCACTACACAATTTGTCCTTCTCAAACTTGACATCCTTCAAGCCTCTAACCAAATCCTTCTTCAATAACTTGTTGAGAGTGTTCATTCCCACATGAGCCACTCTTCTATGCCATAGCCAACCAAGTGATTGCTTAGTGAACAAACATGTCTTCAAGTTGGCATCTTCAGAGGTGAAATCCACTAGATAGAGATTGTTGTATCTAAAGCCCTTGAATATCACTTGTGTATCATCTTTCTTGGTCACAACCACTTCCTTGTCGGTGAACAAACATTGAAAGCCAAGATCACATAATTGCCCAACGGATAGCAAGTTGAAGCTCAATGATGCAACTAGAAGTACATTGGAGATGGTATGATCATTTGAAATTGCCACTTTGCCCAATCCCTTGACATTGCCCTTTGAGTTGTCACCAAATGTAATCTTTTCTTGGTCATTGACATTCTCTTCTAGTGAGGTGAACATCCGGGGATCACCGGTCATATGTTGTGTGCAACCACTATCAATCACCCAATGAGATCCACCGGTCTTGTAGTTCACCTACACACAAGAAATCAAGCTTGAGCTTTTGGGACCCAAACTTGTTGCGGTCCCTTAACCTTCTCTACTAGTGACTTAGCAACCCAAATTTGCTTTGGCCTATTCTTGTTAGGAGGCCCCATGAACATGACTTTCATCTTGCCACAAGAGTCTTGTCTAAGCATGTAGTGAGCATTGAAAGCAAAGGGCCTAGCATGCTTGGGCAAGGGTGTAGGTTTAGGCTCTTCACAATCATGAGCAAAGTGTCCTTCCTTTCCACACTCATAGCATCTTACAATCTTCTTCTTCTTTGGCTTAGTGATGCTTTTGCGTTGCTTCATCTTCTCTTCAAGGAAGCCAATACCATTTCTATTTATCTTCATCACGGTGTTCATGAGTAGCTCACTTTGAAGACATTGACCCTTGGTGAATTTCTTCAACCCGGTGGTG
The DNA here is from genome assembly GCA_009763385.1 of Coix lacryma-jobi var. lacryma-jobi. Lineage (NCBI taxonomy): Eukaryota > Viridiplantae > Streptophyta > Magnoliopsida > Poales > Poaceae > Coix > Coix lacryma-jobi. The sequence continues at coordinate 113,764,285 of CM019830.1, read as the reverse complement.
AGGTGCTCCTTTTCTCTCTTGATCTTGTCATTCTATTGTTGGAGCTCTAATTGAGATGGTGTCATCTTGTAATCCCTCTCCATCTTCAATCTCTTGTTCTCTTCTTTTAACATGTCTAGCTCAAGTGGCATGCTATAATCATCATCTTGGGTCTCAACAATGACTTGCTTTGTGGTTGCAAGCTTCTTTAGATCAACCTTGAGCTTTGCATTCTCATTCTTGATCTTGACATAATCATCATAGTGATCGGCCACAACCACATTCTTGCCCTTGCCACTAGCTCTTTGCTCATCATGCTCACTAACCAAGTCCTCACAAGATGTTGCTATGTCAGACTTAACAACAAGGTTAGGAGCATCATGTGTCTCATGTGAAAGCATATCATAAGCAACAGTGAGAGCATCATAGTCAACTTTCACTTGAGTGTATTGTTCTTTGAGCAAAGCATAACTAGTGGTAAAGTCACTATGCATCTTATCAAGTTTTTCATTTTTAGCTTTGAGCTCCTTGTTAGAGGACTTGAGCTCCTTGATGGATGATGACATAGTAGCAAGTTCATCTTTTAACTCAACACTAACATGAATAGCATGATCATATTTCTCAACAAGAGATTTATTTTCATCAACAAGCTTTTCATTTTTAGCTCTAGTCTTTCTTATGATTTTAGAGTAGTCGTTTAGCAATTTAACAAGCTCATCATAAGTGGGTGCCTCAAATTCACCATCACTATCACTATCACTAGAGTCATCATCGCTTTGTACCTTTCGATCACCTTTAGCCATGAGGCATAGGTGTGTAGATGATGATGGTGACGGTGGTGGTGGTGGTGTAGAGGAGCCAATGACTAGAGCGGCCACCTTCTCCTTCTCATCATCACTATCTTCATTGGATGATCCACCGAAGGAGTCAATGTCGGTGAGCCAATCACCAACAATGTATGTTTTACCACCTTTCTTGTGGTATTGCTTCTTCTTGCCATCTTTCTTCTTGTAGGGCTTGTCATTCTTCTTCTCATCTTCGCTAGATGAGTCATAATTCTTGCCCTTGTTCTTGTTCTCGTAGCTTTCTTTCTTGGACTTGGTGCATTGATGAGCAAGATGGCCAAGCTCACTGCAATTGTAGCAGTCCATTTCGGAGGTTGGCCTCCTCTTGCTACTTGTGAAGAACTTCTTCTTTCTTGAGTCAAAGTTGACTCCATTCTTGTGAAGCTTCTTCAACATTTTGGTGGTCCTTCTCACCATGAGAGCGATGTTGGAATCATCCTCTTCATCACTTGAGCTCTCATGATGCACCTCAATAGCCTTTGACTTGCCCTTCTTGTCAAGATTTGTGTTGGTGTAGCGGTGGAAAGATCACCTTGATGTAGCACCGTCACAATGTGTCCATACTTCTCAATTGGAAGGACACAAAGAATCTTCCTCACAACATCGGATGGTTGCATTTGTGTGAGGCCAAGTCCATTGAGTTCTTCTACAAGAACATTCAAGTGTGAGTACATTTCATTTGCACTTTCATTAGCACGCATATCAAAAGAATGAAGCTTTTGCATAACTAAATGATATCTCTCCTCACGCTCGCTCTTGGTCCCCTCATGGAGAGTGTTGACACTTACTAACGTCGCTACCAAGAGTAGAGATAAACTCTGTCCCCGGCAACGGCGCCAGAAAGCTTGTTGGGTATTTTAAACGCACACAGAAAAATCCGCAAGCGCACGGATACCGATGTAGCTTTCACCCGAGAGTATTCCAGGGTATCGATTTCCACGGGGAACGTGAAGTGTACTAGAAGAATTAAGAACGTCCAAGAAAAGAATGGTAATATGGGTAGAGAGAGATATAGGGTTTTCTAAGCAGGTCTATCTAATCAAAGGCTTACTATACTTTACTTACTTCGGAGCAACAGTGCCTTTTCGATTCTCGAAAAAGACTGGGAAAAGGGTAATCGGGAGAAGGCTGCCAAAAAGCTCTACGAAAATACCAATCCTAACATGGTGGATTATAACAATCTACAAAGCTGTCACCCCTGTAGCTACCACAACTATCCGGAGGATTGGGCGCAAACTCAGGTAAACCCTAGTCTAGACATCAAGTCTACACTAACGCTTACTACTCTAATTACTGCAGATAACTAGAGCACTCAATACGAGCGGAGATCCAGTAAATAAAATAAAGCAAGAACTGAAATTAAATATAATACTTAGAAATAGTAAATGAAGAACCTGGAGATTACTTGAAGACGAACTAGATGCTGCACCAATACAATGTCGAGGAAGATACGACAGATCCGGCGCTTCCTCAGCTCTCTCCTTCTCCTCTCTCTAATCCAATCTCTAATTACAACTAAATCAACTAGACAACTAGAACAAGAACTAGAACTAGAACTAGAACTAGAAGAACTAGAACTAGATCTAGATGAACTAGAAGAGATTCATCTAGAGGGACCTCTAATTCTAATTGAAACCCTAGTTTCTGATGTGGAGATGAATAATGAAGATGGAGATGCCTGGAGAGGGGGGTCTGGGGTTGCTTATATAGCCCGAGGTGGAGTAGGGGGCAAGGAATCACCATGTCATCGATCCGCGTCACGTTTATCGCCCATCGTTGGATCAAACCGACTTCAGGGACGGTAGAGATGCATCCTAGGAGGCGGTGGAGGAAGGTTCCAGAAGGCGGAGGCAAAACGGCCTTGGTGGCCGACTGGTCGGTCTCCATGTGGGACCGGTCGGTCTGGCCCAGTGGGCCCACGTGGTGGCCCGCCTCATGGTGTCTTCTGGTGTCTTCTAGATCCTTCTTTTGCAGATTTCATTGCGAAATTAATATCTTTTCATCCGGGACTCCGAATATAGCAAATGATATGTCCATTTCGATCGTCTCGACGAGCCCTTCACAATGGTGCACTCCAATTTATCACTTGAGATACTTTTATATGGTGAAATATTGATGTCCTACAAAACAAGTGAGAGCACCAAAACTCGTGGAACTTGTTAGTTTCAAACCCTACAACTATGCTTTGTAATTCATTTAGTGTCATTTCATCCAATAGTTGATGGTTAATTATGAGCATTAGTGAGCATCAACAAGTTCCCCCAAGCTTAACCTTTGCTAGTCCCGAGCAAAGCCAATCTCAACAATGGATCAGGAGTTGCTGCAATATCTTCACTTCCAACAAGTACACATGTATTCAAACAAAAGTTCTCATATGGAATAGAAAAAAGTATCATATTATTCATCACGGGGCTTAGTATTTTACCTTGAATCCTGAGTTATTGAAAGATAGAATGATCAAATCAAGCACTATGTCTCTTGCTCTTTTACTTCACTATTTATCCCGGAGTTTTTATGAATTTTCAAAAAGCTTAAAAACATATGTTGTCAAATTAAACAATGAATCCAAAGAGAAAGTCAACCACACCATTGAATCGAGAAGTGCATGTGCATGGAAAATGGAGGCGGATGCTCTTTTGAAATATATCTCTCTTTTGTTTATCAGAGACACATGGCTATCAAGCTAATTCTACTTGCGGGCACGTGCCCATTTTTTCTGATATTCATTCATTTTTTTCTCTCTTTTTTTCGAGGTTCCGGACACTTGTCCCTTTTTATTTCATCGGGATCTATCTTTTTGAGGTTTCGGACACTTGTCCCTTTTTATTTCCTCGGATTTTTTTTCTCTCTCTGTTTTTTTTTCTTTTTTTCAATAACCACATGCTTCCAACAAATTTTTGAGAGGATAACAATAGATAATCTTGAGCATTGATGCAGAAGATGGATGAAATATGTAAGTGATCTCAATTCAATAGCATGATAACTTCTCATAGGGTCAACAAAGCTTAATTTAACTCAATGCAATTATTAGACACATTTTATATTGAGAAATCTCCGAAACTCTAGTGTTATTTAGAACAAGATAGTAGTAGCTCAGATCATCACATGTCATATCTATCAATTACCTAGACTCTGGATCAAGCATTTACTACCCATAAATTTAATTTCATTTTTAAGCATCATTATTAACCAGGAGAACTCATGCTTTGAAGGCTAGGTACTTGAAAGAAATTAGATAGAGCAACTATTCATCATTTCCATGTAAAAGATTAGAGAGAGAGTTCTTATTTTATTATTAACTTCTTAAAACAATCTAAGCAAACTTAACATAGTATTTATTTAACCTAACACACTTTATTATAAATAACTAAGATAATGAATAAGACATACCTGAATTACGAAGATAACGGGGGGTGCGTCTCCCCCAAGCTGGTTGTCTTAATAGCGTTGAGCCTTCATGTGCCCATATTTTTTCTTTTTAATTAATGGTGAGCCTTCATGTGCCCACATATTGTTTTTGTTTTGTTTTATATTTTATTTTCATTTTTATATAGAAGGAAAACTTAAGAGGATAAGGATACTTACCTGGATACACGGGGGTGCTTTCCCCCAAGCTGAATGTTGACGTAGTCGTTCGATCTTGCAATGTAACGGACTGGCAGTGAAAATGTTCTTCCTCTATCGGAGCATTGATTGATGTTGATGGTTATTGAAATAGTGCTCCAACAGTGGATGGGACATCCACTTGCTCGTCACCTTTTCTTGGTCTTTCAATCCTGTGAAACTCAAATAGACAACAAGACTTGTGGAATAGATTAAGCATTAGTGGTTGGCCACTCAAGCCTTAGTTGTCCAGAGTTTCTGTAAGATCTCTTTCTCAATATTTTTGTATTTTTATTTTTTCGATGCAATGACAACTTAACAAAATGAATGCATTTTTATTTTTATTTTTATGTCACCACAGTGAATATTTCATGTGGGTTTTTACACATCACAGAATTATTCACATGAGGCTTTAGGTTTTATTACGAAGTGCAATAAGTAAAATATTTTTATTTTCTTTTTTTTTATGCAAGTCTAATGCAGAAAAGTAAATATGCTATGGAGAGATGATAATGGAAAGTAAACATGCAAAAAGAGAAACTAATGCAGAAAATATAAATATGGATAACTATCGATTTTACCTTTCGGCGAGGGTTCAATGTTTTAAGTCCTCTGAACAGGACTTCTCACCATGTTCATTCTGAGGTGCATCATTTGATCTAGATATGTAGACCTTGATAACTACACCTCTTGATATGGTGTCACCCATGTTCTTCGTTGGCCCATCAATTTGAAGTGAAGCATTAGTTGTGGAAGCTGGCAGCATCTTGATTAGTGCACATCTTCTTGTAGATCTAGGACCTTCACTTTGTAGAATTTGGGAGTTCCCAAACTCCTCCATGTTTTGCTCAAGAGTGTGTCCTGCTCATAAAGACAAGGTAGAGATCAAGTACATGGGCTCTGTTGGTGGAAAAACACCAACAGAACCAAAAGTTTTGTTCATTCCTCTCTAAACTTAGGCACATCAAGCAAGATAAACTTGTTGTTTATGTATTCTATTCAATCTTAACATGAGTGATAGGATCAAAAGATGAGCATGGAAGTAGCATCTTAAAATATTTAACAGATCAGATTACTTAACCCAAGGAAGGATAATCTATGCATAAAGTGTCGATATTTTCATGATTGTGATATATCATCTTCCAAAGGTTAGATGCATAACATTTTAGCTCATTGGTTAAGATAGTGAGATTCAAGAGAGTAAAGCTAAGAACAAGGATTAAAGAACTGAACATGTTGAGTTGATTAGGTTGGATCAAATAAGGTACAACTGAAACATGTTTGGATCTTATTTATGCACATACTAGAATTAAGGAGAAGCTTTTAAAGTGATGGTCTCATACCTTGAGATGTTACCTTTATCATTGAAGAGTGATGTGGCAAACCACCTTGTGGAAGCTTCTCTTGTCTGGCTGGTTGTTCTTCATGAATAGCTTGTCTTCTCTTGCTTATCTCATAGTGAACCTGAGTGATGGGAGCTTGAGAGGAGGAAGGTATAGTAGGATCATCTTTAGAGGGATCAACCTTCCTTCTCTATGTGTCAACCTATCAGTGAAGGTGTGTTATTCCTCCCATGATGGTCTTTATCTTCTAGTGACCCAGCTCAGACTTATTCACCTACTTCCATGGAGTGAGTGCTTTGATTGTAGAGATTGTTTTGTGGCACTCATCTTTTGTCTTGTTCCATGGATCTCATTTCTCTATGATTAGTGAGTTGTGTCTCCCTTGCGCAAGTTGTTGAAGTTCATGTGTCTCTTCATCTCCAGTGTGAGTTCATCTCAGGACTTTCCCATAAATTATATTGAAAGTTTTCCTACAGGGGTTAGTCCAACAAAATATCCAGCATCCACTATAGTATACTATTGGCTCAAAAATCAACCTAAACATCACGTCTAATTTGATCTAGGAAGGCATTTTAACCTAAGCACCATACTTAATTTAAAAGCCTTTAGAGGTAAAATCAGGACACCTTTTAGCTCAAGAATCAAACCAGACACCATGTCTTACTTTAATTCATGAAAATAGTTTAAACTAAGCACCATGCCTAATTTAGAAGGTGTATGAGAATACTTCAAAACCAAAGCATATACTATAGCAAATGAAGGTAGCATTAAAGCATGAAAGAGCATGATTAGTGTATAGCACATGAGCATGTCTTAAAGATAGGGACAACCAATATAACAACATGTTAAGAGATGTTCTTACAAAGTGTATCCCCCAAGCTTAGATTTTAAAAATCAAGATTGGATGAATGTAATTCAATGTTGCATGATGATTAGTTAGACATACCTTGTGTTTGTCATTCCTTCGAACTTTTCGCTACAGACCTGCAAAGGTTAGTGACAAGAATACCCGAAGGAATATTTTAACAATTATATCCTTATGCTCATTACACAAAGGCAGTGTAGCAGGAGAGTGAACACTGATCTAAAAAGTGCTTGTTTTAGGACACTGAGCTTGTCTTTGGGAAACCTTCAGAATGAGATTTGGTGAAGTGGTTTCCCCTCCAACACCAACTTAAGAGCACAATGAGATCTACAAAATTTGTGATAAACATATGCATCGACAACCACCCTTTTGAAGTTTTTGTAAACAGAAAGTGTGAGGGGGTTGAAAATCTCGAGTGTGGCAATGTTAGACACACCAATTGAATCAGGAGATGTTTCATATGAGCATGGATTTAAAGAGGTGTTTATGAAGTAGCTTCCATGCTCTTTGATATCATCTTCCTCGATTTCAGAGAAGAACACCAAAGGATAGGGTTCATCATTTTCTAAAGTGTGGGGTGTTTTCTCTAGAGAAGGTTCTGTGACAACCAAATTATTAGAAGGATTTGAAGGAATTTCAAATTTGGTTGGGTGTTCCTCCTCGTGTTGGTCGGGGTTAGGCTCGACTTCTTTTGGGAATTCGTCAAAAGTGCTAGTGGAAGGAGTGCTTTCAAGGATTTTATTTAGGATGTCTCCTCCTTCACTGACAAGTTTATGTGAGAATGATCCTCCAAAAGCTAAATCGATATGTAGAGCAGCTTCCTTGTTAAGACCACAATAAAAGTGAAAGTGTAGCACATGGTCTGGCAAGGAAAGGTTTGGGCTAGAATTGGTAAGGTGATTGAACCTAGCCCAAGCTGCTCCTAGCGTCTCCTTCTCTTTTTGTTTGAATGTAAGAATTTCGATTCTAAGATCAGAGATTCAAAAAAGAGGGAAGAAAGCAAGACAAAAGTTGTCCCGAAGTTCATCCCAATTTCCATTTATGCCCTCTATGGAATGATTATACCATTTTCTCGCTCTTCCCAAAAGGGAGAATGGGAATAGTTTCCATTTAATAGTCTCTTGTGTCATGCCAGCTATAGTCTGACAAGAACACAATTGCTCAAACTCCCTAAGGTGGGTGTATGGATCTTCGTCTTCTGACCCAGAGAAGGATATCTCCCGAACCATGGCTATAAGAGCAGGGCGAAACTTATAGCCATCTGTATGAATGGGGTGTGATGATGGTGGAGGCTCCAATAAGTCACCCTTTGGAGCAAAGAATTTTAAGATAGGAGTGAAATCCATGTGGTAAGAAGTGTGGTTGTGAGGTAAAGGTGGTGATAAGAAAAAGGTGGTAAAAGAAAAGAAACACGGACGATCCTGGTTCGATTCTAGAACAGCTACAGTTCCTCGGCAACGGCGCTAGAAAGCTTGTTGACACTTACTAACGTCGCTACCAAGAGTAGAGATAAACTCTGTCCCCGACAACGGCGCCAGAAAGCTTGTTGGGTATTTTAAACGCACACAGAAAAATCCGCAAGCGCACGGATACCGATGTAGCTTTCACCCGAGAGTATTCCAGGGTATCGATTTCCACGGGGAACGTGAAGTGTACTAGAAGAATTAAGAACGTCCAAGAAAAGAATGGTAATATGGGTAGAGAGAGATATAGGGTTTTCTAAGCAGGTCTATCTAATCAAAGGCTTACTATACTTTACTTACTTCGGAGCAACAGTGCCTTTTCGATTCTCGAAAAAGACTGGGAAAAGGGTAATCGGGAGAAGGCTGCCAAAAAGCTCTACGAAAATACCAATCCTAACATGGTGGATTATAACAATCTACAAAGCTGTCACCCCTGTAGCTACCACAACTATCCGGAGGATTGGGCGCAAACTCAGGTAAACCCTAGTCTAGACACCAAGTCTACACTAACGCTTACTACTCTAATTACTGCAGATAACTAGAGCACTCAATACGAGCGGAGATCCAGTAAATAAAATAAAGCAAGAACTGAAATTAAATATAATACTTAGAAATAGTAAATGAAGAACCTGGAGATTACTTGAAGACGAACTAGATGCTGCACCAATACAATGTCGAGGAAGATCCGACAGATCCGGCGCTTCCTCAGCTCTCTCCTTCTCCTCTCTCTAATCCAATCTCTAATTACAACTAAATCAACTAGACAACTAGAACAAGAACTAGAACTAGAACTAGAACTAGAACTAGAAGAACTAGAACTAGATCTAGATGAACTAGAAGAGATTCATCTAGAGGGACCTCTAATTCTAATTGAAACCCTAGTTTCTGATGTGGAGATGAATAATGAAGATGGAGATGCCTGGAGAGGGGGGTCTGGGGTTGCTTATATAGCCCGAGGTGGAGTAGGGGGCAAGGAATCGCCATGTCATCGATCCGCGTCACGTTTATCGCCCATCGTTGGATCAAACCGACTTCAGGGACGGTAGAGATGCATCCTAGGAGGCGGTGGAGGAAGGTTCCAGAAGGCGGAGGCGAAACAGCCTCGGTGGCCGACCGGTCGGTCTCCATGTGGGACCGGTCGGTCTGGCCCAGTGGGCCCACGTGGTGGCCCGCCTCGTGGTGTCTTCTGGTGTCTTCTAGATCCTTCTTTTGCAGATTTCGTTGCGAAATTAATATCTTTTCATCCGGGACTCCGAATATAGCAAATGATATGTCCATTTCGATCGTCTCGACGAGCCCTTCACAATGGTGCACTCCAATTCATCACTTGAGATACTTTTATAAGGTAAAATATTGATGTCCTACAAAACAAGTGAGAGCACCAAAACTCGTGGAACTTGTTAGTTTCAAACCCTACAACTATGCTTTGTAATTCATTTAGTGTCATTTCATCCAATAGTTGATGGTTAATTATGAGCATTAGTGAGCGTCAACAGAGAGCACAAATATTATCCCATAGATCATGGGCATCCTTGTGGTTTCGGACGCGGTTAAACACATCCTTGTAAATGCCTCTAAAAAGAATGTTTTTGGCCTTTGCATTCCACTTCTCATTTTCTTCCTCATGTGGCGTGAGGCTAGTGCCCTCCTTGGGTTTGGGGAACCCGGTGATCGCGGCATTGCGGCATTTAACATCAACCGCTTCTAGGTACGACTCCGTACGGATTTTCCAATATGGAAAGTCGTCTCCCTCAAACATGGGAGGTGGTCCATCACCTCCGGACATCTTAACTCTAGGCAGTTAAGCCTAAATCGAGAGCACGAGGCTCCGATACCAATTGAAAGGATCAAGATGCCCAAGAGGGGGGTGAATTGGGCTTTTCTAAAACTTCTTGCAAGAATAAAACCTATCAAGCCCCAATTAACCCCCTAGTGCCTAGAAGTGTGTTTCCTTTTATTCTATCGCATAAAAGACCAAGTCTATGCCACTCCTACTCTAGCAAAAGCAATTCAATAGTGAATGAACAACAAGTAATGCGGAATTGAATTGCTTGAAAGTAAATGCGTAAGTAAAGGAGTAGAGATGACGAGACGATGTTTTTGCCGAGGTATCGAGGTGTCGGCACACCCCCTAGTCCTCGTTGGAGCACCCGCGCAAGGGTATCGCTCCCCCTTGATTCGCGCAAGGATCAAGTGCTCACTATGAGCTGATTCTTCGCCGCTCTGGCCCGGTGAATCGCTCACTCCCGGTCAAAAGCTTGCTTGGGTCATCCACAATGCCACCGGATGCTCTCCAAGCTTCACGATCGCCACCAAGCCATCTAGGTGATGCCGATCACCAAGAGTAACAAGCTAGAACTCTCACTTGACCAACACAAGGCCAAAGAGATGGATGGATGCACACTTGCTACTCAATTCTCACTAGGAGATGTCTAATTCTCACAATTAGCAAATCACTCAACCTCACTAGGGCTCTTGCACTCACTCACACTCACAATGTGTTTTTCAGCAGATGGAAGTGGCAAGAACACTCAAATGGATGGAGGGAAGGAGTATAAATACTCCCCCAACCGGCCATCCAAAAACTGCACAAGACAGGGTTTCTGCGGGGGCATCGGACGCTCCGATGCCTGGCATCGGACGCGCCGATGACCTCGACCAACGGTTGACTGTACACTCTTGTCAGACTTGTTAAAGGGACATCGAACGCTGGGCAGCGTCCGATGTGGTTTTACCCTCTCTGGAACCTCTCTGGATGGCCATCGGACGCTGGCCCTCAGCGTCCGATGCGACCTCCAGTTCACGCACACGTGAACAGTGGCATGGGCGCGTCCGATGTAAACACATCGGTGCGTCTGATGCCACGCATCAGACTAAACCCTAGTCGGGGTGGGCATCGGACGCGATCCGATGCCCTTTACAAGGGCAGACTCGCCTCGGATCGTGACGTGGCCTAAACGACTATTGATCCTCTCGACTTAAGGCATCTCTCTGAGCTACCTAGGGCTATGAAATAACAAGTGTGCACCACACCTACCTCAATAGACTCATCTAGGTCAAGCTACTGATTCACGCTCCCCTTTATAGTACGACCAAAGGAAAAACAAAGACCTAAGACTACCTAAGTGTCCTCCAACTCCATATGACACTTAGCCTAATCTACCACCGTCTTCGTCGTCCGTCCTTTGAAAACCGAAACGATATTCATCGCTAGGAGACATGAACTCCATATGCCCGTATCATCGCCATTACCGTGACCTAACTCATTCCTGTTTCTGCAAAACACACGTTAGTCACAGTAATATTGTGTTTCATCCAATCACCGAAACCCACTAGGGGCCAAGATGCGTTCAATTGGATCTGACCACGATGAAAGACTAGGGAGACTATTTTTCAGATCAGTCTTCCTCATTCTTTGGTGGGAGAAAAAAAAGAGATAGAAGGAAGAAGTTTCTCAACTCTGTCTGCAGGAATGTTGACCGTTCGCGTTGGGCATCTGTTTTCAGGCCTAAAATAACTGTTGTCGAGTATTTATCTGTCGATCATCCATACGAAGCGTCAAACATGTTTGGATTTGAGAGTTGAAGCCATTCACATCGTGAGTACAATATAGATAAAATTTAGTTTATGAATACATGTTTTTTCAGAGTAGTTGTAATGTGATGATATACCTTCTTACGTCTAAAAAAACAAATAGTGTTTCTCTATTCTCTTGTAACAGCCGACGTCCGTCAAGGCGTCAATTTGATTATGTTAATTACAGTTTTCACACCTCATTGCCGAACCAATCTCGTCGACCCATGTGATTTGTGGGCTTGTATGGCCAGTCAAGCCCGCACATCCGTCAACAAAAGTTTCGGCCTGCTTATTTCAGTTTTTTTTGTTTTAATTCTGTGGGCTAGAAGAATGAAGCTGGCTAAAATTTACCGCTATTCAAAAAATAAACAGGCCGAAACTACTACGATTAAAAAAAATGAAGCTGGCTTTTGAAAAGATTGAAAGCTGACTTACGAGGAAATAAACTAAAACTCAAAAAGCATGCTGACAAAAGTTTTTTTTTAGTATTTTTATACTAGCACAAAAAAAAATAGTCATAAACCAAAATCTAGAAAGCCAGCCGAAAGCAGCTCAGACAAACATGTCATTGGACGTTCTTGATCCGTTCCTATAGGCATGAAATCAACAATAATGCTATAAGTTGAGCCTACAGTGTACAGAGGAGTTATTTCTTTGCATAATCCGGTCATAATAAAAACAAATAACAAATTTTCCTTTCACCCTTCTTTATTACTGATCTCTTCTATTCTATATGGATTCAAATCCTGATTTTAATAAATACTAGACCAATTTAATAGTGCACATTGCTCATCGACTTAAGTATTTTGTGACCTAGATCGGATAAAAAAAATCTAGCTATTTTGGCCAGAATAATCCCCCTATGATTGTTGCAGAGTTGAGTCTTTTTTTTTAGTCATACCGAGTCTTATTTTGGATTTACCGCTACTCAAAATGAATAGTGGGACTGTCTCTAAAATGCATAAGGGCATCTCCAGTAGTTTGGAAAACTAGCTTGCTATCTTTGTTTTTTTTTTGACAAAACAAGAAAAACCTTACTCCAATAGTTTAGAAAACAACTTGGTAAATTATTCCAACTTAGAGCATCTCTTAGAGCATCTCCAAGAGTTCCCTAAACATCCTTCTAATCCTTGGTTTTTAGAAAGATGAAGAAAAAACACCCTCCAACAACTCCTAATATCTACTCCTGATATTTTAGGACTTGGGAAATCCCCCTCCTTCCGCGTAACTTTGCGCGAGTGAAGTCACGCGCGGATACGACGTTCCCGCCGCACGGAGTCCTTCCCGCGTCTTTTTTTTTCCCGTGGCTCCCTCCTTCTCGCGCTCCATCGACAGTTCTTCCATCGCTCGCCAAATCTCCATCGCTAGTTCCTGGGTGCTAATAAGCGTGTTGTGTCAGCCTCATTAGGATATCTCAGATATTCTTCTTTAAATAAATCAACAACTGCAGCAACGAACCTATGTAAGCTCTCAATTGCGATACTTTCTCCAATGCGAATATACTCATATGTAGCATCAGCTGGAACTCCATATGTTAGCATACGAAATGCTGCTGTAACTTTTTGAAGCAACTCAATCCAAGAACATTGGCTGCACTCCTTTTTTTGCACAAAATAGTCATCGTATGATTCTACAACATTCATTATGCGTAAAAAAAGATCTCGACGCATCCGGTACCTGAAATTAAAAAAATAAATCTTACAATAATTACCTAGCGTACTATGTAAATATCACAGGTGAATGCACACGAACCTCCGACGAAATAGTTGTGGACCATATGTCGGATCATCAGCTAAATAATCTTGAAACATTCTTTAGTGCCCATATTCTCTATCTCGGTAAATAACTTTATGACCTGGGACAGAATCACCGTGTCTTCCTTTTTCATTTGAAAATATTTCGACAATTGCAGCTGCTGACCAGATGAGGCAGTCATCGTCGTCTGATGACGAATCTTCTGACTCTGTTTGGAAAAGTGACTTCTGAGCATCCATGTGCGATCTAGTGGAGGTTGCTGCCGATGTCCTATTGCTATGATGTGCTAGCGGCAGTCTAGGAGTTGCCTATGGGCTGGGAAGAGGCGAACACAGGTGGAGGCTGCAACACACACGCATGAAAGGCGGCGGCGGCGGCGTCTATTTGTGACCTTCGTCTGGTGCTTCACGAGGAAAAAAAGGCCGGCAAAAAAACAACCAAGTGGGACCAAAATTTAATTAATTAGAAGTGAGATATTAAGAACTATTGGAGATGATCTTCTTTCTTTCTCCTAATATCTTTTTAGGAGTCCGTAAACATGGACTTTTTAGAAGAAATATTTAGGGAACTGTTGGAGATGCTCTTAGAATCGAGCACGACCGCGCGCGGATTTATCGCGTGAACTTGGTATCCGAGCCGCAGACTTCTCCCGCGCGTGACTGAAACTTCTCCGCGGTGTGCACTGCTGGTCTGCATCTCCTCCTGATCAATCCCACTTCACATCTCCTGCTGCATGCTCGATCAATGGCCGGCAAAAGCTGCATGCTAGAGAAGGCTGCATGCTCGATCAATCATGGCCGGCAAAAGCTGATCAAACAGTACCCACATCACATGCAAAGGACACACGCAAACAGTACATGCTCGACGAGTCGTGGAAAATCAGTTGGAAGGTATTTAAGTGGTCTACTTTTTTAATTTTACCAAGCCTAAATAGTAAACTATTAGAGACACAATAAATTTTTACTTGCCAAAGGTTTTAGCAACTTGCCAAATAATAACTTTTACCAAGTAAATTTTTTCAAACTACTAGAGATGCTCTAAGATGGGTATTTCTTATCCTAAAACTTTTTATCTATACATTGAATGTTTGAACACACATGCATAAAATATTAAATATAGATTAAAATAACTAACTAATTATACAAATTATGATAACTTTGCGAGACGATTTTAAATGTAATTAGTTCATGATTTGATAATATTGTGCTACAGTAAATATGTGCTAACGATAGATTAATTAATATTATTAAATTTATCTCAGTTTGCTGACGGAACATATAATTTATTTTTTATTAATCTATTTTTATTAGAATAAATTAGTACCACATCAAAATCTATTCCTCCTCCAAGGCTCCAACTAAACACCCATATAAAAGAAAAAAAAAAATCTTTACTGCTCTTCGTGCCCACAAAATCTAGCATGCCCGACCGAAGGAACCAGAAGCCGTACAGATCAACTGACATTCTCTCATTTTAATTATATCCTATATTTATAATTAAATATGTGAAACTTCTGAAGTGCTGAAACTATTCTATATTATTTTTATATATAATATATAAATCCTGGCGCTCTAGCCATGGCTGATTGTGCCTCGCTCCTCCTCTCCCCATCCTGCGCGCTCTTCCGCCGCCTTTCCTGCTCGTCGCACTTCAAGGTTCCGTGTTCCGTAGCGGAGGATTTCGATTGATGATTATGGAGACTTCGCCCAGGTTTCACTCACCATTCCTCATAGGGATTTTTCTTGAATTCGCAGAGGTTCGACCGGGTTCGCCGGTTTTCGCCCGCCGCCATGTCGACTTCCTCAGGACCAAAGGAGGCGCCAGCGAATAACCCGGGGCTCCAGACCGAGGTCGACCCCGCCACCAAGGGCTACTTCTTGCAGCAAACGGTAACCCCAGCTTTAGTCCTGTCTATTTCAAGCACATATGTGGTCGATGTGTGAATTTGACATATGTGGTCGTGGCGCACTTGATGAAGCTGGGGATGATCCATCCGTAGTTGTTGTGAGCCCCCACCCCCACCCAAACAAGTATCCAAATTGTTTATGTGGAATGCAAGGAAAAATTGTATCTGATGTAACAATGCATTTTGCCTATCAACCAATTTGGATGTCTCGACTCTGAAGCAGATCCAACTCTGGGCACATTTTGTTACAAGGGCTTGTAAGTGCAGGGCTTCAGATCCTGGTTATTCTGATTCACCCTGAAAGCCCTGTTTTTCTTTTTTTTTTCCCCTCAAACTTGTAGGAGAGCATCATTGCATTACCACGATTGCTTTCCATTGTTTTGTTGGAAAAGCAGAAAGAAATTTAGGCCCCGTTTGGATGCTGGAATTGAATTCATTTTAAGAATCATAATTTAGACACATATTAATTAAGTCAATATGATTATATATGGATTATATTTGCATATTATTGTTGCTTATACGAGAGGGATACTCACGTGTTGCATTTCTATCGAAGAAGAGTAAGTTGAAAAGAATATTATAAGTTGCAAAGTAGAAATATAGTATGGTGATGTATGGAATCCATTTCCCTCTCTCACCCTATGAATTTGAGGTAGACATATTTGTGAACCTTGGAAAGTGGTGGAAGGTCAAATTCCAAGACAAATAGGCTAGTTTATTGAGTGAATTCCAATTCCATCAAAATGAGGGGATCCAAACGGGGCCTTACAGATTTTGATTGGATCATCAAAACAATATCTGCATGTATGATCAAACCTCAAAGAAATTCACAACTTCAAACGTGTCACTGTTTTTGCATTTATATTTTGTGACTGAGTGAGATCAAGCAAGAACATGCTGCAGCTACTGGTTACATGTAAAAACTGGATTGGAAGTCACAATGTAGTACCATGTCATTGCTACAAGGGTAGGCCTGGTGCAGAGGTAGAAGCTCTCCACTTGTGTCCTTGAGGATCTAGGTTAGATCCAGCTTTCCTCGAAAATAAATCAAGGGTAAGACTGCCTAGAAATTCCCTTCCCTAAACCCTACCTTGTGCGAGAGCTTTCAGCAGCTTGTACACCCTTTTTTGAACATGACACCGTTAGCATGCACTATGAGCATGACAAGCAGCAGACATGACATAGTCCACAGAAAAATTAAGTGCCATACATCACAAATAACTAAGCACATATATGCAAAATCCTGTGGGCACTGGCAAAATCATCATCATTCTATATACATGGATATCGATTTCTGCAAGGAATCGGTGCTTAGGAATGCTACTAAAATCTCGGGAAGCCGATTCTAAATATTTGACGGGCTTGTATTGCTACTATTCCTTTTTCTTTGCTAAACTAAAATCGTTCCATGGTTTTGGAATTAACCATTGGTGGGCCAGCTTATTACCAAATCATTTCTGCTCTTGTACTTGCGGAGGTAATGATCATGAAAATTTATGTTGTTTTGTTTCAGATGTTACGTGTGAAGGACCCCAAAGTGAGCCTTGACTTCTACTCACGTGTGATGGGAATGTCGTGAGTTTTATTTCTTCCTCCTCCAAATAATATACCCATGCTGAGAAAAACAGTAACAACTCATATCTGTTCTTGTCGATCGTTACATTCTGTAAATGTGGGGGTGTTCTTAAGAGAAGTCATGAGCTGGACCCCCCCTCCCCCAAGTTCTGGCTTCAAGGACAATTAAGTTCTGATTGAAAATATGGAGAGAGAAAAAATTCAATGTCCACATCTTTTGAATTGCCCTTAATGTTAAAGCGGTCTGTTGTGTTGATGATGAATGCCAAACTCTCCTGCCCCATACATGCAAGATACTACTTGCATTATTGTTTATTTGCTTTCTGGGTAATGTAAGCAAATCATTTGGTGTTATCTTTTAGTAATATAAGGAAAGGCTGTAGTCCAAAAGCTGATGTGTTGAGATGAACTTTGTTTGTGATGGGTTAACAAAGCGCAGACTGCAGAAACCATAAAGAAGCCATACATAATGGCTTGAAGGAAGGAGGTGAAATGGAGAGTAAATAGACCTAGATTTTTGGGGTTAGTGTGATTATTTGTTTCATGCCTTGTTTCATTTGTACTTAATTCTGAACAGCATGTTGCCTTTCCTGATATACACAAGTGCTAGCTATTTCATCTAGTCGAAGCTAATTGTTAGACACCAACCACAAAAGATAGGATGTTTCTGCCGCCTTGCATGCTTTTTGGTAGTTATTATGAGTCTCTTCCTCATATTTGATAATGTTGAATTATTCAAATCAGTAAAATGAAGTAAATGCAATTAAGATAGGCGAAATTAACTATAATTTTTATTGGAGTGGCAGCTTTACTCCTTCAGTCTGGTGTAGCCACAACATCTCTGGTCCCTAAATCATCTCTAGCACATTACTGAACCACATATATGAACATGATCCTGAAGACACTCCAAACTTAGCAATTTTGTGAGCAAAATAATTAAAAGTGAATAAACAATAAAACTTATCCATTTTGAGAGTTTTAGCATCTGAGATTATGTTGAGTGCTGCAGGTTGGAGTTGGATGATTGAATATTTGAGTACTGAAATCCTGATAGGATTTCTTGTTTCGAAAAGCTGAATTTGGAAAAGCTCTGTGACTGTTTTAGATTTTCTGGAATAGATGACCGTTATGAAGCACTACTGAATTGCCAGATGCATAGTTTAATCATTAGCAAGAAGATGAAGGATCAAACAGCAAAGACAACTTTTTAGTTGCTAGTAGAAACAGAGCAAGAAAATGGAGGAGCTCATCTTGGTATTCCCCTGATCTAGACTCTGTTTGAGGCTGCAGCAGAGATGGGACCTCCTCAATCCAGTGGTGGATGGAGGGAAGGGAAGAGAGGAGGCAACGGGAGATCCTTTATCCGCCTGCATGCAGGGAAGAGAAGCCAGTGGATGGAGGGAAGATAGGTGGAGACTAGAGTTGGCAGCTTCCCCCATGTGACATCCTGATTCCTGGCTAGCGGCAAGAGCGTCTCCCACAAATCCCGCGCTGCACGAGCTCCTGTCTTCCTGCAGGCGGCGCACAAGCTCTAGTGAAGGGAAACCAATGATGGGAAACCCTATTGGGGTTTAAAACACTAAGCCCAAGTGGTCCAATGATTAGCTACAGCCAGTTCGCATCTCATGCCTAGTCGTCCAACACCTAATTGCCCAATAATTTGTGACTAATCAAAGACTAATCTGGCGACTTGATTTCTTGTTGGTCTAGTCGAATCGTTGTGCCTAATTCAAAGTTCAAAAAGGCGCTTGCCTAGGCACGCCTAGGCGCGATTAGGCGCTGGGCGAAGGGCTTCTGCCTGGCCTATGGGGGTAGGCGGACCACTAGGCGGACGCGGCACATCCGCGGCGTAGGGCGGCGCGTCGGCAACAATTTGGCAGCATGGAAGCAGGCTGAGCGGCTGCAGAGGGAAGAAGCAGTCGCGCCCGTAGCTCCTCCCCGCCTGCAGCGCTCCTCCTTGCTGGGCTGCTGCTTCCGTCGGTGCGCGACGAGCAAGAGATAGATGCAAGAGAGGGAGAGGAGGCTAGAGGCAGGGACCGTGGCAGAGAAGGCGGAGAAGCAGGGACGGAGAAGGCTGGACAGGGGCGGCGGCGAGTGCGAGCAGCAGAGGAGGCGGGGGCGGGGGCGGGGCGGCGAACGGTGTGGAGGAAGTAGGGACGGTCGCGGATAAGGCGGGGATGAGGCCAGAGATAAGGCTTGCTCCTCAGATATGGGCCTGGGCTGCTCTATGGGCCTTTCTATACAGCCTTCTTCTCTTTTTTCCCTATTCCATGAGCAATAATCTCTATTTTTTCTTTTATTTTAAGTACTTTTGCTTGTATTAGCCATCGCCTAGAAAAACGCCTTGAATCGCCTAGGCTCACCTAGGCTCTAGGCCGTGGGTCGTCGCCTAGAAACCGCCTAGCACCTTCTTGAACTTTGGCCTAATTGAGGGAAGAAGACGGATAAGCCCGACTAATTGCCACTAACTGTGATTGGTCGGTTGACTTGGTAACGCTGCTATTCTGAAACCAAATCAAATGATATCTCAGATGACAGATTGTGGATTATAATGGTAGTGGTAGCTGCATTCTGTGAATTGATTCTAGCACACTGTTTGTTTTAGCTTTGGTTTCTCATGGCAGAGTTTAGGATCACATTTGAAACAAATAGGCCATATAAATATATTAGATCTACACCTTAACATTTGTTTCCTATAACATTTGTTTCCTATCAATTGTAGTGTTTTGTATTGGATAATTTCGCACAAGGATGTTGATTGAATCAATTATTTTCTGCAATTTTTCTGTATTCTTATCAAAGGCAAACTAGTTGAAAATCCTACCTGCATTCATATTTATATTGTCAAATGTTTGTTTAGATAGAGGGGGCTAGGATTTACGGTTCCCCTTTGGATTGAACAGAATAATAAACTATTTTCTTACAAATCAAGGCTATTTGATCAGATCCATGCAATTGAACACTCTAATCATTCTTGGTGCCTGGACTATTTAGAAACATAGAAATGCTTGTGTGTTTGAGGGGGCTTTTCCTTCGGTTAACACAATTTTGTGTGAGCTGAAGGATGAGCACGGCTTATGGTGCATGGCTGGTGCGAAGAAACTGCAGGAGTTAGGACTTTCTATCACAATCTAGGGTAGTTGAGTCACGTGAGTTAGGTATGTGCAAGAGTTTTGAGTCTGTGTAATTGCCTCACGCCCTCACTCCTATTTGGTTCCCGAATGAGTGAGGATCATGTTGGGGACCACCCTTTCTCTTTAATACAATGAAACACGGCTCTCCTGTGTTTTCAAAAAAAAAAAAAAAAAAAAAAACCAAACAAGCCATAAGGGCCACTTTAGATAGGGATCATTATGGGTTTAAATCCTTAGGATTTTATCCAAAAGTTATTAGGGCGTTCACTTTCCAAATGGGTCCTGACAATGTGGGTGATTCGTGTGAAAATTCTGAAGTCTGAACAAATGAGATAAGTTTATCTGCAGAACCTTTATCAGAGCACTGCTCCTTCGTTGAGATGGGAGCCAGATT
Organism: Coix lacryma-jobi var. lacryma-jobi; assembly: GCA_009763385.1. NCBI lineage: Eukaryota > Viridiplantae > Streptophyta > Magnoliopsida > Poales > Poaceae > Coix > Coix lacryma-jobi. Next base: position 113,743,847 of record CM019830.1, on the reverse strand, counting down.
GATATTTGCAGTTGTGTGTTGCTGGTAGAAAATTATTCAAAAGATCATTTGGAGAAGGAACCAGAAAAGACACCTACAGTAACTCTACATATTTTTTTCCCCCTCAAACATGTTGGAGAGCTGCATATCATTAATCATTATATTGAGAAGAAAAAATAGGGCAAGAAACCAAACTCTCTCTCTCTCTCTCTCTCTCTCACTCACTCACTCACTCTCTCTCTCACACACACACACCATAGGTTCTTATATAAACAAACACGCCCTTAACGAAAATTGAAGACGACCATGACCAGAATTAATATACATTCAGCCCCCGGGCAAGGAGGTGATTGATACTTTGTGCCCCAGCCATACTCCAAAAAGGAAGCTCCTCACTAGCGAGCAACAGTGCTCTAGCTAGGCTATAGGTGGTTTACCATCAAACACACAGCGATTGTGAAGATTCCACAAAGTCCAGGCCCCTAAGATGATAGAGCTGAGGCCTTTATTTAAGTGATCATCCACCACACTTGAGCTTCTGCCCCACCAATCATCAAAGGCAATCTCATCAAAGTGGGGAATGAGACTTTGCAAGCCGATCCGGGAAGGAAGAACCAAACTTTCTCGTGCAAAGACGCAAGTTGACAGCAGGTGATTAATATTTTCTTCCTCTTCGTCACAGAGAAGCAACAGGCTTGATGTGACAGCCCTTTTCGTGCTAACCGATCAGTTCATCACCTCTCATGGCCCACCAGCAACATGGAAAAAAGGACTGAAAAGCACAGTACCCTGAAACAGGCTTTTGTAGGCAGACTTTGCTGAATAGTGCCCATCACAATCCGATTGTACCACTTCGGAGATGAGATCCCAAAGGTTCTGTCCAGCACCTCTGGTTGTAACTCTACATAGTCACATCTAGCTCTGTAAACAGCTGCAAACAGTACATTTATGTGCTAGCTACTTAGTCAAGCGATTTACACAGGCTAGTACGATTGCTTTTGATGCTGAACACACTTGAGAAAAGTTGAAGTTTTTGTGGATCCAGATTTCTGTTGATACCCTTGCTAATTTGCTACTACTATTGTCACCACCACCAAAACAAGTAGTTTGGTCATTGTTTTGTGTTCGGGGTCAAAAGGTTTTCTAGGTATATGTCTTATGATGTGCACTTCTCCAGGTTGCTGAAAAGGTTGGATTTTGAAGAGATGAAATTCAGTTTGTATTTTCTTGGTTACGAGGTATAAGTTTCTATGAACTTGTGAAACTACGCATCACCTGAAAATAGAATTTACACAATCCTGATTTTTAAGTATTTATGTAAATTTAATCTACTGTGTGCTTGTAGGATGTGACCTCAGCCCCTGACGATCATATCAAGCGGACTGAATGGACTTTTAGGCAAAAAGCTACTCTTGAGCTCACCCAGTGCGTCTTGTTACCCTGTATCTTTGTGAGATGCCCTTCTTTAATAGCTTGAATGGTCACCAGAAAATTAATTAACACTTGATATCTGTAGCAACTGGGGCACGGAAAATGACCCTGAATTCAAAGGTTACCATAATGGGAACTCAGACCCTCGTGGCTTTGGTATGTGCTTTGATCATCCATGTTCAATTTAAATGACTCAGTTGCTGTTTCTGAAATGATAGGCATAGTTTCGGTGCTCTAAGAAATATATATAATGAGAATCACATAGTGCTCTAACACTTGTATTTGCTCACTTTTGTTCATTCAGGTCATATAGGAGTAACTGTGGATGATGTCCACAAGGCATGTGAACGCTTTGAACGTCTTGGGGTTGAGTTTGTGAAGAAACCTGATGATGGTAAGTGATTTTGCTTTGTAGTGTTACTCAAACAAGAATCTTTCTGTAAGATTTGCAGGGTTATGGTGTAACTGAGCATATGGCTAGACGACTAGTACTGATGTACAATAGGGATTGCCCAAAATATTGACCCGTGGTGTTTACTTGAGTCATAGCTTTACTCTGGCAGTATACAAATTTTGTATTTGTGCTGTCCACCCTTATGCATCTGTAGTACCATCTTGATAGTCATTACCAACCTCTGTCTAACTCTACAAGAAAAATGAGAAGTGGCCACATAGGAACAATTTGCTGATCTACACATTGAAAGCTATGTTTTCTTAAAATCATGAAGGACATGCTCTTTGGCTTATGGTTGATAATGTCACCTGCATATTACCTTCAGTCTAGTCATGATACCCCATTTGCATTCTTATCTCTGTAGCACCTAGCCCTGCAATTTGACAGATGGTCTTTGGCTGCAGGAAAAATCAAAGGCATCGCCTTCATCAAAGATCCTGACGGTTACTGGATCGAAATCTTTGACCACACCATTGGGATGGTGACTTCTTCGGCATCATGAAGTGCTGCTGTTCTTCACATATTTAGGAGGCTTTATGTCCAGATTCTTTATATTTGTCATTATGAACTACAGTTGATTCCATGTATGGTGCACAAGAACATACAACTCTGGGCATAGGAGCTTTTTTTGATATGGTGTGTGGAGTCTGGACTCGGGTTTAGGGCTAGAATCTGCTTACTCCTTGTATCTTGTTGCAATAATAATACGGGAACCATGTAGAGGAATGAACAGTAATGTTGGAAATAAAATAAGTTTAGATAATTTCGGGATTTTGTTGTTTGTTTGCATATAGGTGGTCGTCAAATGTTGGGTAAAATGCAAACAGGTGGTAAGGAACTTGGTAGACTGTCTCCAACCACCGCTACCTAAAATATAAGACATATTTGATGTTTGGGAGGCAATGGGTTTAATGTCTATTTCTAGTCTTCTCCAACAACTAGAGTACTAGACCCAAAAGAGAACTCTCTCTGTAAATAGGTCTCGAGGAGAGACGATACTCAATTTAGATTATGTTTTTCTTATACCTAAAATAGGTCTCTCATATAGATACTCTATTGGAAGCTATAGGTATTGTGTTGGAGATCTATTTTAGCAGCCCTGTCGGGATTCTGTTGGGGACGTTAGCCAAAGCTGCTGGGTCACATTTTGGCAAATTTAGTCACTGGATGATTTACATGAGACAATTACCGATTTTTCAACTTGTGAGAAGGATAATTTTTTGTTGGGACTTGGAGTTTGGGGACACATCACTGGGTGAACTTCCTCAACAAATTCTCGTGACACACACTACGCGACATAGTAGTTCATTCCATCTGGATGCAACATAATCCATGGACACACTGAATGAAAAATGACAACCTAAAATAAGAAGTAACAATCCCAAAAGCTATTACATTTAGTGATGAATTCCACATACCAAGATAGTCAAGCATAGTTGACATTTGGAACGTAGTGCTCTCTCAGTTTCAAATTATAAAATGTTTGTCTTTTTTACGTACGTAAATTTTACTATGTATTTAGATATATATTATGTCTAGATACATATTAAAAGAAAACGTCCTATGATTTGGAACGTATAGAGTAATTCTGACCTGCGCAAATGTTATGACCAATTCCTAGCATGATAATGCCGCTGCGGGCAAGTAAGCCCATTGCCAGGAGACCAGGAACAGGAATGATATGGCTATGTTAAACAATTGAGCTGATTGTGCTGCAGAACTAGATGAGTGTAACAAAGCAATACACAATTCAAAATGGCTATCAAACTTTGATAGGGAACTAGATCAAGGTCTTTTTGATTGAGCGGTGAGTTGTAAAAGGTTGTTGTGTGATATGAGCTATGTCAAAGCTACTATGGGTTATGTACTGTGAAAAAAAATAAGCTATCAAGTTAAAACAACTATGAATTTGAGAATTAAAGGCTCAAAGCACCATGCCAAGAGGAATGCTGATATTTTTGGATGAAATTTGATCAATGTATGTTCAAACTGTACATACTGCCATTAACACTGCAACAAGATGAGGCACAATTTTCCTAGGAGCAAAGCCTCAATTACAAGGTTTGAAAGAAGCTAGAAAAATATGTGAAAGCTATTTCATTAGGAAGTTTATAGAAAAAATTTAATTATGAAACTATAAAAGACAGAAATATGAACGTGTCTAAATGTCCATTATTTCATAATCATTTCAATCGATCAACATTTCATAACTATAATAATCAATATTTTATATTCATTTAACATTCAACAGTAAGCTAGCAACCTGAGCTCGCTGCCAACATACATGTTGACTGCCCTCAAGGTGCCTAAACAACTGTTTGAAGATTTGGATAAAACAAGAAGGCGTTTTCTCTGGGCAGGAGATGATGAGTTATCTGGTGGAAAATGTAAAGTGGCCTGGACACTGGTGGCGCGACCGATAGAATTTGGTGGACTTGGGATTGTGGATTTGGAACGGTTTAGTAGAGCTCTGCGGTTGAGATGGTTATGGTTTGAGTGGACAAACTCTGAGCAACCATGGCATGGGATGGAGCTGCCGATCGACTCGCTTGACATTGCTCTGTTCAATGCTTCAACAAGGGTCACAATTGGACCTCATGTTGGCTGAACGGCCGGTCCCCAACACAAATATGTCCTCGTCTTTCCAAGCACAGCAGGCGCAAAAAGAGATCAGTCTGTGACACAGTTGTTGGCGGGTCTTGGATTGGGGACATTGCCTATAACTTGACGACCGAGCTGCTGAAAGAATTCTTCAGGTTGTGGCAAGCGATTGACTTGGCGGGCATTGACTTAAATGATAGCAGGGAGGATGACATCATTTGGATCCTAGAGAGCTCAGGAACATATATACAGCCAGGTCAGCCTACAAAATTCAATTTGAAGGTCATTGCCTATCAAATTTTGCAATGTTGATTTGGAAAGCATGGGCACCACCAAGATGCAAGTTCTTCTTATGGCTGTTGCTCCAAGATAGATCATGGACGTCTGCACGGCTTCAGTTGTGTGGATGGAAGAACAACTACTTCTGTGCATTATGTGAAAGAAATGTAGAGACTGCCCAACACTTATTCATTGAATGTCCCTATTCTCGACAGGTTTGGGTATTATTGTCTTCCTGGTGCCGTTGTCAGAGGATGAACCCAACCCAATGGTCGGAGGTAGATGATCTTGAGGCATGGCTGTACCAAGTGATAATGTCCAGGAGCAAAGTTGACCATAGCTTGACAATATTGACTCTGTGGTGCATATGGAAGGAGAGGAATGCGAGGATCTTCCGGGATAACACGAAAGTGGTACATGCTCTGGTTGCTGAGATCAAAGACGCATGTCAATTGTGGTCTCTTGCAGGGGTTCTTGAAGCCCCCCCTTTTTTTTTGCCCCAATGAATAGTCTGTAACAAGTCTTAGGTCGTGGGGAGTAGCGTTTCTCGCGCTGGTAAGAATTTCTGCTTTCATCTCCTTATTATAATACAAAGCCGGAAACCAGATAAAAAAAACAGTAAGCTAGCGACTCAGTAATTGTCCTGCACCAGTACATAAATTATTAAGCAAAGAGCACAATTGGGGCGCGCGGTACAGCTATGAATATAGTTCGTCTAGAGTAGAAAACTTGAATATTTTCCTCAATTATGATTATCGGCACTTAAAAAAAAAAGGTTTTTGGTTGAATCAAATTGTGGTGTTTGGCATAGCTAAAATATCATAATGGCATATCAGCATATGTCGGTGCAATCACGGGCTGATTAGAACCATGCTGAATTGCGGCGCTGGGCGATGTCCGGTGTCCCGTGTCCGAAACGGCCCTGCATCTCGTGATCGACACCGACTGCGACTAGGGCAATTTCCCCCTCCCCTGATCTCACCCGCGCCGCGCGCCGCGCGCCGCGCGTCGCGCCTATATATACTGCAGGCTGCGAGCAATCAGCCAGGCTGCGCGATTTCCATATCCTAATTCTCCATCTCCATCGCCCGAGCAGATATGACGACGACAAGAAGCGACGCGAGCCGCAGCCGCAAGCGCCCGCGGACGGCCGACGTGGAAGTGGAACACTTGGAACACACGGCTCCCCCGCCAAGAAAGCGCCACGGCGGCGGCGGCGGCGGCATCTACGTGCCCCCGTACCGCGCCGCCGCAGACTCCGACGCCGACGACGAGTCCGGCTCCGGCTACGAGCGCCGCAGCTGGGACGCGCTGCGGAGGAGCATCACGGGGCTGGTCAACAAGGCCACCGCCGCCAACGTCCGCCACGTGGCGCGGGAGCTCCTGGTGCGCGGGCGGGGCCTGCTGTGCCGCGCGCTCCTCCGGTCGCAGGCGGCGTGCCCGGCCTTCACGCCGGTCTTCGCGGCGCTGGCCGCCGTCGCCAACGCCCGGCTCCCCTGCGTGGGCCGCCTCCTCCTCGCGCGCCTCGCGCGCCGCGCCACCCGCGCGGTCGACGCCGGCGGGCTCGCCGCCGCGGCCGCCTTCGTCGCGCACCTCGTCAACCAGGGCGTCGCGCGCGACCTGCTCGCGCTCCAGCTCCTGGCGACGCTGCTCGACCGCCCCACCGACGGCAGCGTCGAGGTCGCCGTCGGCCTCGTCACGCACTGCGGCGCCGCGCTCCAGGAGTCGTGCCCGCGGGGGCTCCAGGCCGTGTTCGACTGCCTCCGGAGCGTCCTCCACGACGGCGACATTGGCAAGCGCGTTCAGTTTATGATCGAGGATCTTTTCGCCCTCCGGAAGGCGCAGTTCCGCGGCCACCCTCCCGTCCAGCCGGAGCTCGATCTCATCGAGCCAGACGACCAGGTGACGCATCAGATAGAGCTCTCCCTGGACGACGACGACGAAGATGGTCAGCTCGATCCGGAGTTCCATCTTGACGTGTTCGAGCCCAGCCCTACCTTCGCGCAAGACGAGGCGGCATACGAGGACCTCAAGAGAACCATGCTTGGAGACGATGACGAAACGGATCAGTGCAGCGACGACGAGGACGAGGAGTCAGCGGCTGACGATGAGCCGCCGGTCGTCGTCCGCGACCAGACCGACACCGATCTCATCAGCCTCCGGCGGACCATATACCTGACCGTCATGTCGAGCGTCAGCTCCGAGGAAGCCGGGCACAAGCTCCTATCGGTCGTGAGGCCCGGCCAGGAGCCGGAGCTCTGCGCCATGCTCGTCGAGTGCTGCACGAAGGAGAAGGCGGCGTACACGAGCGGCAGCTACTACGGCCAGCTCGGGCAGCGGCTGTGCGCCATGGGCCGCGCGTACCAGGCCGGCTCGCGCATCTTCATCAAGATGCTGTTCCAGGACCTCGCAGAGAGGCTCGGGATACGGGCGCTCAACAAGAAGATGAACGACGACGATGCGGGCCTGCGGGACGCCCTGTTCCCCGCAGACTGCGCCAGGAATACAAGGTTCGCCGTCAACTTCTTCACGGCGATCGGCCTGGGAGGGGTTACGGAATCGGCGAGGAAGCTTATCGTGTGATGATTTTTTGTAGCGTCATCGATCTACTTACTGCTCTTGTACTGAAAAGAATTTTACTGTATGTTTCATTGGATGAAATAAATCAATAAAACCTTCTCCAAGTCCGCACATTCTGCCTCCGTGCTGTTTTGCAATCGAGTGCTCGAAGCACTACTACTCCACGATGGCCTTTAGCCGCGGGCATAGAGCCGGGGGTAAGGAATCGGGACTAAAGGTCCGACCTTTAGCTCCGGTGGGACCTTTAGCCTCGGTTGGTAATACCAACCGGGACTAAAGAGGTCCCGAGCCGGGCCCCGATGGCTGACCTCTTTAGTCCCGGTTGGTATTACCAACTGGCGCTAAGACCCTCGCGGGCTGTCCTCTTTTTTCTTTTTCTTTTCTTTTTTCTTTTCAATTGGTTATTGTTTTCGGTTTTACAATTACATTAGGTTTTCTAATATGTTTTCTTTGCTGCTAATATATTATACATTAGAGTTTCAAATACATATTCTTCGTTGCTAATGTATGCATGCGCGTATATATATACACATAAAATTTGTAACCAAAGTGGTGGATATCCTCAAATGTGTGGATGTCCTTTAATGCAGGGTATAAACATATATTATTCCAACATAATTTTTCTAACAGAAAATTTATTACAGTCCTCAAATATTACAACTCAAATATTACAGAATGTTTAAATATTATTCTAACAGAAAATTTATTACAGTCCTCAAATACTACAACTCATGTAACCAAATATTATTACAGTCCTCAAGCAACAAATAAATCACAAGTCCTCAGACAAAACTGTTCTCAAGCTACAAATAAATGACAAGTACATGTCGCAATATAACAACTCACAAATACTCAACCATACACATGTATCAGTACCTATTAAACAGCGATTCTGCAATGCTGTCACGAAAGACATTCATTTATGCACGGTCTGCACTATTAGGGGTAGGAACAGTTTCTGGCTGATGAAATGAGGCTTCGGGAGGCACAAACTTAGAATGACGATCCAAAATCTGAAAGACGTCATCTAATTCCCCACTCAACCTTATGAAGTTATGCAATGCAACAGCAGCAGTAATAATGTGCGTTTGAGTTTGAGAAGGGTAGCAAGGGATATTCAACAGTAAGCGCCACTTCATCTTCAAAACGCCAAAGGCCCTCTCAATGACGTTTCTAAGAGATGAGTGTGCACAATTGAATATCTCATGTACACCTTGAGGTTCTCCGCTGTTTTGAAATTCTTGAATGTGGTACTTCGTTCTCTGGTAAGGAGCAAGGTACCCGGGACGGTTTGGGTAGCCGCCATCCACCAAGTAGAACATCCCTACAGCACCAAGTACCTGTCATTGTTACATGCTTCAATTAGAAATGTCAAAACAATTAGCAGCTAGGTTTCTACCTTGAGGAGGGTGAGGAAAGTCATCCTTGAATGTTGATATAGCATCCTGAAACACTCTTGTGTCATGGGCAGACCCTGACCATCCCGCAAGGAGAAATGTGAAGACCATGTCAAAATCACATACAATCATCACATTTTGAGTGCTGATGCCCTTGCGACACAAGTGCTGCACAAACTTATCTTGTGGTACGACAACAGGGAAGTGACTGCCATCTATAGCTCCTATGCACCTCTCGAATTCAGGATAGAATCTATGGTTTGTCAACCTAAGATGCATTGTTCTAAATTCTGGGTCCCGAGGTTTAATGATGTTGTCTGCAAGTTTAAGCACACAGGACAACACTCTATAGAACATGTTGTGAACAGTGCCTAGAGATCTCTCAAATCTGTCCTCAGCTTGCCTATACGGTTGTGGAGCACCAAGCATCCATAGGAACATACCTAAAGCCTCAATAGATGTGGACTTTTTAGTGTCTTTGAGGCCATGCTCATCTATCAAGACCTTATGCAGTCTATAGAACATAGCTGGGGAAATTCTAAACATGTTGTAACACCTAGTTTCATCTGCTAGTTTCTGTTGTACCCACTCCAGGCCAGTCATTGTTGGCACCCTATAGTCTGACCTATTGTAATGCTTTTCGAAATACAAGGCATACTGGTTCATACCAAGCTGTATTGCAGTTTCTTCATCAGCATCATCAAAGAACATGCTGAAGAAATCATCCTCCCACTGTTCATCGTCGTCGTCGTCAGCTGTAGTTACCGAAGCTCCAGGTTGCCCAGCCATCTGAACACATGAAAAAAAACAAATGAACACAAATTAGTATCATTTTACAAAAGCCTATATACCCATGCAGCAGTACCTGAAAGATCACTCCTGGACCCAGAAAGAAACATCATCAACGATTCACAACCGCACAAAACAAATTACTTCGCAATTCATCCACGAATGAACATCAGCAATTAATGCGAATAACAAACTTTGTTCGAACATACAAATCACAAAAATAATTCAAATACCACCATACACGTGACAGACTTAGTTCACGATACAAAAGGCACGACAAATGCATGGATAAAAGGGTCTAGTTAATGACCCTCGCATGGTCTTTAATGAGGGCCAGCCTTCCTTTTGGAGCTGACTGGAGAAAAAATCTTGTATCTTTTGCATTTCTAGCGATCCTGGACACACCAACCCACAACTTAGGATCCTCCTCTGTTGCCCCTGCCTCTCTAGCCAGCTTTGCAACTAGGTCAATGGTTTCCAGTTCTTCATTGTTCTTGGCCTTGTCAGCCTGCATCCTCTGACCCCAAATCTCCTGTATCATTGCAGTCCTGTTGTCCAAACTTAAGGTCAAGTTCCTCATGTTCTCATTCATCCTGACTGCTGGACTCCTGGACCTCTTGCTTGGACTACCAGCTGTGCTGTGGTTGCTGAGACTGCTGTAGCTCCTCTTGCTGCCACTGCTCTGAGGGGTGCACACGCCTTCTTCATCATCAGTACTAACATATAGTGGTGCATTCTTACGGCCAGGAACATAAGCCGTCTCCCCAGTGACAGCTACGCCCCCGAACATGATATCCAAAAGATCCATGTATGGTGGCATTGCACCTTTCAGCTGCTCTTGGAAAACAAAAATAGAGAACAACATGTTATAAACTCTCGAAAGCATGCACTGAAGCATGAAAACAGAACCGATTTAGGTGTACCTTGTCGTCGTTCTCCTCCCACCATTCATCTGTAGCGTTGACGGAGCCATCTGGATTGCGCCCCAATCCCGTTTCTTTGTTCTGGAGGTTTCGTAGGCTATTTCAGAGAGTCCTCAACTTACGGTACTTGTAGCCAAAGGTGACGTTATCGTGAACTAATTCGGTGGCTTTGAAGAAAGCCTCCGAAAGGTTCTGCCAACCCCACCTGTTCATTTGACCCCTTGGGCAGTTGCCCTTGCGCATCTCTTCAATGTACAACTCACAGAAGATACGAGTGTTTTTCGTATTCCATTGGGCCCTGCTTAGGCTGTTCTGAAATTATGCAGAATTTCTGAGTCTTGCATGTCATTTTATTAGTCAATAAAGTAACCAATAATAACTTGCATGCCATTTTATTAGTCAATAAAGTAACCAATAGTAGGTTGCATGTCATTTCATTACTTAATGATTCATACAGCAAGCAAAAAACAACAAGTAAAGAACAATAAGTAAAGAACGAACAACATTTGTAGATCATGGACAAACAAACTTTGTGTATACCGGCACTTCAGTGCGAGGGACGTCGTCGGTGGCGGCTGCCTGGGCACCCTGATGACCCCGGGGAGGCACGGGGGCAGCAGCACGGCTAGCATTGGCATTTCCTCCACTGCCTCCTACGACGCGGCGAGGATTTCAGAGGCCGAGGGAACCCCTGCCGCCAATGGAAGGCCCGCGCACGGGACGGGGGCCGCGAGTCCGGCCGCTTCCGCCGTCTTCCTCCGGGGACTGCAGGATGTCCTGATACCCAGTCATGCCCGGCCATGACACGCCGGCGTTGAGGTCGATGTTGACGGTCCTTAATGTCAATATTATACCATCAACTATTGCATGAAATGACACTAAATGAATCACAAAGCATAGTTGTAGGTGTTGGAATGTAATATGACGTGTGTCCCCGCACGGCCTATATATATGTAAACACCTGACCTTCACAGTAATATATCAAGTGTTCCCTAATTATTCTCTTTCATGGTATAAAGAGACGGTTCGCTCCTGCGACCTCTCCTCGCTTCCGCAAACCCTATGTCATGCGCCTCTCGTCTACAGCCTTGTGTGGCTTACGAGGTTGCTTCGCTTGCACGCACGCTTGACATTTAGAGCCTTTGACAGTTGAAAAATTCAGAATTAAATTTATGCTGGATAGACGCGACATACAACCAAAATTAATGTGACACAAACGTGAATGCCATACATCAGCCACTGAATTGTTCGAATCACAAATATGGTTCACCACTTTATTACAAAAATCGGAGAGAGAAAAGCGGAACAAGCCTCCGCTATCATAGCCTTTGCCAATGAATTGGCCATACCTCAAGATGACTACTTTATTAGACTCAAATACCAGTTTGAATCCATCTCGACACAAGAGGGATCCACTAACAAGATTCTTCTTTATTGAGGGGGCATGCTGCACGTTCTTGAGCCGCACGATCTTTCCCGAAGTGAACTTCAGATCGACCGAACCAACACCAAGAACAGTAGCATGTGAGCCATTCCCCATCATGACGGTTGAACCTCGTGCGTCCTGGTAAGATGAAAACATAGAGATATCAGTACAAACATGAATATTGGCCCCTGAACGCATCTTGGCTCCTAGTGGGTTTCGGTGATTGGATGAAACACAAGATTACTGTGACTAACATGTGTTTTGCAGAAATAGGGATGAGTTAGGTCACGGTAATGGCGACGATACGGGCATATGGAGTTCATGTCCCCTGGCGATGGAAATCGATTCGGTTTTCAAAGGACGGACGACGAAGACGGTGGTAGGCTAGGCTAAGTGTCGCATGGTGTTGGAGGACACTTAGGTAGTCTTAGGTCTTTGTTTTTTCCTTTGGCCGTACTATAAAGGGGAGCGTGAATCAGTAGCTTGACCTAGATGAGTCTATTGAGGTAGGTGTGGTGCACACTTGTTATTTCATAGCCCTAGGTAGCTCAGAGAGATGCCTTATGTCGAGAGGAACAAAAGTCGTTAAGGCCGCGTCGCGATCTGAGTTGGTTTTGACCTTGATAGGGGCATCGGACGCGTCCGATGCTCACCCCGACTAGGGTTTAGTTTGGTACGTGGCATCGGACGCTCCGATGTTGCCACATCGGATGCGCCCCGTGCCACTGTTCACTTGCGAGTGAGCTGAGGGTTACATCGGACGCTGAGGGCCAGCATCCGATGGCCATCCAGAGAGGTTCCAGAGAGGTAAAAAAGACAACGGACGCGTCCGTTGCAGGGGCACGATGCTCCTTTAACAAGTCTGACAGGTTGTACAGTTGACCATTGGTCGATGTCATCGGAGCATCCGATGCTAGGCATCGGAGCGTCCGATGCCCTCGCAGAATGCCCTGTCAGCTGCTCTATTGGATGGGCCAGTTGGGGGAGTATTTATACTCCTCCTCCACTTCCATTAGAGCGTTATTGCCACTTTCCTTTGCTGAGAATCACCTTGTGAGTGTGAGAAAGAGCAAGAGCCCGAGTGAGGTTGAGAGATTTGCTAATTGAGAGAATTAGTGACCTCCTAGTGAGAATTGAGTAGCAAGTGTGCATCCATCCATCTCTTTGGCCTTGTGTTGGTCAAGTGAGAGTTCTAGCTTGTTACTCTTGGTGATTGGCATCACCTAGACGGCTTGGTGGCGATCGGAGAGCTTGGTGATCATCTGGAGGCTTTGTGGATGACCCAAGCCATGTTGTGACCGGTAGCGAGTGATTCACCAGGCCAGAGTGGCGAAGAATCAGCTCGTAGTGAGCAGTTGATCCTTGCGCGGATCAAGGGGGAGCGATACCCTTGCGCGGGTGCTCCAACGAGGACTAGGGGGGTGTGCCGACACCTCGATACCTCGGCAAAAAGATTGTCGTGTCATCTCTAGTCTCTTTACTACGCTTTTATCTTTGAGCAATTCAATTCCGCATTTACTTATTGTTCTTTCATAAGTTGAATTGCCATGCTAGAGTAGAAATGGTTTAGCGATAATCTTTTGTGCGGTTGATTCTAGTCAAACACACTTCTAGGCACTAGGGGGTTAATTGGGCTTGATAGGTTTTAATTCTTGCAAAAGTTTTAGAAAAGCCCAATTCACTCCCCCTCTTGGGCATCTTGATCCTTTCAATTGGTATCGGAGCCTCATGCTCTCGATTTAGGCTTAACTGCCTAGAGTTAAGATGTCCGGGGGTGATGGACCACCGCCCATGTTCGAGGGAGACAACTTTCGATATTGGAAAATCCGTATGGAGTCGTACCTTGAAGCGGTAGATGTTAAATGCCTCCAAGCCGCAATCACCGGCTTTCCCAAGCCAAAGGAGGGTACAAGCTTAACCCCTCATGAGGAAGAAAATGAGAAGTGGAATGCAAAGGCCAAAAACATCATCTTTAGAGGCATTTGCAAGGATGTATTTAACTGTGTCCGAAACCACAAGAATGCCCATGAACTATGTGATAACATTTGTGCGCTCCATGAGGGAACTAAGAGTGAGCGTGAGTAGCATTATCCTTTGGTCATGCAAAAGTTAAATTCTTTTGAAATGCTTGCTCATGAAAATGCCAATGAAATGTACTCACGCTTGAATGTTCTTGTAGAGGAGCTTAATGGTCTTGGCCTCACACAAATGCAACCATCCGATGTTGTGAGGAAGATTCTATGTGTCCTTCCAATTGACAAGTATGGACACATTGTGACGGTGCTACATCAAGGTGATCTTTCCACATCCACACCAACATAAGTATTGGGGAAGATCAATGCTCATGAGATGTACATGCACATCACACCAAGTGGTGGCTCATCCACTGACAAGAAGAAGGACTTGGCCTTCAAAGCAAGCCATGACAAGAAAGGCAAGTCCAAGGCTATTGAGGTGCATCATGAGAGCACAAGTGATGATGAAGATGACTCCAACATTGCTCTCATGGTGAGGAAGACCACCAAGATGTTGAAGAAGCTTCACAAGAATGGAGTCAACTTTGACTCAAGAAAGAAGAAGTTCTTCACAAGTAGCAAGAGAAGGCCAATCTCCGAAATGGATTGCTACAATTGCGGTGATCTTGGCCATCTTGCTCATCAATGCCCCAAGCCCAAGAAAGAAAGCAACAAGAACAAGAACAAGGGCAAGAAATATGACTCATCTAGAGAAGATGAGAAGAAGAGTGAGAAGCCCTACAAGAAGGATGGCAAGAAGAAGAAGCAATACCACAAGAAAGGTGGCAAGGCCTACATTGCTGGTGATTGGATCACCGACATTGACTCCTCCGATGGCTCATCAAATGAAGATAGTGATGATGAGAAGGAGAAGGTGGCCGCTCTAGTGATTGGGACTTCTACACCACCACCTCCACCGTCGCCATCATCCACTACACACCTATGCCTCATGGCAAAGGGTGATCGGAAGGTACAAAGTGATGATGATTCTAGTGATGATGAGAGTGATGGAGAGTTCAAAGCTCCTTCTTATGATGAACTTGTTGAATTGCTAAACAACTACACTAAAATCATAAGGAAGACTAGAGCTAAAAATGATAGGCTTGTTCATGACAATGAAGCTCTTGTTGATAAATATGAAAATGCTATGCATGCTAGTGATGAGTTAAAAAATGAACTTGCTACTATGTCATCTTCCATCAAGGAGCTCAAGTCTTCTAACAAAGAGCTCAAAGCTAAAAATGAAAAACTTGATAAGATGCATAGTGATCTTACCCCTAGTCATGCTTTGCTCAAAGAACAATACACTCAAGTGAAAGTTGATTATGATACTCTCACCATTGCTTATGATATGCTTTCACATGAGACACATGATGCTCCTAACCTTGTTGTTAAGTGTGATATAGCTACATCTTGTGAGGACTTGGTTAGTGAGCATGATGAGCAAAAGGCTAGTGGCAAGGGCAAGAAAGTGGTGGTGGCCGATCACTATAATGACTATGTCAAGATCAAGAATGAGAATGCAAAGCTCAAGATTGATCTAGAGAAGCTTACAACCACCAAGCAAGTTGTCATTGAAACTCATGATGATGACTATAGCATGACACTTGAGCTAGACATGCTAAAAGAAAAGAACAAGAGATTGAAGATGGAGAGGGACTACAAAATGACACCATCTCAATTGGAACTCCAACAAGAGAATGACAAGCTCAAGAAGGAGAAAGAGCACCTCACCACCGGATTGAGGAACTTCACCAAGGGTCAATGTCTTCAAAGTGAGCTTCTCATGAACACCGTAATGAAGACAAATAGAAATGGCATTGGCTTTCTTGAAGAGAAGATGAAGCAACGCAAGAGCATCACAAAGCCAAAGAAGAAGAAGATTGGGAGATGCTATGAGTGTGGAAAGGAAGGACACTTTGCTCATGATTGTGAAGAGCCAAAACCCACACCCTTGCCCAAGCATGCTAGGCCCTTTGCTTTCAATGCTCACTACATGCTTAGACAAGATTCTAGTGGCAAAGTGAAAGTCATGTTTATGGGGCCACCTAACATGAATAGGCCAAGGCAAATATGGGTTGCAAAGTCACTAGTTGAGAAGGTTAAGGGACCTCAACAAGTTTAGGTCCCGAAAGCTCAAGCTTGATTTCTTGTGTGTGTAGGTGAACTACAAGACTGGTGGATCTCATTGGGTGATTGATAGTGGTCGCACACAACATATGACCCGCGATCCCCGGATGTTCACCTCACTAGAAGAGAATGTCTATGACCAAGAAAAGATAACATTTGGTGACAACTCAAAGGGCAATGTCAAAGGATTGGGCAAAGTGGCTATATCAAGTGATCATACCATCTCCAATGTGCTTCTTGTTGCATCTTTGAGCTTCAACTTACTATCCGTTGGGCAACTATGTGATCTTGGCTTTCAATGTTTGTTCACAGACAAAGAAGTGGTTGTGACCAAGAAAGATGATGCACAAGTGATTGTTGACACTCCTTAATGGAATCACTCTAAGAATGAATCATATAAATAATAATCTAGTGAAGGCACTAAAGAGTGTATGGGACACTACTAACTTCACTTAACGTCAAGTTGTCATTCCCAACATGAAGCTAGCAATGTAATTATATCAGGGCACTGGATTGAAAGATAAATATTTGCCCGCAAGCGCACAGATAAATATACCCGTTGTAGAAGCATTTCACCCAAGCTAGTCTCAGGTATCGTTATTTATATTTAGCCTAGAGACTAATCAATTCAAAGTATGATGGTATTATATTAATGAGGACTTAACAGCATTCAATGTGGCACACACTTATGAATAAGACTGATAGCACACTTATTACTCCAAACAGGGATCAGATCATAGAGTAAATGATAATGATTAATGATAAATGATAACAGAGATCAGATCAATCAAAGATAATCCTAGAACAGTACTACCTAGCAAGTGATGATTAGAACAGGTATTAATAAGAAACATTCCTAAGTTATTCTAATTACAAGTCATAGCATACATTGATTAGTGCAAACATATTTGGCAATCATTGGCTAGGTCACATCATATTTATAATCAAGAGGCAACTCCATAGTAAAGGTGTCAAATAGAGTAACCCCTAAACCATGAGTTAACTGAGCCATACTGAACACTACATTCGAGAGGTGGAATACAAAGGACTCAATAGGAATATCACACCCGCGATCTACCACTCTATCCGGAACATAGGACGCATTCGCAGATAAATAGTGTATAAGCACCACGCCTACACAACATCTATTACCCACCCGTTGTACTTTAAGATGAGCGCTATACGAACATGAGTATAAACATAAAGATGAACTATCTATGCCAAATATATAATCAAAGCAGACTATAAGCAATATAATTAAGAATATAATAGTTGATGTCTTAGTCATATCAATTGTATTGCTATCTAGAGCATAAAGATGAACAATAAGGTGAATTAGATCATCAAGAAGAACTAAAGTACGAACTAGATCATGAACTAGAACAAGATTATGAACTAGAAGATGAACTAGACGATAAACATGAACTGGACGATGAACTAGAACATAAACAATGATGAACAATGATGAACTAGAAGAGCAATTATGAAATAGATCCATAATGTTAATACAAGAGAGAAGATCTTGGGTTTACCGAGCCTTCTCGTGACTAGATCAGGAATCCAAGCGAAGCTTGCCTCCTCTAATCCTATTCTATCTAGCTATTCTAGGTGGATGTAGTTCTAGGGCTTTCGATTGATCTCCCTCTCTGGTAATGCCTAATGCTCTGATCGATGATGTCTGATGCCATGGAGAGGGGGGTCTGGGGCTGTTTATATAGCCCTGGGCGATGAACCGTGGCCGTTGGATCAAACTGACTTAAGGTATGGCTAAGATGCATCCTAGAGGTCGGTGGGAGAACCTTCCAGAAGATAGACTCCGTAGGCCCCAAGGGGGGACCGGTCGGCCCCACCTGTCATCCTCTCGTGGTGGTCGACCTCCTGGTGTCTTCTTGTGTCCTCTGGAGTCTTCTAGAAACTTCCTGACGTGGCGGTGGAGTTATCTCCCGTCGGTTTCCTTCTATGGGAAGCTATCGGTGTCGATTTTCTGGTTTAGTCCCTGCAGAATCATAGTTCACCAAAACTCATGGAATATTGTTAGATAAAACCCTAAACCTTTGTTGGTGATCAAATTCTTGCCCTTTTCATATTTATTTATCCTTTAATTATGATAGATAACCAGTGTCAACAGTGATCTTCCAAGGTTTTAGATACAACAATCTCTATTTACTGGATTTCTCCTCCGAAGATGTCAACTTGAAGACATGTTTGTTCACTAAGCAATCACTTGGTTGGCTATGGCATAGAAGATTGGCTCATGTGGGAATGAACACTCTCAACAAGCTATTGAAGAAGGATTTGGTTAGAGGCTTGAAGGATGTCAAATTTGAGAAGGACAAATTGTGTAGTGCATGTCAAGCCAGCAAGCAAGTTGCAAATACTCATCCAACCAAAGCCTTTGTGTCAACATCAAGACAGTTGGAGCTACTTCTCATGGATCTATTTGGGCCAACAACATATGCTAGCTTGGATGGAAATCTCTATTGCCTAGTGATTGTTGATGATTATTCGGGATACACTTGGGTATTCTTTCTTCATGAAAAATCCGAAGCAACTCCTTCATTCAAGAAATTTGCCAAGAGAGCCCAAAATGAATTTGATGTGAAGATCAAGAAGATTACAAGTGACAATGGAAAGGAATTTGACAACACCCACATTGAAGAATATTGTGATGAAGTTGGGATCAAGCATGAATTTGACAACACCCACATTGTAGCTTGTCAGACGTGGTTAAGATAACCGCCCTAAAAAGCGTGTGAAGAAGCTTACCCATGAGCAAACTTGACAAGCAACCTAGATTCAAATTCCATATTGCATTGCATATGCATGTGTGTTGCTTTGTCGTTTCTTTTCGGTTAAGTTTTGAGCAACCACTGTGTTCGTCCATCGCTAGGGGGAGCATTTGAGGCTCCTAATGGTTGAGTCCCCTAGTTTTGGTGGCCACATGTTGTCTCCTCGGGATTTATCGCCTATTTTACCTAAAAATGATATGTAGCCTATGGCAAAATATTTCTAAAATTGAGGGTTTATGCGAGGATGCTCATACTAGGTTCCAACTGGTGTTTATTTGCCTCTTCTTTGAGTTGGAACTTGGTTGGGAGAGGGAGCCGCAACGGAGATCTTCGAAACTGCTCAAAATGCAGCATCGGACGCAACATCGAACGCTGGCCCGGCGTTCGATGCCTGCACTGTAGGCAGCCCCGGCTGAAACAGTGTTTTGTCAGCGTCCGTTGTGGCCACAACGGCGCGTCTGGTGCCCCATCGGACGCTGCCCAGCGTCCGATGCCAAGGCAAAGGACGTGTCCGTTGCGATTTTGGCAGATTTGAACCTCTCTGGACGGGCATCGGAGCGTCCGATGGTTTTCATCGGCGCGTCCGATGCTCCTTAAAGCGGCGTGATCTGTTATCTTTACCGACGCTTGGGCCCCACTTGTCATCACGTTCATTCTCATCCGCAGAGCCACCGCCGTGACCGTGCCCCGAACCCTACCCACCCACGCCGCCGAGCTCCTCTCCACCGGCCGCCGCGCGCTCTGCACCTCCGCCGCATCCTGTCCCGCCCGCAGCGCGCCCCTCCCTCCTCCCGCAGCCAATTGCGCGCGCCCGCCGCCGTCGGGGATCTCCAGGGACCCCCCCCCTCGCCGGAGCCACACCAGTGCTCGCCGGAAGCCCGCCGGAGATCTTCATCCTCGTCCCCGTGCTCGTCCTCGTCTCCGGCCCACTTCCCCTCGGCCGGTCGTACCTCCTCAGTGAGCAACCGCCACCTCCTCCATGATCCATGTCCATTACATGCTCGATGAAATGCCCGAACCCCCGTTCTTCACGGTTTGACCCTAGTTTTCCACTCAAACTCTTTGCAGTCCCTCTTGGTGTGATCCGTGGGTGCCCGAACGTTGCGTCTCGTCTCGTGCTTGGGTCGTGTCATCGGTTCATCAGGTAGCGAAGCCAAATTCCCCACTTATCCACTATGCTTTGCTTCCGATAGGATTTCTCGTCTCTAGAATATATGTTCTTATATATCTCCTCACTATTCTATGCAGCGAGTCAGTGTTAGTGACATCTTGATAGTTGGGCAGTGACTGCTAACCCGGGGCCAAGCCCGTGGGTACGGATCGAGGCCAAGCCTCGCGAGTGACAGCGGCAGAGGATCAGTGACAGGTGGAGTCTTTGGTCCGTCAGTTGGTCAGCGGATTTCTTGTCAGCTGTTTGCCAGGGGTTTTCAGTGTCAGTGGGTCTTTCACCGGCAGTTCAGAGCTTCTTCAGTGGCAGTGTGCCTTGTTCTTATCAGCCATGCCGCGCTGTAAGAACGTCAGTGGTGGCCCAGGGGACTCTCCTCCATGTCCCCCCTTCTGGTCAGCGGCCAGGGAAGGGGAAGCTGATCGTGCACCGGAAGCGCACTCGACAGGAGAGAGAGGCAGTTCAGGCTCAGGCGATTGCAGACGCCGCAGAGCATGCCGAGCAGGGTGGCAGTGCTGGTGGACTCAGGATTGAGGATCAATTGTCCCCAGACTAGCGCAGAGCAGTTGAGGAGATTGAGCGGCTCCACGGTTCACCGACTGGTACGCTTATGGCTGCCGGTCGTCGGACCACGTTCACCTCCCCGGGAGTCGAGCCCCAGAGCTCGCAGCAGGGCCAGGCAGAGGCCGAGACAGCCGAGGCAGCTGAGCCAGAGGCAGAGGCCGAGGAGGCAGTTCCAGAGGAGGTTCCTAGGCGCCGGTCGTCCCGTCGCAGGACTGAGGTGCCACCCCGGCCCGATGTCCCTCTGCGGGGAGCACGTGCTCCGTCGAGGCATGTGCCCCCGCCGATTCCGCGACTGGATCTCCGCGCGGCCACCTGTTCCCAGATACAGACGCTATGACTTGTACTAGTGGAGCAGTGGTTCTCCAGGGAGAGGTAGGAGCAGGCAGGGGCTGACTTCTTCACTGTCCTGCAGGAGGACTTTTACAGAGGTTACAGGAACGCCGGGATCAGCCTGCGTTCACAGAGGGTTTGCACCCTGGAGGCTCTTGTGTCCGCGTCAGAGCAGCTTCGCCCCAGCCTCACCTAATTAGCAGGGTTTGCAGATCTGTTGGGACGGTCCGGTTCCTGTATTGAGGATTGGGTGTTTCAGTTCTACGCTTCTCTGTGGGTACACCCTGACCGTCAGACTATTGAGTTCGCCTTCGCCGGGGAGCACTACAGGCTGTTTGTGTCAGAGATCCGGGACTGGTTCGACTTGCGTCACTCTACGACCCGGATCCACGACCTGTGCTACAACTAGACCGAGCCCCTGAGGCGCCCTCACAGCGGTGAGCAGCCCCCGACAAACCTGGTGCGCCCCTGCTTCCGTGAGCCCTTCGGGGAGGGTTCGAGCCATGCGGCGAAGGATCTCACTCCTGCGGCTCGGATCCTCCACGAGGTGCTCCGGCGCACCTTGCTGCCGCGTGTCGACTTCAGAGAGGCCATCTCTCGTCTCCAGCTGTGGTTACTTGCCCATCTGATTCAGCAGAGGGACTTTGACGTCATGGATGTTATTATTTGTGAGATGGAGGACACAGTGGCAGAGGGCATCAAGGCCCACAGGCAGCTACCTTACACACACTGGATTTCTTATATCCTTTGGAAGGTAGCCGTCACCACAGGGAGCCGCCCCGATGAAAGCCCTAGTTTGGTTTTGGCTAATTGATGAAACCTATTTGGTATAATCCTATTGCTAAGCATGTGTGTAGCTTATAAGAAAGGATTGTGACCAAGCCAAGTGGTGGAGCTAGCAAGATGGCAACCATAGAGGATGGTGATGGCCATATGCAACTCAAGGGATCAAGTGCTCTACCCTTGGTGAAATGAAGAAGAGAAGAGATGGAGCAAAGAGGCCAGAAGGCAAAGGTATAACCTTTAGGGCTCTTTGTTTTGGTGATCAAGACACTTAGCGAGTGTGATCACATTTAGGATACATAGACGTTCTATTAAGAGGAGATTATTCACGGCTTATGCGGTGTTCAAGTGCCACTAGGTGTTCTCTAACATATCAATGCTATAGACCTAGTGAGTGACTAACAAAACCCCTTTGGAAAATGCTTTGCAAAATGCTAACACACTTGCATATGATGATGTACACTTGGTGGTGTTGGCACTTTTGGGATAAAGGGCTGTTAAGGAGTTGTGGAGAAATGGGAGAGACTAGTGTATAGTCCTTCTCAGCGGTTTTCGGAAGTGAAGTGTTGAGCTCGGGGAGCATCGGACGCTGGTCCGAGGAGCATCGGACGCTGGGCTGAGCATCCGATGGTTAACCCTAGTTTCTGTCAGAAGTTGAAGGAGCATCGGATGCTGGCAACGGACGCTGAGAAAACACTGTTGCAGAGTCCGATGGTTGTGATGTGGCGCGAGCGTGCTTTCCAGGGAGCATTGGACGTTGGGCTGCGTCCGATGCCAATCCATCGGACACGTCCGATGTGATTTGGAGCGTTCTGGAACCTTTCTGTTGTGTCATCGGACGCAGGGGTTCAGCGTCCGATGCTAACGTGCCAGCGCGTCCTATATGGTGCAGAAAAGAGCTGAATCGAGCAGTGGCATCGGAGCGTCCGATGCCTGGCATCGGCGCGTCCGATGTCACTTTAACCATGGCGCGAAGGAATATGACCGTTGGTATCTAACGGGTTGAATTCATAGCAGGGGGACACGTGGTGCTCATCGGAGCATCAGACGCTGGGGTAGCGTCCGATGGCCCCAACACCGGCGCGTCCGATGCCTCTGTTTCGGGCCCAACGGCTAGGCCGACTTGTGTGGCCTATTTAAGAGGCTTAGCCGGCTTGCTAGGTTTCTCTCTTGCACATTTTGATTCCTAAGCATTCTAGTGAGCCTTGGCAAGCCTCCCAACTCATCTCTCAAGTTGAATTGATCAAACCAAGTGAGATTGAGTGATCTAGTGCGCGATTTGAAAGAGTTCCATTTAGTGGCACTAGTTCTTCGCATCGGCATTGAGTTCTCTTGTTACTCTTGGCATTTGCCGGTGCCTAGACGGCTTGGAGGTGTTGTGGTGTTGTTGGCAAGAGAAGGAGATTGTTCTTGGCCACCACCGTTCGAGATTGTGAGAGGTTTTGGAGCCTCACCTCGCCGGAGCGGCAAGAGGCATCCTTAGTAGATTGCTCGTGTCATTGAGCTACCTCACTAGTGGTAGATTCTTGTGGCGCTCTTTGTGAGCTTGGCTTTGCGCCGATTAGCCACCGGGTCACCTAGTGTTGGTCGACACAACGGGGAGTAGCGTGCCGGCAAGCACGTGAACCTCGGGATAAATCTTGGTGTCCTGTGTGCTTATTGTAATTGCTTCCACATCTTTGGTGATTGGGTTCACAAGTGGATTTCACTGGTGATTGGTTCTCTACGTGGCGATCCCGAAGGCTCGGTGAAACCCCCTCTATCTAGCTTATTTACTTTGTGTATTTATCTTAAGATATTTCTCTTGTGTAAATTCTTTTACTTGTTGCATACCCTTTTGACATATATCTTGTGTAGCTAGTTGTGATTAGCTTGCTTAATTTATCTATTGCACATATTTGTCTCATATACATTCTTGTATATCATACTTGTGCTAGAGCTAGATTGTTCATTATTCCGCTTTTGATATTAGCTCTAGTTGTTTGTGTGACATAGAAATATTAGGTTGAATTGTTAGATAGGTAGCTTGCAACACACCATTAGACTAGCGCAAAAAGCTTCGCCATTTGTTATACTAATAGTGTTTGCCTAAGTATTTTTGTAGATTTTTAATTAGGCTATTCACCCCCCCTCTAGCCAATTTGGACCTTTCACCCGACCAGTCACTTACAGGTTCCACGACTGTGTTCCCCGCCTACAACATGAGTCAGCTTCTGGGACACGGTCGGGACCGCAGGCAGCAGCAGCAGCGGTCACAGTCCAACTCTAGACAGCGACCAGACGTGCTGGATGAGACAGTCAGGGCCCTCGCTGAGTAGGAGTTAGCTGACCTTGAGGGAGAGGACACGTTCGTGGCCGACGACCCCACAGACAGCTCAGACGAGGACTACCAGCTCCCGCCCCGCTTTCAGCCTAGAGCTCACGACACTGAGGCCGGGTCGTCTGGTACCTCCGATCCAGCGCTTCTAGCTATTCTTGCACGGATGGAGGAGCAGCAGAGGACAGTCACTCAGGACGTCCAGAGGTTAGCCCTGGAGCAGCAGCGTTTAGCTCAGTAGCAGGCCCTGGCTCAGCAGCAGGCTTAGGAGCGATCAGACGCCCTGTAACGGCAGATGATGGAGCTTCAGTAGCAGACTCTGAGCTTCATGGAGCGTCTTGCGAGTGGTCCACCTCAGTGGCAGTGGCAGCAGCCCCCTCCTGAGCACCAGATCTAGTGGCAGCCACCTGTTCCTCCGCAGCAGCAGCAGTTTCCGGGCCCCAGCTCTTCTCAGTTTATGAGCTTCACTACACCTCCAGGCGGGGCCCCACTGTTCAACCCCCTGCGCACTGGCTTCACACGTAGACCGACAGAGTCCCTGTTTGCGACGACCACCACAGTGACATGGGATCTGTCAGCCAGTTTCAGTGAGCTCACTGGGTTTCCCACGCCTGATCTTCAGGACCCAGTGCAGACGATGACGACTCCAGTGACTTCTACTACTGAGACCCTCCCGAGCTCCGTCGCGTCCTCAGAGCAGACCGAGCCTGTCCAATCAAAGATGACCACGACTATTCACCCTGAGTTACCTCCGATACATGAGCTTCCGCACTCCGACACTCAGGCTGACACAGCTACAGAGACTGCGACAGAGCCAGAGCAGACAGAGCAGGCAGCACAGTCAGTGCCAGAGCCGACCTGGACTGCTTCACCGCAGCTTCCAGCTCTAGAGGGTCAGCAGGCTACTGGCGACTCATCTACAGACTCTGAGGCCCTCCTTCAACAGTTTGAGTTCACTCAGAGGTCTCCAGAGTCTGCGACTGGCTCGTCTGCGCCACCTCCGCCCTCCGACGCTTAGATTTGGTGCTTGACGCCAAAGGGGGAGAGTGAGCGAGTATAGTGACAGGGGGAGCGATGTGAGAGGGTCTTGGATCTTTTGTGTGTTATGTTTCACATACGCTCCTTACTTATCGTATCTTTTGTGCATTACTATGTTATATACTTGTGCTATGGATCTCATGACATGTGTTGTACTTACTATGATATATTATATGACATGTCATTTCGTTTCGCTCATTACTTGCGCTTAATTCTCACTTGATTATGTATATGAGCTCTTTTACTCTTGCACTTGCTATTCACTCTAACTTGTTGAGTGCAGGATGCTGGCATGATATGTATGAGCTTGCCCCTAATCACTTTCTCTTATTCATTGCAAGTTCATACATGTCATGATTTGAAAACCTCTTCTCTCTATACTCGATCTCGTGTTGTCATCAATCACCAAAAAGGGGGAGATTGAACGCATCTTGGCCCCTAGTGGGTTTCAGTGATTGGATAAAACACAAGATTACTGTGACTAACGTGTGTTTTGCAGAAACAGGGATGAGTTAGGTCACGGTAATGGCAACGATACGGGCATATGGAGTTCATGTCCCCTGGCGATGGAAATCATTTCGGTTTTCAAAGGACGGACGACGAAGACGGTGGGCATATGGAGTTCAGGTCCCTTGGCGATGGAAATCATTTCGGTTTTCAAAGGACGGACGACGAAGACGGTGGTAGGCTAGGCTAAGTGTCGCATGGTGTTGGAGGACACTTAGGTAGTCTTAGGTCTTTGTTTTTTCCTTTGGCCGTACTATAAAGGGGAGCGTGAATCAGTAGCTTGACCTAGATGAGTCTATTGAGGTAGGTGTGGTGCACACTTATTATTTCATAGCCCTAGGTAGCTCAGAGAGATGCCTTATGTCGAGAGGAACAAAAGTCGTTAAGGCCGCGTCGCGATCCGAGTTGGTTTTGACCTTGATAGGGGCATCGGACGCTGGCCTAGTGGGCATCAGACGCGTCCGATGCTCACCCCGACTAGGGTTTAGTCTGGTGCGTGGCATCGGACTCGCCCATGCAACTGTTCACTTGCGAGTGAACTGAGGGTTGCATCGGACGCTGAGGGCCAGCGTCCGATGGCCATCCAAAGAGGTTCCAGAGAGGTCAAAAAGACAACGGACGCGTCCGTTGCAGGGGCATCGGACGCTGCCCAGCGTCCGATGCTCCTTTAACAAGTCTGACAGGTTGTACAGTTGATCGTTGGTCGAGGTCATCGGAGCGTCCGATGCTAGGCATCAGAGCGTCCGATGCCCTCGCAGAATGCCCTGTCAACTGCTGTATTGGATGGGCCGGTTGGGGGAGTATTTATACTCCTCCTCCACTTCCATTAGAGAGTTCTTGCCACTTTCCTTTGCTGAGAATCACCTTGTGAGTGTGAGAAAGAGCAAGAGCCCTAGTGAGGTTGAGAGATTTGCTAATTGAGAGAATTAGTGACCTCCTAGTGAGAATTGAGTAGCAAGTGTGCATCCATCCATCTCTTTGGCCTTGTCTTGGTCAAGTGAGAGTTCTAGCTTGTTACTCTTGGTGATTGGCATCACCTAGACGGCTTGGTGGCGATCGGAGAGCTTGGTGATCATCCGGAGGCTTTGTGGATGACCCAAGCCATGTTGTGACCGGTAGCGAGCGATTCACCGGGCCGGAGTGGCGAAGAATCAGCTCATAGTGAGCACTTGATCCTTGTGCGGATCAAGGGGGAGCAATACCCTTGCGCGGGTGCTCCAACGAGGACTAGGGGGTGTGCCGACACCTCGATACCTCGGCAAAAAGATCGTCGTGTAATCTCTACTCTCTTTACTACGTTTTTACCCTTGAGCAATTCAATTTCGCATTTACTTATTATTCTTTCATAAGTTGAATTGCCATGCTAGAGTAGAAATGGTTTAGCGATAATCTTTTGTGCGGTTGATTCTAGTCAAACACACTTCTAGGCACTAGGGGGTTAATTGGGCTTGATAGGTTTTAATTCTTGCAAAAGTTTTAGAAAAGCCCAATTCACCCCCCTCTTGGGCATCTTGATCCTTTCAGCCCCTGTATCTATCCACCAATCATTAGATTGACATACAGAAAATACGTTCGGTAAATAATTACTGTACCCAGATCCGCTAGGATCGCCAATAGTCACGTTGGCAGATTTCTGCCCTTGCTGATTCTTCTTTCCTTTGCGGTTCTTGCACTTCTTGGCGAAGTGCCCAGTCTCCCCGCAGACGAAGCACACAACCTCGTCCATGTTCATCTTCTTCTTCTTGAACTGAGTAGTCTGATTAGGCCTTTGCTTGTTCTTACAGCGTGCTGCATCACGTTGGCGCTGGACTGCCCTTCAGGTGCTCTTGGTGGAGCATCCTTTGCCCGAGCCTTTTCTTCAACATCAAGACCAGCCAACAAATCTTCAACCAAGATTTTCTGTCTTTTATGTTTCAGAGCTGTGGCAAAGTTCCTCCATGAAGAAGGCAACTTGGCAATAATGTCACCCGCCATAAATTTATCAGGCAAGACATGCCCGAGCTGTTCGAGTTCCCTCACAATAAGTTGGAACTCATGAGCCTGTTCCACGACCGAACGGTTATCAACCATTTTGAAGTCGTGGTACTGCTCCATCACGTATAGCTCGTGCCCAGCGTCCGAGGCCGAGAACTTATGTTCAAGTGCCTCCCATAGTTCAACAACACTTTTGATGTTCATATAAACATCACGCAGCTGGTCGGAGAGAACGCTAAGAACGCATCCGACGAAAATCGTCGTAGCCGCAGTGAAATCCTGCACCTCTTTCTCAGATCCGAGAGGTAGTGCGGGAGCATCACTAACGACCCAAAATACGCCCATAGGCGTAAGCCACAACTGGGCTCTCGTCTGCCATCTCTTAAAATTCACACCAGTGAAATTCTCCGGTTTCATCGCATCAGTATATCCAGCCATCACTAAATGTCTATAAGATTTTTGGATTGTTGGAAATAATAGCAATTTAGTGATGCATAAATTAATTCCGACAATTAGGAGAAGATAAACATCATGCATCGTAGATGTATTATCTACCACTAGCAGTGTGATCCAAGACATATCCAGGCTATGTATCGCTAGTAACATGAAGAACACGAAATAAAAGAACAGTGGGATCGAAGGCATGCTTACAGTGAGGTTGTCAGCACTAGGAACTAGCGCAAGAGAAGACGAAGTAGACCGTCGATGAAGATCAACGAAGTCGGCGTAGAGGAAAGAAGACGTCCAGCGAACAGTCGCGACGGCGCTTCCCAAAAACCTTATACGTCCCCTACCCCGTGCAGGGACACGAGGAGACGTAGGCTTCGGAGATCCTGCTCTCCCGGCACCGATGGCACGTCAACGGCGGGATGGGGTCGACAGCGGCAGCGCATCACTAGGGCAGAGGAGGAGAATGTGTTGTTTCAAGAGGACGACGTCTCGTCCCTCTTTATACACACGTCGCGGCTGTATCTTTAGAAAGAGACAACCGCGTAATCACAGTATTAATGTCATTGATCCTGCCATTAGAGGACGAGTCAATCACCATTAATACGAGAACAATTGCTTGCTAAAATAGGCCAGCGCAATTTTTTTCATGCATGCAAAAATATCGAGTGGCAAAAGGAAGCCGCGCACCCACAAGGCCTCGGTCGGACCATTCACGCGCACGTCGTGCGCCCCTGCGCGAGTCACCATGCCATGCCATGCCCCGCCCCGCCCAGCCCGGCCCGACAAACGAGCACGTACGTGTGTTTCTTCCTTTGCCTCTCCTCAATAGCTTTAACCAATTGGAGATAGCTCAACTATATAAGTTGGTCTTCCTCTTTTTGGAATAGCAATGTGGGACTAAAGTTCCCCACCATACTATGCATGTGTGAGTGGGCTTTGAGATTTATTTGAAATATTTATTTGGACCAAGCCCAAATCTCCTAACATACGATGTCCTTTGCCATTTGAGGGCTGCCCAGAGAACGATCTTTTCCTATGGCCGAGAGAACGATCTTTTCCTATGGCTAGCTACGTTAAAATTTAGGGTGTACTCCCTCTGTCACATTAAAAATATGGTTTTAGATTTTTAGACTTCTCATTTCACCAGTCGTTTTATTCAAAAATTTTATACAAATATTATTTATTTTCTTATAATTTATTTTATCACTAGAGATCTTTTAATAATGATTTATTTATTTTTTTATTTGTATAAAATTTTTGAATAAGACAAACGGTCAAACAAGAAGTTTAAAAGTTAAAAACGTCACTTTTAATAATAGGACGGAGGAAGTACGTGCCAGTATATTATAAATACGAGGATTAACGTATGGCCCAGAGAACTGTCACCCATCAGTAATCAGTTCTCGTGCGAATAACTATGTTATACCTAGGATCAACTAGATGGGTGACACAGTATGATTAACATCTTGGCCAAGATGGCACTAAAATGGGCCATCGTTACATATATAGGCCATCATTTGAGTATTTGATTTCTATACATACGATCTTATATGTAAGTGTAACAACAATCATTTTAATGAAAGACAAAATACTCCCTCCATGCTCATAAAACATGTCATTTAGGACATGATTATATTTATCGAGAAGTGATTAATGAGAGAGTATTTTTCTCTGTCTGTCCCTAAGGCCAATCTCAATGGGGATTTCATTTGAGTTCCATTTGCATTAAATATGCTGCCACATAAACGAGAGATGAAACTCTCTTGGCACGAATACCAACTCTCTATGAGTCATGAAATTTAATGCCTATGAAACTTTAGAATGAAACTCTCCCTCTCAATTGAGAGTTTGATTCAAGTTTCTTTTTATTTCATATGACATGACAGTCTTGGAAACAACAAAATGAAACTCACCATTAAAATTGGCCTAAGTTCACGGGTGCATTCCATACAGAAAAGAAGCATAACTCAAATGGCTAGCAATACTCTAGGACTGGGTACGGTTCAATTCCTAGCGGGCGCATATTTTTTTGCTAGTGCCTTGATTTTGCATGGTACTGTTTTATTTAGGCTGAACGTGGATGCGCGTGTTTGTGCACGATTTTGGTCTGGCATGAAGGAAGCCCTCATTTGTTTCGTTCGTTTTTTTGTCCAGCGGCTCCACGGTGTCCAAGGAGTCCGGTACCTTAAGGATGGGTCGAGATAAGCCTCGACGGAGTCCAGCGGCCCCACAATATCCAGCGCGAGCATCTTAAGACGACCTGCACCGGTTCCTCTACTCCGTGCGCTAAATACGCATAGCGTATAAAAATATACTGCAGCGACGTCCTGTACTTCATACGCTATCATCCAGCAAGCGTTAAATCTGGCGTCTGCAGCTCCGTTTAGCGGTTTGGTTGCACCGCGTGAGAGGGAAAGGAAAAGTATGGCGCGGGCCTACCCAATTTCATTTCAAAAAATACTATACCTCACAAACCGAGAACTTAAATTAAATTCTGATTGCACCATTGAGTTCGTTGCAATTGATTCTTCAAAACTAGATCTCTCATGGATATATTTAAATAAAGTAACAAGTGGGCCCATAGTGGATAGATGATGATATAGGGGATGAATGGATACGGGAGAAATGAGTCACAACCGGACATAGTTTCTTTGCCGAGTGCCTTAGGCACTCGGCAAAGCTCTTTTTGCACTCGGCAAAGGCTTTGCCGAGTGCAGCTCTCGGCAAAGGCCACACCGCAAAAAATGGATCGGCAAAGGGCTCTTTGCCGAGAGCCTTTTATCGGGCGCTCGGCAAAGTCTTTGCCGAGTGCTGAGGTGGCTCTCGGCAAAGAAAAGCCCTCGGCAAAGAAAAAAATAAAAAAATCCAAAAAAATAAGGAATTTTTTTTATTAAATCGGGGGAAGGGCCCACAGGGCAGCGCCCACCTGTCTCCCTTGAGATCGCAAGTCATAGTATTTTTCACGCAATTTTCTCTCACACAGTCAGCAGGATTCGAACTCACGACCTCTCGTTCGCGGGAAGCCTCTACACTACACATATACGTTCCATCTCCGTTTCGGTTACCCATATATTATACTAAAACGAGTATAACTTGCTTATTCGAGGCCCTAAACGAATTCAAATAAAAAAGTTGTCAACTACAAAATTTTCTAACTTTTCGAGACCTACAATTTTTATTTTGGTACTTTTTCCATCCGATGTCGTTTATAAAAATTTGAATTTCAAATTTGACAATTTAAAACGCAGTTTTCATTGACAAGATGATTTCAAATCAAAAAGTTGTCAACACCAAAGTTTCATAACTTTTCGAGATCTACAACTTTTATTTTGGCCATTTCTCCATCTGAGGTATTTTTAAAAATTTGAATTTTAAATTTTTCAAATTCGAACGTAGTTTTGCATAACTAGATGACTTCAAATTAAAAAGTTATCAACTACAAACTTTCATAATTTGTCAAGATCTACAAAGTTTATTTTGGTTGTTTACCCATTTATACATCCAAAATTATGGTTCTAATATTATTCACAAACATTATATATCACTCTTGTAGTTTCGTAAACTACCAGAGAGACCTGTAAGATTTATGAACAAATTTATTTTAAATTTGTCAAATGAAGAAATGACCAAAATAAAAATTGTTCATCTTGATAAGTTAAACAACTTTTTAGTTGAAAGTTTTTTTATTTGGATTAATTTACTGCTTCAAAATGTGATTTGAAAATTAGCTTTGTCGAGTGTCAAAAAAAACTCTCGGCAAAGAGCTCTTTGCCGAGAGCCAATAAAAAAACTCTCGGCAAAGAAATTCTTTGCCGAGAGCCAAAAAAAAACTCTCGGCAAAGATTTCTTTGCCGAGTGTTTTTTTTTTGCTCTCGGCAAAGAATTTCTTTGCCGAGAGTTTTTCTTTTGCCGAGAGTTTTTTATTCGGCCCTCGGCAAATAGCTCTTTGCCGAGAGCCCGAAAAAAAACTCTCGGCAAAGAGTGCGGCGCTCGGCAAAGTGAGTTTTTCCGGTAGTGAATATAGAGGAGAGAATCTTGATGACCAAACAGTACATAGGATGAAAATAGAGGAACGTTAGTACGGATAGTCTAAGGACGGAGTCCAGTGGCTCCACGTTGTCTAGCACGACACAATCCGACAACTCAAGGACAGAGTCCAAATCAGCCTCGACAGAGTCCAATAGCTCCATGTTGTCCAGTGCGATGGAGTTCGGCAACTCCTGCGACGAGCGTGCTGGCGAGCGACCGTGCAGCTTAGGGCGTGTTTGGTTTCCTGTATTTGGGTGAACCAGGCTCACGGGATGCACCCATCGCCTGTTTGGTTGCCTGCCCGTCCCCTTGAGCCAGGCTCATCTCGTGCAAAAGGACCTCCTCAGCCAGGCTCCGGGAGAACGCAGGAATCGGCCGTTTTCTTCGGGTCTGGCTAGCTCCGTGCTCCCGCGAGTGCGCGCGCGTGGCGATTTCGGCCCCCTCCCGCCTCCTCCCTCTCTTCTCGTCACTCCCCGTCTGCGCCGTCGGTTCGTGCTCTACCTCTTCTTCCTCTTCTTCGTTGCTGTTCTTGATGGATTCGTGGCCTGCTAATGCTTCCCCTCTCTCTCGATTTGTTGCAGGTGCCGTGGATCTGACGCCTCTCTATGCAAGTGAGTTCCCCTATTCTTCCTCCTCCATTATTGTTTGTGTGATTTGGAAACCCTAGGTCACCGATTGTTGTTGAAATCGTTGTAGGTACGCCAGATCTGATTTCTTGGCTGATATTGAGGTATGGATCTGATTTCTTGGTGTCTGCTTTATTTTTCTTTTTTTTTGTGTAAAAATCCTAACTTGTGTATGCAAATCGTCTTTACTTTGGTTGTGTGCTTGCAGATGTGACCTCCCTAACTTGTTGTTGTGCTTTTGTTGGGGCTTCTGCTCGTTGACATGGGTATTTTGTATATCTAATCTCCCTCTCGCATCTCCTTTAATTTGTTGCGTGCGATAGTTAATCCTGCGTTTTTGGATAGAAATACATGTTCTTTTTTCTGAGATCATGAGCAAGTATATGATGATGCCATTTTTTCTGAGCTATTGTCCAAGTCTGTGATGATGACAATCTTAGTCCTAGCATATGTCCAAATCTTTGATGATTCCTTTTCCTGAGCTTTTGTCCAAGGCTATGATGATGACAATGTTATTCTGAGCTTATGTCCTCTTTGATGATATAGCTATTTAAATCTAAGTATTTTTTCTTGTCCATCACTGTTGTTTACATATTGGTAGTAATTGTGTCCTTCAAATCCATTGATTTGTCTAGATGGACTTGCAAGAGAAGAGACACATTCTTTTTGCTCGTGCTGGTGCTCTTATCACGGCTATGTATGCCCTTCTTTTTGCTAGGATTAGAATGCTTCATTCTGAGCGGCCTTAGATCTGTTATGGTCCAATGAGCATTAGGGATGAGGAACGCCAAAAGAATCTAAACTTAATTTACAACTCCAATGATGTAGAGTGTGTGAACATACTTCGCATGAGAAGGGCCCTCTTTTTTAGTTTGTGCAACTTGCTTAGGGAAAGAAAACTAGTTGCCGACAACATAAATTCTTGTGTATAAGAGCAAGTTGCAATGTTTCTCCATATTGTTGGTCATAACCAACGTTTTAGAGTTGTAAAGCAAAACTGGAGAAGGTCTATAGAGACCAGTCCACC
The DNA here is from genome assembly GCA_009763385.1 of Coix lacryma-jobi var. lacryma-jobi. NCBI lineage: Eukaryota > Viridiplantae > Streptophyta > Magnoliopsida > Poales > Poaceae > Coix > Coix lacryma-jobi. Next base: position 113,710,244 of record CM019830.1, on the reverse strand, counting down.
GCCATTTTAAAGATGTGTTGTATGCTATTGGTGAACTTAGACAAGACATGATTAGACCTCCAAGCAATGAGACACCACTAAAGATTAGCAACAGCCACAGATGGTATCCTTATTTTAAGGTAAATAACCTGTCATATAGTTGTCAGGATGTTCTTGCATTAGTTCATGTCAATTTACTATCAAATGTTGGATGCCATGTAGGAGTGTATTGGGGCCATAGATGGGACTCATATATTTGCTAAAGTGCCAGTCAAGATGCAAGCAGCATTTAGGGGTAGAAAGAATTCCCCCACACAAAATGTGCTAGCTGCAGTTAACTTTGACTTGAAATTTACCTATGTCTTGGCTGGTTGGGAGGGCTCAGCACATGATGCCACAATTCTTGCTGATGCATTAGACAGACATGATGGGTTAAGGGTTCAACCAGGTAACTAAATCAATTGGTTAAATAAATAATACATGTAATTGCATAATGATGGACCTAATGTCAGTCCATATTTGTTTTAGGCAAGTTCTACTTAGTAGATGCTGGATATACTTGTCGGCCTGTATTTCTTCCTCCTTATCGAGGCACTAGGTACCATCTAAAAGAGTATGGTGGTAGGAACTACCCAACCAACCCAAGAGAGTTTAATTTGAGACACTCCAGTTTGAGAGTAACTATTGAAAGGGCTTTTGGTGCTTTGAAGAATCGTTTTCGCATCATTGACACCAACAAGCCATTCCATCCCTTGAGGACACAAATCAAGCTAGTGCTTGCATGTTGTATATTGCATAACTGGATCCTTAGTTTTGGGGTTGATGAAGTAGTTCCTGAAGAGTTTTTCTGGGTCCCTAATGGCAATGATAGTCAGCCCCATCCTGCTCGTATGGATGACAATGCTGCTTGGGCACTGAAGAGGGATGAATGGGCTAACCACATGTGGGCTAATAGGGGTGCTTCTCGAATCTAGGATTTTTTTGTATGGTTCAGTTTCATGTATGTCATTTTAATCTGGACATATGCTATGATGTTTAATTTTCTAAGATTCTGGACATATGCAATGATGACTATTAATTTTCTATGATACTACACTTGATCTGAGGCTTTGGGCAATAGCAATGATGATTTTTTTAATACACCACTATTCTGTTGAGAGTCTGGGCATGTGCAATGATGACTTTTTCCCTATGATACTACTATTGTGCTGAGGCTTTGGGCATGTGCAATGATGATTTATTTTCTATGATACTACACTTGATCTGAGGCTTTCGGCATGTGCAATGATGATTTATTTTCTATGATACTACACTTGATCTGAGGCTTTCTATTATGCTGCGGTGGGTGAAACTATCCAAGCTGAGGGACCTGAGTGGAGCTCAATGGGATGAGGATAGCTCTATGATTGTTCTTGAGGAGGAGCACTACAATGGTCATACGAAGGTATGTAACCTGACCACTGATTTGCATTTCTCTTTGCATCTCATTGTTTGGGAATGATGTCTAACTTGGAACTGTTAATGCAGGCACACCCCAAGGATGCTGAGTTGCTCAACAAGCCCATAGAACACTACAAGGAAATGATGATCATTTTTGGCAATGGTCAGGCAACAGGAAAGTTTGCTATGGGCTCCAATGAGGCACTTGGCACACCATCTGACTGTGGTGAGAGCTCACTCAAGACTGAGGCAACTGAGATCCTCAACAGTGGCAAGACTGAGGCACTTGATGCAACCAAGTGTGAGGTTCCAGTTGGTAACAAGAGTAAGAGGTCCCTGCTAGCAGAAGAGGATGTGATTTTGTTCAATGGCATGTCAGAAGCAGTTAAGGATGTTGCTGATGCTATTCGCTCCACCAAGGTTGAGGATTGCCACCCAAAGTTGTATGGTGCTATCATGTTTGTGTCAGGCTTCACTGAAGAAGCACTCATGTGTGCTTATGGTCATCTGCTAGACAACAAGGCATTGGGCATGTCATTTGTCCAGTGGTCTGACTCTCACCGTGTGTTGTGGTTGAGGACCTACTTGGCCAAGCACTACATGTGAAGGGCTTGACAGCTTGGGGTTGATCCTTTTGTGCAGTTGAGTTAGATGCTTTTGGTGTGTAGTGGTGGCTTCTTTTGTGCCTAACTTACTACAGCTGGTGGTTGTGTAGTGGGTTAACCTTCTCTTTTGTGCAGTTGATCTGATCCTGCATTCTTTACTTACTAACACTAACATATAGTTAGTGTCTTAGATAACCCTGCACCTACTTTCTAGATCAACCTAGCTGGTGCACTCATTAGAACCTTGTGGTGGCAATCTGACCATGTGTCTATTGCCAATGATGTGAACCTTGTGGTTCTGAACTTGATATGAGCACTAGCATGTGCCTGTGATTTTATAATTTCATTCTGAGCACATATCTGAGTGCATCTCAATGCCTGTGAAGTTTTTTTATTGATCTGAGTACATGTCCATTGCCCGTGATGTTTTTTCATTGATTTGAGCACATGTCCATTGTCTGTGATGTATTTTCATTGATCTGATCACATGCCTTAATTACAATGAACATGTCTGCTACTTGTGTTACTGCACTTTACATTTTGTTCAGGTATGGCATGGTATGTTGTTCATTGTGGGAGGAAGCCTGGTGTGTACTCTAGCTGGGCGAAGCACATGCTCAAGTGCATCAGTTTCGTGGGAATGTGCACAAAAAATACAACTCTAGATTGGAAGCTTTTCAAGCATTCTATGGTCATGGAACTCTGCTCCAACCGGTGAATCCACCTCTGCTAGAGCCTCTGAATCCACCCTTGATTGAAGCTGTTGGAGTTTACTATTTTCATCTGTGTCATATTTCAGCTAAAGTTAAAGTTGTAATAATTGTAGTTATTGCTCTAGTAATAGGTTTCTTAATTTGGAAGTTCATGTAAACTTATTTATCTTGCTACTGAACTAGTTAGTGGTAATGTTACCACTTCATGCAGTATGTGACTGGAACAACTTGTATGCAACCAACCAAACACATATAATTGCATATGATATTTGAATGTTGCAACACATGCAAGCAACCAAACACTCTCTCAGCCTAACTAGGTTCACAACGTGCATGCAACCAAACACCCACCTCTTGCATGCATCTGGCCTGGCTGCAGGGGCCTGGCTGGCTGGCAGTGGCGGAGCTAGAGCAAATTCAATGGGGGTGCGCTAGCTTTATGGGTGCATATGATTTTGTCATGTGGGTGCATATATGGTAAAAAGTTGAACATAATCACTGTTTTTCAGATTTTTTGTGGGTGCGGCCGCACCCCCTAACATCAATAACATCAATATAGATCCGCCCATGCTGGCTGGTGCGACCCAGGCTAGATTGGGAAGGGAACCAAACAGCCTCTAAAGTGCGGCGAGCGATCCATCCGTGTGGTGGCAAGGAACGGCTGCAGCGCTATACTGTGACGACGAACGGCGGCGAAGCTATACTGCTAGCGATCCATGCGGCAAGAAAGGTGTAGTGCATGTAATGGGTAGCGATGTGAACGGGCGATGAAGGAATCGAAGCGACAGTTAATTATTGCGATTAATGTTGGGTTGCCACGCGATTAGCAAGGAAGACCGCCGAGACGATTCGAGGGGCAAACAAGTCTATATATACGGGGTCACGCGGCCACGACAACAAGAATTATTAGACCGCACGACTAGTGCCCGAGCGTCTGGACGCCACGTCCGTTCGGACGCTATTCTCAAAATTTATCGGTTGCCCGCTCCTACTGTCTGTGTGCATGTCCTCTCTACCCTAACGCACGCACCCACGTCTAACTAAGAGGAAAGGTCCTTTGTAACACCTCTGGTGTTTAACTGTAATGAACCTGACATTTCATCATTATTAGTCATTAATCATCCTTGCCTTGCATTTATGTTTGCTTAGTACTTGTGTAGCTATCTCTTTTCAAAAACCCTAAAAGCCCAAATCTTCCTTTAAGGGCAAAAATGGTAATTTCACCTCTGTGCCTAGCTTTGTGTAATTCTTGTTCAGTTGGATGTCTTGAAGTTTTGTTATGTTGGCCAAAGTTCAAAAATCAAAATCAGATTTCAAATCCCTTTGCAAAACCCTGATTTCCAAACCCTGGATTTTATCCCTCTTTTTGTAATTCAAAAATTATTCAAAATTTGAGGTTGGTCCAAAAAGCAAAGTTGTAGATCTGGCCAAGATAAACAACTTTGGTATTTACAAATTTTCAAGTTTCTGTACAAAGTTTGAAGTAAATCCAAATTCATTCAAATTCCAGTTTTTGTCCCCTTTTCAGTTTTCAAAATTTATTTAAAAACTATTGGGTTTCAGAAAAAGGGTATATTAGCAAAGTTGTAGGTTTTGATAAAAGGAACAACTTTCATATTTGCAGATTTCCAACTTTCAATGTAAAATCAAAAGTAATTTTGAAATTATTCAAATCCTAAAAGTGTCTCCTTTTCTGATTTCATATTTAATTCAAAAACTGTTTGGAATTTGAAAATATTCTTTTTGACAAAGTTGTAGATCTCTTTTTTCTGAACAACTTTTGGTGTTTTGAGTTTTTGCTGCTCAGTTCAAGTTTTGGAAGTAATTCGCGAAATACTGAAAGTCAAACCCTAGACCTAGCCCTGTTCATCCCCTACCTCTAGCCGGCACAGAGCAGGAGGGGGCCCCGGCCATGGCCGCGCGCCAGCGCCGCCTGCGCCACGCGCGCCCGGCAGCCGCACGCCCGCCCCGACTTGTCGCCTGCGCCCGCGCCATCATGCCGCACCCGCACGCGCAAGCGCTGACCTCCGCCCCGTCCCCTACAGTGCCCAGGGCGTCGCCGCCGCATGGCCGTCACCGGCGAGCCTTCGCCCAGGCCCTGGGTGCACGCCGTCCTTCCCGCCGGCTTGCAATCGAGTGCGCACGCTTCGGCCGAGCTCATCCACACCATCCCGTGCTCTCTACCGTCCCCGACCGTGCCTATAAAAGGGACCGCCGGAGTCCGAGCTTCTCACTCGACCCCGCCGCCGTGGCCAGACCACTCCGAAGCTCCCGCCGCTCAACCACCTAGCCCGAAAGCTCCGCCTTGAGCTCGTGAAGCTTTCCCACCCCTCAATTTCACCTCCCTCGCCTCCAATCGCCCGGCGTAACCCCATCTTCCCAAACTCCGACGAAACACCGGTGAACTCGGGTTCGTCAAATACTTCCTCTCCGGCCACGATCATCTTCCCCTGACCCCTGTGTCAGCTTCCTTGGCTCCGCGCGACTCTAACCAGGCCCTTGCTGTCTCGTGTGTTGCGCAGGATCGCCGGATCGCCGGAGTGCCGCCGCGGTCGTCTCCTTCCTCGAGCCTCACCCTCGAGCACGTGTCGAGCCTCACCCTCGAGCCTCACCCTCGAGCACGTGTCGAGCCTCACCCTCGAGCCACACCCTCGAGCACGCCTACGAACCGCGCTCCCCCGAAGCAGCCGAGCCCTGCCTCCGACCCGTGGTAAGCACCCGAAGCCTCCGGTCTCTGCTTCCACTCCGCTTCGCCCGAGCCAGGCCTCGGCGAACACATGTTCTCCGCTTCGCCCGAGCCAGGCCTCGGCGAACACATGCTTTCCGTCTCGCCCGAGCCTCCCAGTCAGGCCTCGGACGGACGCTTGCTTTCCGTTTCGCTCGAGCCTCCCGGCCAGGCCTCGGACGAAACGCTTGTTTCCGTCTCGCCCGAGCCTACCAGCCAAGTCTCGGACGGCCGAGTGTTTCCGATTCGCCCGAACCCCGCGCGATTCGCCGAGCCCTGCATAGAAGGAGCACAGTGCTCTTTTCTTTTTCTGAAAGATGTGAATAGTGCTCTGTTTTCCCTTTTTTGTGTGAATTAATCTGTTGTTCCTTAAATCCTGATAAAATTATGGTATGCTCCATGCACTGTGTAGTATTTTATAAACATATGAAACTTGACTTTTCTGCAAGAATTTGAAAATGTAAAATCCCTCTTTTAATTAATAAATGGATGGTTTTGGATTTTTAGAAAATTATTTATAACTCCAAAAATCATGAGATAAATTTTTGTGAGCTTCCTATGCCATGTTTAGTCTCTGGTGAAATTTTGAAGTCTTTTGGAACAAGTTGATTTTTGAGCATTTATTTTTAATTGTTAATAGTGTCTTCTGTTAATTAATGTCTGATTTTATTTGAGCACCTTAATGACCTCCAAAAATTATGAAATTTGTTTTGCCATCTATCTACACCATAATGAACTTATGTGATTAATTTGGTAATTTTTGGAGCAACTTCATAAAATGACCTTTTTAAATAATTAAGGAAAATAGAAAAAGTGATTAGGGTTCATGTTGTATGCCCTGTTTTGCATTGTTCATGCTAGCATACTCATGTGCATGCATCATTGCATTCGTATAGTCACCGAAGAAGGAGTCAAGATCGAGGCAGCCGTCGACGAACCTGTCCCTGAGGCTACCCCGAGCTCCGACAACTGCCCTGCCGCCCTCGAGCCAGCCCTCTTTGCTCTTCAAGGCAAGCCCCGGTGCATTTAACCCTTCCTTGGTTTTATAAAATGTTTTCCTTAAATGCTTTTGAGTTAAACTACTGCATTAGGTTTATAGGAGTTGTGTGCTATCCTAATTGATGCATTATCCACCTTGACCACTGTTACACCCGATACCTGCTTTTCAAAAGTATTTGAAAAATGCTTAGCAATGCTTATTGAATTAGACTTTGCCATAAAATGTCATTTTCAAAAGTGTGATCACTGAAAGAATCTTTATGGGAATTTGGCTTTACTTCCCGTTCGATGACTGCTTGCCTAGCTAGCATGTGGTCATTGTCGAGAAGAGGTTGTCCGCGCGTACGGTGCCGTCATGTTGTAGTCCGGGACTCAACAGTTGACACCGACCGGGACAGGGTTGAAAAACTGACAGGACTATTACGCTTAGGTGAGATATAACCAAGGTATAGTTCTGGCTGGAAAAATTAGGGACCATCCGTATGGGGGCCTGCTGGTAAAGACTTGTAACTATTCACATACTACGGAAAGCTCTGACTCCGAGGAATCCTTTATTGGACCGACAACCGCGCACTGGGAGTGGAGAGATGGCGGAAGTAGCATGTACCCACGTGGTCGTCGTACCTGGAAAGGAGTGGTGTACTGTACTTCCGGGTGGCGTAGGACCGGGCCCAATCTTGGAGGAATCGTGGTAGACGAGTTGGCATATGCAAGCTTGGGTGCTACATATGCAGTGTGGATAGGGATCCTCAGCTGAGTATTATTTATCCGGATTAACGTTGCTCCTCGGTTATGGAGACTTGGTCACTGACTGTCAACGGAGAGTGGTTCTCAACTAGGAATGTTTTGAAATGTAAAATGAATCATGAACGATGAAGAATTGAGGAATACTGAATCTTTCAAAAATAAAATAAGGTTTACAAAAATGCTTTTCTGCAAAATACTTGATCTTGCTTAAGCCTTACCTTGACTACCCTAAGCCTCTCATTCATGAGTCTTCTCCCTTTTTCTTTAGTCGGGTAAGTCTTGTTGAGTACCCCAGTACTCAGGGTTTGTTACCCATGCTGCAGGTATGACAGAGTTCCCGATGTGTCTTGCACCCTGCTGCGTGACCATCGTCCAGGAGGAGGCCGATGAGGCCGAAGAATAGTTGTACACCCTCGGGCTGGGTGATTATAAGTATCTTTGCTGTTCTCCACTACGTTGCCTATGTCTATTTCTACTATCAGAACTTGGTTTGTAATAACTGCACCTTAATTTCTATTTGGAACCCTGTTTTGTAAAACTAATGTTATTTAAGTCTTCCGCTCCTTATTCCGATGTTATTTGTAAAAGTATGCAATGCTGTAACCGAATTGTGAGATGATCCTGCGGACATTGGGCACTGATGTAGCCCGGTGGCGAACAGGTCTTAATCACATGGAACATGGGTTCGGCTGTCAGAGGTTGACAGGGAAACGTGGGCCATGGGATTAGGGTCATTCCGTCACAGAGTGGTATCGGAGCATCTCACTTTAACGTTGCAGTGTTTGTTTTTGCGAAAACTTCAAAAGACCTTTTTAGTCCAAACAAACTAAACTTGACTATTTTGAGTCCAAATTGCTTCTCTCATCTTGTCTCTCATATGGCAACACTAGCTAGTGGAACAACATGTTTTAAGCCCTATGTACCTTATTTATTGCATTGCTTTGTTCCGTAGGAACGATTCATGCATCATGTCATAATCACTTAAGTTAACTTCCTCTCTAAGTTCGCTGGGGTAGTATGCCTTTACCTGTTCTTGCTAGCCTTTCTCATCCATCTTCTCTTATCCAGACATGGCTCACATCAAGCTGACTGCCCGCAAGTCGACTGGACCGCATGGTGTGCCACGCCACCAGCTGGCACCACGCGCTGGGGAGGAGACTGGAGAATCTTCCAACGGTCGTCGCTTTCCCCGCCGCACCCGCAAGAATCTGAAGGAGGAGATCAAGGATCTGAAGGCTGAGCTGAAGAACTTGGAGCATGACTTCTACCACTCACGCCTGGAGTTTTATGAGGCACGAGCTTCCCTGGAGCAGGCCAATCGGAATACGGTTCGCGTTATCGAGCAGCGCAATGATGCTTGGACCCGCGAGGATGTTACCAGAGCCCAGCTCCACGGACTGCAGCAGTACACAGCTCAAATTGAACAGTTCAATGATATGCTTCATGAGGAAGTGCATCAGCTGTATGATCAACTCCACCCCTTGGTACCCCCGGTTATGGAAGACCCTGAGGACGGAATGGTGGAAGAACCCGATGTGGAACAAGAGCCAGACGTGGACGAAGAAATTAAACCTGCTGAGGACGTCCACGCTGAAGACGAGGACGAGGAGGAAGAGCCTGAGCTCATCCTCGAAGAAGACGACGACGAAGACATGATCATCATCGACGACGACTAGACTCGTAGTGTCTGTACCATCTGCTTACCTAAAACCTTAGTCCAGGTTTGGGGGCGTTAGTCTGTCTGTTGCCAAGTCTGGAATGTATCTTTCTTTTCGCATCTTTTCCCTTTATCGGTCTGTATCATCTGTCAGTCACCTTATCAAGTCATCAGCCTTTGTATCAGAAGAAGCTATCAGTCGTGTTGTTTGATTCTGGTGCGTCGCATTCCTTCATCGGTCGTACTTTTGTCATCAAGCATGAAATATCAGTTGAGGATTTAAAAGAAAGTTTCTGCATATTTTCGCCTGGAGGGCGTATAAGTAGTAAGGAAGTGGTTCGCAGTATACCAGTAATGTTGGGGGAACATGTATTTCCCACCACCATGATAGTGCTTCATGCTTAGGAGATAGATGTCATCCTAGGCATGAATTGGATGTGTCAGTATAAAGCCATGATCGACATCTTGAATAGAGTTGTGAGAGTGGATATTCCTAATAGTACCGCCAAACTCCTTCTCCAACTTCCAATGCCTCAAAACCAGCAGCCACTCAAATAAATACCACCTATGTTCTGGAAACCAGAGACATCCCCGTGGTTTGTGAATTCCCTGATGTTTTTCCTGAGGATTTGCCTGGTCTGCCTCCTGACCGTGACGTTGAGTTTGCCATAGAGCTAAAGCCCGGGACTGCTCCTATATCCCGTAGAGCTTATCGAATGCCTCCCAGAGAGAGAGTTGGCAGAACTAAAAATCCAATTACAAGATTTGTTGGACAAGGGTTTCATTCGCCCAAGCTCGTCTCCTTGGGGCTGTCCTGCAATCTTTGTAAAGAAGAAAGACAAGACTCTCAGAATGTGCATTGATTATCGCCCACTCAATGAGGTCACCATCAAAAATAAATATCCCTTGCCTCGTATTGATCTTCTCTTTGACCAGTTAGCTGGAGCCAAAGTATTCTCCAAGATCGATCTCAGATCTGGCTACCACCAAATAAAGATTCGTCCTGAAGATATTCCTAAAACAGCTTTCACCACCAGATACGGCCTATATGAGTACTTGGTCATGTCCTTCGGTTTGACCAATGCCCCTGCTCATTTCATGTACCTCATGAACTCTGTGTTCATGCCAGAGCTTGATAAATTCATGGTCGTGTTCATTGACGACATCCTTATCTACTCAAAAACCCCTGAAGATCACGCCGAGCATCTTCGTATCGTTCTATCCCATCTCAGAGAACATCAGCTGTATGCCAAGTTCAGTAAATGTGAGTTCTGGTTAGATCAGATACAGTTTCTTGGTCATGTCCTATCCGCTGAAGGTGTGTCAGTTGACCCTGGTAAAGTGGCAGACATTCTGGATTGGAAGCCACCTACCACTGTTCACCAAGTCCGCAGCTTTATGGGAATGGCTGGATATTATCGTCGATTCATTCCGGATTTCTCCAGAATCGCCAAGCCTATCACCGAGTTAGTAAAGAATTCTGTGAAGTTTGTCTGGTCACCAGCTTGTGAGCAAGCCTTTCAAACGTTGAAGAAACTGTTGACCACATCACCAGTGTTAGCCCAGCCGAACATCGAGAAGCCCTTTGATGTCTACTATGATGCATCTGGTACTGGTTTGGGCTGTGTTTTGATGCAAGAAGGTCGAGTGATCGCTTATGCCTCCCGACAGCTTAAGCGACATGAAGAGAATTACCCAACTCATGATCTCGAGTTAGCAGCAGTAGTGCATGCCTTGAAGATCTGGCGTCATTATTTGTTGGGCAGTACCTGTAATGTGTACACTGATCACAAAAGCCTGAAGTATATCTTCACTCAAGAGGAACTGAATATGAGGCAGAGAAGATGGCTTGAGTTAATTAAGGACTATGATCTTGAAGTGCATTACTATCCGGGTAAGGCGAATGTGGTCGCCGATGCACTCAGTCGCAAGTCTTATTGCAACTGTCTGATGAAGAAACCCTATGATTCTTCTTTGTGTTATGAGCTGGAAAAGTTGAATATTGAAATGATTCCACAAGGAACTCTGAATAATATCAGAATAGAAACCCCTATCAGAGAGCAGATCATCACTGCACAGAAAGATAACCCTGGAATCAAGCACATCATCGAAAAGGTCCAATCCGGAAAGGCTGATTGTTTCAGTATTGATGATGCAGGAGTAGTATGGTTTAAGAATCGGTTAGTAGTTCCTAAAGTGCCTGAGTTAAGAAAGTTAATCCTTGATGAAGCACACTTGACTAGATTCTCCATCCACCCCGACAGCAACAAAATGTACCAGGATTTGAAGCAGCAATTCTGGTGGACAAAGATGAAGATTGAGATCGCCCGGTATGTCGCTCAGTGCGATACCTGCCAGAAAGTCAAAGTCGTGCACATGAAGCCCGGAGGAGAATTGCAACCTTTACCTATACCTGCTTGGAAATGGGACGATATCAGTATGGACTTTATCAATGGTCTACCCAAGACATCAAGAGGTTTTGATTCCATATGGGTGATCGTGGATCGCCTCACTAAGCAAGCTCACTTCCTGCCAGTGAAGACCAGTTACACCGTCCCCACTTGTGCCACTTTGTACAAGAACCACATAGTGAAACTCCATGGCATACCCAAGAGCATTATCTCTGATCGTGGTACCCAGTTTGTCGCAAAGTTTTGGAAAGCGTTCCATACCTCACTTGGAACCAAGCTCTTGCATAGTACGGCATAGCATCCGCAAACAGATGGACAAACTGAGCGAGTCAACCAAGTGTTAGAGGATATGTTGAGAGCATGTGTGCTCACCTTCGCAGATACTTGGGATGACTGTTTGCCCTTGGCAGAGTTCTCATATAATAACAGTTACCAAGAGAGCATCAAAATGGCACCCTTTGAAGCACTGTACGGCCGCCGTTGTCGTACACCTCTCAATTGGTCTGAACCCAGAGAAAGGGAATTCTTTGGAGTTGACCTAGTAAAAGATATGGAAGAGAAAGTCAAGCATATACAAGAGAACATGAAGATTGCACAGTCTCGACAGAAAAGTTATGCTGACAGGAGACGTCGACCTCTGCAGTTCGAGATCGGGGATTATGTGTATCTGAAGGTCTCGCCCACCAAAGGAGTCACTCGTTTTAGAGTCAAAGGAAAGCTAGCACCCCGCTACATTGGTCCGTTTGAGATTCTGTATCGTTGTGGCAAGGTCGCTTACAAGCTGAGTTTGCCCGATCATCTTTCAGCAGTTCATAATGTGTTTCATGTCTCCCAACTCAAGAAGTGCCTCCGAGTACCTGAACAAGTGGTTGAAGTTGAAGGCGTTGAGCTAGAACCAGATCTGTCATACACTGAGTATCCAGTTCGCGTGTTGGATCACAAGGATCGTGTTACCCGAAGAACCACCACAAGATGGTACAAGATCCAGTGGAACCAGCACTCTGAAGAAGAAGCCACCTGGGAATCCGAAGACTTCTTAGCAAAGAACTATCCCGACTTTCTCGAATCTCTGTAGATGTAAGGTTTTGCTTTTTCCTTCTTAAGACGTGGAATCTCGGGGCGAGATTTCTTTTAGGGGGGAAGGCTGTAACACCTCTGGTGTTTAACTGTAATTAACCTGACATGTCATCATCATTAGTCATTAATCATCCTTGCCTTGCATTTATGTTTGCTTAGTACTTGTGTAGCTATCTCTTTTCAAAAACCCTAAAAGCCCAAATCTTCCTTTAAGGGCAAAAATGGTAATTTCAACTCTGTGCCTAGCTTTGTGTAATTCTTGTTCAGTTGGATGTCTTGAACTTTTGTTATGTTGGCCAAAGTTCAAAAATCAAAATCAGATTTCAAATCCCTTTGCAAAACCCTGATTTCCAAACCCTGGATTTTATCCATCTTTTTGTAATTCAAAAATTATTCAAAATTTGAGGTTGGTCCAAAAAGCAAAGTTGTAGATCTGGCCAAGATAAACAACTTTGGTATTTACAAATTTTCAAGTTTCTGTACAAAGTTTGAAGTAAATCCAAATTCATTCAAATTCCAGTTTTTGTCCGCTTTTCAGTTTTCAAAATTTATTTAAAAACTATTGGGTTTCAGAAAAAGGGTATATTAGCAAAGTTGTAGGTTTTGATAAAAGGAACAACTTTCATATTTGCAGATTTCCAACTTTCAATGTAAAATCAAAAGTAATTTTGAAATTATTCAAATCCTAAAAGTGTCCCCTTTTCTAATTTCGTATTTAATTCAAAAACTGTTTGGAATTTGAAAATATTCTTTTTGACAAAGTTGTAGATCTCTTTTTTCTGAACAACTTTGGTGTTTTGAGTTTTTGCTGCTCAGTTCAAGTTTTGGAAGTAATTCACGAAATACAGAAAGTCAAACCCTAGACCTAGCCCTGTTCATCCCCTACCTCTAGCCGGCACAAAGCAGGAGGGGGCCCCGGCCATGGCCGCGCGCCAGCGCCGCCTGCGCCACGCGCGCCCGGCAGCCGCACGCCCGCCACGACTTGTCGCCTGCGCCCGCGCCATCATGCCGCACCCGCACGCGCAAGCGCTGACCTCCGCCCCGTCCCCTACAGTGCCCAGGGCGTCGCCGCCGCGTGGCCGTCACCGGCGAGCCTTCGCCCCGGCCCTGGGTGCACGCCGTCCTTCCCGTCGGCTTGCAATCGAGTGCGCACGCTTCGGCCGAGCTCATCCACACCATCCCGTGCTCTCTACCGTCCCCGACCGTGCCTATAAAAGGGACCGCCGGAGTCCGAGCTTCTCACTCGACCCGCCGCCATGGCCAGACCACTCCGAAGCTCCCGCCGCTCAACCACCTAGCCCGAAAGCTCCGCCTTGAGCTCGTGAAGCTTTCCCACTCCTCAATTTCACCTCCCCCGCCTCCAATCGCCCGGCGTAACCCCATCTTCCCAAACTCCGACGAAACACCGGTGAACTCGGGTTCGTCAAATACTTCCTCTCTGGCCACGATCATCTTCCCCTAACCCCTGTGTCAGCTTCCTTGGCTCCGCGCGACTCTAACCAGGCCCTTGCGGTCTCGTGTGTTGCGCAGGATCGCCGGATCGCCGGAGTGCCGCCGCGGTCGTCTCCTTCCTCGAGCCTCACCCTCGAGCACGTGTCGAGCCTCACCCTCGAGCACGTGTCGAGCCTCACCCTCGAGCCACACCCTCGAGCACGCCTGCGAACCGCGCTCCCTCGAAGCAGCCGAGCCCTGCCTCCGACCCGTGGTAAGCACCCGAAGCCTCCGGTCTCTGCTTCCACTCCGCTTTGCCCGAGCCAGGCCTCGGCGAACACATGTTCTCCGCTTCGCCCGAGCCAGGCCTCGGCGAACACATGCTTTCCGTCTCGCCCGAGCCTCCCAGTCAGGCCTCGGACGGACGCTTGCTTTCCGTTTCGCTCGAGCCTCCCGTCCAGGCCTCGGACGAAACGCTTGTTTCCGTCTCGCCCGAGCCTACCAGCCAAGTCTCGGACGGCCGAGTGTTTCCGATTCGCCCGAACCCCGCGCGATTCGCCGAGCCCTGCATAGAAGGAGCACAGTGCTCTTTTCTTTTTCTGAAAGATGTGAATAGTGCTCTGTTTTCCCTTTTTTGTGTGAATTAATCTGTTGTTCCTTAAATCCTGATAAAATTATGGTATGCTCCATGCACTGTGTAGTATTTTATAAACATATGAAACTTGACTTTTCTGCAAGAATTTGAAAATGTAAAATCCCTCTTTTAATTAATAAATGGATGGTTTTGGATTTTTAGAAAATTATTTATAACTCCAAAAATCATGAGATAAATTTTTGTGAGCTTCCTATGCCATGTTTAGTCTCTGGTGAAATTTTGAAGTCTTTTGGAACAAGTTGATTTTTGAGCATTTATTTTTAATTGTTAATAGTGTCTTCTGTTAATTAATGTCTGATTTTATTTGAGCACCTTAATGACCTCCAAAAATTATGAAATTTGTTTTGCCATCTATCTACACCATAATGAACTTATGTGATTAATTTGGTAATTTTTGGAGCAACTTCATAAAATGACCTTTTTAAATAATTAAGGAAAATAGAAAAAGTGATTAGGGTTCATGTTGTATGCCCTGTTTTGCATTGTTCATGCTAGCATACTCATGTGCATGCATCATTGCATTCGTATAGTCACCGAAGAAGGAGTCAAGATCGAGGCAGCCGTCGACGAACCTGTCCCTGAGGCTACCCCGAGCTCCGACAACTGCCCTGCCGCCCTCGAGCCAGCCCTCTTTGCTCTTCAAGGCAAGCCCCGGTGCATTTAACCCTTCCTTGGTTTTATAAAATGTTTTCCTTAAATGCTTTTGAGTTAAACTACTGCATTAGGTTTATAGGAGTTGTGTGCTATCCTAATTGATGCATTATCCACCTTGACCACTGTTACACCCGATACCTGCTTTTCAAAAGTATTTGAAAAATGCTTAGCAATGCTTATTGAATTAGACTTTGCCATAAAATGTCATTTTCAAAAGTGTGATCACTGAAAGAATCTTTATGGGAATTTGGCTTTACTTCCCGTTCGATGACTGCTTGCCTAGCTAGCATGTGGTCATTGTCGAGAAGAGGTTGTCCGCACGTACGGTGCCGTCATGTTGTAGTCCGGGACTCAACAGTTGACACCGACCGGGACAGGGTTGAAAAACTGACAGGACTATTACGCTTGGGTGAGATATAACCAAGGTATAGTTCTGGCTGGAAAAATTAGGGACCATCCGTATGGGGGCCTGCTGGTCAAGACTTGTAACTATTCACATACTACGGAAAGCTCTGACTCCGAGGAATCCTTTATTGGACCGACAACCGCGCACTAGGAGTGGAGAGATGGCGGAAGTAGCATGTACCCACGTGGTCGTCGTACCTGGAAAGGAGTGGTGTACTGTACTTCCGGGTGGCGTAGGACCGGGCCCAATCTTGGAGGAATCGTGGTAGACGAGTTGGCATATGCAAGCTTGGGTGCTACATATGCAGTGTGGATAGGGATCCTCAGCTGAGTATTATTTATCCGGATTAACGTTGCTCCTCGGTTATGGAGACTTGGTCACTGACTGTCAACGGAGAGTGGTTCTCAACTAGGAATGTTTTGAAATGTAAAATGAATCATGAACGATGAAGAATTGAGGAATACTGAATCTTTCAAAAATAAAATAAGGTTTACAAAAATGCTTTTCTGCAAAATACTTGATCTTGCTTAAGCCTTACCTTGACTACCCTAAGCCTCTCATTCCTGAGTCTTCTCCCTTTTTCTTTAGTCGGGTAAGTCTTGTTGAGTACCCCAGTACTCAGGGTTTGTTACCCACGCTGCAGGTATGACATAGTTCCCGATGTGTCTTGCACCCTGCTGCGTGACCATCGTCCAGGAGGAGGCCGATGAGGCCGAAGAATAGTTGTACACCCTCGGGCTGGGTGATTATAAGTATCTTTGCTGTTCTCCACTACGTTGCCTATGTCTATTTCTACTATCAGAACTTGGTTTGTAATAACTGCACCTTAATTTCTATTTGGAACCCTGTTTTGTAAAACTAATGTTATTTAAGTCTTCCACTCCTTATTCCGATGTTATTTGTAAAAGTATGCAATGCTGTAACCGAATTGTGAGATGATCCTGCGGACATTGGGCACTGATGTAGCCCGGTGGCGAACAGGTCTTAATCACATAGAACATGGGTTCGGCTGTCAGAGGTTGACAGGGACACGTGGGCCATGGGATTAGGGTCGTTCCGTCACACCCTTCTCCCGCGTGCGCACAGATCTGCCCCCGCCCCAACCTCGCTGGCCCCAGCACATCCGCCCCACCACCAGCTCATTATCATAGTCCGCCCCTAGCTGCAACAAAGGGAAAAAAGTTATTGTAACATCGAAGGACACCCAAACTATTGAAACACCAAAAAAACAACTAATGGAACAAACAAAAATATGAAGTGCAACATAAAAATGTCTAGTAGACACATTCAAAACACATCCACTCCAACAACGGGGAGAATCTGCTGCAACAAAGAAGAAAATCTATTACGACAACAAAAGCACTACTAATGCAGCATAGAAAACGCTTGTCGCAAAAACAAAAATCTCGTAACATTGAAAATGGTTACAACAACAAGAAGCATCTCAAAAAAACCTGACTCACCGGAACCCTAGCCACCACCGAAAACGTAGATTCAGAGGGGAAAGAGAAGGAGGAGGAGGGACCAGAGATCCAAAGCAAGGAAAGATGAGGAGGGAGGCTTTAGATCCAGATCCTTCTCCACCTACCTCGCAGGAGCTGCACTGCCCGTCCTTCGTCTCTAGATGCATGGAGATTATGGCACGTGAGGATGGGAGCAGCAGGGAGGAGAGGAGGTGCATGGGCTCACCAGATGTCACCGCCGTTGTCCCCACCCCAGTGGTGAGGAGGACGTACAAGTCGCAGCGAGGGTAAGGGAGTGGCAGGGGAGGGAGGAAGGGAGGAGGGAGTGGGAGGCAGGAAGGAAAGAGGGCTCGCCGCCGAGAGTCGTGCGCGCCAAGAGACGCAGGGAGGAGCACACGCCGGGAGACGCAGGGAGGAGCACGTGCGGGCACGGCGCTGGAGCAGAGCGTGTGCGAGCGGAGCAACGAAGACAATGAGGAAGAGTCTAAAGACGAGCGACGGAAAAGTACGAGTGTGCGTCTAGGAGAGTGTGGGGGATTTTTTTATTGAGAGTGAGAGTGCACGCGCCGCAGAGAAAATGATCGGAGGAGATGCGTTCGGACGGTTCGGACGACTGTGGCCAAGTATTACTAATTATAAAAATGTAGTAGACGTCCAGGACGACAAGATTTACAATATGGAGGGAGTATGTCTTCTATGTGTTGAATATGTGGCTATTGGCCAATTTCGAAAAGAGAAAAGTAGAAATTCTTTGTCCGCAACATCCTTGGTGATAGATCTTGCTTGATGTGACAACAACAACAATGAGAAACCGATAAAGACCGTGCTAACGCTACGGTAACATTCAGATACATGCAAATTAGAACTAAATATAAGCAAACTAAAAAAGACAATATAATTGTTTTTATCAACATGGTGAATGCAAAAATTGCTTCTGTGGGAACCTAATTGGGGTACTCAAAGAAGTCCCTGATGGCCATGGTCTTACTCTCGAGCTCAGGCTAGCCGGCGCCAAGCTCCTCGACCTGGAGAAGCCGAAGCTGTCTCGTCTCCATCCTCGTCATCC
Organism: Coix lacryma-jobi var. lacryma-jobi; assembly: GCA_009763385.1. Lineage (NCBI taxonomy): Eukaryota > Viridiplantae > Streptophyta > Magnoliopsida > Poales > Poaceae > Coix > Coix lacryma-jobi. The sequence continues at coordinate 113,692,216 of CM019830.1, read as the reverse complement.
ATCCCTGAGAAATAATGATACAACAGAAGCGGAGGAGCTCCATCCTCGTCATCTAGCCCTCAGAAATAATGATACAACGATTTAGTAGTATTATTAACTAACCATAAACACCATAATTCTTTATTTCAGCCAGAACACACGAAACAAACATAGGTGCTCCAGGAAGCTTAGTTTTCAGTTGTTTAAACATATCATGAACCCTTAGTAGCGTAGGTGACTGTCTCATCGAAAGATTGTCATCAAATACATCAAAAGGTGCTTCAACCATCTATAGTACCAAACAAGTGGATAAGAACATATGGAGATGCAATAACAAAAAAATGAATTAGAACACGTGTGAAAATACTGAACATAATGAGAAAAATATATTTATGAACGCCTTCATACCTCTACACTGATAAGGTTCGTGACACTACATAGATGACAAGAACCTGTAATTACAATATAACAAGAACCTTGTCATACCAAATTCCATGAGATCTGAGACAATTCCTTAGCCCATCAGGAGATAGGGTCAGCCATCATACTATGGTTGTAGACAATCATAGAAATACTCAACAATTGTGATTCCTGATGGAAATAAGATATAATCGAACAATACCAAATTTTTAAATATGCGGTCACATAAATCTTGTGTAAAATAGGGCAAAAATTTCAATACTGATACAAAAGAAAACTGAAAAAGGAAACTGACAATTGATTGACTATTCTCTTCAAAACAATAGTAAATACATTTCTCTACATAGTTTACTTAAAATATAAATCATCTACATAATCGGATACATACAAATTATAACTAAAATATAAGCAAATTAAATCAAACAAATTAAATTATAAAAAGACAATATAATTGTTTTTTGTCAACGTCGTAAATGTAAAAATTGTTTCTTTGGGGACCTGATTGGGTCCTCCAAGCAGTGGCGGACATGCAACCCAAAAGGGGTTCATTTTGTGCTGAATAAGAAGACACCCGCACGACAGTCTGAGAGCTTTATAGGTTGGTACGAGCTTTGGTGTGGTATACCAAGTGCAAATCTATGTACGGTAGGGTGAAGAGATGTATAGTAGTAAACTAATTGTTGTGAGCGATGGAGACACTTCACTCACATAAACAAAAACAAAAAGCAGAAATAGAGACTGAATGTGTATTATGTTGTTTGCTAAACCTACAAATAAACTGATTGCTTGCTAGTTATGCTATGACTTTACGCTATTATCATCTAAAAAGTGTAAGCATATTAGGACCAAAAGATATAATTTATATATAACAGCAAAAAAATAACTCAAATATAAATCAAGAGATCCTGTTCAAGTATGAACCTGGAGGTTCTCGAGGAGGTACTCATCCTTCAAGGAGAGGCTTCAGCAGTCCTTCCCCGTGTCTCGTAGCACACCGAGCATGGCCACCGCAACCATGGCGCTATTTCCCTCGGTCTCCAGCGGCCTTAGGTCACATCCTCTCGATCAACGGGATCTATCTATAGGAAGGATAGGACGTCTTTACTTATGTTGCATGTTATTTCTTTGTCCAGTGATCGATGCGCCTTATAGGGTTTAGAAGGTGAAGCACGAGAGAAGAAAATATAAGAAATGAATGTGGAGTTTGAAACCAGATACGCCTTCTACCTAGGACATGCAATGCTTCAGTTTCAAAATAGGCAATGCATAGTGGCCCCGTATAACTTTGGGTAATTGTGATTTTTGCATATATCAAATTAATTATTCTAATACACACATGCATCACAAATTTGATTCGTGCAAGGACCATTGGATCTGCTTCATTATTTTCCCTAGGGACGGAAAGGTGTTGGTTTGTGACTCCTTAGATTATCCGACTACAAGCTATGCAACATTCGTTAGACTCTTAGAGCTATAAGTCGAGATTTTGCATGCATACTTTAATCGATGAGATGTTTTGAATAACATGGTGATTCTATTCGAGATTATAGGACATATAGGTTTTACAAGGTTAAAGGTGAAAGGTGTGAGTCATCAACACAAGGGCAACCATTAAAAATACATCACAACTAGCCGGCACGTATGAAAATTTATAAATACTACATATCATACATGTACAATACAATAGGAGGATGTTGCAAGTAGATAACTATACTTTCTCGTTACATAGTGCCACAAACAACCACCCGGATCGGTCCACTGTAGATACTACATGTGCGAGTTTATGAGGAAGAACGGACGATACATCAAGAACCCTACTAAGGTAAATATAAGTAATAATCATGTATGTAGTTCTAACATTAAAGTTGCAAATGTATTATCAAGTGTAAAAAATGTATGATGTTCATAAACCTCTTTTCCAGAAATTCGATGTACAAAAGGCGAAGCACATGAATGAACAAGCTTTATACAACATAGTTGAGGACATATGCTCATTCATCTTGAAAGAAGTCATTCCACGTGATGAGAAATATCACGATGCTACCAGCGTCTTAGCAAGCCCACAATATAGAATACTTACAGAGATTAGTAGGCTCAAACTTAGTCGAGATGATTATTAGAGAACCGATGAAAACTTTGTTGTATATAATGTTTGATGTAATATGTGTAACTTTATGTGTGTGAATATGAAACTTTGATGTATATAAATGCATGTATGAAATATTTTAATTGCATGTTGCTATATTTGAACCCCAATAGGGTTTACTAGTTCCAATATCAATGTATATGTATACATTTACTAGTAATATAAACAATATATAAATAAAAATATCAAAAAATTATATACATATTATCTGTAACAGCACAGTTGCTTATGAACCGTCTGTAGAAATATATTTTCACTGTGGTCGTATTTCTACTGGCATCCAGTACAGGGGTACTGAAAAACACTTATAAAAATGAGTTACGAACCGTATGTATAGTACTTCTATGTACTAGTATGCTGCGGTGGGCAGCTGAGGTTTTCGTGCTCCTATACCCTGTGATGGGCTCATCGGCGGGACAATCGACACTATTTTGATGACGTATATTTTTATTCGATGATTGTTGTAGGCCACGGTAGCGTTTAAATGGTGGTTTTCGTGCTCCTATGGCGTGTGATGGGCTCATCGGCGGGACAATCGACACTATTTTGATGACGTATATTTTTATTCGATGATTGTTGTAGGCCACGGTAGCGTTTAAATGGTGGTTTTCGTGCTCCTATGGCCTGTGATGGGCTCATCGGCGGGACAATCGACACTATTTTGATGACGTATATTTTTATTCGATGATTGTTGTAGGCCACGGTAGCGTTTAAATGGTGTTTTTTATTCGATGTCTGCAGGTGACTTTCCTCTCGGCGCTGTTTGAAAGAGGTTTTTTTTTTCTTTTTTTATTCGGTGATTGGTTTTTTTTTGTTTTTTTTTATTTGGTGATTGGGGGTAGATTCGATCGCTGGCTGTCATTGCGTCGAAGCCATCACGCGCTCGTGCGGGTAAGGAGTGAGGAGAGTGAGAAGCGAGACACAAAATTTTTATGACGGCCATCGAATTTAATCTACTTGATTCATTAGCCATTGATTTTAATAGAAATGAAGTTTTATGTACATTTTTCTCGGTGAACAATGATTAGAGGCTCTCAGCGGGGGACGTTTTAGTTGGTGTACCTAAAATAATTTGAAGTGTTGTATTATGGTGAAGATTAAGGGTCGTGTTTAGACTAGCACAATACGAATACAGACCGAGATGTGTAATGTGTTATATATAGGTCATGCTTTGAATCAAGAAAAGATTTGTCATGCATGCCAAGCTAGCTCAGCGCACTATATATACTATACCTAGTAGTCATGACCCAAAGCAGCATGAGGCATAAGGGGCTCCATCTTCATGGAGGTGGTAGCTAGGAGGGGCCTGAGCCCTATCCATCTGTTTGTTTGAGCTACAAATCTGTTTTAATCCGTATAAATCAGTCGTACAATAATATTTTTTTCACAATAAATTAGCTGTTTCAGCTTATCTACTTGATCTGCTACTAAATCCGCCTTTGAGTATACGTAAGCAAATCAAATGCTGTCTTCTTTGGTTTCTCACCTTAATTAGTCCTGTACTTCAAATTGTAACTAATATAAGCGCAACACAAGGCATTCCATACCTCTTAGTTCTCAGGAATGACGACTGCTCATCCTGTCGTCGTGCGTAGTTCCAAAATTAAGGACCAACGGAGCCTCTATCTGGAACCATTGTTCGTCAGCTTAGCACATCGGTACAGACACGGAGGCTCCTAAGATGTTGCGCGCTGAGATGCCAATGTGCCACAACGACGAGAACATCTACCACGTCACTTTCGTCTACCGACGAGGAGGGAATGTAGTGCTGCCTTTGTTCACAAGAAGTTTGGAACTTCTAAAAAACATATATACTGCATATTTATTAAAAGCAAACTGTATGCAGCTTCTTTGACATGGACAGAAGTGAGAAGTATGTAAAAAGAGGACAACGCTGCACCTGACGTGTTTGGTTTTGGTTGGCATTAATTTTGTGTTGTTGTACATGAGCGCGCACGGTTTATGATTACTTAATTTTCATAGTTAGTAGCAAAGCGTCATTTTTGTTCACGATACGTAGTCTAATCCTTTTTTTTTCTTTTAAAGTACTCTCTTTGTCATAAATTATAAGTTAATTTCAATTTTCTTAAAGAGTTAAAATATATCAAGTTTCATCAAAATTAATCTAAGGCCCTATTTAGATCCTTAGAATTGAATCAATTCTAATAATCATAATTGTACAAATATTTATTAAGCTAATATGATTGTATTGAGACTATGTTTGTATATTATTATTGGCTACACAAGAAATACTTGTGTGTTACATTTCTATCATAGGTGAGTAAGTTAAAAAGCATGCTATAAGTTACAAATTAGAAATATAATATGATAATCTATAGAATCAAATTTCATCTCTCACCTTATAAATTAGAGGTGGGTTTAAACTTTGCAAAGTGGTGGAATGTCATGTTTTATGTCGAATAACCTAGTTTATTAAGTAGATTCCAATTCTACCAAATGACATTTGAAATTGCAAAGTGCACTGTAGACTGCGTGATCTATACATATTTTCTACATCCTAAATATTAGTAGAATGGAAGTCTCATTTACCGAGAACGGAAGAAGTCAAACAATCTTAAATCTAATTAGATTTAAAGAAGATATTATCTATGTTTTGATCTAATTAGGTTTATTATAAAAATACTAGTAGCATGTCCGTGTGTTGCTACGGGATAATAATTTTTTTTCTAAAAATACACCGACTGCATGATAAAATAACAATCCTGTAAAATTAAATATCGACGTTAAAATGACATTTAATTGAAAAGGGCAAAGTTTATGAAATTAACATACCCACGGAGAATGTGGCGACAGCGCAGACTCACCAACTCGGTAAATGGGTGGATCTTTTGTTCATTATAGAAAGCATGATAGCACAACCAAAATGATCATTGCTTTACTGTCTATAGAAATTCAGAACAACGTGATCTGCAGCTGCTAACAACAAGAGACAAACAACAGATCATTGGAAGTTGGGAGTAAAGAAAAACAAACAAGCTAAGATCAAAGTGCAAGATCCTATGTGGCTACCGACGATACAGAGGAGCCCCCATGCAAATCCTGGCTTAGTGGACTCGGAGATGTGCATCTGCAACTGAATGAGACCCCAACGGTGGCTGGCTACTCACTCCCGCTACTCTAGACCTGTCAAACTGTCACATCAAATTAGCCATGACCAATCTGAGTGTAAAAAAAAATTCATTTTCTCAGTTTGTGCAATGGTATGCAAAGTATGACGTGCAACACAAAAATTCACCTTGACCATAGCAAATCTTTTTGCTTCCAGCCCACTACGTGAAAAAAGCTCTCTAAGTACGAGGCCCCTTTCACTGTAGGGGCGGCTGGTGTTGGATCCGTACTTACAGTGGCGTATTGGTGCCCATCGTTACCAGCCGCCCCTACAAAACACTGTAGGAGCGGCTGGTGATTGAACCGCCCCTACAGTGGAGCACTGTAGGGGCGGTTCAATCAGGAGCCGCCCCTATAGTGGCACACCACTATAGGGGCGGCTGGTGATTGAGCCGCCCCTACAGTGCTTCACTGTAGGGGCGGCTGGTGATTGAACCGCCCCTACAGTGCTCCACTCTAGGGGCGGTTCAATCACCAGCCGCCCCTACAGTGGACATCCGAATAAAACATACAACCAGTCTTCTTCCATACCGGGACACACTGTTCAACCCGAGAAAAAAAAGGTTGGGAGACCTTAGACTCCTCCTAAAACTTGGTCTACTAAGGGGAGGTTTTGATCTCAAATACTTTGATGGAGAGCTTGTAGAAAGTAAGAAAATGATATTCCAATTATTTTTTTGAAGTTTTAATGGTTGATTAGTGAGTAATTAGAGTTTTCCTTTTCTCTCTCCTCCATGGTGCTTGAGCTTTGTAGGAAGCAATTAGGCCTCGTTTGCAAGCTATTAGTACAAATAAGTTAGGGAAATGAGGTTGCACCCTTGGCTAGTCGATCTTACTTCATTTTAGTGGAGATTTACACTCCAATTTCTTGTATGTTTCATGTGCACGTGGATCTAGGGTTTGTTCTTTTTATTTTTTGTTTTGTAATTTATGTTTCATGAAATTGGAATGAAATTGGCCGGTGTGGGAATTGTAGTGAGTAAAATATTTGTTGCCTTTGAAAAAGTAGTGAATTACTGAATTTTTCAAGTTCTATGAATTTTAAAGTCCGGCAGCTCGCAGATGAAATTTGGGACACTAAATGACCTCTAATGAGGAAGTGTTGAGTACCAAAGTTATAGTTAACGACATCATGCACACCTTTTGTATAGGCCATCCCTTCATTAGGTGCTTTTTTACATGATCAAAGATTTAAAATTCAAATTTTAAAAGAGTTTTGTGCCGCTAAGGGATTTAAAAATATCTCTTATGAAGAAGTTTTGAATATAGTTCAAGGGTACAACATGATCTACAACTTTTGTTTTGGTCATTCCTTCATTTGACACTGTCGTAGCACACACTGTCGATATCTATTCCAATCTTTCATAAATCTCACTTAAACTTTACAAGAGATGTTCCCACTTGTGAAGCATTTACGATGCCATTTTGTTGAAATTATTTAATTTTTTCTGGAGTTTAGGTGGACAAGACATGTCATCACACCAAATTTGAGGATTTTTTTTAAAAAAAGTAGTGAATTACTGAATTTTTCTTAAGTTCTAGGAGTTTTAAAGTCTGACAGCTCGCAAATGAAATTTGGGACACTAAATGACCTCTAATGAGGAAGTGTTGAGTTCCAAAGTTGTAGTTAACAACATCATGCATATCTTTTATATAGGCCATCCCTTCATTATGTGCTTGTTTACAAGATCAAAGATTTGAAATTTAAATTTTGAAAGAGTTTTGTGCCGTTAATGGATTTAAAAGTGTCTCTTATGAAGAATTTTTGAATACCAAAGTTCAAGGGTCCAACATGATCTACAACTTTTGTTTTGGTCATTCCTTCATTTGACATTGTCATAGCACACACTGTCCACATCTACTCCAATCTTTCACAAATCTCACTTAAACTCAATAAGAGATGTGCCCACTTGTGAAGCATCTACGATGCCACTTTGTTGAAATCATTTCATATTTTTTCTTAGAGTTTAGGTGGCCAAGACATGTCACCATACCAAATTTGAGGATTTTTTTGAGAAACTATTGAATTATTTTTAAGTTCTTGGAGTTTTAAAGCCCAGCAGCTCGCATATAAAATTTGGGATACTTAATCACCTATAATGAGGAAGTGTTGAGTACCAAAGTTGTAGGTAGAAACATCATGCACATCTTTTATATAGGTCATCCCTTCATTTGACGCTTTTTTATATGATCAAAGATTTAAAATTCAAATTTTAAGAGAGTTTTGTGCCATTAAGGGATTTAAATGTAGCCCTTATGAAAACGTTTTGAATACCAAAGTTTAAGGGGATTATTATCTACAAATTTTGTTTTGGTCATTCCTTCGTTTGACACTGTCGTAGCACACACTATCCACATCTTCTCAAAACTTTCGTAAAACTCACTTAAACCCTATAAGAGATGTGTCCATTTGTGAACCATCTACGATGCCACTTTGTTGAAATTATTTCATTTTTTTTTAGAGTTTAGGTGGCCAATACATGTCACCGTACCAAATTTGAGGATTTTTTGACGAACTATTGAATTATTGAATTATTTTTAAGTTCTAGGAGTTTTAAAGTCCGGCAGCTCGCAGATAAAATTTGGGATACTTAATAACCTCTAATGAGGAAGTGTTGAGTACCAAAGTTGTAGGTAGCAACATCATGCACATCTTTTATATAGGCAATCCCTTCATTTGGCGCTTTTTATATGATCAAAGATTTGAAATTCAATTTTTAAGAGAGTTTTGTGCCGTTAAGGGAGTTAAAAATGGCCCTTATGAAAAAGTTTTGAATACCAAAGTTGAAGGAGGCAACATTATCTACAAGTTTTGTTTGGTCATTCCTTCATTTGATACTGTCGTAGCACACACTATCCACATCTACTCTAATCTTTCACAGAACTCACTTAAACCCTATAAGAGATGTGCCCACTTGCGAAGCATATACGATGCCACTTTGTTAAAATTATTTTATATTTTTTTCTTAGAGTTTAGGTGGCCAAGACATGTCACCATACCAAATTTGATGATTTTTTTGAGAAACTATTGAATTATTGAATTATTTTTAAGTTCTAGAAGTTTTAAAGCCCAACAGCTCACATATAAAATTTAGGATACTTAATGATCTACAACTTTTGTTTTGGTCATTCCTTCATTTGACATTATCGTAGCACACACTGTCCACATCTACTCCAATCTTTCACACAACTCACTTAAACCCTATTAAGATTATTTTACAAATGTTATCTTCTTCCGAGAATATTTATAAAAATTATAATTTTTTGAAGAAGTGTCATGTAACGATAGATAATTTGAGGCAATTTATTCACACAAAATAATTTAAATGGAAAAGTGATATAGTATAAAGTTGTTGATCTTCTTGAGGACGTATAAATTTTTATCCTTGTCCAAGTTTATACGTAAATATTTTTTATTTATATACCCGAGAGATAAGTTTATAGAAAAATAAAATATGTAACGGTAGTTTATAGAAAACATCAGCCTGCTCCCCCTTTTACCCCCTACTCATCTCTCGGCCAAAGAAAAAAAAACACGCAACTTTCCCCGTCTCTCTCGGTCTCTCCCGCGGGCATGGCGACGCCGCCCTCACCGCCGTGCCCGGCCTGCAGGCGGCTCCCTCCCCCGTCCATTCCCCGCGCCCCTCCCTCTCTATCATCCTCTCTCCGTACGCGGACACGATGGTGGCATGGGTAGGCCTCCTGTCTGACCAGTCCGCGGCGCAGCGATGACGCTGACATAGGGTTTGGTCTCTCCGTTGCAAGCCACCACCGGATCGACTGCGACGACCCCTAGCTCCCGTCCCGGCACGGGCGCTGCGCATCCAGAAACTCCTAGGTGAGCTCACCCGAAGGGGCGTTCCAGACCAAAGGGGCGCGTGGCGACGTCGAGCTACAACCAACGAGAGGCCATCATCCTCATCCGACCGGTCCTTTGTGCTCGGCTCCTAGGTGAGCTCCCCTTTCTTTTTGTGTCAGATTTGAGCCATCGGAAGATGCTTCTGTGTGCAGGGACATGAACTAATTGGCATCTAAGGGCAAGAGACGAACTGTTTATCTATGAATTAGATGTGTATGTGTGTCTGTATACAACAATGATGATTTTTGCTTGGATACTATAGTTTGGTGAGTGCGGATGTGACCTATTTTCTTGCTGCATATGTAGGTTTGAATGTTTGTTTGACTGTTTTAGTTGGAAATTATAAGGTTAAAAAAGATATTTTAAAAGTTTTAGAATGCTACTGTTATGATTACTAACATATTAAACAAACGTGAATCAACATTGGTCTGAAGTAGGGAACATTAACAGGATCGACCATTGTAATGTTATTGCTCTGTGTGAGTTCAGTGTTTAAGCAATTGAGTGAAAGAAGCAAAATCATGTTGCCTGCTTGACAGTCGTATTACTTGTTAATTAGGTTCTGATGGAATGTGCAAGTAATCCTGCAGATTTTGATTTTAGGATGCAAGTTTCCTCTCATTGAATGGATATACATATTCTTTTAAATTTGTTCCTTGTTTACAGTTCTCAACTTGAGTTTCCTGCCACTTGATTTTCTTTAGTCCATGCTCAATCATGGATATTGCTCCCTCTGATAGTATTGTCTTCTAGCAAATTGCTGGCTACATTATATTTTTCATTTCTAGCAATATGCTTCTAGGTAACGAACTTACTATTTTCTACAATGAAATCAGGCACTTCTTGTGTTATCAGTTATCGACTTACCAACTGGTTATTTTCTTTTCTTTCTATTTCTATCATAATGGACAACAGATTTTTGCACTGCCCCATAAACGGAAGCTTTACTTGAATCAGTTTATTGCTGATTGCAGTATGCTCACCACAGATGTGTCCAACGGTAGTGTAACGAGAAGGGAGACACCATATGTGAGGTATGCTTGCAGGTAACGCTTTCCCAAACTTCCTTATCATAACCAATCATTCTCAATAGAATTATTACATGACAAGAAGCAGCTGAATATATTTGCCTACTGTTTGTATTTGGATCTGATCTATACATGTATTATGCCTAATAACTTCATCCCCTGTCAATGTTTCATTAGTTGTAGCTTTAGTTCAGTGTCTCTAAGTAAGTTAACCTTTTTTCACATCTTTAGTTCTCAACACCAAGATGAACAGTGCACAATGCTGGACTACTGTAAGGTGCGACAAAAATGTCGTGAAACAGTCGATGCAGATCCAAGGTAACTGCCTTCTGTCTTTAGTCCTCTGCTGTTTAGTTAAACTTAGATTAATTCCATGCCAAATATTTGATGCTTGGTCCAGGATTACTTGCAATGAACTAATGTTTATTAAACTCTGAAATATGAAAGATTATTCATGCTTTACAGAATTATTAGGCCACCTAGACCTGAATGCTAATGGAAGCTATGTACAATAGTACTCATTATATTTGTTTTTAACCTCTCATGCCTCCTGCATACACTAATGGATCCAAAACAAGCTTCACCCATAAGTCAGACAATCAAATGTCGGATTGAAATGCATATGCATGTATGTCCTTTAGTAACTATGGTTCTTAATATTTTCCCCTTTTCCCTCTTTGATACCATTCGACTGAAATGATTGCCATTTTTAAACTAATTTGTGATACTCTACCAATAGAGCTTCATGGTTGTACCTACATATTCAGATAAAGGTTGATATATTTGAATTTGACAATACCTTCTACTGCTACTCATAACGGTCTTCTTATCCCATTGGAATGTTTTGAACTTACTGGTATTCCTTGCACTGAAAAGATGGAGAGGCAGAGACAGATACTTTACGTCCAAAATTTAGGCACATTTTTATTAAATATAATTTACTCAAACATGAAGTACAATGTCTTATCACAGAAGAAACAATTGCCTTTCTATTACACTCAAAATTGATCCCAATGAAACATTAAACGGTACATCTTCCATTGCACATGTACTAATTTCCTTCGTTGCTTCGTGGCAACATCGATTAATAAGGCTGTCACAGAGGCAAGATTAAAGAAGCAGTACGTTCGTTCAGTATCCATTTTTAGTAAGGCCCACATTTCAATGCACATATATTTGTTTGTTGGCCATTCCTATGCTCTTTTCGTGCTTCCCTGTGTTAACGATAAGCGTACATGTGCAAAAAAAGGTCACTTTGAGTTGAAAGAAAGAGTAAGCATCATTACGCATTTGCATTGCCACCATATGCAATCTTTTGATTTGCTTTAATAATAGGATCACTTATACCATTCCCATTGTGCAGAACATGGCATGGTTCGGATATTCATGTATAGATGGTTACCATATATTTTGTTCAGAAAATATTGAACCTTGGTTGCTCTTTTCATATAACTGTTTCTGCTGCATAATCCAACCCTGCAACGTGACTCCTTCCGTAGCAGGTAATAATTTTCATATCCATGATTGCTTCATAGTATCTTCCGCAACGTTTACCAATACAGACCTCTATTTGGTACCTCATTTTAGCCTTTCGAAGCACACAAAGCCAGTTCCTAAACCTTTCGGTAAATACATATGCGGTAATAATGTTTCCTTTCACTTATCATTTCTCCTCCATAGTGCTAATAAAACTATTGTTGCTTAATCAAAGTTTCATGAGAGCAAAGCTGTTTAGGTTTACTTTTTTTTTTTAAAAAAACATGCCATACTCATAGTAAGCGCGATATAGGTTGAGGTTTCCTTCCCTCTTTATGTACTTTGTTATCAACAGGTTATAATCCCCTTACCCACCCATTCACAGAGAACTTTTCTCAGTAAAATGTTGTGTTGGTTAATATCTTTTACTTTTACACCAAACTCTAAACTTCTTTTGAACCCGCAGGTATCAATTGCTTCAGGCTGAAAGAGGACACATTCCTGTGTTTTTGGTTACGCACATATGCAAGATCATCTCCCCATCATCACCAGCTGCCATTGAACGAAATCTTCGTACTTTCATAGTGCTATTCTTCGCGTACAGAATATGTCATTGCCTTAATATGTTGATACTATATTCAGATCATAATTGGCTGATACATATATGCCACCTGTGCCACTCCACCTAAGCCTATTGGACTTGGTGTGTTCTCTTGCCCACGCGAAGCGCGGGGTTAACTGCTAGTTATATATATATATATGTTGTGTTGTGGTTTGAATTATATAAATATTTATTTTTTTTTGCTGAAAAATGCACTGTAGGGGCGGCTCTAGATTGAGCCGCCCCTACAGTGAGATCCACTATCCCTTACAGTGGATCTCACTGTAGGGGCGGCTGTCTCAACCGCCCCTACAGTGGGTGCACTGTAAGTACACTTTGATAGGGGCGGTTGGGCCAGCCGCCCCTACAGAGCATCTGGAGCCGCCCCTACAGAGCCTTGTTGGCATAGTGGCCGACAGAGTAGAAAGAGAAGGGAAAAAATCCCCAATAGCTACGCGTGCTCGGCGAAGTCGTCACTCATTGTGGTTGCCGCCTGGGGCTGTGACGTCGACTTCGATTCGCCCAACGCCTTTTCACGCGATTTCATGAAGCTCAATTAGAACAAGTTTAATAATACAGCCTACTGCTGGTTGTAAGACTCTTTGCAGCCCACCTTTCAGCCCACTCATACAATGATTAAGCTTTTGTTATAGCTATATATGACCCCACTTGTCTCTCTCACAAGTTGCATTGGTTCTTGTGTCCAAACGGGCTATAAGCTTACAGCCCACTTCTCTTCTCTCTTCTTTCTTCTCTTCTCCACCTCAACATTTAGCCTTCTTGCAGCCCACTATTATACTGTACTTGCTCTTAATAGCTCGGCACACCCACCTCCTCCTCCAGGTCACCTCGCCATCGTATGGCTAACATAGGCCACTGACCCAGTGTAAGACTATCTGCACTCACGTTCCTCTATTTTCATCATCTATATTGTCTGGTCATCAAGATTCTCTCCTCTATACTCATTTCTCTCGCGTCCATTCAACCTCTATATCATCTTCTATCCACTATGGGCCCATTTATCATTTTATCTAAATATATCCAAAAGAGATTTAGTAATTGCAACGAATTCAATGGTGCAATCAGAATTTAATCTGGATTTTTGGTGTGTGAGTTATAATATTTTTTAGTTATTTGAATTAGTGAGGCCCGCCGCTGCTGCTCTCACCTACCTCCTTTCTCTCTCACGCGGTCTGGCTTGGCAGGCATAGCGAGCGTACGCTATCCGCACGCTGTACCGCTAAATTTGGCAAACGCGCGCGGGTTACAAGCCGCGTAGCGTACCCCGCTGCCGCCCATCTGGTACGTTAAATCCCTTTAGCGTTTCATTTACAGTAGCACCCTACCTCTCCACTGTAGCACTGCTGAGTCCAGCATCCAACAACTCAAAAAAAAATCAGCCTAGAATACTCGAGTGCCCAATAGATTTACCGAAAAAAATCAGCCCTTATCCTCTCGTTCTCTACGTTGTCAAGACGTCCGAGTGTTCTATTGGGCAATCTATTAGAAGCTGGATAAGGGGTATCCTAGAACACTCGAGTGCTCAGCCTAGAATACGTTGTCAAGGCGTGTCCTCCTCTCTTCATCTCTCCGTCACGGACAATCAAAGTCCGAGCTAGAGCCCGACGCCGGCCGCCGCAGCCCCCTGCGCCTCCCCTCAGGCTGAGCCCTTGCGGCTCCCTGCCCGCGCTTCCGGCCTGCGCCTCAGGATGCTCCATCAGGAACTTCACACTTATCGCTAAATGTCATAGGGAAACAGAATTAAAAATAAATAAACTCACAGTAGTCCAACAACTCAAAATCAGTTTGCAACATTTTTTGCAAGTGCTAACAATCATATATTTTTGTACAAGAAACCAATCTATACAAGTGACATCCTACAACATTATAGTTGGACAGTTGATGATTCAACCAAACTAATATTTCACTTCTGCTCCCTCCCATTATAGTTGGATCAGACATTAAGACTCGTATAGGGTGATCATAAGTATAACACAGGAAATACAGGTTGACCGATCTGCACCAAAACAAAATCCCAGAACCTATCATTTGGAACTCAGCTTCACACCATCACGAGAAACCAAACCCAACTTGATCCATCCAAAAATTTCAGAATTCAGTAAAAACTTGGAAAAAATACAGTTTTTCTTTCCAGTACTGCATTCCCATGGCTATGTTATTTTTTGAAAAAAAATTCAGTTAGCTTCCCATGAGCACCACAGCCACAAACGAAACAGATCAAAATGCCTTCATTAGTACCTTTTGTCAGGCAGTGCTTCTTTCTCACCATTGCCTCACCATCTGTTCTTGACTGGCAGTCCTCACGACACCGTCCTCACGGCACTGTCCTCACAAAGGACTGGGAAAAAAATAAAAATTTATACTGTTAATATAAATCTGAGAAACTAATGAGCGGATGAACAAACTCGAACAAAGAAGCAGATTAAAACCCCCATGACCTCACCGATGCGTGAGATTAGATCAGTAGGTGTACAGTCAAGTATAACAAATTAATAAGCATCACACATCCTGCATATCTCAATGATTATGTGTAAATAAGGATTCATATAGAAAGAAAAAAAATGCAGGTGTAAACATGGACAAATAGAGCATACTAAACGGCCAATATTAGGTGTAATAAGGGTTCTTAGAAAAATATTGCTATACATTTGACACCTATATCAAGCTAAATTTGAGTAGGTGGGTAGCAGCATGCCACGCAACACTCTAATAGACAACTGAATCAGTGAAAGAAAGATTTTGGACTTGATTGATGATGGACAACCGAATTAAAACTTAAAACAATGAATTAAAACTTAAAACAATGAAATCATTATTCTTCTCCGATGCTGCTGCTGGCTGCTGCCACATGGTAAGACAACTTCAAGTTCAACATCAACATGCCCTTAAAATCAAGTTCTGACATCGGCATGTAAGCAAATTATCTTGATTAGAAAACTTTGAAGCAAAGAATAGTGGCAGACTAAAAGAGGGGGAAAAGAGGGCTCAACATCACCTTAGCTCACTCGTAGAAACCAAGCTGTACCTTCGCTTTCTGCACGATTCCTATATATAAAGGATACTATACCATTCTAGAATTTAAATGGAGTTATGAAATTCTGAATAATAAAGATGCTGCTAGAACATCAATATGAAAATTTTAAATTAGTAATGCACATGACGTATCGATCTGAAACTCGATCTATCAAAAATCTCTAAAAGACTTCACACACTCTTATTCATGTGTAGTATCCAAAAACTCCACCAGTTAAAATACAATGAGTATTAGTAATGTATATGAGAGATTTTTTCATTCATCTTGTTTCATCTTGTTCAGTTATTCAGAAATATAAAATTTTTAAGTACTCTCTTGTCAAGCAACGAGAATACCAATACCTTGATCAGTGAGTCTGCGACGCGTCAGTGAGGGGTCGGCGAGGGGCCGGCGCCCGTTCAGCTGGGGGAGCGGGGCCGGCGCTCGCTCGGCCGGGGAGGTTGCGTGGTGGAGGGGCCTCGGCCGGGGTGGGGACGGGCGGATCTCGGCGTCGGCGTGGGGAAGAGCCTTGGCCGGGGAAGCGGGGCCGACGCTCGGTCGGCCGGGGGTCGCGACGGCCGGGGTGGCGCAGAACGGCCTCGGTCGGGGCGGGGAAGGACGGATCTCTGCGTCGGCGTGGGGAAGGGCGTGGGCGGCCGGCGCTCGGTCGGCCGAGGAGCGTCGGGCAGCGAGGCCCGGCAGCGTCAGCAGCACAGCATGATCGCCTCCGCGCCCGCCGCGTAGCCCAGCACCACCCACTCCAGCGCCATGACCGCCGCCGACGAAGACGACGAATCGAGCCCCGGGTTTCGATCTGGGCCGGGATGGGGAGGAGGAGGGGGAGATTTGGGGGATCGATCGGGTGCTGCTGCGTCGTGCCGTCAGGGGCGGGGTGGGCACAGATGGGGTGGGTCATGGGTCATGGGGCGGCGGGGTGGGTGCGGATTTTTTTTTGGCCGGGTTTGCCGCGGGCGGGGCGAGGTGAGTCGGGCGGTCCCATTCGACCCGCGGTGACGATAACAGGTCAATCTTTTTAGCTGTAGAGATATTACATAACTAACTTAATGATATAAGGCCAATCTTAAAAGAAATTTTATGGAAGTTTTATAGGTATTAAATAAGTTGATATGGCATAATTTAAATAAAGAGAGATAGATCAAAATAGTATGAGATGAAATGAGTTTCATGAGATGAAACTTGTTTGCACAATTTTCAACACTAAAGAGTCTTCAAAACATAGCAATAAAACTCCCATAGAAACTTAGGGTTACGAGGACGCTATGCTAGTCAGAAATTAAAAATTTCTACCTCATAAAACAGGAATTACTTCCAGGTATAGGTCACAGTTTTACCACTAGACGCGTAGACACCGCGCAAGCGACTCGATGTAGTCGTTCGCGTCGTAGCAGTGTAGTGTAGTTACGTGGTCGTCCATCAAATGTCTCCCTCATGCGGTTCGTCCTTGTGCTCCAAATGCAGCACCTTCGAGGTATCCCACACGTACAGGGAAGAAGCGGCATGCCTCCGGACTGTTAGGTCCGTGAGGAGCAGCGGGTGTGGGCGAGGGGCAGGGACGGCAGTTGTCTAATGACGTGACCAAACCCCTGGCCGCCTGAAAGCCCTAGTTTGGTTTTGGTTAATTGATGAAACTTATTTGGTCTAATCCTATTGCTAAGCATGTACGTAGCTAATGAGAAAGGATTATGACCAAGCCAAGTGGTGGAGCTAGCGACATGACAACCATGGAGGATGGTGATGGCCACATGCAATTGAAGTAATCAAGTGCTCTACCATTGGTGATTTGTAAGAAGAAGAAGAGAAGAGATGGAGCAAAGAGGCCCGAAGGCAAAGGTATAACCTATAGGGCTCTTTGTTTTGGTGATCAAGACACTTAGTGAGTGTGATCACATTTAGGATACATAGTTGTACTATTAAGAGGAGATAATTCACGGCTTATGTGATGTTGAAGTGTCACTAGGAGTTCTCTAACATATTGATGCTATAGACCTAGTGAGTGACTAACAAAACCCTTGGAAAATGCTTTGCAAAATGCTAACACACATACACAAGTGGTGAAACACTTTGGTGTTGACACATGGAAGCAAGGGTAGAAGTTAGAAAGCGAAAGGTGCTAAGTTTGGGGCATCGGACACTGCAGGCGGCAGCATCGGACGCTGGCCGACGCGTCCGATGGCAAACCCTAACTTCTGACAAATGCTGAAGAAGCATTGGACGCTGGCAAAGGACGCAGGGTAAACACTGTTGCAGAGTCTGATGCAGGTGACGTGGCACTAGCTAATTTTTCCAGAGAGCATTGGACACTGCCCGCGTCCGATGTGGAACCATCGGACGCGTCCGATGTGTTTCTGCCCTCTCTGGAACCTTTCTGCATGGTCATCGGACGTTGAGGTCTAGCGTCTGATGCAAGGGTCACTGAGCGTCCGATGTGGCGCGTTGTTGTGTTGTAAAGAGCAGTGGCATCAAAGCGTCCGATGCCTGGCATCGACGCGTCCGATGTCACTTTAACAGTGGCGCGAAGTAATGTGACCGTTGGGATCGAGCGGCCTGAATTCATAGCAGGGGGACACGTGGTGCTCATCGGAGCATCGAACGCTGGGGGAGCGTCTGATGGCCTCGACTCAGGCGTGTCCGATGCAGGGGTTTTTAGCCCAATGACTAGGCCGACTTGTGTGGCCTATTTAAGTGGCTTGGCCGGATCACATGGCCTCTCTCTTGCACATTTTGATCCCTAAGCATTCTTGTGAGCATAGTCAAGCCTCCCCACTCATCTCAAAAGTTGATTTGATCATACAAAGTGAGATTGAGTGATCTAGTACTAAGATTTGATAGAGTTCATTCTAGTGGCACTAGTTCTTCGCATCGACTTTGAGTTTCTTGTTACTCTTGACATTTGCCGATGCCTAGACGGCTTGGAGGCATTGAGGTGGAGTTGGCAAGATTGGTGATTGTTCTTGGCCACCACCGTTCATGATTGTGAGAGGTTTTGGAGCCTCACCTCGCCGGAGCGGCAAGAGACATCCTTAGTGGATTGCTCGTGTCATTGAGCTGCCTCACTAGTGGTAGATTCTTGTGGTGCTCTTTGTCTTGGCTTGGTGCCAATCAGTGCGGATACATGGGTGTATGCCGAGTCTCTGAGTGATGAGTGATTGTCAACGGGTTTGATGCGCATGTTCTTTGGCTTGTGTTGTGCAGGTGTCGAGCTCGGAGACAGTGATCGAGGGCAAGGTGAAGGTCAAGTTGAGACGTGCCGTGCCGACGGACTGGGTGCGATGAAGGATGGGCGTGCCGTGCGGCGGACGTGCCATGCCGATGTATCGAGCAGTGAAGGGCGGACGTGAGGCTTGGACTGAGGGACCGGAGTGCCTGAGGATCAGCTGTGGTGGCTGGCAGCCTGAGACAGCGACGAGCGGAGACTTGCGGGGCATGGTGTTGCTCGGGTCGAGGACCTGGGGACACGTGTCGATGGACGGGGTGCACGGGCGGTGCATCCCCTCTACAGCTCCGGTTTGGTGGTTGAGCCAGGGAAAAACCACCGGGTGGACGGTTTCCGAGTTTGGGCCTCAAAACTCGGGTGCTCGGTTTCCAGGTTGAGCCACAAAACCTGGGCGCGGACGGTTTCCAGGTTTCTCCACAAAACTCGGGTGATGGGCCGGTTTCCGAATTTGGGCCTCAAAACTCGGGCGCTGCGGGTTTCTGAGTTTGGGCCACAAAACTCAGGCTGGTGGGCTGGTTTCCCGGTTTGGGCCTCAAAACCGGGGGTTGCTGGAAAAGGCTGGTTTCCCGGTTTGGGCCACAAAACCGGGGGTGCAGAGCGAGGGCGGCACGTGGCGGCGATCCAGAGGTTGCGTCGAGGCAACGCTTCGGTTCGAGCGGGCGTGGCCGTCGGATCTACCTACCACCGCGGGTTGGACCAGAATAGCCCTAGGGTTTAGCTGGTTCGCTCTGTAATTAGAATAGAGAGGGGTAGAGTAGGAAATAGACTTAGACTAGAATAGGATAAGTAGTCAGGGGAGACACCCTCCTCCCCTATCTCAGTTATTTCAGTTTTAGCCATCTCATTTTGCTTCCTGCACTTAGGGTTTCCTGCTCTCCCATCCCCTGCTGTAGCTGAGATCCGCAGAGAGACTTGAACTCTGTGTACTGTTGATTTTGAGGAAAGGAGGCCGTAACCTCCTTGTCGTAGCGTGTGTTTGCGCTTCGGCTTGCAATTCGTGGCTGTGATTTCCGTTGTGTTCGTGTTCTTCGCGGAATCCTTTTTCTCCACGATTTTCCCGTCGCTTGATCTCTTTGCTCGGTTCTTCTTTTGCAAATCCGTTTGAACCAAGTTGTTCTAGATCGTGAGGCACTTCTTTCCATCGAAGGAATCATCCTCAAACCCCACGGTCTAGGAGATCGATCGATTTTTAGTTTCGGGTCAAGTTTTCTTCCTTCCCCGAAATTCTTCGATTCACCATTTTGGAGATAGGTTCGAGCCATGATCTCTTAAAGATAGCTCACTATACTCCTTGTGACTCATCTCACCAAGTTTGATCCCTAGAGGAATTGTTTTGGGTGAGATAGAGGCAAATCGGTGGACGAACGGGGCTGCTGCGAGTCGACCGGACGCTCAGTCGGGGTGACCGGACGCTCGGTCCGTGAGTCCGGTCGATGAACAGCACGTAGCCGTGTTCTTCACTTTGACCGGACGCTCCGTTCACGTTTTGACCGGACGCATCGCTTTCACTGTTCATCGTGCTTGTTCGTTTCTGACCGAACGCACTGCTCTCGACCGGACGCTCCGTACTCGTGAGTCCGGTCGCGAACAGTAAGGTTCCAGAGCCGATTTTTGTTGACCGGACGCGTCCAGTCCCTGCTGACCGGACGCTGGCCAGAGTCCGGTCAGTGCTGGTTCGACGCGTTTTCATCCGCAGTTTGTTCGTTCGTCTTTCGATTCGAGATTCGTTTGTTGCGTTGGATTCCTAACTTCGTGCTCTACAGAATTTGGGCTTCCCGCTCTACAAAATAGCCTGAATCCCCCTCGCGTTGCTCGGGGGAGGTTGAGGTTACCCAAAACCCATCCCGTCACTAGTTGACTTGCGTGAACTTGGGTGAGGAAGTTTTTGTGGTGCCTCGCTGTGATCCCAGGGATCATCCACCCTCTTCCAAGGGTCGTGGGCATCACGTTTTTGGTAGTAGCTCTTGGGGATTGATTTTGGGACACTTGACCAAAGTTTCGAGAGAAATTTTATTGGCTCCCATTCACCCCCCCTCTGGTCGCCTTGCTTTTTGCATTCTCGGTCCTTCAATTGGTATCGGAGCGGGTTAAGGATCTTCCACCTTAGCCGGTTCCAGATCCACAGAAGGCGACATGGATCGCGGCGTGGGCAAACCGCCGTTCTTTGATGGGACGAACTATGCGTATTGGAAGATACGCATGTCGGCCTATCTGCAGAGTTTGGGTGCTTCTATTTGGGATATTTGCAACTCTGCTGATTACGTGGTCTTGGCTGCTCGTGTTTCTCAGCAACAGATCGATGAGCACGATGCCAATAGCCGAGCCCGTAATGCTCTCTTTTCTTGTTTGAGCATGGGTGAGTTTGATCGTGTTTCTCACCTTGCTACGGCTCGGGAGATCTGGGACACCCTCATGCGTTTCCATGAGGGCACCTCTCAAGTCAAAACCCGACTCTACGAGTCGTTCAAGCGTGAGTATGAGAACTTTCGACACCAGCCTGGCGAGAGCATAGAAAGTTTATTCGCTCGCTTTCAGGTGATTGTCAACAGGATGAGGGCTAACAAGGAGCAGTTGCCTTTTGACGATCATGAGCGTGCTTTGAAGCTCTTGCACACTCTTGATCGGTCGGTGTGGGATTCCAAGGTTCAGGCGATCATCGAATCGCCTAACTATGAGACCCTCACCTGCGACGAGCTCTTTAGTAAGCTCAAGTCCAGTGAGATTGACGCCATGTCGAGGGCTTCTTATGCGAATCCTTCTGGCCCGACTATGGCTTTGGTTTCTGGCTCTTCTAACCCCTCTACTGGCTTTGCACTTTCTTCACTCTTTTCTGTCACAGAGGACCAGCTTGAGTCATTGGGGGATGACGAGTTGGCAATGCTCGCCAACCGGTTCACGCGGTTCCACAACAACCGCATGAACCGTCGCCGCGGTGGAGGACGCTCAGGATGCTATGAGTGCGGCGACCCCGACCACTTCATCGCCAACTGCCCCAAGAAGAAGCATTCATCTGGGAAGGGCGATCATGGGCACAAGTACGACTCCGGCAAGCGCAAGGAGAAGTACGTCCCCGCGAGGTACAAGCGGAGGGGCGGCTTCGATAAGGAGTACATCAAGAAGAAGTACTTGGAGAAGGCCCAGGCTGAGCAACGTGCGTTCTTCGCCACGCTCAGTGACGTCGACGGCTCGGATGACGACTCCGCTTCATCAAGCGACGACGAGTCCGAGAAGAAGAAGAGGATCGAGGACAAGCTGAACGGTCTCTGCTTCTTCGCCGACGACGACGGCTTCTGCACCATGGCGCTCGGTGATGAGGTCGATGGCAAGCTGGAGCACTCCCCTCGCGACGACGATGACGACGACACCTCCCAGGTATCCCTTACTCACGATGAGCTTTCTGCTGAAGTTGAGAAGCTTACTGCCGCGCTCCTTAGTCAGGACAAGTTGCTTAGGCGTGCCGCTAGAGAGCGCAAGGAGTTTAGGCAGAAGTGGGAGGACACGGTGAGGGAGCTCGAGTTTGCCAAGTCCACCGTGGTCGTGTCGGAGGAGGTTGAGTGCGAGTCGTGCACCACGCACATGACTGACCTTCTCACTTTGAGAGGTAAGTATGCTGTGTTGGTAGGAGAGCTGGATGAGCTGAGGGCCAGACCCTCTTTGCTGGGTGCATGCAAGACCTGTCCCGTCTTGCAATCTGAGTTGGCAGAGAAGAATGCCAAGATTATGTCTCTTGAGGAGGCCAGCTCAGGTAGCACTGGAGTGGCGAGGTGCTTTTTGTGCGAGGGCTTGGAGCTGGAGATTGCCAATGTGAAGCATGGCAAGATGCAAACCGAGGAAGAAAACACATACCTTCGGACCATCTTGTCATGGGTCTCCTGTAGTGAGCCGCAGCTCGGGATGATGATCTCCTAATTCAAGCGAGCTGCTGGGGCTCCTGGTGTAGGTTTTGCTCAGGGTGTTGATCTTTCTGCTTTTGGGAAGATTGGAGAGTCGAGTGGTTTGAATCCATGTGAGAAGCCTAACTCCACCACTACTCCCAATCTTGCCAAACTTCCACCCAAAGAGCCTGCCAAGCCTACCACCAAAGATGGTGTGGTTGAGGAACCCCCGAAAGCTCCTCCCAAGAACCAAATTTGGGCACCCAAGCCAAACCACCTCAAGAACAAGCTTGATGCTATGCCACCCATTAGAGAGGAGTGTTTGCCTTAGAAGGGCAAAGTGAACCACACCCACAGCCCTGGTCACCAACAACCCCCTTTGCGTGCGGTGAGGTACCAGTGTGATTTCTGTGGGAGGGATGGTCACTTGATCGAGTTCTGTTTCCGGCGCAAGCGAGAGGCGCGCCGTACTCGGGAGATGGAGAACCCGGACATGTACCATCCAACTCATGGTGGACATGTGCCGAAGGCTCAGGGGAGAGCTGCTAGGCCCGGACGTCAAGGTCCCCGGCCTAGGCAGGAGATGAGAGCCCCTAGGAGGGAGACTAGGCCTAGAGGTCCAGCACCTCAGTTTGTTAGGCCTAGGCAGGAGAGAGCTCCGAGGAGAGACGCTAGAGCAGTTGAGCCCCAGGCTCCTAGGCATAGATCTCGTAGAGAGCGTGCCCGACGGGGTCCTGCTTTTGCAGGTAATGGACCCCGTGGCGGAGGCTTAGTTGAGCGCTTTCCCCCACCGCAGTTTGAGTACCGCGGTGAGCGCTTCTTCCCCAGCGGACCACGTTTTCCTGTAAGTGGTGATCGCTACCCCCGTAGACAGGCTAGGAATAGTTTTTACACTGACCGTTCTTTTGAGTAGCCGACCCAACACTGGTATTCTCCTTACTTCACTAACCCCAGTGTTGGACCGTATGCTCACCCTATGTCTTTTTATTGATGTAGGTGAGACGGTTGGAGGACATTTGGTTGGTGGATTCTGGTTGCTCGAGGCACATGACCGGAAACGCCAAGTGGTTCTCCAGCCTTAGCCCGGTCGCCGGAAAGGAGTACATAACCTTCGGCGACAATAGTAAAGGTAAGGTATTGTCTCGTGGGACGGTGCGGGTTAATGAGCACTTTGTGTTGCGCGATGTTGCTCTTGTTTCTAACCTGCACTTCAACCTTCTTTCTGTTTCGCAACTTTTTGATGATGACTATGAGATTCGTTTTAAACCGAACCTTAGTCGCATCTTAGATCCTCAGGGCGATCTTGTATGTCTGATTTCGCCCTTTGGGAAAGTCTTTCGCGCGAATTTCTCAGAGTCGTTTGGTTCTTCTCGCTGTCTTTTGGCTAGTCCTTCTTCCTCCGACCTTTGGAAGTGGCATAGGAGGCTCGGTCATTTAAGCTTCGACTTGCTTGCAAGACTTAGCTCACTTGGCCTAATCCGAGGATTGCCCAAGCTTTCGATGGAGAAGGATCTAGTTTGCCATTCTTGCAGACATGGGAAGATTGTTGCCGCTCCCCACCATCCAGTGACTAAGGTCATGACCTCGCACCCCGGAGAGCTTTTACACATGGACCTTGTTGGTCCGGCTCGGGTGAGCTCGGTTGGTGGCAAGTGGTATGTTTTGGTTGTTGTTGACGACTTTTCGAGATATTCATGGGTCTTCTTTTTGACTGAGAAGACTGAGACTTTCTCCTTCGCTCGCAATCTGATTTTGCGTCTTCAGAACGAGTTCCCTTTGAACTCGATGCGAGCTATTAGAAGTGATAATGGTTCCGAATTCAAAAATTCGGATTTTGAGAAGTTTTGTAACCGCCTTGGCTTGGAGCATCAGTTTTCTTCCCCCTACACACCGCCCCAAAATGGTGTTGTAGAGAGGAAGAATCGGACCCTTGTTGAGATGGCCAGGACGATGCTTGATGAGCATAGGACTCCTAGGCGCTATTGGGCCGAAGCTATGAACACTGCATGCTATATTTCCAATCGCATTTTTCTGAGAGCTTTCTTGAAAAAGACTTCTTATGAGTTGCGTTTTGGCAAACTGCCCAAGGTGAGTTATTTTCGAGTTTTTGGTTGCCATTGTTTTATACTCAAAAAGGGCAACTTGGACAAATTTGAATCTCGTTCTTCTGATGGTGTGTTTTTGGGTTATGGCACTCACACTCGAGCTTATCGTGTACTTAACCTTGACACTAACCGAGTCATGGAGACATCCGATGTCACCTTCGACGAGACCATGGTTTGTCCTTCTCGTTTTGAGCGTGCAGGTGATCATGAGGTTGGTGAGCCTCTTTTTGATGACGAGGACGAGGGTGCTGAAGGTATGGATGATCCAGCACCCCCTCCACCTGCCGCGCCGCAAAGAGCGGCCTCAACGACGACTCACGGCCCCGACACCTCTTCTTCCTGGGGGCCGTGGGATCCGCCACCCCGAGCGGTACCATTTGTACCCAGGGAGGCACCAGCTGCTGTTGAGGGGGAGGCTACTTCAGCTCGGGAGGCGCCACGACATATCCAGCGCCAGCACCCGCCTCAGCAGATGATCGGCAACATCGACGAACGGGTCACTCGGTCCAGGTCACAGCAAATCTCGCACTTCGCTCATTCTGCTTTTGTTGCTAATTTTGAGCCCCGAGATGTTGGACACGCCTTGACGGATCCGGATTGGGTTAATGCCATGCATGAGGAGTTAGAAAATTTTGAGCGAAATCGGGTTTGGGTTCTAGTTCCACCTCCACCCGACTGTAAGCCTATTGGGACAAAATGGGTTTTCAAAAACAAGCAAGGAGAGGATGGCCACGTTGTTAGAAACAAGGCCCGGCTTGTAGCGAAAGGCTATAGTCAGAAGGAGGGGATAGATTATGAGGAGACGTTTGCTCCTGTAGCTCGTTTGGAGGCTATTAGGATACTCTTGGCTTTTGCTGCATCCAAGGGCTTCAAACTTTTTCAAATGGATGTCAAGAGTGCCTTCTTAAATGGCTACATAGAGGAGGAGGTTTATGTTGAGCAACCCCCCGGTTTTGAAAATCCCAAGTTTCCAAACCATGTCTTTAAACTTCATAAAGCTTTATATGGTTTGAAACAAGCCCCTAGAGCCTGGTATGATAGGTTGAAAACCTTTTTGCTTGCTAAGGGTTTTAAAATGGGATGTGTAGATAAAACGCTCTTTCTCCTCCAACAAGGCAAAGACACGCTCTTGGTCCAGATTTACGTGGATGATATCATTTTCGGTGGTTCTTCTCATGCTCTGGTTGCCAAGTTTGCAGATACTATGAGCAGGGAGTTCGAGATGAGCATGATGGGCGAGATGACATTCTTTCTCGGGTTGCAAATCAAGCAATCCCGAGAGGGGACATTTGTGCACCAGGGCAAGTACACCAAGGACTTGCTGAAGCGGTTCGATATGGGTGAGGCCAAGCCTCTTCCAACACCCATGTCGATGACGACTGCCCTGGATGCAGATGTGGATGGAGAAGCAGTGGACCAGAAGGAGTACCGCAGCATGATCGGGTCGCTCCTCTACCTGACGGCGACACGCCCGGACATCCAGTTCGCGGTGTGTCTGTGTGCGCGCTTTCAGGCGTCGCCGCGCACCTCTCACCGTCAGGCGGTGAAGCGGATTTTCAGGTACCTTCGTTTCACGCCGGAGTTCGGGATTTGGTATTCTGCTTCCTCCACCCTCTCCCTTTGCGGTTATTCGGATGCTGATTTTGCTGGTTGTCGTATTGAGCGCAAGTCCACTTCTGGGACTTGCCAGTTTATTGGTTCTTCTCTTGTTTCGTGGTCTTCTCACAAGCAGTCTAGCGTCGCTCAGTCCACTACGGAGGCTGAATATGTTGCTGCGGCTAGCTGCTGTTCCCAGTTGCTTTGGATGATGGCCACTTTGCGTGATTTTGGTCTGAGTTTTTCTCGCGTGCCTTTGCTTTGTGATAGCACGAGTGCCATTAGCGTTGCTAAGAACCCCGTGCTTCACTCGAAGACCAAACACATTGATGTGCGCTTTCATTTTCTGCGAGACCACCAGGAGAAGGGTGATATCGACCTTCGCCATGTCGATACTCATCATCAACTGGCTGATATTTTCACCAAGCCTTTAGACGAATCAACCTTTCATCGGTTGAGGGGTGAGCTTGGTGTGTGTTTCCCCTTTTAGATGGGGGAAACATTTTGGATCTTGTATATTTGACTGACTCTTTTGTCTTTCTTTTCTTTTGCTTTTTAGCATACGCATTTACATTCTGAGCTTCATGTTTATAATCACTAGAATGTAACTATGCTCTATTTAGTATGCTCCGATGCTTATATGGATGCTTGTAGCTTATGCTCTTCCTGATCACTAGTACATGTTATGAGCTGAGCTATTTTGGAATGGTGAATTTACTTAATAACTTACAATCTGAAAATGTTCACCATTGAGATATGCAACTAGCATGTGTAGGATATGTTGAGTTCACTCGTGCTTTTCATATATGCTAGGTTGCTATGTCTCTAGTTATGAGTCATTCACTTGCTTGGTCTGTTCATATCATGTATAAAATTTGAACCAAGTTTTAGTGAATTGAAAAGATCGAGATGGGATTGCTTGTCAACACCTCATGGTATCGAGACTGTTTCTCATTGCACTTTGAGTTAAACTTGAGCCGTGTAGTGTATGACCGAAACCGTAGCTTCAAGCTTCTGATTGCTTCGGCATAGGCTTCGCTCGGTTGAAAAGTTAGGCAAAGACAAGCTTTCAACCTCTCGCAATCACATGCTAAATAATTGAACTTGTGAAGTCTTCACCGCTGCAACTCCAATATAAAAATGAAATCACAAGTATATGCTTCATTCCTATGCATGATGATTGAACTTTGCTAGGGGTAGTTCACCTTGTATACATGTTTAGCACTTGTCTGGATTCCTAACTATACATGTGTAGTGCTATTCTGATGGTGACTATCTTTTTGGCTAAAAACTGCTCACTTGCTCATATGCTTCATATTTCGTATGTGTGATCAGTTTGAGCCTTCGCTTTTTGAGTGCTTAGTTGTGCCATTGGAGCTATACCGATTAGAGCATTTTTGCACTCTTTTGATTATATGCCTGAAGCTGCTAACTTGCATTTCTGACTTCATATGCATTTTAGAAGGGGGAGTTTTGTTGGCTCAAGGGAAGAGTTTGTGCTTTATAAGTGCATTTTCAACTAAGGGGGAGAGTTTTTGCAAATCATATGTCTCCTGGCGTTCAATTAAGGGGGAGATTTTCAGATCTTTATGCTCTTCTCTTGTTGGACCTAAGGGGTGTCCCGGGTTGCTTGCACTTGTCGAGGGGAGTTTGCTAGTTGTGTTGCTCTTCTCTTGTTGGACCTAAGGGGGAGTCCCGGGTTGCTTGCACTTGTCGAGGGGAGTTTGCTAGTTGTGTTGAGCCGTTGCCTCTATCTTGAGGGACTAGCAAACATTTTCCTCATTTGGCATCGAGTTTGATTTCGATTGGTTCGAAGACTTTTCGATTGTTTTTCAATTGGTTCGGAGTGGTTTTTGTGCTAGTTGTGTTGAGCCTCTGTGCCTCTATCTTGAGGGACTAGCATTTTGCCATTTTTTTAGCTCCGATTTTCAATTGGTTTTCTGCTAGCGGTGTTGAGCCTATTCTACCTCTTCTTGAGGGCTAGCTTTGCTTTGCTTGGTCGCGTCGAGCCGTTGCCCATGTCTTTGGGGACCAAGTTCTCGCTTCTTCCACTTGACCTTCTTCGGCTTTGCTATGCTTTTGGGTCATTTGGTTGAGTTCTCTTCCTCATCTTCCTCCTACCTTCTTCTTTCATTATGATTTGTGTGTGTAGTTGACAATGCACTCATCAAGGGGGAGATTGCGGATACATGGGTGTATGCCGAGTCTCTGAGTGATGAGTGATTGTCAACGGGTTTGATGCGCATGTTCTTTGGCTTGTGTTGTGCAGGTGTCGAGCTCGGAGACAGTGATCGAGGGCAAGGTGAAGGTCAAGTTGAGACGTGCCGTGCCGACGGACTGGGTGCGATGAAGGATGGGCGTGCCGTGCGGCGGACGTGCCATGCCGATGTATCGAGCAGTGAAGGGCGGACGTGAGGCTTGGACTGAGGGACCGGAGTGCCTGAGGATCAGCTGTGGTGGCTGGCAGCCTGGGACAGCGACGAGCGGAGACTTGCGGGGCATGGTGTTGCTCGGGTCGAGGACCTGGGGACACGTGTCGATGGACGGGGTGCACGGGCGGTGCATCCCCTCTACAGCTCCGGTTTGGTGGTTGAGCCAGGGAAAAACCACCGGGTGGACGGTTTCCGAGTTTGGGCCTCAAAACTCGGGTGCTCGGTTTCCAGGTTGAGCCACAAAACCTGGGCGCGGACGGTTTCCGGGTTTCTCCACAAAACTCGGGTGATGGGCCGGTTTCCGAGTTTGGGCCTCAAAACTCGGGCGCTGCGGGTTTCTGAGTTTGGGCCACAAAACTCAGGCTGGTGGGCTGGTTTCCCGGTTTGGGCCTCAAAACCGGGCCGGTTTGGGCCTCAAAACCGGGGGTTGCTGGAAAAGGCTGGTTTCCCGGTTTGGGCCACAAAACCGGGGGTGCAGAGCGAGGGCGGCACGTGGCGGCGATCCAGAGGTTGCGTCGAGGCAACGCTTCGGTTCGAGCGGGCGTGGCCGTCGGATCTACCTACCACCGCGGGTTGGACCAGAATAGCCCTAGGGTTTAGCTGGTTCGCTCTGTAATTAGAATAGAGAGGGGTAGAGTAGGAAATAGACTTAGACTAGAATAGGATAAGTAGTCAGGGGAGACACCCTCCTCCCCTATCTCAGTTATTTCAGTTTTAGCCATCTCATTTTGCTTCCTGCACTTAGGGTTTCCTGCTCTCCCATCCCCTGCTGTAGCTGAGATCCGCAGAGAGACTTGAACTCTGTGTACTGTTGATTTTGAGGAAAGGAGGCCGTAACCTCCTTGTCATAGCGTGTGTTTGCGCTTCGGCTTGCAATTCGTGGCTGTGATTTCCGTTGTGTTCGTGTTCTTCGCGGAATCCTTTTTCTCCACGATTTTCCCGTCGCTTGATCTCTTTGCTCGGTTCTTCTTTTGCAAATCCGTTTGAACTAAGTTGTTCTAGATCGTGAGGCACTTCTTTCCATCGAAGGAATCATCCTCAAACCCCACGGTCTAGGAGATCGATCGATTTTTAGTTTCGGGTCAAGTTTTCTTCCTTCCTCGAAATTCTTCGATTCACCGTTTTGGAGATAGGTTCGAGCCATGATCTCTTAAAGATAGCTCACTATACTCCTTGTGACTCATCTCACCAAGTTTGATCCCTAGAGGAATTGTTTTGGGTGAGATAGAGGCAAATCGGTGGACGAACGGGGCTGCTGCGAGTCGACCGGACGCTCAGTCGGGGTGACCGGACGCTCGGTCCGTGAGTCCGGTCGATGAACAGCACGTAGCCGTGTTCTTCACTTTGACCGGACGCTCCGTTCACGTTTTGACCGGACGCATCGCTTTCACTGTTCATCGTGCTTGTTCGTTTCTGACCGGACGCACTGCTCTCGACCGGACGCTCCGTACTCGTGAGTCCGGTCGCGAACAGTAAGGTTCCAGAGCCGATTTTTGTTGACCGGACGCGTCCGGTCCCTGCTGACCGGACGCTGGCCAGAGTCCGGTCAGTGCTGGTTCGACGCGTTTTCATCCGCAGTTTGTTCGTTCGTCTTTCGATTCGAGATTCGTTTGTTGCGTTGGATTCCTAACTTCGTGCTCTACAGAATTTGGGCTTCCCGCTCTACAAAATAGCCTGAATCCCCCTCGCGTTGCTCGGGGGAGGTTGAGGTTACCCAAAACCCATCCCGTCACTAGTTGACTTGCGTGAACTTGGGTGAGGAAGTTTTTGTGGTGCCTCGCTGTGATCCCAGGGATCATCCACCCTCTTCCAAGGGTCGTGGGCATCACGTTTTTGGTAGTAGCTCTTGGGGATTGATTTTGGGACACTTGACCAAAGTTTCGAGAGAAATTTTATTGGCTCCCATTCACCCCCCCTCTGGTCGCCTTGCTTTTTGCATTCTCGGTCCTTCAATTAGCCATCGGGTCACCTAGTGTTGGTCGACACAACGTGGAGTAGCGTGCCGGCAAGCACGTGAACCTCGGGAAAAATAATTGTGTCCCGCGTGCTTGATTACATTGATTTGATCATCATATTGATTGGACTTCATTCATATCTTGGTGATTGGTTCTACACTTCAGAATTGTCACCGGTGATTGGCTCTACTTAGGCGTTCCCGAAGGCTCGATGAAAAACTCCCTTCTAGCTCTTTGCTCTTTACCTTTCATATTCATTAAGCTAGTCAATTGTATTTGTTGTAACACATTTGCTATATATCTTGAGTAGATAGTTATTAGTTACATTGTCTCTCATTCATAGAATACATCTTGTGTAAATTATACTTGATAATCTTTCTAGTTCCATTCGATCGCACCATATTGTATATCTCTAGTGTAGTCTTCTTGTTTGTATGACATAGAGATATTAGGTAGAATTGTTTGATAGGTGGCATGCAACACACTATTAGGCTAGTACAAAAAGCTTCACCATTTGTTTTACTAATAGTGTTTGCCTAAGTGTTTTGTAGATTTTTAATTAGGCTATTCACACCCCATCTAGCCAATTTGGACCTTTCACCGCTGTCGGTGTTTCAGACCCGGGGGTCTACACCAACGAGTGAATTTGTGTGCGCGTGTTCCCTGATCCGGATGGTGATGCAAGAAGAATACAGGCGGTTTATCCTGGTTCGGGCAAGAGAAGGCCCTACGTCCAGTGGGGGGGAGAGATTGTATTATCTTGCACCAAAGCGCTTGTACAGGGGCTAATACAAGCATGAACTAGAGAGGACAGG
Source organism: Coix lacryma-jobi var. lacryma-jobi (assembly GCA_009763385.1). Classification (NCBI taxonomy): domain Eukaryota; kingdom Viridiplantae; phylum Streptophyta; class Magnoliopsida; order Poales; family Poaceae; genus Coix; species Coix lacryma-jobi. The sequence continues at coordinate 113,660,531 of CM019830.1, read as the reverse complement.
GTGTACGGAGGAAGGAACTAGGACTAGGGAGCTAACCCTAGAGCTCTAGACTATGGTGCAGAGCTTGAGGACTTGAGTGCTTCAGTCCAGCTTGCCCTAACCTAAGCCTCGGTGTCCCCTTTTATAGGCGAAGAGGAGGCACGGGGTTACATAGTTCTAGGGCTGTCGTAGGCGATGATGTCAACGATGACGTCGGAGATGACGATGCCGCTCATGTCGGTGCCGCTGTAGCGATGCACTTCGTCCTGTGGCGACGTGCCCGGCGATGGCGGTGAAGGACGATGTCCATGCACCGGTGTGCGTAGAGACGTCGCATTAGAAGTTGTTGGAGAGCAGACCAGTCCCGGTAGAACCGTGCTCGAGGGTGTGGTCAAGACCTTCGCGGTTGGACACGAGGCTACGCGGAGGGGGTCGAGCTCCGGGCCATACTCGGGACGTGGTGTTGTATGTACCTCGAGGGGTGTCCTCGAGAGGTACAGTGCATGGCATGAGGCGATAGCTCCGCATGAAGTGCTTGTTTCCCGGGGATAGCGATTAAAGTCTGATTTTACTGGGGTACGGTCAACTGTGTATTTGCTGTAGCCATGCGGGCCTTGATCGGAGTGGACAAGATGCAATTAATGCTTCTGGGTCGTACAAGTGGTAGGTATGGGGTAATCATGGCTTGCTCCCTTTGCTAGGAAGTCTTCGAGGTTGGGGTTCGACCCCTTCGTGTGGAGGGTCGAGGATGTATGGCGAGGCTTTCATCCGAGACTTGATGCGAAGGGCTCAGGTGAGACGGAGAATGGGCGTTAGCCCGAGGCCTGGCTCGGATGGCTCGGGCGAGGCGGAGAATAAGCGCTAGCCCGAGGCCTAGCTCGGGAGGCTTGGGCGAGGCGGAGAATGAGCGCCAACCCGAGGTCTAGCTCGGATCGTTGGGCCATCGCGACCCACTTCCTCTTGATGGGCTTTCGGCCTGGTGGCCCACATAATGTCGGTTACCCTCTTGGCCCTGGTTATGTTTTTCTTGATCGAGGTTTTGGGGCACCCTTTTCCCATACCATCGACAGTAGCCCTCGAGCCCCAGCTCGAGCGCTGGCGCTCGAGCTGGGGGTCACGAGGTCGTAGCCTCGTAAGGTATTCTAAAACCGCCCTGAGCCTTGGCCTGAATGCTGGCACCTGAGACAAGGCTGAGAATTCGAGAGAGTGAGAGGAAGTCCAAAGTTTTTTTGTGGGGGACGCGCGAGTGTTCCCCGCGGGGGTAGCCCTCGAGCCCTGGTTTGAGTGCTGGCACTCGAGCCAGGGGTGAGAAATCGCCTTTGAGGATTTTGCTTTCTTCGCATGGGTCGAGCCCCCGAGCGGATTCGACCCTCTTTCGTCGAGGGTTGCCGGACGTAGTTGAGCCCCTGAGCCACGCACGGCTTCAAGACCCCGAGCCCGGGCTTGAGCGCTGGTGCTCGAGCTGGGGGTCACGAAATCAGGAATGTAGGGTACCTCAAAAACTCTTTTGCGGGTGACGTGCCGCTGGGTGCGGTCACCGAGGCCTCGGTGTAGTGAGGCATTCCTTTAAAGGTTGAAAATTTCGTGTACACACCAAGAAAGGAGGTTAGTCATATTCCCCGAGCCCCCGAGCCCCTCGATTGCCAATCGATGGCTTTGCGCTTGGGAGTAGTCTAAGGTTTTTTCGACCTTGTTTCGGGTGCGAGGCGAGGCCCCGAGCCCTTTTTTGCAAAGGGCCAGTCAGGAGCGGCCTCGTCTTAGTTTTTCGCCCCTAACGCATCCTTTTCGCAAGGAAGAGGGGTGGTGATGCTGGGCTACCCTCGGTGGGTATCAGCCATGGCATCCCCGATGAGCTGTTAACGGGTAAATCCGAGTGTGTGCCCGTGCCCCATTCGATAGGGGTCGGCTAGGGGCCTGGAGGCGCACACATAGAGCCAGAGGACAGTCACCAGGGCCTGGAACTGTTCGATTGGTTCTGAGGGCTCGTTGCCTCCCTTCGTTGGGATCCCGTTTGTGACCGTCCTGCCAGCCTCTGATACGACTCTAGATGCCCTGAGCGGTCGAGCCCAGGCTTGGCTCGGGCCATGCGGTAGGCGCATCCGTGGTTATCCCTGACTCTGTTATCCTGGGGCGGCTGTCGAACCCTTGGAGGGGCCAGCCTCCGAACCCCTGGAACGTAATGGGCTCGGTGCCCTGGGTTCCTTCGCTAGGAAGGAGTCAGAGGGAGGTTACCTCTTCTATCAGGGCGGTAGGTGCGCTTTTTTAGGCGGCTTTCTCGGGGGCGTGGGCGGCGCCAGTTGTGGATGTGTGCTGGGACCCACGCTGGGGTATTTAATGCTTGCGTGTGCACTCGTATTGAGGGGATTTTTGTAATCATGAGATCTCCGGCGTGCTCCGTATTAAATGCGCGTGAATAGTGACCAACCAGGATCTGGCCGTTGGTTTTCACCCTATAAATACGTCCTTTGGGGATTTCAGAGCGGTTCCTTTCCTCATTCGCTTGTCCCCCTTACTTGTTCGCCTTCCTCCTCCGTCCAGCCACTCGAGAGCAGAAGAAAAGAGGGATAGACCGGGCTAGCGGCGGAGTAGTGGGTTGAGAAGAAAGGAAAAAACGGAAAAAGGAGGGAGAGAGAGAGTTTGAGCGACCTTCACCCTCCGTGATGTCCGCCCCCTCCCCCCTTTCGTCGTTCGGGGTGGCCGATGCTGCTGAGCCGTGGGGCGCTTCCGTCGCCACCCCTGAGAAGTTAGCGGAGCTGGTGCAGAAGGGGCTCCTTTGGGGCTTATCCGGCTCCGATAGGCCAGAGTGGATCGCCCCTGGTCTGGAGGAGGAGGAGCCGAGGCCACAAAACGGTTATGTGGTCAGCTTCATCGCCTTCCACGAGCGTGGGTTCGGAATGCCGGCGGGCCGGTTCCTCCGGGCCCTTCTCTCCTACTACGGGCTCGAGCTGCACCACCTCACCCCCAACTCCATTTCGCAGGCGGCCATCTTTGCGATCATTGCAAAGGTTTTTTGGGGATCAAGCCCCACTGGGAACTCTAGATTCACCTCTTCCGGGGAGAATTCTTCACGAAGGCGGTATCAGAAGGTCGGAGGATGGTGAGGTCGGGGAGTTGCGTGCTCTGTGTTCGCCAGCATGGGGCGAGCCTGTACATCCTGTCCCAGGCGACCACCTCGAACAGGTGTCGACACTCCTTAATGGAATCACTCTAAGAAGAGAGTTATAATCTATCCCCGGTAACGGCGCCAGAAATACTTGTTGGTATTTCTTAACATCGCTACTAAGAACAAATCACATAAAATAATAAACTAGTGAAAGCACTAAAGAGTGTACGGGACACTACTAACTCCACTTAACGTCAAGTTGTCATCCCCAACATGAAGCTAGCAATGTAATTATATCAGGGCACTGGATTTAAAAGATAGATATTTACCCGCAAGCGCACAGATAAACATACCCGTTGTAGAAGCATTTCACCCAAGCTAGTCTCAGGTATCGTTATTTATATTTAGCCTAGAGACTAATCAATTCAAGATATGATGGCATTGTAAGGACTTAACAACATTTAATATGACACACACTTATAATAAGACTGATAACACACTAATTACTTTGAATAGGAATCAGGTTACAGAGTAAATGATATGATAAATAATTGATAAAGGATAACAGAGATCAGATCAATCAAGGATAAACTTAGAACAGTACTGCCTAGCAAGTGATGATTAGAACAGGTATTATTAAGGAACATTCCTAAGTTATTCTAATTACAAGTCATAGCATACATTGATTAGTGCAATTATATTTGGCAATCATTGGCTAGGTCACATCATATTTATAATCAAGAGGCAACTCCATAGCAAAGGTGTTAAACAAAGTAACCATTAAACCATGAGTTAACTGAGCCATACTGAATACTATATTCGGGAGGTGGAATACAGAGGACTCAACAGGTCTGTCACACCCGCGATCTACCACTCTATCCGGAACATAGGACGCATTCGCAGATAAATAATGTATAGGCACCACGCCTACACAGCATTGATCACCCACCCGTTGTACTTTAAGATGAGCGCTATACGAACATGAGTATAAACATAAAGATGAACTATCTATGCCAAATATATAATCAAAGCAGACTATAAGCATTATAACTAAGAATATAATCATTGATGTCTTAATCATATCAATTGTATTGCTATCTAGAACACGATGATGAACAATAAGGTGAATTATCATCGAGAAGAACTAAAGTACGAACTAGAACATGAACTAGAACAAGATTATAAACTAGAGGATGAACTAGACGATGAACATGAACTAGACGATGAACTAGAACATAAACAATGAAGAACAATGATGAACTAGAAGAGCAATTATGAAATAAATCCATAATGTTAATACAAGAGAGAAGATCTTGGGTTTACCGAGCCTTCTCGTGACTAGATCAGGAATCCAAGCGAAGCTTGCCTCCTCTAATCCTATTCTATCTACTAATCTAGGTGGATGTAGTCCTAAAGCCTCTGATTGATCTCCTTGTGATGCTCTGATTGATCTAACTCTGATGAATGTAATGCCTGATGCCGGATTGCCCTGGAGAGGGGGGTCAGGGGGCTGTTTATATAGCCCTGGGCAATGAACTGTGGCCCTTGGATCAAACTGACTTGAGGTACGGACGAGATGCATCCTAGAGGTCGGTGGAGATAGCTTGCAGAAGACGGAGACCAGCGGGCCCAGGGGGGACCGACCGGTTGGATCATAACTCTTTTTCTTTTTCTCTTTTGAGGTAGTAGGACACTTGTCCCTTTTTATTTCCTCCTTTATACTTTTGCATAGCCCATGCCTCTAACACAATACTACTTCGGAAGAGTGAATCTTTTAATAAAACATTCTTGATCTCTAGAGCATGATAAATTTCTCAACCATAACTATAAACTTAGAACAAAGTAAGTAGCCTTATCTTAAGATCATATTAATGGCTCTGGGTAGGAATTCATGTTATGTCATACAGGATCTCATCATGTGTTTTTAATCTTTTTAAAGTGTAAATCTCCAGAACTCTAGTATCTCTAGGAATTAGATAAACAACAGCTCAAACCTTTTTATTTCATATCTCACAATTATCTAGAATTTAGATCAAGCATTTGCCAACCACAGGTTTTAGGTTCAGAGTTTATTCAGAACAACTTTATCTAAAACTCAAGAAAATTCAAATTTAAACACTGGGTACTTAAAAGGAATTATGACAGAGCAATTGTTCATCATTTTTTTATTATTAGCAAAATTAAGTTTTTATCCACCTAGACATTTATTCATTATATAATATCTTTATTTGGTTTTGTAATAAATATTCATCTTTTTAGGGGTTTCTATATTTATTGACCTGATCTAACTAAATCGAACTAATAGTAATAGATAAAAAGTCGTGATACTTATCGTGGTAACTGAGGGTGCTCTCCCCCAAGCTGGATCTTGACGAGGTCTTTTTCTCCAGAAGTTGAGTAGACCATTAATGATTTGAGTCCTTCTCTTTTTCTCTTCCTGCTGAATTCAAAGATAGACAACACAACTAGTGGAACTTGATTAAGCGTTAGTGATAAATATTTCTCCATTTGTCTAGTTGTCTTAAAGCTCTTAAAATTATTTATGTTCTTTCTTTCCACTAAGCAGAGTTTCAGCAGTATTGCATAGTATCTCTTTTTAGATTTTTATATTTTTATAGATGTATGTAATGCAGAAGTAGATATGCAAATGTATATCTATTTATATATTTTTTTTATGCCTCCACAGAAAGTGTATACTCTCATGGGGCTTAGAGTTTCCATATTTTTATTTTGTTTCCTAATGCAGATATAAATGCTAGGAAGTAAATATGATGCTAAAATGATCATGCTAAATCTGATAATTATGCAATGATGAATTTAATGCTAATGAATATGGATAACTACCGAGTTACCTTTCGGCGATGATTCGACGTTTATAGTCTATCGAACAAGACTCCTTGTACGCTCTTTATTCTTCCTTGGGTGTATCAGCGGATCCTGAGGAGGACCTCGATGATTGCAAATCAATAGAACTCTCTTTCTTTTTCCATACTTGTCTGACTGGTGGACTTGTCTCCTTTACTTTATCGCTCTTCGTTTCCTTTAATGGGATGTCTTCACTCCTGGTAACTTCTCCTTCATAGTCAGCACATCCATCCTTAATTGGTCGATTCTTGTTGCGTTGGGATGCGCAGCATCTTCTCCTTGAATGGTTCTTCTTTTCCTGTACATTAGTGGCATAACTATTGAAGTAACAGCGTACCTTCTCCCTGAAGAACTGGAAGTGGATCTCTCCAGATCTCATGTAGATGATGGCGCCAGTAGTGTTGAGGAAGGGTCTTCCTAGGATGATGTGAATGTCATCTTCTTTTCCCATGTCTAGTACTAAGAAGTCGGTGGGAACATAGTGGTCTTTAATTTGAATCATCACGTCCTTTACTATTCCCTCCAGAAATCGATAAGTTTGGTCCGCCATCTGCAGCTGCACATATGTCGAATACATAGGTCTATTTTTATATAAGTGCTCATATGTTACCTTAGATATTATATTAACACTTGAGCCGATGTCGCAGAACGTCTTGTGGAATGTACTTCCTTCGATCTTGCAATCGATGGTGGGTATGCCTGGGTCATCTCTCTTGGCGAGGAATGGTGATGCAAGAAGGTGGTCGTATTCTGTTTGGACAGAGTTGACCATCCATACTGTGTCTTGATGTGGTTGTGTGGCCTTGTTCTTCCTTCTTCTGTTCCTATTCTTCTTCTTTGATGATATGATGTTTGCATCTTCGTAGGGCATCTGAGGGTGGACTTTAGTAGTGAGTGTACGGCTCTTGAAGCTGAATCTTTCTTTGTTGCCTGTGATTGTGAAACAGATCTTGGCGCTATCCGTGTAGATGATGGCTTTGGTTGAGCTTAGGAACGGGCGTCCAAGAATGATGGGTGCTCTTTTGTCTCCACCTGTTTCAACGATCATAAAGTCTGCACACACATACGAGCATCCTACTCGTACACAGATGTCTTCTAGAATTCCCAATGGGTAGCACAGTGTCTGATCTGCAAGCTGCAAACACATAGTTGTATATAATAGAGGTGCGCCATGTATTTGTTCGTATATTACCTTTGGCATAATGTTGATGCTTGCTCCAAGGTCACAGACTGCTTCTTCAAAACTGTGAGGTCCAATATGAATTGGAATCACAGGTCTTCCTGGATCTCCTTTCTTTGGGGCAATGGAGTCATCCATCCATTCCCTTGAAGGTCTAGGTATGAGGTGTCCTACATCAAAGATGTCTACAAGATTTGCAGTTTCTAGCTCTTTTGGACTCCCTAGAATCTTACCTTTTTTAGCCATAGGGACTGAAGCTGCTAACTGAGATAACTGAGATTCTATCATTTTATTAAAGCTATGCTGATTCTTTATGGCAGAAGTAAAGCTATCCATTCTAGTATTAATATTTTCAAGTAATTTATCATTGGAAGCTATCTTCTTAGACATATTATCAATAATTTTATTTTGATTAGATATCATCTCTCTCAAAGGTGGTTGATTAAAAGTATTACCTTGGTAGTTACCTGAGTAATTAGGCCTTGATTGCTGGTTCCATCCTTGAGCTTGTTGAGGACGATAGTTGGTGTTGTTGTTGATGTACTTTGCATCCTCTTGAATCTCAGGGCAGTTGCTCCCTGAATGACCAGTGCCTCCACACTCTTCACATGTCATGCGAGATTCGTAGATTTGCTTGACGTCTTCTCTCTTGGGAGTGTGTTCATCGAACTTCTTCATGAGTAGGTCAAGTTTAGCAGACAACATGTCTACTTCCTTTAGTTGATGTATTCCACCTCTCTTGCGTGGTTGAGAGCATTCCTCATTCCATCCTTGGTTAGAGGCCATCTTCTCTATGAGTGTAGTTGCATTGTTGATCGTGAGTGATAAGAATGATCCTCCAGCAGTGGCATCCACATTCTCACAGGTACTTGAAGTGAGCCCGTGGTAGAAGGTCTGCATGAGTAGCCAATTCTCCATCCCATGGTGAGGGCATTCTGATATGTAGTCTTGGAAGCGTTCCCAAGCTTCTGGGATTGATTCTTCATGTTGTTGCTGAAAAGTTAAAATCTTGGCACGGAGGGCATTCATCTTGCCCACTGGAAAGAACTTTGCTAGGAAGGCAGTTGAACAGATCGCCCACGAGGTGTTTTTATCTTTGTTGGCGTAGAACCATTGTTTTGCTTTTCCCAAGAGTAAGAATGGGAACAAGCAAAGTAGAATGGAGTCCCTTTCGACTCCTTTGATGGTGAAAGTGCTACAAATCTCCAGAAAGTGTTGGAGATGAGCGCTTGCATCTTCATGTGCCTTTCCGCAAAACTGATTAGCTTGCACCATGTTGATCAAAGCTGGCTTGAGCTCAAATCCGTTGTCTCCCACATTGACTGTTGGTCCAGTCCTGATGTTGGCAGTGGTTGGTGCAGAGAACTCGCGGAGTGTCTTGTCGGCCATGGTGTCCAACACTGGTGTTAAGCTTCTTCTTATCTGGCTAACTTCTGGTAATGGTGTTGAGGGTCTCTTTAGTTTGCGTCTTGTTTTCCTTAGTAAAGCTTCGGGATCCTCAATGTAGTTTCTCGGAAGTTGGAAACCAGTCATACATCACCCTGCATAAGATAAAAAAGATAAACAAAGCCAGGGTAAGCCTGTTTAAGTAAAAGTAAATAATTAGTGCATTATCACATGTGTGTAAATAAAATGATATGTTCTGGCTACCGTTCTAAATGCTGCTAATGCAATGTCCTATCAGTGTTCATAAAGATTTTAATGAAAAACCCTAGGTACCATCCCTAATTGAATTGATGTGGTTCCCCGGCAACGACGCCATAAATGCTTGTTGACACTCCTTAATTGAATCACTCTAAGAAGATAGTTATAATCTATCCCAGGTAACGGCGCCAGAAATACTTGTTGGTATTTCTTAACATCGCTACTAAGAACAAATCACATAAAATAATAAACTAGTGAAAGCACTAAAGAGTGTACGGGACACTACTAACTCCACTTAACGTCAAGTTGTCATCCCCAACATGAAGCTAGCAATGTAATTATATCAGGGCACTGGATTTAAAAGATAGATATTTACCCGCAAGCGCACAGATAAACATACCCGTTGTAGAAGCATTTCACCCAAGCTAGTCTCAGGTATCGTTATTTATATTTAGCCTAGAGACTAATCAATTCAAGATATGATGGCATTGTAAGGACTTAACAGCATTTAATATGGCACACACTTATAATAAGACTGATAACACACTAATTACTTTGAATAGGAATCTGGTTACAGAGTAAATGATATGATAAATAATTGATAAAGGATAACAGAGATCAGATCAATCAAGGATAAACTTAGAACAGTACTGCCTAGCAAGTGATGATTAGAACAGGTATTATTAAGGAACATTCCTAAGTTATTCTAATTACAAGTCATAGCATACATTGATTAGTGCAATTATATTTGACAATCATTGGCTAGGTCACATCATATTTATAATCAAGAGGCAACTCCATAACAAAGGTGTTAAACAAAGTAACCCTTAAACCATGAGTTAAGTGAGCCATACTGAACACTATATTCGGGAGGTGGAATACAGAGGACTCAACAGGTCTGTCTATCCGGAACATAGGACGCATTCGCAGATAAATAATGTATAGGCACCACGCCTACACAGCATTGATCACCCACCCATTATACTTTAAGATGAGCGCTATACGAACATGAGTATAAACATAAAGATGAACTATCTATGCCAAATATATAATCAAAGCAGACTATAAGCATTATAACTAAGAATATAATCATTGATGTCTTAATCATATCAATTGTATTGCTATCTAGAACACGATGATGAACAATAAGGTGAATTAGATCATCGAGAAGAACTAAAGTACGAACTAGAACATGAACTAGAACAAGATTATGAACTAGAGGATGAACTAGACGATGAACATGAACTAGACGATGAACTAGAACATAAACAATGAAGAACAATGATGAACTAGAAGAGCAATTATGAAATAAATTCATAATGTTAATACAAGAGAGAAGATCTTGGGTTTACCGAGCCTTCTCGTGACTAGATCAAGAATCCAAGCGAAGCTTGCCTTCTCTAATCCTATTCTATCTACTAATCTAGGTGGATGTAGTCCTAAAGCCTCTGATTGATCCCCTTCTGATGCTCTGATTGATCTAACCCCGATGAATGTAATGCCTGATGCCGGATTGCCCTGGAAAGGGGGGTCAGGAGGCTGTTTATATAGCCCTGGGCAATGAACCGTGGCCGTTGGATCAAACCGACTTAAGGTACGGACGAGATGCATCCTAGAGGTTGGTGGAGATAGCTTGCAGAAGACGGAGACCAGCGGGCCCAAGGGGGACCGACCGGTGGGTCCAAGGGACCGGTCGGTCCCACCTGGAGGTGGACCACGGTGCCCTTTCTCGTGATGTCTCTATGTGTTCTCTGGAGTCTTCTAGAAGTATCCCGACGTGGCGGTTGCGTTATCTCTCGACGGTTTCCTTCTATGGGAAGCTATCAGTGCTGATTTCCTGGTTTAGTCCCTGCAAAATCATAACTCACCAAAACTCGTAGAATATTGTCAGTTGAAAACCTAAACCTTTGTTGGTGATCAAATTCTTGCCCTTTTCATATTTATTTATCCCTTAATTATGATAGATAACCAGTGTCAATAACAGGGACTGGCGTTTGGGCTGGTTCTACCTTCGCAGCGACGATAGCCTGCTGCCAGCGTACACCAGCCGTGTCATCGAGTCGCGGCCGGACTCTTGGAACTACGGCGTCATTGACAAGAGGCAGAGTCGGCTCGACCCGCTACTCAAGGCCTTGTCGAGGCTGCGGAAGGTGGGTCTTACGGCCGGGATGGTCGCGGCCTGGTTCCACCAGCGGTGCGTGCTGTCGCTGATGAACCGGTCTCTGATCATGGCGAAGATGAGGGATGACGCGCCTCTCCCGCAGGGGTGCCAGATGAAGGCGTCTCCGCCCGCCTATCCCGAGCTCGTTCGCCGGGCGAAGGATGCGGTGAAGGAGGTGAAGGACGCGAGCAAGCTGCTTAGTATTCCGATGCGCCTGTTCCGTGGGTACATCAGTTTGGTAAGGGGATCGATCTTTTTGGGTGAGTTGCCGTGGAGCTTTCTTTTCTCGTGTTCGGTCCTTACCCTTTTCTTTGCAGGGTCTACGGGGGGTCAGCTCCTCGAAGCCTCCCCTTCCCGAGGAACGGGAGGAGAGGCAACGCCTGGCCGAGGAGAAGAAGAAGAGGAAGGATGATAGGAACACCAGACGTGCTAAGCGTTCAAAGGCCCGTGATGACCTGGAGAGGCGTCGGCGGCAACAGAGGCTCCATAGCGAGCCGGAAGAGTCCTCCCCCACGGAGGAGGATTCTGATGATGACGACGAGGAGGGTTCGAAGGGGGACTCTGTGCCCCTGACGAGATTCCCAGATGTGGACCATTCGCCCGGTCCGGTTGGCGAGCCCCGTGATGGGTGCATCCGGGGCGCAGTCGGCGGGAAAAGCCCTGTTTCTGCCTTGGGCGCGGGTGGCGAGGCTTCTGCGCCCCGCGGGGGTAACAGGTCCGATCAGGGTCCGTTGCCACCACCGTCGGCGGGGGTTTCGATGGAGACCCCAAGATGGAGCTCCCACCTCCCCCGCGCAGGGTTCCCCCAGTAGGGACGCCGCGACTACAGACCCCATCCACGCCCTCTGTAAGGAGGGCCCCGAGGGCTGGGTGAGAAATCGTCGCTTACCCTTCCTGTGTTTGTGTGGGGATTTTTCTTCATGATGCATATCTTTCTTCTCCTGTCTCAGCGGGAAGCGTTCCACGGAGGCGCTATCCCTCTGCCCTCGGAAGGCGCTGAAGGTGGGAGCGACCTCCTCCGCCGGCACGGTGGTGGCACCGTCTGCGACGCTACCACTACCGGGGTTTGGCGGGCTGGCCGTCACCCCCGAAGTCGTCAGGCTCCCACAGGGGGCCTCGGTCTCTGGTGGGGTGTCAGAGGAGGCCCCTGCTTCCGGGGCGCCGAGCGACGAGGGAGTCCCGGGAGCCTCGACCGTCGGGGTCAAGGCCACCAAGGCGGCTGAGGCAGAGCCGTCCAGGGCCATTGGGCCCGAGGCTGGGGCTGGCGTCCTGTCCCAAGGGTTGCATTTGCCGGAGGAGATCCATAACGTCTCTTCTGACGAGGCTCCCCCAAAAGGCGGGGAAGCAGAGGGCGGAGGCCGAGGTTACTAGCGCGCAGCCGAGGCTGTCGGCGCCCAAGGTCGGAAGAGGGGGCTTAAACTCGGCCCTTGCCCGCTTGGGGGGTCGCTCTCCCACTTGGGGCGGTCCTCGAGTGGAGTGGAGGGATCCCGCTCATCCCGAGGGCGAGCCGGTGTTCGTCCTCGATGACGCCCCCGAGGCCAGAAACTGGAACGTCCTCGGGCAGCTCGGCTCGCTCCTCACGCGGTTGTTGAAGACGTCCTTGACGTTGGTGGAAAGGGACCTCCCTCGAGCCGTCCAGGTGAGGGCCCTCGTTTGGGCGATCCTCTTCTTCCCGTTCTGTCGTAAAGAGGGTAATGTTCGGTTGATTATTTGCCTTAGGAGCTCATGGAGACATCCCAGGCTAAGTCGGATTTCCTCCGTCGGGAGAGCCGCGTCTGGGAGCAGCTTCAGACGTCGAGCGCTGAGCTCGCCCGCGCCCAGAAACAGCTTGCCGAGAAGAGTACCGAGGCGGGCGGGCTGAGCCTCCACTGCTCAGACCTGACCGCCGCGGTTGCCGAGGCCAAAGAGTACGCCGCCCGGGAGGCGGAGAAGGCTAAGGATCTGGCGCTACGGCTGGAGGAGTCCGAGAAGATGGCCGAGGCACTTCGCGCCCAGGCTGCCGAGGAGGCGTCCAAGGCACGGGCCCTGAGCGTGGACTTGGAGCAGGCTCAGAAATCGGCTGAGGACTCGACCACCGATGCCTAGAAGTGGGAAGGGGTGGCGAAAGGTGACCTTTTGTCCTGTATACCTTGTGGTTTCCTCATCGCGTTTTTTGATCTTTTGACGAGTTGTGTCGGTCTTCTGCAGAGCTGAGGTGCAAGCTTGTTGAGGCGGAGGAGGCCTCGGCTGCCCTGCAGTCGGTTTACCAGGCTGAGGCCTCGGATCACTAGGCCCTGCAAGATGCTGCCGCCGAGGCCTGCGCGTCCCTTGGGACTGTAGGTGATGAGTCGGGGAGCTCCCTGACCAGCCGTCTGGCTGCCCTGAGGGGTCAGGTGAATGACCGGGTGCACGGCGCCCTGCATCTTGGGGTGAAGCGGGCCTTCGCCGTGATCTCCAGCCATTATGACGGCCTCAACTTCGACGCCGTTAGCCTGGGATATATCCTATCGGACGATGAAGACGAAGCCGAGCGGGAGATCGCGGAGTTCACCAAGGCCGTCGAGGCCCCTGGGGAGGCCCTGGCTCGGTTCTTTGAAGAGGACGTGGGGCTTCCCCCAGCTGCGTCCTCGGCTCCTGAAGACCCCTTGGTGACTGCTCCTGCGGACGAGGCTCAAGAGGAGAGACAAAGTTAGTTTCGGCCACCGAGCCCTTGTGTTGTGTCCTCTGTGGGAGGATATTTTTGTAAAAAGAACAGGCTCGCGGCCTTCGAGGCTTAATGTAAAAACATTTTTGCATTTCGTTCCTTGTTGCCAGCTTTTTGCCCTTTTTGCGTGTGGAGGGATCTCGGTGGAAACCCTTAGGGTACTTAGGCTACCTTTCAAGGTGAGATAACGGCAAGGGAGTCTTCCTGCCCGGGGGCGAAGGTATCTTCTCACGACTTGGTTATTCAATTCTCAAGGTGCCTTTCGTGACCCTTTCGGTTTTGCACGCTTATTCTTTCCTATGCACCAAAGAGAAAAGGGGCAAGACTGGCCCCGAGGCTTCAGAGAAGTGGGGAAAACTCCTTCGAGGGCTTTGTTGTGAGTGCCCGAAATGATATTGAGACATCTTTGTGCTCGAGTTTTCTTATTTTTCTTTGCCTGAGTTTTGCTTTTTTGACTAAGTTTTTTGACATAGGCTCGAGATCTTCGAGGGAGGGAGTGAGTGAAAGTGCCACGACCCGGAGGTGTAGGAGAACTTCCGTCTCGCCGTCCCTCGACTCTTAGGGAGCTCGAGATGTTTCTTACTTAGTCGTGAAGCGCTTTCGAGGCATAGATAAATAACTTTGAGTTTGGTAAAGACCATGAGAGTTTTTAGGAACTTAGGGGGTTACCCCCCGATCAGCCCCCGAGGGAGCTTTGACTCTGGTTTGGCAGAGTCGAGGCTACCTCTGTTTTAAATGAAAAAAGGACTTGGAATCGGGAACTTTTTATTCATTCATGATGCGGTGTTCGTACACAATGCGAGAAATGTACATGGCCTCGAGGCTCTAGGGATAGAAATGACATAGTTGTTCGATGTTCCAAGCGTTGGTGAAGATTTTGCCTTTGTTGTTTGAGAGTTTATATGTTCCGGGCTTTAGCACTTCAGCTACGGTGTATGGTCCTTCCCATGGTGGAGTCAGCTTGTGCCATCCCACGCTGCTCTGCCACTGACGGAGGACGAGATCGCCAACTTGGAGGTCTCTCTTGCGCACGTGCTTGTCATGGTAGCATCGGAGCGTTTGCTGGTATCTTGCAGAGTGAAGGAGGGCCATGTCCCGTGCTTCTTTGAGCTGGTCGGCGGCGTTTGCAAGGGCCCCTTCGTTTGTTTTTTCGTTGTAAGCCTTCAGTCGAGGGGGTCCGTATTCGAGGTCAGTGGGGAGGATGGCCTCAGATCCATAAACTAAGAAGAACGGAGTGAATCCAGTGGCCCGACTAGGTGTTGTTCTTAGGCTCCAAAGGACCGAGGGTAGTTCTGCGGCCCACCTCTTCCCGAATTTCTTCAGCCGGTTGTAGATTCTTGGTTTGAGACCTTGGAGGATCATACCGTTGGCGCGTTCGACTTGACCGTTGGTTCTAGGATGGGCAACTGCAGACCAATTCACACGGATGTGATGATGGTCACAGAAGTCTAGGAACTTCTTGCCAGTGATCTACGTGTCGTTGTCGGTGATGATGACGTTCGGGATTCCAAAGCAGTGGATGATGTTGGTGAAAAACTCGACCGCTCGCTCAGAGCGGATGTTGCCGATGGGCCATGCCTCGATCCACTTAGTGAACTTGTCGATAGCTATGAGCCGGTGCGTGTAGCCTTTGGTCGTCCTTTGGAGGGGTCCCATGAGGTCGAGCCCCCAGACTGCGAATGGCCATGAGACGGGTATCATCTGGATGGCATGTGCTGGAAGGTGTGTTTGTTTAGCGTAGAACTGGCACCCTTCGTAGGAGCGCACGATGTTGGTGGCGTCGAAGACAGCGGTTGGCCAGTAGAATCCTTGTCGGAATGCGTTGCCGACGAGGGTCTTTGGTGCTGCGTGGTGGCCGCAAGCCCCCGAGTGGATATCTTTGAGGAGGCTCTTCTTGCCTTCTTCGATGGGGATGCAGCGTTGGAGAATCCCCGACACGCTTCTTCGGTACAGCTCCTTGCTGTTGCCGTAAACAACGTAGGTCTTGGCTCGCCGAGCTATTCGGAGGGCCTCGGTTCGGTGTTCTGGTAGCTCCCCTCGAGTCAACCAGTCGAGGTAGGGAGTTCGCCAGTCTTGTGGGTGGCTCGAGGAAGGAGAGGGTGGCTTGATTTCCATGACCTCGGCGTCGGTCGAGGGTACCTCGGTCTCTGGTGGGGTGTCAGAGGAGGCCCCTGCTTCCGGGGCGCCGAGCGACGAGGGAGTCCCGGGAGCCTCGACCGTCGGGGTCAAGGCCACCAAGGCGGCTGAGGCAGAGCCGTCCAGGGCCATTGGGCCCGAGGCTGGGGCTGGCGTCCTGTCCCAAGGGTTGCATTTGCCGGAGGAGATCCATAACGTCTCTTCTGACGAGGCTCCCCCAAAAGGCGGGGAAGCAGAGGGCGGAGGTCGAGGTTACTAGCGCGCAGCCGAGGCTGTCGGCGTCCAAGGTCGGAAGAGGGGGCTTAAACTCGGCCCTTGCCCGCTTGGGGGGTCGCTCTCCCACTTGGGGCGGTCCTCGAGTGGAGTGGAGGGATCCCGCTCATCCCGAGGGCGAGCCGGTGTTCGTCCTCGATGACGCCCCCGAGGCCAGAAACTGGAACGTCCTCGGGCAGCTCGGCTCGCTCCTCACGCGGTTGTTGAAGACGTCCTTGACGTTGGTGGAAAGGGACCTCCCTCGAGCCGTCCAGGTGAGGGCCCTCGTTTGGGCGATCCTCTTCTTCCCGTTCTGTCGTAAAGAGGGTAATGTTCGGTTGATTATTTGCCTTAGGAGCTCATGGAGACATCCCAGGCTAAGTCGGATTTCCTCCGTCGGGAGAGCCGCGTCTGGGAGCAGCTTCAGACGTCGAGCGCTGAGCTCGCCCGCGCCCAGAAACAGCTTGCCGAGAAGAGTACCGAGGCGGGCGGGCTGAGCCTCCACTGCTCAGACCTGACCGCCGCGGTTGCCGAGGCCAAAGAGTACGCCGCCCGGGAGGCGGAGAAGGCTAAGGATCTGGCGCTACGGCTGGAGGAGTCCGAGAAGATGGCCGAGGCACTTCGCGCCCAGGCTGCCGAGGAGGCGTCCAAGGCACGGGCCCTGAGCGTGGACTTGGAGCAGGCTCAGAAATCGGCTGAGGCCTCGACCACCGATGCCTAGAAGTGGGAAGGGGTGGCGAAAGGTGACCTTTTGTCCTGTATACCTTGTGGTTTCCTCATCGCGTTTTTTGATCTTTTGACGAGTTGTGTCGGTCTTCTGCAGAGCTGAGGTGCAAGCTTGTTGAGGCGGAGGAGGCCTCGGCTGCCCTGCAGTCGGTTTACCAGGCTGAGGCCTCGGATCACTAGGCCCTGCAAGATGCTGCCGCCGAGGCCTGCGCGTCCCTTGGGACTGTAGGTGATGAGTCGGGGAGCTCCCTGACCAGCCGTCTGGCTGCCCTGAGGGGTCAGGTGAATGACCGGGTGCACGGCGCCCTGCATCTTGGGGTGAAGCGGGCCTTCGCCGTGATCTGCAGCCATTATGACGGCCTCAACTTCGACGCCGTTAGCCTGGGATATATCCTATCGGACGATGAAGACGAAGCCGAGCGGGAGATCGCGGAGTTCACCAAGGCCGTCGAGGCCCCTGGGGAGGCCCTGGCTCGGTTCTTTGAAGAGGACGTGGGGCTTCCCCCAGCTGCGTCCTCGGCTCCTGAAGACCCCTTGGTGACTGCTCCTGCGGACGAGGCTCAAGAGGAGAGACAAAGTTAGTTTCGGCCACCGAGCCCTTGTGTTGTGTCCTCTGTGGGAGGATATTTTTGTAAAAAGAACAGGTTCGCGGCCTTCGAGGCTTAATGTAAAAACATTTTTGCATTTCGTTCCTTGTTGCCAGCTTTTTGCCCTTTTTGCGTGTGGAGGGATCTCGGTGGAAACCCTTAGGGTACTTAGGCTACCTTTCAAGGTGAGATAACGGCAAGGGAGTCTTCCTGCCCGGGGGCGAAGGTATCTTCTCACGACTTGGTTATTCAATTCTCAAGGTGCCTTTCGTGACCCTTTCGGTTTTGCACGCTTATTCTTTCCTATGCACCAAAGAGAAAAGGGGCAAGACTGGCCCCGAGGCTTCAGAGAAGTGGGGAAAACTCCTTCGAGGGCTTTGTTGGAGTGCCCGAAATGATATTGAGACATCTTTGTGCTCGAGTTTTCTTATTTTTCTTTGCCTGAGTTTTGCTTTTTTGACTAAGTTTTTTGACATAGGCTCGAGATCTTCGAGGGAGGGAGTGAGTGAAAGTGCCACGACCCGGAGGTGTAGGAGAACTTCCGTCTCGCCGTCCCTCGACTCTTAGGGAGCTCGAGATGTTTCTTACTTAGTCGTGAAGCGCTTTCGAGGCATAGATAAATAACTTTGAGTTTGGTAAAGACCATGAGAGTTTTTAGGAACTTAGGGGGTTACCCCCCGATCAGCCCCCGAGGGAGCTTTGACTCTGGTTTGGCAGAGTCGAGGCTACCTCTGTTTTAAATGAAAAAAGGACTTGGAATCGGGAACTTTTTATTCATTCATGATGCGGTGTTCGTACACAATGCGAGAAATGTACATGGCCTCGAGGCTCTAGGGATAGAAATGACATAGTTGTTCGATGTTCCAAGCGTTGGTGAAGATTTTGCCTTTGTTGTTTGAGAGTTTATATGTTCCGGGCTTTAGCACTTCAGCTACGGTGTATGGTCCTTCCCATGGTGGAGTCAGCTTGTGCCATCCCACGCTGCTCTGCCACTGACGGAGGACGAGATCGCCAACTTGGAGGTCTCTCTTGCGCACGTGCTTGTCATGGTAGCATCGGAGCGTTTGCTGGTATCTTGCAGAGTGAAGGAGGGCCATGTCCCGTGCTTCTTTGAGCTGGTCGGCGGCGTTTGCAAGGGCCCCTTCGTTTGTTTTTTCGTTGTAAGCCTTCAGTCGAGGGGGTCCGTATTCGAGGTCAGTGGGGAGGATGGCCTCAGATCCATAAACTAAGAAGAACGGAGTGAATCCAGTGGCCCGACTAGGTGTTGTTCTTAGGCTCCAAAGGACCGAGGGTAGTTCTGCGGCCCACCTCTTCCCGAATTTCTTCAGCCGGTTGTAGATTCTTGGTTTGAGACCTTGGAGGATCATACCGTTGGCGCGTTCGACTTGACCGTTGGTTCTAGGATGGGCAACTGCAGACCAATTCACACGGATGTGATGATGGTCACAGAAGTCTAGGAACTTCTTGCCAGTGATCTACGTGTCGTTGTCGGTGATGATGACGTTCGGGATTCCAAAGCAGTGGATGATGTTGGTGAAAAACTCGACCGCTCGCTCAGAGCGGATGTTGCCGATGGGCCATGCCTCGATCCACTTAGTGAACTTGTCGATAGCTATGAGCCGGTGCGTGTAGCCTTTGGTCGTCCTTTGGAGGGGTCCCATGAGGTCGAGCCCCCAGACTGCGAATGGCCATGAGACGGGTATCATCTGGATGGCATGTGCTGGAAGGTGTGTTTGTTTAGCGTAGAACTGGCACCCTTCGTAGGAGCGCACGATGTTGGTGGCGTCGAAGACAGCGGTTGGCCAGTAGAATCCTTGTCGGAATGCGTTGCCGACGAGGGTCTTTGGTGCTGCGTGGTGGCCGCAAGCCCCCGAGTGGATATCTTTGAGGAGGCTCTTCTTGCCTTCTTCGATGGGGATGCAGCGTTGGAGAATCCCCGACACGCTTCTTCGGTACAGCTCCTTGCTGTTGCCGTAAACAACGTAGGTCTTGGCTCGCCGAGCTATTCGGAGGGCCTCGGTTCGGTGTTCTGGTAGCTCCCCTCGAGTCAACCAGTCGAGGTAGGGAGTTCGCCAGTCTTGTGGGTGGCTCGAGGAAGGAGAGGGTGGCTTGATTTCCATGACCTCGGCGTCGGTCGAGGGTACCTTGGTCGGGGGGTTAGGATCGAGCGATGGTATTATAGCGTCATCCCCCGAGCCCACGTCGACGGAGGGCTCGAGAAGGTCCTTTGAGAAGACGTCGGGTGGAACGGTCCCCCGAGAAGATGCGATCCTGGCCAGCTCATCCGTGGCTTCGTTGTTGCGTCGGGCGACATGATTGAGCTCGAGGCCGAGGAATTTGTCTTCCAACTTACGCACCTCGTTGTAGTAGGCTTCCATTTTGGGGTTATGATAGCTTGAGGCCTTCATAACTTGGTCGACGACAAGCTGCGAATCGCCTCGAGCGTCAAGGCATCAAACTCTGAGCTCGAGGGCGATGCTTAGGCCGTTGACAAGAGCTTTGTATTTTGCAACATTGTTGGAGGCGGCGAAGTGGATGCGGATGATGTAGCGCACGTGTACTCCGAGGGGTGAGATGAAAAGCAAGCCCGCGCGTGCTCCTGTTTTCATGAGTGACCCGTCAAAATACATCGTCCATAGCTCAGCTTGGACTTGTATCGGAGGTAGCTGGGTGTCGGTCCATTCTGCAACAAAGTCCACAAGTATTTGAGATTTGATTGCCCTCCTTGGTGCATAGGTGATTGTTTCGCCTAAGAGCTCGGGTGGCTCGGTTGCCATAGCTGGTCACGGTGGGACAAGGATCGGAGCCAAGGTCAGTACATCCTTAAGTTTGCTGAGGGGCTTCTTCGGCCTCTTTGGTCCATGCGAAGTGTTCGGATTTTTTTAAGAGGCGGTACAGGGGAGGGCTTTTTCCCCCAGCCGCGAGATGAAGCGGCTGAGGGCAGCGAGGCAGCCCGTGACCTTTTGTACGCCTTTTAAGTCTTGGATCGGCCCCATTTTTATAATGGCTGCGACCTTCTCGGGGTTAGCCTCAATACTGCGTTGGGAGACAATGTATCCTAGGATCATGCCGCGCGGTACGCCAAAGGTACATTTCTCAGGGTTGAGCTTGATGTTTTTGGCTCGAAGACATCTGAACACGATTTCCAGATCCCTAATGAGGTCATCGACTTTTCTAGTTTTGACTATAATGTCATCGACGTAGGCCTCGACGGTTTTACCTAAAGGATGTTCGAAGACGTGAAGCATGCATCGTTGGTACGTTGCTCTGGCGTTTCGAAGGCCGAAGGGCATGGTGATGTAACAAAACATGTCGAATGGGGTAATGAAGGAAGTCGCGAGCTGATCGGACTCCTTCATTTTAATTTGATGGTAACCGGAGTAAGCATCAAGAAACGAAAGGATTTCACATCCCGCAGTAGAGTCTACAATTTGATCAATGCGTGGTAGCAGAAAAGGAACCTTGGGGCATGATTTGTTTAAACTGGTGTAATCTACGCACATCCTCATTTTTCCATTTTTCTTTTTAACTAGTACAGGATTTGCTAACCACTCGGGATGATGTACTTCCTTGATGAACCCGGACGCCAAAAGCTTGTGTACTTCTTCCCCGATGATCCTGCGCTTCTCCTCGTCGAAGCGGCACAGGCGTTGTTTCACTGGTTTGGATCCAGCCTGGATTTCCAAGGCGTGCTCGGCGACATCCCTCGGTATGCCCGGCATGTCCGAGGGACTCCACGCAAACATGTCAATGTTTGCGCGAAGAAAGTCGATGAGTATGACTTCCTATTTGGGATCGAGGGACGAGCTGATTGTCAGCGCCTTGTCCTCCGATGAGCTTAGGTCGAGGCGGATTTTCTTGGTGTGTTCTGCTGCCTCGAAGCTACCGACGCGGCGCTTGGACTCGAGGGCTTCGGCGGTGAGGCCGTCGAGCGTTGAAGCTAGCTGGGCTATTTGTACGCCGGCTTCTCCTTTTTTGACGCACTCGACGTCGTAGGTGTAGGCATGCTCGTAGGAGGAGTCGACGGTGATGACCCCTTTAGGCCCCGGCATCTTCATCTTCAGGTAAGTGTAGTTGGGGACTGCCATGAATCGTGTGTAGCCGGGTCTGCCAATGATGGCATGATATGTCCCCGGAAACCCAACCACCTCGAAGGTGAGGGTTTCTCGCCTAAAGGTCGAAGGGGAGCCAAAGGAGACCGGGAGATTGACACGCCCGATGGGTAGCGCCTTTTTCCCTGGTACGACTCCGTGGAAACTTCCGGCGCTTGGCTAGAGTCGTGACTCCTCGACGCCAAGGAGCCCGAGGGTATCGGCGTAGAGAAAGTGGAGGCTGCTGCCCCCATCCATGAGTACTTTCGTAAGACGGGTATTGAGGATTACGGGGTTGACGACAAGTGGATAGGCCCCAGGGTTGATGACGCGATCCGGACGGTCATCACGGTTGAACGTGATGGGCTCATCAGACCAGTGGAGGTACCGGGGGGCTGCGGTCTAGGCGGAGAGGATCTCTCGTCGCTCTTTCTTGCGTTGCCCAAGACTGAGCTTGGTTGAGGGGCCTCCATAGATCATGTAGCAATTGTGGACCTCTAGGAAACCCTCGGCCTCCTCTTCTGCGTTCTTGTCGCCATCCTTGCCTTTCTTCTCGTCATCCTTCCTGGCGCCGGTGTTGTCGTAATGCCTTTTGAGCATGCGACAGTCCTTGAGAGTATGGTTCACCGCTCCTTGGTGAAAGGGGCAGGGTTCTTTCAGCATCTTATCGAAGGCGCCTCCGCCAGGGGGCCCTCAAGGCTTCTTTCGTTCGGCTGTGGCGACGAGATCATCCTCCTCGACCTCGCGCCTGGCACGCTGTCCTTTCTTCTTCTTTTTGTTGTTATTGTTGATGCCCTTTTCTGGGTCCTTGCTTGAGCCCTTGCCGTCTGGGGCCTGTGCTTTGCCCTTCTCGCATGCTTCGTCGAAGAAAGCTCCGACCGCTTCATCACCGGTCGCATAGTTTGCGACTACATCCATTAACTCGTTGACCGTTGCGGGTCGGTTACGTCCTAGTTCGCGGACCAAGTCCTTGCATGTGGTGCCGGAGACGAATGCCATGATCTGTCATGGTCGGTGATGTGCAGGAGCTCCGTGCGCTGTTTGGAGAAGCATCGTGCATAGTCGTGGAGAGACTCGTTAGCCTGCTACTTGCATCGGCTTAAGTCCCACGAGTTGCCTGGGCGGATGTAAGTTCCCTTGAAATTTCCTTCGAAGACCCAAACTAGGTCGGCCCAATTTCGGATATGGCCGGGAGGGAGTGCCTCGAGCCATCTTCGGGCGGAGTCGGAGAGGAAAAGCGGCAATTGGCGGATGATGGCTCGGTCGTCGCCCCGAGCCCCACCTAGCTAACAAGCCAGGTGTTGGTATAAAT
Organism: Coix lacryma-jobi var. lacryma-jobi; assembly: GCA_009763385.1. Taxonomy (NCBI): domain Eukaryota; kingdom Viridiplantae; phylum Streptophyta; class Magnoliopsida; order Poales; family Poaceae; genus Coix; species Coix lacryma-jobi. Next base: position 113,637,812 of record CM019830.1, on the reverse strand, counting down.
TAACGCACACTTTACTTTATCCGCAAGCGCACAGATAAAATCTACCGATGTAGCACTTCACCGGAGTAACCCAGTTTTAATATCGAACCCAAAGGAACGGATAGTGTTAAGTCTTAAAGTCTATCCCCTGAGTAGCTAACAAGGACGGAGAATCTAGAAGTATAGAGGGGATCACTAAGGCTGTCTAATTCGAATTTAAGAGTGATATGTTTATATTATTCTTAGTGGGGAAGTTGCCATAAAAGGTCACAAATAGAGTATGAGTCTTTTATGCAAATGTATAATCCTACCGAGCCTACACACGGGTAAGTGGACTATAGAAGAATCAACAAGGCTATAAGAGTCACCCTTGCGAACAACCACTACTACCGGCGTTATAGGAGACATTTATGAGCTATCAAGTCTAAGCACCACGCTTACACTATCCAACTACTCTAACTCTAGAATGACTAGAATTAAAGTACTCAAAAGAGAGTCATAAACCTTAAGAATAATAAGAACAATGACTCAAACTTAAATATAGACGTTGATTACCGAAACAATCGCTGAAGCAAGTTGAAGATAAACTTGAATCCGCAGGTACAAGATGAAGAAGTTGATCCGACAGGCCGGAGCTCCTTCTTGATCTCTTCCTCTCTCTCTCTCTCTTCTAGTTATAGTATAAGATTAGGTTCTTAACCTATACTAGAGGGGTATCTAGTCTTCTACTTGAAAGCTTGCTCTTGAAGTCTTCTTCTAGGGTTTCTAAATGAGGCGTAGACTTTTCTGAAGAGAGACCTGATCTTCCCTGGGGCCTGGGGCCCTGTTTATATAGCCCTGAGGGATCAACCGCGGCCGTTAGATCAAACCGACTTCACGTAGGGCTGAGATGGATCCACAAAGGCGGTGGAGGAAGCTTCCAGAAGACAGAGTCCAGCGGGCCTAGAGGGAGACCGACTGGTCTAAGGCACCTGGCGGCCTCTCGGGGTGTCCTGCCTCGTGGTGTCCTCTAAGTTCTTCTGGAGTATTCCTGACATGCCGGTTCCATAATCTTCCATCGGGTTCCTTCCAGGAAAAGTAATGTTGGGGGAAGGAACCCTCGGCAGTGACGTCACGCAGGCTGACACAGGAAGCAACCCTCACGCGTCCTGTACACCTTCGTAAAAGCTTTCGTTATCTGTCAAGTCCCTCGGGTCATTTTTCTAACCTTCGAATATGAGCTCGACCCTCTAGACTTTTTCCACTTCTTGCAGGCGCGAGGCGTGAGGGAGACGGCGTGTGACCCTCGCGCATCATGCGCACCTTCGCAAGAAGCGTCAAGCTCAACGGATGGCAAGCGAACGCGGGCCTCGCAACTGAAGCGACGGTCCCACGAGCCGAAGGTTAACCCTCGCTTTCCCGCGAGGGGATGCATGAACTGGGTGGCGGCGGACGCACGGAAGGCGAGCTAGGGTTTTCGCAGGCCCTCATGCTCGGCTGGTACCACAGCTGCACCCACACACCTCCGGAGAAGGTGGGGAAGGAGATGGGCCTCGAGGCCCTGGAAAGACTTCAAGCTGAATTGCAGGAGCAAAAAAGATGCCTTGACCAGCTTGAAAGACACAATACAGATACATGGGTGTATGCCGAGTCTCGAGTGATGAGTGATTGTCAACGGGTTTGATCGCATGTTCTTTGGCTTGTGTTGTGCAGGTGTCGATCACGGAGACAGTGATCGAGGGCAAGGAGAAGGTCAAGTAGAGACATGCCGTGCCGACGGACCGGGAGCGGTGAAGGGCGGACGTGAGGCTTGGATTGAGGGACCGGTGGCCTGAGGATCAGCTGTGGTGGCTAACAGCCTGGGACAACGACGAGCGGAGACTTGCGGGGCACGGTGTTGCTCGGGTCGAGGACCTGGGGACACGTGTCGGTGGACGGGGTGCACGGGCGGTGCATCCCCTCTACAGCTTCGGTTTGGTGGTAGAGCTAGAGAAAAACCAACGGGTGGACGGTTTCTAGGTTTGGGCCACAAAACCTGGGTGCTTCGGGTTTGCCGAGTTTGGGCCACAAAACTCGGGCTGAGAACGGTTTCCAGGTTTGGGCCTCAAAACATGGGCGTTGCGGGTTTCTGAGTTTGGGCCACAAAACTCAGGCGATGGCTGGCTGGTTTCCCGGTTTGGGCCTCAAAACCGGGGGTTGATCATGAAGGCCTAGTTTCCCGGTTTTGGCCTCAAAACCGGGGGCAGAGTCCGTGAAAAGGACAAGCAGAGCGGAGGCAGCACGTGGCGGCAATCGTTGAGGTTGCGTCGAGGCAATGCTACCAGTTGTGTGGGCGTGGCCGTCGGATCACAACTATCTTCGAGTTGGTCCAGAATAACCCTAGGGTTTAGCTGGTTCGCTCTGTAATTAGTTAGGGGTAGAGTGGGAATTAGAATTAGGTTAAGTAGAGGGAGACACCCACCTCCCATCCTATCTCAGTCATTTGCTCTTTGCTTCTAGGGTTTCCTACTCTCCCAATCCCCTACTGTAGCTACTGAGATCCGCAGAGAACCATACCTCTGTGTACTAGATATTTTGAGGAAGTGAGACCGTAATCTCACTATTGTAGCGTGTGGTAGCCACACGGTTGCAATCCCATGGTTGTGATTCACGTTTTGTTCGTATTCTTCGCGGGTTACTTTTCTCCATGCTTTTCCCGTCGATCGATTTCTCAACTCGGTGCTTCTTTTGCAATTCCGCTTGAATAGAGTTGTTCTAGATCGTGAGGCACTTCTTTCCACCGAAGGAATTTACCTCAAACCTCATGAGCTAGTAGATCGATCGATTTTCGTTTCGGGTCAAGTTTTTCTCCCTTCCCCCGAATTTCTTCAATTCATCGATTTGGAGATAGGTTCGAGCCATGATCTCTTAGAGATAGCTCACTATCCTCCTTGTGACTCATCTCTCCAAGTTTGAACCTGAGAGGATTTGTTTTGGGTGAGATCGAGTTGAATCGGTGAACGATGCAGATACATGGGTGTATGCCGAGTCTCGGGTGATGAGTGATTGTCAATGGGTTTGATCGCATGTTCTTTTGGCTTGTGTTGTGCAGGTGTCGAGCATGGAAACAGTGATCGAGGGCAAGGTGAAGGTCAAGTAGAGACGTGTCGTGCCGACGGACCGGGAGCGGTGAAGGGCGGACGTGAGGCTTGGACTGAGGGACCGGTGGCCTGAGGATCAGCTATGGTGGCTGGTAGCCTGGGACAGCGACGAGCGAAGACTTGCGGGCATGGTGTTGCCTGGGTCGAGGACCTAGGGACACGTGTCGGTGGACGGGGTGCACGGGCGGTGCATCCCCTCTACAGCTCCGGTTTGGTGGTTGAGCCACAGAAAAACCACCGGGTGGACGGTTTCCAGGTTTGGGCCACAAAACCTGGGGGTGCTACGGGTTTGCCGAGTTTGGGCCACAAAACTCGGGCTGAGGACGGTTTCCAGGTTTGGGCCTCAAAACCTGGGCGCTCGCGGGTTTCCTGGTTTCGGCCTCAAAACCAGGGGATGGACTTGGACGCTGGTTTCCCGGTTTGGGCCTCAAAACTGGGGGTTGGCGTGAAGGCCTGGTTTCCCGGTTTCGGCCACAAAATCGGGGGTGCAGAGCGGAGGCAGCACGTGGCGGCAATCGGTGAGGTTGCGTCGAGGCAATGCTACCAGTTGTGCGGGCGTGGCTGTCGGATCACAGCTATCATCGAGTTGGTCCAGAATAACACTAGGGTTTAGCTGGCTCACTCTGTAATTAGAGAGGGGTAGAGTAGGAGTTAGAATTAGGATAAGTAGAGGGAGACACCCTCCTCCCATTCTATCTCAGTCATTTTGCTCTTTGCTTCTAGGGTTTCCTGCTCTCCCATTCCCTGCTGTAGCTACTGAGATCTGCAGAGAATCATACTCTGTGTACTGGAGATTTTGATGAAGTGAGGCCGTAACCTCACCATTGTAGCGTGTGGTAGCCACACGGTTGCAGATCGATGACTTGATTCACGTTTTGGTTCGTTTTCTTCGCTTTCTTCTTTTCTCCGCGATTTTCCCGTCACTCGATCTCCCTCTCTAGTGCGTCTTTGGGAAATCCGTTTGAATCAACTTGTTCTTTATAGTGAGGAGGTCATTTTGACCAAAGGAATTCATCTAACTCCTCACGAACAAGTAGATCGGGTCGATTTCGTTTTCGTGGCGCTTTTTCGGTTCATACACCTTCCCCTTCGATTTCCCGTTGTTTGAGTTGATTTGGGCGGATGATTTCTTGAGGATAGTCTCCTAACTACCTCGTGATCATCCTCTTCAAGTTTGGGATCAAGGGATTTTGGTTTGGATCGATTTGGAGAAGATTTGAGTTGAGGGCGACCAAAATCGCCCTTTTTGTTCATCCGCGGACAGTTCGCCGCTGGGGTCGCGGACAGTCCGCGCGTCGGGGTCTGACCGAGTCAGTGGTCGCACGGCTCGGCTGTGTTGCCTTGGATTGACCGGCGGACAGTCCGCCGTTGGTGACCGCGGACAGTCCGCGAGTCATCCAGGGACACTTCAGCAGCCTTGCTGTTTTCGAGTTTTGGCCGGCGGACAGTCCGCCAGGGGATCGCGGACAGTCCGCCCCTGCCGCGGACAGTCCGGGACTGAGGGGCCGGACAGTCCGGGATCCTGCTGGGTGTTGCGGTTTAGTTCATTTGCTCTCCCGGTTTTTCCGCTTGGTTTCCGGACTTCTCGTTTGATCCTAGAGTTGACCAAGGAACCTCTCTAGGTATCTTTGCTACTTGTTAGCACTGGTATTTGGGGATTTCTCGACGTAGCCTTCCATCTATGTTCGGGACTTGGTTTTTGAGGGTTGAACCTGTGTCCATGCTTTTGGCTCTTGGTTGGCTATCGCTTTGTGCTGCCTCGCTGTGATCCTAGGGATCATCCACCCTCTTCCAAGGGTCGTGGGCATCACGTTCTCGGTCGTAGCTTTCGGGGGTTGATTTTGGGACAGTAGGCCAAAGTTTCAAGAGAAATTTTTGTGGCTCCCATTCACCCCCCTCTGGTCGCCTTGTTATTGCATTCTCGGTCCTTCAATTGGTATCGGAGCGGGTTAAGGATCTTCCACCTTAGCCGGTTCCAGATCCACGAAAGGCGACATGGATCGCGGCGTGGGCAAACCGCCGTTTTTCGATGGGACCAACTATGCGTATTGGAAGATACGCATGTCGGCCTATCTCCAGAGCATGGGCTCTTCGGTTTGGGAGATTTGCAACAAGGCGGATTACGTTGTCTTGGCTGCTCGTGTCTCTCAGCTTCAGATAGATGAGCACGAAGCCAATAGCCGAGCGCGTAACGCTTTGTTCTCCTGTTTGAGCATGTCCGAGTTTGATCGCGTTTCTCACCTCCCCATGGCTCGTGAGATTTGGGTGACCCTCATGCGCTTCCATGAGGGAACCACTCAAGTCAAAACCTGTCTCTACGAGTCGCACAAGCGGGAGTATGAGAACTTTTGATATATGCTTGGCGAGAGCATAGAGAGTTTATTCGCTCGCTTTCAGGTCATTGTCAACAAGATGAGAGCGAACAAGGAGCTGTTGCCTTTCGACGATCATGAGAGGGCTTTGAAGCTTTTGCATACTCTCGATCGGTCGGTGTGGGACTCAAAGGTCCAGGCGATCATCGAATCATCTAACTATGAGACCCTCACTTGCGACGAGCTCTTTAGTAAGCTCAAGTCTAGTGAGATTGACACCATGTCGAGGGCTTCTTATGAAAATTCTTCTGGTCCGACTATGGCTTTGGTTTCTGGCTCTTCTGCTAACCCCTCTAGAGGCTTTGCTTTGTCTTCCCTTCTTTCTGTCACAGAGGAGCAGTTGGAGTCTTTCGGAGACGACGAGTTGGCTTTGCTTGCTAACCGGTTCTCGCGGTTTCACAACAACCGCATGAACTGTCGCCGCGGAGGAGGACGCTCAGGATGTTTCGAGTGCGGCGACCCCGACCACTTCATCGCCAACTGTCCCAAGAAGAAGCACACATCTGGGAAGGGCGACCATGGGCACAAGTACGACTCCGGCAAGCGCAAGGAGAAGTACGTCCCCGCGAGGCACAAGCGAAGGGGCGGCTTCGACAAGGAGTACATCAAGAAGAAGTACTTGGAGAAGGCCCAGGCTGAGCAGCGTGCATTCTTCGCCACGCTCAGCGATGTCGACGGCTCGGATGACGACTCCGCTTGCTCAAGCGACGACGAGTCCAAGAAGAAGAAGAGGATCGAGGACAAGCTGAACGATCTCTGCTTCTTCGCCGACGACGAGGGCTTCTGCACCATGGCTATTGGTGATGAGGTCGACGGCAAGTTGGAGCACACCCCTCGGAACGACGATGACGACGACGACACCTCCCAGGTATCTCTGACCCATGACGAGCTTTCTGCTGAGGTCGAGAAGCTTACTGCCGCCTTGCTTAGTCAGGATAAGCTACTTAGGCGTGCCGCTAGAGAGCGCAAGAAGTTTAGGCAGAAGTGGGAGGACACTGTGAAGGAGCTTGAGTTTGCTAGATCCACCGTGGTCGTGTCTGAGGAGGTTGAGTGTGAGATGTGCACCAAGCACATGACTGACCTTCTCACTCTGAGAGGTAAGTATGCTGCTTTGGTTGGAGAGGCGGATGAGCTGCGGGCTAGACCTGCTTTGTTGGGTGTGTGCAAGTCTTGTCCAGGCCTGCAAACCGAGTTGGCAGAGAAGAATGCCAAGATTGAGTCTCTTGAGAAGGCCAACTCGGGTAGCACTTGTGTGACTAGGTGTGCTTTGTGCGAGGGGTTGGAGATGGAGATCGCGAATGTGAAGCATGGCAAGATGCAAACCGAGGAAGAAAACACATACCTTCGGACCATCTTGCCATGGGTCTCTTGTAGTGAGCCACAGCTCGGGATGATGATCGCTCAGTTTAAGCGAGCTGCTGGAGGTCCAGGTGTAGGTTTTGCTCCGGGTGTTGATATTTCTGCTTTTGGGAAGATTGGAGAGTCGAGTGGTCTTAACCCTTGTGAGAAGCCCAACTCCACCACTACTCCCAAGCTTACCAAACTTCCACCCAAAAGAGCCTGTCAAGCCTACCACCAAGGATGGGGTGTTTGAAGAACCTCCACGAGCTCCACCTAAGAACCAACAGTGGGCTCCTGAACCCAACCACCTCAAAAACAAGCTGGACACTATGCCACCTATTCAGGAGGAGTGTTTGCCACAGAAGGGCAAAGTGATCCACACCCACAGCCGTGAGTACCAACAACCCCCTATGAGAGCGGTGAGGTACCATTGTGAGCACTGTGGGAGAGAGGGACACTTGAGGAAGTTCTGCTTTCGGCGCAAGAGAGAGGAGCGCCGCGCCAGGGAGATGAACAATCCGGACATGTACCATCCTTTCCATGATGTACATGTGCCGAATGTTCAGAGGAGAGCTCCGAGGAGAGTAGCTAGGCCTAGAGGTGCAGTGCCTCAAGGTCCTAGGCGTCAGGGAGGTGTTGCCCGACGGGGTCCTGACTTTGCAGGATACGGACCCCGTGGCGGAGGCTTTGTTGAGCGTTTTCCTCCACCGCGTTTTGAGTATCGCGATGGATGCTCTTCCCTTAGCGGACCACGTTTTCCTGTGCATGGTGATCGCTTTCCCCGTAGGTAGGCTTGGAATGGTTTTTACACTAACCGTTCTTTTGAGCAGCCGGCCCAACACTAGTACTCTACCTACTTCACTAACCCCAGTGTTGGACCGTATGCTCACCCTATGTCTTTTTATTGATGTAGGTAAAATGATTGGAGGACATTTGGTTGGTGGATTCTGGTTGCTCGAGGCACATGACCGGAAACGCCAAGTGGTTCTCCAGTCTTAGTCCTGTTGCCGGAAAGGAGTTTATCACCTTCGGCGACAATAGCAAAGGTAAGGTGTTGTCTCGTGGGTCGGTGCGAGTTAATGAGCACTTTGTGTTGCGTGATGTTGCTCTTGTTTCTAACTTGCATTTTAACCTTCTTTCTGTTTCGCAACTTTTTGATGATGACTATGAGATTCGTTTTAAACCGAATCTCAGTCGCATTTTAGATCCTCAGGGCAATCTTGTATGTTTGATTTCGCCCTTTGGAAAAGTCTTTCATGCGAATTTCTCGGAGTCATTTGGATTTTCTCGCTGTCTTGTGGCTGGTCCTTCCTCCTCTGATCTTTGGAAGTGGCATAGGAGACTCGGTCACCTGAGCTTCGACTTGCTTCCAAGGCTTAGCTCACTTGGTCTAATCCGAGGATTGCCCAAGTTGTCGATGGAGAAGGACCTTGTTTGCCATTCTTGTAGACATGGGAAGATGGTAGCCGCTCCCCACCATCCAGTGACTCAGGTCATGACACAGCGCCTTGGTGAGCTTTTGCACATGGACCTTGTTGGTCAGGCTCGGGTGAGCTCGGTTGGGGGGAAGTGGTATGTTTTGGTCGTTGTTGACGTTTTTTCGAGATATTCGTGGGTCTTCTTTTTGACTGAGAAGACTGAGACTTTCTCTTTTGCTCGCAATCTGATTTTGCATCTACAGAATGAGTTCCCTATGAACTCGATGCGAACTATTAGGAGTGATAAGGGTTCCGAATTCAAGAATTCATATTTTGAGAAGTTTTGTGACTCTTTGGGTTTGGAGCATCAGTTTTCTTCCCCCTACACACCGCCTCAAAATGGTGTTGTGGAGAGGAAGAATCGGACCCTTGTAGAGATGGCCAGGACGATGCTCTATGAGCATAGGACTCCTAGGCGATATTGGGCCGAAGCTATGAACACTGCATGCTATATCTCCAATCGAATTTTTCTGAGAGCTTTCTTGAAAAAGACTTCTTATGAGTTGCGTTTTGGTAGACAGCCCAAGGTGAGTTACTTTAGAGTCTTCGGTTGTCAATGTTTTATACTTAAGAAAGGCAACCTGGACAAATTTGAGTCTCGTTCTTCTGACGGTGTATTTTGGCACTTACACTCGAGCTTATCGTGTACTTAACCTTGATACTAACCGACTCACGGAGACATCCGATGTCACCTCCGACGAGACCATGGTTTGTCCTTCTTCTCGTTTTGAGCATGTAGGTGATCATGAGGTTGGCGAACCTCTTTTTGATGATGAGGACGAGGGTGCTGAAGGCAATGGTGACCCAGCACCACCTCCACCTGCTGTGCCGACAGGATCGGCTTCTACTATGTCGACTCACGGCCCCGACCCTTCTTCCTCGACTACTTGGGGGCCGTGGGATCCACCACCTCGGGCTGTAGCATTTGTACCCGAGGAGGCACCAGCTGCTGTTGAGGGGGAGGTTTCTTCAGCTCGGGAGGCTGGCGCCACGACACATCCAGCGCCAACACTCGCCTCAACAGATGATCGACAGCATCGACGAACGTGTCACTCGGTCCAGGTCACAACAAATCTCTCACTTTGCACATTCTGCATTTGTTGCTGATTTTGAACCCCGAGATGTTGGACACGCTTTATCTGATCCGGATTGGGTCAATGCCATGCATGAGGAGTTAGAAATTTTTGAAAGAAATCGGGTTTGAGTTTTGGTTCCACCTCCTCCAGACTGTAATCCAATTGGGACAAAATGGGTTTTCAAAAAAAAAAACAAGGAGAAGATGGCCACATTGTGATGAACAAGGCTAGACTTGTAGCCCAGGGGTATAGTCAGAAGGAGGGGATAGACTATGAGGAGACTTTTGCTCCTGTAGCTTGTTTGGAGGCAATTAGGATACTCTTGGCTTTTGCTGCATCCAAAGGGTTTAAACTTTTTCAACTGGATGTCAAGAGTGCCTTCCTAAACGGCTACATAGAAGAAGAGGTGTATGTGAAACAGCCCCCCGGTTTTGAAAATCCCAATTTTCCAAACCATGTTTTTAAACTTCATAAAGCTTTGTATGGTTTGAAACAAGCCCCCTAGAGCCTGGTATGATAGGTTGAAATCCTTTTTGCTTTCTAAGGGTTTTAAAATGGGATGTGTGGATAAAATGCTTTTTCTCCTCAAGCAAGGCAACGATACTCTCTTGGTCTAGATTTACGTGGATGATATCATTTTCGGTGGTTCGTCTCATGCTTTGGTTGCCAAGTTTGCAGATACTATGAGCAGGGAGTTCGAGATGAGCATGATGGGCGAGTTGACATTCTTTCTCGGATTGCGATTTAAGCAATCCTGAGAAGGGACGTTTGTGCACCAGGGCAAGTACACCAAGGACTTGCTGAAGAGGTTCGATATGGGTGAGGCCAAGCCTCTTCCAACACCCATGTCGACCACGATGGCCCTAGATGCGGACAAGGATGGAGAAGTTGTGGACCAGAAGGAATACCGAAGCATGATTGGGTCGCTGCTCTACCTGACGGCGACACGCCCGGACATCCAGATCGCGGTGTGTCTGTGCGCACGCTTTCAGGCGTCGCCGCGCACTTCTCACCGTCAGGCGGTCAAGCGCATTTTCAGGTACCTTCATTTCACACCTGAGTTTGGGATTTGGTATTCAGCTTCCTCCACCCTCTCCCTTTGCGGTTATTCCGATGCTGATTTTGCTGGTTGCCGTGTTGAGCGCAAGTCCACTTCTGGGACTTGCCAGTTTATTGGTTCTTTTCTTCTATCGTGGTCTTCTCGCAAGCAGTCTAGTGTCGCTTAGTCTACCACAGAGGCTGAATATGTTGCTGCGGCTAGCTGCTGTTCTCAGTTGCTTTGGATGATGGCCACTTTGCGTGATTTTGGTCTGAGCTTTTCTCGTGTTCCTTTGCTTTGTGACAGCACGAGTGCTATTAGCGTTGCTAGGAACCCCGTGCTTCACTCGAAGACCAAACACATTGATGTGCGCTTTCATTTCTTGCGAGACCATCATGAGAAGGGTGATATCGACCTTTGCCATGTCGATACTCACCATCAGTTGGCAGATATTTTCACCAAGCCTTTGGACGAATCAACCTTTAATCGGTTGAGGGGTGAGCTTGGTGTGTGTTTCCCCTTTTAGATGGGGGAACATTTTGGTTCTTGTATCATAGACTGACTATTTTTCGTTTGTCTTGTTTTTCTTTTGCATTTCAGCATACGCTTTTACATTCTGAGCTTCATGTATATAATCTTTAGAATGTAATTATGCTCTATGTAGTATGCTCCGATGCTTATGTTGATGCTTGTAGGCTTATGCTCTTTCTAATCACTTATACATGTTGTGAGCTGAGCTATTTTTGAATGGTGAACTTGCTTAATGAACATAAAATTTGAAAATGTTCACCATTGAGATATGCAACTGGCATGTGTAGGATGTGTTGAGTTCACTCGTGCTTTTCATATATGCTAGGTTGCTATGTCTCTAGTTCTAAGTCATTCACTTGCTTGATTTGTTCATATTCTGTCAATAAAATTGAACCAAGTTTTTTAGTGAATTGAAAAGATCGAGATGGAATTGCTTGTCAACACATCACGGTATCGAGACGGTTTCTCATTGCACATTTGAGTTAAACTTGAGCCGTGTAGTGTATGACCGAAACCGATGCTTTAAGCTTCTGATTGCATATGCATAGGCTTCGCTCGGTTGAAAAGTTAGGCACTGACAAGGTTTCAACCTCTCGCAATCACATGCTAAGTTTTGAACTTGTGTAATTTCACCGCTGCTACTCCGATTTAATACTGAAATCACAAGTATATGCTTCACTCTATAGCATGATGTTTGAACTTTGCTAGGGGTAGTTCACCTTGTATACATGTTTAGCACTTGTTCCAATTCCTGTCTATACATGCTTAGTGCTATTTTGATGGTGAATACTCTTTTGGCTAAAAACTGCTCACTTTGCTCATATGTTCATATTTCGTATATGGTGATCAGTTTGAGCCTTTGCTAGCATATTATGGATATTGTTGAGTCATTGGAATTATACTGTATGGAGCATCTTTGCATTCTCTTGACTATATTCCTGAAGCTGCTAACTTGCATTTTGACTCATTTGCATTTTGAAAGGGGGAGAACTTCTCTTGTTGGCACTTTTGATGGTGCATTTTCTAAGGGGGAGAAAATCACTTTCGGTTCCTTTTGCTTGATGGTGCATTTTCAACTAAGGGGGAGAAATTGGTCAAATCATGCCTCCCATGTTCAACAAGGGGGAGAAGAATCAGTTGTGTGCACCATTTGAGGGGGAGTTTGTTTCTTGATGACCGTAAGGTTTTGGTACCGAGCTTTCTTGCTAGTTGTGTTGAGCCTCTGTGCCTCTATCTTGAGGGACTAGCATTTTGCCTTGATTTTCCAATTGGTATCTGCTAGCGGTGTTGAGCCTGTTCTACCTCTTCTTGAGGGCTAGCTTTGCTTTGCTTGGTTGCGTCGAGTCGTTGCCCATGTCTTTGAGGACCAAGTTGTCTTGCTCTTTCCACTTGACCTTCTTCGGCTTTGCTATGCTTTTGGGTCATTTGGTCGAGTTCTCTCTTCTTCTTCTTTCTTCTTCTTTCCATTATGATTTGTGTGTGTAGTTGACAATGCACTCATCAAGGGGGAGATTGCGGATACATGGGTGTATGCCGAGTCTCGAGTGATGAGTGATTGTCAATGGGTTTGATCGCATGTTCTTTTGGCTTGTGTTGTGCAGGTGTCGAGCACGGAGACAGTGATCGAGGGCAAGGTGAAGGTCAAGTAGAGACGTGTCGTGCCGATGGACCGGGAGCGGTGAAGGGCGGACGTGAGGCTTGGACTGAGGGACAGGTGGCCTGAGGATCAGCTGTGGTGGCTGGTAGCCTGGGACAGCTACGAGCGAAGACTTGCGGGGCATGGTGTTGCCTGGATCGAGGACCTGGGGACAGGTGTCGGTGGACGGGGTGCACGGGCGGTGCATCCCCTTTACAACTCCGGTTTGGTGGTTGAGCCACAGAAAAACCACCGGGTGGACGGTTTCCAGGTTTGGGCCACAAAACCTGGGGGTGCTGCGGGTCTGCCGAGTTTGGGCCACAAAACTCGGGCTGAGGACGGTTTCCAGGTTTGGGCCTCAAAACCTGGGCGCTGGCGGGTTTCCTGGTTTCGGCCTCAAAACCAGGGGATGGACTTGGAGGCTGGTTTCTCGGTTTGGGCCTCAAAACCGAGGGTTGGCGTGAAGGCCTGGTTTCCTGGTTTCGGCAACAAAACCGGGGGTGCAGAGCGGAGGCGGCACGTGGCGGCAATCGGTGAGGTTGCATCGAGGCAACGCTACCAGTTGTGCGGGCGTGGCCATCGGATCACAGCTATCATCGACTTGGTCCAGAATAACCCTAGGGTTTAGCTGGCTCGCTCTGTAATTAGAGAGGGGTAGAGTAGGAATTAGAATTAGGATAAGTAGAGGGAGACACCCTCCTCCCATTCTATCTCTGTCATTTTGCTCTTTGCTTCTAGGGTTTCCTGCTCTCCCATTCCCTGCTGTAGCTACTGAGATCCGCAGAGAATCATACCTCTGTGTACTGGAGATTTTGAGGAAGTGAGGCCGTAACCTCACCGTTGAAGCATGTGGTAGCCACACGGTTGCAGATCGATGACTTGATTCGCGTTTTGGTTCGTTTTCTTCGCGTTCTTCTTTTCTCCATGATTTTCCCGTCACTCGATCTCCCTCTCTAGTGCGTCTTTGCGAAATTCGTTTGAATCAACTTGTTCTTTATAGTGAGGAGGTCATTTCGACCAAAGGAATTCATCTAACTCCTCACGAACAAGTAGATCGGGTCGATTTCGTTTTCGTGGTGCTTTTTCGGTTCATACACCTTCCCCTTCAATTTCCCGTTGTTTGAGTTGATTTGAGCGGTTGATTTCTTGAGGATAGTCTCCTAACTACCTCATGATAATCCTCTCCAAGTTTGGGATCAAGGGATTTTGGTTTGGATCGATTTGGAGAAGATTTGAGTTGAGGGCGACCAAAATCGCCCTTTCTGTTCATCCGCGGACAGTCCGCGCGTCGGGCTCCGACCGAGTCAGTGGTCGCGCGGCTCGGCTGTGTTGCCTCGGATTGACCGGCGGACAGTTCGCCATTGGTGACCGCGGACAGTCCGCGAGTCGTCCAGGGACACTTCAGCAGCCTTGCTGTTTTCGAGTTTTGGCCGGTGGACAGTCCGCCAGGGGATCGCGGACAGTCCGCCCCTACCGCGGACAGTCCGGGACTGAGGGGTCGGACAGTCCGGGATCCTGCTGGGTGTTGCGGTTTAGTTCATTTGCTCTCCCGGTTTTTCCGCTTGGTTTTCGGACTTCTCGTTTGATCCTAGAGTTGACCATGGAACCTCTCTAGGTATCTTTGCTACTTGTTAGCATTGGTATTTGGGGATTTCTTGACGTAGCCTTCCATCTATGTTCGGGACTTGGTTTTTGAGGGTTGAACCTGTGTCCGTGCTTTTGGCTCTTGGTTGGCTATCGCTTTGTGGTGCCTCGCTGTGATCCTAGGGATCATCCACCCTCTTCCAAGGGTCGTGGTCATCACGTTCTCGGTCGTAGCTTTCGGGGGTTGATTTTGGGACAGTAGGCCAAAGTTTTGAGAGAAATTTTTGTGGCTCCCATTCACCCCCCCTCTGGTCGCCTTGTTATTGCATTCTCGGTCCTTCAAACAAACAGAGCAGTTTCGGGGTGACTGGACGCTGGGCACGGGTTGACCGGATGCTGACCCAGTGCGTCCGGTCGTTGAATGCTCAGCGAGTTTTGTTCCCGACTTGACCGGACTCACCTCCTGCTCTGAGATCGGACTCGCCTCTGCTACTGTTCACGGTTCTGTCTGAATCGACCGGATGCTGGTTGCCTGACCGGACGCATCTCCACCGAAAGTACGGTCACAAACAGTAAGGTTCGAAATTGGATTTTACTTGACCGGACACTGGCCAGAGTCCGGTCAAGTGCAGTTTGCGCTGTTTCGTCCGTGGTTCGCCCGTTCGTTGTCGGTTTTGATTTCCGACTTTTGCATTGGGTTTCTAGAGTAGTGAAGTGTCTCGCTGTGCTTCTTTGAAGCATCCACCCTATCTCTAGGGTCGTGGACACTTACGAGCTCTTGGGTTTGCTCTTGGGGTTGATTTTAGGGACAGTGGCGACAAGCTTCCGAAAGGAAAATTGAAGCTCCCATTCACCCCCCTTCTGGTCGCTTTCTGGTAGCACTCTCGGTCCTTCAATTGGTATCGGAGCAGGTTAAGGATCTTCCACCTTAGCCGGTTCCAGATCCACAGAAGGCGACAAGGATCGCGGCATGGGCAAACCGCCGTTTTTCGATGGGATGAACTATGCGTATTGGAAGATACGCATGTCGGCCTATCTCCAGAGCATGGACTCTTCTGTTTGGGAGATTTGCAACAAGGACGATTACGTTGTCTTGGCTGCTCGTGTTACTCAGCTTCAGATGGATGAGCACGATGCCAATAGCCGAGCGCGTAACACTCTTTTCTCCTGTTTGAGCATGTCAGAGTTTGATCGTGTTTCTCACCTCCCCACGGCTCGTGAGATTTGGGCGACCCTCATGCGTTTCCATGAGGGAACCACTCAAGTGAAATCCCGTCTCTATGAGTCGCACAAGCGGGAGTATGAGAACTTTCGACACATGCCTGGCGAGAGCATAGAGAGTTTATTCGCTCGCTTTCAGGTCATTGTCAACAAGATGAGAGCGAACAAGGAGTTATTGCCTTTCGACGATCATGAGAGGGCTTTGAAGCTTTTGCACAGTCTCGATCGGTCGGTGTGGGACTCAAAGGTCCAGGCGATCATCGAATCATCTAACTATGAGACCCTCACTTGCGATGAGCTCTTTAGTAAGCTCAAGTCTAGTTAGATTGACGCCATGTCGAGGGCTTCTTATGAAAATCCTTCTGGCCCGACTATGGCTTTGGTTTCTGGCTCTTCTGCTAACCCTCTGGAGGCCTTGCTTTGTCCTCTCTTCTTTCTGTCAAAGAGGAGCAGTTGGAGTTCATGGGAGACGACGAGTTGGCTTTGCTTGCCAACCGGTTCTCACGGTTTCACAACAACCACATGAACCGTCACCGCGGAGGAGGACGCTCAGGATGCTTTGAGTGCGGCGACCCCGACCACTTCATCGCCAACTGTCCCAAGAAGAAGCACACATCTGGGAAGGGCGATCATGGGCACAAGTACGACTCTGGCAAGTGCAAGGAGAAGTACGTCCCCGCGAGGCACAAGCGGAGGGGCGGCTTTGACAAGGAGTACATCAAGAAGAAGTACTTGGAGAAGGCCCAGGCTGAGCAGCGTGCGTTCTTCGCCACGCTCAGCGACGTCGACGGCTCGGATGACGACTCCGCTTGCTCAAGCGATGACGAGTCCGAGAAGAAGAAGAGGATCGAGGACAAGCTGAACGACCTCTGCTTCTTCGCCGACGACGAGGGGTTATGCACCATGGCCCTTGGTGATGAGGTCGACGGCAAGCTGGAGGGCACTCCTCGGAACGACGACGATGACGACGACACCTCCCAGGTATCTTAGACCCCCGATGAGCTTTCTGCTGAGGTCGAGAAACTTACTGCCGCGCTTCTTAGTCAAGATAAGCTGCTTAGGCGTGCTGCTAGAGAGCGCAAGGAGTTTAGGCAGAAGTGGGAGGAAACGGTGAAGGAGTTTGAGTTTGCTAGATCCACCGTGGTCGTGTCTCAGGAGGCTGAGTGTGAGATGTGCACCAAGCACATGACTGACCTTCTCACTTTGAGAGGTAAGTATGCTGCCTTGGTTGGAGAGGTGGATGAGCTTCGGGCTAGACCCGTGTTGTTGGGTGCGTGCAAGTCTTGTGCTGGCTTTCAATCCGAGTTGGCAGAGAAGAATGCCAAGATTGTGTCTCTTGAGAAGGCCAGCTCGGGTAGCACTTGTGTGACTAGGTGCGCTCTGTGTGAGGGTTTGGAGATGGAGATCGCGAATGTGAAACATGGCAAGATGCAAACCGAGGAGGAAAACACATACCTTCGGACCATCTTGTCATGGGTGTCATGTAATGAGCCGCAGCTTGGGATGATGATCGCTCAGTTTAAGCGAGCTGCTGGAGGCCCTGGTGTAGGTTTTGCTCCGGGTGTTGATATTTCTTCTTTTGGGAAGATTGGAGAGTCGAGTGGTCTGAACCCGAGTGAGAAGCCCAACTCCACCACTACTCCCAAACATACCAAGCTTCCACCCAAAGAGCCTCTCAAGCCCAACACCAAGGATGGGGTGTTTGAAGAACCTCCACGAGCTCCACCCAAGAACCAGCAATGCTTCCCAAACCCAACCACCTGAAAAACAAGCTGGACACAATGCCACCTATCCAGGAGGAGCTTATGCCACAGAAGGGCAAAGTGATCCACACCCACTACCGTGTGTACCAACAACACCCTATGAGAGCAGTGAGGTACCATTGTGAGCACTGTGGGAGAGATGGACACTTGAGTGAGTTTTGCTTTCGGCGCAAGAGAGAGGAGCGCCGTGCTAGGGAGATGAATAATGCGGACATGTACCATCCTTTCCATGATGTACATGTGTCGAATGTTCAGACGAAAGCTCCGAGGAGAGCTGCTAGACCTAGAGGTGCAGTGCCTCGAGGTCCTAGGCGTCAGGGAGGTGTTGCCTGATGGGGTCCTGACTTTGCAGGATACGGACCCCGTGGCGGAGGCTTTACTGAGCGTTTCCCTCCACCGCGTTTTGAGTATCGCGATGGACGCTCTTCCCTTAGCAGACCACGTTTTCCTGTGCGTGGTGATCGCTTTCCCCGTAGGCCTGCTAGGAATGGTTTTGCTACTAACCGTTCTTTTTAGCAGCCGGCCCAACACTGGTATTCTTCCTATTTCACTCACCCCAGTGTTGTACCGTATGCTCACCCTATGTCTTTTTATTGATGTAGGTAAAACGATTGGAGGACATTTGGTTGGTGGATTCCGGTTGCTCGAGGCATATGACCGGAAACGCCAAGTGGTTCTCCAGTCTTAGTCCTGTTGCCAGAAAGGAGTTTATCACCTTCGGCGACAATACCAAAGGTAAGGTGTTGTCTCGTGGGTCGGTGCGAGTTAATGAGCACTTTGTGTTGCGTGATGTTACTCTTATTTCTAACTTGCATTTTAACTTGCTTTCTGTTTCGCAACTTTTTAATGATGACTATGAGATTCGTTTTAAACTGAATCTCAGTCGCATTTTAGATCCTCAGGGCAATCTTGGATGTTTGATTTCGCCCTTTGGGAAAGTCTTTCGTGCGAATTTCTCAGAGTCGTTTGGTTTTTCCCGCTGTCTTGTGGCTGGTCCTTCCTCCTCTGATCTTTGGAAGTGGCATAGGAGGCTTGGTCACCTGAGCTTCGACTTGCTTGCAAGGCTTAGCTCACTTGGCCTAATCCGAGGATTGCCCAAGTTGTCAATGGAGAAGGACCTTGTTTGCCATTCTTGTAGACATGGAAAGATGGTTGCCGCTCCCCACCATCCAGTGACTCAGGTCATGACACAGCACCCTGGAGAGCTTTTGCACATGGATCTTGTTGGTCCAGCTCGGGTGAGCTCGGTTGGGGGGAAGTGGTATGTGTTGGTCGTTGTTGACAATTTTTCGAGATATTCGTGGGTCTTCTTTTTGACTGAGAAGACTGAGACTTTCTCTTTTGCTCGCAATCTGATTTTACATCTTCAGAATGAGTTCCCTATGAACTCGATGCGAGCTAACCATAGTGATAATGGTTCCGAATTCAAGAATTCGGATTTTGAGAAGTTTTGTGACTCTTTGGGTTTGGAGCATCAGTTTTCTTCCCCCTACACACCGCCACAAAATGGTGTTGTAGAGAGGAAGAATTGGACCCTTGTAGAGATGGCCAGGACGATGCTCGATGAGCATAGGACTCCTAGGCAATATTGGGCCGAAGCTATGAACACTGCATGCTATATTTCCAATCGCATCTTTCTCCGAGCTTTCTTGAAAAAGACTTCTTATGAGTTGTGTTTTGGAAGACAACCCAAGGTGAGTTACTTTAGAGTTTCTGGTTGCCACTGTTTCATATTGAAGAAAGGCAACCTGGACAAATTTGAGTCTCGTTCTTCTGACGGTGTATTTTTGGGTTATGGCACTCACACTCGAGCTTATCGTGTACTTAACCTTGATACTAACCGAGTCATGGAGACATCCGATGTCACCTTCGACGAGACCATGGTTTGTCCTTCTTCTCGTTTTGAGCGTGCAGGTGATCATGAGGTTGGTGAGCCTCTTTTTGATGACGAGGACGAGGGTGCTGAAGGTATGGATGATCCAGCACCCCCTCCACCTGCTGTGCCGCAAGGAGCGGCTTCTACTATGACTCACGGCCCTGACCCGTCTTCCTCTACTACTTGGGGGCCGTGGGATCCGCCACCCCGAGCAGTACCTTTTGTACCCGGGGAGGCACCAACTGCTGTTGAGGGGGAGATCACTTCTGCTCGGGAGGCGCCACGACACATTCAGCGCCAACACCCGCCTCAACAGATGATCGGCCGCATCAACGAACGTATCACTCGGTCCAGGTCACAACAAATCTCTCACTTTGCTCATTCTGCATTTGTTGCTGATTTTGAACCCCGAGATGTTGGACACGCTTTGACGGATCCAGATTGGGTCAATGCCATGCATGAGGAGTTAGAAAATTTTGAGCAAAATCGGGTTTGGGTTTTGGTTCCACCTCCTCCAGACTGTAATCCTATTGGGACAAAATGGGTTTTCAAAAACAAACAAGGAGAGGATGGCCACATTGTGAGGAACAAGGCCAGACTTGTAGCGAAGGGTTATAGTCAGAAGGAGGGGATAGACTATGAGGAGACTTTTGCTCCTGTAGCTCATTTGGAGGCTATTAGGATACTCTTGGCTTTTGCTGCATCCAAAGGGTTTAAACTTTTTCAAATGGATGTCAAGAGTGCCTTCTTAAACGGCTACATAGAAGAAGAGGTGTATGTTGAACAACCCCCCGGTTTTGAAAATCCCAAGTTTCCAAACCATGTTTTTAAACTTCACAAAGCTTTATATGGTTTGAAACAAGCCCCTAGAGCCTGGTATGATAGGTTGAAAACCTTTTTGCTTGCTAAGGGTTTTAAAATGGGATGTGTGGATAAAACGCTTTTTCTCCTTAAGCAAGGCAACGACACTCTCTTGGTCCCGATTTACAAGGATGATATCATTTTCGGTGGTTCTTCTCACACTTTGGTTGCCAAGTTTGCAGATACTATGAGCAGGGAGTTCGAGATGAGTATGATGGGCGAGTTGACATTCTTTCTTGGATTGCAAATTAAGCAATCTCGAGAAGGAACGTTTGTGCACCAGGGCAAGTACACCAAAGACTTGCTGAAGAGGTTCGATATGGGTGAGGCCAAGCCTCTTCCAACACCCATGTCGACCACGACGGCCCTGGATGCAGACGTGGATGGAGAAGCTATGGACCAGAAGGAGTACCAAAGCATGATCGGGTCGGTTCTCTACCTGACGGCGACACGCCCGGACATCGAGTTCGCGGTGTGTCTGTGCGCGCGCTTTCAGGCGTCTCCGCGCACTTCGCACCGTCAGGCGGTGAAGCGCATTATGAGGTACCTTCGTCTCCGACTAAGTTTTGAAATCACAAGTCTATGTTTCATTCTATAGCATGATGATTGAACTTTGCTAGGGGTAGTTCACCTTGTATACATGCTTAGCACTTGTTTGACTTCCTGTCTATACATGTTTAGTGCTATTTTGATGGTGAATACCTTTTTGGCTAAAAATTGCTCACTTATGCTCATATATTCATATTTTGTATTTAGTGATCAGTTTGAGCCTTTGCTAGCATATTATGGATGTTGTTGAGTCATTAGAGTTATACTTTGTGGAGCATCTCTGCATTCTCTTGACTATATTCCTGAAGCTGCTAACTTGCATTTTGACTCATATGCATTTTGGAAGGTGAAGAAATTTGCTTGTTGGCACTTTTGATGGTGCATTTTCTAAGGGGGAGAACTTTTACTTGATAGTGCATTTTCAACTAAGGGGGAGAAATTTGACAAATCATGAGTGCCTTCTGTGTTCAACTAAGGGGGAGAAAATATTGATAAATCATGTGCCCTCCGAGTTGAAATGAGGGTGAGATTTTCCGTTTGTGTGCACTATTTGAGGGGGAGTTTCTTCTTGAGGGCTAGCTTTGCTTTGCTTGGTTGCGTCGAGCCGTTGCCCATGTCTTTGGGGACCAAGTTGTCTTGCTCTTTCCACTTGACCTTCTTCGGCTTTGCTATGCTTTTGGGTCAATTGGTCGAGTTCTCTCTCCTTCTTTCTTCCTTCTTCTATTTTCATTACGATTTGTGTGTAGTTGACAATGCACTCATCAAGGGGAGATTGCGGATACATGGGTGTATGCCGAGTCTCGAGTGATGAGTGATTGTAAACGGGTTTGATCACATGTTCTTTGGCTTGTGTTGTGCAGGTGTCGGGCACGGAGACAGTGATCGAGGGCAAGGAGAAGGTCAAGTAGAGACGTGCCGTGCCGACGGACCGGGAGCGGTGAAGGGCGGACGTGAGGCTTGGACTGAGGGACCGGTGGCCTGAGGATCAGCTGTGGTGCCTGACAGCCTGGGACGGCGACGAGCGGAGACTTGCGGGGCACGGTGTTGCTCGGGTCGAGGACCTAGGGACACGTGTCGGTGGACGGGGTGCACGGGCGGTGCATCCCCTCTACAGCTTCAGTTTGGTGGTAGAGGCAGAGAAAAACCATCGGGTGGACGGTTTAAAGGTTTGGGCCACAAAACCTGGGTGCTTCGGATTTGCCGAGTTTGGGCCACAAAACTCGGGCTGAGGACGGTTTCCAGGTTTGGGCCTCAAAACCTGGGCGCTGCGGGTTTCTGAGTTTGGGCCACAAAACTCAGGGGATGGCTGGCTGGTTTCCCAGTTTGGGACTCAAAACCGGGGGTTGGTCATGAAGGCCTGGTTTCCCGGTTTCAGCCTCAAAACCGGGGGCGGAGTCCGTGAAAAGGTCAAGCATAGAGGAGGAGGCACGTGGCGGCAATCGGTGAGGTTGCATCGAGGCAACGCTACCAGTTGTGCGGGCATGGCCGTCGGATCACAACTATCTTCGAGTTGGTCCAGAATAACCCTAGGGTTTAGCTGGTTCGCTCTGTAATTAATTAGGGGTAGAGTGGGAATTAGAATTAGTTTAAGTAGAGGGAGACACCCACCTCCCATCCTATGTCAGTCATTTGCTCTTTGCTTCTAGGGTTTCCTGCTTTCCCAATCCCCTACTGTAGCTACTGAGATCCGCAGAGAACCATACCTCTATGTACTGGAGATTTTGAGGAAGTGAGACCGTAATCTCACTATTGTAGCGTGTGGTAGCCACACGGTTGCAATCCCATGGTTGTGATTCGCGTTTTGTTCGTATTCTTCGCGGGTTACTTTTCTCCACGCTTTTCCCGTCGATCGATTTCTCAACTCGGTGCTTCTTTTGCAATTCCGCTTGAATAGAGTTGTTCTAGATCGTGAGGCACTTCTTTCCACCGAAGGAATTTACCTCAAACCTCATGAGCTAGTAGATCGATCAATTTTCGTTTCAGGTCAAGTTTTTCTCCCTTCCCCCGAATTTCTCCGATTCATCGATTTGGAGATAGGTTTGAGCCATGATCTCTTAGAGATAGCTCACTATCCTCCTTGTGACTCATCTCTTCAAGTTTGAACCCTAGAGGATTTGTTTTGGGTGAGATCGAGTCGAATCGGTGAACGAACAGAGCAGTTTCGGGGTGACCGGACGCTGGGCACGGGTTGATCGGACGCTGACCTAGTGCGTCCGGTCGTTGAATGCTCAGCGAGTTTTCTTCGCAACTTGACCGGACTCACCTCCTGCTCTGAGATCGGACTCGCCTCTGCTACTGTTCACGGTTCTATCTGAATCAACCAGACGCTGGTTGCCTGACCGAACGCATCTCCACCGAAAGTCTAGTCACAAATAGTAAGGTTCGAAATCGGATTTTACTCGACTAGACGCGTCCGGTGCTCACTGACCGGACGCTGGCCAAAGTCCGGTCAAGTGCAGTTTGTGCTGTTTCGTCCGTGGTTCGCCCGTTCATTGTTGGTTTTGATTTTCAACTTTTGCATTGGGTTTCTAGAGTCGTGAAGTGTCTCGCCGTGCTTCTTGGAAGCATCCACCCTATCTCTAGGGTCGTGGACACTTATGAGCTCTAGGGTTTGCTCTTGAGGTTGATTTTTGGGATAGTGGCAACAAGCTTCCGAAAGGAAAATTGAAGCTCCCATTCACCCCCCCTCTGGTCACTTTCTGGTAGCACTCTCGGTCCTTCACACAACCGGCTGCGTGCCATCAGGCAAAAGGCGGACGAAGCGAGGGAGCAGCTTCGCCGGATGGAGGAGTCCCTCGCGGCAGCTGAGGCCGAAGCCGAGGGTTGGAATGATAGGGAAGTGCCACCACCACAAGAGGGGAATGTTGAGCAGGATCAGGGCAACGCGCGTCACCCACCACCACCTCCGCCACCACCAAATCACCCAAACAACCCACACCCCGAGAGACCACCAAATTTTTGCCAACTTTACCCAGATGAGAGAGAGCCAAACCTTCGCAACTAGCGGAGGGCCCAACAACACCAAATGCCATATGACCCAAGATCACCACTTTCCCAGATACTGCAAACCCAACCCTGGCCACTGTGCTACAATCCACAAAATTTGCCCCGTTATGATAGACTTACCGACCCTCGCCAGTTCATAATGAGTTATGAAGCAGCAGTTGCCGCAGCAGGGGGAGATGAATCAACAATGGTGAAGTCCTTCGTAATCATCCTTCGTGACATCGTGTAGACATGGTACAACAACCTACGCCTTGGAACTATGGATTCCTGGGCCAACCTCAGAGATAGGCTCTGCACAAACTTCAAGGGTATCACAACAGCCCCATCATATTGAGCTGTTCAACTGCAAACAAGACGAGCGCGAACCTCTGCAAGATTACTGGCGAAGGTTCATCCAAATCAAAGCAAGAACTCCAGGGATATCTGACGAAGCTGTAATCCTTGCAGCCGTAAGCGGTCTGCGCCCAGGCCCCTGCTCCTCGAAGTTTGCTAGGAAGCCGACAAACACAATCGAAGAACTACATGAGCCAATGGAAAGATACTGTAGAGCGGACATGGATTTCAGGGCAAAGTCCAATGCTCGAAGGGCACAACAAAAACCACAATCAAGGCCCCAAACGAGAGAAAACAACCCTCGCCAAGATCAAAGTAACATTGGCGCAATCAACAAAGCAGGCCCACTCGAAGACCAAAGAAGGGGCACTCAGCCTTCGGGCAACCAAAATCTGCAAGGATTCCCACCTCCGCCTGACCAAAGAAACCAACAGAAGGATCCCGCGAAAATGTATTGCCATTTTTGTGGTCCAGGAAAGGGTCATACCACCAAACAATGTGAGTGCTTCGCCAAGGGAAAGGAATACCAGGAATCCAAAAGGGCCGCATCGGCAGAAAACCGAACCATCAACCATACCAGAAAGCCAAATTTCAACCCAACCCATCCTCCATACCAGTACACCCCAATAAACTATGGCCTACCTTCGCACCAACCTTTCTACGCACATCACCCCCACTACAATCATACCCCATACCATCCAACAACCATTCCTCAATGCCAAAACACACCATACACCATTTCAAATCCAGCAACCCCTCAAACCCAAACCAACCAACAAGCAAGCAACACTTTGCCACCACCGCCCCCAATACCAGCATTGCCAGCACCCCAACCTGTCAAAGCCGAGTCCCAAACCCAAACAACTTTCAACAACCCAACATCAACCTTTGGCGTAATCCTTGCCATCACTGGGGGCTCCAATGAAGATCATGGCAACAAAAGGCAGAGGAAAGAACATGCCAGAAGAGTGCACCATGTAGCTGTCGAAGGACCACACAAGTTTGGGCGATGGTCCCATATCCCAATAACCTTTGATTCTGGCGACATGAAGTTAAGAGATTACCCTCACACCAACGCCATGGTAATCGAAACCAATCTTGCAGGATGGACTGTCACCAAAATTCTGGTTGACACAGGAAGCTCCACGGATATTTTGTTCGCCTCAACCTTCGACAACATGAAGCTTGACAGAAACCTCCTGCAACCTGCTGGCAATCCCCTATACGGCTTCAGCGGTCAGCAAGTAAGAGCAATCGGGAAAATTTCTTTGCCCGTAACCTTCGGAGACCAAGTGAACTGCAGAACAGAACACATAACCTTCGATGTAGTTGACATGTTCTATCCTTACAATGCAATTTTTGGTCGAGGGGTCACCAATGTCTTCAATGCGGTCATCCATCCTGCATACCTTTGCATGAAGCTTCCTGCTCCGAAGGGAGTCGTTGCAGTGTATGGAGATCAAGATGTTGCAAGAGCTGCCGAGGGAACAGCAGCACCTGGGCAACGCAATGTGCACAATTTAACAAACCATCAAACGACAAATCTCTGTAGCGAAGGTGAATCAAACAGCGACCAAAGAAGAGCAACACCCAAAGAGGAAACCAAAGCAGTACAGCTTTTTGAAGGCAACTCCGAAAGCAAAGTAGTCATCTCAGCCCACCTTGACACCCAGAAAGAAAACAACCTCATTCGTTTTCTCAAAGAAAACTCAGACACCTTCGCTTGGTCTGCGGAGGATCTCAAGGGAGTTAATAGATCCTTGATTGAGCACAGCCTCAACATAAAGCAAGGATATCGTCCAATTAAACATTAGCTCCGCAAAATGTCAGAGGAAAGGAAAGAGGCAGTGAGGGCAGAAGTAAAAAGACTCTTGGATGCAGGGGTCATCCGCCCAGTCAAGTATCCATCATGCCTCTCAAATGTGGTCCTAGTCCAGAAAAAGAACAAAAAATGGAGAATGTGTGTAGATTTCACATGCTTAAACAAAGCTTGCCCGAAGGATGATTTCCCTCTACCAAACATAAGCACCTTGGTAGATAGAGCAACCGGTTGTCAGATGCTTTCTCTCCTTGACTGTTTCTCGAGATATCATCAAATCTGGATGAATGAGGACGACGAAGAAAAAACAAGCTTTATCACACCCTCGGGTACATTTTGCTTCTAGAGAATGGCAGAAGGTCTAAGAAATGCAGGTTCTACCTTCACTCGCATGACGTCCGAGGTTTTCAAAGATGAGCATGCCATCTCCGCCTACGTCGATGATCTGATAGTACAAAGTCAACAAAAAGAAAATCACATATCAGATCTAGCAAGAGTATTCAACAACCTCCGGTCTGCCGGGTTGAAGTTGAACCCCGAAAAATGTGTTTTTGGAGTCAGCGAAGGATAACTGCTAGGTTGTATTGTCTCCGCAAGAGGGATCGAAGCCAACCCAGAAAAAATTGACGCCATCATTAACATGGAACCTCCAACGACCAAAAAGGCAGCTGAGCGATTGTCAGGGCGCTTAGCAGCACTTAGCAGGTTCATCTCCAGATCAGCTGAGCGAGGGTTACCCTTCTTTGAAACCTTGAGAAGCACCGCTCTATTTAATTGGGGACCTCGGCAGCAGAAAGCTTTCGAGGATTTGAAAAAGTATCTCACCAACTTGACCGTCTTGACCAACCCTAGCAAAGGGGACCTGCTACTACTGTACGTCGCAGCTTCGCCTCATGCAGCCAGCGCAGTGCTGATCAAAGAGCTGCACGAAAACAACAAAACCAGGCAGGCCCCAATCTACTATGTGTCAGAAACCCTCGAGGGTCCCAAACGAAACTATTCAGAGCTCGAAAAAATAGCCTACACTATGGTCATGGCTTCAAGAAAGCTTAAACACTACTTCCAGGCACACGAAATCCAAGTACCATCAGCTTACCCTCTTGAAAACATTTTCAAGAACAACGAAGCAGTCGGCAGAATTGCAAAATGGGCTGTCGAACTGAACAGTTACACCATAACCTTTGTGGGAAGAACAACGATCAAATCGCAGGCTTTAGCATATTTCATAGCTGAATGGACTCCGGACCCTCGCGGAGAAGGAGTCGAAACAGATCCATTTTGGACAGTGTATGTCGACGGAGCCTGGGGAGCAGCCGGAGCAGGAGCCTCGGCCATCCTAGTTTCATCATCCGGGTCGAAGCTAAGATACGCAAAAAGACTCGACTTCAAGTGCACAAACAATTCTGCAGAATATGAAGCTGTAATACTGGCACTTTCAAGGCTTTGAGCATTATCAGTTCGAAGGGCGGTCATCAACACAGACTCCCAAGTCATCGCGGGTCATATCGAGAAAAATTACAAAGCAAAAGATTTAGAGCTGCAAAAGTACTTATAATATGTCCGAAGGTTAGAATCTTTCTTCCTCAGCATAACAGTGAAAGCAATACTGAGGTCCAAAAACAGCGAGGTAGACAATCTGGCCAAAGCAGTAGCACAACAACTACAGTTGCCCCCAGACGTGTTTTACAAAATAGTAACACAATTAGCTATCAAAGCCTCTGAAAAAACAGCGAAGCTGATCAATGCAATTCACAACGAAGATTGGAGAGCTCCAATCATGGCCTATATCAACGGGTTACACGAGCCCGATTCCAAAGAGGAAGAAAATAGGCTCAGCCAAAGAGCTCGAGGATATAAAATAATGGACAACACTCTGTTCAAGGCCTCGGTGACCTCCCCATGGCTAAAATGCGTGTCACAGGATCAAGGAAAGGACATACTCCAGCTCATCCACGAAGGTATCTGTGGCTCTCACAACGGCCCAAGGGCACTAGTTGGAAAACTTTCCGTCAAAGCTTCTTTTGGCCAACAGCATTACGAGACGCAGAAGATATCGTCAAGCATTGCGAAGGTTGCCAACTAACAGCCAAAACACAAAACGCCCCAGGTGCCCCCAACAACTTTGATATGCCCAACATGGCCTTTGCAAAGATGGGCAATGGATCTGGTCGGTCCCTTACCAGCAGCTCCAGGAAACCTCCGCTATGCAGTGGTAGCCGTGGAGTACTTTATGAAGTGGATTGAAACAAGACCATTGGCATCCATCACTTCCCTAGCCGTGAAGAAGTTTTTCTGGCAGCAAATAGTTTGTCGTTTTGGAGTTCCCAAACATCTAACCATCGATAATGGCACTCAGTTTGACAGTGAGGTTTTCAAGGAATTCTGCGCTCAAATTGGTACAACCTTGTGCTTCGCCTCAGTCCGACATCCTCAATCAAATGGCCTCGTTGAAAGAGCTAATGCAACAATTTTTCAAGCAATATCCAAAAAACTCCAAGGCAGGCCCAAGGGAAAGTGGGCGGAAGAGCTAACCTTGGTCACCTGGTCCCATAACACTTCAGAATGCAGAGCTACCAAGTTCACACCTTTTAGGCTCCTCTTTGGGGAAGAAGCTGTGTTACCAGAAGAAGTGAAATATGGATCTCTCAGAACAACCCTCGAATCAGATGAACAAAACCAGCTGGTAGACAAAGATTTGCTCGAGAAAACAAGATGCAGTGCAGTGCACAACCTTCGCAAGTATCAAGAGGAAACCAAAAAATGGAGAGACAAAAAGGTGAGAATCAAAGACTTGAAGCAGGGCGACCTCGTCCTCATTCAGAAACAAAACGCCAACATGGCAGGAAAATTTCAACCAAAATGGAAGGGACCATACCTGATAACAGAATTCCATCGTCCAGGGTCCTATCATCTCTCTGATAGCGAAGCAAACCGCCTGCCACACACCTGGAATGTTGACGACCTTCGCAAATACTATCCATAGCGGAGCCTTAGCGAGCTCTCGCAACATGTAATTTGTTTTTCTCCTTTGTCTTTTTTCAGTACCATGCTAGTGACAAAAACAAAGGAGCTGCACTCTTTTTCCTTACGAAGGGGCGTAAGGTTTTTTAACGAGGCAGCATCCAAATCCTTAATACAAGCAACAACCCCCAAAACAAAAAACTCGGATTTTTTCTTTTCCTCCATAAGCATCGAAAAAAGAAACTCTTCATCAAGAGCGCTCATAATCGATGAAAACCCCCGAAGATTGCTTTGAAACACAAACATTTTGAAACTCACTTGTAAAGCAAACTTTACCTCCACCTAGAACAAGGGGAGGCACGAAGTCAAAAAATGCAAGTACCCTCGCAAAAATGCCAGGGGCTTGTAAAGCAAACTTCACCTCCACCTAGAAAAAGGGGAGGCGCGAAGTCCAAAAAATGCAAGTACCCTCGCAAAAACGCCAGGGGCTTGTAAAGCAAACTTCACCTCCACCTAGAACAAGGGGAGGCGCGAAGTCCAAAAAAGTGCATATACCCTCGCAAAAACACCAGGTGCTTGTAAAGCAAGCTTCACCTCCACCGTAGACGAGGGGAGGCGTGAAGTCCCAAAAACGCAAGAACCCTCACAAAAACGTCAGGGGCTTGCGATGCGCCAGGGGCTTGCGATGCAAACTTGCAACTACACCTCATACAAGGAGAGGCGCCAAGTTATGAAAGATCAAGTACCCTCGCAAAAATGCAAGGGGCTTGCGAAGCAAACTTCACCTCCACCTTAGACGAGGGGAGGCGCGAAGCCCCAAAAGATCAAGTACCCTCGCAAAAACGCAAGGGGCTTGCAAAGCAAACTTCACCTCCACCGTAGACGAGTGGAGGCGCGAAGCCCCAAAAAGTCGAGCACCCTCGCAA
Source organism: Coix lacryma-jobi var. lacryma-jobi (assembly GCA_009763385.1). Lineage (NCBI taxonomy): Eukaryota > Viridiplantae > Streptophyta > Magnoliopsida > Poales > Poaceae > Coix > Coix lacryma-jobi. The sequence continues at coordinate 113,608,342 of CM019830.1, read as the reverse complement.
ACATGCAAGGGGCGTGCAAAGCAAACATCACTTACCTTTTTACAAACATCAAAAGCGAGCCTCGCTAAAAAGAAAAGGGGGCGTCGCTGTTTTCCTAAACAACTTACACAAACGCTAAGCAAGCCTCGCTAAAAAGAAAGGGGGCATCGCTGTTTTCCTAAACAGCTTACATAAACGCTAAGCGAGCCTCGCTAAAAAGAAAAGGGGGCGTCGCTTTTCCTAAACAACTTACATAAATGCTAAGCGAGCCTCGCTAAAAAGAAAGGGGGCGTCACTGTTTTCCTAAACATCTTACATAAACGCTAAGCGAGCCTCGCTAAAAAGAAAGGGGGCGTCGTTGTTTTCCTAAACAGCTTACATAAACGCTAAGTGAGCCTCGCTGGGGGCGTCGCTGTTTTCCCAAACAGTTTACATAAACATCAAAAGCGAGCCTCACCAAAAAGACAACGAAGGTCAAATGTCATTCATAGTCAAATTCCAAAAATGAGCCACAACGGAACAAATCAATCTTACAACTTCTTCGTATAAGTACAAATTCTCCACAGTATGCTACACATGTTCTAAAGAGTACAAAGTTACAGGACATCTTCACCATTTCGAATCAACATTACATCTTCACAACCCTCGTAACCCACTTCAAAATCCATTTCTATCGGGACAATAGGTCCCCATAGCAAAGGAGCCGCAGGCACAATTGGAAGCTCCCCGGACAACACCCTCGCCCGGTACATATACCTACAATCTACGTCACTAATTTCTGAAGGCTCCTCCTTCGGAATTACAAGAGAATCGTCTGGACCCAGATCAAGGTTGCTACGCCCAAACAAAAAGTCCAGAGCCGTGTTCTCATCGATGTCATCATCAACAGTAGGCTGCGAAGTAGAACCAAACAAAAAACACGTAGCTTGCCAATCCGTGTAATCCGCGTCACGCCAAAAATAGCTCGATCGGCTATTCTTCAAATCATACCTTCGCACATTCGACCACCAAAAACGTTTGAAAGACAGCGAAGGATGTTTGAGCTTCGCCCGAGCCCATGATTCGCCAGTTATAAAAGTATCCTGATAGTTTAACGTGAGAGGCGTCACATCAAACACCTCAAGCACGGTTCCATCAGAAACCTGCATCGTCAAAATAGCCAAACAAAATCTCAGTTTTACATCACCATCTTCCCCTCGCAAAATATTACAAAATGACCCCTTTGTCCAACCATTCCCCGTATCTCACACCTGCTTGGGATCCTCTTGCCGCTCCGTTTCCACCTCGCCAGTTGTAGCAGCCTCCGCCGTAGTTTGGTCAGCAGCAGATGCTTTGACCGTTTCTTCTATAGCACTTTCTTTGGCAGCTGAAGCTTGTTCGATCGAGGGAGCCGCTTCAACCGGTGGAACCTCCGTAGGGCTGCGCACCGGTACATCTCGAGAACACCCCAGAACATCTTCATTCAACGACGGTGAGGGTAGCGCCTCCTTTCGAGCCAACAAAAAGTATACATCAGCGAAACATTTTAACAACTTCAAACAAAAACATCACAAATGACTAACAAGCTTAAAACGAAAAGTCTTGCGCATCTCCTACCTGACGGGTTGCTTCAGCGGCCTCCTCAAAAGCTAGGGCTCGACCCCCGCTAGCCATCCAAAACCTGCGCAAAAATCTCATCGCACAGTTGCGGACTTCGGCATCATCAACCTTCAGAGCTCGCACTTCCTTGATGGTCGGGAAAACATGGCTAGGCCGCTTAATCTTGCGAAGGTGCTCGCAATCAGCTTGGCGCAGAGTACCGGCCATGGCCAAAGCTCCAGCGTAGCCCCCAAAGTCGACTGCGTTACCAACCAATGAGCTGAAAATATCAAGCTCATTAGAAAGCCAACCTTCGAAGGCCTCCGCGTTAGCAGCAGGAAGCGGCTCCCCAGCGGAGCCGCCAGCTTCAGTCAAGCAAGCATCAACTTTATCTTTAATCTTTCCCATACTTTTCTGCCACACCTCAGTTTGAGTAGCCAACTGTTGACACTCCTTAATGGAATCACTCTAAGAATGAGCCACATAAAATAATAATCTAGCGAAAGCACTAAAGAGTGTACGGGACACTACTAACTTCACTTAATGTCAAGTTGTCATCCCCAACATGAAGCTAGCAATGTAATTATATCCGGGCACTGGATTTAAAGATAAATATTTACCCGCAAGCGCACAGATAAACATACCCGTTGTAGAAACATTTCACCCAAGCTAGTCTCAGGTATCGTTATTTATATTTAGCCTAGAGACTAATCAATTCAAGATATGATGGTAATGTAAGGACTTAACAGCATTTAATATGGCACACACTTATAATAAAGCAGATAACACACTAATTACTTTGAACAGGAATAAGGTTATAGAGTAAATGATATGATAAATAATTGATAAAGGATAGCAGAGATCAGATCAATCAAGGATAAACTTAGAACAGTACTGCCTAGCAAGTGATGATTAGAACAGGTATTAATAAGGAACATTCCTAAGTTATTCTAATTACAAGTCATAGCATACATTGATTAGTGCAATTATATTTGGCAATCATTGGCTAGGTCACATCATATTTATAATCAAGAGGCAACTCCATAGTTAAGGTGTCAAACAAAGTAACCCTTAAACCATGAGTTAACTGAGCCATACTGAACACTATATTCGGGAGGTGGAATACAGAGGACTCAACAGGTCTGTCACACCCGCGATCTACCACTCTATCCAGAACATAGGACGCATTCGCAGATAAATAATGTATAGGCACCACGCCTACACAGCATTTATCACCCACCCGTTGTACTTTAAGATGAGCGCTATACGAACATGAGTATAAGCATAAAGGTGAACTATCTATGCCAAATATATAATCAAAGCAGACTATAAGCATTATAACTAAGAATATAATCATTGATGTCTTAATCATATCAATTGTATTGCTATCTAGAACACAATGATGAACAATAAGGTGAATTAGATCATCGAGAAGAAATAAAGTACGAACTAGAACATGAACTAGAACAAGATTATGAACTAGAGGATGAACTAGACGATGAACATGAACTAGACGATGAACTAGAACATAAACAATGAAGAACAATGATAAACTAGAAGAGCAATTATGAAATAGATCCATAATGTTAATACAAGAGAGAAGATCTTGGGTTTACCGAGCCTTCTCGTGACTAGATCAGGAATCCAAGCGAAGCTTGCCTCCTCTAATCCTATTCTATCTACTAATCTAGGTGGATGTAGTCCTAAAGCCTCCGATTGATCTCCTTCTGATTGATCTAACCCTGATGAATGTATTGCCTCATGCCCGATTGCCCTGGAGAGGGGGGTCAGGGGCTGTTTATATAGCCCTGGGCAATGAACCGTGGCCCTTGGATCAAACCGACTTAAGGTACGGTCGAGATGCATTCTAGAGGTCGGTGGAAGTAGCTTGCAGAAGACGGAGGCGCGGGGCCTCTGTGGCTGACCGACCGGTGGGCCCTATGGGACCGGTCGGTCCCACAGGTCGGCCTCGGGTGGTGTCCTTCCTTGTGGTGTCTTCTTACGTCCTCTGGAGTCTTCTAGAAGTATCCCGACGTGGCGGTTGCGTTATCTCCCGATGGTTTCCTTCTATGGGAAGCTATCGGTGCCGATTTCCTAGTTTAGTCCCTGCAGAATCATAACTCACCAAAACTCGTGGAATATTGTCAGTTGAAACCCTAAACCTTTGTTGGTGATCAAATTCTTGCCCTTTTCTTATTTATTTATCCCTTAATTATGATAGATAACCAGTGTCAACAACTCCCCCAAGCTTACCTTTTGCTAGTCCCTTAGCAAACATTCATGACGAATCTGGAACGGCTACAATGCCTTCACACTTTAAAGGTACATATGTTCAAAAATCTTCCCTTGGTTTAGAGTTAACTATTCTGACTTTCTCATATTACCTTTGACTATGGAGCTTTTGCCTTCACCTGGGTCTTTAAACAATTGAAAGATAGAACAATCAAGTTAAGCATTGTATCTCTAACTCTTTGATCAACGTTCATTCTGGAGTTTAAATATATTTTCAAAATGAAAATCAGAGATTCCACTGTATGACACTCTCAAATCGCTCTTTTATATTTTATGATTCCTTACTGATGCAATTTTCCTTCCTTTCTAAAAATATATATCTGGAGCTTTAAGAAGTGAAAAGCATATCTTACCAAGTCAAAGTTCAAAGTTTAGGAAGAAAGATATCATACTCATAGATCAAGACTTTAGAACATTTAAAATTTGTCATCTCTTGCTGGCATATTGAAATTAGAGGGACCATGGGCTATCATTCTTTTTTCTCATATTTTTATCATAACTCTTTTTCTCTCTCTCTCTTTTTCTTTTTGAGGTAGTCGGACACTTGTCCCTTTTTATTTCCTCCTTTTATACTTTTGCATAGCCCATGCCTCTAACACAATACTACTTCGGAAGAGTGAATCTTTTAATAAAACACTCTTGATCTCTAGAGCATGATAAATTTCTCAACCATAACTAAAAACTTAGAACAAAGTAAGTAGCCTTATCTTAAGATCATATTAATGGCTCTGGGTAGGAATTCATGTTATGTCATACAGGATCTCATCATGTGTTTTTAATCTTTCTAAAGTGTAAATCTCCATAACTCTAGTATCTCTAGGAATTAGATAAATAACAGCTCAAACCTTTTTATATCATATCTCAAAATTATCTAGACTTTAGATCAAGTATTTGCCATCCACAGGTTTTAGGTTCAGAGTTTATTCAGAACAACTTTGTCCAAAACTCAAGAAAATTTAAGTTTAAACACTAGGTACTTAAAAAGAGACAGAGCAATTGTTCATCATTTTTATTATGAGCAAAATTAAGTTTTTATCCACCTAGACATTTATTCATTATATAATATCTTTATTTGGTTTTGTAATAGTTATTCATCTTTTTAGGGGTTTCTATATTTATTGACCTGATCTAACTAAATCGAACTAATAGTAATAGATAAAAAGCCGTGATACTTATCGTGATAACTGAGGGTGCTCTCCCCCAAGCTGGATCTTGACGAGGTCTTTTTCTCCAGAAGTCGAGTAGACCATTATTGGGTTGAGTCCTTCTCTTTTTCTCTTCCTGCTGAATTCAAAGATATACAACACAACTAGTGGAACTTTGATTAAGCGTTAGTAATAAATATTTCTCCATTTGTCTAGTTGTCTTAAAGCTCTTAAAATTATTTATGTTCTTCCTTTCCACTAAGCAGAGTTTCAGCAGTGTTGAATAGTATCTCTTTTTAGAATTTTTTTATGGATGTATGCAATGCAGAAGTAGATATGCAAATGTATATCTATTTATTTTTATGCCTCCACAGAAAGTGTACTACTCTCATGGGCTTAGAGTTTCCATATTTTATTTTATTTTATTTTTTAATGTAGATATGATTGCTAGGAAGTAAATATGATACTAAAAGTAAAATGATCATGCTTTATCTAATTATGCAATGATGAATTTAATGTTAATGATTATGGATAACTACCGAGTTACCTTCCGGCGAGGATTCGACGTTTATAGTCTATCGAATAAGACTCCTTGTACGCTCTTTATTCTTCCTTGGGTGTATCAGTGGATCCTAAGGAGGACCTCGATGATTGCACGTCAATAGAACTCTCTTTCTTTTTCCATACTTGTTTGACTGGTGGACTTGTCTCTTTTACTTCTTCGTCCTTCATTTCCTTTAATGGGACATCTTCACTTCTGGTAACTTCTCCTTCATAGTCAGCCCATCCATCCTTGATTTGTCGACTCTTGTTGCGTTGGGATGCGCGGCGTCTCCTTCTTGAGTGGTTCTTCTTTTCCTGTACATTAGTGGCATAACTATTGAAGTAACAACGTACCTTCTCCCTGAAGAACTAGAAGTGGATCTCTCCAGATCTCATGTAGATGATGGTGCCAGTGGTGTTGAGGAAGGGTCTTCCTAGGATGATGTGAATGTCGTCTTCTTTACCCATATCTAGTACTAAGAAGTCGGTGGGAACATAGTGGTTTTTAATTTGGATCATTACGTCCTTCACTATTCCCTCTGGAAATCGATAAGTTTGGTCCGCCATCTGCAGCTGCACATATGTCGTAGCCTCCTGTGTTTCCTCCCGGGATTTCTTAACTTTTTCTAAAGCACTTTTAAGCTCTATCTCTTTGTTTTCTAAACCTCGCCGGAGATCTTTATTCTCTTTCTCAACCTCGGCCAACCGTTTTCTTAGGTAATCATGATTGTAACCCGCCCTTCGGCACACAGAGCGATTCAGAAGCATCAACTCAGCTAACTTAACATCAATATCATCATGAAGCTCGCCCAACGGTTGGTTGGCCAGTCGAAGCTCAGCCTCTGGCACACAAACTCGACCAAACACACGACCAAGGAAACGCCTTTCCTCCGGAGCGCATTGCAAGTGGCACTCTCAAAGGTCCGGACTCGTAAAAAGCTCCGTCGCCGGATCCAAAACCTCAATCTTCTTGGCAAAGTAAGGAAGGCTAGAACGACTAGCTTCGCCATATGGCCTTTTACCGGGGTTTGTTCTGATTCAAGGCTACCGGCCACCTCAAAACTGCCAACCCAAATATGCGAACCTGCAAACTCGGGCACCGACCCTCGCTCGGGGCTCTCAGGCTCGAGGTCCCGGAGTATCTCATCAACACTACGTGCATCTGTCGCATCAGCGCTAGATGAAACAACTGCCTTCCCACGGTCATCACCAATGGACACCTCATTGTCTGAGTCGCCCTCGTCACCGGAGGTGTCGCTAACCTCATCAGATGAATCATCCTCAGTATCGGCCTCTTTCTCGGCTTCTTTCTCTTCCTCCTTTTCATCGCCATCGGAGGCACCTTCGTCGTCTGAAATCTGAATCCGAGCTCCAATCCCGCCAACGCGCGGTACACGACCTCCGACCTTAGCAATAGCTCGGCCACCCGATACAACGGCCGAAGAAGAGGAACTGCCGGCAACGCCAGACGCCACAGCAACCTTCGTCGCCAGTGTTTTCACTCGGCCGCCACCAGTGCCGCCGCGGCCTCGACCACGACCTCTCTTCGGCGGTGCGGCAACCTCTTTCTCCTCCGCGGATGCGCGTTTCCTCTTTTTCGGCGCATCCTCGCTCGAAGGTGCAGGCCAATCAGGGTACGTGATCCCGAACATGTCGAAGAGCCTGTTGACTCGACCACCGCTCCCCACAGCACTATGAATGGCCTTAACCTCGAGGGTCGACAACTTTCCGACAAGATTCTCAACCGTTTGCTGAACCCGCCTTAGAACAGCTTCGACGCCGGCTTTCCGACTCGGAAATTTCCTGAGAGTATTCTCCCAGATCTTGTTCAAATCCAGTTTCGGCTTCTTCAAACCCCTCGCCTCATAGGCAGAGTCGTCCTCAACCACGAACCATGCTTGCCTCTGACTTAGGGGCCAAACCTTAGCGCAGCAATACTCCTCAATCAGGTCGCGAGCGGACTGTGAGCGGGCGATAACCCTCAAGCAATCAACGGCCGCCTGTGCTTCCACAGACATCGAAGCTTCAGCGGTCACATCACCGAGCGGTGGAAGTTCACCGCAAAGGTCATCAGCTCCGCTTAGCTTGTAGTAGAAACAATGCTCCTGCCACCCACTCGCCCACTTATTTTTCTAGGCTTGCACTGGAAGCTCCGAGCCAGCCCGATGGCAAAAGGTGTACGCTGCAAACTGACCAAGACTAATATTACCTTCGCTGTTAGTAATATTCCTCGGCTGCATGTGGACACGGTGAGTCCGCACAAAACCTTCGACATGTGGAACCACACCCTGAGAGCGGCAAGCCCACACGAAAATGGACAACTTCGTAAAGCACGAAGGCGTCAGCTGATGGAACTTCAATTTAAAACGCTGAAGCACCGAGATTACAAATGAAGTCGTCGGAAATCGCAGACCAGCTTCAAAGAACTCTTCAAATACAACAATTGTTGGGGGAAAGGACCCTCGACAGAAGCGCCGCCCGAACTGGTGCTCAAAATCAGCCCTCGCGTAACGCCTGGCGTGCTTGCGGGGTCTCTCTACCATCGGAGGCCACTACCCTGACCCCCGAATGCGGGATCAACCCTCGCTCTCTTGCTGTGTTCCCGTGCAGGTCTGAGGCGATGGGCGCACTGCAGGAAACCTTCGCTGACCGTCGACACCACCTTCGCTTGGAGCAAGGGTCCAGGCAAGCAGCAAGCGTGTTCACTTGCCTCTCCCGGGAGGCAAATGCAGCCGGAGGTGAGCGCGGCCGAAGGTCAAGACCGCCGCACCTCTCCCCGAAGGTGAACAGGGGGCCAGGTGGCGGCGCGCCGGGGTGTGACCGATTAGGGCTTCCGCTCCAGCTGTGTGTTTACGCTTCTGCCCTTCCTCCCTGCGCGGAGGCGAGGAATCTTTGCTGTACCCTTTTGTAATTTGGCCCGTACCCCTTGGCATTCCCTATAAATACCAAGGGGATGAACAGTGTAAACGACGACTTTTTGGGAATTCGAGCACTTTCCACTTCCGTTTCACCTTCGCTACCGCATCCGACGCTTGGTCACCTTCGCTCCTTCCCCTGCACAAGTGCGGAGGTTGGGCAAGTGTGCTCCCAACAGTTTGGCGCCGTCCGTGGGGAGCACAGTCTGAAATGGCGGGAAACAGGAGAGCACCTTCGGCGAGGGACCAGCGCGTTGCTAGAGAGGCGGCAGCGGTGGTCCCGCCTGCTGAGGAAATTGCACAACCCTCGGGAGGAGAAAATGTCACCCCGGAACCCCAATCCCTGGGCCCCCAGGCCCGAGTGGCGACACAGCCGCACCCACACACTTCGGGAGAAGGAGAAGGGGAAGAAGAAGAGGTGGGCCTCGAGGCCCTTGAAAGGCTCGAAGCTGAGCTGCAAGAGAAGAAGAGGCGCCTGGAACAGCTTGAGAGGCACAACCGACTACGCTCAATCAGACAGAGGGCAGACGAGGCCAGGGAGCAGCTTCGCCGCATGGAGGAGTCCCTCGCCGCGGCAGAAGCCGAAGCCGAGGGCTGGAACAATGAGGAGATACCCCCGTTGCGAGAGGGGAATGAGGAGCCAAATCAAGACAACCTTCGTCACCACCCACCACCCCCACCACCACCAGTACACCCAGAGCCATATCTTGTGAGACACCCAAACCTCCGCCAACTCTACCCAGATGAGAGAGAGCAAAACCTTCGCATTCAGCGAAGGCATCAACAACACCAAATGCCATACGATCCAAAGTCACCACTCTCCCAAACACTCCAAACCCAGCCCTGGCCACCTTGCTATAATCCGCAAAACCTACCTCGCTATGATGGACTTTCCGACCCTCGCCAGTTCATCATGAGCTATGAAGCAGCGGTTGCCGCAGCAGGCGGTGACGAATCAACAATGGCCAAATCCTTTGTCATCATTCTGCGAGACATCGCACAAACTTGGTACAGCAACCTTCGCCCCGGAACTGTGGATTCCTGGGCCTGCCTCAGAGACAAGCTGTGTACAAACTTCAAGGGCATCACTCCAGCCCCGTTAAACCCCATCGAGCTATTCAACTGCAAGCAAGAGGAACGCGAGCCGCTCCAAGATTACTGGCGAAGGTTCATTCAAATCAGAACGAGGACCCCCGGGATATCTGACGAGGCTGTCATCCTCGCTGCAGTCAGTGGTCTGCGCCCAGGACCATGCTCCTCAAAATTTGCCAGAAAACCGGCAAACTCGATCGAGGAGTTGCATGAAACAATGGAAAGATACTGTAGAGCTGATATGGATTTCAGGGCAAAGTCCGACGCTCGGAGGTCTCAGCAGAGGCCACAGCCGAGGCCTCAACCGAGAGAAAGCAACCCTCGCCAAGAGCAAAGCAACGTTGGTGCGATCAACAAAGCAACAAGCTATGAACATCAAACACGGGACGCTCATCACCCGAGCAGCCAAGCCCCGCAGGCTTTGCCACCTCCGCCGAACCAGCGCTACCAGCAGCGAGATCCTGCCAAAATGTATTGTCACTTCTGCGGAATGGGAAAGGGGCACACAACAAAGCAATGCGAATGCTTCGCCAAAGGAAAAGAATTCCAGGAATCCAGGAAACCTGCCATGTCAGACCCCCGAACCATAAACCACACAAGGAAACCAAGCTTCCACCCACCAAACCCAACATACCACTATACCCCCATAAACTACGGCCTACCTTCGCAACAACCCCCCTACACCCACCACCCACTCTACAACCAAACCCATTATCAGCCACCCACCACCCCACAACGCCAAAATCCACCTTACACAGTCACATACCCAGCTACCCCGCAAAACCAAATTCCAACAACCCACCAAGCCACCAGCGCCCTGCCACCACCACCGCCGATCCCCGCGTTACCAGCACCACAACCTGTGAAAGCCGAAGGCTCGAACCAAACAACCATCAACAATCCAACATCGACCTTCGGTGTCATTCTAGCTATCACCGGAGGCTCAAACGAAGACCATGGCAACAAACGGCAGAGGAAGGAACATGCCAGACGCGTTCACCACGTGGCCGTCGAAGGACCACATAAATTCGGTCGCTGGTCTCACATCCCCATAACCTTCGATTCCAGTGACATGAAGCTAAGAGATTACCCTCACACAGATGCCATGGTGATCGAAACCAACCTCGCTGGGTGGACCGTCACCAAAATACTGGTCGATACAGGAAGCTCCGCTGACATCTTGTTCGCTTCAACCTTCGACAGCATGAAGCTTGACAGAAATCTTCTGCAACCGGCCGACAACCCCCTATACGGTTTCGGTGGTCAACAAGTAAGAGCCGTCGGGAAAATTTCTCTGCCCGTAACCTTCGGCGACCAAATCAACTGCAGGACGGAACACATAACATTTGATGTCGTCGACATGTTCTACCCATACAATGCCATTTTTGGCCCGCTGAAGGACATTGCAAGGACAGCTGAAGGGAACGTCGCTCCGGGGCAACGCAATGTACATAATTTGTCAAAACCTCAAACCCCCGGTATCAGCGTCGAAGGCGAGGCCTGCAATGACAGAGTGAAGGCGGCGCCAAAGGACGAAACCAAACAAGTCCAACTCTTCGAGGGTAATGGAGAAAGAAAGGTGATCATCTCAGCCAATCTAGACCCTCGATCAGAAGGCAACCTCGTCACCTTCCTCAGAGAAAATTCCGACACCTTCGCTTGGTCCGCCGAAGACCTAAAAGGAGTCAACAGATCAATGATCGAGCATAGCCTGAACATCAAGACAGGTTATCGCCCAATCAAACAAAAGCTTCGCAAGATGTCAGAAGAAAGAAAGGAGGCAGCGAAGGCTGAGGTAAAAAGGCTTCTGGACGCAGGCGTCATTCGCCCAGTCAAATACCCAACTTGGCTCTCAAATGTGGTCCTAGTCCAAAAGAAGAATAAAAAATGGCGAATGTGCGTCGACTTCACTTGCTTGAACAAAGCCTGTCCGAAGGATGACTTCCCCCTCCCAAACATAAGCACCCTGGTCGACAGAGCGGCAGGCTGCCAAATGCTATCCCTCCTCGATTGCTTCTCAGGCTATCACCAAATCTGGATGAACGAAGAAGACGAAGAAAAAACAAGCTTTATCACACCCTCGGGCACTTTTTGCTTCCGAAGAATGGCAGAAGGTTTGAAAAATGCAGGCTCAACCTTCGCTCGCATGACCTCCGAAGTTTTCAAGGATGAGCATGCAGTCTCCGCCTATGTCGACGACCTAGTCGTTCAAAGCGAACTAAAAGAGAACCACATTCCAGACCTATCGAGGGTATTCAGCAACCTCCGGTACGCCGGACTGAAACTAAACCCAGAAAAATGTGTTTTCGGGGTAAGCGAAGGCAAGTTGCTAGGTTGCATCGTCTCAGCCAGAGGAATCGAGGCCAACCCTGAGAAGATTGATGCCATCATGAACATGGAACCTCCGACGACCAAGAAAGCAGCTCAGCGCCTGACTGGTCGTTTGGCAGCACTTAGCAGATTCATCTCAAGATCCGCAGAGCGAGGGTTACCATTTTTCGAAACACTCAGAAGCAATGCTCCTTTCCACTGGGGCCCCCAGCAGCAAAAGGCCTTCGAGGAGCTGAAAAAATATCTGACCAGCTTGACTGCCTTAACCAGCCCAAGCAGGGGAGACTTGTTGTTACTCTACGTCGCAGCTTCGCCACACGCTGCAAGCGCAGTCCTCATCAAGGAGCTCCACGAAAACAACAAAACCAGACAAGCCCCAATTTACTATGTTTCAGAAACCCTCGAAGGCCCAAAGAGAAATTATTCGGAGCTTGAGAAAATAGCATACGCCGTCGTCATGGCATCAAGAAAGCTTAAGCACTATTTCCAGGCTCACGAGATACATGTACCTTCGACGTACCCTCTCGAGAGCATTTTCAAAAATAACGAAGCCGTTGGAAGAATAGCAAAATGGGCAGTCGAGCTTAACAGTTATGCTGTAACCTTCGTTGGCAGAACAGCGATCAAATCACAAGTGCTGGCTGATTTCATAGCAGAATGGACACCCGACCCTCGCCCCGGTGAGCTGCAGCAGGACCAGTTTTGGATCGTTTACGTCGACGGGGCCTGGGGTGCAACTGGAGCCGGTGCCTCGGCCATTCTAATCTCGCCCTCCGGGTCGAAGCTGAGATACGCACGAAGGCTGGACTTCAAGTGCACAAACAACTCCGCTGAATATGAGGCTGTGATTCTGGCACTTTCAAGGTTGCGTTCATTATCAGTCCGAAGGGCACTCATCAACACAGACTCTCAAGTCATTGCGGGGCACATTGAAAAGAACTTCAAAGCAAAAGATCCAGAGCTTCAAAAGTATTTTCAATATGTACGAAGGTTAGAATCCTTTTTCCTCGGCATAACCGTAAAAGCAATATCGAGGACTGAAAACAGCGAAGCAGATTGCTTAGCCAAAGCAGCCGCGCAGCAGCTACAGCTCCCTCCGGACGTGTTCTACGAGGTTTCCACTCGGTCAGCCTTCGAAGCTTCCGAGATCAGCATCAAGCTGATCAACACAATTCAGTGCGAGGATTGGAGAGCACCTATCATGGCCTACATCAAAGGACTCCATGAACCCAGCTCCAAAGAGGAAGAGAACAGACTAAAGCAAAGAGTGCGAGGGTACAAGATTATGGATAACACCTTGCTCAAAGCTTCGGTAACCTCACCTTGGCTCAAGTGCGTGTCACAATCCGAAGGTACCGACATTCTCAAACTCATCCACGAAGGTATATGCGGTTCACACAATGGCCCAAGAGCATTAGTAGGAAAGGCTTTCCGGCAAGGTTTCTACTGGCCAACTGCGCTGAGAGACGCTGAAACCATCGTCAAGAAGTGCGAAGGTTGTCAACTGACAGCAAAAAACCAAAACACCCCAGGGGCCCCCACAACCCTCATACGCCCAACCTGGCCCCTACAAAGGTGGGCAATGGATCTCGTGGGCCCATTACCGACGGCCCCGGGGAACCTTCGCTACGCGGTGGTAGCCGTGGAATATTTCACCAAATGGACCGAAACAAGACCGCTGTCCTCCATAACATCCCTCGCAGTAAAAAGGTTTTTCTGGCAGCAGATAGTTTGTCGCTTCGGAGTCCCCCAACATCTAACCGTCGACAATGGCACCCAGTTTGACAGCGAGGTTTTCAAAGAGTTCTGCGCACAAATCGGAACAATTCTATGCTTCGCCTCAGTCCGACACCCGCAGTCCAACGGCCTAGTCGAAAGAGCCAACGCAACAATCTTCCAATCCATATCCAAAAAATTGCAAGGCAGACCCAAAGGCAAATGGGCAGACGAGCTAACTGCAGTCACCTGGTCTCACAATACCTCCGAATGCAGAGCAACCAAGTTCACACCCTTCAAACTTTTGTTTGGCGAAGAAGCCGTGTTACCAGAGGAGCTAAAATTCATCTCACCAAGAACAACCCTCGCAAGTGATGAGCCAGCCATACTAACCGACAAGGACTTGCTAGAAGAAACAAGATGCAGCGCAGTTCACAACCTTCGCAAATATCAGGAAGAGACCAAGAAGTGGAGAGATAAAAAGGTCAGAATCAAGAACCTGCAGAAGGGTGACCTCGTCCTCATCCGTAAACAAAACGCAAGCATGGCGGGAAAGTTCCAGCCTAAGTGGACAGGCCCGTTCCTGATCGCAGAATGCAATCGCCCAGGCTCTTTCCACCTCTCCGACAGCGAAGGTAACATACTACCACACACCTGGAACATCGACGACCTTCGCAAATTCTACCCATAGCGGAGCCTTAGCGAGCCCTCGCGTTATGTAATTTTTGATACTTTTCACGTTATCTACTCATGTATTCAACAAAAACAGGAGCTGCACTCTTTTTCCTTACGAAGGGGCGTAAGGTTTTTTAACGAGGCAGCATCCAAAGCATTAATACAGGCTACAACCCCCAAAAAAGTAAAATCTCTAACCCTCTACGCCCAAACATCGAAAAAGCGGATCTCTTTCAAGAGCGCTACATTCGATGGAAGCCCGCTAAGATTGCTTCGAAAAACATTCCTTTCCTTTTCAAAGCAAACTTCACCTCCGCCTAAGATAAGGGGAGGAAAGTCGAGCACCCTGGCACAAACGACAGGGGCTCGCAAAAGCAAACTCACCTCCGCCTAAGATAAGGGGAGGAAAGTCGAGCACCCTGGCACAAACGACAGGGGCTCGCAAAAAGCAATCCCACCTCCGCCTAAGATAAGGGGAGGAAAGTCGAGCACCCTGGCACAAACGACAGGGGCTCGCAAAAGCAATCCCACCTCCGCCTAAGTTAAGGGGAGGAAAGTCGAGCACCCTGGCACAATCGACAGGGGCTCGCAAAAGCAAACTCACCTCCGCCTAAGATAAGGGGAGGAAAGTCGAGCACCCTGGCACAAACGACAGGGGCTCGCAAAAGCAAACTCACCTCCGCCTAAGATAAGGGGAGGAAAGTCGAGCACCCTGGCACAAACGACAGGGGCTCGCAAAAGCAAACTCACCTCCGCCTATGATAAGGGGAGGAAAGTCGAGCACCCCGCCACTTTCTCCGTCTCGCCCGAGCCCTCCAAGCCAGGCCTCGGCGCGGGCCCCACTTTCTCCGTCTCGCCCGAGCCCTCCAAGCCAGGCCTCGGCGCGGGCCCCACTTTCTCCGTCTCGCCCGAGCCCTCCAAGCCAGGCCTCGGCGCGGGCCCCACTTTCTCCGTCTCGCCCGAGCCCTCCAAGCCAGGCCTCGGCGCGGGCCCCACTTTCTCCGTCCCGCCCGAGCCCTCCAAGCCAGGCCTCGGCGCATCAACGCGATCAAAAAGAAGTGCGCGAGCCTCGCTAAAAGAAAAAGGGGGCGTCGCTGTTTTTTCAAAACAAGCGTACACGAGCAAGTGCGCGAGCCTCGCTAAAAGAAAAAGGGGGCGTCGCTGTTTTTTCAAAACAAGCGTACACGAGCAAGTGCGCGAGCCTCGCTAAAAGAAAAAGGGGGCGTCGCTGTTTTTTCAAAACAAGCGTACACGAGCAAGTGCGCGAGCCTCGCTAAAAGGAAAAGGGGACGTCGCTGTTTTTTCAAAACAAGCGTACACGAGCAAGTGCGCGAGCCTCGCTAAAAGAAAAAGGGGGCGTCGCTGTTTTTCAAAACAAGCGTACACAAGCAAGTGCGCGAGCCTCGCTAAAACCCATACGTTTTTCTCATACCGTTACAAAACAATGTTACAACAACAAACATATCCCAAAATAAAAAATCTTTACAAGGGACCACCGCTCCCCTCAATTAACTCCAAATCATCCAAACCTTCGGCCTCCATCTCAGCCCCCTCCTCCACTGGAACCAGGGGTCCCCACAACAAAGGAGCTGCAGGGACAATTGGCAGCTCCCCGGGCAAAACCCTCGCCCTATACATGTACCTATGCCTCGTCATAGCTTCCGAAGGTTCCTCCTTCGGGATCACAAGCGCCCCATCCGAACCAATTTCAAGCTCCCTTCGACCGAACAAATATTCCAAAGCCGTGTTCTCGTCAATATCATCATCACCGACAGCTTGCGAAGTCGACGAAGACCCAAACAAATAACGATCGGCTTGGCGGTCTGTATAGTCTGTCTCGCGCCAAAATCGACTCGACCTACTATTCTTTAAATCATATCTCCGCACCTTCGACCACCAAAAACGTTCAAAGGAAAGCGAAGGATATTTAAATCTAGCGCGAGCCCATGATTCACCAGTTATAAAAACATCTTGATAGTTCAACATCAGCGGGGTCACGTCGAACACGTCTAGCACGGTTCCGTCAGGAACCTGCATGTTGCACAAAAATACGAGATGTCTCAGCCTCGCCAAGTCTTTACAAACAACCATAGTATCTACAAAAAGGCCTCCCTCGCCCCAACAAACCCAGGCATCACACCTGCCCAGCTTCCCCCCGATTGATGTCCACACCCTCGCCAGCGGTGGCAGTCGAGGTCCCAGCCGACGCCTCCTCCGCCGTGGGTTCTTTCGCAGCATCTCCTTCCGCGATCGGCCCGCTCCCGGTCAACGCCTCGATCTCGGCGAGCGTAACCCCCGCACAGCCTGGCTCAGGGGCGGCTTCAGGGTCACCCCTCGCTGCATCTTCCGCAGGCGGTGAGGGCATTGCATCTCGTCGAGCCTACAAGCAAAATAAAGGACAAACCTCGCCAAAATCAACAAACAACCCCTCTAAAACGAAACCAACACAGACCAAAAAACTTAAACAAAGGAGCGAACCTGGCGCGTAGCCTCGGCAGCTTCTTCGAAGGCGAGAGCCCGGCCACCTCCGGAGATCCAAAACTTGCGAAGCAAACGCATCGCACAGTTCCGGACATCTGCGTCATCAACCTTCATCTGGCGAACCTCTTCAACCGTCGGAAAGACATGGCTCGGCCTTTTGACCTTGCGAAGATGATCACAATCCGCCAGTCGAAGCGTGCTCGCCATTGCCAAGGCCCCGGCGTAGCCACCAAAATCGGCTGCATTGGAGACTAGCGAGCTAAACACATCAAGCTCGTTGCCCAGCCAGCCCTCGAAGGCCTCTGCATCAACCGCAGGCAACGGCTCTCCGGCTGAACCCCCAGCCTCGGTCAGACAACAATCAAGTTTACGTTTGACGTTCTCCATGCTCGCCCGCCAAGAGTTCTTCAAATCAACCAGCCGACCCTCAGCCTCGGCTAAAGCTTTGTCCTTCTCCTTTCCCGCGGCAATCAGATCAGCATTACGCCTCGCCAGCTCAACCGCCTCCTCTCGAGCCTTCGCAGCCTTCTCCGAAGCAATTCTCATTTCATTTTCCTTGCCCGCTAGGCTCCGCGCCAGTTTGCCGTTCTCCTTCTCAAGTTCAGTCATATGGTTCCTCATAAACTCCATGTCGGAGCCAACCTTCCGCCTCGCTGAGCGGTTCAAAAGCATCAGCTCCGCCAACTTGACGTCAACATCATCGAAGGTATCGCCAACCGCTTGATCTGCAAGAAGAACCTCCGCCTCCGGCACACAAATGCGGCCGAAGATCCGGCCCAAAAAACGCCTTTCCTCCGGGCTACACTGCAAGTGGCAATCCCGAAGGTCCGGACTGGTGAACAGCGCAGTGGCCGGATCAGAAATCCCAAGCTTCCTGGCATATTCCGGAAGGCTCGACCGGCTAGCCTCGCCAAACGGTTTTTTTTCCCCGGGACCGCGCAGAGTCAAGTTCCCCATCAAACTCTGACCCCTCCACCCAAAGGTGTGAGCCCGCGAACCTGGGAACCGCACCTCGTCGAGGGCTACCTGGCTCAATATCTCGTGTAAGCTCATCTGCGCCCTGGGTAACCATCGCACCAACAACCGGCGAGGCTCCGCCTCCAATCGACACCTCCTCATCCGTGTCATGCCCTTCAGAAGAGCCCTCGCTACCTTCATCAGACGAGCCCTCGCCCGTCTCCCCCTCTGCTTTTTCCTCCGCATCATCATCAGATTCATCCTCGTCGCCCGAAGTCTGGACCAAAGCAACGATCCCTCCAACGCGAGGCATGCGTCCCCCGACTGAACTGCCACCTCGGCCGCTCCGGCCCGCGGCCAAAGAAGTGCCCGCAGCAACCGAGCCCGCAGTGACCTTTGTCGCAAGCACCTTCGCTCGGCCACCAGCTCCCCCGCGGCCTCGACCACGCCCTCTCTTCGGCCGAGAGACGATCTCCGTTCCTCCCAAAGCCTTACGCTTCCTCTTCTTCGGCGCGTCGTCGCTCGAAGGAGCCGGCCAGTCGGCGTAGCGAACGCCAAGAATGTCAAACATTCTGTTCACGCGACCTTCGCCGCCCATCAAGCTATGGATAGCCTTCACTTCCAATGGGGAAAGCTTCCCCACGAGCTCGTCCGTCCACTGCTGAACTCGTTTGAAAACAGCTTCGTTCCCATCCTCGCGCCTCGGAAATTTCTTAAGAGTTCTTTCCCAGACCTTCTCCAGATCCAAACTAGGCTTCTTCAAGCCCCTACCTTCATACCTTGGGTCGTTCTCCACAACGAACCAAGTCTGCCTTCGGCCAAGAGGCCAAATCTTGGCACAGCAATATTCCTCCACCAAATCACGCGCGCACTGAGAGCGCGCAACGACCCTCAGGCAATCAACAGCAGCATGGGCCTCGATGCTCATCTTAGCTTCGGCGCCCACATCTCCAAGCACCGGAAGCTCGCCGCAAAGCTCGGAGCCGTCACTGAGTTTGTAATAAAACCAGGACTCCTGCCACCCGCTGCTCCACTTGTTTTTCTGCGCTTGCACCGGCAGCTCCGCGCCGGCGCGATGGCAAAAAGTGTACACCGCAAATTGTCCAATGCTGGTCCTGCCCTCGCTGTCCATAATCTTGCGAGGCTGCATGTGAACGCGATGAGTGCGAACAAAACCCTCGACATGAGGGACAACCCCCTGAGACCTGCAGGCCCAGACGTAGACCGACATCTTTGTGAAGCACGAAGGCGTAAGCTGATGAAACCGCAGGTTGAACCTACGCAGGACCGAAGTCACGAAGGGGTCAGCTGGGAAGCGAAGGCCAGCCGAAAAGAACTCTTCGAACACCACAACCTCGTCTGCATCCGGCTTCGGCACGGTCTCCCCACTGCTAGCCCTCGCCTTGCCTTCCTCAATCCAGCCCCACCGCACGTAAGATGCAATCTCACTTGCACAAACCCGGCTCAAACCAAACTCGAAGGTAATCCCCTCATCCGCGGCTGTGGGGGAAACAGCACGAGCAGTTTGCTTCAACCTTGCCATCTCTTCAACTGCTAACACTACCGAACAACCAACGCCTGTCTCAACCCTCGCAGACAAGCTCAAACAAACCTTCGCTACAAGCAAATTGCAACAACAGGATGGCTATAGCAACAAAGAGCACAATCAAAACTCCACGCTCACTCTTTCTATTTATAGGCCGGGAGACGAAGCCGTCACCCGACAAAGTCGGCACGACAACCAAAGAACGCGGCACAAAAAACGAAGCAGGCTTCAATAGTATAAAACAACACCACAACGGCCCGGCCCAAAGCAACCGCGGGCGTCGCTGCCGAGGGTCCCGTTTTTAAAGGCGCTGCTTGGGCCTAAACACAATCTTTTAGATCCAAGACAACGAGGGGCTACTGTTGGGGGAAAGGACCCTCGACAGAAGCGCCGCCCGAACTGGTGCTCAAAATCAGCCCTCGCGTAACGCCTGGCGTGCTTGCGGGGTCTCTCTACCATCGGAGGCCACTACCCTGACCCCCGAATGCGGGATCAACCCTCGCTCTCTTGCTGTGTTCCCGTGCAGGTCTGAGGCGATGGGCGCACTGCAGGAAACCTTCGCTGACCGTCGACACCACCTTCGCTTGGAGCAAGGGTCCAGGCAAGCAGCAAGCGTGTTCACTTGCCTCTCCCGGGAGGCAAATGCAGCCGGAGGTGAGCGCGGCCGAAGGTCAAGACCGCCGCACCTCTCCCCGAAGGTGAACAGGGGGCCAGGTGGCGGCGCGCCGGGGTGTGACCGATTAGGGCTTCCGCTCCAGCTGTGTGTTTACGCTTCTGCCCTTCCTCCCTGCGCGGAGGCGAGGAATCTTTGCTGTACCCTTTTGTAATTTGGCCCGTACCCCTTGGCATTCCCTATAAATACCAAGGGGATGAACAGTGTAAACGACGACTTTTTGGGAATTCGAGCACTTTCCACTTCCGTTTCACCTTCGCTACCGCATCCGACGCTTGGTCACCTTCGCTCCTTCCCCTGCACAAGTGCGGAGGTTGGGCAAGTGTGCTCCCAACAACAATCTTGTCCGCCTCCGGCTTAGAAACAGTCTCTCCAGCGCTAGCCCTCGCCTTCCCATCCTCAATCCAGCCTCGCTTGACATAAGATGCCAGATCCGAACTGCAAACCCGGCTAAGTCTGAACTCAAATGTCACTCCGTCATCCCTAGCAGACGGAGAAGCAACACGAGCAGTTTGCTTGGACCTAGCCATCAATCTAGATCAAACCTACGCAGGAAACAAGCCACCCAGCCCTCGCAGAAATCTAAACCAACCCTCGCAACAAGAAAATCACGGCAGCAGGGTGCCTACAGCAAAAGGATGGCTCAGTTCAAACTTCCCACCTACCCCAACTATTTATAGGCCAAGGGATGAGCGACAACCCGACAAACTCGGCATAGCCCCCGAAAACACGGCACGAAAAACGAAATGGACAGTAACAAAGCAAAACATACGACCCGGCCCACAAGCAGCCGTGGGCGTCGCTGCCGAGGGATACTTATCATTTCCAAACAAAAGGCGCTGCTTGGGCCTAAAGATCGTTTTTTAGATCCAAGCCATCGAGGGGCTACTATTGGGGGAAGGAACCCTCGGCAGTGACGTCACGCAGGCTAACACAGGAAGCAACCCTCGCGCGTCCTGCACACCTTCGTAAAAGCTTTCGTTATCTGTCAAGTCCCTCGGGTCATTTTTCTAACCTTCGGATGTTAGCTCAACCCCCTAGACTTTTTCCACTTCTTGCAGGCGCGAGGCGTGAGGGAGACGGCGTGTGACCCTCGCACGTCCTGCGCACCTTCACAAGAAGCGTCAAGCTCAACAGATGGCAAGCGAACGCGGGCCTCACAACTGAAGCGACGGTCCCACGAGCCGAAGGTTAACCCTTGCTTTCCCGCGAGGGGATGCATGAACCGGGTGGCGGCAGACGCACGGAAGGCGAGCTAGGGTTTTCGCACCGTCTGTGTTTGTACAATTATGCCCTTCCACTGTGCGGCATTAAGGAATCTTTCTTGTACCCTTTTGTAATTTGGTCAGTGCCCCTTGGTTTTCCCTATAAATACCAAGTGGTGAACAGTGTAAACACGGGATTTTTTGGGCCAAGTAAGAAGCAATACCGCTGTTCAATTACTCTGCACCCTCGTACTTGTTCTGACAGTTGGTTACCCTCGCCACTCCCCTGCACACATGCGGGGGTTGGGCAGCCGTGTTTCCAACAAGTAATCTGTGCTGGTTTTCTGGTTTTGTCGCTGCAGAATCACAATTCACCAAAACTCGTGGAATATTGTTAATTAAAACCCTAAACCTTTGTTGGTGATTGAATTCATCCATTTTTTATATTTATTTATCATTTAATTTTGATAGATAACCAGTGTCAACAACTCCCCCAAGCTTACCCTTTGCTAGTCCCTTAGCAAAACCAAAAATTAACAATGGATCAGGAGTTGTTGCAATATCTTTATTTTCAACAAGTACACCTACTGTTAAACAAAAATTCTCTGAAACATATCATGTTATTCTTCATGGGGCTTATTACTTTTACCTTAGATCTTGAATAATTGAGAGATTGAACGATCAAATCAAGCACTATGTCTCTAGTTCTTTCACTTCACCTTTATCCTGGAGTTTTAATTAATTTTTAAAAGTTTTAATACATATGTTGTCAAATTAAACAATGGATCCAAAGAGAAAGTCAACCAACCATTGAAGCAAGAAGTGCATGTGTATGGAAAAACGGAGTCGAATGCTCTTTTGAATATATTCACTCTCTTCTGTTTATCAGAGACATATGGCTATTGGGCTAATTCTACTATCGCGCACGTGCCCATTTTTTCTGATTTATTTATTTATTTATTTATTTATTTTTTCGAGGTTCTGGACACTTGTCCCTTTTTATTTCCTCGGATCTTTCTTTTCGAGGTTTCGGACACTTGTCCCTTTTTATTTCCTCGGATCTTTCTTTTTTTATTTCTTTTTTTTTAATAGCGACATGCTTCCAACAAACTTCCGAGAGGGTAGCAACAGATAATTATGAGCATTTATGCGGAAGATGGATAAAATGTGTAAGTGATCTCAATTCAATGGTATGATAAACTACTCATAGGGTCAACAAAGCTTAATTTAACTCAATGCAATTATTAGTCATGTTTATATTTAGAAATCTCCGGAACTTTAGTGTTGTTTAGAACAAGATAATAGCAGCTCAGATCACCACATGTCATATCCCAATTACCTAGACCTTAGATCAAGTATTTGCCAACCATGTATTTAATTTTATTTTAAGGCATCATTATTAATTAGGAGAACTCATGCTTTGAAGGCTAGGTACTTGAAAGCAACTATTCATCATTTCCATGCAAAAGATTAGAGAGATAGGATTCTTCTTTAGTCATCAACTTCTTAAAATAAACTAGACACACTATTTTATTTATTTTGTTGACGCTAAAATTGTATCTTCAAGCGTCAAGCACATCACAAGGCCCTCAGAGACCGTCTGGAGCAAGGGTCCTGATCTCCTGAACCTCCAAGGAAGAAGCTGGTCTCGGTGACACCGAGTCCAAGGCGTGCCAGTCAATTTGACCTGCAATTGACAAGGAGAAAGAAAACAATGCTACATTGTGAAATTTGTCGGTTGATGCCAGACAGTCCCATATTGTACGGCTCTGAGATAGCCATTGTTAGAGGATATTGACTATAGAGTCAACTCCCAAAAAAGAAATTAAAGCATCGACGATATTTGAAGCAAAAACGACTATTGTATATATAAACAAAGTATTTAGAACAAGAACAGCCGATAAGGTTAAACACATGAGCAAAATAAAGATCTATATATACGTTAATGATCATAATCTAACGATATAGCTTGTACATTTAAATCCTACTAAAGCATTGGATATTCAAAACCCAATTAAGACTGGTCTAGAAGGCTGGCGGTCTTAACTAAGGCTCATTCGTAATGATGTATTAGATTCATCTCAACCTGGTCTAGAAGGCCGGCGGGCTTCAACGAAAATAACACATCATACTAGACTGTCCCCTGCTTTTTAAGAAGTACATGCAATTGCTATTCGTGAAAGCTTGACTGGATCAGCTAATTAGCCGATACATGGGTCCATGAAGCACGAACAAGATCTATCTATCAAAACCATGATCTAATCTAGGATCGAATTAATTTAATCTAGCATGCATATCAGTGGGGTTCAGAAATACAGCCCTAATAAGCATGTCAGACCAGACCAACTCGTTCTTAGATCAAACCATAATTTGAACAGATATCTCGAACGCACAGCATGTAACAATCAAGATTGACAAAATAGTCGATGAGAAGCTTAGATCGGCTATTTTCCTTGATGTGAGCATGTGAAGCTTTTGGATAGCTAGATCTAAACAGCTTTTAAACTTAAGCTAGTTTGTCAATCTTGATTGGGCAAGATATTGTTAAAAAGAAAAACAAGGCATTAAAAGCATAAACAATATCAATAACTTAATGAATCTATTAGATTGCCAAAACTAATAGAGCCGATAACTGGTTAAGATCGACTAAAGCAAGAGATTGATCGAAGTCAAGACAGTCTTACAAAAGGCGAGCTTAAACCGATAACTAACCCATGTCATAGCTTAACAAGAGTTTGGGTCGATGCCAAATACAGCCTTATTGAACAATAACACAAGCCGTTGGTGAAACTTACAAGCAAACCGGAGTTCGGTCTAGCCGATGCAGCCCTGCCTGGTCGAAGGTTTCACCGAGATCTACTTTACTCCTACTCCTAAGGGTTTGGCCATGGGCCGAAAGATTGTTTTATTGATTGATGATAGGGTGAATTACAATGGCCGAGGGTTTATATTTATACCCTGAGCGAAAAAGAGTCCTAAAAGTTCTTGCCTAACAAGATATATCTAAATAAAAGGAAACATTAAGATACATAGACTCTAACTTTCTATCTGTAGAGTCCTGGTCAATGAAGCTCCCTCTGACTTGTCCGTGAAAAGTCCAATACGTGATCAACCTAGACCTCCTCTTTGGATATGATAATTTTGCTTTTCTAATTACGGTAGATGCATGCTGGCCTCATCTCCTTCACGTACTCATAGATAATGTTGATGTGTCCCAACCAAACAAGCCTCCTTTCTTTCCCTTAAATGCACGAACTCCAATCTTCGTGTATCATTATTTCTATATCTTTTCTTCATGCACGTATACCATTAAAACTAAGGCAATTAACGAGCACACATGGAGTCCGGCTGATTTCCTTTATTTTCCCCATGCACATGCAAACCATCTCACGATCTTAATTGCTCTTTACCAAATTTTGGTGTAAACATATTTAATCTAACACACTTTAAGATATAATATATAAGCTAATAATAGTAGTAGACATACCTGAATCACGAAGATAACGGGGTGCGTCTCCCCCAAGCTGGTTTCCTTAATAGCGTTGAGCCTTCATGTGCCCATATATTTTTGCATCTCTTTTAATTAATGGTGAGCCTTCATGTGCCCACATATTTTTGTTCTTTTATTTTTAAGGGTGAGCCTTCTTGTGCTCACACATTTTTTTCTTTTCTTTATTTTGAATTTATTCATATAATGAAAAACTTAAGAGAATAGAGATACTTACATGGATACATGGGGGTGCCTTCCCCCAAGATGAATGTTGACGTAGTCGTTCGATCTTGCAATGTAGTAGACTGGCAGTGGATATGTCCTTCCTCTATCAGAGCTTTGATTGATGTTTGTTAAGACAGTGCTCCAACAGTGGATGCAGCATTCACTTGTTCATCAGCTTTTCTTGGCCTTTCAAATCCTGTGAAAGTCAAATAGACAACAAAACTTGTGGAACAGATTAAGCATTAGCGGTTGGCCACTCAAGCCTTAGTTGTCTAGAATTTCAGTAAGATCTCTTTTTGTATTTTAATATTTTTATGATGCAAGAGAAAAATGCAACAGGATGAATGTATGCATATTTATTTTTATTATTTTTATGCCACCACGGTGAGCATTCCCGTGGGTTTTTACACACCAAAGATTTATTCACATGGGGCTTTATGATGCAGTAATATATTTTTTTATTTTGTTTTCTAATTAAAATGTTTGTGAATTAAATATGATTATATAAGAAATGATTATGGATTAAATATGAGAAATATGCAGGAAAGTAAATACGAGGATAACTACCGGTTTTTACCTTTTGGCGAAGGTTCGGATATATAGGTCCGACGAACGGACCTTCCCTTGGTTCAGACCTCCCAAGGTATGCCAAACGTTTGGAAAGTTGTTATTGATTGTACCTCTTAGGTGCAGACATTTTCTTCCATACTTTCTAGGTCTGAGTGTTCACTTCCTGTGGTTCACTGTCTTGAGGTTTCTCTCCCTTCTTTTCTAGGACAATGTCGATAGCTTCTTCATCATGATTGGCCTCTCTATTGTTGATAGTTTGTCTTCTTTGGCTTTGAGAGCGGCGTCTTTCACTTCTATTCTTCTTGGGTGCTTCATTGGGCATGTAGTTGATGAAGTAGCATCGTGCCTTTTCTCCAGGAAAGTGAAAATGGATTTCCTCTTGTAGATGATTGCACTTGTAGCGTAGAGGAATGGTCTTTCTAGGATGAGGTGGACATCATTGTCTTCTCCCATGTCGAGGCTCAAGAAATCTGTGGGGACTTCATGACCTCTAATTCTGACTACGACGTCTTCCATCATTCCTTCTTGTTTATGTCTCTTGATATGGTGTTACTCTTGTTCTTCGTTCGTCCAGTAGTTTGAAGTGAAGCGTTAATTATGGAAGCTAGCAGCATCTTGCTCAATGTGCATGTTCTTGTAGATCTAGGACCTTCACTCTGTAGAATTTGGGAGTGACAAACTTCGCCATGTTTGCTCAAGAGTGTGTCCTGCTCATAAAGACAAGGTAGAGATCAAGTGCATGGGCTCTATTGGTGGAAAAACACCAATAGAACCAAAAGTTTTTTTATTCCCCTCTAACCTTAGGCACATTGCACAAGACAAACTTGTTGTTTATGTGTTCTATTCAATCTTAACATGAGTGATAGGATCAGAGGATGAGCATAAAAGTAGCATCTTAAAATATTTAACAGATCAAATTACTTAACCCAAGGAAGGATAATCTATGCATAATGTGTCGATCTTTTCATGATTGAGATATATCATCTTCCAAAGGTTAGATGCACAACATTTTAGCTCATTTAGTTAAGACAATCAGATTCAAGAGAGTAAAGCTAGGAATAAAGATCAAAGGACTAAACATGTTGAGTTGATTAGGTTGGATTAAGTGAGGTGCAACCTAAACATGTTTAGTTCTTTATTTATGTTCATACTAGAATCAAGGAGAAGCTTTTACAATGATGGTCACTTACCTTGAAATGTTATTTTGTCATTGAAGAGTGATGTGTCGAACCACCTTGTGGAAGCTTCTCTTGTCTAGCTGGTTGTTGTTTATGAATGGCTTGTCTTCTCTTGTTTGTCTCACAGTGTGATTGAGAGGAGGAAGATCACAGTGGAATCATCTTTAGAGGTATCGACCTTCCTTCTCTTGTGTCGACTTATTAGTGAAGGCGCATTGTTCCTCGAGTATGCTGACTAGGATCCTCTCCCTTTGTTGTATTAATTCTATACTATGAGGATGTAGGGACAGTTCCGCATTCTTCTCTTATCAACCCTTCTTGTTTTCCTTTAATCATTGGGTTGGCAAGAGACTTGAAATTAGAGCTGCTACTCGAGTGCCTCTATGATAGTCTTTTGTCTTGTAATGTCACAACTGAGACTTGTCCTCTCAACAGTGTCTAGATGATGGAGATGTTATCGGCTGTTCTTCTTGATTTGCTGGCTCAGGTACTATCTCTCTATCTTCTAACTCTTGTGGTGCAGTGGCTTCATCCTTCATGATGCCCTCCTCAATTCTTGGCAGTTGGTTCTCCCTTCGATGTCTTCCCTTGGTTCTCTTTGGCTGCTTATAAGTGATGTAGATGTTGAAGATGCAGCGAAAGATCCAAAAGTTGACTTCTCCAGGTCCGGCAAAGATGATAACATTGATGGTGTTCAAGAACGATCTTCCAAGAATGTGTGGTGGATCATATTCTTCTTCTCGACTGGGATAGCATCTAGTGGTTTGTACTGATCAAAGTGGTGAGTAGAAGATCAATATGTTTGAAGTTGGGTTTCTCCTTCCTCCCTTTGATTGTGAAACACATCTAGACAACGGAATTGTCTCTCTCAGGCTGGCTTGTGATGTAGATGGACTCCCAACAACAGGTTCATGTGTTTGACTTGTAGATCTTGCTATTGTTGTAGTGGTACCATCTTGTCTCCCAAGCTAGCTCTTGATTAGAAAAGAGGATAACTTCCCACTTCTTGTCTTGATGTCTTAGACAATGATGATTGCAGGCATAGGTTGTCTCATACGAGGTAAGTTGCATCCTATTTGTCATCAGCGCCCAAGCAAGACTCAAAGCTAGGCTAGCACCATTTGTGATCTGAGAGTAGGTTTGTGTGTCTATGGTTTGAGTTTTGGATCTTCAATGTTTAGACCAAACCATGGATGAATAAAATCTCTCTTCTGCATAACGTTAGATATATACCCGAAGGATTGCAAGAATTTGAAGCATGGGTTGTTATCCACAACATATGTATTTTGCATCTATGCTAATAAAAAGATATTTTTTTAGGATTACTTTAGCATAGACTAGTATGTGTTTGCTGCATGATTCAAGGCATAACTTGCAGTAGAAGACAAAATAAATAAACTTTGATACTCACAGTTCTTTCATCTATGATGAACGAGCTGAGTCTTCATTGTGCAAAGTTATTGAAGTTCATGTGTCTCTTCATCTCCAGTGTGAGTTCATCTCTAGACTTTCCCAAATTGATATTGAAAGTTTTCCTGCAGGGGTTAGTCCAACAAAATATCCAACATCCACTATAGCATACTGTCGGCTCAAAAACCAACCTAGACACCACGTCTAATTTGATTTAAGAGGGCATTCTAACCTAAGCATGCTTAAATTAAAAGGCCTTTGAAAGCAAGACCACTCACTCCTAAACTAGGCACCATGCTTCATTTAAGAGATGTACGAAAGTACTTCAAACCTAAACATATACTATAGCAAATAAAGGTAATATGAAAGCATTATAGAGATTTACTCAGATGGTGATGAAAGAGCATGATGAGCATATCTTAAAGGTAGGGACAACCAACATAACAACATGGCAAGAGATGTTCTTACAAAGTGTATCCCCCAAACTTGGATTTTGCAAAAATCAAGATTGGATGAATGTAATTCAATGTTACATGATGATTGGTTGGACATACCTTGTGTTTGTTGTTCCTTTGTTTTTTCTGCTCTAGACCTGGGAAGGTTAGTGACAAAATACCCGAAGGAATATTTTCACAATTATATTTCTATGCTCAGTGCAGCGGAAAGGTAGGCATAGCTAATAACCAGGTATTATGATGGGGTGTAAGGATTCTACTGGTTATAGCTTATGCTCATGGGGTAGTGATAGATAAGAGTGGAATTCAAAAACATCATTCATAAGAATGAACACAAAAATAATGAAAAGACTGGGACAAAAAAGGAAAAGATAAAAGTATAATACAAGGTTAAACTAAGACGTAAGATGATCTACCGTTCCCTGGCAACAGCGCCATAAATGCTTGTTGGTATAAATTAACGCACACTTTACTTTATCTGCAAGCGCACTCACCGGAGTAACCCAGTTTTAATATCAAACCCAAAGGAACGGATAGTGTTAAGTCTTAAAGTCTATCCCCTAAGTAGCTAACAAGGACGGAGAATCTAGAA
Organism: Coix lacryma-jobi var. lacryma-jobi; assembly: GCA_009763385.1. Taxonomy (NCBI): domain Eukaryota; kingdom Viridiplantae; phylum Streptophyta; class Magnoliopsida; order Poales; family Poaceae; genus Coix; species Coix lacryma-jobi. Next base: position 113,579,294 of record CM019830.1, on the reverse strand, counting down.
GTCTAGAGGGGATCACTAAGGCTGTCTAATTCCAATTTAAGAGTGATATGTTTATATTATTCTTAGTGGGGAAGTTGCCATAAAAGGTCACAAACAGAGTATGAGTCTTTTATGAAAATGTATAATCCTACCGAGCCTACACACGGGTAAGTGGACTATAGAAGAATCAACAAGGCTATAAGAGTCACCCTTGCGAACAACCACTACTACCGGCGTTATAGGAGGCATTTATGAGCTATCAAGTCTAAGCACCAGGCTTACACTATCCAACTACTCTAACTCTAGAATTACTAGAATTAAAGTACTCAAAAGAGAGTCATAAACCTCAAAAATAATAAGAACAATGACTCAAACTTAAATATAGACGTTGATTACCGAAACAATCGCTAAAGCAAGTTTAAGATAAACTTGAATCCGCAGGTACAAGATGAAGAAGTTGATCCGACAGGCCAGAGCTCCTTCTTGATCTCTTCCTCTCTCTCTCTTCTAGTTCTAGTATAAGACTAGGTTCTTAACCTAAACTAGAGGGGTATCTAGTCTTCTACTTGAAAGCTGGCTCTTGAAGTCTTCTTCTAGGGTTTCTAAATGAGGTGTAGACTTTTCTGAAGAAAGACTTGATCTTCCCTGGGGCCTGGGGCCCTGTTTATATAGCCCTGAGGGATCAACCGCGGCTGTTAGATCAAACCGACTTCACGTAGGGCTGAGATGGATCCACAAAGGCGATGGAGGAAGCTTCCAGAAGACGGAGTCCAGCGGGCCCAGGGGGAGACCGACCGGCCTAAGGGTGGGACCGGTCGGTCCCACCTGGCGGCCTCTCGGGGTGTCCTGCCTCGTGGTGTCCTCTGGTATCTTCTAGATCCTTCTGGAGTATGCCTAACGTGCCGGTTTCGTAATCTTCCATCAGGTTCCTTCCAGGAGAAGTAATCTGTGCTGGTTTTCTGGTTTTCTCCCTGCAGAATCATAATTCACCAAAACTCATGGAATATTGTCAATTAAAACCCTAAACCTTTATTGGTGATTGAATTCATGCCCTTTTTATATTTATTTATCATTTAATTTTGATAGATAACCAGTGTTAACACCAGGCGGAAATCGGCTAACCAGAGCTCGGGCTCGGTTTCGCCGTTGTATTTGACGAGGCTCGTGGGTGGGCGGAACGGTTCTGGTAGCAGCGTGTTGCGGATGGCCCTGCTGAAGACTCGAGGGCCAGGCGGCTTGGGTGCGATGCAGTCTTCGTCGCTATCGTAACGTCCCCCTCGATGGGCGGTAATGCCTCGTTCTTCGGCTCCCTTGTCCTTATGACGCCACCCCTTGAGGATGTCATGGCGGGCATCGTTCAGATCGCGCGGTTCTCGTGGATCGATGATGCGGTCTCGCATGTTCTTAGCTCGATGGGTGACGGGCTGGTGAACCGAGGCCTCCCTTTCATTGCGGGGGGCTCGATTGGTCGTTCCGAGGCTGCCCTCGATGTTTCGAGGCCGAACTCTCGCCTTGTTGCACGGCTGCGGCTTGGAGAAGGTCTTTCATCTCATCCCGAATGCGTCGACCTTCGGGGGTCGATGGCTCGGGCATGTTTCGCAGCAGCATGGTCGTAGCTATAACATTTTTCCCTGCTCGAGGGAAGCATTTGGCAGGAAGCTCGGGCACCTCATATTCGATGATCTGTCGTTGGACATCTCGAGCCCGACTTCGAGCGCCTTCGCCGCGCGGCAGGGCGCGGCTTCGCTCAAGGGCTTGCTCGAACTAGTCCAATCGTTGTCGGTCCTCGTCGAGCCTGGCCTTCATTTCCCGGATTTGTGCGATCTGCGCGACCTGCTCGTCTTGTAGGCCGGATGGATCAACGAGATCTTGTGGTTCGTTTCCTCGTGCTGGAGGTGTCCCTTCTGCTACCGCTGCGGCTGTCGCGGCGGCCACGTCAAGGTTATGCGTCCCGCCGTCTGAGGTGGTGACCTCGTCACGCTCAATATGGAAGCATACCCTCCCAGGGTCATAGTCATCATCGTCATCGTCGTCGAGGAGGTCGTCCTCGTCAGCGTTGAAGTCGTCGAAGCAGTAGTCGCTGATTGCTATGAAGCGGCATAACACCTCGGCGTCATGGAGCCTGAAAGAATCTGCGTTTGCCCATGTGTCATCGTTGTCGGCGATCTCGGCGCTCGTGGGTGTCGTCGGTGTTTTCTCAGGGTTGATGGTCAGCCCCAGGTGATTCCCCGGGAGATTCGTGGCGTCGTCGAAGCGAGTGCTTACCATTGTGGTGCAGGCTTGAGCGGCATTGTTGAGACCGTAGAGGTATGAAGATGGCACCGCCCTGGCTGTACGTGCTGGTAGGTCCGGTGCTTCCACCGGTGGTGGTATCGCTGAGCTCGCCATCGAGGTTTGCGGAAGATCTGTCGGCGTCCGTCCATCGGCCTGACCCGTCCCAGCCAAACCCCTTACAGAGGGTTTCGTCAGATCGGCCGGACGGGAAGCTCCAGTGGAACGTGGTGGGGCGACCTTGGTTCGCAAGGAGAGACTAGGTGTGGTCGGCACCCAACACCTCCGTGAGGCGCGATGGGAGCGACATTTCGGGTGTTTGATACGCTCGGGCAGGCTCCGAGGAGTCTCGGCGGCGAGGGGCAGTGCAGGCGAGAGAAGGGCCATGTTGTAGCCGCTGCCTAGAGCGATGAACTCTAGGCTCCCGAAGCGCATCACCGTGCCGCGACGGAGTGGTAGAGAGGGATCTGCCATCCAGAACAAACTGTGGGGAATCGTTGAGACACGCGCGGCCCCTACCTGACGCGCCAACTGTCGGTGTTTCGGACCCGGGGGTCTACACCAACGAGTGAATTTGTGTGCGCGGGTTCCCTGGTCCGGATGGTGATGCAAGAAGAATACAGGTGGTTTATCCTGGTTCGGGCAAGAGAATGCCCTACGTCCAGCGGGGGGGAGAGATTGTATTATCTTGCACCAAAGTGCTTGTACAGGGGCTAATACAAGCATGAACGAGAGAGGACAGGGTGTACGGAGGAAGGAACTAGGACCAGGGAGCTAACCCTAGAGCTCTAGACTATGGTGCAGAGCTTGAGGACTTGAGTGCTTCAGTCTAGCTTGCCCTAACCTAAGCCTCGGCGTCCCCTTTTATAGGCGAAGAGGAGGCACGGGGTTACATAGTTCTAGGGCTGTCATAGGCGATGATGTCAATGATGGCGTCAGAGATAACGATGTCGCTCATGTCGGTGCCGCTGTAGCGATGCACTTCGTTCTGTGGCGACGTGCCCAGCGATGGCGGTGAAGGACGATGCCCATGCGCCGGTGTGCGCAGAGACGTCGCATCGGGAGTTGTTGGAGAGCAAACTAGTCCCGGTAGAACTATTGACATTTCTTAGCGTCGCTACTAAGAATAGAGTTTGAATCTATCCCCAGCAACGATGCTAGAAATGTTTGTTGGTATTTCTTATGTCTATTGGATAATTCTGCAAGCGCACAGAACATACCGTTGTAGCATTTCACCCAAGAGTATTCCAGGGTATCGTATTTATCCACAGGGAAGCAATGGTTAAAGAATGTGATAACTAACTATCATGTATCCACTAACTAGTATACCAACTAAACCAGAGTGGGGGTAAGTGATATATATGATAAGAGCAGTGACACACACAGGAGAGGTCCCAAAGATAAAAGAGTAGTTTAGCGAGCGAGGGGAACAACAAGCGAGCCTAAGGTTTCCAGAGATCTGTCTCTACTTGCAAGGTTCTAACTTAGCAAGACATGTTATATCAAGCAAGATCAATGTTCATACACAATTGCACTTCGGGTCACTAAGCCACTTAGCAACAGAAAGGGATGAGAAGGGTGCTAAGCCGCCTAGCACAAGAAGACCTACATTTTAATAACTTGCCCGCACGTGGTGGAATCAAAGCCTAGATAGGTCTGTCACCCCTACTAGGTACCACAAACAAACCGTGGAGTAAGCCGTAGACACAGGCAAGCGTATAGTCTAGACACCACGTCTACACTACATCTCACTACTCTAATCCGACATCCGGTGGAACTGATTAGAGCACCGGGTTAAGGGCGGTGAACTAGCGCAAAGGTATACTACCATTATTTCGCTATCACATAACTATGACAATGCTAACAACCACTACAACATAACTAGTCATGTTGCAATAAAGTAAAGTACTAAGGCAAAGTAGAGAAGATAACTATATTAAATAACTCAAGTCTTACAAGGAAAGAAAGGAATACTAGAACCATACCAGACCTCCCGGAAGACAAGAGCTGAAGACCTGAGACTCACTCTAACTCCAAGCACTACTACTAGTACTACATCTTGAGAGAGAGTGGAGAGCTCCTCCTTGTGGTGTGTTGAATGAGAGGGTGAAGGCCTCTATTTATAGTGGAGGTGGAGTAGGGGCTACTCCGGTGCCACGTCAGCGATCCGCGTGATCCTCCTCTCTTCACCCTTGGATCCACCGCCATGACAACCGACTTGGATGAATGGCTTGGATATTCTTCACGTGTGAAACATGCACTTTGCCACCGACTTGGATGAGGGTCACCATGGGGTCGGTCGACCCCTGTCCCTGACATGTGGGCCCGGGGTACATCTTCTAGAAGGTGCTGATGTCACCCTGATGAATAGTTCTACTGGGTCCCACCAAGGGGGGGTCGGTCGACCCCCCTATGATAGGGCTGACCCACCTTCTTCTCTCCCTTGGTGACCCCACATGTCATGGAGCAAGTCTTGTGAAGTTGGTTGCATTTGGTTTTCGGTGTGGACCCATGAATCCATGTGCTTCTCATCTTGCACCATTGAGCAAAAGCACATGCTTGATCCAATGGTTGATATTGGCTTGAACATGCTTCTCTTGGATCATGCCATGTCACCATGGCCGAGGTGGCCCAATGGTGGGGTCGGCCGACCCCCTTGGTGGGCCCACCTGGCCTCATTTTGTTCATTTTGCCATCTCCTACAAGTTCACAAGCTAAGAGTACAAGTGGAACTTATTAGTGATAAATATGCTCATGATATGCTATTCTTCCTTGAAACCGAGGCCTGTTGACGGTATTTTGATAAGGTAAAACATGCTACAACTTCCGTCAACAAGATCCCCCAAGCTTAACCTTTGCTCGTCCCGAGCAAACAATCAAACTTGGCCTCGGTGGATCAGTATTGTTGCTATGCATCACATTTCAAGAGTACCATGTGCACAACAAAGTTCTTCTCTTTGAATGGAAAAATTAGCTATGTAAATCACCCATATTACCTTAGTACTCTATGGGGCTTATGGCTTTTTCCTTTGTCTTAGGTGGTTGAAAGATAGAACAGTTTGACTTGAGCACTAACTTTCTTGTTTTTAGCAAGTTTCATACCGGAGGTTTTGCAATATTTTTCAAAAGAAAGACTTAATGTTCCTCATATGGTTTTCTCATGTCGCTCAAATGGTGTATGATTCCTCACCAAGGCATATGATAAGTGTTGCCTTCTTTATTTCATCCTACTTCTAAACAGGCTTATGTGTAGCTCAAGGTAGAGATGAAAGAAGATGACATACTTGCATTTTGTTGCGAAGTCAAAGCTCAAATCCTTGAAGAGAAGTGTCATACTCCCAGATCAAGATGTGCAAGTGTGTGGTGTATGGTGGACTAGATTGCTTCTTTATTTGATAAGATATATCTCTCTATTTTCTTTTTCTTTTTCTCTCTTTTCTAATGAGACATGGCTAACATTTTTTTTTGTTTTTTTTCAAGGACTTTCACTTGTCCATTTTTTTTCATCTTTATTTTGCCTAGCCTTTTGAGTCTCATCTACTAAATAATTGAGTGAGATTTCCTAACACCTGGAGTATGAAGCGACCTATTTGGTGGAAATGAAAGGCATGTTTTTGCGTACTTCCAGTGTAGAAGCAGCATGTATATGAGGTGTGTACGTGATCTTGATCTTAGGAGCATGAAAAGTCTCTTAACAAGGGTCAACAAGACTCGACAACACTCAATACAAAGCAAATAGCCTATGTAGAAGGTTTGTAAACATGTAAAGCATATATGGCTGTGGTAGGAATTTATCACCATTGAGGAACAATTAAGATTTTGATCATTTTAAGAATAAATTCTCCGGTAATCTATCATGCTTAGAACAATATTATAGCAGCTCTTGTCTCACTATATCATGTCTCTCAACAACTTAGACTTAGTTTTAGCACTTGCAACCCACAAAGTTTTCAGGTTCATGATGGTTTAAATGAGCTAAGTAATCCATACTTAGAGAAATACTAAGTTGTAAACTAGGCACTAGAGAAACATTAGCAAGGCAACTAGTCATCATTTCCATGGGGAAGATAGACATATATGAGACATATGTGCTAAGGGGAATACTAAGCAAATATTTTTGGTATTTTCCTTTTTTTAAAAAAAATGCAATGAGAAAACTAATTGAAATGTAAATAACTTAAGATACAGGACTTACCTTGGTGGGGGAGAGGATCTCCCCCAAGCTTCGTTCTTGCCTACTGTGGTGGTGGATAATGCTGGTACCACCCGGCCCAACGTCGTGCTTCTTCTTCTTGAATGGCCCGCAGGAGTTGGGCGTTTTGTTGTGCAAGAAGCAATGTTGCCTCTTGTTCGATGTTCATCGCACCCATGTTGTCTATGAGCTCGTCCATTGACGTCCTTTGATGTTGCCCTCCTCTACCCCGTGGGCGAGGAGTGTCTTGAGAGCGAGGAGTGCCCTGTGAGCAAGGAGGCCTCCCCAAGGACCCTGAAGTGTCCATAGAGGCTGCCTCATCTCCCTCCTCAACTTCTTCAGCCTAATGTGAAGGTCCGCCTTGTTCCATTCGAGTAGCACGGGACGCTCTCCTTGTCCTCCTGCTAGTACCTGCAACTTTTGGGGCTCTTTCCTCAGGGTCCAAATCAAAGGTTAGCGTACGAAGTGCATACAATCGAAGTCCCTCACAAGGGAGAGTGATTTCGACTGTATGGCCTGGATAAATCATTATTAGTTCACCCTTGGGACCCCTTTTGAGTACATCGCAACCAATAAATACACTTTCTTCAAAAACATCTCTCATGGTTTTAATGTACTCAAAAGTTTGGGATTCTAGTGCACCCAAAGCTTCGGTTATGCGTGTGATGAATGATGTGAAGTATATGGGTTTCCTAGGCTTTATGTAGCTAAGCCAATAGTTCACTAGCATTTTAACAGGTGAAATTTTAACCTTGTTAACCATGGCATAGAGTAATTTCAGCTCATCATCACTTACCAAAGCTCCTATCGTGCCAGGGAAAAGAGTGGTGAACAACCAGTAGTGCATGAAACGTAAGGTTGGGTTATGAATTTTGTGCGGTGAGGGATTTGAACAATCACTAGAGCCAATAATGACATACCAGAAAACATTCTTGTCATAATGAAAAGCATGGTCTACATCAAGATGGCAAGAGTGATCAAATCCTAAAGCAGTGTTTAATGTGCTCCAAGTCAAGTCATATTCCATTCCAAACATTCGAAATGCTACCCCATTGTTATTCACTTTTAACGTGCATAAAAACTCAATGGTTAGGTTCTCTATGCCAAATTTAAGAATTTCAAAGAATCCTCCCCAACCAATGGTATTGAAAATAGCATAAAATTCTGAATCCATACCTGTTTCTTGCAAGAGGGCCGGATCAATGACAGTTGTGTGTGAGAATCTACACTCACTAAGAGTGAAGAATTTCCCTATTTCTTCGGCATTTAGCCTAAGGCCACTCTCGGTCTCCATTACTCTAGCCGGGGGAATGAATGGTACTAGCTCACTCCTTTCCACCTCTCTCCTCTCATGAGCACTAGCATGGTGAGGTTCTTGGGAAGAACTCTCACCCTTGTTGGACTTTTTGAAACGGGAGGCAAGCAACTTCTTCATCTTACTACAAGATAAGTTACCAAGCTTCTACTACTACTATGAAATGGGAACTATTTTTTTTGGGTTTTTGGTTTTTTTTTGGATGGCTACTACTAAGCTAAGCTTGAGAATGAACTTGCAACTAAGGAAGGAAAGGAAGAACTTGTGAGCTCAAGATGGTTCTGGTGGTTTTGGTGTGGAGTTGAGCTCACAATGCAAGGGTATATATAGGGGGAGAAGGGCATCTTGGTGTCTCCCACAACATGGATCGGCCGATCCCCCTCCTTGACACTTTCAACTTTGCTTTTGCTTGAGCCAGGGGACATGTCTAAAGTGAGTAAACACATTTTCAGGATGGGCCAACACATGGGTCGGCCGACCCCCTTACATGTCCCCTCAATCTTTAAACTTTGTGTCATTATGTGTCTAGTAAAGATGCAACTATGCTTGGTCCAAAGTTGACACAAATTTCAGAGATTCCCTTGCCTAGTGTTTGGTGAAAGAGAAAAGATGAATGGCCAAAGTGGAGACATGTCTAAAGTGATTCCCATGGACCATGAGATCACTAAGACATGCCTTTGGCTGGTTATTGTGGTCCCATGAGCATCCAAGATAAAGGGGAACATCTCATGTTAAAGAGTAAAGCAAAGGACCATTTCTTTTCAGATGTTGGCTTTGGTGATATGCATGATATTCATGAGCATGCTGAGTGGAATGCAGCAGGGTGCAGGAGGGCACCATGGTGGGATCGGCCAATCCCACCTTGGATGCTCCTTGAGCACCAAAGCGTTATGTCATACTCAGTGTACTAAGCCAAGATAGAGCATGTGCCAGTGGGCCCACTGTTGGGGTCGGCCGACCCCACCTTGGAGTGGTCCCACGGCTCAACTGTGTTGCAAGTTATTGTCAAGGTGTTACTAACATGGAAATTTATTTTGTCGAAATGAAAAAATGCAGAATTAAACTAAGTATGCAATTGAAGGAAAATGCAAGAATTGAAATGCATGAAAAGTTAAATATGAGATAACTACTGATTTACCTTATCAGCAAGGGCTCCATGTTTCAGGTCCGTAGAGCAGGACCTCTTCATCTTGTCATTCATTGGGTGCTTCGGTCGGTCTCGAAGATGGAGACCGTGGTAGCACCTCGTCAACGAGTTCTTCTTTTACTTCGGCCTTGTTGGCCGACTCACTCTTTTTCTTGTTCCTACAGCGTGGGCGACGACGACGATGTTTGTTGTCTCGAGGTTCTTTGTCCTTCACCTGCATGTTAGCTTTATAACCGTTGAATGGACACTTTACCTTATATTCCGGGAATTGGAGGTGAAGTTGGCTGGATCCCACGTAGATGACGGCGTTAACTGTATTAAGGAACGACCTTCCCAGGATGATCGCGATGTCTACATTGGATCCCATGTCCAATATAAGGAAATCGACGGGGACGTAGCTGTTTTGGACTTGGATGAGAATGTTCGTTGCTAGTCCCTCAGGGAACCGTAGCGTCTGATCGGCTGGCTGCAAACGAACAAATGTAGGGAGCAAAGGTCCCCCTAGTAAGTTATCATATGCTACCTTGGACATGATGTTGACACTCGATCCAAGGTCGCAGAAGGCGTCGTGGAAGAGATGTGGTCCAATCTGGCAGGTGATGGTCGGCAGGCCTGGATCTTCCTTCTTTGTGATGAAAGGTGGATCAAGTAGATAACCCCAGTTTGACTGGAGCGGAGGCTTACCGTACCTCATAGTAACCAATTTTACACCCTCTATTGGATCTTCGGGTTTTCCCGGGATCTTACCTTGAGACACGATTGCGAGTGCTTTTGTTCCGTCACATGATGATATCATTTTGTCTTTGACGGTGACCTTCTCTTCATTTCTGCACAGGGTTAGAATATATACATATACGCACCTATGAGAGGGCAGGGTTGAACGGTTGATTGTTCATGAATGATCGGGCACCCTGGGCTCTTTGATGATTTTTATCTTTTTTCGTGAAAAACACCGGAAGGTCAAGACGGTTGATGTCCTGTTTATTCCACACTCAACAGAACAATGGTAATCCGATTATAGCTAGTGGTAACATAGATTAGTAGACATCAGAGTTAGTATCAAAATCTTTTGCCAATTGCTTCCCCGGCAACGGCGCCAGAAATGCTTGTTGACATTTCTTAGCGTTGCTACTAAGAATAGAGTTTGAATCTATCCCCAGCAACGATGCTAGAAATGTTTGTTGGTATTTCTTATGTCTATTGGATAATTCCGCAAGCGCACAGAACATACCGTTGTAGCATTTCACCCAGAAGTATTCCAGGGTATCGTATTTATCCACAGGGAAGCAATGGTTAAAGAATGTGATAACTAACTATCATGTATCCACTAACTAGTATACCAACTAAACCAGAGTGGGGGTAAGTGATATATATGATAAGAGCAGTGACACACACAGGAGAGGTCCCAAAGATAAAAGAGTAGTTTAGCGAGCGAGGGGAACAACGAGCGAGCCTAAGGTTTCCAGAGATCTGTCTCTACTTGCAAGGTTCTAACTTAGCAAGACATGTTATATCAAGCAAGATCAATGTTCATACACAATTGCACTTCGGGTCACTAAGCCACTTAGCAACAGAAAGGGATGAGAAGGGTGCTAAGCCGCCTAGCACAAGAAGACCTACGTTTTAATAACTTGCCCGCACGTGGTGGAATCAAAGCCTAGATAGGTCTGTCACCCCTACTAGGTACCACAAACAAACCGTGGAGTAAGCCGTAGACACAGGCAAGCGTATAGTCTAGACACCACGTCTACACTACATCTCACTACTCTAATCCGACATCTGGTGGAACTGATTAGAGCACCGGGTTAAGGGCGGTGAACCAGCGCAAAGGTATACTACCATTATTTCGCTATCACATAACTATGACAATGCTAACAACCACTACAACATAACTAGTCATGTTGCAATAAAGTAAAGTACTAAGGCAAAGTAGAGAAGATAACTATATTAAATAACTCAAGTCTTACAAGGAAAGAAAGGAATACTAGAACCATACCAGACCTCCCGGAAGAAAAGAGCTGAAGACCAGAGACTCACTCTAACTCCAAGCACTACTACTAGTACTACATCTTGAGAGAGAGTGGAGAGCTCCTCCTTGTGGTGTGTTGAATGAGAGGGTGAAGGCCTCTATTTATAGTGGAGGTGGAGTAGGGGCTACTCCGGTGCCACGTCAGCGATCCGCGTGATCCTCCTCTCTTCACCCTTGGATCCACCGCCATGACAACCGACTTGGATGAATGGCTTGGATATTCTTCACGTGTGAAACATGCACTTTGCCACCGACTTGGATGAGGGTCACCATGGGGTCGGCCGACCCCTGTCCCTGACATGTGGGCCTGGGGTACATCTTCTAGAAGGTGCTGATGTCACCCTGATGAATAGTTCTGCTGGGTCCCACCAAGGGGGGGTCGGCCGACCCCCCTATGACAGGGCTGGCCCACCTTCTTCTCTCTCTTGGTGACCCCACATGTCATGGAGCAAGTCTTGTGAAGTTGGTTGCATTTGGTTTTCGGTGTGGACCCATGAATCCATGTGCTTCTCATCTTGCACCATTGAGCAAAAGCACATGCTTGATCCAATGGTTGATATTGTCTTGAACATGCTTCTCTTGGATCATGCCATGTCACCATGGCCGAGATGGCCCAATGGTGGGGTCGGCCGACCCCCTTGGTGGGCCCACCTGGCCTCATTTTGTTCATTTTGCCATCTCCTACAAGTTCACAAGCTAAGAGTACAAGTGGAACTTATTAGTGATAAATATGCTCATGATATGCTATTCTTCCTTGAAACCGAGGCCTGTTGACGGTATTTTGATAAGGTAAAACATTCTACAACTTCCGTCAACAAGAACCGTGCTCGAGGGTGTGGTCAAGACCTTCGCGGTTGGACCGGAGGCTACGCGGAGGGGGTCGAGCTCCGGGCCATACTCGGGACGTGGTGTTGTATGTACCTCGAGGGGTGTCCTCGAGAGGTACAGTGCATGGCATGGGGCGATAGCTCCGCACGACGTGCTTGTTTCCCGGGGATAGTGGTTAAAGTCTAATTTTACTAGGGTACGGTCAACTATGTATTTGCTGTAGCCATGCTGGCCTTTGACCAGAGTGTACAAGATGCAATTAATGCTTCTAGGGTCGTACAAGTGGTAGGTACGGGGTAATCATGGCTTGCTCCCTTTGCTAGGAAGTCTTCGAGGTTGGGGTTCAACCCCTTCATGTGGAGGGTCGAGGATGTATGGCGAGGCTTTCATCCGAGACTTGACGCGGAGGGCTTAGGCGAGACGGAGAATGGGCGTTAGCCCGAGGCCTAGCTCGGATGGCTGGGGCGAGGCGGAGAATAAGCGCTAGCCCGAGGCCTAGCTCGGGAGGCTCGGTCGAGGCGGAGAGTGAGCGCCAACCCGAGGTCTAGCTTAGATCGTTTGGCCGCCGCGGCCCACTTCCTCTTGATGGGCTTTCGGCCTGGTGGCCCACGTAATGTCAGTTACCCTCTTGGCCCTGGTTATGTTTTTCTTGATCGAGGTTTTGGGGCACCCTTTTCCCATACCATGGACAACCGCCCCGCCCCTCTATTTATAGGCGTCTCTAATGAGCCTGCAGACTTGGAGGCCCATTAGAAAACTCTAATCCCGGTCTAACTCGAGTCCAACCCGAATCAGGCTTCCAACCCATTAAGCGTGCGACCCTATGGGTTCACGCACACACAACGACCTCTAGCAAGACGTGTCAACTCCTATATACGCGCAAAGATCATATCAGACGAACCACTACGATCACATACACGTAATTCCCTTGCCACACAATATTTTGTCCAACTCATAGGTTAACACTTAACCTAAGCACGACCATGCATTTTATGATCTAATCATTCGAGTGGTCCAGTGATATCTCTCTCGCATGGAGAGGGGCAAATCCATCTTGATCATCTATGTCTCACAGCAAATTTCACAGCATATTTCGTGACAGACCCGAAGACTATCTTTATAACTACTCTGTTACGAAGTAGCGTTTGACAGTCCTTAAGTAAGTCGATTCACATCTTGAGTACATACCACAATCTCAGGTCTAAGGACATAATGTACATGATATGTAAAGATATAATAAGAACATCTCATGTTGGGCCAGTCCAGCCTCATGCCATACATGTGCTCACATTATCAGTTCGACATCTCCATGTCTATGACTTGTGAAACGTAGTCATCAACTAATACATGTGTTGATCTAATATTCATGTGTGTCCTCACATGAACTCCGATCAGGGACAACTATCGAATAACCATATAAGTAAAAGAGTTTCACAAACAATTCACATAATCGTCGATCAATACAAGTCATCTTTAATAGATATTCAATAAACATATAATAAATTATGGATATAATAGAAATATCATCATCTCTGTGATTACCTTTAGGACATATTCCCAGTAAAATTGAACCAGTACACATCTCGCACTTTTAGTAGAAAATCAATCTTGACTTTAAACAATATCAATATTTTTATCTCTAAATTGATTTACTATAAAACATATGACATGATTAATTTAACAATATTTATTTATTTACAGCCGATCGAGCCTTCCTTATTTTGCTAAGAAGATCGAGGTCTCGGATCTGGCAACGGAGCTTTTCACGAGTCCGGACCTTCGGGAGTGTCATTTGCAATGTGCTCCGGAGGAACGACGTTTCCTTGGTCGTGTTTTCGGTCGCATCTGCGTGCCAGAGGCGGAGCTACGATTGGCCAACCAGTCCTTGGTTGACCTTCATGAGGACATAGATGTTAAGGTGGCTGAGTTGATGCTCCTCACTCGAGCGGCACGCCGGAGGTCGGGCTATAATCTCCACTATTTGAATGATCGGTTGGTCGAGGTTGAGAAGGATAATAAGGACCTTCGCCGGAGCTTAGAGAATAAGGAGATTGAGCTTAAAGCTGCCTTGGAAAAGGTCAAGAAGTCGCGAGAGGAGGCACAGGAGGCTGCGAACAGTAATGTTGAGCTTTTGGCAGCTTGTTGTCAGAAGGACAAAGATTTGTTATCAGCGAACAGTCGCATACAAGAGCTGTCCTCTGAGTTGGCCTCTCATTCCGAGGCTTGGCAGAAAAGCATGGGAGAGGTTAAAAGTAAAATTGACACCTGCTTGACTGAGGCCGGTGGCTCTGTTGGGGAGCCGTTACCTGCCGTTGATGCTGTGGCATTCGAGGCTTGGCTTAAAAATGAGCTGGATGTTTTCAGTTCTTTAGTTGAAAACGCAGCCGACTTCGGATGTTACGCCGGAGCTTTGGCCATGACCGGGACCCTTCACCAAGCTGACTGTGAGCACCTTCGGAAAATTAGGAAACCGAACCACGTTTTTCCAATGGTCGACGAGGTGCGGAAAATGAAGATTAATGATGCGGAGGTTCGAAACTGCGCGATGCGCTTGCTCCGGAGGTTTTGGATCAACGGAGGTGGACGCGCTCTCGCCTTCGAAGAGGCAGCGGAAGCTACTCGTCAGGTATTAACTTTTTATGAGTTGTTCGTTCCATGCCACTATTTCATGGACGATCATGTTGGTATTCTAATTTGTTGGACTATTTTTGCAGGCTCGAAAAGATGCACTGCCTTCGCCGAGCGCGACTGAAGATGTTGCCGGATGCTCCAAGTCTGCTCTTGCGCCCAGTTCTGCGGAAGTCCCACCAGCGGAGGAGGTACCCTCGACTGAGGATGCTCCGATGGCTGGAGAAGCTAACATAGAAGAGGCGGCGACTGATAAGGCACTCGAGAGCTTGGAAGCTGCCGCTGGCGAAGGTCTAGATGCTGCCACTGCCGAAACTGGAGCGGACCAGCAGGGGAGAGCCGGGCAGGTGTGAAAACTTAGGATTACTCGGGCGAGAGGGTTACTTTATAATATATGTGGCAGTTGGGACGACTTGATGACACTGAGAATACTTTTTTAATTCTGTGACAATGCAGGTTCCTGATGGAACCGTGCTAGAAGTATTTGATGTGACGCCACTGACGCTTAATTATCAACATACTTTTATAACTGGTGAATCATGGGCTCGGGCTAGGCTTAAACACCCTTCGCTGTCTTTTGAACGCTTTTGGTGGTTGAAGGTGCGAAGGTACGATTTGAAGAACAACAGATCAAGTCGTTTTTGGCGCGAGGCAGATTATAGTTATACTGATCGGCAGGCCACACTTTATTTGTTTGGTTCTTCTTCATCCTCGCAAGCTGTTATTGATGATGATATTGATGAGAATACAGCTCTGGATTACTTGTTTGGGCGAAGCAAACTAGACCTAGGTTCGGATGGATCACTTGTGGTTCCAAAAGAGGAACCTTCGGAAGTTAGTGATGTAGATCAAAGATATATGTATAGGGCGAGGGTTTTGCCCGGGGAGCTGCCTATTGTTCCTGCAGCTCCTTTGTTGTGGGGCCCATAGTTTTGGTGGAAACAGTATTTGAGGATGGTAGCGAGGGTTTTGATGATTTGATGCTAATTGAGGGAGGTGATGGTTCCTTGTAAATTTGTAAACCTTATTTTATTGTGTATCATTGAGAAGTTGTTTTGTAAATGAACGAGGAAAACTGTATATTTGTCTTTGGTAAATACGGTTTATTGTGGTAAATTTGTTTTTTGTGGGTGTTTGGTCCTTGTTGAGTGTTTGGCAAGGTCCGTTAGCTGTCCGGCTTTTTGGCATTGTTTTGTTGTGTATAATGTTTAGTGAAAAAAACGAAATCCCCCTTTTTGTGTTTGGCTAGGCTTGTTTTACATTAAAGGGAAAACGTTTTGAAAAAAAACAGCGACGCCCCCTTTTCTTTTTAGCGAGGCTCGCTTTTCGGTGAAGAGAGAGTGTTTTGAGAAAACAGCGACACCCCTTTTTCTTTTTAGCGAGGCTCGCTTTTCGTTGAAGAGAAAGTGTTTTGAGAAAACAGCGACGCCCCCTTTTCTTTTTAGCGAGGCTCGCTTTTCGTTGAAGAGAAAGTGTTTTGAGAAAACAGCGACGCCCCCTTTTCTTTTTAGTGAGGCTCGCTTTTCGTTGAAGAGAAAGTGTTTTGAGAAAACAGCGATGCCCCCTTTTCTTTTTAGCGAGGCTCGCTTTTCGTTGAAGAGAGTGTTTTGAGAAAACAACGACACCCCCTTTTCTTTTTAGCGAGGCTCGCTTTTCGTAGAGAAAGGTGGAGGTAGAGTTTAGTCTTGCGTGTTGGACTTTTTGGACTTCACGCCTCCCCTTGTCTTAGGTGGGGGTGAATTTTGCGTTGCGGGCCCCTGGCGTGTTTTGCGAGGGTGCTCGACTTTTTATACTTCGCGCCTCCCCTTTTCTTAGGTGGAGGTGAAGTTCGCTTTGCGAGCCCCTGGCATTTTTTGCGAGGGTGCTCGGCTTTTTGTACTTCGTGCCTCCCCTTGTCTTAGGTGGAGGTGAAGTTTGCTTTTTGCGAGCCCCTGGCGTGTTTTGCGAGGGTGCTCGACTTTTTTCCAAGTTTTTTTTGAAAAAGTTTGTTTTTCAAAGCAATCTTTGGGGGGGTTACATCGATTATTGCACTCTTGAAAAAGAGATGCTTTTTTCGATGTTAGTTAGCAAAAGTAAACAGATTGGAGTTTGCTTTTTTTGGGGGTTCTAGCCTGTATTGATGATTTGGATACTGCCTCATTAAAAAACCTTACGCCCCCTCGTAAGGAAAAAGAGTGCAGCTCCTTTGTTTTTATTACATGCATAGAAATGAAAGGAAGCATAAAAGAAATAACAAATTACATATTGCGAGGGCTCGCTAAGGCTCCGCTATGGGTAGTATTTGCAAAGATCGTCAACATTCTAGGTGTGAGGCAGGATGTTTTCCTCGCTGTCGGAGAGGTGAAAGGAGCCGGGACAATTGCATTCTACTATTAGGTATGGACCGGTCCACTTTGGCTAAAACTTTCCCGCCATGTTGGCATTTTGTTTCCGAATGAGAACGAGGTCACCCTTCTTTAGTTCTTTGATTCTCACCTTTTTGTCTCTCCATTTTTTTGTTTCTTCCTGATACTTGCGAAGGTTGTGCACTGCGTTGCATCTTGTTTCTTCAAGTAAGTCTTTGTCAAGCCGTTGGTTTTGTTCGTCTGTTTCGAGGGTTGTTCTAAGTGACGCATGCTTCAATTCCTCTGGTAACACGGCTTCTTCCCCAAACAGGAGCCTGAAGGTTGTGAATTTGGTGGCTCTGCATTCCGAGGTGTTATGGGACCAGGTGATGGAGGTTAGCTCTTCCGCCCACTTTCCCTTGGGCCTGCCATGCAATTTCTTTGATATGGCTTGAAAAATTGTTGCATTGGCTCTTTCGACTAAGCCATTGGATTGAGGGTGCCGGACTGAGGCGAAGCATAAAATTGTTCCGATTTGAGCGCAGAATTCTTTGAAAACCTCGCTGTCAAACTGAGTGCCGTTGTCGACGGTTAAATGTTTGGGGACTCCAAACCGACAAACTAATTGTTGCCAGAAGAACTTTTTCACGGCAAGAGAGGTAATTGTAACCAGCGGTCTAGTTTCAATCCACTTCGTGAAGTATTCCACGGCTACCACTGCGTAGCGAAGATTTCCTGGAGCTGTTGGTAGTGGACCGACGAGGTCCATTGCCCATCTTTGCAGGGGCCATGTTGGGCATATCAGAGTTGTTGGAGCCCCTGGGGCGTTTTGTGTCTTTGTCGTTAGTTGGCAACCCTCGCAACGTTTGACGATTCTTTCTGCATCTCTTAATGCCCTTGGCCAGTAGAAACCTTGTCGGAAAGCTTTCCCAACTAACGCCCTCGGGCCGTTGTGTGAACCACAGATACCTTTGTGAATAAGCTTGAGAATGTCGTTTCCTTCGATCTGTGACACGCATTTGAGCCACGACGAGGTTACCGAAGCTTTGAACAGAATGTTGTCCAGAATTTGTACCCTCGAACTCTTTGTTTTAGTCTGTTTTCTTCCTCTTTGGATTCGGGTTCATGCAACCCGTTGATATAGGCCATGATGGGTGCTCTCCAATCTTCGTTCTGGATTGCGTTGACTAGTTTGGCATTCTTTTCAGAGGTTTCGAATGCTGATTGAGTTGTTACCTCGTAAAACACGTCTGGCGGTAGCTGCAGCTGCTGTGCTGCTGCTTTAGCTAGGTTGTCTGCCTCGTTGTTTTCCGACCTCGGTATGGCTTTCACTGTTATGCCGAGGAAGAATGATTCCAACCTTCTCACATACTGGAAGTATTTTTGGAGCTCTGGGTCTTTTGCTTTGTAATTTTTCTCAATGTGTCCAGCGATAACTTGGGAGTCTGTGTTGATGACCGCCCTTCGAACTGACAAGGATCGGAGCTTTGATAGTGCTAGTATCACAGCTTCGTACTCTGCGGAGTTGTTTGTGCACTTGAAATCGAGTCTTCTTGTGTATCTTAGCTTCGACCCGGATGGCGAAACTAAGATAGCCGAGGCTCCTGCTCCGGCTGCTCCCCAGGCTCCATTGACATACACTGTCCAAAATGGCTCTGAATGGGCTCCATCATTTCGAGGGTCCGGGGTCCATTCAGCTATGAAATCTGCTATTGCCTGCGATTTGATTGTTGTTCTTCCGACGAAGGTTATAGCGTAGTTGTTCAGCTCGACTGCCCATTTCCCTATTCTACCGACTGCCTCATTGTTCTTGAAAATGTTATCAAGTGGGTATGCCGAAGGTACATGGATCCCGTGAGCCTGAAAGTAATGTTTTAGCTTTCTTGACGCCATGACCACGGCGTAAGCTACCTTCTCGAGCTCTGAGTAGTTTCTTTTAGGACCTTCGAGAGTTTCTGAGACATAGTAGATTGAGGCTTGCTTCGTTCTGTTGTTCTCGTGCAACTCTTTGATCAGAACTGCGCTTGCTGCGTGAGGCGATGCTGCGACATATAGCAGTAACAGGTCCCCTTTGCTTGGGCTGGTTAAGACAGTTAAGTTGGTGAGATATTTTTTTAAATCCTCGAAGGCTTTCTGCTGCCGAGGTCCCCAATTGAATGGAGCTGCGCTTCTCAATGTTTCAAAGAAAGGTAACCCTCGCTCAACTGACCTGGAGATGAATCTGCTGAGAGCTGCTAATCGGCCTGACAGACGCTGAGCTGCTTTTTTGGTTGTCGGGGGTTCCATACTGATGATAGCATCAATCTTCTTGGGGTTGGCTTCGATTCCCCTTGCTGATACGATACAGCCCAACGGTTTTCCTTCGCTTACCCCGAAAACACATTTTTCGGGGTTCAGCTTTAATCCGGCGGACCGAAGATTGCTGAACACTCTTGATAAGTCTGATATGTGGTTTTCTTTTAGTTCGCTTTGGACAATCAAATCATCGACGTAGGCAGAGATGGCATGTTCATCTTTGAAGACTTCAGATGTCATGCGACCGAAGGTTGATCCTGCGTTTCTCAAGCCTTCTGCCATTCTTCGAAAGCAAAAAGTGCCCGAAGGTGTAATGAAGCTTGTTTTTTCCTCGTCTTCTTCATTCATCCAGATCTGATGGTACCCCGAGAAACAGTTGGTACCCCGAGAAACAGTCGAGGAGAGAAAGCATTTGACAACCAGCTGCTCTATCAACCAGAGTGCTTATGTTTGGCAGGGAATGTAACACCCCAGGTGTTTGACGCCAGTCGAGCAGACAGTTTAACACAGACATGTTCTATCAGGTGATGATCGAGAAATAATTTCTAGTATTGTCAGTGATGACAGAGGTTTTGGAATCAACCTCGGAAACAAAGCCTCGGTTTGAATTATTCGGGAAATAATTAATGGAGCCAGTTAATAACGACCGCTAATTTATGAATATTCAGGATTAATTCTAAACATGGATTTTTCATGTGACCCACCTCCATTCCTATCTATAGTAACTGGTGGAAAAGTTTTGCGAAGTTTGGAAACCAAAAGTCACTTGAAATGACGAGTCACAGCTTTACCTATAACAGCTTATTAAGCGAAGGAGATCATTTGAGTTCAATCAAGTCTTGCAATTATGACCAATCAACTCTATATGGACTCACGAACAAAAGTTATGAAAGGTTCGTGTTGAGCAAATATCAAGAAAATGCCTCAATCGGTCTAAAACCTTAATTTGAGGTCATATTAAGTTGTTGCTTTGACCAAAGAAAAACTATAGGTTTTGTACCAGATATGAGGTTTGACCTTTAAGCAAAGTTATAGACCATGACGTGTACCACAAACTTTGTTAAAGAACCCAAAGCTGAATCCATTTCTAACCATGTCAAAAAGAGGATCAAAGTCTGAATCTGCTGCTATTTCAACAGGAAAAATATTGGCCAAGTCTGAAATGCAGTGTCAATCACATTGGCAAGCCGCGTTCTTCAAATTTTGTTAAACAACTCAAGTTGGTCCAAAAATAAGAGTTGTAGGTAATTCTTTAGAGAAGAGCATACAAAAAGTTGCACCCGATTTGACGAAGTTTGAACTGAGATTTTTGGGTTTGACCGCAGCAAGGTCAATTCTAATTAAGTCGCTGACACTGTCATCTTTAGAGCTAATTACCTGCTGCTCTGTAACCCTAATGGCCGTGAGTCCTTAATAAAGTTTGAAGAGCAGCACCAGTGCTACAATTTTTGTTACAGGCATAGGACCCGAATATGCTTGGAAGATGCCGTTTCGCGGCCTCCAAAGTTGCACAGTGTCACCCGCCACCTGTTCGACGAAATGGCCACGTGGTGTTCATGCTTAGAGCAAGCTCTCCCATGGCTGCCACCTGCTCCCTTGCCCCTGCCTTCATCCCAAATTCCGAAGCCGAGCACCAGAGCGCCCTCTCCCACTCCCTCTCGGCCTCCCAGCTCGCCTCCTTGCTCTCTGCCTCCCTCTCCGTGGTAAGCATGGCCATGTCCGCCATTAGAGCTGTCCAAGCTCCATGGCCGTCGTCGTTCCTCCTTAACCGTGCGTTCCCGTCCTCAATCGAGCGCGCCGTCGTCCTCTCCTCGTTTCGTTGGTCGCGTGGTTGTTCTTTGCCGGCTGCAACCGCGGTCGAAAGTCGCCGTCGCCATGGCCGCCCTCTTCGTTGCCGCCGGCGAGCGTGGCCGGGACGCCTCGCGCCATCTCCGGCCAAGCTGCGACCGTTGGTGGGTGCGCCGGGTGTTCGTGATGCTCCCCTGCCCTTCTTCCCGCCGCCGGAAAGCCCCCCGTCGCCGGAACCCACGAGCTTTAGTGCATCCTCTGCTCCAAATTCACGTCAAGGACCACGCGCGACAATTCGACGAAGTTCAGGGGGTTTTCTGCGAAGTCATAGACTCAGATAAATAGTGCCAACAGTGTTTTTCTTTTTCTTTTTCATTTTATGTGGCTGAAACTTTGGAAAATCATAACTAATTGTAGGAAAATCGTAAAATAGCAAATGAGGACTTTTTGGAAAGATCTTGAGTAGATCTACACGCTGGAGTAATAATATGATAGCTTCCAGTAGAAATTTTCTGCGTGAAAAATAGATCTTTGCTATCTAGGTTTTAATATGTTGCCACTGTTTGGTTGCTCCATTTGATGTGAAATTTTTATGGTAGCTTCCTGCCATGATTTAGATACTCTGTGAATAATTTGGTACGTTTTGGTGCAACAGTTTTAGAGTTATTAAGTAATCTTGCTCTCAACCGATTAAATAGGTTTAATTATTAAATGTGTCATGCATGTGTGTAAAAATGGAAAAGATGGTTCCATGACCTTTCTAATATGTTGTAGTAACCATTGCATGTCTAACATGGTCATGTGTTCATATAAAATCTGAAGTTTCTATTTAACTTACTCTCACATGGTTAATTATAAATAGAAACTAGTTTAACATATAGTTGGCAAACTATGGCTTGCATGCATGTAACTTTCCAAGCTTTGCTCACATACTAATACTATGATTCATCTCTGAAAGTTGGAGCTATGATTTATGTATGCTTGACATCTCCTAAATATATATATAGGCTATATATATACTAGCAAAGGATAAATAGTGTTAATATGATCATGCATGTGCAGTTTGTGTTGTGTGCATGTTTTCATTAAGATAATAATGTTTGCTGTGAAAGTGTTGTATATGAAAGTTGTAGATAACATCTTAATCTTGCTTGTCACCAAATTGCATGGCCATAGGCTTAATAGTTTAAGAGATATGGCTGTTGCAAATTGAATGTCAAGCTTTGTCTACATTCTGTCCAGATCTGAATGTTTGGCTTGTTACGCCTAGTTATGTTATGATTCATACTTAGGTGTTTATAGAAGAGTTGTAGTACATTTCATAAGCTTTCTAAATTGTCTTCGATCATGTTTGTTGGAGTTCTATCGCTTGAGTTATGGCTGTTTTAGTGTAGATGGGTAAATCTGTCCAAGTCTGGACAGAGGTGCCTAATTATACTAATTAGACCTTGTTAACTTGTCAATCATCTTAAGATGATTATAGATGATTTGTAGACAACTTAAGAACCTTTCTAAAAAGTCTAGGGGCAAGTTCCCAGGTACTATAGATCTTTAGTTATGGTTGTTTTAAGTTACTGTTGTTGATGTGTGGCTAGTTCTGCCCATGTGTGGACAAAGCCGCACTAATCATGTTGTTTGACTTTGTTAATGATTGATTCACCTTGAGATAATAATAAGAAAGATTTAGATAACCCTGTAATCTTTCTATAATGTCTAATTGCATGCTCATGTGATATTTGTATCTTGAGTTATGCTTCTCTGAATCTCTGTCAGTCCTGCTGTCCAACAGTTGGACAGAGCTGTATAGTTATCTATTTTTGGGTTAGATAACCTTTGAATTAGCTCTTGTGGTAAATAACAAAGTTGTATCTAATCTTGTTAGCTTTCCATAAAGTCTAGGATCACCTTGTTTGGATGTGTGTAGCTCCAGTTATGTCTGTTTAAAGTACATGGTGTGTTGCTGTCCAAACTGTATAAATGCACCGAACTTGTTTGCTATAGCTTAATGTTGATTATGTGATCTTTGATGCTATGTCATGACTTGGTAATGTTCAGATTGTGCATTTCATGTTATTAAACTAATTAACCTTATGTATTATATAAATATGTTAGATAATGATGGTTGACTTGCTTAACTAAAGTAGAAGCTATATGTGCATACATGTGTTCCATTTGTGATGCCTGATATAGTCTTGATTGATTGTTATAGTTAGGCACTACGAATGCCTATTGAACCGTGTGTCACACTTTGCTTTAATAATAACCTGCTGGAGTGATCATGACATGTGGGATGTTAGAGCTATGTCTTCTTTTAGTAGTTATCCTGATTGCTTATGTGAAGTAATTAGTAATGTTTTGTTGTGCGCCTTATGTTTGCTTCTTAAGCTTTTCCCTTGCATTCATACGCTTGCATTGCGCATCTAATTTAGGTAACGGTAGATACATCGTGAAGGATGTGATGATGAGGCTAAACCCGAAGACGGTGTTTGGTGGATTATCCTGAAGATGCGGAGTTAAGCAAGTGCTACAGCGAAGATGCTCGCCATGCGAGTATCACCTAACAAACACTAACCTAGTGTTGGTTCCCAGGCAAGCCCCGGAGTATATTAAGCCTCCTATCGTTTGCAATTAAAATTACTTGAGTCCTTTTTTATTGTGATGCATTAGGTTTAGGAGTTGGAATGAATCCTACTTGCTGCATTACCATTCCTTGGTTATTGATTAATATCTACCTTGTTATCCTGTTATTTATTTACAATGTAGAATTGCTTAGCTTGCTTAATAAAAGTAGTAGTTAAGAATGTTTCCGTAATACCCTGATGGGTAGTTACCGGATCACGGATGGCTATATTTGCTATCATGGAAAAGAACCTGAGTAGTAATGAAATACGGTCAACTGGAAGGCAGGGCACCAAGTTGGAACGTGGGGGCAGTCCGTCCGTTGGATCGTGTAGGTTTGTATCGATGTTGGCCCTCGTTCATTTTTGAACGCGCCCTTTTACTTAGGGATATGTCGGTGCCGTAATCATCGACCCCAAAGCCGGTTAGAAGCTGTTCGGGCCGGTTTTGACCCGTGTCGCGCCCTCTAGTATGGAAATGTGATCTGCCGCGAGAGGCCATCACCAGGTTCCAATTGGGCGGTCCGTGCTTGAACCGCGACGATTACCACCACGAACAAGCATCGAGCGGTTGCCCAATGCATGGACCCGACGGGGAAAGTGTAGGCTGGTATTAAAGGTCTTTCACCAGCTGGTTTGGAATTCGATTCGAGTCGCCGTCTCCCCCGGTTAGTGGGAAACTATGGCGAGCTTCACCACGATACAACTCCATGTGACATGATGGTTCAACTAAAATATTGATAAGCAAACCTGATATGGTATTATGTATTTATTTGCTAGATTCAAGTGAGTGCTCTAGTACAGGTGCAAAAACCTAGAGTTTAAGGAATAGGGTAAAAGATGACTGCTCACATAATTAAATGGTGAACCACTGTAACTTAAGCTCTTTTGCAAATAAAGTTAGCCAGCTCCACTATTTATATCAGCCTTGCATACTCCTTGGTGTCACTTTATTTTTGGTTTCGGATGGGTAAGTCTAGCTGAGTACATTCGAGTACTCAGGGTTTATCCCACCTTGTTGCAGGTGAAGGTTAGGTCCGCCGAGAGGTGATGGCCAGTGCCGGTGGGCTCGGCAGTCCCCTACTTCTTCTCTTTATGCTGTTGTTGGAGGATGTCACTCAAGCTAGCAACGTATTTTAACTTATGTTATCATATTCATTTCAAAGCTATATTGTTTCAAAGTATTTCCAACTTGTATTATTATTTGTGAACTCTATTGCAAATTTATTTCCGCTGCAAAAGCTCTGTGGACATGATTTGTATTTGCTTGACCATGCGATCGTGGCTAAGATATTGAAAAGTTTGAAATCCCTCAGGATTTCACGGACTACCGGGTTTATATGGGATCAAGTGTGCTAATTCAGCTGCCCCGACAGAGGTTTTTCGCACTTGTGCTCTTATAAATTGGTCGGTTCTATCACAGCTGGTATCGGAGCAAGGTTAATCATAATACTGTCATGTGCATGGTTTAAAACAAAGTTTTGGTTTTGAAAAGCCTATTTTATCTAAAAACTTTTAGCTAGTAGGCAAGTTTGTCAAAACCTAATTTATAAACTATATGCTAGCGACAACCTCCAGTTATGCCCAATTAGGACTTTCAGGTGGCTTAGTTAAGTAATACTAACTTTGGGGGTTTTACTTTCTTGCAACGACACGTCGACTCAAAAGGTACGTATAGATGACCATACTATGCTACCCTGTGTTCTAATGTTGGAGGTAGCCCTCACATATGATGTACTCATATATGTGGGGTAGTTGAATTTATTTTATGCAACGTCGCACCTACGCTCAGGTAAATGTGAGTTGTGAGAGCATGACCAAACAACCGTTGGTCTAGGGGAGAGCTAGTTTGGTATTGGAACCTGTACTCATAAGCACACGAATGCGGGTGAAGGTATTTAATTGCGGGAGTAATACTATTCTGATGGGTGCATATACTACTTACGTGTATACTGGGTATGCACCTAAGATAGTATCTAGATTTAAATTCCTGCAATGTATTTATATCTATTGTGGGAATAGGCTGAAATGAGATTTTCTGCAGGTACACTAACCTCGAATGCGTATGCATAGTTGACGGCTAGTTATAACAAGAGTACGTGTTATGCCACCGACCTAGAACGTGATTGCCGCCTCAGGCTGGCAATTTGTGAGGACGTGTAGGACGAGCATGCATCCTGTTTGTGCTTTCCTCATGAACATGCTTCTCTCACCTTTGTTCTAATAAGAAACAACTTGTTGTCAAATGTGACTAATATAATGATAAAACATGAATGGTTGTTTGTGCATAGAAATGCTTCTCCCACCTTTATTCCTGTAATGGTGAAGTTGTTGTGAACTAGTGCTTCAATGTGATGTGATAGATTGCATGAGAAATGTGAGAAGCAAGTAGTTGTTTGATGTGGTGTGTTGACCTGAGCTAGATATAATGTGGTCTTGTTCATGATGTTTGCTAGTGTGCGATGTTTATAGGAATGCTTCCATGTTAGTTAAACAAGTGATTGCTTGTTATAGGCTAGAAGTAAGTACCCTATCTGATGTTGCCTAGATAACCCTGTTAGTTTATCATGTCGTGTGATTGTCTTGCTTTATATGATGTATGCTAGCAAGGTAGTTAGGCAAAAAGTTTCTAATGACTAAGTTCTTCCCTATGTTGAAGTGTCTTGTTGTAACCAAATGACTGGTGTAGTGTTGTTCTGCTTGTATAGCAAAACTATGCTAAAGTTTGTAATTCAATGTTTTGAGTTAGTTTTGTCTAGAAATGCTTCACCTAAGGAAACAACAAAACTTGTTGTTTGAAACTGTTTTGTATGCAGTTTTGTTTGGGTTTGCTAATTGCTTCCTAAACTTGTTAAATGTGATAATGAAGCTAAGTTTGCCCAAAGGTTACAATTTTATCTTTGTTAGCTTTGTGTTAACATACTTTAGCAAGGAAATGTACAAAACATGTTGTTTAATTGCTTTTCCATGTTGTAAAAATGTAATCCTTTTCATGCTTACTTTCCTTGCAATGATGAAAACTAGAGTTATATGAATTAAAAGTTTATGCAACTAATTTTCATAGCTTTCTAGTCTCATGTTATTGCAAGAAAAATATAAAACTTGTTGCTTAACAACATTGAATAGCTTAAACCTGTTTAAGTTGTTTTAAATATGTTTACTTACTAGAATAGTGTAGTATACTGAAATACTTATAATAGTCTACTAAATGCATGAGTGAGCTGCCATGATCTTCCCAGAATTCTCGGGGTGTAGATTGAAACAGCTCGCTGTTTCACCTTGCTAAACTAGAAAATCTAATAGGTGCATGTAAAGTATTTAATTTGAGTAAGCAATGAACTTCTCTAACATGTTTAAGATGTATATATAAACTATTTTCATACATGGTTATGCCTAGAATTATGTTCTTATGTGCACCATGCTTTATAGTTGTTCTCTAATCTAGTTTTGGTCTTTACTAGCCATATGCTTTGTAAGAATTAAATACTTGCAAACCATTTAAGTGGGCTGCAATCTTAGCATTTATATCATGACTAGAATGTTTTCGAACTATTGTTATGCTTGCTTGTACCCCAGATCAAGTTGTTGTATGTGTCTTGTTAATTGTTGTTACCTAGTGTCTCTTTATTCCTTCTTGGAATGTAGACTAGCATGAGCTTATTGCTTGTTGTCAGTTTATTAGACTAAATAAGTGAGTTGTTAGCTTTAAGTTGTGAACTACTTATAGTTAACAAACAATTATGCCTTAGTTTCCTTGGTGTGTTTGCTTTTAGATAAAGAGTTATGTTCCAACTTAGTAAATAGGAAATAATATAATGGCAACATCTGTCCACCATGTTTTGTGTGTTTGTGTGCTTTGGATAGATGCTTAGTTGGTTTGAGCTTGGTAATTAGTGTTGGTTGCTTAAGTTGTTTGTTTGTGTCTTCCAATGCTTATTAAGGCTATGTGTAGATGTTCTGTTATCTAAGTGATGCTTTGGTTAGTCAACCTTTGTCCTCGGTGAGTACCTGAGTGGTATGTCAACCTTCATCTAGAATCGTGCTCAAGCCCTCTCGACCTTCCGAGATGCCCCGAGTAGAACCTTTGTTGCTTAAGGCATGTGTTGTGTGTCTGGTTCTGATGGTTTAGGATGTTTGTACCAAAGACCTGTACCTATGTCTATCCATGTCTTCTGGTTGGACCAGCTTTCCCAAGTTAAGCTTCCCAAATGCTAGTTCCAAACCATGGTATGCCTTTGCTAACCTGTAGACCCAAGCTTGGCCCCTCGAAGTGTTTTCCTAAGCCGTGGATGTTTTGTATCCCTTGCTTTGAAGGCCCCTGTTGTTTGACCAGCTTAGCTAAGTTCCCGCAACACGAGTTCTTGACCATAGTTTTCCTTGCCTAGTTGTGAAGATCATGTCCAAATCCTTGTTGTACTCCCGGATGCCCTTTTGTTGCTGCGTGTTTGGCCAAAATCAAGTTCATCTAATCTTTTGCTTATCATCACCTTGATGTGCACAAGGCGTATCCTTGTTGTCTTGTATCGCGTGTTATTTTTGAAATCACATCCTTGTTTAGTTTTGAACCTTGTGATCATCTTTGTTTTGCTAGCTTATGCTTTGCATATGATGCTCTCTTCAAGCAAGATTTATCTACGTCATGAGCGATTTCTCACTGGTTGTGGATTCGATAATGGTGTCTTGGTTAAGAACTAATGGTGCCGCGACGAAACCGAGAGCCTCTTGTGGCAGCCGACACAAGTTTGTGCTGCTCGGCACGCGCTGGTACCGTGGGTTATGATCAAGATCTATTATGGAAACTACGCCAATGTGTTATCTTTTATGAAGCTTTCTCCTTGTTATCTTCTATATTCCTTCAGAAAAATCCATATATCAGATCAGATGTGGCAGTGTTTCTTTTTGAAGATGACAAAGATGATTACTTTTCAAAAATCAGTCAAAGATGAAAGCGGTAACGGACTAAAAGAGGTGGTAGACAAAGGACTTTGTTTAATCTACAACAATGACCGAACAACATATATGGTCATAGTGCAGTGAAGTGGCACAAAATAGTTAAAGTGGATAAGTACCAACTACGAGATAAGTAACAGAGATGGCGTGTTATTGGATAAGATACTTGAGAACCGAAAAGTTTTCTATCTGAACTTAATAAGAATTTATGCGTGATGATCTTATAATCAACCCGATCCTCCCAGATATGCCTGAATCCCTGTTGACATTGGTGGTAACTACACGCCTTGATATTCAGCATTGCTTGTAGTAAAAGCTGAAGCCTTGGAGCTTTTTAGTGTTGAGAGATAACTGATTAGTTTCAGCCATGGAAAGGCTAATATCGAGTTCAGAAATAACTCTTGGGTAGCTATGAAGGCTATTTCTCACCGAACAGTGTTATATCAGAAGTTTGTGAACCAACTAACATTGTTTGTGGTACTCGTACATCTCAGTTTCTGTCGTGTTCAGATCAACTCTATCTCGGAGAAATTACAATGGCAGTACAAAATACTACACCAGCCTAGTGACTCAGTAAATATTACACCTGGAATAAGGACTGCTTGGTGATATGTTTGGCTACTACGAAAAGATTATTCTAAACTATTTTGGTGAGGCTAGAAAGGATATTCAGAATCAGTCGCTTATTCTTGAGCAGTCAAGGTACTCTACAAAAATCAACTCCTAAAAAGTATGAATTGATGGCAAATAGAAGTGTCAAACAATAGATTTCGGATTATGTCCCTGCATTACTGAGTGAATTTAAGAAAGTCACTCTGTGGCCGAGGTAGTTCGACAAGTCAGTTCCACTGAGTTGCAACTACATCATGAAGAAGAATGATGTTAATCTGTTTAGTAGGACAAAAATTCGGTAGTAGATAACTCAAGAGGTTGCATCAATTTCAACCTTGGTGACTGTCGCTACATAACAGATGAGAATTCTTGTTAAGAAGGATCCGTGAAAGCGTGAAATTAGTAGAGTCAGCTATCATATTCACCGCTCTCTCAACAGACTCAGATAATACAGTCATATCATCAGAGAAAGAGAACTGCACACATGGAACTTTATGTAGCTTTCAATCGACTGCTATCTGCTAGAACGTACATTTACCAATAGTATACACAGTGGTCGTCGGTCAGTCAGCTCCTCCCAGTCTCAAAGGAAGTTGTTTTGTAATAATGTCAACCAGACGAAAATCTAGTATTTTTGGTAATATTATCTTGGATTCCTCCCAAAGTAACAGTGCAATTTTGGTTTCCTTGTCAACTTATTGAAAGTATCTTAAGTGCACCTCAATGTTTGATGTGGATCAGTGAAGGAAATTCTTTTAACAAGAGCTAGTAACCTGGAAAATGACTTGAAAGATCGGAAAGTTGTTCGATTCCTGACAGTTTCTTTTTGCTGAGAAATCGGTATATCTTGAGTTGTCAGTAGCCAATAAGGATAAGTGATATGCTCCTCTTCCCTTAAAAAGTCTTTCATCCAGAATCTCGGGACGAGATTCTTTTAAGGGGGAGGGGTTGTAACACCCCAGGTGTTTGACGCCAGTCGAGCAGACAGTTTAACACAGACATGTTCTATCAGGTGATGATCGAGAAATAATTTCTAGTATTGTCAGTGATGACAGAGGTTTTGGAATCAACCTCGGAAACAAAGCCTCGGTTTGAATTATTCGGGAAATAATTAATGGAGCCAGTTAATAACGACCGCTAATTTATGAATATTCAGGATTAATTCTAAACATGGATTTTTCATGTGACCCACCTCTATTCCTATCTATAGTAACTGGTGGAAAAGTTTTGCGAAGTTTGGAATCAAAAAGTCACATGAAATGACGAGTCACAGCTTTACCTATAACGGCTTATTAAACGAAGGAGATCATTTGAGTTCAATCAAGTCTTGCAATTATTACCAATCAACTCTATATGAACTCACGAACAAAAGTTATGAAAGGTTCGTGTTGAGCAAATATCAAGAAAATGCCTCGATCGGTCTAAAACCTTAATTTGAGGTCATATTAAGTTGCTGCTTTGACCAAAGAAAAACTACAGGTTTTGTACCAGATATGAGGTTTGACCTTTAAGCAAAGTTATAGACCATGACGTGTACAACAAACTTTGTTAAAGGACCCAAACTGAATCCATTTCTAACCATGTCAAAAAGAGGATCAAAGTCTGAATCTGCTGCTATTTCAACAGGAAAAATATTGGCTGTCTGAAATGCAGTGTCAATCACATTGGCAAGCCGCGTTCTCCAAATTTTGTTAAACAACTCAAGTTGGTCCAAAAATAAGAGTTGTAGGTAATTCTTTGGAGAAGAGCATACAAAAAGTTGCACTCGATTTGACGAAGTTTGAACTGAGATTTTTGGGTTTGACCGCAGCAAGGTCAATTCTAATTAAGTCGCTGACACTGTCATCTTTAGAGCTAATTACCTGCTTCTCTGTAACCCTAATGGCCGTGAGTCCTTAATAAAGTTTGAAGAGTAGCACCAGTGCTACAATTTTGGTTACAGGCATCAGACCCGAATATGCTTGGAAGATGCCGTTTTGCGGCCTCCAAGGTTGCACAGTGTCACCCGCCACCTGTTCGACGAAATGGCCACGTGGTGTTCATGCTTAGAGCAAGCTCTCCCATGGCTGCCACCTGCTCGCTTGCCCCTGCCTTCATCCCAAATTCCGAAGCCGAGCACCAGAGCGCCCTCTCCCACTCCCTCTCGGCCTCCCAGCTCGCCTCCTTGCTCTCTGCCTCCCTCTCCATGGTAAGCATGGCCATGTCCGCCATTAGAGCTGTCCAAGCTCCAAGGCCGTCGTCGTTCCTCCTTAACCGTGCGTTCCCGTCCTCAATCGAGCGCGCCGTCGTCCTCTCCTCGTTTCGTTGGTCGCGTGGTTGTTCTTTGCCGGCTGCAACCGCGGTCGGAAGTCGCCGTCGCCGTCGCCATGGCCGCCCTCCTCCTTGCCGCCGGCGAGCGTGGCCGGGACGCCTCGCGCCATCTCCGGCCAAGCTGCGACCGTTGGTGGGTGCGTCGGGTGTTCGTGATGCTCCCCTGCCCTTCTTCCCGCCGCCGGAAAGCCCCCCGTCGCCGGAACCCACGAGCTTCAGTGCATCCTCTGCTCCAAATTGACGTCAAGGACCACGCGCGACAATTCGACGAAGTTCAGGGGGTTTTCTGCGAAGTCATAGACTCAGATGAATAGTGCCAACAGTGTTTTTCTTTTTCCTTTTACGTGGCTGAAACTTTGGAAAATCATAACTAATTGTAGGAAAATCGTAAAATAGCAAATGAGGACTTTTTGGAAAGCTCTTGAGTAGATCTACGTGCTGGTGTAATAATATGATAGCTTCCAGTAGAATGTTTTTGCGTGTAAAATAGATCTTTGCTATCTAGGGTTTAATATGTTGCCACTGTTTGGTTGCTCCATTTGATGTGAAATTTTTATGGTAGCTTCCTGCCATGATTTAGATACTCTGTGAATAATTTGGTACGTTTTGGTGCAACAGTTTTAGAGTTATTAAGTAATCTTGCTCTCAACCGATTAAATAGGTTTAATTATTAAATGTGTCATGCATGTGTGTAAAAATGGAAAAGATGGTTCCATGACCTTTCTAATATGTTGTAGTAACCATTGCATGTCTAACATGGTCATGTGTTCATATAAAATCTGAAGTTTCTATTTAACTTACTCTCACATGGTTAATTATAAATAGAAACTAGTTTAACATATAGTTGGCAAACTATGGCTTGCATGCATGTAACTTTCCAAGCTTTGCTCACATACTAATACTATGATTCATCTCTGAAAGTTGGAGCTATGATTTATGTATGCTTGACATCTCCTAAATATATATAGGCTATATATATACTAGCAAAGGATAAATAGTGTTAATATGATCATGCATGTGCAGTTTGTGTTGTGTGCATGTTTTCATTAAGATAATAATGTTTGCTGTGAAAGTGTTGTATATGAAAGTTGTAGATAACATCTTAATCTTGCTTTTTTCC
The DNA here is from genome assembly GCA_009763385.1 of Coix lacryma-jobi var. lacryma-jobi. NCBI lineage: Eukaryota > Viridiplantae > Streptophyta > Magnoliopsida > Poales > Poaceae > Coix > Coix lacryma-jobi. The sequence goes on along the minus strand of CM019830.1, from coordinate 113,546,888 downwards.
AAATTTCATGGCCATAGGCTTAATAGTTAAAGAGATATGGCTGTTGCAAATTGAATGTCAAGCTTTGTCTACATTCTGTCCAGATCTGAATGTTTGGCTTGTTACGCCTAGTTATGTTATGATTCATGCTTAGGTGTTTACAGAAGAGTTGTAGTACATTTCATAATCTTTCTAAATTATCTTCGATCATGTTTGTTGGAGTTCTATCGCTTGAGTTATGGCTGTTTTAGTGTAGATGGGTAAATCTGTGCAAGTCTGGACAGAGGTGCCTAATTATACTAATTAGACCTTGTTAACTTGTCAATCATCTTAAGATGATTATAGATGATTTGTAGACAACTTAAGAACCTTTCTAAAAAGTCTAGGGGCAGTCCGTCCATTGGATCGTGTAGGTTTGTATCGATGTTGGCCCTCGTTTATTTTTGAACGCGCCCTTTTACTTAGGGATATGTCGGTGCCGTAATCATCGACCCCAAAGCCGGTTAGAAGCTGTTCGGGCCGGTTTCGACCCGTGTCGCGCCCTCTAGTATGGAAATGTGATCTGCCGCGAGAGGCCATCACCAGGTTCCAATTGGGCGGTCCATGCTTGAACCGCGACGATTACCACCACGAACAAGCATCGAGCGGTTGCCCAATGCATGGACCCGACGGGAAAGTGTGGGCTGGTATTAAAGGTCTTTCACCAGCTGGTTTGGAATTCGATTCGAGTCGCCGTCTCCCCCGGTTAGTGGGAAACTATGGCGAGCTTCACCACGATACAACTCCATGTGACATGATGGTTCAACTAAAATATTGATAAGCAAACCTGATATGGTATTATGTATTTGTTTGCTAGATTCAAGTGAGTGCTCTAGTACAGGTGCAAAAACCTAGAGTTTAAGGAATAGGGTAAAAGATGACTGCTCACATAATTAAATGGTGAACCCCTGTAACTTAAGCTCTTTTGCAAATAAAGTTAGCCAGCTCCACTATTTATATCAGCCTTCCATACTCCTTGGTGTCACTTTATTTTTGGTTTTGGACGGGTAAGTCTAGCTGAGTACATTCGAGTACTCAGGGTTTATCCCACCTTGTTGCAGGTGAAGGTTAGGTCCGCCGAGAGGTGATGGCCAGTGCCGGTGGGCTCGGCAGTCCCCTACTTCTTCTCTTTATGCTGTTGTTGGAGGATGTCACTCAAGCTAGCAACGTATTTCAACTTATGTTATCATATTCATTTCAAAGCTATATTGTTTCAAAGTATTTCCAACTTGTATTATTATATGTGAACTCTATTGTAAATTTATTTCCGCTGCAAAAGCTCTGTGGACATGATTTGTATTTGCTTGACCATGCGATCTTGGCTAAGATATTGAAAAGTTTGAAATCCCTCAGGATTTCACGGACTACCGGGTTTATATGGGATCAAGTGTGCTAATTCAGCTGCCCCGACAGAGGTTTTTCGCACTTGTGCTCTTATAAATTGGTCGGTTCTGTCACAGGGAAAGTCATCCTTCGGGCAGGCTTTGTTCAGGCATGTGAAGTCTATACACATTCTCCACTTCTTGTTCTTTTTCTAGACTAAGACCACGTTTGAAAGCCATGTTGGGTATTTGACTGGACGGATGACACCTGTGTCCAGGAGTCATTTTACCTCAGCCCTCGCTGCTTCTTTTCTTTCTTCTGACATTTTGTGAAGTTTTTGCTTAACTGGGCGATAGCCTGGCTTTATGTTTAGGCTATGCTCTATCAAAGCTCTGTTTACTCCCTTGAGGTCATCTGCAGACCAAGCGAAAGTGTCAGAGTTTTCCTTGAGGAAGAGGACGAGGTTGTTTTCTGATTGGGGGTCTAAGATGGCCGAGATGAGCACTCTTCTTTCGGAGTTGCCCTCGAAGAGTTGGACTTGTTTAGTCTCTTCTTTGGGAGATACTTTTTCTCGGTCAAAGCATATCTCACCTTCGGTGTTGAGGTTTGTTGCACGAGGCTTTGACAAGTTGTGGACATTGCGTTGTCCCGGTGCTACTGTTCCCTCAGCTGCCCTTGCAATGTCTTGGTCTCCATATACTGCAACCACCCCCTTCGGAGCAGGAAGCTTCATGCAGAGGTATGCAGGATGGATGACTGCATTAAATGCATTGGTGACCCCTCGGCCGAATATTGCATTGTAAGGATAAAACATGTCAACCACGTCGAAGGTTATGTGCTCGGTTCTACAGTTCATCTGGTCTTCGAAGGTTACGAGCAGAGATATTTTTCCGACAGCTCTTACTTGTTGACCACCGAAGCCGTATAGTGGGTTGTCAGCGGGTTGCAGGAGGTTTCTATCAAGCTTCATGCTGTCGAAGGTAGAGGCGAACAGGATGTCTGCAGAGCTTCCTGTATCGACCAGAATTTTGGTGGCAGTCCACCCTGCTAGATTAGTTTCGATCACCATAGCGTCAGTGTGAGGGTAATCCCTTAACTTCATATCACTGGAGTCGAAGGTTATAGGGATGTGGGACCATCGCCCAAATTTGTGTGGTCCTTCGATGGCTACATGGTGTACTCGTCTAGCATGTTCCTTCCTCTGCCGCTTGTTGCCATGATCTTCATTTGAGCCTCCTGTGATGGCTAGTATCACACCGAAGGTTGATGTTGGGTTGTTGATGGTTGTCTGGTTCTGGGCTTCGGATTTGACAGGTTGGGGCGCTGGCAATGCTGGTATTGGTGGTGGTGGTGGCAGAGTATTATTTACTTGTTGGTTGGTTTGGGTTTGGGTTTGAGGGGTTGTCGGGTATGTGACGGTGTATGGAGTGTTTTGGTGTTGAGGGATGGTGGCTGACTGATAAGTGGCTTGGTTGTAGTGAGGGTGATGTGCGTAGAAGGGTTGGTGCGAAGGTAGGCCGTAGTTTATGGGGGTGTAGTGGTATGGAGGATTTGGTGGGTTGAAGTTTGGTGTTCTGGTGTGGTTGATGGTTCGGTTGTCTGCCGAAGCGGCTCTTTTGGACTCCTGGTACTCTTTCCCCTTAGCGAAGCACTTGCACTGTTTGGTGGTGTGCCCCTTACCAAGACCACAAAAATGGCAATACATTTTCACAGGATCTTTTTGTTGGTTCCGTTGGTCCGGCGGGGGTGGCAAACCTTGAGGGTTTTGGTTGCCCGAAGGTTGAGCGCCCCGTCTTTGGTCTTCAAAGTGGGCTGCCTTGTTGATAGCGCCAATGTTGCTTTGTTCTTGGCGAGGGTTGTTTTCTCTCGGTGGAGGCCTCGGCTGCGGCTTCTGCTGTGATCTCCGAGCATCGGACTTTGCCCTGAAATCCATGTCCGCTCTACAGTATCTTTCTATTGTCTCATGCAATTTCTCGATTGTATTTGTCGGCTTCCTGGCAAATTTTGAGGAGCATGGGCCTGGGCGCAGACCGCTGACTGTAGCGAGGATGACAGCCTCGTCAGATATACCCGGAGTTCTTGCTCTGATTTGGATAAACCTTCCCCAATAGTCTTGAAGCGGTTTGCGCTCTTCTTATTTGCAGCTGAATAACTCAATGGGGTTTGATGGGGCTGCTGTAATACCTTTGAAGTTTGTACATAGCCTAACTCTGAGGTTGGCCCAGGAATCCATGGTTCCGAGGCGAAGGTTACTGTACCAAGTTTGTGCAATGTCACGAAGGATGATGACAAAAGACTTTGCCATTGTTGATTCATCTCCCCCTGCCGCGGCGACTGCTGCTTCATAGCTCATTATGAATTGGCGAGGGTCGGTAAGTCCGTCATAGCGGGGTAGATTTTGTGGATTGCAGCATGGTGGCCAGGGTTGGGTTTGGAGTATCTGGGAGAGTGGTGACTTTGGATCATAGGGCATTTGGTGTTGTTGGGCTCTCCGTTGGTTGCGAAGGTTTGACTCTCTCTCGTCTGGGTAGAGTTGGCGAAAGTTTGGTTGTCTCATAGAGTATGGATTTGGGTGATTTGGTGGTGGTGGGGGTGGTGGATGGCGGCGTAGGTTGCCCTGATCCTGCTCTTCATTCCCCTCCTGCAGTGGTGGCATTTCCCTGTCGTTCCAACCCTCGGCTTTGGCCTCCGCTGCTGCGAGGGACTCCTCCATCTGGCGGAGCTATTCCCTGGCCTCATCCGCTTTCTACCTGATAGCGCGTAGCCTGTTGTGCCTCTCAAGTTGGTCTAGGCGCCTTTTCTTCTCTTGCAACTCAGCTTGAAGCCTTTCCAGGGTCTCGAGGCCTAGTTCCTCTTCGTCTCCTCCCTCACCTTCTCCGAGAGTGTGGGGGTTCGACTGCGCCGCCATCCAGGTATGAGGGGCCGGGACCTCTGAGTCTAGAGTGATATCTTCCGCTCCCGAAGGTTCCACAATCTCTTCAGCAGGTGGAATTACCGCCGCTGCCTCTCTAGCCGCGCGATGGTCTCTAGTTGTGGGCGCTCTCCTGTTTCCTGCCATTACGAACTGTTCCTCCCCACGGACGGCGCCAAACTATTGGATGCACTCCTGCCCAACCTCCGCTACAAGGCAGGGGTTCGGAGCGAGAGTAGACAACTGTCGAAACACGAGCGTTGAAGTAAACGAAGGTACACGCAAGCGCAGGTGCGAGCGAGGGTACAAGCAACTGGCGGAAGTATTTCTCTATTTCAAAAAAATTCCCCATTTACACTGTTCATCCCTTGGTATTTATAGGGAATACCAAGGGACACCGGCCAAATTACAAAAGGGTACATAAAAGATTCTCCGGCACCGTACAAGGAAAGGGTAGAATCATACAAACACGAGCGGAGTGGAAACCCTAGTTTGTCTCCCTCCTGCCCGCCGCCACCTTGCTTTGCTCATCTTCGCGGGAAAGTGAAGGTCAGACCTTCGACTCTGCTAGTCTTCAGGTCAGCACTTCCTCGCCACTCCCCGAGCCTGACGTCTTAAGCGAAGAGGCCTCGGAACCTGCGAGGGTCACTTACTGTGTTCTCAGAGCGCCTTTACCTACGGGAAACACAACGAACTCCGAAGGTCGAATTTGCATTTGAAGGTTAGGAAGACGATCCTGAAGAGTCCAATTAGCGGAAAGGAGAAGTTTTGCGAGGGCGCGTGGGTCGCGCGAAGGTTGTTTTTGGAGCCAGCCCGCGTGGCGCCACTGCCGAGGGTCCCTTCCCCCAACAAATTGAGATCCACAGAGAAGACAATCATACCTCTGTGTCCATGAGATTTTGAGGAAGTGAGACCGTAATCTCACTATTGTAGCGTGTGGTAGCCACATGGTTGTGCGGATACATGGGTGTATGCCGAGTCTCAAGTGATGAGTGATTGTCAACGGGTTTGATCGCATGTTCTTTGGCTTGTGTTGTGCAGGTGTCGAGCACGGAGACAGTGATAGAGGGCAAGGTGAAGGTCAAGTAGAGACGTGTCGTGCCGACGGACCGGGAGCGGTGAAGGACGGACGTGAGGCTTGGACTGAGGGACCGGTGGCCTAAGGATCAGCTGTGGTGGCTGGCAGCCTGGGACAGCGACGAGCGGAGACTTGCGGGACATGGAGTTGCCTGGGTCGAGGACCTGGGGACACGTGTCGGTGGACGGGGTGCACGGGCGGTGCATCGCCTCTACAGCTCCGGTTTGGTGGTTGAGCCACAGAAAAACCACCGGGTGGACGGTTTCCAGGTTTGGGCCACAAAACCTGGGTGCTTCGGGTTTGCCGAGTTTGGGCCACAAAACTCGGGCTGAGGATGGTTTCCAGGTTTGGGCCTCAAAACCTGGGCGCTGCGGGTTTCTGAGTTTGGGCCACAAAACTCAGGCGACGGACGTCGGGTTTCCCGGTTTTGGCCTCAAAACCGGGGGATGGACTTGGAGGCTGGTTTCCCGGTTTGGGCCTCAAAACCGGGGGTTGGCGTGAAGGCATGGTTTCCCAGTTTCAGCCACAAAACCGGGGGTGCAGAGCGAGGGCGGCACGTGGCGGCAATCAGGAGGTTGCGTCGAGGTAACGCTACGAGTTGTGCGGGCGTGGTCGTCGGATCACAAATATCTTCGAGTTGGTCCAGAATAACCCTAGGGTTTAGCTGGCTCGCTCTGTAATTAGTGAGGGGTAGAGTAGGAATTAGAATTAGGATAAATAGAGGGAGACACCCTCCTCCCATTCTATCTCAGTCATTTGCTCTTTCACTCCTAGGGTTTCCTGCTCTCCCACATCCCTGCTGTAGCAAACCTGAGATCCATAGAGAAGAGAACAATACCTCTGTGCCCATGAGTTTTTTAGGAAGTGAGACCGTAATCTCACTATTTTAGCGTGTGGTAGCCACACGGTTCCAATTTCGTGGTTGTGATTCGTGTTTTGATTGTGTTCTTCGCGGATTACTTTTTCTCCACATTTTTCCCGTCGATCGATCTCTTTGCTTGGTACGTTATTTGCAAATCCGTTTGAACCAAGTTGTTCTAGATTGTGAGGTACTTCTTTCCACCGAAGGAAATCTTCCCTAACCTCACGAGCTAGTAGATCGGTTGATTTTTCGCTTTGGACCAAGTTTTGCTCCCTTGCCCTGAATTCTTCCAATTCCTCGATTTAGAGTTAGGTTCGAGCCATGATTCCCGTGGGATAGCTCACTAACCTCCTTGGAACTCCTCACACCAAGTCTAAGCCTTAGTGCTTTTGATTCGGAGGAGATCGAGTGGATTTTGCGAAAGAACAGCACTGCGTCGGGGGCATCGGACGCTCGAGTTCTTAGCATCAGACGCTCGAGTTCTTAGCATCAGACGCTGACTCCTTTGGCATCGGACGCACCATTGCCACGTGTCAGTTTCTGACATTTTCAAAGGAGCATCGGACGCTACCACCGGACGCTCCGTTGTGCATCAGACGCGCCGGAGTGTGACCATCGGACGCTGAGAGTTCACTGTTCACAGCGTCCGATGGGTGTCCAGTAAGGTTTCCGAGAGGCACTGTTTGCATCGGACGCATCCGACGCTTGGGCATCGGACGCTGGCCAGCGTCCGATGCTGGTGATTCGGCACAGTTTCGTTCGACGTTCGTTCGTCCGTTGTCGGTTTTGATTTCTGGTTTTTGCGTTGGCTTTCTAGAGTTGTATAGTGTCTCGCTGTGCTTCTTGGAACCACCCACCCTACATCTAGGGTCGTGGACACTTGCAAGCTCTAGGGTTTGTCTTCGGGGTTGATTTTCGGGACAGTGAAGACAAGGTTCCAAAAGGAAAATTGAAGCTACCATTCACCTCCCCACTCTGGTTGCTTTCTGGTTGCATTCTCGGTCCTTCAATTGGTATCAGAGCAGGTTAAGGATCTTCCACCTTAGCTGGTTCCAGATCCACAGAAGGCGACATGGATCACGGCGTGGGCAAACCGCCGTTCTTTGATGGGACCAACTATGCGTATTGGAAGATACGTATGTCGGCCTATCTTCAGAGCATGGGCTCTTCTGTCTAGGAGGTTTGAAACAAGGCTGATTACGTTGTTTTGGCTGCTCGAGTCACTCAGGCTCAGATCGATGAGCACGAAGCCAATAGCCGAGCACGTAACGCCTTGTTCTCCTGTTTGAGCATGTCCGAGTTTGATCGCGTTTCTCACCTTCCCACGGCTCGTGAGATTTGGGCGACCCTCATGCGCTTCCATGAGGGAACCACTCAAGTCAAATCCCGTCTCTACGAGTCGCACAAGCGGGAGTATGAGAACTTTCGACACATGCCTGGCGAGAGCATAGAGAGTTTATTCGCTCGCTTTCAGGTCAATGTCAACAAGATGAGAGCGAACTAGGAGCTGTTGCCTTTCGACGATCATGAGAGAGCCTTGAAGCTTTTGCATACTCTCGATCGGTCGGTGTGGGACTCAAAGGTCCAGGCGATCATCGAATCGTTTAACTCTGAGACCCTCACTTGCGACGAGCTCTTTAGTAAGCTCAAGTCTAGTGAGATTGACGCCATGTCGAGGGCTTCTTATGAAAATCCTTCTGGCCCGACTATGGCTTTGGTTTCTGGCTCTTCTGCTAACCCCTCTGGAGGATTTGCACTCTCTTCACTCTTTTCTGTCACAGAAGACCAGCTGGAGTCTTTGGGAGATGATGAGTTGGCTTTGCTTGCCAACCGGTTCTCGCGGTTCCACAACAACCGCATGAACCGTCACCGCGAAGGAGGACGCTCGGGATGTTTCGAGTGCGGCGACCCCGACCACTTCATCGCCAACAGTCCCAAGAAGAACAAGCATTCTGGGAAGGGCGATCATGGGCACAAGTACGACTTTGGTAAGCGCAAGGAGAAGTACGTCCCCGCGAAGCCAATGCGGAGGGGCGGCTTCGACAAGGAGTACATCAAGAAGAAGTACTTGGAGAAGGCCCAGGCTGAGTAGCGTGCCTTTTTCGCCACGCTCAGCGATGTCGACGGCTCGGATGACGACTCCGCCGACTCAAGCAAGACGAGTCCGAGAAGAAGAAGAGGATCGAGGACGAGCTGAACAGACTCTGCTTCTTCGCCGACGACGAGGGCTTCTGCACCATGGCCCTTGGTGATGAGGTCGACAACCAGCTGGAGGACATCCCTCAGAACAACGACGACGACGACACCTCCCAGGTATCTCTGACCCACGATGAGCTTTCTGCTGAGGTCGAGAAGCTTATTACCGCCTTGCTTAGTCAGGATAAGCTGCTTAGACGTGCCGCTAGAGAGCGCAAGGAGTTTAGGCAGAAGTGGGAGGACACGGTGAAGGAGCTTGAGTTTGCTAGATCCACCGTTGTTGTGTCGGGCACCAAGCACATGACTGACCTTCTCACTTTGAGAGGTAAGTATGCTGCTTTGGTTGGAGAGGCGGATGAGCTCCGGGCTAGGCCCATGTTGTTAGGTGCATGCAAGACTTGTCCTGGCTTGCAAACCGAGTTGGCAGAGAAGAATGCCAAGATTGAGTCTCTTGAGAAGGCCAGCTTGGGTAGCACTTGTGTGACTAGGTGTGCTTTGTGCGAGGGTTTGGAGATGGAGATTGCGAATTTGAACCATGACAAGATGCAAACCGAGGAGGAAAACACATACCTTCGGACCATCTTGTCATGGGTCTCTTGTAGTGAGCCGCAGCTTGGTATGATGATCGCTCAGTTTAAGCGAGCTGCTGGAGGTCCATGTGTAGGTTTTGCTCTGGGTGTCGATGTTTCTGCTTTTGGGAAGATTGGAGAGTCGAGTGGTCTGAACCCGAGTGAGAAGCCCAAGTCCACAACAACTCCCAAGCTTACCAAGCTTCCATCCAAAGAGCCTCCTAAGCCTAACACCAAAGACGGGGTGTTTGAAGAACCTCCACGAGCTCCACCCAAGAACCAGCAGTGGGCACCCAAACCCAACCACCTCAAAAACAAGCTGGACACTATGCCTCCTATCCAGGAGGAGCTTATGCCACGGAAGGGCAAAGTGATCCAAACCCACAACCGTGAGTACCAACAACCCCCTATGAGAGGGGTGAGGTACCACTGTGAGCACTGTGGGAGAGATGGACACTTGAGGGAGTTCTGCTTTAGGCGCAAGAGAGAGGAGCGCCGCGCCAGGGAGATGGACAATCCGGACATGTACCATCCGTTCCATGATGTGCATGTGCCAAACATCCAAAGGAGAGCTCCGAGGAGAGCTACTAGGCCTAGAGGTGCATAGCCTCAAGGTCCTAGGTGTCAGGGAGGTGTTACCCGACGGGGTTCTGACTTTGCAGGATACAGACCCCATGGCGGAGGTTTTGTTGAGCGTTTTCCCCCACCGCGTTTTGACTATCGCGATGGACGCTCTTTCCTTAGCGGACCACGTTTTCCTGTGCGTGGTGATCGCTTTCCCCGTAGGCAGGCTAGGAATGGTTTTTACACTAACCGTTCTTTTGAGCAGCCGGCCCAACACTTGTACTCTTCCTACTTCACTAACCCCAGTGTTGGACCGTATGCTCATCCTATGTCTTTTTATTGATGTATGTAAAACGATTGGAGGACATTTGGTTGGTGGATTCCGGTTGCTCGAGGCATATGACCGGAAACGTCAAGTGGTTCTCCAGTCTTAGTCCTGTTGCCGGAAAGGAGTTTATCACCTTCGGCGACAATAGCAAAGGTAAGGTGTTGTCTTGTGGGTCGGTGCGAGTCAATGAGCACTTTGTATTGCGCGATGTTGCTCTTGTTTCTAACTTGCAATTTAACCTTCTTTCTGTTTCGCAACTTTTTGATGATGACTATGAGATTCATTTTAAACCGAATCTCAGTCGCATTTTAGATCCTCAGGGCAATCTTGTATGTTTGATTTCGCCCTTCGGGAAAGTCTTTTGTGCGAATTTCTCGGAGTCGTTTGGTATTTCCCGCTGTCTTTTGGCTAGTCCTTCCTCCTCTGATCTTTGGAAGTGGCATAGGAGGCTCGGTCACTTAAGCTTCGACTTGCTTGCAAGACTTAGCTCACTTGGCCTAATCCGAGGATTGCCCAAGTTATCGATGGAGAAGGACCTTGTTTGCCATTCTTGTAGACATGGAAAGATGGTTGCCGCTCCCCACCATCCAGTGACTCAGGTCATGACTTCGCACCCTGGATAGCTTTTACACATGGACCTTGTTGGTCCGGCTCGAGTGAGCTCGGTTGGGGGGAAGTGGTACGTGCTCGTTGTTGTTGATGACTTTTCGAGGTATTCGTGGGTCTTCTTTTTGACTGAGAAGACTGAGACTTTCTCTTTTGCTCGCAATCTGATTTTGCGTCTTCAGAACAAGTTCCCTTTGAACTCGATGCGAGCTATTAGAAGTGATAATGGTTCCGAATTTCAGAATTCGGATTTTGAGAAGTTTTGTAACTCCTTGGGTTTGGAGCATCAGTTTTCTTCCCCCTACACACCGCCACAAAATGGTGTTGTAGAGAGGAAGAATCGGACCCTTGTAGAGATGGCCAGGACGATGCTCGATGAGCATAGGACTCCTAGGCAATATTGGGCCGAAGCTATGAACACTGCATGCTATATTTCCAATCGCATTTTTCTCTGAGCTTTCTTGAAAAAGACATCTTATGAGTTGCATTTTGGTAGACAGCCCAAGGTGAGTTATTTTCGAGTTTTTGGTTGCCACTGTTTTATATTAAAGAAAGGCAACCTGGACAAATTTGAGTCTCGTTCTTCTGACGGTGTATTTTTGGGTTATGACACTCATACTCGCGCATATCGTGTACTTAACCTTGATACTAACCGAGTCATGGAGGCATCTGATGTCACCTTCGACGAGACCATGGTTTGTCCTTCTTCTCGTTTTGAGCGTGCAGGTGATCATGAGGTTGGTGAGCCTCTTTTTGATGATGAGGACGAGGATGCTGAAGGCATGGGTAACCCAGCATCGCCTCCACCTACTGTGCCACAAAGAGCGGCTTCTACTACGACTCACGGCCCCGACACGTCTTCTTCCTGGGGGCCGTGGGATCCGCCACCTCGAGCGGTACCTTTTGTACCCGGGGAGGCACTAGCTGCTGGTGAGGGGGAGATCACTTCGGCACAGGAGGCGCCACGAAACATTTAGCGCCAACACCCCCCTCAGCAGATGATTGGTAGCATTGACGAACGTGTCACTCGGTCCAGGTCACAGCATATATCTCACTTTGCTCATTCTGCATTTGTTGCTGACTTTGAACCCCGAGATGTTGGACACGCATTGACGGATCCCGATTGGGTCAATGCCATGCACGAGGAGTTAGAAAACTTTGAGCGAAATCGGATTTGGGTTTTAGTTCCACCTCCTCCAGACTGTAATCCTATTGGGACCAAATGGGTTTTCAAAAACAAACAAGGAGAGGATGGCCACATTGTGAGGAACAAAGCGAGACTTGTGGCCAAGGGTTATAGTCAGAAGGAGGGGATAGACTATGAGGAGACTTTTGCTCCTGTAGCTCATTTGGAGGCTATTAGGATACTGTTGGCTTTTGCTGCATCCAAAGGATTTAAACTTTTTCAAATGGATGTCAAGAGTGCCTTCTTAAACGGCTACATAGAAGAGGAAGTTTATGTTCAGCAACCCCCCGGTTTTGAAAATCCCAAGTTTCCAGACCATGTTTTTAAACTCCACAAAGCTTTATATGGTTTGAAACAAGCCCCTAGAGCCTGGTATGATAGGTTGAAAACCTTTTTGCTTGCTAAGGGTTTTAAAATGGGATGTGTGGATAAAACGCTCTTTCTCCTCAAGCAAGGCAAAGACACTCTCTTGGTCCAGATTTACATGGATGATATCATTTTCGGTGGTTCTTCTCACACTTTAGTTGCCAAGTTTGCAGATTTAATGAGCAGGGAGTTCGAGATGAGTATGATGGGCGAGTTGACATTCTTTCTTGGATTGCAAATTAAGCAATCTCAAGAAGGGACGTTTGTGCACCAGGGCAAGTACACCAAGGACTTGCTGAGGAGGTTCGATATGGGTGAGGCCAAGCCTCTTCCAACACCCATGTCGACCACGACGGCCCTAGATGCGGACAAGGATGGAGAAGCTGTGGACCAGAAGGAGTACCGAAGCATGATCGGGTCGCTGCTCTACCTGACGGCGACACGCCCGGACATCCAGTTCGTGGTGTGTCTGTGCGCGCGCTTTTAGGCGTCGTCGCGCACCTCTCACCGTCAGGCGGTCAAGCGCATTTTCAGGTACCTTCGTTTCACACCTGAGTTTGGGATTTGCTATTCAGCTTCCTCCACTCTTTCCCTTTGTGGTTATTCCGATGCCGATTTTGCTGGTTGCCGTGTGGAGCGCAAGTCCACTTCTGGGACTTGCCAGTTTATTGGTTCTTCTCTTGTATCTTGGTCTTCTCACAAGCAGTCTAGTGTCGCTCAGTCTACCACAGAGGCTGAATATGTTGCTGCAGCTAGCTGCTGTTCTCAGTTGCTTTGGATGATGGCCACTTTGCGTGATTTTGGTCTGAGCTTTTCTCGCGTGCCCTTGCTTTATGACAACACGAGTGCTATTAGCGTTGCTAAGAACCCCGTGCTTCACTCGAAGACCAAACACATTGATGTGCGCTTCCATTTCTTGAGAGACCACCATGAGAAGGGTGATATCGACCTTCGCCATGTCGATACTCATCATCAGTTGGCTGATATTTTCACCAAGCCTTTGGACGAATCAACCTTTAATCGGTTGAGGGGTGAGCTTGGTGTGTTTTTCCCCTTTTACATGGTGGAAGCATTTTGGTTCTTGTATTATAGACTGACATTTTTCGTTTGTCTTGTTTTCTTTTGCATTTCAACATACGCTATTATATTCTGAGCTTCATGTATATAATCTTTAGAATGTGGTTATGCTCTGTTTAGTATGCTCCAATACTTATGTTGATTCTTGTAGGCTTATGCTCTTTCTGATCACTGATACATGTTCTGAGCTGAGCTATTTTTGTTTGGTGAACCTGTTAATGTACTTAAAACTTGTAAATGTTCACCATTGAGATATGCAACTAGCATGTGTAGGATGTGTTGAGGTCACTCGTGCTTTTCATATATGCTAGGTTGCTATGTCTCTAGTTCTGAGTCATTCACTTGCTTGGTCTGTTTATATTCTGTCAATAAAATTGAACCAAGTTTTTAAGTGAATTGAAAAGATCGAGATGGGATTGTTTGTCAACACCTCACGGTATCGAGACTGTTTCTCATTGCACATTTGAGATAAACTTGAGCCGTGTAGTGTATGACCGAAACCGATGCTTTAAGCTTCTGATTGCATTTGCATAGGCTTCGCTCGGTTGAAAAGTTAGGCATTGACAAGCTTTCAACCTCTCGCAATCACATGCTGAATGTAAACTTGTGTATTTTCACCGCTGCAACTCCGATTTAAAACTGTAATCACAAGTGTATGCTTCATTCTGCAGCATGATGATTGAACTTTGCTAGGGGTACTTCACCTTGTATACATGCTTAGCACTTGTTCGGATTCCTGTCTATACATGCTTAGTGCTATTTTGATGGTGAATACTCTTTTAGCTAAAAACTGCTCACTTTGCTCATATGTTCATATTTCGTATTTGTTGATCAGTTTGAGCCTTTGCTAGCATGTGTGCTTAATTGTGTTGTTGGAGTTATACTATATAGAGCATCTTTGCCTTCTCTTGACTATATCCCTGAAGCTGCTAACTTGCATTTTGACTCATATGCATTTTGGAAGGGGAAGAAACTTGCTTGTTGGCACTTTTGATGGTGCATGTTCTAAGGGGAAGAACTTTTACTTGATAAGTGCATTTTTCAACTAAGGGGGAGAAATTTGACTGTTCTCCGAAAGCTTAACTAAGGGGGAGAAAATATTGCAAATCATGTGCTTTCCGAGTTGGACTAAGGGGAGTTTTTCCTGGTTGTATGCACTATTTGAGGGGGAGTTTTGCTCGTGATGAGTTTTTGACATTTCCAATTGGTTCGGAGCAGATTGCTAGTTGTGTTGAGCCGTTGCCTCTTTCTTGAGGGACTAGCATTTGCCTTTCAGATTTTCAATTGGTGTCAAGCTCTTCTTCTTAAGCTGGTAACAGTCAGTATTGAGCTTTCTTGCTAGTTGTGTTGAGCCTCTGTGCCTCTATCTTGAGGGACTAGCATTTTGCTTTGATTTTTCAATTGGTATTTGCTAGCGGTGTTGAGCCTGTTCTACCTCTTCTTGAGGGCTAGCTTTGCTTTGCTTGGTTGCGTCGAGCCGTTGCCCATGTCTTTGGGGACCAAGTTGTCTTGCTCTTTCCACTTGATCTTCTTCAGCTTTGCTACGCTTTTGGGTCATTTGGTCGAGTTCTCTCTTCTCCTTCCTTCTTCTTCTACTTCCATTATGATTTGTGTGAGCAGTTGACAATGCACTTATCAAGGGGGAGATTGCGGATACATGGGTGTATGCCGAGTCTCGAGTGATGAGTGATTGTCAACGGGTTTGATCGCATGTTCTTTGGCTTGTGATGGGCAGGTGTCGAGCACGGAGACAGTGATCGAGGGCAAGGTGAAGGTCAAGTAGAGACGTGCCGTGCCCACGGACCGGGAGCGGTGAAGGACGGACGTGAGGCTTGGACTGAGGGACCGGTGGCCTGAGGATCAGCTGTGGTGGCTGGCAGCCGAGGACAACGACGAGCGGAGACTTGCGGGACATGGTGTTTCCTGGGTCGAGGACCTGGGGACACATGTCGGTGGACAGGGTGCACGGGCGGTGCATCCCCTCTACAGCTCCGGTTTGGTGGTTGAGCCACAGAAAAACCACCGGGTGGACGGTTTCTAGGTTTGGGCCACAAAACCTGGGTGCTTCGGGTTTGCCGAGTTTGGGCCACAAAACTCGGGCTAAGGACGGTTTCCAGGTTTGGGCCTCAAAACCTGGGCGCTGCGGGTTTCTGAGTTTAGGCCACAAAACTCAGGCGACGGACGTCGGGTTTCCCGGTTTCGGCCTCAAAACCGGGGGATGGATTTGGAGGCTGGTTTCCCGGTTTGGGCCTCAAAACCGGGGGTTGGCGTGAAGGCCTGGTATCTCGGTTTTGGCCACAAAACCGGGGGTGCAGAGCGAGGGCGGCACGTGGCGGCAATCAGGAGGTTGCGTCGAGGCAACGCTACGAGTTGTGCGGGCGTGGCCGTCGGATCACAAATATCTTGGAGTTGGTCCAGAATAACCCTAGGGTTTAGCTGGCTCGCTCTGTAATTAGTGAGGGGTAGAGTAGGAATTAGAATTAGGATAATTAGAGGGAGACACCCTCCTCCCATTCTATCTCAGTCATTTGCTCTTTCACTCCTAGGGTTTCCTGCTCTCCCACATCCCTGCTGTAGCGAACCTGAGATCCACAGAGAAGAGAACAATACCTTTGTGCCCGTGAGTTTTTGAAAAAGTGAGACCGTAATCTCACTATTGTAGCGTGTGGTAGCCACACGGTTGCAATTTCGTGGTTGTGATTCGTGTTTTGATTGTGTTCTTCGCGGATTAGTTTTTCTCTACGTTTTTCCCGTCGATCGATCTCTTTGCTTGGTACGTTATTTGCAAATCCGTTTGAACCAAGTTGTTCTAGATTGTGAGGCACTTCTTTCCACTGAAGGAAATCTTCCCTAACCTCACGAGCTAGTAGATCGGTTGATTTTTCGCTTTGGATCAAGTTTTGCTCCCTTGCCCCGAATTCTTCCAACTCCTCGATTTGGAGTTAGGTTCGAGCCATGATTCCCGTGGGATAGCTCACTAACCTCCTTGGAACTCCTCACACCAAGTCTAAGCCTTAGTGCTTTTGATTCGGAGGAGATCGAGTGGATTTCGCGGAAGAACAACACTGCGTCGGGGGCATTGGACGCTCGAGTTCTTAGCATCGGACGCTAACTCCTTCGGCATCGGACGCACCGTTGCCACGTGTCAGTTTCTGACATTTTCAAAGGAGCATCGGACGCTACCACCGGACGCTCCGTTGTGCATCGGACGGGCCGGAGTGTGACCATCGGACGCTGAGAGTTCACTGTTCACAGCGTCCGATGGGTGTCCAGTAAGGTTTCCGAGAGGCACTGTTTGCATCGGACGCTTCCGACGCTGGCCAGCGTCCGATGCTGGTGATTCGGCACAGTTTCGTTCGACGTTCGTTCGTCCGTTGTCGGTTTTGATTTCCGGTTTTTGCGTTGGCTTTCTAGAGTCGTATAGTGTCTCGCTGTGCTTCTTGGAAGCACCCACCCTACATCTAGGGTCGTGGACACTTGCAAGCTCTAGGGTTTGTCTTCGGGGTTGATTTTCGGGACAGTGGCGATAAGGTTCCGAAAGGAAAATTGAAGCTCCCATCACCCCCCCTCTGGTCGCTTTCTGGTTGCATTCTCGGTCCTTCAGGTTGCAAATTCGTGGATGTGATTCGCGTTTTGTTCTTGTTCTTCGCGGGTTGTTTTTCTCCACGTTTTTCCCGTTGATCGATCTCTCTACTCAGTGCGTCTTTTGCAAATTCATTTGAACTGACTTGTTCTAGATCGTGAGACACTTCTTTCCACCGAAGGAAATCATCTCTAACCTCACGAGCTAGTAGATCGGTCGATTTTCATTTCAGATCAAGTTTTTCTCCCTTGCCCCGAATTCTTCCAATTCACCGATTTGTAGTTAGGTTCGAGCCATGATCTCTTTGGGATAGCTCACTAACCTCCTTGGAACTCCTCATACCAAGTCTAAGCCTTAGAGCTTTTGATTCGGAGGAGATGGAGTGATTTTTGCGGAAGAACAGTTCTGAATCGGGACCATCGGACGCTCAAGCTGTGAGCATCGGACGCTGGTTCATACCATCGGACGCGTCCGTTGCCACGTGTCGTTTGACAGTGAGTTTTAAGGAGCATCGGACGCTGACCATCGGAGCGTCCGTTGCCATCGGACGCGCCGGGGGTCAAGCATCGGACGCTAGGGTTTCACTGTAGCAGCGTCCGATGCCAGTCTAGTAAGGTTCCAGTGAGGGTCATTTTGCATCGGACGCGTCCGGTGCCTGGCCATCGGACGCTGCGAGCGTCCGATGCAGTGATTTCTTCACTGTTTCGTCTGCAGTTTGACCGTTCGACTTCGGATTTGGTTTTGGGTTTTTGCGTTGGATTTCTGACTTCGTGCTCTACATAAATTGGGCTTCCAGCTTTGCAAAATAGCCAGAACTTGGGTAAGGAAAGTTTTTGTGGTGTCCTTCTATGTTCCTAGGGAACATCCACCCATTCTCTTGGGACGTGGACATCACGCGCATCGGTTGTCCTTTTGGGGTTGATTTTCTGGGACAGAGGCTATTAGTTTCTGAAAAAGAAATTTAAAGCTCCCATTCACCCCCCCTGGTCGCTTTCTGGTAGCACTTTCGGTCCTTCACATCATCAAAAAGTTGCGAAACAGAAAGAAGGTTAAAATGCAAGATAGAAACAAGAGCAACATCACGCAACACAAAGTGCTCATTAACTCGCACCGAACCACGAGACAACACTTTACATTTGCTATTGTCGCCGAAGGTGATAAACTCCTTTCCGGCAAATGGACTAAGACTGGAGAACCACCTGGCATTTTTGGTCATGTGCCTTGAAGACCCGGAATCCACCAACCAAATGTCCTCCAATCGTTTTACCTACATCAATAAAAAGACATAGGGTGAGCAAACGGTCCAACACTGGGGTGAGTGAAATGGGAAGAATACCAGTGTTGGGCCGGCTGCTCAAAAGAACGGTTAGTGACAAAACCATTCCTAGCACGCCTACGGGGAAAGCGATAACCACGCACAGGAAAACGTGGTCCGCTAATGGAAGAGCGTCCATCGCAATACTCAAAACGCAGTGGAGGGTAACGCTCAACAAAGCCACCGCCACGGGATCCATATCCTACAAAGCCAGAATCCCGTCGGGCAAAACCTCCTTGAGACCTAGGACCTTGAGGCATTGGACCTCTAGGCCTAGCTGCTCTTCTTTGAACATTTGGCACATGTACATCATGGAAAGGATGGTACATGTCTGCATTGTTCATTTCCCTTGCACGACGCTCCTCTCTCTTGCACCGAAAGCAAAACTCCCTCAAGTGTCCATCTCTCCCATAGTGCTCGCAATGGTACCTCACCACTCTCATAGGGGGTTGTTGGTACTCAGGGTAGTGGGTGTGGATCACTTTGCCCTTATGTGGCATGAGCTCCTCCTGGATAGGTGGCATGGTGTCAAGCTTGTTTTTCAGGTGGTTGGGCTTGGGATGCCACACTTGTTTCTTTGGTGGAGCTCTCAGAGGTTCCTCATATACACCATCTTTGGTGTTAGGCTTGAGAGGCTCTTTGGGTGGTATCTTGGTTAGCTTGGGAGTAGTGTTGGAATTGGGCTTCTCACTCGGATTAGTGGTGGAATTGGATGTTCCCAAAGTCCATCTTGTCACTAGTTGACTTGCTTGAACTTGGGTAAGGAAAGTTTTTGTGGTGTCCCGCTGTGTTCCTAGGGAACATCCACCCATTCTCTTGGGTCGTGGACATCACGCGCATCGGTTGTCCTTTTGGGGTTGATTTTCTGGGACAGAGGCTATTAGTTTCTGAAAAGAAATTTAAAGCTCCCATTCACCCCCCCTGGTCGCTTTCTGGTAGCACTTTCGGTCCTTCAATTGGTATCAGAGCGGGTTAAGGATCTTCCACCTTAGCCGATTCCAGATCCACAGAAGGTGACATGGATCGCGGCGTGGGCAAACCGCCGTTTTTCGATGGGACGAACTATGCATATTGGAAGATACGCATGTCGGCCTATCTCCAGAGCATGGGTTCTTTTGTTTGGGAGATTTGCATCAAGGACGATTACGTTGTCTTGGCTGCTCGTGTCACTCAGCTTCAGATAGATGAGCACGATGCCAATAGCCGAGCGCGTAACGCTCTTTTCTCCTGTTTGAGCATGTCCGAGTTTGATCGCATTTCTCACCTCCCCATGGCTCATAAGATTTGGGCGACCCTCATGCGCTTCCATGAGGGAACCACTCAAGTCAAATCCCGTCTCTATGAGTCACACAAGCGGAAGTATGAGAACTTTCGACACATGCCTGGCGAGAGCATAGAAAGTTTATTCGCTCGCTTTCAGGTTATTGTCCACAAGATGAGAGCGAACAAGGAGCTGTTGCCTTTCGACGATCATGAGAGAGCTTTGAAGCTTTTGCATACTCTCGATCAGTCGGTGTGGGACTCAAAGGTCCAGGCGATCATCGAATCGTCTAACTATGAGACCCTCACATGCGACGAGCTCTTTAGTAAGCTCAAGTCTAGTGAGATTGACGCCATGTCAAGGGCTTCTTATGAAAATCCTTCTGGCCCAACTATGGCTTTGGTTTCTAGCTCTTCTACTAACCCCTCTAGAGGATTTGCACTCTCTTCACTTCTTTCTATCACAGAGGAGCAGTTGGAGTCTTTGGGGGATGATGAGTTGGCTTTGCTTGCCAACCGGTTCTCGCGGTTTCACAACAACCGCATGAACCGTCGCCGCGGAGGAGGACGCTCAGGATGCTTTGAATGCAGCGACCCCGACCACTTCATCGCCAACTGTCCCAAGAAGAACAAGCAATTTGGGAAGGGCGATCATGGGCACAAGTACGACTCCGGCAAGCGCAAGGAGAAGCACGCCCCCGTGAAGCACAAGCGAAAGGGCGGCTTCGACAAGGAGTACATCAAGAAGAAGTACTTGGAGAAGGCCCAGGCTGAGCGGCGTGCTTTCTTCGCCATGCTCAGCGATGTGGATGACTCGGATGAAGACTCTACTTGCTCAAGCGACGACGAGTCCGAGAAGAGGAAGAAGATCGAGGACAAGCTGAACGGCCTCTGCTTCTTCGCCAACAATGAGGGCTTTTGTACCATGGCCCTCGGCAAGGAGGTCGACAGCCAGCTGGAGGACACTCCTCGGAATGACGATGACGACGACACCTCCCAGGTATCTCAGACCCCCGATGAGCTTTCTGCTGAGGTCGAGAAACTTACTGCCGCGCTTCTTAGTCAAGATAAGCTGCTTAGGCGTGCTGCTAGAGAGCGCAAGGAGTTTAGGCAGAAGTGGGAGGACACGGTGAGGGAGCTAGAGTTTGCTAAGTCCACCGTGGTCGTTTCTGAGGAGACGGAGTGCAAGTCGTGCACCAAGCACATGACTGACCTTCTCACTTTGAGAGGTAAGTATGCTGCTTTGGTTGGAGAGGTGGATGAGCTCTGGGCTAGACCCGTGGCGTTGGGTGCATGCAAGTCTTGTGCTGGCTTGCAATCCGAGTTGGCAGAGAAGAATGCCAAGATCGAGTCTCTTGAGAAGGCCAGCTCAGGTAGCACTTCTGTGTCCAGGTGCGCTTTATGCGAAGGGTTGGAGATGGAGATTGCCAATGTGAAGCATGGCAAGATGCAAACCGAGGAAGAAAACACATACCTTTGGACCATCTTATCTTGGGTCTCTTGTAGTGAGCCGCAGCTCGGGATGATGATCGCTCAGTTTAAGCGAGCCGCTAGAGGTCCAGGTGTAGGTTTTGCTCCGGGTGTTGATCTTTCTGCTTTTGGGAAGATTGGAGAGTCGAGTGGTCTTAACCCAAGTGAGATGCCCAACTCCACCATTACACCCAAGCTTACCAAGCTTCCACCCAATGAGCCCCTTAAGCCTAACACTAAGGATGGAGTGTTTGTTGAACCTCCAAGAGCTCCACCCAAGAAACAACAATGGGCTCCCAAACCAAACCACCTCAAGAACAAGCTAGACACAATGCCACCTATGCAAGAGGAGCTTATGCCACAAAAGGGCAAGGTTATCCACAACCACTACCGTGAGTACCAACAACCCCCTATGAGAGCGGTGAGGTACCATTGTGAGCACAATGGGAGAGATGGACACTTGAGTGAGTTTTGCTTTAGGCGCAAGAGAGAGGAGCGCCGTGCCAGAGAGATGAACAATGCGGACATGTACCATCCTTTCCATGATGTACATTTGCTGAATGTTCAGAGAAGAGCTGCTAGGCCTAGAGGTCCAATGCCTCAAGGTCCTAGGAGTCAGGGAGGTGTTGCCCGACGGGGTGCTGACTTTGCAGGATATTGACTCCATGGCGGAGGCTT
Source organism: Coix lacryma-jobi var. lacryma-jobi (assembly GCA_009763385.1). Lineage (NCBI taxonomy): Eukaryota > Viridiplantae > Streptophyta > Magnoliopsida > Poales > Poaceae > Coix > Coix lacryma-jobi. The sequence continues at coordinate 113,525,498 of CM019830.1, read as the reverse complement.
TGTTGAGTGTTTCCCTCCACCGCGTTTTGAGTATCGCGATGAACGCTCTTTCCTTAGCGGACCATGTTTTCCTGTGCGTGGTGATCACTTTCCCCGTAGGCATGCTAGGAATGGTTTTTCTACTAACCGTTCTTTTGAGCAACCGGCCCAACACTGGTATTCTTCCTATTTCACTCACCCCAGTGTTGGACCGTATGCTCACCCTATGTCTTTTTATTGATGTAGGTAAAATGATTGGAGGACATTTGGTTGGTGGATTCTGGTTGCTCGAGGCACATGACTGGAAACACCAAGTGGTTCTCCAGTCTTAGTCCTGTTGCCGGAAAGGAGTTTATCACCTTCGACGACAATAGCAAAGGTAGAGTGTTGTCTCGTGGGTCGGTGAGAGTTAATGAGCACTTTGTGTTGCGTGATGTTGCTCTTGTTTCTAACTTGCATTTTAACCTTCTTTCTGTTTCGCAACTTTTTGATGATGACTATGAGATTCGTTTTAAACCGAATCTCAGTCGTATTTTAGATCCTCAGGGCAATCTTGTATGTTTGATTTCGCCCTTTGGGAAAGTCTTTCGTGCGAATTTCTTCGAGTCGTTTGGATTTTCTCGCTGTCTTGTGGCTGGTCTTCCTCCTCTAATCTTTGGAAGTGGCATCGGAGACTCGGTCACTTGAGCTTCGACTTGCTTGCAAGGCTTAGCTCACTTGGCCTAATCTGAGGATTGCCCAAGCTGTCCATGGAGAAGGACCTTATTTGCCATTCTTGTATACATGGGAAGATGGTTGCCGCTCCCCACCATCCAGTGACTAAGGTCATGACACAGCGCCCTGGAGAGCTTTTGCACATGGAGCTTGTTGGTCCGGCTCGGGTGAGCTCGGTTGGGGGGAAGTGGTACGTGCTTGTTGTTGTCGACGATTTTTCAAGATATTCGTGGGTCTTTGTAACAGAACCGACCAATTTGCACCAGATTAAGCACTGAATCGCTGCTTTCACAGAGATTACAAGTACTTAAGCTCGTACAAACCCGGTAGTCCGGAAATCTCGAAGGATTTCAAGTCATTCAACTTTAACCAAGATCGTAATAGATTAGCGTACATGCCCACAAGGTACATTCAGTTCGCACATAGTTCAAATACATCGGAGTTCAACAGTTATTACAAACCATAGTTTAAATTCAAAAGCGGAAGCAACATAGTTTTGAAACACAAGTCCTTAGTTCACAATACAGTGCCATATGCTTGATCGGTCCACAAAAGCATCAGGGAAGATAAGAGTTGACCATGCCCATGGTCTAGTCACTGCCCTCGACGGGGTACAGACAGTTCTCGCAATAGCCGAAGAAGCATTGCCCATCTGCAACAACAAGGGATAGAACCCTGAGTACGAGAAGGTACTCAGCTAGACTTACCCGTCATAAACCAGAAATAACCGACACCAAGGATTATGCAAGGCTGTATCTGGGGTTGGCCACACTTACCTTTTTTTTGCATAAAAGCACTTTATTATTAACTAATCATCAATAGAGCATTAGCAGTCACTTTTATGTAATCAGCCTGATTATCTAGATTTGCACCTGATCTAGAGCAAACACTTGACTACTTATTCAAGCAAGAGTGACTATTTCATCAATAGCCTTTCAGATTCATCAACCATAACCATCATTAATTCCATATATTACTACGGTAACACATGCTCAGTCAAGTTACTCACTAACCAGGAGCGATGGCGATTATAATCGATTCCTACCAGCTGGGGATAAAATGTCGCACACTCGCCCGTCACACCCTACCAGGTGGCCGTTGGCGACCACTTCAGGAGGTTCGAGAACACAACACGCGGGACGGTCATGGGCCCTTCTACACCGGGGGTTATCTCAATGCCAGGTCGCTCAAGCTATTAACTGCCCACGGTCATGCCAGGTCGATCAGAATAGTTGCCCACGGTACATCTGAGGCCCTGGGTGTTAGGCGTCAACATCTCCGTCACCGGCTCGAAAAACCTTACTCGGCTTCACGGGAGGTACCCGCACCTGCTCCGTTAAGTGATTGACGCGTTCAAAATGACTGAGGTGTGCCTTCGTCGGTTCCTGATCGACACAGACGGGAGACTACTAGCACACAGAACCCATGTCCTGCTGCTCCTACATCCCGCCCGGTCTCAAATTAATTATCACATGGTTATCTCCATGATAGCACAAGGCTAAACATGATCAGTATCCACCTATATGCGGGAGACAGGAAATCACCCGACTTTTACCGGTCTAAGCAGGCTAAGCATAAACGAGCCTAGACTTATCAGGGATAACAAGGTAATATTTGCAGGTGGACAAGGATAAGTAATAATGCATCAACGGTAGCAATCAATTCCTATAACCTAATGCAACATCCATCTTCAGGTTAATTAGAAACATTTGCAAACCGTAGGAGTTAGAATGCTCCGGGGCTTGCCTCGCTCGAAGTCGGCGGGGCGGTGATCACGGCACTCCGGCAGGTCTTCAGCGTCTCCTTCCGGGATCCCCTCCTCGGGTGTCTCCTCCTGACGCTGCTCCTCCGGCGTCTCCTGGGCTTCCACTACCGATCCTGCATGATGCGGTACATGAATGAACAATATGAATGCACATGGGATGCATGGTGATGCAACATGGAGTAACCATTCAGGAGATAAGCACATGTCATCTACTGCTACTCACTTATTTAATTCGACATACTACTTACCAAGTCTTGTTGTCACCGCATCAAAGTTGCTTAACGGGTTTATTACCCTCTAATTATTTGTAGAATTAAATCTAGTTAAATAGGCCCTATAACAGTAACCTATCCTAGACAGCTTCACAAAAACCTATAAAAATTACTGGAGATCAATAACACTTAATCTAACCCTCTGTCCAAATTTCATCCCATTTGGACCTAGACTTCATCCTCTATGAAAAAGACAAATTCTATTATGGAAAGGTGCTTTGAACTACACACCCTAGCAAAAAGTGTCAAACAACAGATTTCTTATTTTTCTACTGAACTTCCTAGCATAAGAGCAATGTGCTTAAATTCCCAGGTTCATATTCCTCATATTTTAATTACTACAAAATAAACAAGGAAACGACATTTAAGCATTTTAAAAGCCACTGTCAAATTAATTCACAGAACAACCTCATATTATATTTTTCTCTGAAACTACACATTCATACAAACCTAACAAAACTGGAATCACATTTTTCTGACTTATACATAATTAGTTATGCATTTACCAAGTTATCAGCACTTTTCTAAATTAAATAAATCTACACATAAAAGTATCACCAAAAATGCATTTAACAGTTTTCACTGATAGATCTAAACATGCTTGACCTAACAAAATTTGTTTCACAGGATTTGGACTTAAAATGAGCCTTGTAGGAATTTTTGAAGCCATTACATAACTCTGCAAAAACAACTAAAAAGGAAACTCAAACCTAAACGTACGGACTCCAACTTGGTTCGGCCGAGGCATAAGACAACGCTTCAGCACACCCGGCGCGATTCGGCTGAGGCCCGAGGCATAAGACAAACGCTCAGCACGCCCGGCGCGATTCGGCTGAGGCCCGAGGCAAGGCTTCGGCACATTCGGCGCGACTCGGCCGAGGCTCAAACACTCTCAACCGATTCGGCCGAGGCTACTGACTCAACCGAGGCTCGGTGACTTAGCCGAGGCTCGAGGCAAACGCTCGGCACGCCCGGCTTACCGAGGCCTACGGCACCCAACGCTTCCCTTTCTTTCTTTCTTGCTGCCAGTCGGGGCCCGCTGGTCAGGGCGACCAAGCTACCGAGGCCAGGCTCGGCACGTTCACCGTGCGAGGCCAGGCTCGGCGGTCAACGGCGGAGTTTTGCGCCGTGGTCGTTGACCGGCCCTAGCTCGTCGACGGCGACACTTCTGGCGACACGGAGACCATTACTGGGTGCGGGTTTGCGAGGCGAACACAACTAACCGACTCGCTGAGACAGAGGGATACCGGAGCAAGCTCGACGGCGGCCATGGCGGAGCGGCGGCTCTGGCGACTCGGCGGCGGAACTCTTCCCGGCGGCTTGCGACTCGGCAAGACTAACACTAGCCTAAGCAAGTCACAAGCGACCTATTGGAGCAACTCCCGGGCTTCGGCATCCCCGGCATTGTCCGGCGCGATGCACGGCGGCGGTCCATGGCGGACACAGCGCGACTGGCCCGCGGTCCGGCGAACTCAGGACACGAGAGAGGTCTCCATCTGGCTCTAAGCTACTACGACGGTAGAGAAGACTAGAACATGGCTCAGCTCAGGGTAGCATGGCCGGAGATGACCGGTCCACGTGAAGGTCACGATGGCGGCCATGGCGGAAGCTTGCGGATGGCGTCCGCTGTTCCGGCAGCTAGAGAGGGAGAGAGGGGAAACCAACCCTTACCGGAGAAAGAGGAGACCAGGGCGGAGGAACTGGCGAGAGGAATTGGACGGCGGCGCACGGTGGAGCGAGTAATCGCTCGCCGAGGTTCGGCGGGCGGCGGCGGCGCTTTGCTTTCTCCCCTTTTCCCGCTCGAACGCCGGCGAGAGCAGAGAGCGAGAGAGAGAGGCGCGAGCGCGGGGAACAGAATGGAGGGAGGAGCGGGTTCGGACAGGGCGAGGGCGAAGGCATGCTTGCCACGCCGCGCGCGGACGCTGGCTTGGCCGGCCGTCGAGCGCCACGCGGCGGCAACGTCCTGGCGCTGTCGGCCACGACGCCGCGCGCGCGCGCCGGCACGGCACGGCCCGGCCCGATTCAGTGCCATCAGGCCGACTGACGGCCAGACTTTGAGCGCGATTAACTCCTAATCCATTTGATGAAAAGCTAAACCACTTGCTCCATTGCTTAGAGCTACATACCGACTACCACTTTGGTTACAAGATTGATCTTTGGTTCGGCCTAGATTGCTCCCGAGAAAGCTCCAAAGATGGCTAGATGAAACTGCTTTGGGCAGTTAGGACTTAGAGAATTTTCTAAGTCTAAACTCCCTCAAATCTGCCTTGTGGGTCCCAAAACACCTTGTTAAACTCATTTTCATGAGTTGGGCCTTAAACAACTTTTGTTCTACTCTAAATTCTACACACTTTTGGTTAAGGGCCCACAGCCATGCGAAAGCTTCTATCAAGAAGGTCTTAGTTAGTCAAACAAAAGGACTCCTAGGGCTCTATTAAGGCAACTAGGGTTAGAGACTTGGTTAGCCAACATGACCAACATAAACCTAGCTTCATTTTGACTCCTCAACAAGGTTCAACTACTAAGGAGACTTAAACACTCCACAAACAAGACACACAAGCATTCAATCAAGCATAGCATCACAAAAGGTCACATGAAATGACACTTAACAAAAGAAAGAATGCAACATGCAATGATGATGCTTTATGCTCATGAGATGTCAAATTATGCACTTAGGGTTGCTTAACACCTAGGGTGTTACAGCCCTCCCCTCCTTAAAGGAATCTCGTCCCGAGATTTGAGTTACTAACCAGTCCTTATAAAACTGTGGATATACTTCCTTTAGATAGTCTTCCGTTTCCCAAGTGGCATCTCGGTCGTCTTGTTCACTCCAAGATACTTTATATTGCTTCAAGATTCTTCCGCGAGTTACCCTTTCTTTCTCGTCGAGTACTCGATATGGCTTCACCGGGTAAGTAAGGTCGGATTGTAACTTGATATTGGCCGGTTGTACTTCCTCTTCTGGAACTCGAAGACATTTCTTTAGTTGTGACACATGGAAAACAGGGAATATAGCCTTTAAATGTTCAGGTAACTGTAGTTGATAAGCCACTTCTCCCTTCCTTTCCATTATCCTGTAGGGTCCCACAAACCTTGGCGCTAACTTTCTTTTCACGCCAAAACGTCTAACTCCTTTCATGGGTGATACTTTCAAATACACATAGTCACCTACTTTGAATTCAAGCGGCCTTCTTCGCTTATCAGCATAGCTCTTCTGTCGAGACTGTGCAGCTGCTATGTGTTGTTGGATTATTCTAACTTGTTCTTCTGCTTCCCTAACGAAGTCAGTTCCATAGTAACGACGTTCTCCTGGTTCAACCCAACTTACTGGTGTTCTGCATCTTCTGCCATACAGAGCTTCGAAAGGTGCCATATGAATGCTTTCTTGATAACTGTTATTATAAGCAAATTCTGCTAATGGCAACCACTTCTCCCAAGATCCCTTTGCTGAGATCACACACGCTCTCAACATATCCTCTAAAACCTGATTTACCCTTTCAGTTTGCCCTGACGTCTGGGGATGGTAAGCTGAACTATGGATTAACTTAGTACCTAATTCCTTTTGCATTTTCTCCCAGAATGGTGCAGTGAACTGTGTTCCGCGATCCGAAACTATGACTTTGGGTATACCATGCAATCGGATAATCTGATTGATATAGATCTCCGCATAATCCGGTACTCGATAACAGGTTTTAACTGGTATAAAATGAGCGGTCTTGGTGAGACGGTCTACTATTACCCATATCGAATCATTTCCCCTCTGAGTAGTAGGCAAACCGGTGATAAAATCCATACTCACCTCTTCCCACTTCCATTCAGGTATTGATAAGGGTTGAAGTGTTCCGGCTGGCTTCAGGTGAATGGCCTTCACTCGACAACACGTGTCGCATCTGGCTACATACGCGGCAATTTCCTTCTTCATTTTGGTCCACCAAAATCTTGGACGCAAATCTTGATACATCTTAGTGCTCCCGGGATGAATAGACAACTTGGAAAGATGAGCCTCATCCATGATCTGATTTTTGAGTTCCCTATTCTTGGGTACCACTAAGCGATTATCAAACCATAACACTCCCTTATCATCAACTCGAAAATGTTTTACGGGTTCAGTGGCAGCTCTTAGCTTTTCCTTGATATAATAGATTCCCTTGTCTGTTTTCTGCCCTTCTAGAATTTGATCAACCTAAGGTGCTCTGCAGCTCGATGTGACGCAAGATCACAGGGTGTTCGAGACTAAACTCGTCCTCTGGTTGTAACCTCAAGTTATTACAATGCGACTTCCGACTCAGAGCATCAGCAACTACATTTGCCTTTCCTGGGTGATAATGTATCTGCAAATTGTAATCCTTAATCAACTCAAGCCATCTTCTCTGCCTCATATTCAGTTCAGGTTGAGTAAAGATATACTTGAGACTTTTGTGGTCCGTGTACATGTTACAGACGTTACCAAGCAGATAATGTCTCCATAGTTTTAGAGCGTGTACCACAGCAGCTAATTCCAAGTCATGCGTAGGATAATTAACTTCATGTTTTCTCAATTGACGTGAAGCATAAGCAATCACTCTGCCTTCTTGCATAAGAACACAGCCTAAACCAACTTTCGATGCGTCGCAGAAGACATCAAACGGCTTCTCGATATCTGGTTGAGCTAAGACAGGGGCAGTGGTTAATAGTTTCCGCAAGGTACGGAAAGCTGTTTCACACTTCTCTGTCCACTCAAACTTCTGATCCTTCTGCAGCAAACTTGTCATAGGCTTGGCAATCTTGGAGAAATCGGGAATGAAACGACGGTAATACCCTGCTAAACCGAGAAAACTCCGAATCTCCCCAACTGAAGTTGGAGCTTCCCAATCCATTACTTCTTGTACTTTGCTAGGGTCCACAGAGATTCCTTCTTCTGACAGGATGTGACCAAGGAATTGTACTTGCTTCAACCAAAACTCGCATTTACTAAACTTAGCGTAAAGTTTATGTTCCCGGAGTCTTGTCAAGACGATCCTCAAATGTTCTGCATGGTCGTCCGGGTTCTCCGAATAAACCAAAATATCATCAATGAACACCACTACAAACTTATCTAGTTCTGGCATGAATACCGAGTTCATCAAACTCATAAAGTATGCTGGAGCATTTGTCAATCCAAAAGACATGACTAAATACTCGTACAGGCCATATCTGGTTGAAAAAGCAGTCTTTGGAATATCTTGTGGTCGGATTCTAATTTGATGATATCCTGATCTCAAATCGATCTTGGAGAATACTTTGGCTCTGGATAACTGATCAAACAAAATATCTATCCGTGGCAACGGATATTTGTTCTTAACGGTCACGGCATTAAGCGGTCGATAATCCACACACATCCGTAGAGACTTGTCCTTTTTCTTGACAAACAAAGCTGGGCATCCCCACTCTGACACACTAGGTTGAATGAAACCCTTGTCCAAAAGTTCCTTAATCTGCGTCTTGAGTTCGGCTAATTCATTGGGCGGCATACGATAAGGTCTTCTCGAGATCGGTGCAGTTCCTGGTAACAGCTCAATAGTAAACTCTACAGCCCGCTTGGGCGGTAAACCCGGCAACTCATCTGGAAAAACGTCTGGGAAATCCCGAACAACTGGAATTTTTGACAGGTCCTCTATAGATAAGGTACAAGACAGATCAACAAAATCTGCTCCTCGAGGAAGAGAGATACGTATCTTGGTGTTAATCCTTGCATCAGATAAGGTAAGAGTTCTATCTGCAGTGTCTAACACCGCTTTCCACATACTCATCCAACTCATTCCTAGGACTACATCCATACTGAGTCCTGGCAAAACTACTAAATTGGCTCCAAACTTATGCCCTCCGATGTCGATGGTTGCATCACGTACCATCTGCCTAGACAACACACTACTCCCCACAGAGCTTACGCGAAACCCATAATCCATTTCAGACACCTCTTGATTATGCTTTTGTGCAAATGCTTTACTCATGAACGAATGCGATGATCCAGTATCAAACAAAACAACTGCAGGGATGATGGTTAACAAGACACATACCAGCAGTCACGGGCTCTCCAGCACGAGCTTCTTCAGCGGTCATGTTGTGCAGGCGTGCGGGGTAGTTGGCCTGTTGCTTCTTTGGGTAGGGGCAGTACCTTGCGAAGTGCCCCTCTTGGTTGCAGTTGTAGCATGGTCCCCGAACCAACGGTTTGTTCCCTGAAGAACTGCCTTGACCTCCACGAGCCTGAGCAGCAGCTATCTTGTATGGCTTCTGATTGCGCTGAGCTTGTGGCTGATTCTTCTTCTGCGGCGGCCTAAAACGTGCCCCCGGCGCTGGTGGTCGATACAGATTTCGCTGAGCTGGTGGTCCTCTGGGTTGTGATGATCCTGATTCAAAGGTCCTCTTCCGGGCCTTGCTAGCAGCATGCTTGTTGTTATGGTTCTCTTGAATCAGACAGTCGCTTATGAAGTCATTGAAATTGGTACGGGAAGATGTACCCACTGACTTTCCCATTTTAGTGTTCAAGCCTCTCTTGAAACTAGCAATCTTCTTAGCGTCTGTGTCAACGAAGTCTGGGATATAGCGAGCCAACGAGTTGAACAGATGATGATACTCTGTGATAGACCGAGTTCCTTGAGTCAGATTCATGAACTCTGCCACTTTCATCTGGGTCAAGCCCGGCGGAATGTAATGACCTCGAACAGCAGCAGTAAACACTCTCCAAGTGATAGGAACATTGGCAGGATAGGTGGTACGATGATGTCCCCACCAAATCCCGGCTGGTCCCTGCAACTGGTGTGCGGCATATTCTGCTTTAAGCTCTTCTGTGAGCCTAAGCAAACGGAACTTCTGCTCCAGAGTATGCAGCCATTCTTCTGCCTCCAATGGTTCTGTAGCTTCCTTGAAAATTGGTGGTTTGGTATCCAGGAAATCCTTGAAAGAACTATACTGGTTTAGCTCTTGGCGTTGGTGTCCTTGCGCCAAGTTCTCCCTCAGCAAAGCTTCAATGTTGCGCTGGCTTCCAAGAAATTGAGCAAAAAGTTGCTCAGCCGTCGGGGATGGAGGGGGTGGTGGATTGCGGTTTTCTCTGGGGTCCTCATTTCCACCACTACCGCCTGCTCCACTACGAGTTGTCGTCATCTGCATATAGGATAGTAAGCGACCATTAGGCGAAGTTGCAACTTGTAGAGAACAATAATCATACCCACTGAAATTATTCGGAAAACAATTCACCAAACAATGACAGAGGTACAATAAATTTCAATCCACATCGCATCAACACATAACAAGATCACTTAATACATCATGCAAAAGATAACATAACATCCATCGTTTTGCCCATACATATGGGACTTTCCAAGGCCTCACACCACATCACATAGGTCCATACTCATGCTACATCTTAGCACATAACAACAAAAGATCGGGCCACTACAACACAAAAGATCACTAGTCGATAGCGCTAACTAGTCTACTCTCTCATGGCGCCATCACCACTACCACCGTCGCTAGACACATCTGAAGAACTACTAGAAGAACTAATCGGCTCCGGATCCTCCTGGGGAAAGATGGGGTTCCTCTCATTCTCCCTACGGTGGATCTCCTCGTGCAGACGATCGTTGTAGTCCTGCAGGTGATGGAGTTGGAGCTCCAGGTCTCCCACTCGCAACCTCAGCAGCCTGTTCTCCTCTGAAACACGAATGCCCTCGACACAAACTCCTCGAAGCGCCTCCTCAGTCTCCCTCATGACCGAGGCCAAGAAAGTAGTCGACCCCTGCTGAATGGCAAGCTGATGAGCAGTCTCCTGCTCCCTCTGAAGTGCCTGGTCTCTCTCTACTGTCAACTGAGCTAGCTGTGTAGTGAGGAGGTCCATCTCTGTAGCGTGCTCCTCCTGACGGCGATGCTGCGCTGCAATCTCCTCGCTAAGAACATGGTCCAACTGCTCATAGCTGCGGGATAAGCAGCCATAAGTAGCCATAAGTGCAGCCATGGCACTCCCTGCTGGCCCGGCACAATGCTCCCTCTCAAGCGAACTACCCTCCAAAATAGTAGCTCCTGGCTGACGCCACACTGAAAGATACGGATCCACTGTCGGGAAGATACTGGCAGTAGCCTGAGCAACCACCTCCGGATGGTCCTCCATGATGTCCCGAAGAACGGTATAAGCAACCTGGTTGGCTGCATCCCAGGGGGTCCTCCCCTGCAAAGCAAACACTCGGCTGCACCAGACGTGATCCCGGTCCTCACGGCTAGGCACGTCGACCTCCACCGTGTACACGTGGCGATCCTCTGACAACTGCACACGGTGCCAGTCGTACTGTGGCTCCTGGCCCTCCTGATATCCCACCAGGTGCAGAACTCTCCAAAGAATAGTGGGCATCCCAAACTCCTCTAGAAAGTCCTCTGATCCCTCATCGGTCCATGGCCCCAGCATGTAGTTAGGCCTCTTGCCTCCCGTGGACTTGCGAGCAGTGCGCTTGGTGCGTGCCATCTGTAAGAAGTTTATCCACACAGTTTTTAATTAGTTGAAACAACTTTTATTAGAAAAACGGGACAGAAACCATAAGGAAGGAAGTAAGATTAATGCAAGATTATATGATCATGATGCATGCACGTTTCATACGTCCTCACTGCCTAACAATCTAACGGCTAGGCGGTGGCATACACGCTCACTCATAACGTTAACTAAACGGACTACACGTTCGCAAGTTAGCGTACCTGCAGAAACTCACTTCAGCCCTTCCCACAGTATGAATATCATGCACTGCGGAAATTTAAATCTAATACTCACTTAGGTGTACACCCGGTATACACGTAAGCAGCATATGCACCCATCAAAAATTATTACTCCCACAATCAATACTTTCACATATACTTGTGTGGAACAGGTATACGCGTCGGTATCATATAAGCACTTCCCTAGATTGGCGGTTGTCCAATCATGCTCTCACAACTCTCATTACCTTTAACGTAGAGGCAATTGATCCATACATTACCATTCCGAAGAATAGCATCCATACAATTTCACCCTTGCCGTATGGACGACAGAATAACAGAAAATAAGTATGATGCACGACCCCCAAAGTTAGTACTTAAATAGCCACCTAAGTTCCTATTGGGCATAAGGACTTGATCAATGGCACACCTTACTCTTGGTCAAGAAGGTTTTTCAAATCCTATTATAACTATAAGTTCTTGTCAAATAGGAATTTTAATTGAAAATACAGTTTTTCAAATACACTTGTGAACAGTAACGCTAACCACGCTCCGATGCCAGCTGTAACAGAACCGACCAATTTGCACCAGATTAAGCACTGAATCGCTGCTTTCACAGAGATTACAAGTACTTAAGCTCGTACAAACCCGGTAGTCCGGAAATCTCGAAGGATTTCAAGTCATTCAACTTTAACCAAGATCGTAATAGATTAGCGTACATGCCCACAAGGTACATTCAGTTCGCACATAGTTCAAATACATCGGAGTTCAACAGTTATTACAAACCATAGTTTAAATTCAAAAGCGGAAGCAACATAGTTTTGAAACACAAGTCCTTAGTTCACAATACAGTGCCATATGCTTGATCGGTCCACAAAAGCATCAGGGAAGATAAGAGTTGACCATGCCCATGGTCTAGTCACTGCCCTCGACGGGGTACAGACAGTTCTCGCAATAGCCGAAGAAGCATTGCCCATCTGCAACAACAAGGGATAGAACCCTGAGTACGAGAAGGTACTCAGCTAGACTTACCCGTCATAAACCAGAAATAACCGACACCAAGGATTATGCAAGGCTGTATCTGGGGTTGGCCACACTTACCTTTTTTGCATAAAAGCACTTTATTATTAACTAATCATCATTAGAGCATTAGCAGTCACTTTTATGTAATCAGCCTGATTATCTAGATTTGCACCTGATCTAGAGCAAACACTTGACTACTTATTCAAGCAAGAGTGACTATTTCATCAATAGCCTTTCAGATTCATCAACCATAACCATCATTAATTCCATATATTACTACGGTAACACATGCTCAGTCAAGTTACTCACTAACCAGGAGCGATGGCGATTATAATCGATTCCTACCAGCTGGGGATAAAATGTCGCACACTCGCCCGTCACACCCTGCCAGGTGGCCGTTGGCGACCACTTCAGGAGGTTCGAGAACACAACACGCGGGACGGTCATGGGCCCTTCTACACCGGGGGTTATCTCAATGCCAGGTCGCTCAAGCTATTAACTGCCCACGGTCATGCCAGGTCGATCAGGCCCTGCCTGCCCTCGGACCATGCCAGGTCGATCAGAATAGTTGCCCACGGTACATCTGAGGCCCTGGGTGTTAGGCGTCAACATCTCCGTCACCGGCTCGAAAAACCTTACTCGGCTTCACGGGAGGTACCCGCACCTGCTCCGTTAAGTGATTGACGCGTTCAAAATGACTGAGGTGTGCCTTCGTCGGTTCCTGATCGACACAGACGGGAGACTACTAGCACACAGAACCCATGTCCTGCTGCTCCTACATCCCGCCCGGTCTCAAATTAATTATCACATGGTTATCTCCATGATAGCACAAGGCTAAACATGATCAGTATCCACCTATATGCGGGAGACAGGAAATCACCCGACTTTTACCGGTCTAAGCAGGCTAAGCATAAACGAGCCTAGACTTATCAGGGATAACAAGGTAATATTTGCAGGTGGACAAGGATAAGTAATAATGCATCAACGGTAGCAATCAATTCCTATAACCTAATGCAACATCCATCATCAGGTTAATTAGAAACATTTGCAAACCGTAGGAGTTAGAATGCTCCGGGGCTTGCCTCGCTCGAAGTCGGCGGGGCGGTGATCACGGCACTCCGGCAGGTCTTCAGCGTCTCCTTCCGGGATCCCCTCCTCGGGTGTCTCCTCCTGACGCTGCTCCTCCGGCGTCTCCTGGGCTTCCACTACCGATCCTGCATGATGCGGTACATGAATGAACAATATGAATGCACATGGGATGCATGGTGATGCAACATGGAGTAACCATTCAGGAGATAAGCACATGTCATCTACTGCTACTCACTTATTTAATTCGACATACTACTTACCAAGTCTTGTTGTCACCGCATCAAAGTTGCTTAACGGGTTTATTACCCTCTAATTATTTGTAGAATTAAATCTAGTTAAATAGGCCCATAACAGTAACCTATCCTAGACAGCTTCACAAAAACCTATAAAAATTACTGGAGATCAATAACACTTAATCTAACCCTCTGTCCAAATTTCATCCCATTTGGACCTAGACTTCATCCTCTATGAAAAAGACAAATTCTATTATGGAAAGGTGCTTTGAACTACACACCCTAGCAAAAAGTGTCAAACAACAGATTTCTTATTTTTCTACTGAACTTCCTAGCATAAGAGCAATGTGCTTAAATTCCCAGGTTCATATTCCTCATATTTTAATTACTACAAAATAAACAAGGAAACGACATTTAAGCATTTTAAAAGCTACTGTCAAATTAATTCATAGAATAACCTCATATTATATTTTTTTCTGAAACTACACATTCATACAAACCTAACAAAACTGGAATCACATTTTTCTGACTTATACATAATTAGTTATGCATTTACCAAGTTATCAGCACTTTTCTAAATTAAATAAATCTACACATAAAAGTATCACCAAAAATGCATTTAACAGTTTTCACTGATAGATCTAAACATGCTTGACCTAACAAAATTTGTTTCACAGGATTTGGACTTAAAATGAGCCTTGTAGGAATTTTTGAAGCCATTACATAACTCTGCAAAAACAAACTAAAAAGGAAACTCAAACCTAAACGTACGGACTCCAACTTGGTTCGGCCGAGGCATAAGACAACGCTCAGCACACCCGGCGCGATTCGGCTGAGGCCCGAGGCATAAGACAAACGCTCAGCACGCTCGGCGCGATTCGGCTGAGGCCCGAGGCAAGGCTTCGGCACATTCGGCGCGACTCAGCCGAGGCTCAAACACTCTCAACCGATTCGGCCGAGGCTACTGACTCAACCGAGGCTCGGTGACTTAGCCGAGGCTCGAGGCAAACGCTCGGCACGCCCGGCTTACCGAGGCCTACGGCACCCAACGCTTCCCTTTCTTTCTTTCTTGCTGCCAGTCGGGGCCCGCTGGTCAGGGCGACCAAGCTACCGAGGCCAGGCTCGGCACGTCACCGTGCGAGGCCAGGCTCGGCGGTCAACGGCGGAGTTTTGCGCCGTGGTCGTTGACCGGCCCTAGCTCGTCGACGGCGACACTTCTGGCGACACGGAGACCATTACTGGGTGCGGGTTTGCGAGGCGAACACAACTAACCGACTCGCTGAGACAGAGGGATACCGGAGCAAGCTCGACGGCGGCCATGGCGGAGCGGCGGCTCTGGCGACTCGGCGGCGGAACTCTTCCCGGCGGCTTGCGACTCGGCAAGACTAACACTAGCCTAAGCAAGTCACAAGCGACCTATTGGAGCAACTCCCGGGCTTCGGCATCCCCGGCATTGTCCGGCGCGATGCACGGCGGCGGTCCATGGCGGACACAGCGCGACTGGCCCGCGGTCCGGCGAACTCAGGACACGAGAGAGGTCTCCATCTGGCTCTAAGCTACTACGACGGTAGAGAAGACTAGAACATGGCTCAGCTCAGGGTAGCATGGCCGGAGATGACCGGTCCACGTGAAGGTCACGATGGCGGCCATGGCGGAAGCTTGCGGATGGCGTCCGCTGTTCCGGCAGCTAGAGAGGGAGAGAGGGGAAACCAACCCTTACCGGAGAAAGAGGAGACCAGGGCGGAGGAACTGGCGAGAGGAATTGGACGGCGGCGCACGGTGGAGCGAGTAATCGCTCGCCGAGGTTCGGCGGGCGGCGGCGGCGCTTTGCTTTCTCCCCTTTTCCCGCTCGAACGCCGGCGAGAGCAGAGAGCGAGAGATAGAGGCGCGAGCGCGGGGAACAGAATGGAGGGAGGAGCGGGTTCGGACAGGGCGAGGGCGAAGGCATGCTTGCCACGCCGCGCGCGGACGCTGGCTTGGCCGGCCTGTCGAGCGCCACGCGGCGGCAACGTCCTGGCGCTGTCGGCCACGACGCCGCGCGCGCGCGCCGGCACGGCACGGCCCGGCCCGATTCAGTGCCATCAGGCCGACTGACGGCCAGACTTTGAGCGCGATTAACTCCTAATCCATTTGATGAAAAGCTAAACCACTTGCTCCATTGCTTAGAGCTACATACCGACTACCACTTTGGTTACAAGATTGATCTTTGGTTCGGCCTAGATTGCTCCCGAGAAAGCTCCAAAGATGGCTAGATGAAACTGCTTTGGGCAGTTAGGACTTAGAGAATTTTCTAAGTCTAAACTCCCTCAAATCTGCCTTGTGGGTCCCAAAACACCTTGTTAAACTCAATTTCATGAGTTGGGCCTTAAACAACTTTTGTTCTACTCTAAGTTCTACACACTTTTGGTTAAGGGCCCACAGCCATGTGAAGCTTCTATCAAGAAGGTCTTAGTTAGTCAAACAAAAGGACTCCCTAGGGCTCTATTAAGGCAACTAGGGTTAGAGACTTGGTTAGCCAACATGACCAACATAAACCTAGCTTCATTTTGACTCCTCAACAAGGTTCAACTACTAAGGAGACTTAAACACTCCACAAACAAGACACACAAGCATTCAATCAAGCATAGCATCACAAAAGGTCACATGAAATGACACTTAACAAAAGAAAGAATGCAACATGCAATGATGATGCTTTATGCTCATGAGATGTCAAATTATGCACTTAGGGTTGCTTAACACCTAGGGTGTTACAGTCTTCTTTTTGACTGAGAAGACTGAGACTTTCTCTTTTGCTCGCAATCTGATTTTGCCTCTTCAAAACGAGTTCCCTATGAACTCGATGCGAGCTATTCGTAGTGATAATGGTTCCGAATTCAAGAATTCGGATTTTGAGAAGTTTTGTGACTCGTTGGGTTTGGAGCATCAGTTTTCTTCCCCCTACACACCGCCACAAAATGGTGTTGTAGAGAGGAAGAATCGGACCCTTGTAGAGATGGCCAAGACAATGCTCTATGAGCATAGGACTCCTAGGCGATATTGGGCCGAAGCTATGAACACTGCATACTATATTTCCAATCGCATTTTTCTTCGAGCTTTCTTGAAAAAGACTTCTTATGAGTTGCGTTTTGGAAGACAGCCCAAAGTGAGTTACTTTAGAGTTTTTGGTTGCCACTATTTTATACTTAAGAAAGGCAACCTGGACAAATTTGAGTCTCGTTCTTCTGACGGTGTATTTTGGGTTATGTACTCACACTCGAGCTTATCGTGTACTTAACCTTGATACTAACCGAGTCATGGAGACATCTGATGTCACCTTCGACGAGACCATGGTTTGTCCTTCTTCTCGTTTTGAGCGTGCAGGGGATCATGAGGTTGGTGAGCCTCTTTTTTATGACGAGGACGAGGGTGCGTAAGGTATAGATGATCCAGCACCTCCACCTGCTGTGCCGCAAGGAGCGGCCTCTACTACGACTCACGGCCCCGATCCCTCTTCTTCGACTTGGGGGCTGTGGGATCCGCCACCTCGGGCTGTACCGTTCGTACCCGGGGAGGCACCAGCTGCTGTTGAGGGGGAGGTATCTTCAGCTCGGGAGGCGCCACGACTCATTCAGTGCCAACACCCGCCTCAACAGATGATTGGCAGCATTGACGAACGTGTCACTCGGTCCAGGTCACAACAAATCTCTCACTTTGCTCATTCTGCATTTGTTACTGATTTTGAACCCCGAGATGTTGGACACGCTTTGATGGATCCAGATTGGGTCAATGCCATGCATGAGGAGTTAGAGAATTTTGAGAAGAAATCAGGTTTGGGTTCTTAGGTTCACTCTCCTCCTGAGTGTCACCCTATTGGGACGAAATGGGTTTTAAAAAACAAACAAGGAGAAGATGGCACATGTTGTGAGAAACAAGGCCAGACTTGTAGCCCACTGGGTATAGTCAAAAGGAGGGGATAGACTATGAGGAGACGTTTGCTCCTGTAGCTCGTTTGGAGGCTAATTAGGATCCTCTTGGCTTTTGCTGCATCCAAAGGGTTTAAACTTTTTCAAATGATGTCAAGAGTGCCTTCGTAAACGGCTACATAGAAGAGGAAGTGTATGTGAGACAACCCCTCGGTTTGGAAAATCCCAAGTTTCCAAACCATGTTTTTCAAACTTCCACAAAGCTTATATGGTTTGAAACAAGCCCCTAGAGCCTGGTATGATAGGATTGAAAACCTTTTTGCTAGCTAAGAGTTTTTAAAATGGGATGTGTCGATAAAACACTTTTTCCTCCTCAAGCAAGGCAATGACACCCTGTTGGTTCAGATTTACGTGGATGATATCATTTTTGGTGGTTCTTCTCATGCTTTGGTTGCCAAGTTTGCAGATACTATGAGCAGGGAATTTGAGATGAGCATGATGGGCGAGTTGATGTTTTTCCCTCGGGTTGCAAATCAAGCAATCCGCGAGGGGACGTTCGTGCACCAGGGGAAGTACACCAAGGATATACTGAAGAAGTTCGATATGGGTGAGGCCAAGCCTCTTCCAACACCCATGTCGACCACGACGGCCCTGGATGCGGACACCGATGGAGAAGCTGTGGACCAGAAGGAGTACCAGAGTATGATCGGGTCGCTGCTGTACGTTACGGCGACACGCTCGGACATTAAGTTCGCGGGTTTGTCTTTGCGATGCGATTTAGTCGTCGTCATGCACTTCTCACCATCAGGCAGTCAAGCGCATTATGAGGTACTTATGCTTCACACCTGAGTTTGGGATCTGGTATTCTGCTTCTTTCCACCCTTTCTCTTTGTGGTTTTTTCGATGCCGATTTTGTTGGTTGCCGAGTAGAGCGCAAGTCCACTTCTGGGACTTGCCAGTTTATTGGTTCTTCTCTTGTATCGTGGTCTTCTCGCAAGCAGTCTAGTGTCGCTCAGTGTACCACAGAGGCTGAATATGTTGCTGTGGCTAGCTGCTGTTCTCAGTTGCTTTGGATGATGGTCACTTTGCGTGATTTTGGTCTGAGCTTTTCTTGCGTGCCTTTGCTTTGTGACAGCACGAGTGCGATTAGCGTTGCTAAGAACCCCGTGCTGCACTCTAAGACCAAACACTGAAGGACCGAGAATGCAACCAGAAAGCGACCAGAGGGGGGTGAATGGGAGCTTCAAAGTTCCTTTCGGAAACTTGTTGCCACTGTCCCGAAAATCAACCCCAAAAGCAAACCCTAGAGCTCGTAAGTGTCCACGACCCTAGAGATAGGGTGGATGCTTCGAAGAAGCACAGCGAGACACTTTACGACTCTAGAAACCCAACGCAAAAGCCAGAAATCAAGACCGACAACGAATGAACGAACTGCGGACGAAACAGCACGAACTCAGCAGCATTGGACGCTGGCAGCGTCCGATGACCCAGCACCGGACGCGTCCGATGCAAAACTGACCTGACTGAACCCTTACTGGACACCCATCGAATGCTGTGAACAGTGAACTCTCAGCGTCTGATGGTCACACTCCGGCACGTCCGATGCACAACGGTGCGTCCGGTGGCAGCGTCCAATGCTCCTTTAAAATTGTCAGACACTGACACGTGGCAACCGTGCGTCCGATGCCAAATGGGTCAGCATCCGATGCTATGAACTCGAGCGTTCGATGCCCCCGACGCAGTGCTGTTCTACCGCGAAATCCAATCGATCTCCTCCGAATCAAAAGCACTAAGACTTAGACTTGGTGTGAGGAGTTCCAAGGAGGTTAGTGAGCTATCCCACGGGAATCATGGCTCGAACCTAACTCCAAATCAAGGAATTGGAAGAATTCGTGGCAAGGGAGCAAAACTTGATCCAAAGTGAAAAATAAACCGATCTACTAGTTCGTGAGGTTAGAGGTAAATTCCTTCGGTGGAAAGAAGTGCCTCACAATCTAGAACAACTCTGTTCAAACGGATTTGCAGAAGATGCACCGAGCAAAGAGATCGATCGACGGGAAAAACATGGAGAAAAGGAATCCGCGAAGAACACAAACAAAACACGAATCACAACCACGAAATCGCAACCGTGTGGCTACCACACGCTACAATAGTGAGATTACGGTCTCACTTCCTCAAAATCTCACGGGCACAGAGGTATTGTTCTCTTCTCTGTGGATCCCAGGTTCGCTACAACACGGAATGGGAGAGCAAGAAACCCTAGAAGCAAAAGAGCAAATGACTAAGATAGAATGGGAGGAGGGTGTCTCCCTCTACTTATCCTAATTCTAATTCCTACTCTACCCCTCACTAATTATAGAGCGAGCCAGCTAAACCCTAGGGTTATTCTGGACCAACTCGAAGATAGCTGTGATCCGACAGCCATGCCCGCACAACTGGTAGCGTTGCCTCGACGCAACCTCACCGATTGCCGCCACGTGCCGCCACCGCTCTGTCCGTCCTTTTCACGGACTCCGCCGCCGGTTTTGTGGCCGAAACCGGGAAACCAGGCCTTCAAGTCCATCCCCCGGTTTTGTGGCCCAAACCGGGAAACCAGCCGCCCATCGCCTGAGTTTTGTGGTGCAAACACAGAAACCTGCCAGCGCCCAGGTTTTGAGGCCCAAACCTGGAAACCGTCCTCAGCCTGAGTTTTGTGGCCCAAACTCGGCAAACCCGCAGCACCCCCAGGTTTTGTGGCCCGAACCTGGAAACCGTCCACCCGGTGGTTTTTCTGTGGCTCAACCACCAAACCAGAGCTGTAGAGGGGATGCACCGCCCGTGCACCCCGTCCACGGACACGTGTCCCCAGGTCCTCGACCCAGGCAACACCATGCCCCACAAGTCTTCGCTCGTCGCTGTCCCAGGCTGCCAGCCACCACAGCTGATCCTCAGGCCACCGGTCCCTTAGTCCAAGCCTCACGTCCGCTCTTCACCGCTCCCGGTCCATCGGCACGACATGTCTCTACTTGACCTTCACCTTGCCCTCGATCACTGTCTCCGTGCTCGACACCTGCACAACACAAGCCAAAGAACATGCGATCAAACCCGTTGACAATCACTCATCACTCGAGACTCGGCATACACCCATGTATCCGCAATCTCCCCCTTGATGAGTGCATTGTCAACTACACACACAAATCATAATGGAGTAGAAGAAGGAAGGGAGAAGTAGAAAGAACTCAACCAAATGACCCAAAAGCCTAGCAAAGCCGAAGAAGGTCAAGTGGAAAGAGCAGGACAACTTGGTCAACAAAGACATGGGCAATGGCTCGACGCAACCAAGCAAAGCAAAGCTAGCCCTCAAGAAGAGGTAGAACAGGCTCAACACCGCTAGCAAGAAAAAGTTTGATACCAATTGAAAAACAAAAATCGAAGCAAAATGCTAGTCCCTCAAGATAGAGGCACAGAGGCTCAACACAACTAGCAAGAAGATCGCTCCGAACCAATCGAAACCAAACGAACTGAAAAAAATGTTTGCTAGTCTTCAAGAAAGAGGCAAAGGCTCAACACAACTAGCAAACTCCCCCTCGAAAAGTGCACGCAACCAGGAAAACTCCCCCTTAAGATTTGGCGAAAACTTCTCCCCCTTAGTTAGTTGAGCACAGGGGAGGCACATAAGATTTGCAATTTATCCCCCTTAGTTGAAAATGCACTTATCAAGTAAAATCTCTTCCTTTTTGAAAATGCACCAGCAAAAAGTGCCAACAAGAGAAAATCTCCCCCTGCCATCATGCATATGAGTCAAAAAGCAAGTTAGCAGCTTCAAGCATATAGTCAAAAGAATGCAAAGATGCTCTACACAGTTCTGATCCGATGACTCAACAACATCCATAAAATGCTAGCAAAGGCTCAAACTGATCACCAGATACGAAATATGAACATATGAGCAAGTTGAGCAGTTTTAGCCAAAAAGGTATTCACCATCAAAAAATAGCACTAAGCATGTGTAGATAGGAAATCAAGCAAGTGCTAAACATGTATACAAGGTGAAATACCCCTAGCAAGGTTCAATCATCATGCTATAGAATGAAACATACACTTGTGATTTCAATTTTAAAGCGGAGTTGCAGCGGTGAAATTACACAAGTCTAAAATACAGCATGTGATTGCGAGAGGTTGAAAGCTTGTCATTGCCTAACTTTTCAACTGAGCGAAGCCTATGCATATGCAATCAGAAGCTTAAAGCATCGGTTTCGGTCATACACTACACGACTCAAGTTTAACTCAAGGTGCAATGAGAAATAGTCTCGATACCGTGAGGTGTTGACAAGCAATCCCATCTCGATCTTTTCAATTCACTTAAAAACTTGGTTCAATTTTATTGACAGAATATGAACAGACCAAGCAAGTGAATGACTCAGAACTAGAGACATAGCAACCTAGCATATATGAAAAGCATGAGTGAACTCAACGCATCCTACACATGCTAGTTGCATATCTCAATGGTGAACATTTTCAAGTTTTTATGTTCATTAAACAGGTTCACCATTCAAAAATAGCTCAGCTCACAACATGTATTAGTGATCAGAAAGAGCATAAGCTACAAGCATCATCATAAGCATCAGAGCATACTACATAGAGCATAATTACATTCTAAAGATTATATACATGAAGCTCAGAATGTAAAAGCATATGCTGAAATGCAAAAACGAAAACAAAGACAAGTGAAAAATAGTCAGTCTATGATACAAGAGCCAAAATGTTTCCCCCATCTAAAAGGGGAAACACACACCAAGCTCACACCTTAAACTGATTAAAGGTTGATTTGTCCAAAGGCTTGGTGAAAATATCAGCCAACTGATGATGAGTATCGACATGGCGAAGGTTGATATCACCCTTCTCATGGTGGTCTCTCAAGAAATGGAAGGGCACATCAATGTGTTTGGTCTTCGAGTGAAGCACGGGGTTCTTAGCAACGCTAATAGCACTCGTGCTGTCACAAAGCAAAGGCATGCGAGAAAAGCTCAGACTAAAATCACGCAAAGTGGCCATCATCCAAAGCAACTGGGAACAACAGCTAGCCGTAGCAACATATTCAGCCTTTGTGGTAGACTGAGCGACACTAGACTGCTTGCGAGAAGACCACGATACAAGAGAAGAACCAATAAACTGGCTAGTCCCAGAAGTGGACTTGCGCTCGACATGGCAACCAGCAAAATTGGCATCGGAATAACCGCAAAGGGAGAGGGTGGAGGAAGCTAAATACCAAATCCCAAACTCAGGTGTGAAACGAAGGTACCTGAAAATGCGCTTGACCGCCTGACGGTGAGAGGTGCGCGGCGATGCCTGAAAGCGCGCGCACAGGCACACCGCGATCTGGATGTCCGGGCGTGTCGCCGTCAGGTAGAGTAGCGACCCGATCATGCTTCGGTACTCGTTCTGGTCCACAGCTTATCCATCCTTGTCCGCATCCAGGGCCGTCGTGGTCGACATGGGTGTTGAAAGAGGCTTGGCCTCGCCCATATCGAACCTCTTCAGCAAGTCCTTGGTGTACTTGCCCTGGTGCACAAACGTCCCTTCTCGGGATTGCTTAATTTGCAATCCGAGAAAGAATGTCAACTCGCCCATCATACTCATCTCGAACTCCCTGCTCATTAAATCTGCAAACTTGGCAACCAAAGCGTGAGAAGAACCACCAAAAATGTTATCATCCACGTAAATCTGGACCAAGAGAGTATCGTTGCCTTGCTTGAGGAGAAAGAGCGTTTTATCCACACATCCCATTTTAAAACCCTTAGAAAGCAAAAAGGTTTTCAACCTATCATACTAGGCTCTAGGGCCTTGCTTCAAACCATATAAAGCTTTGTGGAGTTTGAAAACATGGTTTGGAAACTTGGGATTTTCAAAACCGGAGGGTTGTTCAACATAAACCTCTTCTTCAATGTAGCCGTTTAAGAAGGCACTCTTGACATCCATTTGAAAAAGTTTAAACCCTTTGGATGCAGCAAAAGCCAAGAGTATCCTAATAGCCTCCAAACGAGCTACAGGAGCAAAAGTCTCCTCATAGTCTATCCCCTTCTTCTGACTATAACCCTTGGCCACAAGTCTAGCTTTGTTCCTCACAATGTGGCCATCCTCTCCTTGTTTGTTTTTGAAAACCCATTTTGTCCCAATAGGATTACAGTCTGGAGGAGGTGGAACTAACACCCAAACCCGATTTCGCTCAAAATTTTCTAACTCCTCATGCGTGGCATTGACCCAATCCGGATCCGTCAAAGCGCGTCCAACATCTCGGGGTTCAAAATCAGCAAAAAATGCAGAATGAGCAAAGTGCGAGATTTGCTGTGACCTGGACCGAGTGACACGTTCGTCGATGCTGCCGATCATCTGTTGTGGCGGGTGTTGGCGCTGGATGTGTCGTGGCGCCTCCCGAGCAGAAGTGATCTCCGCCTCAACAGCAGCTGGTGCCTCCCCGGGTACAAAAGGTACCGCTCGAGGAGGTGGATCCCACGGACCCCAAGAAGAAGAAGTGTCGGGGCCATGAGTCGTAGTAGAAGCCGCTCTTTGCGGCACAGCAGGTGGAGGCGATGCTGGGTCACCCACGCCTTCAGCATCCTCGTCCTCATCATCGAAAAGAGGCTCACCAACCTCATGATCACCTGCACGCTCAAAACGAGAACAAGGACAAACCATGGTCTCGTCGAAGGTGACATCGGATGTCTCCATGACTCGGTTAGTATCAAGGTTAAGTACACGATATGCGCGAGTGTGAGTGCCATAACCCAAAAATACACCGTCAGAAGAACGAGACTCAAATTTGTCCAGGTTGCCTTTTTTCAATATAAAACAGTGGCAACCAAAAACTTGAAAGTAACTCACTTTGGGCTGTCTTCCAAAATGCAACTCATAAGAAGTCATTTTCAAGAAAGCTCGGAGAAAAATGCGCTTGGAAATATAGCATGCAGTGTTCATAGCCTCGGCCCAATATCGCCTAGGAGTCCTATGCTCATCGAGCATCGTCCTGGCCTTCTCTACAAGGGTCCGATTCTTGCTCTCTACAACACCATTTTGGGGCGGTGTGTAGGGGGAAGAAAACTGATGCTCCAAACCCAAAGAGTTACAAAACTTCTCAAAATCCGAATTCTTGAATTCGGAACCATTATCACTCCTATAGCTCGCATCGAGTTCAAAGGGAACTCGTTCTGAAGACGCAAAATCAGATTGTGAGCAAAGGAGAAAGTCTCAGTCTTCTTAGTCAAAAAGAAGACCCACGAATATCTCGAAAAATCGTCGACAACAACGAGCACGTACCACTTCCCCCCAACCAAGATCACCCGAGCTGGACCAACAAGGTCCATGTGTAAAAGCTCTCCAGGGCGCTGTGTCATGACCTGAGTCACTAGATGGTGGGGAGCGGCGACCATCATCCCATGTCTACAAGAATGGCAAACAAGGTCCTTCTCCATGGTCAACTTGGGCAATCCTCGGATTAGGCCAAGTGAGCTAAGCCTTGCAAGCAAGTCGAAGCTCAGGTGTCCTAGTCTCCTATGCCACTTCCAAAGAACAGAGGAGGAAGGACCAGCCACAAGACAGCGAGAAAATCCAAACGACTCCGAGAAATTCACACGAAAGACTTTCCCAAAGGGCGAAATCAAACATACAAGATTGCCCTGAGGATCTAAAATACGACTGAGATTTGGTTTAAAACGAATCTCATAGTCATCATCAAAAAGTTGCGAAACAGAAAGAAGGTTAAAATGCAAGTTAGAAACAAGAGCAACATCACGCAACACAAAGTGCTCATTAACTCGCACCGACCCACAAGATTACACTTTACTTTTACTATTGTCGCCGAAGGTGATAAACTCCTTTCCGGCAACAGGGCTAAGACTAGAGAACCACTTGGCGTTTCCGGTCATGTGCCTCGAGCAACCGGAATCCACCAACCATACGTCCTCCAATCGTTTTACCTACATCAATAAAAAGACATACGGTCCAACACTAGGGTTAGTGAAGTAGGTAGAGTACCAGTGTTGGGCCGGCTGCTCAAAAGAACGGTTAGTGTAAAAACCATTCCTAGCCTGCCTACGAGGAAAGCGATCACCACGCACAGGAAAACGTGGTCCGCTAAGGAAGGAGCGTCCATCGCGATACTCAAAACACGGTAGGGGAAAACGCTCGACAAAGCCTCCGCCACGGGGTCCGTATCCTGCAAAGTCAGGACCCTGTCGGGCAACACCTCCCTGACGCCTAGGACCTTGAGGCGCTGCACCTCTAGGCCTAGCAGCTCTCCTCGGAGATTTTTGGGTTATGTCTGGAAAGGATGGTACATGTCTGCATTGTTCATCTCCCTAGCACGGCGCTCCTCTCTCTTGCGCCTAAAGCAGAACTCCCTCAAGTGTCCATCTCTCCCACAGTGCTCACAGTGATACCTCACCGCTCTCATAGGGGGTTGTTGGTACTCACGGTGGTGGGTATGGATCACTTTGCCCTTCTGTGGCAAAAGCTCCTCCTGAATGGGTGGCATTGTGTCCAGCTTGTTTTTGAGGTGGTTGGGTTTGGGTGCCCACTGCTGGCTCTTGGGTGGAGCTCGTGGAGGTTCTTCAAACACCCCATCCTTGGTGGTAGGCTTGAGAGGCTCTTTGGGTGGAAGCTTGGTAAGTTTGGGAGTAGTGGTGGAGTTGGGCTTCTCACAAGGGTTTAGACCACTCGACTCTCCAATCTTCCCAAAAGCAGAAAGATCAACACCCGGAGCAAAACCTACACCTGGACCTCTAGCAGCTCTCTTAAACTGAGCGATCATCATCCCGAGCTGCGGCTCACTACAAGAAACCCATGACAAGATGGTCCAAGGGTATGTGTTTTCTTCCTCAGTTTGCATCTTGCCATGCTTCACATTGGCAATCTCCATCTCCAACCCTTCGCATAAAGCGCATCAGGACACAGAAGTGCTACCCGAGCTGGCCTTCTCAAGAGACTCGATCTTGGCATTCTTCTCTGCCAACTCGGATTGCAAGCCAGCACAAGACTTGCATGCACCCAACGCCACGGGTCTAGCCCGGAGCTCATCCACCTCTCCAACCAAAGAAGCATACTTACCTCTCAAAGAGAGAAGGTCAGTCATGTGCTTGGTGCATGACTCGCACTCCATCTTCTCAGAAACGACCACGGTGGACTTAGCAAACTCTAGCTCCCTCACCGTGTCCTCCCACTTCTGCCTAAACTCCTTGTGCTCTCTAGCAGCACGCCTAAGCAGCTTATCCTGACTAAGCAAGGCGGCAGTAAGCTTCTCGACCTCAGCAGAAAGCTCATCGTGGGTCAGAGATACCTGAGAGGTGTTGTCGTCGTCGTTCTGAGGGATGTCCTCATGCTTGCAATCGACCTCATCACCAAGGGCCATGGTGCAGAAGCCCTCATCGTCGGTGAAGAAGCAGAGACCGTTCAGCTTGTCCTCGATCCTCTTCTTCTTCTCGGACTCGTCGTCGCTTGAACAAGTGGAGTCATCATCCGAGCCGTCGACGTCGTTGAGCGTGGCAAAGAATGCACGCTGTCAGCCTGGGCCTTCTCCAAGTACTTCTTCTTGATGTACTCCTTGTCGAAGCCGCCCCTCCGCTGGTGCCTTGCGGGGACATGCTTCTCCTTGCGCTTGCCAGAGTCGTACTTGTGCCCATGATCGCCCTTCCCAGAATGCTTGTTCTTCTTGGGAGAGTTGGCGATGAAGTGGTCGGGGTCGCCGCACTCAAAACATCCCGAACGTCCTCCTCCGCGGCGACGGTTCATGCAGTTGTTATGAAACCGCGAGAACCGGTTGGCAAGCAAAGCCAACTCGTCGTCTCCCAAAGACTCCAACTGCTCCTCTGTGACAGAAAAGAGAGAAGAAAGTGCAAATCCTCCAGAGGGGTTAGCAGAAGAGCCAGAAACCAAAGCCATAGTCGGGCCAGAAGGATTTTCATAAGAAGCCCTCGACATGGCATCAATTTCACTAGACTTGAGCTTACTAAAGAGCTCGTCGCAAGTGAGGGTCTCATAGTTAGACGATTCGATGATCGCCTGGACCTTTGAGTCCCACACCGACCGATCGAGAGTATGCAAAAGCTTCAAAGCCCTCTCATGATCGTCAAAACGCAACAGCTCCTTGTTCGCTCTCATCTTGTTGACAATGACCTGAAAGCGAGCGAATAAACTCTCTATGCTCTCGCCAGGCATATGTCGAAAGTTCTCATACTCCCGCTTGTGCGACTCGTAGAGACGGGATTTGACTTGAGTGGTTCCCTCATGGAAGCGCATGAGGGTCGCCCAAATCTCACGAGCCGTGGGGAGGTGAGAAACGCGATCAAACTCGGACATGCTCAGACAGGAGAACAAAGCGTTACGCGCTCGGCTATTGGCTTCGTGCTCATCTATCTGAAGCTGAGTGACACGAGCAGCCAAGACAACGTAATCCGCCTTGTTGCAAATCTCCCAAAACGAAGAGCCCATGCTCTGGAGATAGGCCGACATGCGTATCTTCCAATACGCATAGTTGGTCCCATCGAAAAACGGCGGTTTGCCCACGCCGTGATCCATGTCGCCTTCGGTGGATCTGGAACCGGCTAAGGTGAAAGATCCTTAACCTACTCCGATACCAATTGAAGGACCGAGAATACAACCAGAAAGCGACCAGAGGGGGGGTGAATGGGAGCTTCAAAGTTCTATTCGGAAACTTGTTGCCACTGTCCCAAAAATCAACCCCAAAAGCAAACCCTAGAGCTCGTAAGTGTCCACGACCCTAGAGATAGGGTGGAAGCTTCAAAGAAGCACAGCGAGACACTTTACGACTCTAGAAACCCAACGCAAAAGCCGGAAATCAAAACCGACAACGAATGAACGAACTGCGGACGAAACTGCGCGAACTCAGTAGCATCGGACGCTGGCAGCATCCGATGACCCAGCACCGGATGCGTCCGATGCAAAACTGACCTGACTAAACCCTTACTGGACACCCATCGGACGCTGTGAACAGTGAACTCTCAGCGTCCGATGGTCACACTCTGGCGCGTCTGATGCACAAGGAGCGTCCGGTGGCAGCGTCCGATGCTCCTTTAAAATTGTCAAACACTGACATGTGGCAACGGTGCGTCCGATGCCAAATGGGTCAGCGTCCGATGCTATGAACTCGAGCGTCCGATGCCCCCGACGCAGTGCTGTTCTTCCGCGAAATCCACTAGATCTCCTCCGAATCAAAAGCACTAAGACTTAGACTTGGTGTGAGAAGTTCCAAGAAGGTTAGTGAGCTATCCCACGGGAATCATGGCTCGAACCTAACTCCAAATCGAGGAATTGGAAGAATTCGGGGCAAGGGAGCAAAACTTGATCCAAAGCGAAAAATAAACCGATCTACTAGTTCGTGAGGTTAGAGATAAATTCCTTCGGTGGAAAGAAGTGCCTCACGATCGAGAACAACTCTGTTCAAACGGATTTGCAAAACATGCACCGAGCAAAGAGATCGATCGACGGGAAAAACGTGGAGAAAAGGAATCCGCGAAGAACACAAACAAAACGCGAATCACAACCACGAAATTGCAACCGTGTGGCTACCACATGCTACAATAGTGAGATTACGGTCTCACTTCCTCAAAATGTCACGGGCACAGAGGTATTGTTCTCTTCTTTGTGGATCTCAGGTTCGCTACAGCAGGGAATGGGAGAGCAGGAAACCCTAGAAGCAAAAGAGCAAATGATTGAGATAGAATGGGAGGAGGGTGTCTCCCTCTACTTATCCTAATTCTAATTCCTACTCTAAACCCTAGGGTTATTCTGGACCAACTCGAAGATAGCTGTGATCCGACGGCCACGCCCGCACAACTGGTAGCGTTGCCTCGATGCAACCTCACCGATTGCCGCCACGTGCCGCCACCGCTCTGCCCGTCCTTTTCACGGACTCCGCCCCCGGTTTTGTGGCCGAAATCGGGAAAGCAGGCCTTCAAGTCCATCCTCCGGTTTTGTGGCCCAAACCGGGAAACCAGCTGCCCATCGCCTGAGTTTTGTGGCGCAAACTCAGAAACCCGCCAATGCCTAGGTTTTGAGGCCCAAACCTGGAAACCGTCCTCAGCCCGAGTTTTGTGGCCCAAACTCAACAAACCCGCAGCACCCCCAGGTTTTGTGGCCCAAACCGTGAAACCGCCCACCCGGTGGTTTTTCTGTGGCTCAACCACCAAACCGGAGCTGTAGAGGGGATGCACCGCCCGTGCACCCCGTCCACTGACACGTGTCCCCAGGTCCTCGACCTAGGCAACACCATGCCCCGCAAGTCTTCGCTCGTCGCTGTCCCAGGCTGCCAGCCACCACAGCTGATCCTCAGGCCACCGGTCCCTCAGTCCAAGCCTCACGTCCGCCCTTCACCGCTCCCGGTCCGTCGGCACGGCACGTCTCTACTTGACCTTTACCTTGCCCTCGATCACTGTCTCCGTGCTCGACACCTGCACAACACAAGCCAAAGAGCATGTGATCAAACCCGTTGACAATCACTCATCACTCGAGACTCGGCATACACCCATGTATGCCGAGTCTCGAGTGATGAGTGATTGCCAAGCTGGAGGACATCCCTCAGAGCGTTTTTCAGTAGGTACGGAGCGTTTTTTCTAGTTGTGTTGAGCCTTTGCCTCTTTCTTGAGGGACTAGCATACGCCCTTCAGTTTTTCAATTTGTGTCGAGCTCTTTTGTTCTTAAGTTGGTAATAGTTGGTATTGAGCTTTCTTGCTAGCGGTGTTGAGCCTGTTCTACCTCTTCTTGAGGGCTAGCTTTGCTTTGCTTGGTTGCGTCGAGCCATTGCCCATGTCTTTGGGGACCAAGTTGTCTTGCTCTTTCCACTTGACCTTCTTTGGCTTTGCTATGCTTTTGGGTCATTTAGTCGAGTTCTCTTTTCTCCTTCCTTCCTTCTTCTATTTCATTATGATTTGTGTGTGTAGTTGACAATACACTCATCAAGGGGGAGATTGCGGATACATGGGTGTATGCCGAGTCTTGAGTGATGAGTGATTGTCAACGGGTTTGATGCGCATGTTCTTTGGCTTGTGTTGTGCAGGTGTCGAGCACGGAGACAGTGATCGAGGGCAAGGTGAAGGTCAAGTAAAGACGTGCCGTGCAGACGGACCGGGAGCGGTGAAGGGCGGACGTGAGGCTTGGACTGAGGGACCGGTGGCCTGAGGATCAGCTGTGGTGGCTGACAGCCTGGGACAGCGACAAGCAAAGACTTGCGAGGCACGGTGTTGCTCGGGTCGAGGACCTGGGGACACGTGTCGGTGGATGGGGTGCACGGGCGGTGCATCCCCTCCACAGCTTTGGTTTGGTGGTTGAGCCACAGAAAAACCACCGGGTGGACGGTTTCCAGGTTTGGGCCACAAAACCTGGGTGCTTCGGGTTTGCCGAGTTTGGGCCACAAAACTTGGGCTGAGGACGGTTTCCAGGTTTGGGCCTCAAAACCTGGGCGTTGGCGGGTTTTTGAGTTTACGCCACAAAACTCAGGCGATGGACGTCGGGTTTCCTGGTTTTGGCCTCAAAACCGGGGGTTGGTCATGAAGACAGGTTTCCCGATTTCGGCCACAAAACAATGGGGCGGAGTCCGTGAAAAGGACAAGCGGAGCGGTGGCGGCACGTGGCGGCAATCGGTGAGGTTGCGTCGAGGCAACGCTACCAGTTGTGCGGGCGTGGCCGTTGGATCAGCATCATCTTCGGGTTGGTCCAGAATATCCTTAGGGTTTGGCTGGGTCGCTCTGTAAATAACTAGGGGTAGAGTGGGAATAAGAATTAGAATAAGTAGGGGGAGACACCTACCTCCCAAACCATCTCAGTCATTTGCTCTTTTGCTTCTAGGGTTTCCTGCTCTGCCTATTCCCTGCTGTAGCGAACTGAGATCCACAGAGAAGACAATCATACCTCTGTGTCTGTGAGATTTTGAGGAAATGAGACCGTAATCTCACTATTGTAGCGTGTGGTAGCCACATGGTTGCAAATTCGTGGATGTGATTCGAGTTTTGTTCTTGTTCTTCACGGGTTGTTTTTCTCCACGTTTTCCCGTTGATCGATCTCTCTACTCAGTGCGTCTTTTGCAAATCCGTTTGAACTGAGTTGTTCTAGATCGTGAGACACATCTTTCCACCGAAGGAAATCATCTCTAACCTCACGAGCTAGTAGATCGGTCGATTTTCGTTGGGATAGCTCACTAACCTCCTTGGAACTCCTCATACCAAGTCTAAGCCTTAGAGATTTTGATTCGGAGGAGATCGGGTGATTTTCGCGGAAGAACAGTTCTGAATCGAGACCATCGGACACTCAAGCTGTGAGCATCGGACGCTGATTCATACCATTGGACGTGTCCGTTGCCACGTGTCATCTGACAGTAAGTTTTAAGGAGCATCGGACGCTGACCATCGGAGCGTCCGTTGCCATCGGACGCGCCGGGGGTCAAGCATCAGACGCTAGGGTTTCACTGTAGCAGCGTCCGATGCCAGTCCAGTAAGGTTCCAGTGAGGGTCATTTTGCATCTGACGCGTCCGGTGCCGGGCCATCGGACGCTGCCAACGTCCGATGCAGTGATTTCTTCACTGTTTCGTCCGCAGTTTGACCATTCGACTTCGGATTTGGTTTTGGGTTTTTGCGTTGGATTTCCAACTTCGTGCTCTACAGAAATTGGGCTTCTAGCTTTGCAAAATAGCCTGAATCCCCCTCGCGTTGCTTGGGGGAGGTTGAGGTTACCCAATGTCCATCCTGTCATTAGTTGACTTGCTTGAACTTGGGTAAGGAAAGTTTTTGTGGTGTCCCGCTGTGTTCCTAGGGAACATCCACCCATTCTCTTGGGTCTTGGACATCACGTGCATCGGTTGTCCTTTTGGGGTTGATTTTCTAGGATAGAGGCTATTAGTTTCTGAAAAGAAATTTAAAGCTCCCATTCACCCCCCCCCCTCTGGTCGCTTTCTGGTAGCACTTTCGGTCCTTCACATCATCAAAAAGTTGCGAAATAGAACGAAGGTTAAAATGCAAGATAGAAAGAAGAGCAACATCACGCAACACAAAGTGCTCATTAACTCACACCGAACCACGAGACAACACTTTACATTTGCTATTGTCGTCGAAGGTGATAAACTCCTTTCCGGCAACTGGACTAAGACTGGAGAACCACTTGGCGTTTCCGATCAGGTGCCTTGAACACCCGGAATCCACCAACCAAATGTCCTCCAATCGTTTTACCTACATGAATAAAAAGACATAGGGTGAGCAAACGGTCCAACAATGGGGTGAGTGAAATGGGAAGAATACCAGTGTTGGGCCGGCTGCTCAAAAGAACGGTTAGTGACAAAACCATTCCTAGCACGCCTATGGGGAAAGCGATCACCACGCACTGGAAAACATGCTCCACTAAGGGAAGAGCGTCCATGGCGAAACTCAAAACGCGGTGGAGGGTAACGCTCAACAAAGCCACCTCCACGGGATCCATATCCTGCAAAGCCAGAATCCCGTCAGGCAAAACCTCCTTGAGACCTAGGACCTTGAGGCATTGGACCTCTAGGCCTAGCTGCTCTCCTTTGAACATTTGGCACATGTACATCATGGAAAGGATGGTACATGTCCGCATTGTTCATTTCCCTTGCACGACGCTCCACTCTCTTGCACCAAAAGCAAAACTCCCTCAAGTGTCCATCTCTCCCACAGTGCTCGCAATGGTACCTCACCACTCTCATAGGTGGTTGTTGGTACTCAGGGTAGTGGGTGTGGATCACTTTTCCCTTCTGTGGCATGAGCTCCTCCTGGATAGGTTGCATGGTGTCAAGCTTGTTTTTTAGGTGGTTCGGCTTGGGATGCCACACTTGTTTCTTTGGTGGAGCTCTCCGAGGTTCCTCATACACACCATCTTTGGTGTTAGGCTTGAGAGGCTCTTTGGGTGGTATCTTGGTTAGCTTGGGAGTAGTGGTGGAATTGGGCTTCTCACTCGGATTGAGACCACTCGACTCTCCAATCTTACCAAAAGAGGATGCACACTCCATACCCTGAGCAAAGCCAACACCTGGACCTCCAGCAGCACGCTTAAATTGGGCAATCATCATCCCAAGCTGCGGCTCACCACAAGACACCCATGACAACATGGTCCGAAGGTATGTGTTTTCTTCCTCGGTTTGCATCTTGTCATGCTTCACATTGGCTATCTCCATCTCCAAGCCCTCACACAAAGCGCACCTAGACACACAAGTGCTACCCGAGCTGGCCTCTTCAAGAGACACAATCTTGGCATTCTTCTCTGCCAACTCGGATTGCAAGCCTGCACAAGACTTGCACGCGCCTAGCAATGCGGGTCTAGCCCAAAGCTCATCCACCTCTCCAACCAAAGCAGCATACTTCCCTCTCAAAGTGAGAAGGTCAGTCATGTGCTTGGAGCACATCTCACACTCACCCTCCTCAGAGACAACAACGGTGGATTTTGCAAACTCAAGTTCTTTCACCGTATCCTCTCACTTCTGTCTAAACTCCTTCCTCTCTCTAGTAGCATGCCTAAGCAGTTTATCTTGACTAAGAAGAGCGACAGTAAGCTTATCGACCTCAGCAGCAAGTTCATCTGGGGTCTGAGATACCTGGGAGGTGTCGTCGTCGTCGTTGTTCCGAGGGTTCTCCTCTAGCTGACTGTCGACCTCCTTGCCGAGGGCCATGGTGCAAAAACCCTCGTTGTCGCTGAAGAAGCAGAGGCCATTTAGCTTGTCCTCGATCCTCTTCTTCTTCTCGGACTCGTCGTCGCTTGAGGCAGCAGAGTCGTCATCCGAGTCATCGACGTCGCTGAGCGTGGTGAAGAAAGCACGCTGCTCGGCCTGGGCTTTCTCCAAGTACTTCTTCTTGATGTACTCCTTGTTGAAGCCACCCTTCCGCTTGTGCTTGGGAGGGGTGTACTTCTTCTTGTGCCTGCCGGAGTCGTAGTTGTGCCCATGATCACCCTTGCCAAAGAGTTGCTTGATCTTCTTTGGGCAGTTGGCGATGAAGTGATCAGGGTCGCCGCACTCATAGCCTCCAGCACGTCCTCCTCCACGACGACGGTTCATGCGGTTGTTGTGGAACCGCGAGAACCGGTTGGCAAGCAAAGCCAACTCGGTGTCTCCCATGAACTCCAGCTGCTCCTCTATAACAGAAAGAAGAGAAGAAAGTGCAAAGCCTCCAGAGGGGCTAGCAGAAGAGCCAGAAAGCAAAGCCATCGACGGGCCAGAAGGATTCTCATAAGAAGCCCTCGTCATGGCATTAATCTCACTGGACTTGAGCTTACTAAAGAGCTCGTCACACATGAGGGTCTCATAGTTAGGCGATTCAATGATCGCCTGAACCTTGGAGTCCCACACCGACCGATCGAGAGTGTGTAAAAGCTTGAGAGCCCTCTCATGATTGTTGAAAGGCAACAACTCCTTGTTAGCCCTCATCCTGTTGACAATCACCTGAAAGCGAGCGAATAAACTCTCTATGCTCTCGCCAGGCATGTGTCGAAAGTTCTCATACTCCCGCTTGTGTGACTCGTAGAGACGGGATTTGACTTGAGTGGTTCCCTCATGAAAGCGCATGAGGGTCGCCCAAATCTCCCGAGCCATGGGGAGGTGAGAAACGCGATCAAACTCAGACATGCTCAAACATGAGAAAAGAGCATTATGGGCTCGGCTATTTGCATCGTGCTCATCGATCTATAGCTAAGTCACACGAGCAGCCAAGACCACGTAATCAGCTTTGTTGCAAATCTCCCAGATAGTAGCACCCATGCTCTGAAGATAGGCCGACATGCGTATCTTCCAATACGCATAGTTCGTCCCATCAAAAAACCGTGGTTTGCCCACACCGCAATCCATGTCGCCTTCTGTGGATCTGGAACCGGCTAAGGTGGAAGATCCTTAACCCGCTCTGATACCAATTGAAGGACCGAGAATGCTACCAAAGGTGACCAGAGGGGGGGGTGAATGAGAGCCTAAAAATTTCTTTCAAAACTCTGGCCTATATTCCGGAAAATCAACCCCAAAAGCAAACCAACAAGCTTGATGTCCACGACCCAAGGTATTGGGTGGATGTTCCTAAGGAACACAGCGGGTCACCACAAAAGCTCACTCGCCCAAGTTCACACAAGTCAACTAGTGACAGGATGAGCTTTGGGTAACCTCAACCTCCCCCAAGCAACGCGAGGGGGATTCAGGCTATTTTGCAAAGCAGGAAGCCCTATTTCTGTAGAGCACGAAGTCGGGAAATCAACTCAAAAACCCAAAATCAAATCCGAAGTCGAACGAGCAAACTGCAGATGAAACAATGCAAAATTCACTGCATCGGACGCTGGCCTGCATTCGATGTCCAGGCACCGGACGCGTCCGATGCAAAATGTACTGTTCTGGAACCTTACTGCATAGCCATCGGACGCTGCTACAGGAAAAGTTCAGCGTCCGATGCTTAGGCCATGGACGCATCCGATGGTCAACGAAGCGTCCGATGGTCAACGTCCGATGCTCCTTCAAAAATGCTGTTCTTTGACATGTGGCACCTAAGCGTCTGATGTGACGAACTCAGCATCCGATGCCCCCGAGTCCAGCGTCCGATGCCCCCAAAACTGCACAGTTCTTCCACGGACTCAACCCGATCTCCTCCGAATCGAAAGCTCTAAGGCTTAGACTTGGTATGAGGAGTTCCAAGGAGGTTAGTGAGCTACTCCTAAGAGATCATGGCTCGAACCTAACTCCAAATTGGTGAATCGGAAGAATTTAGGGCAAGGGAGACAAAAACCGATTCGAAATGAAAACCGATCGATCTACTAGCTCATGAGGTTAGAGATGAATTCATTCAGTGGAAAGATGCGCCTCATGATCTAGAACAACTCAGTTCAAACGGAATCGAAAAACATTCCTCGGATTGGGAGAACGAAGCAAATCACCGAGAGAACAAAATGCAAAACGCGAAGAGCACAACTCAAAACGCAAATCGATTTCGATTTCCAGCCGAAACTTCTCCACACGAGGAGACAACGAGATTACGGTCTCGTTTCGTCAAAATCCAAATACACAGAGGTATGATTCACCGTCTCTGCGGATCTCAGTAGCTACAGCAGGGATGTGGGAGAGCAGGAAACCCTAAGTGAAAGTAGCAAATGGCTAAGATAATCTAGAGGGAGGGGTGGCCTCTCCTTATATAGCCTAAACAATTATTCCACTTCTACCCTTACAACTAATGAGCGGGCAGGCTAACCCTAGGGGTATTCCTGACCAACTCAAAGTGTAGTCGATCCGACGGCCACGCCCGCACATCTGGTAGCTTCGCCTCGACGCGACCTCACCTGATGCCGCTACGTGCCGCCACCGCGCCGCTCGTCCTTTTCATGGACCTCGCCCCCGGTTTTGAGGCTGAAACCGAGACACCTGTCTTCACGACCAAGCCCGGTTTTGAGGCCGAAACCGGGAAACCTGTCGTCCATCGCCTGAGTGTTGTGGCCCAAACTCAGAAACCCGCCAGCGCCCAGGTTTTGAGGCCCAAACCTGGAAACCGTCCTCAGCCCGAGTTTTGTGGCCCAAACTCAGAAACCGACCACACACTACAAGGTTTTTCCCCTCTAGCCACGAAACACTTTGGCAACACCACTAATTTGGGTGCAATTGGGGGGTTCTTTGACAACCAAACACTAAATTAGTAGTAATTTGAGTACATATTGCTACACTTTTATTGTGTTGCGATATTGTTTTTTTTAGTTGCAACTAGTGCATGATAATGCACCCATTTTAAGGATTTCTGTTGCAATTTGTGCGATGAATAGCTACACCAATGTTGGGTTGCATTAGCATTACGTGTGTTGCAAAGGAGTGGTGATATGGCAACCATATTATCTTTGGTTGCTTATG
The DNA here is from genome assembly GCA_009763385.1 of Coix lacryma-jobi var. lacryma-jobi. NCBI lineage: Eukaryota > Viridiplantae > Streptophyta > Magnoliopsida > Poales > Poaceae > Coix > Coix lacryma-jobi. The sequence continues at coordinate 113,487,980 of CM019830.1, read as the reverse complement.
AAGGGCACAATCACGACGACTGATTTAGGTTGCAACATGCTTTGGTTGCTTATGGCAAAAGCTAGATGACTATTGCATCCTTTCTTGCTGCAAGATGCAATATATATACGTATTGCCACTATTTGTGTGTGCTAGTAACACTAGTCCATAGTCGTGGCAACTGTTATATGATTATTGCAACGAAGTGTTAATTGGTTGCACTTTAATTTCTATTCTTCTTCATATATAGGAAGGTCAACAGTTCCCAATCCGCACACCACGTTTTCCTTTCCAAACCCGGCCACCACCGCCGCCATCGCCCCCCCACCCCCTGCTCGCTCGTCACGCGCCCGACGTGTTGGTAGTCGTGTTATCGATCTAGGTATGGCGGCACACAGGGAAGAAGGTAACTCGTCCAGTGGGAGTAGGGTATCGAGGAGGGAGGAACGACGAGGCACCTGTAGTCATGGACGTCTTTACGTGTGGGAGGAGAGTGAAGTCGATGGGACAGATTGGGGGCTTTTCCTGAAGCGATGCCCCTGTATTCATGGACGTATTTACATGTGGCCCCACCATCAATAGTCCCTGGCGTCATTTGAGAAATGTTGACCATTCATTGACCCTAGGCACGTCATTTGTTGTTAGGATTGCACAACCTGAACAATTTTACCCTGAACAATTTGTTAAGATGTATTATGATTTTAAATAAAAAGACTATTTGCGCTATATCATACAAATGTTTCTATTTTTCCTTTCATGGATATCCAAAACCAAAATTATTACTAACAATTTTTTGTTCACACCCAAACAAATTCGTATAAGTAATCAAATAAAAAAGTCATCATCTCTGAATTCTTCCTCAGAAACAATTGGTGCAACAACTCCATCCTCTATGTACGTGTCATCTTCCTCATCTTCATCGTCGTCTAATAAGGCCACATGGTCTGGTTCATCAACTGCTTCAGACTGCACCTGAGCAATAACAGATACATCCCCGGTTGTGCCTTCCTTGTCCGATCTTGTCCAATTTGTTGTCAAATCCTCTTGTCCACCGAGTAAATCATTTGTGCCTTGAATACCCACATCAATTGAGTCCTCCAGTTCTAATTCAGGCATGGCATACAAGTCCCTAGGTTTCATTACAATAACACTTCTCCAACCAGGTTTGTTTACCAGATCCACATATCACACCTGTTCTGCTTGTGTCGCTAGAATATAGGGTTCATTCTCATACCTGTTCCGAGTAGTATCGATATCAATAACCCCAAACTAATCCTTATTGTATCCTCTTCCTCTGCTTGTACTCGCAGCAGGCACATCATACCAGTCACACTCGAACAAAATAACTTCCTTTTGTCCAGGGAATTCTAGTGATATCATTCTTTTAATCACCCCATACCAGCACATGTTACCAGTACTAGGGTCACCCTTGACAAGCACACCACTGTTTTGTGTTACGAGGCTTTTCTCAATGTCAACTGTTCGAAATAGCCAATTATTGATATGGCATCTATGCAATATACGAGCTTGGTTGTCAGACCAGTCAGCAAGTGCAAACATCTCGGCACTTACTTCCCCTTTGGCATATTTCTCTCTGACCTTGCCCTCGAACCATCTTACAAATTGTTCCTCGTGTCGCTTTTTAAGATTTCTTGTACCACCACGTAGCTCCAGTTCTGCCTTATGCTCACTGCATATAGAAAAGTTATATTAATAATGTAAGTATAAATTATAATATTTAAAAATATTGTTGTGTTTAATAAATAAATGTAAAACTTACTCGATGAATGGTTTAGCGTCATCATAATTAGAAATTATGTAGTGCTTCATCTTCCGCATCTCATCTCTTTCAAGGAGTTGGGCAGTCTGTCCTCTCCTCTTATAATCCATTGCAGCAAATACGCTCTGACCTGGCTCATTTACGGCAACACTTTCATGACGATCAGCACGATTCAGTTTGGTGTCCATGTCCAAGAATCTAGAGCAAAATGTAAGGCACTCCTCAAGTATGTATCCCTCGGCTATTGATCCTTTAGGGTGCGCCTTGTTCCTCACATATCCTTTCGCAGTACGTAGGTACCGCTCCACTGGGTACATCCATCTATAACAAACGGGCCCTCCAAGTTTAGCCTCTTCAGCTACATGAATAGGCAAATGCAGCATGATATCAAAAAATGAAGGTGGGAATAACATCTCAAGTCGGCATAGAGTATCAACAATTGTAGTACTAAGTTTGTCCAAGTCTGCTTCCACCAGCTCCTTGGAACATAGGTCATCAAAGAAATTACTAAGCTGGATCAATGCAACGACAACTTGTTGTGGCAAAATCCTCCGCACCACTAAGGGTAACAGTTTCTGTAGAATTAGATGGTAATCATGAGATTTCAAGCCAGACACCTTACATGCTTTTAGGTCTACACATCTTCTTATATTGGAGGAGACCCCATCAGGCATTTTCACTCCATATAGAAATTTGCATAAATTATCCTTCTCATCCTTATCTAACTTGTACAAGGCTGCTGGCAAGGTATACTTATCTTTCTTGATCACAGGATGGTGATCTGGTCTTATCCCTAGTTGCTGCATGTCAAGCCGGGCCTTCTCCCCATCCTTACACTTACCATCCAATTCTAGCAGAGTGCCTAATATGGATTCACATATATTTTTCTCAATGTGCATGACGTCCAAATTATGCCTAATGAGCAAAGAAGACCAGTATGCGAGCTCAAAAAAAACTCTTCTTCCTCCAGTTGTGTCATCTTTCATCATCATCGCACTTCCTTTTTTTGGTCAATGTCTTTCCAAAACTCACTTGTTCAAAACTTTCATACTGCTCAAGTACCTGTGCACCAGTCAGTGGTACTGGTGCCTCCCTGGTTTCGACCATGTTGTTGAAGCTGACCATGTTCTGGCGCCAAATATGGTCCAAGGGTAAGAAACGTCGACTGGCCATGTAGCAGTGCTTTCTCCCATGCTTCAACAATAAATAATCAGTATCTTTGTGGCAATATGGGCATGCAAACTTTCCTTTTGTGCTCCAACCAGACAACATAGCATATGCTAGGAAGTCATTAATTGTCCAAAGTAAAATAGCACCTAATCTAAAGTTTTTCCTAGTTTGCGCATCCCATGTTCTAACACCTTCTTCCCAAAGCACCTTGAGCTCTAATATAAGAGGCCTCAAATATACATCAATATCCATTCCAGGAGATTTCGGACCAGGGATCAACATTGACATCATCCAGTTTGATTGTTTTTGACACAACCAAGGAGGCAAATTGTAAGGTATTAAGACAACAGGCCATATGGAGTAGGTTGTACTTTGCATCCCAAAGGGATTGAAGCCATCCGAAGCAAGACCCAGCCTAACATTACGAGCTTCTTTTTCAAACCACCTATATTTGTTATCCATGTGCTGCCATGCCTTCGAGTCAGCAGGGTGACGCATTTTTCGATCATTGACCCTCTCTTTCTTATGCCATTGCATGTCCTCCGATGTGCTCTTCGACATATACATTCTTTGTAGCCGAGGAATAAGAGGAAAGTAGCGTAGGATCTTCACTGGAAGCCGCTTCTTGATAGTAGCACCATTGGAGGAGTTCTCGACAACTTTCCACCTAGACTCCCCACATGTGGGGCATTCCTGCATATTTTCATTTTCCTTAAAAAAATAACACACAATCATTCTTGCAGGCGTGTATCTTGACATAGTCCAAGCCTAGATCTCGAACCACCTTTTGCACTTTATCCAAGGAGTCAGGGATACAATGGCCTTCTGGGAGAATCCTTGAGAACAGTTTGAGTATGGCCTCCAAACATGCGTTACTAATACCATACATGCACTTTATCTGAAAATGTTGCACGATAAAAGAAACCTTAGTTGCCTCTTTGCATCCTGGATACAATTCCTTCTTAGCCTCCTCTAATAATTTCAAAAATATCTCTGCATCCTTATTTGGTTTGTCATCATCATGGCTTTCTCCATGTATAGAGGCACTGATAATGTTTCTAATCATAGTATTAGTGGCAGCAGGGTCATCGCTTATGTCTTCTTCATCGTCCTCTCCAAAATAAGGGGGTATTGCTTCATCATTGCCTACAGCATCTTCAAGTTCTGTTATATCTGGATTCAGATCAGGATCTTCAAGAGGCAACTCCATAGTTCAGGTGTCAAACAAAGTAACCCTTAAACCATGAGTTAACTGAGCCATACTGAACACTACATTCGGGAGGTGGAATACAGAGGACTCAACAGGTCTTTCACACCCGTGATCTACCACTCTATCCGGAACATAGGACGCATTTGCAGATAAATAATGTATAGGCACCATGCCTACACAGCATTTATCACCCACCCGTTGTACTTTAAGATGAGCGCTATACGAACATGAGTATACACATAAAGATGAACTATCTATGCCAAATATATAATCAAAGCAGACTATAAGCATTATAACTAAGAATATAATCATTGATGTCTTAATCATATCAATTGTATTGCTATCTAGAACACGATAATGAACAATAAGGTGAATTAGATCATCGAGAAGAACTAAAGTACGAACTAGAACATGAACTAGAACAAGATTATGAACTAGACGATGAACATGAACTAAATGATGAACTAGAACATAAACAATGAAGAACAATGATGAACTAGAAGAGCAATTATGAAATAGATCCATAATGTTAATACAAGAGAGAAGATCTTGGGCTTACCGAGCCTTCTCGTGACTAGATTATGAATCCAAGCGAAGCTTGCCTCCTCTAATCCTATTCTATCTACTAATCTAGGTGGATGTAGTCCTAAAGCTTCCGATTGATCTCCTTCTGATTGATCTAACCCTGATGAATGTATTGCCTGATGCCGGATGCTCTGGAGAGGGGGGTCAAGGGGTTGTTTATATAGCCCTGGGCAATGAACCGTGGCCCTTGGATCAAACCGACTTAAGGTACGGTCAAGATGTATCCTGGAGGTCGGTGGAGATAGCTTGCAGAAGACGGAGGCGTGGGGGCTCTATGGCCGACCGACCGGTGGGCCCTGTGGGACCGGTCGGTCCCACAGGTCGGCCTCTGGTGGTGTCCTTCCTTGTGGTGTCTTCTTACATCCTCTGGAGTCTTCTAGAAGTATCCCGACGTGGCGGTTGCGTTATCTCTCGACGGTTTCCTTCTATGGGAAGCTATTGGTGCCGATTTCCTGGTTTAGTCCCTGCAGAATCATAACTCACCAAAACTCGTGCAATATTGTCAGTTGAAACCCTAAAATTTTGTTGGTGATCAAATTCTTGCCCTTTTCATATTTATTTATCTCTTAATTATGATAGTTAACCAGTGTCAACAATTCCCCCAAGCTTACCTTTTGCTAGTCCCTTAGCAAATATTCATGATGAATCTGGAACTGCAACTATGCCTTACATATGTTCAAAAATCTTCCCTTGGTTTAGAGTTAACTATTCTGACTTTCTCATATTACCTTTAACTATGGAGCTTTTGCCTTCACCTGGGTCCTTAAACAATTGAAAGATAGAACAATCAAGTTAAGCACTGTATCTCTAACTCCTTGATCAACCTTTGTTCTGGAGTTTTTATATATTTTCAAATGAAAATCAGAGATTCCATTGTATGACACTCTCAAATCGCTCTTTTATATTTTATGATTCCTCACTGATGCAATTTTCCTTCCTTCTATGGTTATATATCTGGAGCTTTAAGAAGTGAAAAGCATATCTTACCAAGTCAAAGTTCAAAGTTTAGGAGAAAAGATGTCATACTCATAGATCAAGACTTTAGAACATTTGAAATTTTTCATCTCTTGCTGGCATATTGTAATTAGAGGGACCATGGGCTATCATTCTTTTTTTCATATTTTAATCATAACTCTTTTTCTCTTTCTCTTTTTCTTTTTTTTTTCTTTTGAGGTAGTCGGACACTTGTCCCTTTTTATTTCCTCCTTTTATACTTTTGAATAGCCCATACCTCTAACACAATACTACTTCGGAAGAGTGAATCTTTTAATAAAACATTCTTGATCTCTAGAGTATGATAAATTTCTCAACCATAACTAAAAACTTAGAACAATGTAAGTGGCCTTATCTTAAGATCATATTAATGGCTCTGGGTAGGAATTCATGTTATGTCATACAGGATCTCATCATGTGTTTTTAATCTTTAAAGTGTAAATCTCCAGAACTCTAGTTTCTCTAGGAATTAGATAAAGAGCAGCTCAAACCTTTTTATATCATATCTCACAATTATCCAGACTTTAGATCAAGCATTTGCCATCCACAGGTTTCAGGTTCAGAGTTTATTCAGAACAACTTTGTCTAAAACTCAAGAAAATTCAAGTTTAAATACTAGGTACTTAAAAAGAAAAGGCAGAGCAATTGTTCATCATTTTTATTATGAGCAAAATTAGGTTTTTATCCACCTAGACATTTATTCATTATATAATATCTTTATTTGGTTTTGTAATAGTTATTCATCTTTTTAGGGGTTTCTATATTTATTGACCTGATCTAACTAAATCGATCTAATAGTAATAGATAAAAAACCGTGATACTTATCATGGTAACTGAGGGTGCTCTCCCCCAAGCTGGATCTTGACTTATTTTATTTCTCCAGAAGTCGAGTAGACCGTTAATGATTTGAGTCCTTCTCTTCTTCTTTTCCTGCTGAATTCAAAGATAGACAACACAACTAGTGGAACTTGATTAAGTGTTAGTGATAAATATTCCTCCATTTGTCTAGTTGTTTTAAAACTCTTAAGATTATTTATATTCTTTCTTTCCACTAAGCAGAGTTTCAGCATTGTTTCATAGTATCTCTTTTTAGATTTAATGGTGAGCCTTCATGTGCCCACATATTTTTGGTGTTTTGAATTTATTTATAGAATGAAAAGAGGATAAAGATACTTACGTGGATACATGGGGGTGCCTTTGCGGATACATGGGTGTATGCCGGGTCTCTGAGTGATGAGTGATTGTCAACTGGTATGATGCGCATGTTCTTTGGCTTGTGTTGTGCAGGTGTCGAGCACGGATGCAGTGATCGAAGGCAGGTGAAGGTCAAGTTGAGACGTACTGTGCCGACGGACCGGGTGCGGTGAAGGATGGGCGTGCCGTGCGGCGGACGTGCCATGCCGAAGTACCGAGTGGTGAAGGGCGGACGTGAGGCTTGGACTGAGGGACCAGAGGCCCGAGGATCAGCTGTGGTGGCTGGCAGCCTGTGACGACGACAAGTGAAGAAGTGTGGTCATGTGTTGCCTGAGTCGTGGACTCGGGGACACGTGTCGGTGGACGGGGTGCACGGGAGGTGCATCCCATCTACGACGTCGGTTTGGTGGTAGAGCCAGGGAAAAACCATCGGATGGACGGTTTCCAGGTTTGGGCCTCAAAACCTAGGCGTGGACGGTTTCCGAGTTTGGCCACAAAACTCGGGCTGAGGGTTTCCGAGTTTGGCCACAAAACTCGGGCTGAGGACGGTTTCCAGGTTTGGGCCTCAAAACCTGGGCGCTGAGGGTTTGCTGAGTTTGGCCTCAAAACTCAGAAGCTGGTGGGCTGGTTTCCCGGTTTGGGCCTCAAAACCGGGGGGTGGCTGGAAAAGGCTAGTTTCCCGGTTTGGGCCACAAAACCGGGGGTGCAGAGCGAGGGCGGCACGTGGCGGCAATCGGAAGGTTGCGTGGAGGCAACGCGGACAACTTGTGCGGGCGTGGCCGTCGGATACACCTACCACCGAGTTGGTCCAGAATAACCTTAGGGTTTAGCTGGTTCGCTCTGTAATTAGTTTAGAGAGGGGTAGAGTAGGAAATAGACTTAGTCTAGAATAGGATAAGTAGTCAGGGGAGACACCCTCCTCCCCTATCTCAGTTTTAGCCATCTCATTTGCTCTTTCGCACTTAGGGTTTCCTGCTCTCCCATCCCCTGCTGTAGCTTGCTGAGATCCGCAGAGAAACTTGACTCTGTGTACTGTTGATTTTGAGGAAAGGAGGCCGTAACCTCCTTGTCGTAGCGTGTGTTTGCGCTTCGGCTGCAAGATCGTGGGTGTGATTTGCGTTTTGTTCGTGTTCTTCGCGGAATCCTTTTTCTCCACGATTTTCCCGTCGCTTGATCTCTTTGCTCGGTTCATCTTTTGCAAAACCGTTTGAACCAAGTTGTTCTAGATCGTGAGGCACTTCTTTCTACCGAAGGAATTAACCTCTAACCTCACGGTTTAGGAGATCGATCGATTTTCGTTTCGAATCACGTTCTTGCACCTTTGCCCCGAAATTTCTTGATTCACCGATTTGGAGTTAGGTTCGAGCCATGATCTCTTGGAGATAGCTCACTAACATCCTTGTGACCTCTCAGATCGAATCCTAGGCCTAGTGCTTTTGATTCGGAGGAGATCGGGTTGAATCATCGAAGTTCTGCACTGATTTTGGGGGCATCGGACGCTGACACGGGAGCACGGACGCTAGGGTTCTAAGCATCGGACGCTCCCGTGACACGTGTCACTTTCGCAGCGTTTGTAGTGGCATCGGACGCTAGGCATCGGACGCGTCCGTTGGCATCGGACGCGCCTGAGCCAAAGCACCGGACGCTGGCTGTTCACTGTTCACAGCGTCCGATGATGGAACAGTAAGGTTCCCGAGAGGCAGTTTTCGCATCGGACGCGTCCGGTGATCAGGCATCGGACGCAGGCAGCGTCTGATGCGACTGGTTTTGCGCAGTTTCTTTCGCTGTTCGTTCGTGCGATCTCGGATTTGGTTTCCGTCTTTTGCGTTGGCTTTCTAGAGTTGTGTAGTGTCCCGCTGTGCTTCTAGGAAGCATCCACCCTACATCTAGGGTCGTGGACACTAGCAAGCTCTAGGGTTTGCTTCTGGGGTTGATTCTTGGGACAGTGGCTACTAGTTTCCGAAAGGAAAATTTGAAGCTCCCATTCACCCCCCCTCTGGTCGCTTTCTGGTTGCTTCTCGGTCCTTTAATTGGTATCGGAGCAGGTTAAGGATCTTTCACCTTAGCCGGTTCCAGATCCACGGAAGGCAACATGGATCGCGGCGTGGGCAAACTGCCGTTCTTTGATGGGACGAACTATGCGTATTGAAAGATACGCATGTCGGCCTATCTCCAGAGCATGGGCTCTTCTGTTTGGGAGATTTGCAACAATGCCGATTACGTTGTCTTGGCTGCTCGTGTCTCTCAGCTCCAGATCGATGAGCACGAGGCCAATAGCCGGGCACGTAACGCCTTGTTCTCCTGTTTGAGCATGTCTGAGTTTGATCGCGTTTCTCACCTCCCCACGGCTCGTGAGATTTGGGCGACCCTCATGCGCTTCCATGAGGGAACCACTCAAGTCAAATCCCGTCTCTACGAGTCACACAAGCGGGAGTATGAGAACTTTCGACATATGCCTGGCGAGAGCATAGAGAGTTTATTCGCTCGCTTTCAGGTTATTGTCAACAAGATGAGAACAAACAAGGAGCTGTTGCCTTTTGACGATCATGAGAGGGCTTTGAAGCTTTTGCACACTCTTGATCGGTCGGTGTGGGACTCAAAGGTCCAGGCGATCATCGAATCGTCTAACTATGAGACCCTCACTTGCGACGAGCTCTTTAGTAAGCTCAAGTCTAGTGAGATTGACGCCATGTCGAGGGCTTGTTATGAGAATCCTTCTGGCCCGACTATGGCTTTGGTTTCTGGCTCTTCCGCTAACCCCTCTGTTGGCTTTGCACTTTCGTCTCTTTTTTCTGTCACAGAGGACCAGCTGGAGTCCTTGGGAGATGACGAGTTGGCTTTGCTTGCCAACCGGTTCTCGCGGTTCCACAACAACCGCATGAACCGTCGCCGCGGAGGAGGACGCTCAGGATGCTACGAGTGCGGCGACCCCGACCACTTCATCGCCAATTGCCCCAAGAAGAACAAGCATTCGGGGAAGGGCGATCATGGGCACAAGTACGACTCTGGCAAGCGCAAGGAGAAGTACGTCCCCCCGAGGCACAAGCGGAGGGGAGGCTTCGACAAGGAGTACATCAAGAAGAAGTACTTGGAGAAGGCCCAGGCTGAGCAGCGTGCGTTCTTCGCCACACTCAGCGACGTCGACGGCTCGGATGACGACTCCGCTTGCTCAAGCGATGACGAGTCCGAGAAGAAGAAGAGGATCGAGGACAAGCTGAATGGACTCTGCTTCTTCGCCGACGACGACGGCTTCGCACCATGGCGCTTGGTGATGAGGTCGACGGCAAGCTGGAGCACTTCCCTCGGAACGACGACGACGACGACGACACCTCACAGGTATCTCTCACCTACAACGAGCTTTCTGCTGAGGTCGAGAAGCTTACTGCCATGCTCCTTAGTCAGGATAAGTTGCTTAGGCGTGCTGCTAGAGAGCGCAAGGAGTTTAGGCAGAAGTGGGAGGACACGGTGAGAGAGCTTGAGTTTGCCAAGTTCACCGTGGTCGTGTCTGAGGAGGCTGAGTGTGAGATGTGCACCACGCACATGACTGACCTTCTCACTTTGAGAGGAAAGTATGCTGCGTTGGTAGGAGAGGTGGATGAGCTGAAGGCTAGACCTTCTCTGTTGGGTGCATGCAAGACTTGTCCTGTCTTGCAATCTGAGTTGGCAGAGAAGAATGCCAAGATTGTGTCTCTTGAAAAGGCCAACTCAGGTAGCACTTGTGTGGCTAGGTGTGCTTTGTGCGAGGGTTTGGAGATGGAGATAGCCAATGTGAAGCATGGCAAGATGCAAACCGAGGAAGAAAACACATACCTTCGGACCATCTTGTCATGGGTCTCTTGTAGTGAGCCACAGCTCGGGATGATGATCTCCCAATTCAAGCGAGCTGCTGGAGGTCCCGGTGTAGGTTTTGCTCAGGGTGTTGATCTTTCTACTTTTGGGAATATTGGAGAGTCGAGTGGTCTGAATCCGAGTGAGAAACCCAACTCCACCACTACTCCTAAACTAACCAAGCTTCCACCCAAAGAGCCTGTCCAGCCTAACACCAAGGATGGGGTGTTTGAGGAACCTCCGAGAGCTCCACCCAAGAACCAAGTGTGGCATCCCAAACCCAACCACCTAAAAAACAAGCTGGATACAATGCCACCTATCCAGGAGGAGTTGCCATAGAAGGGCAAAGTGATCCACACCCACAGCCATGAGTACCAACAACCCCCTTTGCGTGCGGTGAGGTACCATTGTGACTTTTGTGGGAGAGATGGACACTTGAGCGAGTTCTGCTTTAGGCGCAAGAGAGAGGCGCGCCATGCTAGGGAGATGAACAATCCGGACATGTACCATCCTTTCCATGATGTACATGTGCCGAATGTTCAGAGGAGAGCACCGAGACGTGCTGCTAGGCCCAGAGGTCCAGAACCTCAAGTTCCTAGGCCTAGGCAGCAGAGAGCTCCGTGGAGAGACGCTGGGCCCAGAGGCGCAGTGCCTCAAGTTGCTAGGCCTAGGCCTCGTAGAGAGCGTACCCGGCGGGAGCCTGTAGTTGTAGGCTATGGACCCCGTGGCGGAGGCTTTGTAGTTGAGTGTTTTCCCCCACCGCGTTTTGAGTATCGCGATGGACGCTCCTCCCTTAGCGGACCACGTTTTCCTCAATGTGGTGATCGCTCTTCTCGTAGACATGCTAGGAATGGTTTTTCTGCTAACCGTTCTTTTGAGCAGCCGGCCCAACACTGGTATTCCCCTTACTTCACTAACCCCAGTGTTGGACCGTATGCTCACCCTATGTCTTTTTATTGATGTAGGTAAAACGGTTGGAGGACATTTGGTTGGTGGATTCCGGTTGCTCGAGGCACATGACCGGAAACGCCAAGTGGTTCTCCAGCCTAAGTCCTGTTGCCAGAAAGGAGTACATAACCTTCGGCGACAATAGCAAAGGTAAGGTATTGTCTCGCGGGTCTGTGCGAGTTAATGAGCACTTTGTGTTGCGCGATGTTGCTCTTGTTTCTAACTTGCATTTTAACCTTCTTTCGGTTTCGCAACTCTTTGACGACGACTATGAGATTCGTTTCAAACCGAATCTCAGTCGTATTTTGGATCCTCAGGGCAATCTTGTGTGTTTAATTTCGCCCTTTGGAAAAGTCTTTCGTGCGAATTTCTCGGAGTCTTTTGGCACTTCTCGTTGTCTTGTGGCTGGACCTTCCTCCTCTGATCTTTGGAAGTGGCATAGGAGACTTGGACATTTGAGCTTTGACTTGCTTGCAAGGCTTAGTTCACTTGGCCTAATCCGAGGATTGCCCAAGTTGCATATGGAGAAGGATCTTGTTTGCCACTCTTGTAGACACGGGAAGATGGTTGCTGCTCCCCACCATCCAGTGACTCAGGTCATGACCAAGCGCCCTGGAGAGCTTTTGCACATGGACCTTGTTGGTCCGGCTCGGGTGAGCTCGGTTGGGGGGAAGTGGTATGTGCTTGTTGTTGTTGATGACTTTTCGAGATATTCGTGGGTCTTCTTTTTAGCTGAGAAGACCGAGACTTTCTCCTTTGCTCGCAATCTGATTTTGCGTCTTCAGAACGAGTTCCCTTTGAACTCGATGCGAGCAATTCGGAGTGATAATGGTTCCGAGTTTAAAAATTCGGATTTTGAGAAGTTTTGTAACTCTTTGGGTTTGGAGCACCAGTTTTCTTCCCCTGACACACCGCCTCAAAATGGTGTTGTAGAAAGGAAGAATCGGACCCTTGTAGAGATGGCCAGGATGATGCTCGATGAGCATAGGACTCCTAGGCGTTATTGGGCCGAAGCTATGAACACTGCGTGCTATATTTCCAATCGCATTTTTCTGAGAGCGTTCTTGAAAAAGACTTCTTATGAGTTGCGTTTTGGTAGACAGCCCAAGGTGAGTTATTTTAGAGTCTTCGGTTGCCATTGTTTTATATTGAAGAAAGGCAACCTGGACAAATTTGAGTCTCGTTCTTCTGACGGAGTATTTTTGGGTTATGGCACTCACACTCGCGCATATCGTGTACTTAACCTTGATACTAACCGAGTCATGGAGACATCAGATGTCACCTTTGACGAGACCATGGTTTGTCCTTCTTCTCGTTTTGAGCGTGCAGGTGATCATGAGGTTGGTGAGCCTCTTTTCGATGATGAGGACGAGGATGCTAAAGGCATAGATGACCCAGCATCGCCTCCACCTGCTATGCCGCAAAGAGCGGCTTCTACGACGACTCACGGCCCCGACACCTCTTCTTCCTGGGGGCCGTGGGATCCGCCACCCCGAGCGGTACCTTTTGTACCCGGGGAGGCACCAGCTGCTGTTGAGGGGGAGATCACTTCTTCCCGGGAGGCGCCACGACACATCCAGCGCCAGCACCCCCCTCAGCAGATGATCGGCAACATCGACAAACGTGTCACTCGGTCCAGGTCACAGCACATCTCTCACTTCGCTCATTCTGCTTTTGTTGCTAATTTTGAGCCCCGAGATGTTGGACACGCTTTGACGGATCCCGATTGGGTCAATGCCATGCATGAGGAGTTAGAAAACTTTGAGCGAAATCGGGTTTGGGTTCTAGTTCCACCTCCTCCAGACTGTAAGCCTATTGGGATAAAATGGGTTTTCAAAAACAAGCAAGGAGAGGATGGCCACGTTGTTAGAAACAAGGCCAAGCTTGTAGCGAAGGGTTATAGTCAGTAGGAGGGGATAGACTATGAGGAGACGTTTGCTCCTGTAGCTCGTTTGGAGGCTATTAGGACACTCTTGGCTTTTGCTGCATCCAAAGGTTTCAAACTTTTTCAAATGGATGTCAAGAGTGCCTTCTTAAACGGCTACATAGAAGAAGAGGTTTATGTTGAGCAACCCCCCGGTTTTGAAAATCCCAAGTTTCCAAACCATGTTTTCAAACTCCACAATGCTTTATATGGTTTGAAACAAGCCCCTAGAGCCTGGTATGATAGGTTGAAAACCTTTTTGCTTGCTAAGGGTTTTAAAATGGGATGTGTAGATAAAACGCTCTTTCTCCTCAAGCAAGGCAAAGACACTCTCTTGGTCCAGATTTACGTGGATGATATCATTTTCGGTGGTTCTTCTCACGCTTTGGTTGCCAAGTTTGCAGATACTATGAGCAGGGAGTTCGAGATGAGCATGATGGGCGAGCTGACATTCTTTCTCGGGTTGCAAATTAAGCAATCCCGAGAGGGGACGTTTGTGCACCAGGGCAAGTACACCAAGGACTTGCTGAAGCGGTTCGATATGGGTGAGGCCAAGCCTCTTCCAACACCCATGTCGACGACGACTGCCCTGGATGCGGATGTGGATGGAGAAGCAGTGGACCAGAAGGAGTACCGAAGCAAGATCGGGTCGCTGCTCTACCTGACGGCGACACGCCCGGACATCCAGTTCGCGGTGTGTCTGTGCGCGCGCTTTCAGGCGTCGCCGCGCACTTCTCATCGTCAGGCGGTGAAGCGCATATTCAGGTACCTTCGTTTCACACCTGAGTTCGGGATTTGGTATTCTGCTTCCTCCACCCTCTCCCTTTGCGGTTATTCGGATGCCGATTTTGCTGGTTGCCGTATTGAGCGCAAGTCCACTTCTGGGACTTGCCAGTTTATTGGATCTTCTCTTGTTTCGTGGTCCTCTCGCAAGCAGTCTAGTGTCGCCCAGTCTACCATGGAGGCTGAGTATGTTGCTGCGGCTAGCTGCTGTTCTCAGTTACTCTGGATGATGGCCACTTTGCGTGATTTTGGTGTGAGCTTTTCTCGCGTGCCTTTGCTTTGTGACAGCACGAGTGCTATTAGCGTTGCTCAGAACCCCGTGCTTCACTCGAAGACCAAACACATTGATGTGCGCTTTCATTTTCTGCGAGACCACCAGGAGAAGGGTGATATCGACCTTCGCCATGTCGATACTCATCATCAACTGGCTGATATTTTCACCAAGCCTTTAGACGAATCAACCTTTAATCGGTTGAGGGGTGAGCTTGGTGTGTGTTTCCCCTTTTAGCTGGGGGAAACATTTTGGATCTTAACTGACTCTTTTTCGTCTGTTTTTCTTTTCTTTTGCATTTTTAGCATATGCAATTACATTCTGAGCTTCATGTTTATAATCACTAGAATGTAACTATGCTCTATGTAGTATGCTCCGATGCTTATGTTGATGCTTGTAGCTTATGCTCTTTCTGATCACTAGTACATGTTGTGAGCTGAGCTATTTTGAAATGGTGAATTTGCTTAATAACTTAAAATCTGAAAATGTTCACCATTGAGATATGCAACTAGCATGTGTAGGATGTGTTGAGTTTACTCGTGCTTTTCATATATGCTAGGTTGCTATGTCTCTAGTTCTGAGTCATTCACTCGCTTGGTTTGTTCATATTATGTTTAAAATTTGAACCATGTTTTAGTGAATTGAAAAGATCGAGATGGGATTGCTTGTCAACACATCACGGTATCGAGACGGTTTCTCATTGCACTTTGAGTTAAACTTGAGTCGTGTAGTGTATGACCGAAACCGTAGCTTTAAGCTTCTGATTGCTTCGGCATAGGCTTCGCTCGATTGAAAAGTTAGGCAATGACAAGCTTTCAACCTCTCGCAATCACATGCTAATAATTGAACTTGTGTAATTTCACCGCTGCAACTCCGATCAAAATTGGAATTCACAAGTGTATGTTTCATTCTTAAGCATGATGATTGAACTTTGCTAGGGGTAGTTCACCTTGTATACATGTTTAGCACTTGTTCAGATTCCTGTCTATACATTGCTAGTGCTATTTTGATGGTGAATACCTTTTGACTCAAAACTGCTCATTTCTGCTCATATGTTCATATTTCATATCTGGTGATCAGTTTGAGCCTTTGCTGAGCTTGTATGACGACGTTGAGTCATTGGAGTTATACTGTTTAGAGCATCTTTGCATTCTCCTAAATATATGCCTGAAGCTGCTAACTTGCATTTCTGACTCATATGCATTTTGGAAGGGGGAGTTCTTTGCTCGTTTGCCTGATGATGCCTTTTCTTGATAAGTGCATTTTCAACTAAGGGGGAGAAAAAATGACAAATCATGTGCACTCCGATTGGTTGACTAAGGGGGAGAATTTGCAAATATGTCTCCTGGATATTCAACTAAGGGAGAGTTTTCCTAGTTGCTTGCACTTTTCGAGGGGGAGTTTGCTAGTTGTGTTGAGCTTTCGCCTCTGTCTTGAGGGACTAGCAAACATTTTTTTTAGAGCATTTGAGTCAATTGGTTGGGAGCGTGTTTTGGTATCAAGCCTTCTTTGCTAGTTGTGTTGAGCCTCTGTGCCTCTATCTTGAGGGACTAGCATTTTTCTTCGATTTTCCAATTGGTGTTTGCTAGCGGTGTTGAGCCTGTTCTACCTCTTCTTGAGGGCTAGCTTTGCTTTGCTTGGTCGCGTCGAGCCGTAGCCCATGTCTTTGGGGACCAAGTTCTTTTGCTCTTTCCACTTGACCTTCTTCGGTGTTGCTATGCTTTTGGATCATTTGGTCGAGTTCTCTCTCCTTCCTCCTTCTTCCTTCCTCTTTTCATTATGATTTGTGTGAGTAGTTGACAATGCACTCATCAAGGGGGAGATTGCGGATACATGGGTGTATGCCGGGTCTCTGAGTGATGAGTGATTGTCAACTGGTATGATGCGCATGTTCTTTGGCTTGTGTTGTGCAGGTGTCGAGCACGAATGCAATGATCGAAGGCAGGTGAAGGTCAAGTTGAGACGTACTGTGCCGACGGACCGGGTGCGGTGAAGGATGGGCGTGCTGTGCGGCGGACGTGCCATGCCGAAGTACCGAGCGGTGAAGGGCGGACGTGAGGCTTGGACTGAGGGACCAGAGGCCCGAGGATCAGCTGTGGTGGCTGGCAGCCTGTGACGACGACAAGTGAAGAAGTGCGGTCATGTGTTGCCTGAGTCGTGGACTCGGGGACACGTGTCGGTGGACGGGGTGCACGGGAGGTGCATCCCATCTACGACGTCGGTTTGGTGGTAGAGCAAGGGAAAAACCATCGGATGGACGGTTTCCAGGTTTGGGCCTCAAAACCTGGGCGTGGACGGTTTCCGAGTTTGGCCACAAAACTCGGGCTGAGGGTTTCCGAGTTTGGCCACAAAACTCGGGCTGAGGACGGTTTCCAGGTTTGGGCCTCAAAACCTGGGCGCTGAGGGTTTGCTGAGTTTGGCCTCAAAACTCAGAAGCTGGTGGGCTGGTTTCTCGGTTTGGGCCTCAAAACCGGGGGTTGGCTGGAAAAGGCTGGTTTCCCGGTTTGGGCCACAAAACCGGGGGTGCAGAGCGAGGGCGGCACGTGGCGGCAATCGAAAGGTTGCGTGGAGGCAACGCGGACGACTTGTGCGGGCGTGGCCGTCGGATACACCTACCACCGAGTTGGTCCAGAATAACCTTAGGGTTTAGCTGGTTCGCTCTGTAATTAGTTTAGAGAGGGGTAGAGTAGGAAATAGACTTAGTCTAGAATAGGATAAGTAGTCAGGGGAGACACCCTCCTCCCCTATCTCAGTTTTAGCCATCTCATTTGCTCTTTTGCACTTAGGGTTTCCTGCTCTCCCATCCCCTGCTGTAGCTTGCTGAGATCCGCAGAGAGACTTGACTCTGTGTACTATTGATTTTGAGGAAAGGAGGCCGTAACCTCCTTGTCGTAGCGTGTGTTTGCGCTTCGGCTGCAAGATCGTGGGTGTGATTCGCGTTTTGTTCGTGTTCTTCACGGAATCCTTTTTCTAAACGATTTTCCCGTCGCTTGATCTCTTTGCTCGGTTCATCTTTTGCAAAACCGTTTGAACCAAGTTGTTCTAGATCGTGAGGCACTTCTTTCTACCGAAGGAATTAACCTCTAACCTCACGGTCTAGGAGATCGATCGATTTTCGTTTCGAATCACGTTCTTGCTCCTTTGCCTCGAAATTTCTTGATTCACCGATTTGGAGTTAGGTTCGAGCCATGATCTCTTAGAGATAGCTCACTAACATCCTTGTGACCTCTCAGATCGAATCCTAGGCCTAGTGCTTTTGATTCGGAGGAGATCGGGTTGAATCATCGAAGTTCTGCACTGATTTTGGGGGCATCGGACGCTGACACGGGAGCACGGACGCTAGGGTTCTAAGCATCGGACGCTCCCGTGACGCGTGTCACTTTCGCAGCGTTTGTAGTGGCATCGGACGCTAGGCATCGGACGCGTCCGTTGGCATCGGACGCGCCTGAGCCAAAGCACTGGACGCTGGCTGTTCACTGTTCACAGCGTCCGATGATGGAACAGTAAGGTTCCCGAGAGGCAGTTTTCGCATCGGACGCGTCCGGTGATCAGGCATCGGACGCAGGCAGCGTCCGATGCGACTGGTTTTGCGCAGTTTCATTCGCTGTTCGTTCGTGCGATCTCGGATTTGGTTTCCGTCTTTTGCGTTGGCTTTCTAGAGTTGCGTAGTGTCCCACTGTGCTTCTAGGAAGCATCCACCCTACATCTAGGGTCGTGGACACTAGCAAGCTCTAGGGTTTGCTTCTGGGGTTGATTCTTGGGATAGTGGCTACTAGTTTCTGAAAGGAAAATTTGAAGCTCCCATTCACCCCCCCCCCTCTGGTCGCTTTCTGGTTGCTTCTCGATCCTTCAGCCTTCCCCCAAGCTGAATGTTGACGTAGTCACTTTGCAATGTAGCAGACTGGCAGTGAACATGCCCTTCCTCTATTAGAGCTTTGATTGATGTTGATGTTTGTTGAGACAGTGGTCCAACAGTGGATGGAGCATTCACTTGTTCGTCAGCTTTTCTTGGCCTTTCAAATCCTGTGAAACTCAAATAGACAACAAAACTTGGAACAAATTAAGCATTAGCGGTTGGCCACTCAAGCCTTAGTTGTCTAGAATTTCAGTAAGATCTCTTTCTCAATATTTTATATTTTAATATTTTTACGATGCAAGAGAAAAATGCAATAGGATGAATGTATGCATATTATTTTTAGTATTATTATTATATATTTTTATGCCACCACGGTGAATATTCCTATGGGTTTTTGCACACCATAGAATTATTCACATGGGGCTTTATGGTTTATGATGTAGTGTAACAAATGCAATATTTTTGTTTTTATGCCTCCACAAAAAGTGTAATACTCTCATGGGGCTTTAGAAGTTCCATATTTTTATTTTGTTTTCTAATGCAGATATAATTGCTAAGAAGTAAATATGATACTAATAGTAAAATGATCATGCTTTATCTAATTATGCAGTGATGGATTTAATGCTAATGATTATGGATAACTACCGAGTTACCTTTCGGCGAGGATTCGATGTTTATAGTCTATCGAACAAGACTCCTTGTATGCTCTTTATTCTTTCTTGAGTGCATCAGTAGATCCTGAGGAGGACCTTGATGATTGCACATCAGTAGAACTCTCTTTCCTTTTCCATACTTGCTTGACTGGTGGACTTGTCTCTTTTACTTCTTCGTTCTTCGTTTCCTTTAATCGGATGTCTTCACTCCTGGTGACTTGTCCTTCATAGTCAGCCCATCCATCCTTGATTTGTCGATTCTTGTTGTGTTGGGATGTGTGGCGTCTCCTCCTTGAGTGATTCTTCTTTCCTTGTACATTAGTGGCATAACTATTGAAGTAACAGCGTACCTTTTCTCTGAAGAACTAGAAGTGGATCTCTCCAGATCTCATGTAGATGATGGCACCAGTGGTGTTGAGGAAGGGTCTTCCTAGGATGATGTGAATGTCATCTTCTTTACCCATGTCTAGTACTAAGAAGTCGGTGGGAACATAGTGGTCTTTAATTTGGATCATCACGTCCTTTACTATTCCCTCCGGAAATCGATAAGTTTGGTTTGCCACCTGCAGCTGCACATATGTCGAATACATAGGTCTATTTTTATATAAGTGCTCATACGTTACCTTAGATATTATATTGACACTTGAGCCGATGTCGCAGAACGTCTTGTGAAATGTACTTCCTTCGATCTTGCAATCGATGGTGGGTACGCCTGGGTCATATCTCTTGGCGAGGAATGGTGATGCAAGAAGGTGGTCGTATTCTGTTTGGACAGAGTTGACCATCCATACTGTGTCTTGATGTGGTTGTGTAGCCTTGTTCTTCCTTCTTCTGTTTCTTTTCTTCTTCTTTGATGATATGATGTTTGTATCTTCGTAGGGCATTTGAGGGTGGACTTTGGTAGTGAGTGTTCGGCTCTTGAAGCTGAATCTTTCTTTGTTGCCTGTGATTGTGAAACAGATCTTGGCGCTGTCCGTGTAGATGATGGCCTTGGTTGAGCTTAGGAACAGGCGTCCAAGAATGATGGGTGCTCTTTTGTCTCCACCTGTTTCAACAATCATAAAGTTTGCACACACATACGAGCGTCCCACTCGTACACAGATATCTTCTAAAATTCTCAATGGGTAGCACAGTGTCTGATCTGCAAGCTGCAAACACATAGTTGTATATAATAGAGGTGCACCATGTATTTGTTCGTATATTACCTTTGGCATAATGTTGACGCTTGCTCCAAGGTCACAGACTGCTTCTTCAAAACTGTGATGTCCAATATGAATTGGAATCACAGGTCTTCCTGGATCTCCTTTCTTCGGGGCAATGGAGTCATCCATCCATTCCCTCGAAGGTCTAGGTATGAGGTGTTCTGCATCAAAGATGTCTACAAGATTTGCCGTTTCTAGCTCTTTTGGACTTCCTAGAATCTTACCTTTTTCAGCCATAGGGACTGAAGCTGCTAACTGAGATAACTGAGATTCTATCATTTTATTAAAGCTATGTTGATTCTTTATGGCAGAAGTAAAGCTATCCATTCTAGTATTAATATTTTCAAGCAGTTTATCATTGGAAGCTATCTTCTTAGACATATTATCAATAATTTTATTTTGATTAGATATCATCTCTCTCAAAGGTGGTTGATTAAAAGTATTACCTTGGTAGTTACCTGAGTAATTACCTAAGTAATTTGGCCTTGATTGCTGGTTCCATCCTTGAGCATGTTGAGGACGATAGTTGGTGTTGTTGTTGATGTACTTTGCATCCTCTTGAATCTCAGGGCAGTTGCTCCCTGAATGACCAGTGCCTCCACACTCTTCACATGTCATGCGAGATTTGTAGATTTGTTTGACGTCTTCTCTCTTGGGAGTGTGTTCATCGAACTTCTTCATAAGTAGGTCAAGTTTAGCAGACAACATGTCTACTTCCTTTAGTTGATGTATTCCTCCCCTCTTGCGTGGCTGAGAGCGTTCCTCATTCCATCCTTGGTTAGAGGCCATCTTCTCTATGAGTGTAGTTGCATTGTTGATTGTGAGTGATAAGAATGATCCTCCAGCAGTGGCATCTACATTCTTATGGGTACTTGAAGTGAGCCCGTGGTAGAAGGTCTGCATGAGTAGCCAATTCTCCATCCCGTGGTGAGGGCATTTTGATATGTAGTCTTGAAAGCGTTCCCAAGCTTCTGGGATTGATTCTTCGTGTTGTTGTTGGAAAGTTGAAATCTTGGCACGGAGGGCATTCGTCTTGCCCACTGGAAAGAACTTTGCTAGGAAGGCAGTTGAGCAGATCGCCCACGAGGTGTTTTTGTCTTTGTTGGCATAGAACCATTGTTTTGCTTTTCCCAAAAGTGAGAATGGGAACAAGCGAAGTAGAATGGCGTCCCTTTCGACTCCTTTGATGGTGAAAGTGCTGCAAATCTCCAAAAAGTGTTGGAGATGAGCGCTTGCGTCTTCATGTGCCTTTCTGCAAGACTGATTAGCTTGCACCATGTTGATCAAAGCTGGCTTGAGCTCAAATCCGTTGTCTCCCACATTGACTGTTGGTCCAGTCCTGATGTTGGCAGTGGTTGGTGCAGAGAACTCGCGGAGTGTCTTGTCGGCCATGGTGTCCAACACTGGTGTTAAGCGTCTTCTTATCTGGCTAACTTCTGGTAGTGGTGCTGAGGGTCTCTTAAGTTTGCGTCTAGTTCTCCTTACTAAAGCTTCGGGATCCTCAATGTAGTTTTTCGAAAGTTGGAAACCAGTTGTAACACCCAGTTTTAAGAACAAAACCAGGATAGCCATATGTGTGCCCAGGAAGTCCACACATACAACAACAGAGTATAGAATATCAGAAACAATGTTATTATATAACGTAACATAACTATATAACACTTACATATATCAGAGTAAAGCGGAACATAAACTAATCTTCACTTGAGGCTCCAGTCTTCACAGGGACGGCTGACTGGGGGCACCGTACGCCAAACACAACTGATAGTCTTCTGGTAAACTCCATGACATCTCCACTAATCTTCTGAGTAACTTTGGCTACCGTCTGGGATTATGGGGAATAGCAAGGGTGAGCACATATCGTACTCAACAAGTACAGGCGGAAATAAAATGTCATGCAAGGCTTGAACAAAGGTAGGCTGACACTGTTCAACTGCGATAAGCATTTTAGTTGGTCAAGTTTTATTAGCACCTGATTACTATAAGTGAGTACAGGATAACCCATCCCATTAGTTAAGAAGAATACCACCATTAAATATAACCATCAACTGAGGTAAACACCTCCATCTGAGAAACCATCATCTTATGTCCATAAGTCCAACTGTCCAAAACTAATCATGTGAGGGTCCAGGTTGCTCGTAACCGTGAGCACGGCTGATATATCAGTTTTACACTCTGCAGAGGTTGCACACTTTTCCCAACGAGCAGTGATTCCCATATGCCAAGGTCATGACTCCCATACTACACTTCCAAGGTGCATGGCAAGGTTTCACCACGGGCCTTTACAAAGATTCATCTAGCGAGCGATAACCACCTAAAGTTCCTACTGGAAGCCGCAGCAACCAGAGGACCCCTAAGTCCATACCACATTCTTGGGCCATCCCTCAGTAGCGCCGCCCGGTTAACGCAACACTAGAATCCTCTAATTAATTAGCCCGGTTAGAGCCATATAACATCTCGTGGTTGCACTGTTATCCTGGGTGATCGTTCCATGAGCCAGTCCTAAAAGGCGGACCCGAGCACAAACCACAAACCACAAGCCAAACTTACCATAACCACCATACCATACCATGTGCCCGAGTCACTGAGTTCCACATTAGAGCATACTTCCATATCCATTAAGTCACTATTAATATATCATCATCATGTGGTATTTATAGGACAAGAAAAGTTGCTTAGCATAGCATTACTACCCATCCTAAACCCAGGTAACAAGGAAGATATGGAAAAACTAGGATAATCCTTAGGGTTCACATAATTAGACACATGCATGCATATAGTGATTAATGGTGAATAGGTAAAGAACATGATCAAAGGAGGCCTGCACTTGCCTTCTTCGAGTTGATGTTGGTCACAGTCTTCAAAGTCAAGCTCTTGCAGGTTCACTTGCAACTCTTCGTCTATACGCAACAAACATCGGCACACAGGAGCAAACATACAAACAAAACATGCACTAAATTAGAAAACAGTACACCAATACATAAAACATGGATAAAACGCTTATAAAACTGTTCTACTCGTCGAGACGAACGCGTGGACACGAAAACCACTAAAAACGGATCTATAACGGAGAAGTTATGATTTAAACAAGGTTTTCTTTAATAAATTATTAGATTAAAACTAAACTCGAAATTTAAAAGTTGGAAACATGATTAATAGTTGTAAAAACATGTAGATTATGTAATTACGAACCTAACGCAACTTGAACGGGTCAAAACGGAGTTAAAACGAAGATTTTATAGCGAAAACAAAATCAGTGGCAAACTTGTGATTATTAGAAAACGTATTTTGGATAGAACAGACCTGGCTTTACGTCTTCCCGAGGAGAAAGCGTATTCTGCATTTGCGCTTTGGACGGCGGGTTCTAATCTAAAGAAATCGAGGGTCTCTTTTAGAAAAAGGCAGGGGCGAAGGGCTATGGAGCCTCCTCGGCCGTTGGATCTGCAATCAACGGGCGAGATTAGATTCCAGAGAGAGCGGGCGGCGATTTTGGCCGGAGGGGGAAGAGAAGGTGGCGGCCGCCATGGCCTGCCGAGCCCGAGCTCGCCGGAGTTCGGCGTTTCGGCATTTCGGTCCACGGGAAGACACAGGGAAGGCACCGGGAGGAAGGGGAGAACAAGGGGAACTCACCGATGGCAAAACCACGGCCGCAGAGAGCTCGGAGGAGGAGGATAGCGGAGAAGTTCGGTCGCGGCTCCGGCGAGATCTAAACAGGGCGGCGCGACAAAACTAGGCACGGGATCGACCGTTTTTCAACAAGGGGAGAAGCGGTGCATGCGGGGAGCTTTATAGGGGGGCTCTGTGTGCGGATAGGGCAAGGACGAGGCGTGCTCGGCGCGGACTCCCGATGGAATGGAGTCTGACTCCATTACGACGTGAGGAGGAAGACGGCCTGACAGGACGATCCCACCTGTCATTGAGAAGCGACGCGGGACCGGATCGTCAGTCACAGTGGAGGGGGCGCCGGTGCGGGCTCGGCCTTGCTGCTGGGCCGGCCTGGTCGATGTGGCCCAAGCGAGGGGAAAGGGGGAGGAGGGAGGAAGTGGGCCGACCGGCGGTGAGGAGAAGAGGTGGCGCTGGACCGAGTAGGGTGGAAGGGGAGGAGGGAGGCGGGAGAAGTGGAGGCCGGGCGGGCCGGATGCTTGGGCGAGCAGGCTGGGCCTTCGGGCCAGATTGGGGAGAGGGGTGAGGGAGAGAGAAGAAAAACCTTTTCTTTTTGTTTTCAACCATTTCAAAAGCATTTTCAAAATGAATTTGAAATCTTGCCAAACTTTGGAGCAAACCACTCATCACAAAATTAAATTATGCACCGACATGTATGCACAAACATGTTGTTACCCTAAGGTAAATTTTATTTCAAAGAAAAGTTTTATTTCTTCTATATTTTCATGAGCACCAAAAATACATAATAAAGCATTTTCTCTCTATTTCCAAACTTTGCAAATTTTAGGGTGTTACAAATCTACCCCCCTTAAGATGAATCTCGTCCTCGAGATTCGGAAGGATCTTTGAAGAGATAGGGAAACTCTGCACGTAGCTCATCTTCACGTTCCCATGTTGCATCATCCACCGAGTGATGACTCCACTGGACTTTGCACATTCTGACAACCTTGCTTCTGGTAACTCTTTCAACGACTTCCAAAATCTTCACGGGATGCTCAGAATAAGTAAGATCATCCTTCATGTTAACTTTCTCTAAGGGTAACTGTTCCTCTGGCACTCTCAAACACTTCTTCAACTGTGATACATGAAACACATTGTGTACATCTGACAACTGAGCAGGTAACTCAAGTTGATATGCTACTTCACCTCTTCTTTCCAAAATCTTGAACGGGCCAATATATCTAGGTGCCAACTTTCCTTTTACTTTAAATCTCTTGAGTCCTCTGACAGGTGACACTTTAAGATATACATAATCACCCACTTCAAAAACTAACCGTCTACGACGTGTGTCGGCATAGCTTTTCTGTCTGGACTGAGCTGCTCTCAAGTTCTCACGAATGATTCAAACTTGTCTCTCTGCTTCCTTTAAAACTTCTGGTCCAAACACCTGACTTTCTCCTGTTTGATTCCAAAACAAAGGAGTTCTACATTTTCTGCCATACAAAGCTTCAAATGGGGCCATTTTGAGACTAGCTTGGTAACTATTGTTATAAGAGAATTCTGCATATGGTAAACTCTTATCCCAACTAGTACCATACTGTACAGCACAAGCTCTCAACATGTCTTCTAGAACCTGATTCGTCCTTTCTGTCTGTCCATCTGTTTGAGGATGATAGGCTGAACTGAAATTCAACTTCGTACCCATAGACTCATGAATCTTTTCCCAAAAACGAGATGTAAACTGAGTACCTCTATCTGACACAATCTTCCTCGGCACTCCATGCAAACACACAATTCTTGACATGTATAACTCTGCAAGTTTTGCACTAGAGTACGTAGTCTTGACAGGAATGAAGTGAGATACTTTAGTTAAGCGATCCACAATTACCCAAATCGAATCATAACCACTTTGAGTACGTGGTAAACCTACTATGAAATCCATACTGATCTCATCCCATTTCCATTCTGGTATCTTCAGTGGTTGCAACAATCCTGCTGGTCTTTGATGCTCTGCCTTCACTCTTTGACACGTATCACACAAAGCCACGTATTCTGCTATGTCTCTCTTCATACCATACCACCAAAATTTCTTCTTCAAATCCTGGTACATCTTAGTGCTACCGGGATGAATGGAATAAGCTGACTCATGAGCTTCTCTCAATATCAAACCACGGACATGTTTCAAGTCTGGCACACAAATTCTCTTCTTGAACCAAACAGTTCCATGCTCATCTATATGGAATCCAGGTGCTTTGTCTTTCTTAACGAGCTCAGCAATATCCTTTATCTTCTCATCATCCAATTGACCTTTGCGAATATCCTGCTCTAAGGTCGAATCAACTTCCATTGCCACTGCTTGAGTACTAGCGACCAAACCAAGGTTGAGCTTTTCAAATTCCTTGCATAAACCAGCTGGGAGTTGATGTTCTATGATCATATTAGCATAACTTTTTCGACTCAAAGCATCTGCTACAACGTTAGCTTTTCCGGGATGATAGTGAATACCAAGATCATAATCTTTAATCACTTCCAACCATCTGCGTTGTCTGGAGTTAAGATCTGACTGAGTGAATATGTATTTCAGACTCTTATGATCGGTGTAAATCTCACATCTATTACCCAACATATAATGTCTCCAGATTTTCAAAGCATGAACCACAGCTGCCAATTCTAGATCATGAGTAGGATAATTCTTCTCGTGTCTCTTTAACTGCCTCGAAGCATAAGCTATAACTCGACCTTCTTGCATAAGCACACATCCCAAACCATGGCGAGAAGCATCACAATACACATCAAAATTCTTACTAACATCAGGCATTGCTAGCACAGGCGCGGTGGTTAGTTTGTTCTTCAACATTCTAAAACTTTCCTCACAGGCTGTCGTCCATTCAAACTTCTTTCCTTTTTCCAATAAAGCTGCTAAAGGCCTTGCTATCTTGGAAAATCCTTCAATAAATCTTCTATAATAACCCGCCAAACCAAGGAAATTTCGGATCTCACTCACAATCTGAGGTGGTTGCCAATTCAACACATCTCTTACTTTGCTTGGATCTACAACAATACCTCCATTAGAAACAACATGGCCAAGGAGAGAAACTTCATTCAACCAGAATTCACACTTACTCAGCTTAGCATACAACTGGTTTTCTCTGAGTCTCTGCAGAACAAGCCTTAAGTGTGCTTCATGCTCTTCTTCACTTTTGGAGTATATGAGAATATCATCAACTAGAACCACAACAAACTTATCCAGATATTCCATGAAAACCTTATTCATGAGATGCATGAAATATATTGGCACATTAGTCAACCCATACGACACCACTGTGTATTCATAAAGCCCATATCTTGTAGTGAATGCAGTTTTAGGAATATCAGCTGATCTAATCTTCAATTGGTGATAGCCGGATCTCAAATTGATCTTAGAGAAAACACAAGCTCCTTTCAACTGGCCAAAAAGATCCTCAATCTTAGGCAAAGGACATTTGTTCTTGATCGTAACTTCATTGAGTGATCTATAATCCACACACATTCTCTGAGTTCCATCCTTCTTGTTCACAAGTATAACTGGAGCTCCCCATGGTGATGAACTCGGACGAATAAAACCTTTATCTTGTAGTTCTCTTAATTGCTTTTTGAGTTCTTCTAACACATTAACTGCCATCCTACAAGGTCTCTTAGATATAGGGGAAGTTCCAGGTAGAAGATCAATAAGAAACTCAACTTCTCGATCTGGTGGCATACCAGGTAGATTGATAGGAAACACATCAGGGAATTCGCATACCACTTTGATTTCTTCAATGGGAGTGCCTTTTATCTGATTGAGCAAACCTTCTTCTACTGATGGAAAAGGGGCCACATATTCCACTTCCTTACCTGAGGAATTAACCGAAGACACAGCTCTTCTAGCATAATCTATGGTACCATCATGCATAGGTAACCAATCCCTTCCAAGGATCACATTAACACCTTCAGTCTCCAAGATTACCAGATTAGCTAGGAATTCTACCCCCCTTATGTTGAGACTAACTTTTGGACAAATAAGGGTGGCTTTCATCTCTCCACTAGGTGAACTAACTAGCAGAGGGTGCTTCATAGTAACAGCACGAAAATGATGTCTTGTGGCATATTGCTTACTGATGAAGGAATGTGTAGCTTTTGTATCAAAAAGAACTGATGTTGGAATAGAGTTGACAAGGAACATACCGAGTATCACATCGGGGTCACTTCTGACATCATCCATGGTCATATTGTTCATTGTGCCTCGCATATAAGTCTGTTGCATTTCATTCCTCTGATTCTGAGCTTGAACACGGTTCTGATTCTGATTCTTGTTACCATACACATATGGATACTTCTTTGGGCATTGTCGCATGAGATGTCCCTCTTGCTTGCAATGGTAGCAACCCATTTTTGATAGACTGCTGGAGGTTCTAGTCTTCTTAGGAGTCTTAGTCGTTGTGGCTGACACGGGAGTATCAGAGATCATAACCGCTTCAGGAGTGACAACTCCTGTAACATGACGGAGTTCTTGCAAGTTTGCGTGTTGCTCTTGCGATTGCTGACGATACTCATTATCGTTGATCTGAGGTACCGGCTGAAGCTGATTCGCTTGCGGAGAGGCACTGCGAGGACGAGTATGTCTATGAGGTTGCTCCCGAAGCTTTCTCTTCTTTGCATCCATTTCCTTGCGCTTATTATCAACTATGATGGCACGATTCACAAGTGCTTGGAAGTTAGGATAGCTGTTGGACATGAGCTGGAGTTGAAGACCATCATACAATCCTCTAAGAAAGCAATATTGTTTCTTATCATCATCATCTACATCTGTTGGAGCATAGCGCGATAGCTGAGCAAACTTATCACGATACTCAACCACAGACATTGATCCTTGCTTCAAGGCTCTGAATTCTTCCTGTTTAAGCTCTACTAATCCTGCGGGAATATGATAGGACCTGAAATTCTCAGTGAACTCCTCCCAAGTGATAGCAGGAGCATTGTTGGGACGTCCATACTGGAATGACTCCCACCAATCTTGAGCTGCTCCCTGAAGTTGTCCTGATGCATACAACACCTTCTCAAGATCATTGCACTGTGCTAGGTTGGGTTGCCTTTCTACTGCACGTAGCCAATCATCTGCCTCCAATGGATCAATAGCATGAGCAAACACTGGAGGATGTCCTTTCATAAACTCAGCACGACTATCCCTTGGTGGCACACTACTTTGCTGGAGGTTGGTCACTACTTGCACCATTGACTGCATGAGTTGAGTCTGCATCGTCATCCACTGTTCCATGTTGCCTTGAGGAGGAGGTGGTTGTGAGCTCTGGTTGGTAGCATTCTGCATGCTTGCTTTCCTTCTTGTGTTCACCATCTGATTTAACCAAGAACTTGTAAGCATAGGTGGACAGATAAACATGAGTAGGAAAGATTGAGAAGATGAGGGAAACAACATGAGAGGCTGGAAGAAAGATTTTGGAACAAGGAACAAGATAAGATCCCCCAAACTAACTAACAACACACTAAACTAACAACTTGATGTAGTTGTGAACATTGCCCACAACACATCACACTCATTACAAAGAAGCAAATCATCCAAAGGCATAAAAACAAACAAACTTGCACACCCAAACATGCTTCAACGCAACTAACGCTCTTGATGTTATGGTGGACAGCCTAAAGGGGTCAGTTGCTCTAGACATCTTAAGGTCACGTAGCAGCGAAGGTGAGAACCAGATCTAAAAGCAAGAAGCATAAGGTAGATAGAGTAGGAGCAAGAACTTGAAGGTAAATAGACAAAGAGAAGGTCAAATGTTCAAGGAAAGGAATATTAACAAGAGTAGAAACAAAGGATATCAAGAACAAGGGTTGTATAACAAATTGGAATCCTATAAACGACCATTTTCTAGTTGGCATACGTCCTACAGTCAACACGGCTCTGATACCATTCTGTAACACCCAGTTTTAAGAACAAAACCAGGATAGCCATATGTGTGCCCAGGAAGTCCACACATACAACAACAGAGTATAGAATATCAGAAACAATGTTATTATATAACGTAACATAACTATATAACACTTACATATATCAGAGTAAAGCGGAACATAAACTAATCTTCACTTGAGGCTCCAGTCTTCACAGGGACGGCTGACTGGGGGCACCGTACGCCAAACACAACTAATAGTCTTCTGGTAAACTCCATGACATCTCCACTAATCTTCTGAGTAACTTTGGCTACCGTCTGGGATTATGGGGAATAGCAAGGGTGAGCACATATCGTACTCAACAAGTACAGGCGGAAATAAAATGTCATGCAAGGCTTGAACAAAGGTAGGCTGACACTGTTCAACTGCGATAAGCATTTTAGTTGGTCAAGTTTTATTAGCACCTGATTACTATAAGTGAGTACAGGATAACCCATCCCATTAGTTAAGAAGAATACCACCATTAAATATAACCATCAACTGAGGTAAACACCTCCATCTGAGAAACCATCATCTTATGTCCATAAGTCCAACTGTCCAAAACTAATCATGTGAGGGTCCAGGTCGCTCGTAACCGTGAGCACGGCTGATATATCAGTTTTACACTCTGCAGAGGTTGCACACTTTTCCCAACGAGCAGTGATTCCCATATGCCAAGGTCATGACTCCCATACTACACTTCCAAGTTGCATGGCAAGGTTTCACCACGGGCCTTTACAAAGATTCATCTAGCGAGCGATAACCACCTAAAGTTCCTACTGGAAGCCGCAGCAACCAGAGGACCCCTAAGTCCATACCACATTCTTGGGCCATCCCTCAGTAGCGCCGCCCGGTTAACGCAACACTAGAATCCTCTAATTAATTAGCCCGGTTAGAGCCATATAACATCTCGTGGTTGCACTGTTATCCTGGGTGATCGCTCCATGAGCCAGTCCTAAAAGGCGGACCCGAGCACAAACCACAAACCACAAGCCAAACTTACCATAACCACCATACCATACCATGTGCCCGAGTCACTGAGTTCCACATTAGAGCATACTTCCATATCCATTAAGTCACTATTAATATATCATCATCATGTGGTATTTATAGGACAAGAAAAGTTGCTTAGCATAGCATTACTACCCATCCTAAAACCCAGGTAACAAGGAAGATATGGAAAAACTAGGATAATCCTTAGGGTTCACATAATTAGACACATGCATGCATATAGTGATTAATGGTGAATAGGTAAAGAACATGATCAAAGGAGGCCTGCACTTGCCTTCTTCGAGTTGATGTTGGTCACAGTCTTCAAAGTCAAGCTCTTGCAGGTTCACTTGCAACTCTTCGTCTATACGCAACAAACATCGGCACACAGGAGCAAACATACAAACAAAACATGCACTAAATTAGAAAACAGTACACCAATACATAAAACATGGATAAAACGCTTATAAAACTGTTCTACTCGTCGAGACGAACGCGTGGACACGAAAACCACTAAAAACGGATCTATAACGGAGAAGTTATGATTTAAACAAGGTTTTCTTTAATAAATTATTAGATTAAAACTAAACTCGAAATTTAAAAGTTGGAAACATGATTAATAGTTATAAAAACATGTAGATTATGTAATTACGAACCTAACGCAACTTGAACGGGTCAAAACGGAGTTAAAACGAAGATTTTATAGCGAAAACAAAATCAGTGGCAAACTTGTGATTATTAGAAAACGTATTTTGGATAGAACAGACCTGGCTTTACGTCTTCCCGAGGAGAAAGCGTATTCTGCGTTTGCGCTTTGGACGGCGGGTTCTAATCTAAAGAAATCGAGGGTCTCTTTTAGAAAAAGGCAGGGGCGAAGGGCTATGGAGCCTCCTCGGCCGTTGGATCTGCAATCAACGGGCGAGATTAGATTTCAGAGAGAGCGGGCGGCGATTTTGGCCGGAGGGGGGAAGAGAAGGTGGCGGCCGCCATGGCCTGCCGAGCCCGAGCTCGCCGGAGTTCGGCGTTTCGGCGTTTCGGTCCACGGGAAGACACAGGGAAGGCACCGGGAGGAAGGGGAGAACAAGGGGAACTCACCGAGGGCAAAACCACGGCCGCAGAGAGCTCGGAGGTGGAGGATAGCGGAGAAGTTCGGTCGCGGCTTCGGCGAGATCTAAACAGGGCGGCGCGACAAAACTAGGCACGGGATCGACCGTTTTTCAACAAGGGGAGAAGCGGTGCATGCGGGGAGCTTTATAGGGGGGGCTCCGTGTGCGGATAGGGCAAGGACGAGGCGTGCTCGGCGCGGACTCCCGATGGAATGGAGTCTGACTCCATTACGACGTGAGGAGGAAGACGGCCTGACAGGACGATCCCACCTGTCATTGAGAAGCGACGCGGGACCGGATCGTCAGTCGCAGTGGAGGGGGCGCCGGTGCGGGCTCGGCCTTGCTGCTGGGCCGGCCTGGTCGATGTGGCCCAAGCGAGGGGAAAAGGGGAGGAGGGAGGAAGCGGGCCGGCCGGCGGTGAGGAGAAGAGGTGGCGCTGGACCGAGCAGGGTGGAAGGGGAGGAGGGAGGCGGGAGAAGTGGAGGCCGGGCGGGCCGGATGCTTGGGCGAGCAGGCTGGGCCTTCGGGCCAGATTGGGGAGAGGGGTGAGGGAGAGAGAAGAAAAACCTTTTCTTTTTGTTTTCAACCATTTCAAAAGCATTTTCAAAATGAATTTGAAATCTTGCCAAACTTTGGAGCAAACCACTCATCACAAAATTAAATTATGCACCGGCATGTATGCACAAACATGTTGTTACCCTAAGGTAAATTTTATTTCAAAGAAAAGTTTTATTTCTTCTATATTTTCATGAGCACCAAAAATACATAATAAAGCATTTTCTCTCTATTTCCAAACTTTGCAAATTTTAGGGTGTTACACCAGTCATACATCACCCTGCATAAAATAAAAAAGAATAAACAAAGCCAGGGTAAGCCTGTTTGAGTAAAAGTAAATAATCAGTGCATTATCACATGTGTGTAAGTAAAATGATATGTTCTAGCTACCGTTTTAAATGCTCCTAATGCAATGTCCTTATTAGTGTTCATAAAGATTTTAATGAAAAACCCTAGGTACCATCCCTAATGGAATTGATGTGGTCCTCGGCAACGGCGCCAGAAATGCTTGTTGACACTCCTTAATGGAATCACTCTAAGAATGAGCCACATAAAATAATAATCTAGTGAAGGCACTAAAGAGTGTATGGGACACTACTAACTTCACTTAACGTCAAGTTGTCATCCCCAACATGAAGCTAGCAATGTAATTATATCAGGGTACAGGCTTTAAAGATAAATATTTACCCGCAAGCGCACAGATAAACATTCCCGTTGTAGAAGCATTTCACCCAAGCTAGTCTCAGGTATCGTTATTTATATTTTAGCCTAGAGACTAATCAATTCAAAATATGATGGCATTGTAAGGACTTAACAGCATTCAATATGGCACACACTTATAATAAGACTGATAACACACTAATTACTTTGAACAGGTATCAGGTTACAGAGTAAATGATATGATAAATAATTGATAAAGGATAACAGAGATCAGGTCAATCAAGGATAAACTTAGAACAGTACTGCCTAGCAAGTGATGATTAGAACAGATATTAATAAGAAACATACCTAAGTTATTCTAGTTACAAGTCATAGCATACATTGATTAGTGCAATTATATTTGGCAATCATTGGCTAGGTCACATCATATTTATAATCAAGAGGCAACTCCATAGTTAAGGTGTCAAACAATATAACCCTTAAACCATGAGTTAACTGAGCCATACTGAACACTACATTCGGGAGGTGGAATACAGAGGACTCAACAGGTCTGTCACACCCGCGATCTACCACTCTATCCGGAACATAGGATGCATTCGCAGATAAATAATGTATAGACACCATGCCTACACAGCATTTATCACCCACCCGTTGTACTTTAAGATGAGCGCTATACGAACATGAGTATACACATAAAGATGAACTATCTATGCCAAATATATAATCAAAGCAGACTATAAGCATTATAACTAAGAATATAATCATTGATGTCTTAATCATATCAATTGTATTGCTATCTAGAACACGATAATGAACAATAAGGTGAATTAGATCATCGAGAAGAACTAAAGTACGAACTAGAACAAGATTATGAACTAGACGATGAACATGAACTAAACGATGAACTAGAACATAAACAATGAAGAACAATGATGAACTAGAAGAGCAATTATGAAATAGATCCATAATGTTAATACAAGAGAGAAGATCTTGGGTTTACCGAGCCTTCTCGTGACTAGATCAGGAATCCAAGCGAAGCTCGCCTCCTCTAATCCTATTCTATCTACTAATCTAGGTGGATGTAGTCCTAAAGCTTTCGATTGATCTCCTTCTGATTGATCTAACCCTGATGAATGTATTGCCTGATGCCGGATGCTCTGGAGAGGGGGGTCAGGGGGATGTTTATATAGCCCTGGGCAATGAACCGTGGCCCTTGGATCAAACCGACTTAAGGTACGGTCAAGATGTATCCTGGAGGTCGGTGGAGATAGCTTGCAGAAGACGGAGGCGTGGGACCTCTATGGCTGACCGACCAGTGGGCCCTGTGGGACCGGTCGGTCCCACAGGTCAGCCTCTGGTGGTGTCCTTCCTTGTGGTGTCTTCTTATGTCCTCTGCAGTCTTCTAGAAGTATCCCGACGTGGCGGTTGCGTTATCTCTCGACGGTTTCCTTCTATGGGAAGCTATTGGTGCCAATTTCCTGGTTTAGTCCCTACAGAATCATAACTCACCAAAACTCGTGGAATATTGTCAGTTGAAACCCTAAACCTTTATTGGTGATCAAATTCTTGCCCTTTTCATATTTATTTATCTCTTAATTATGATAGTTAACCAGTGTCAACATTATGCTTGTCATGGCTGTCATCAAACCATGTGAAACATCCATGCCCAAGCAACTGTTCTCACTCTCCTAAACCGATGGCTGGGCTGGATGTCTCACATGGTTCCATGCCTATCATGATTTTAGTTTGTTCTTCTCTGTTGATGTTGGTTCTATGGCATGTCGATATGTGTTCCTTAAGCTCCAAGTTCAAGGTCTCTTCATAAGGCAATTAAATCTGAGGCAAATGATTTCAAATATCTCTCCTCTATCTACACGTCTTACTTGCTTTTATTTGTTATTTGAAGGTGCCTAGGGTCTATGTTTACTTTGTTAATAGTACTATGTGTTTTTCCCATTGAAGGTAGAGGCACCAATCTCGGTGAAGAGGAAGAGCAAGCTGTTTTGGGATGATCTGGAGAATGCTGCGTCCATGTCCCATTGCCTGTTTGGGACAGTAGAAAACAAAGTGAACAAAAGGCTGAATCGGCGAACAAACAAGCTGGTCTATGCAGTCAATAAGGGACAATCTGTTGGTTCATGCCAAGTATCAAGTGCTGGAGGAAGTGGGGTGGACCAAGAAAAGTTCTGTACAAGTGATGAGGATGTTCTTTGATG
Source organism: Coix lacryma-jobi var. lacryma-jobi (assembly GCA_009763385.1). NCBI lineage: Eukaryota > Viridiplantae > Streptophyta > Magnoliopsida > Poales > Poaceae > Coix > Coix lacryma-jobi. Next base: position 113,452,513 of record CM019830.1, on the reverse strand, counting down.
ACTCCAAGGAGGAAGGAAAGAAAATTCTCCTTGACGAGGCCAACAAGATGTTGAAGGACCTTGATGAGTGCTATGAAGTCCTCTTCACCAACATGGTGAATAGCGTGCTCAGGCCTCTGGAGGAGAAAGTGAAGAAGCTTTAGTAACCTATGTGTGCCTGCACTTCATGTGTTGCTATTTGTATATATTAAGTAACGACCAGTGGTAGATTGTGGACTGGTAGAACCAGTGGTACTTTGCTAGGTTGTGGACTGCTACAAGCAATTGCTATTTTGCTGATGTCCACAAGTAACTTTATGTGCTTGATTGTGGACCCACTTAGTATGTGATAGTGCTTAAGTACCTCTGTGTTGGACCACTAATGAAGTTAATGTTATATAATGTTAGTTATATATGTAGTTGCCTTTGATGCATTATTTCTAATTATTGGAAGCCATGACGAATCAATTGATGAAGAAGTTTGTTGTCGTTCAAATTCATTGATGTAACAATCAGCAAACCCTTTAGAAACTAAATGAAGATGGATTTGAAACACATCACTAAATCTTGTCATGCATTGACATTGAGAACATGGGCACATAATAGATCCACCAGTCAGATTTGCTGATGTGCCAAAGGATTCAACAAAAGTTCAGAGTTTGGCCTTCCACTCCTCTGAATGTCGAGGCAAGCGCATCCAACTCCTATCTTCGTTTGATGACATTCAAATCTGCATATAGATGAGATCGATCATGATCTATAGCATGCATGAACTAGGGCATATGAGACACTAAGTTGGCCGCGCATAGATGTAGATTATTGTTGATCGAGTTACCTTCAAAATTTTCCTTTCGCAATCCAGATCGACGATGAATTGAAGTTGCTTCGATTGGCGGCGCAAAGATGTGCGTACTAGTGGCGGCCAGGTTTAGATGTTGTTTCACCTCCTATACATAGACAGAAATTTCCTAAACTAAACGTACTTGAGCTGCTGGGTTCGATCCTTGGTTTAGGTGCACTTTTTTATTTTTTTTGCAGCTAGCTGAAAGTTTTTGGAAATTTCCTAAACTAAACGTACTAGACGAGTGCCCGTGCGTTGCGACGGGAGCAAGAATAAAAACATAAAAATACATAGTTCATTATACAACGCTAATATAAAATAGTATAATGTACATCCAAAATTCATATATACTTAAGCATAAATTAAGTCCTACCGATTACATAATCAATGTTGAGGACCTTACAAAAATGCTAAGGAATGAACAAATAATGTTGACCAAATATCAATGCACTAATAAGAGCGTAATTTTTAAGCCACATTATTTATCAGAGGAATGAACAAATTATTTCATGATAGTTTATCAGGTCTCTTAGTAGACTTGTTGTCAAAAAGTTATTTCCAACAGCTGCATTTATTAGGATATTGTTAAAATGAATTTTAAGTGTTTTTTATACCCAAATTATTTGAATAGAAAACTCCATGTCCAAATATGCGGCAAATAAAAAGTACTACTGTTTATTGGAAATCAAAATCTTACAACTAAAAAACGTCAAAAGTTCAACTCCTCATCTGTTGCCTTTCTACGATCATTCCCTTTGAACCTATTAGGCGTCCAGGGGATACAAACAAGCTATGATTATAAACTTGCAGCATGAAACATACTGACATGCAATATCCCCAAATCTGTGTAACATAGCGGAAGAATGGCCTATATTGGCTGCACAATTTTTTTGTTGCACACAAAATTAAAGTTGCACAGATTGGGCCCTCCATGCAAGTGCAAGCATGCTCTAGTGCACTAGCCCAAATTTTGACCCTCCTTTTAGTACATTGCCAAACAACAAGAATTCAACAAGTTGTAAACTACTTATCAGCTTCGCCCAGATCATGCAGTTTCACAAAATACTTAACTGAATATAACTTAATTGTCAACTACTTAGTTTAATCCTAGCAAGAGACCACTACATGAACTTCATTTCAACAAAAGCTAGAGACACAGGCCACCATCTTCTTCACTTGCATCACATGGAGGAGGATCCGGAGGAGGACAAGGAGCCGCCGCCATCGTCTTCGGGGATGGTGAATACCTCTTTCCTGTGTTGGTACTTGCGCTTCAGCCAGACTCGCATCTTCTCACCCAATTTCTTGAGCTGTCAGTTTAAATTGGGGCAAGTTAGCATATACTTCATCCATTAATATTGCCATGCAGCAACTAACCAATACTTAAGCTATAGAGGAGCCATATTACCTCCCTGTTCCTCGGGATGGGATAGGGTTTGGTCTCTTCGTCGCTCTCGTGAGAAAATGTGTAATGGATTGCAATCTTCGAATTGACAATGAACACATTAGGGTGTTCAGGAACAGGAACCTTCATAAATAAAATTAGACTCTCAATTAGAAACAGGAACAGGGATTAATGCAAATGCTAATTTAATCAAGAAACAATTCCATGTAGACTATATACAGGACTGTCAATTTAACATGAATGATTACAAGTGCTAAATTATGATAGTGAGAATTCTGACTATACCATATATAGAAAAAAATCAAAGTAATTCTGCAGCACTTATAAATTAATCCTTACTATACCATATATAGTAAGAATTCAAAGCAATTCTGCAGCACTTACAAATTACTCCCTCCGTCCAAAAATGATGTTTGTATTAGACTAGTCAAAAAGTCATACAAAATATATTTGGACCATTAATTTCTCTTATAATATAAACTTGGTGGCTAAAAACTCAATAGCATCTTAGAGGCACTTTTAACACGAATCTATTGATGTAAGTTTTATACTCTAAAAATTTATACAATTTGATTAATTGTTAGTCAAAATCTATAAATTTTGACTTTTTGACTAGTCTAATACGAACATCATTTTTGGACGGAGGGAGTAATCCTTACTATACCATATATAGTAAGAATTCAAAGCAATTCTGCAGCACTTATAAATTAATCCTTACTTATACCATATATAGTAAGAATTCAAATAGATTGGGGTTTTCTTCATAACAGATTCAATCTCCCTAATCCAATCTAGATCAGAATCCTATAGGCACTAAATCATTTCCACATAAATGATAGACATCAAATAGATTTGAAACTGGAAAATAAAGCAAGAAAACCTACCGCCGCCTGGGGTTCCTGGAGGGAGGGAGGCTATGCCGCCGCCTGGATCCGATTCACGTCGCGGTCGCGCGGCGTGAAGCCAGGAGGAACATCGGGAAAGCTTTGAGCCACCGCCGCAACCCCCGCCATGAGATTGCACCTCCGAATCGCCGGCGGTGTCCCGTTTGTCTTGCTCGCGAACCTTCCCCTGCTGTCGCGGTTCTGGTTGATGGAGTGGTGCACTGGTGCCGGCGAAGCTCTGGTGGGCGCAGCAGGGGATCGGGGAGAGCGGTTGCGGGAGCGAGTCTTGCGAAAGCCGCCCCTGTCGCCAATGACGGTTGCGCGGCGAGTGCGTCGAGGGAGAAGAGAGGGAAGATGATGCGACAGATTGGTCCTAATCTCCCGCGGTATGGGAAAGTGAAGTGGCGTGCCCCTGTTTTCATGGGTCAAATTACGTGTGGGCCCCACCCTCAAAGATTCCTGGCGTCATTTGACAAATATTGACCATGCATTGACTTTACGTATTTAGGGCATGTTTAGATCCCAAATATTTAAAAGGTTCTCCATCACATCGAATCTTTAGACGCATGTATGGAGCATTAAATGTACATGAAAAAAAATAACTAATGGTGAGCCTTCATGTGCCCACATATTTTTGGTGTTTTGAATTTATTTATAGAATGAAAAGAGGATAAAGATACTTACGTGGATACATGGGGGTGCCTTCCCGCAAGCTGAATGTTGACGTAGTCACTTTGCAATGTAGCAGACTGGCAGTGAACATGCCCTTCCTCTATTAGAGCTTTGATTGATGTTGATGTTTGTTGAGACAGTGCTCCAACAGTGGATGGAGCATTCACTTGTTCGTCAGTTTTTCTTGGCCTTTCAAATCCTATGAAACTCAAATAGACAACAAAACTTGTGGAACAAATTAAGCATTAGCGGTTGGCCACTCAAAGCCTTAGTTGTCTAGAATTTCAGTAAGATCTCTTTCTCAATATTTTATATTTTAATATTTTTACGATGCAAAAGAAAAATGCAACAGGATGAATGTATGCATATTATTTTTAGTATTATTATTATATATTTTTATGCCACCACGGTGAATATTCCTGTGGGTTTTTGCACACCATAGAATTATTCACATGGGGCTTTATGGTTTATGATGTAGTGTAACAAATGCAATATTTTTGTTTTTATGCCTCCACAAAAAGTGTAATACTCTCATGGGGCTTTAGAAGTTCTATATTTTTATTTTGTTTTCTAATGCAGATATAATTGCTAAGAAGTAAATATGATACTAATAGTAAAATGATCATGCTTTATCTAATTATGCAGTGATGGATTTAATGCTAATGATTATGGATAACTACCGAGTTACCTTTCGGCAAGGATTCGATGTTTATAGTCTATCGAACAAAGACTCCTTGTATGCTCTTTATTCTTCCTTGGGTGCATCAACAGATCCTAAGGAGGACCTTGATGATTGCACATCAGTAGAACTCTCTTTCCTTTTCCATACTTGCTTGACTGGTGGACTTGTCTCTTTTACTTCTTCGTTCTTCGTTTCCTTTAATCGGATGTCTTCACTCCTGGTGACCTCTCCTTCATAGTCAGCCCATCCATCCTTGATTTGTCGATTCTTATTGTGTTGGGATGTGTGGCGTCTCCTCCTTGAGTGATTCTTCTTTCCTTGTACATTAGTGACATAACTATTGAAGTAACAACGTACGTTTTCTCTAAAGAACTGGAAGTGGATCTCTCCAGATCTCATGTAGATGATGGCGCCAGTGGTGTTGAGGAAGGGTCTTCCTAGGATGATGTGAATGTCATCTTCTTTACCCATGTCTAGTACTAAGAAGTCGGTGGGAACATAGTGGTCTTTAATTTGGATCATCATGTCCTTTACTATTCCCTCCGGAAATCGATAAGTTTGGTCCGCCATCTGCAGCTGCACATATGTCGAATACATAGGTCTATTTTTATATAAGTGCTCATACGTTACCTTAGACATTATATTGACACTTGAGCCGATGTCGCAGAACGTCTTATGGAATGTACTTCCTTCGATCTTGCAATCGATGGTGGGTACGCCTGGGTCATCTCTCTTGGCAAGGAATGGTGATGCAAGAAGGTGATCGTATTATGTTTGGACAGAGTTGACCATCCATACTGTGTCTTGATGTGGTTGTGTGGCCTTGTTCTTCCTTCTTCTGTTTCTTTTCTTCTTCTTTGATGATATGATGTTTGTATCTTGGTAGGGCATTTGAGGGAGGACTTTGGTAGTGAGTGTTCGGCTCTTGAAGCTGAATCTTTCTTTGTTGCCTGTGATTGTGAAACATATCTTGGCGCTGTCCGTGTAGATGATGGCCTTGGTTGAGCTTAGGAACAGGCGTCCAAGAATGATGGGTGCTCTTTTGTCTCCACCTGTTTCAACAATCATAAAGTTTGCACAAACATACGAGCGTCCCACTCATACACAGATATCTTCTAAAATTCCCAATGGGTAGCACAGTGTCTGATCTGCAAGCTGCAAACACATAGTTGTATATAATAGAGGTGCACCATGTATTTGTTCGTATATTACCTTTGGCATAATGTTGACGCTTGCTCCAAGGTCACAGACTGCTTCTTCAAAACTGTGAGGTCCAATATGAATTGGAATCACAGGTCTTCCTGGATCTACATCTTCGGGGCAATGGAGTCATCCATCCATTCCCTCGAAGGTCTAGGTATGAGGTGTCCTGCATCAAAGATGTCTACAAGATTTGCAGTTTCTAGCTCTTTTGGACTTCCTGGAATCTTACCTTTTTCAGCCATAGGGACTGAAGCTGCTAACTGAGATAACTTAGATTCTATCATTTTATTAAAGCTATGTTGAGTCTTTATGGCAGAAGTAAAGCTATCCATTCTAGTATTAATATTTTCAAGCAGTTTATCATTGGAAGCTATCTTCTTAGACATATTATCAATATTTTTATTTTGATTAGATATCATCTCTCTCAAAGGTGGTTGATTAAAAGTATTACCTTGGTAGTTACCTGAGTAATTAGGCCTTGATTGCTGGTTCCATCCTTGAGCTTGTTGAGGATGATAGTTGGTGTTGTTGTTGATGTACTTTGCATCCTCTTGAATCTCAGGGCAATTGCTCCCTGAATGACCAGTGCCTCCACACTCTTCACATGTCATGCGAGATTCATAGATTTGCTTGACGTCTTCTCTCTTGGGAGTGTGTTCATCGAACTTCTTCATAAGTAGGTCAAGTTTAGCAGACAACATGTCTACTTCCTTTAGTTGATATATTCCTCCCCTCTTGCGTGGCTGAGAGCGTTCCTCATTCCATCCTTGGTTAGAGGCCATCTTCTCTATGAGTGTAGTTGCATTGTTGATTGTGAGTGATAAGAATGATCCTCCAGGAGCGGCATCTACATTCTCACGGGTACTTGAACTGAGCCCGTGGTAGAAGGTCTGCATGAGTAGCCAATTCTCCATCCCGTGGTGAGGGCATTCGGATATGTAGTCTTGAAAGCGTTCCCAAGCTTCTGGGATTGATTCTTCGTGTTGTTGTTGGAAAGTTGAAATCTTGGCACGGAGGGCATTCGTCTTGCCCACTGGAAAGAACTTTGCTAGGAAGGCAGTTGAGCAGATCGCCCACGAGGTGTTTTTGTCTTTGTTGGCGTAGAACCATTGTTTTGCTTTTCCCAAAAGTGAGAATGGGAACAAGCGAAGTAGAATGGCGTCCCTTTCGACTCCTTTGATGGTGAAAGTGCTGCAAATCTCCAAAAAGTGTTGAAGATGAGCGCTTGCGTCTTCATGTGCCTTTCCGCAAAAGTGATTAGCTTGCACCATGTTGATCAAAGCTGGCTTGAGCTCAAATCCGTTGTCTCCCACATTGACTGTTGGTCCAGTCCTGATGTTGGCAGTGGTTGGTGCAGAGAACTCGCGGAGTGTCTTGTCGGCCATGGTGTCCAACACTGGTGTTAAGCTTCTTCTAATCTGGCTAACTTCTGGTAGTGGTGCTGAGGGTCTCTTAAGTTTGCGTCTAGTTCTCCTTAGTAAAGCTTCGGGATCCTCAATGTAGTTTTTCGGAAGTTGGAAACCAGTCATACATCACCCTGCATAAAATAAAAAAGAATAAACAAGGCCAGGGTAAGCCTATTTGAGTAAAAGAAAATAATCAGTGCATTATCACATGTGTGTAAGTAAAATGATATGTTCTAGCTACCGTTTTAAATGCTGCTAATGCAATATCCTTATTAGTGTTCATAAAGATTTTAATGAAAAACCCTAGGTACCATCCCTAATGGAATTGATGTGGTCCCCGGCAACGGCGCCAGAAATGCTTGTTGACACTCCTTAATGGAACCACTCTAAGAATGAGCCACATAAAATAATAATCTAGTGAAGGCACTAAAGAGTGTACGAGACACTACTAACTTCACTTAACGTCAAGTTGTCATCCCCAACATGAAGCTAGCAATGTAATTATATCAGGGTACTGGATTTAAAGATAAATATTTACCCGCAAGCGCACAGATAAACATTCTCGTTGTAGAAGCATTTCACCCAAGCTAGTCTCAGGTATCGTTATTTATATTTTAGCCTAGAGACTAATCAATTCAAAATATGATGGCATTGTAAGGACTTAACAACATTCAATATGGCACACACTTATAATAAGACTGATAACACACTAATTACTTTGAACATGTATCAGGTTACAGAGTAAATGATATGATAAATAATTGATAAAGGATAACAGAGATCAGATCAATCAAGGATAAACTTAGAACAGTACTGCCTAGCAAGTGATGATTAGAACAGATATTAATAAGAAACATTCCTAAGTTATTCTAGTTACAGGTCATAGCATACATTGATTAGTGCAATTATATTTGGCAATCATTGGCTAGGTCACATCATATTTATAATCAAGAGGCAACTCCATAGTTAAGGTGTCAAACAAAGTAACCCTTAAACCATGAGTTAACTGAGCCATACTGAACACTACATTCGGGAGGTGGAATACATAGGAGTCAACAGGTCTGTCACACCCGCGATCTACCACTCTATCCGAAACATAGGACGCATTCGCAGAAAAATAATGTATAGGCACCATGCCTACACAGCATTTATCACCCACCCGTTGTACTTTAAGATGAGCGCTATACGAACATGAGTATACACATAAAGATGAACTATCTATGCCAAATATATAATCAAAGCAGACTATAAGCATTATAACTAAGAATATAATCATTGATGTCTTAATCATATCAATTGTATTGCTATCTAGAACACGATAATGAACAATAAGGTGAATTAGATCATCGAGAAGAACTAAAGTATGAACTAGAACATGAACTAGAACAAGATTATGAACTAGATGATGAACATGAACAAAACGATGAACTAGAACATAAACAATGAAGAACAATGATGAACTAGAAGAGCAATTATGAAATAGATCCATAATGTTAAGACAAGAGATAAGATCTTGGGTTTACCGAGCCTTCTCGTGACTAGATCAGGAATCCAAGCGAAGCTTGCCTCCTCTAATCATATTCTATCTACTAATCTAGGTGGATGTAGTCCTAAAGCTTCTGATTGATCTCCTTCTGATTGATATAACCCTGATGAATGTATTGCCTGATACCGGATGCTCTGGAGAGGGGGGTCAGGGGGCTGTTTATATAGCCCTGGGCAATGAACCGTGGCCCTTGGATCAAACCGACTTAAGGTACGGTCAAGATGTATCCTGGAGGTCGGTGGAGATAGCTTGCAGAAGACGGAGGCATGGGGCCTCTATGGCCGACCGACCGGTGGGCCCTGTGGGACCGGTCGGTCCCACAGATCGGTCTCTGGTGGTGTCCTTCCTTGTGGTGTCTTCTTACGTCCTCTGGAGTCTTCTAGAAGTATCCCGACATGGCGGTTGCGTTATCTCTCGACGGTTTCCTTCTATGGGAAGCCATTGGTGCTGATTTCCTGGTTTAGTCCCTGCAGAATCATAACTCACCAAAACTCATGGAATATTGTTAGTTGAAACCCTAAACCTTTGTTGGTGATCAAATTCTTGCCCTTTTCATATTTATTTATCTCTTAATTATGATAGTTAACCAGTGTCAACATTATGCTTGTCATGGCTGTCATCAAACCATGTGAAACATCCATGCCCAAGCAACTGTTCTCACTCTCCTAAACCGATGGCTGGATTGGATGTCTCACATGGTTCCATGTCTGTCATGATTTCAGTTTGTTCTTCTCTGTTGATGTTGGTTCTATGGCATGTCGATATGTGTTCCTTAAGCTCCATGTTCAAGGTCTCTTCGCAAGGCAATTAAATCTGAGGCAAATGATTTCAAATATCTCTCCTCTATCTACACATGTCTTACTTGCTTTTATTTGTTATTTGAAGGTGCCTGGGGTCTATGTTTACTTTGTTAATAGTACTATGTATTTTTCCCATTGAAGGTAGAGGCACCAATCTTGGCGAAGAGGAAGAGCAAGCTATTTTGGGATGATCTGGAGAATGCTGCGTCCATGTCCCATTGCCTGTTTGGGACAGTAGAAAACAAAGTGAACAAAAGGCTGAATCGGCGAACAAACAAGCTGGTTTATGCAGTCAATAAGGAAATGGACAATCTGTTGGTTCATGCCAAGTATCAAGTGCTGGAGGAAGTGGGGTGGACCAAGAAAAGTTTTGTACAAGTGATGAGGAAGTTCTTTGATGACTCCAAGGAGGAAGGAAAGAAAATTCTCCTTAACGAGGCCAACAAGATGTTGAAGGACCTTGATGAGTGCTATGAAGTCCTCTTCACCAACATGGTGAATAGCGTGCTCAGGCCTCTAGAGGAGAAAGTGAAGAAGCTTTAGTAACATGTGTGTGCCTGCACTTCATGTGCTGCTATTTGTATATATTAAGTAACGACCAGTGGTAGATTGTGGACTGGTAGAACCAGTGGTACTTTGGTAGGTTGTGGACTGCTACAAGCAGTGGTACTTTGCTATTTTGCTGATGTCCACAAGTAACTTTATGTGCTTGATTGTGGACCCACTTAGTATGTGATAGTGCTTAAGTACCTCTGTGTTGGACCACTAATGAAGTTAATGTTATATAATGTTAGTTATATATGTAGTTGCCTTTGATGCATTATTTCTAATTATTGGAAGCCATGACATGAAGATGACGTGTACCCCTGGTGGCCTTTGATCCGTATCTTTTCATGAGGTATGTTGGGTCAACTGTTGGTTGCATTCACCGACTGATCAATTACCTTGACAAATACTGTATAGAGGTAAACTAAACTGATTGGTTGCTAAATAGGAGTGACATACCGGATTACACACACATAGATGAAACAAACTTTATTACACGTGCATGCTGTCGATAGTAGCCTAAGAACATCCAAATGACATTGACAGTAGCATAGATGTAAATACTTAAACAAAAAAATCATCATCAGCTTCATCGGATGTGGCAACGGTAGGTGCGACAACTCCATTGTCAATGTATGCGTCCACGTCATCTTCACCTTCATCAGTAAAATCTTCATCATCTGGTTCTGGCATAGATTGAGCAATTGCTTTCTCAATAACAGACGAATCAATTGATTCTCCTTCCATGTCCGTTCGTCGCCAATTCATCAAGTCCCCCTGATCGATAACAGTCATGTCCTCCACCCCAACAACCAATGAGTCGACATCTAGCGGGTTATTTTCTGCTTCCTCTTCAGCAACTATGGATTCCGGCATCAAGAAAATGTTTCTTGGTTTGATTCGAACAACACTACACCAATTTGATTTCTTTGCGTGTTTCACATAAAACACCTGCTCTGCTTGTGTCGCCAAAATATAGGGATCATCTGAATATCTGAGACGGGTAGTATCAATATCTATAATTCCATATTGATCTTTGTTGAACCCTTTACCTTTGTTCTTTGCTCGAGCGGGGACATCGAACCAATCGCACTGAAACATAATCACTTCCTTTCGACCAGTGAATTGTACGAACATAATTTTCTTAATAACTCCATACCAGTCCATATTACCCGTACTTTCATCGCCCTTGACAAGGACACCACTGTTTTGTGTGATCAAGCTCGTCTCTGCCGACACCGTCCGAAATAGGGTGCCATTGATGAAACATCTATTGAATACACGAGCACGATCATCTGGTCCTCGAGAAAGGTTCAACATATCATCAGTAGCTTTTCCTTGGTCATATTCTTGTTTGGTCTGTAATTCCATTGAAAAAATAAGATGTTTTCATTGCGTGCAATATAATGTGAACAATAACAAAATTGTGGTGACTCACTCTTTCCTCAAACCAACCAACAAATTGTTGCTTGTGTCTTCTCTCAACATTATGCGGATTGTATTTCTTTAATGAAGCCTTATGTACACTGCAGTGGGCAGACCAAACAAGATACAAAGAATAAGTAATATATGATGTCAACAAAAAATAGCATGCTGCAATATTAAATAAAACTCACTCAGGCAAAGCACCACATTCGTCAGTATTTGTGATTATGTAGTGCCTTATTCTCTGCATTTCCGATTCGTCCAAGACCTCAAAACTGTAGCCTTTTCTACTGTACTCAAGGTCAGCAAAAACACTCAAACCCGATGGTGGTTCACACACAGCCGTGCTTTCATGACGCTCTGGGCGATTTGGCATGTCTTTGAAGAACAAAGAACAAAATGTCATGCACTCTTCTGTGATATATCCCTCCGCTATTGAGCCTTCAGGATGTGCTTTGTTCCTCACGTAACCTTTTACCGTACGCAAATATCTCTCCACGGGATACATCCATCTATAGCATGCACCATGATGTCAAAAAAAGTAGGTGGAAATATCATCTCAAGCTGACATAGAGTCTCCGTGATGGAGGCACTCATGTTCACAAGCTCGTTTACATCCAGCTCCTTTGAACAAAGCGAACTGAAGAACCTACTCAAATTAATCAATGGGACAACAACTTCTTGAGGAAGAATGTTGCGTAGTACTAATGGTAAAAGTTTCTGGTATATAATGTGAAAATCGTGAGTTTTCAGACCAGAGAGCAATAGCCGATCCTCATGCACACATCTTCGAATATTGGATGCGTATCCAACAGGCAACTTAACTTCATGAAGAAATTTGCATAAAAGTTTCTTGTCCTGTTTCCCTAATTTGGGCCCTAATTTGTACAGAGCAGGTGGTAAGGTGAACTTACCATTCTCATGCTGCACTGGATGCTGATCCTTCCTTGTACCAAGATACTGCATGTCAAGCCGAGCTTCTTCATTATCCTTACTTTTACCTTCTTTTTCTAGCAAAGTGCCCAATATGCTCTCACATATATTTTTCTCGATATGCATCACATCCAAGTTGTGCCTAATAAGCAAGTCTTTCCAGTACGGAAGCTCGAAGAAAATACTCTTCTTCCTCCAGTTGTGCCATCTTTTTTCTTCGTCACGCTGCTTCCTTTTTCTTGATTCAGGGCCGAATGTGACTTGGTCAAAAGAACTATAGTGTTGCAACACCTCTTCCCCAGTTAGTGGTTGTGGAGCCCCCCTAGATTCTGTCTTGTTTGTTGAAACTGACCTTGTTTCTGCGCCACTTGTGGTTCGTAGGCAAAAAGCGACGATGCCCCATGTAGCAGTGTTTCCCATGCTTCAACCATAAGTAGTCTGTTTCTGTATGCAGTATGGACATGCAAACTTGCCTTTCGTACTCCATCCAGACAGCATCGCATATGCTGGAAAGTCATTGATTATCCACAGTTAGAATTGCATGCAAAACAAATTCCTTCTTCTCCTTTGCATCCCAGGCTTTGACACCCTCTTTCCAGAGAACTTTGAGCTCATCAATAAGAGGCTGCAAGTACACATCAATGCTAACACCAAGCGATTTCGGTCCTGGTATCACATCGACAACATCCAATACGACTGTTTCAAAACACAACCAGGCTGAAGATTGTAAGGAATTAAAATCACAAGCCAGCAACTGTATGACACATTCATCATACCAAACAGATTGAATCCATCAGATGCCAGACCTAGCCTGACATTACGAGGATCTTTTGAAAAACCATTTATAGGTTGTATCCACATGTTTCCATGCTTTCGAGTCCGCAAGATGTCGCAATTTTCCATCATCCACCAATTCTTCCTTATGCCAACGCATATATGATGCTCTAGTTGCTGAATATATATCCTTTAGAGCCATGGAATCAGTGGGAAGTACCGCAACATCTTACGTGGAACACGCTTTTTTGACCCACAACTACTGGCATCATCCTGTTCCTCTTTAGACTGCTTCCACCTTGTCTCACCACATTTTGGGCAGTTATCCAGGGCCTCATATTCTTTCCCTCTGAATAACACACAATCATTATAGCATGCATCTATCTTTTCATAATATAGACCAAGATCTCTAACAATCTTTTTAATCTTATCCATACTATTTGGGAGGCAGTGTCCTTTAGGAAGAACAAGCAAGAACAGGGCAAGTACGTACTCCAAGGAAGCATTACTACAACCAAACATGCACTTCATCTGAAACATTTTGACAATGAAAGACACCTGGGTAGCTGAAGGACCGAGAAGCTACCCGAAAGCGACCAAGAGGGGGGGTGAATGGGAGCTTCCTAATTTCCTTTCGGAAACTAGATGCCACTGTCCCAAGAATCAACCCCAAGAGTGAACCCTAGAGCTTGCTAATGTCCACGACCCTAGATGTAGGGTGGATGCTTCCTAGAAGCACAGCGGGACACTAGACAACCCTAGAAAGCCAACACAAAAGACGGAACTCGAATCCGATCAAGAACAAGCGAACCGCGAGCGAAAACGCGCGAACAGCAACGACCGGACTCTGCCTGCGTCCGGTCACCTGGGACCGGACGCGTCCGGTCGTCAGAAATCGGCTCTGGGAGCTCTCTGTTCGCGACCGGGACGCACGGTGCTCAGGCGTCCGGGTCGTTCACTAAGCGTTCGGTCAGAACAAGGCAAACACGATGAACAGGAACCTAGGCGCGTCCGGTCGATTGATAAACACAGAGTCCGGTCACGAGCGTCCGATCAAACCAGAAACCCTGTACGCAGCGCTCAACGACCGGACGCACTGGTCAGCGTCCGATCACTTCGCGACCAGCGTCCGGTCACCCCGCAGCCCCTCTGTTCTTCCACCGATCCGACTCAAACTCACCCAAAACGCATCCTCTAGGGATCAAACTTGGTGAGTGAAGTCACAAGGAGGTTAGTGAGCTATCTCTAAGAGATCATGGCTCGAACCTAACTCCAAATCGGTGAATCGAAGAATTTCGGGGGAAGGGACGAAAAGTGACCCAAAATGAAAAATCGATCGATCTCCTAGACCGTGAGGTTAGAGAATGATTCCTTCGGTGGAAAGAAGTGCCTCACGATCTAGAACAACTTGGTTCAAATGGATTTGCAAAAGATGAACCGAGCAAAAAGATCAAGCGACGGGAAAATCGTGGAGAAAAGGATTCCGCGAAGAACACGAACACAACGGAAATCACAGCCACGAGTTCGAATCAAGGACGCAAATCAAGCCGACGATCTGTGCTCCAAGGTGAGGATACGGCCTCGCTTCCTCAACTCAACAGTACACAGAGTGGAGTCTCTCTGCGGATCTCAACTAGCTAAAGCAGGGATGGGAGAGTGGGAAACCCTAGCAAATGAAAGGCACTAACTGAGATAGCTAAAACTGAGATAGGGAGGAGGGTGTCTCCCCTAGACTACTTATACTAAACCTAGCCTAAGTCTATTTCCTACTCTACCCCTCTCTACTCTAATTACAGAGCGGGCCAGGAAAACCCTAAGGCTAATCTGGTCCACCCGCTGGTGGTAGGTAGATCCGACGGCCACGCCCGCACGGTCTTCCGCGTCGCCTCCACGCAACCTTCAGATCGCCGCCACGTGCCGCCACCACTCTGCACCCCCGGTTTTGTGGCCCAAACCGGAGAAACCAGCCTTTTCCATCAGCCCCCGGTTTTGAGGCCCAAACCGGGAAACCAGCCTCCAGCCCGAGTTTTGTGGCCCAAACTCGGAAACCCGCGGCGCCCGAGTTTTGAGGCCCAAACTCGGAAACCGGCCCACGCCCAGGTTTTGAGGCTCAACCTGGAAACCGTCACGCCCAGGTTTTGTGGCTCAACCTAGAAACCCAGCACCCAGGTTTTGAGGGCCCAAACCTGGAAACCGTCCACCGTTGGTTTTTTCCCGGGCTCTACCAACAAACCGGCGTCGTAGAGGGGATGCACCGCCTGTGCACCCCTTCCACCGACATGATCGCACTTCTCCGCTTGTCGCTGTCGCAGGCTGCCAGCCACCACAGCTGATCCTCCGGCCTCCAGTCCATCAGTCCAAGTCCACGTCCGCCCTTCACCGTCCGATACATCGGCATGGCACGTCCGCCGCACAGCACGCCCATCCTTCATCGCGCCCGGTCCGTCGGCACGGCACGTCGCAACTTGACCTTCACCCTGCCATCGACCACTGTCTCCGTGCTCGACACCTGCACAACACAAGCCAAAGAACATGCGCATCATCTCCGTTGACAATCACTCATCACACAGAGACTCGGCATACACCCATGTATCCGCAATCTCCCCCTTGATGAGTGCATTGTCAACTCCACAACAAATCATGAATAAGAAGAAGGAGGTAGGAAGGAGTGGGAAGAGAAAACCCAACCAAATGACCCAAAAGCCTAACAAAAGCCAAAGAAGGTCAAGTGGATGAAGCGTAAACTTGGTCCCCAAAGACATGGGCAACGGCTCGACGCAACCAAGCAAAGCAAAGCTAGCCCTCAAGAAGAGGTAGAACAGGCTCAACACCGCTAGCAGATACCAATTGAAGATCGGAGGACAACAGAAGCAAAATGCTAGTCCCTCAAGATAGAGGCACAGAGGCTCAACACAACTAGCAAGAAAATCACTCCGAACCAATTGGAAATCAACCCAAACCAAATGGGAAAACACACCAGACGATACCAATTGAAAGCCAAATGAAAAAGCTTATGAAAGCTCATGAAAAGCTAGGAACGTTTGCTAGTCCCTCAAGGACAGAGGCAACGGCTCAACACAACTAGCAAACTCCCCCTCGACAAATGCAAGCCCCCTTAGTTGATCAACACAGGAGCATATGATTTGCATAAATTTCTCCCCTAGTTGAAAATGCACTTATCAAGGCTAAAAAGGTATCGGAGAAGCAACTCCCTTCACATAAACTCCCTCTGAACACAAGATCTCCTTCCAAAATGCATATGAAGTCAAAATGCAAGTTAGGAGCTTCAAGTATATAGTCAAAAGAGTGCAAAGATGCTCTAATCAGTATAGCTCCAACATCTCAATTAAGCACTCAAATAGCAAAGGCTCAAACTGATCACTTATACGAAATATGAAGCATATGAGCAGGTGAGCAGTTTTAAGCCAAAAAGATAGTCACCATCAAAATAGCACTAGACATGTATAGAAGGAATCCAAACAAGTGCTAAGCATATATACAAGGTGAACTACCCCTAGCAAAGTTCAATCATCATGCATAGGAATGAAGCATATACTTGTGATTTCAAATTCATATCGGAGTTGCAGCGGTAAAAGAATTCACAAGTTCATTTTTAGCATGTGATTGCGAGAGGTTGAAAGCTTGTCATCGCCTAACTTTTCAACCGTGCGAAGCCTATGCCGAAGCAATCAGAAGCTTAAAGCAACGGTTTCGGTCATACACTACATGGCTCAAGTTTAACTCAAAGTGCAATGAGAAACAGTCTCAATACCATGAGGTGTTGACAAGCAATCCCATCTCGATCTTTTCAATTCAACAATACTTGGTTCAGATTTTAAGCAAGTTATGAACAACCAAGCAAGTGAATGACTCAGAACTAGAGACATAGCAACCTAGCATATATGAAAAGCAGGAATGGACTCAACACACCCTACACATGCTAGTTGCATATCTCAATGGTGAACATTTTCAGATTTATGTACATTAGGCATAATTCACCATTCCAAAAATAGCTCGCTCATAACATGTAACAGTGATCAGAAAGAGCATAAGCTACAAGCATCATCATAAGTATCGGAGCAATACTAACAAGAGCATAATTACATTCTAGTGAATATAGACATGAAGCTCAGAATGTAAATGCGTATGCCCGACACAAAACTGAAAAGAAGAAGATACCAATTGGAAAGACTCAAGAAACTCAAAAGAAAAGAACCTCAAAATAAAAGAGTCAGTCTGTACATCTCAAAATGCTTTCCCCATCTAAAAGGGGAAACACACACCAAGCTCACCCCTCAACCTATTAAAGGTTGGTTCGTCTAAAGGCTTGGTGAAAATATCAGCCAATTGGTGATGAGTATCGACATGGCGAAGGTCGATATCACCCTTCTCCTGGTGGTCTCGCAAGAAATGAAAGCGCACATCAATGTGTTTGGTTTTCGAGTGAAGCACGGGGTTCTTAGCAACGCTAATGGCACTCGTGCTGTCACAAAGCAAAGGAACTCGAGTAAAGCTCAAACCAAAATCACGCAAAGTGGCCATCATCCAGAGTAACTGGGAACAGCAGCTAGCCGCAGCAACATATTCAGCCTCCGTGGTAGACTGAGCGACACTAGACTGCTTGCGAGAAGACCACGACACCAGAGAAGATCCAATAAACTGGCAAGTCCCAGAAGTGGACTTGCGCTCGGTGCGACAACCAGCAAAATCAGCATCAGAAAAGCCACAAAACGAGACGGTGGAAGAAGCAGAATACCAAATCCCGAACTCAGGCGTGAAACGAAGGTACCTGAAGATGCGCTTCACCGCCTGACGGTGAGAAGTGCGTGGCGAAGCCTGAAAGCGCGCGCACAAGCACACGGCGAACTGAATTTCCGGCCGTGTCGCCGTCAGGTAGAGCAGCGATCCAATCATGCTGCGGTACTCCTTCTGGTCCACTGCTTCTCCATCCGTGTCGGCATCCAGGGCAGTCGTCGTCGACATGGGCGTCGGAAGAGGCTTGGCCTCACCCATGTCGAACCGCTTCAGCAAGTCCCTCGTGTACTTGCCCTGGTGCACAAACGTCCCCTCTCGGGATTGCTTAATTTGCAACCCGAGAAAGAAAGTCAGCTCGCCCATCATGCTCATCTCGAACTCCCTGCTCATAGTATCTGCAAACTTGGCAACCAAAGCGTGAGAAGAACCACCGAAAATGATATCATCCACGTAAATTTGGACCAAGAGAGTATCTTTGCCTTGCTTGAGGAGAAAGAGCGTTTTATCAACACATCCCATTTTAAAACCCTTAGCTAGCAAAAAGGTTTTTAATCTCTCATACCAGGCTCTAGGGGCTTGTTTCAAACCATACAAAGCTTTGTGGAGTTTAAAGACATGGTTTGGAAACTTGGGATTTTCAAAACCGGGGGGTTGCTGGACATAGACCTCCTCCTCAATGTAGCCGTTTAAGAAGGCACTCTTGACATCCATTTGAAAAAGATTGAAACCCATGGATGCAGCATAAGCCAAGAGTATCCTAATAGCCTCCAAACGAGCTACAGGAGCGAAGGTCTCCTCATAATCTATCCCCTCCTTCTGACTATAACCCTTCGCTACAAGCCGGGCCTTGTTTCTCACAATGTGGCCCTCCTCTCCTTGCTTGTTTTTAAATACCCATTTTGTCCCGATAGGTTTACAGTCAGGAGGTGGTGGCACTAGAACCCAAACCCGATTTCGCTCAAAGTTCTCTAGCTCCTCATGCATGGCATTGACCCAATCCGGATCCGTCAATGCGTGTCCAACATCTCGGGGCTCAAAAGACGCGACAAAAGCAGAATGAGCAAAGTGCGAGATGTGTTGTGACCTGGAGCGAGTAACTCGCTCGTCGATGTCGCCGATCATCTGTTCAGGGGGGTGCTAGCGCTGGATATGTCGTGGCGCCTCCCGGGAAGAAGTGACCTCCCCCTCAACAGCAGCTGGTTCCACCCCGGGTACAAAAGGTACCGCGCGAGGTGGAGGATCCCACGGCCACCAGGAAGAAGAAGTGTCGGGGCCGTGAGTCGTCGTCGAGGCCGCTCTTTGCGGCACGGCAGGTGGAGGGGGTGCTGGATCATATATACTTTCAACACCCTCGTCCTCGTCATCGAAAAGAGGCTCTCCAACCTCATGATCACCTGCACGCTCAAAACGAGAAGAGGGACAAACAAGAGTCTCGTCGAAGGTGACATCTGATGTCTCCATGACTCGGTTAGTGTCAAGGTTAAGTACACGATAAGCTCGAGTGTGAGTGCCATAACCCAAAAACACACCGTCAGAAGAACGAGACTCAAACTTGTCCAGGATGCCTTTTTTCAATATAAAACAGTGGCAACCAAAGACTCTAAAATAACTCACCTTGGGCTGGCGACCAAAACGCAACTCATAAGAGGTCTTCTTCAAAAACGCTCTCAGAAAAATGCGATTCGAAATGTAGCATGCAGTGTTCATAGCTTCGGCCCAAAAGCGCCTAGGAGTCCTATGCTCATCAAGCATCGTCCTGGCCATCTCAACAAGGGTCCGATTCTTCCTCTCTACAACACCATTTTGGGGTGGTGTATAGGGGGAAGAAAACTGATGCTCCAAACCAAGGCGGTTACAAAACTTCTCAAAATCCGAATTTTTAAACTCGGAACCATTATCACTCCGAATAGCTCGCATCGAGTTCAAAGGGAACTCGTTCTGAAGACGCAAAATCAGATTGCGAGCAAATGAGAAAGTCTCGGTCTTCTCAGCTAAAAAGAAGACCCACGAATATCTCGAAAAGTCGTCAACAACAACCAAAACATACCACTTGCCACCAACTGTGCTCACCCGAGCCGGACCAACAAGGTCCATATGTAAAAGCTCTCCGGGGTGCGAGGTCATGACCTTAGTCACTGGATGGTGGGGAGCGGCAACCATCTTCCCATGTCTGCAAGAATGGCAAACTAGATCCTTCTCCATCGAAAGCTTGGGCAATCCTCGGATTAGGCCAAGTGAGCTAAGTCTTGCAAGCAAGTCGAAGCTTAAGTGACCAAGCCTCCTATGCCACTTCCAAAGATCGGAAGAAGAAGGACTAGCCAAAAGACAGCGAGAAGAACCAAACGATTCCGAGAAATTCGCACAAAAGACTTTCGCAAAGGGCGAAATCAAACATACAAGATCGCCCTGAGGATCTAAGATGCGACTGAGGTTCGGTTTGAAACGAATCTCATAGTCATCATCAAAAAGTTGCGAAACAGAAAGCAAGTTAAAATGCAGGTTAGAAACAAGAACAACATCGCGCAACACAAAGTGCTCATTAACCCGCACAGTTCCACGAGACAATACCTTACCTTTACTATTATCGCCAAAGGTTATGTACTCCTTTCCGGCGACCGGGCTAAGGCTGGAGAACCACTTGGTGTTTCCGGTCATGTGCCTTGAACAACCGGAATCCACCAACCAAACGTCCTCCAACCGTCTTACCTACATCAATAGAAAGACATAGGGTGAGCATACGGTCCAACACTGGGGTTAGTGAAATAAGGGTAATACCAGTGTTGGGCCGGCTGCTCAAAAGAACGGTTAGCAGAAAAACCATTCCTAGCACGTCTACGAGGGAAGCGATCACCACGCTGAGAAAAACGTGGTCCGCTGGGGAAGAAGCGCTCACCGCGATACCCAAACTGCGGTGGGGGAAAGCGCTCAACAAAGCCTCCGCCACGGGGTCCGTTACCTGCAAAAGCAGGACCCCGTCGGGCACGCTCTCTACGAGGTTTACGCCTAGGAGCCTGGGGCTCAACTGCTCTAGCGTCTCTCCTCGGAGCTCTCTCCTGCCTAGGCCTAACAAACTGAGGTGCTGGACCTCTAGGCCTAGTCTCCCTCCTCGGGGCTCTCATCTCCTGCCTAGGCCTGGGACCCTGACGTCCGGACCTAGCAGCTCTCCCTTGGGCCTTCGGTACATGTCCACCATGAGCTGGATGGTACATGTCCGGGTTCTCCATCTCCCGAGCCCTGCGCGCCTCTCTCTTGCGCCTAAAGCAGAACTCGCTCAAGTGACCATCCCTCCCACAGAAATCACACTGGTACCTCACCGCACGCAAAGGGGGTTGTTGGTGACCAGGGCTGTGGGTGTGGTTCACTTTGCCCTTCTGAGACAAACACTCCTCTCTGATGGGTGGCATAGCATCAAGCTTGTTCTTGAGGTGGTTTGGCTTGGGTGCCCAAACTGGGTTCTTGGGAGGAACTTTAGGGGGTTCCTCAACCACACCATCTTGGGTGATAGGCTTGGCTGGCTCTTTGAGTGGAAGCTTGGCAAGTTTGGGAGTAGTGGTGGAATTGGGCTTCTCACATGGGTTCAGACCACTAGACTCTCCAATCTTCCCAAAGGCTGAGAGATCAACACTCTGAGCAAAACCTACACCAGGGGTACCAACAGCTCGCTTGAATTGGGAGATCATCATCCCGAGCTGCGGCTCACTACTGGAGACCCATGACAAGATGGACCGAAGGTATGTGTTTTCTTCCTCGGTTTGCTTCTTGCCATGCTTCACATTGGCAATCTCCATCTCCAGGCCCTCACACAAAGCACACCTCGTGACACAAATGCTATCTGAGCTGGCCTTGACTAAAAACTCAATCTTGGCATTCTTCTCTGCCAACTCAGTTTGCAAGACAGGACAAGTCTTGCACGCACCCAACAGCTGCGGCCTAGCACGGAGCTCATCCACCTCTCCAACCAACGCAGCATACTTACCTCTCAGAGTGAGAAGGTCAGTCATGTGCGCGGTGCACGACTCGCACTCCGCCTCCTCCGACACTACCACGGTGGACCGAGCGAACTCAAGCTCCTTCACCGTGTCCTCCCACTTCTGCCTAAACTCCTTGCGCTCTCTAGCGGCACGCCTAAGCAACTTATCTTGGCTAAGGAGGGCAGCAGTCAACTTCTCAACCTCGGAGGAAAGCTCGTTGTAGGTGAGAGATACCTGGGAGGTGTCGTCGTCGTCGTCGTCGTTCCGAGGGGTACGCTCCGGCTCGCCGTCGACCTCATCGCCCAGCGCCATGGTGCAGAAGCCGTCGTCGTCGGCGAAGAAGCAGAGGCCGTTCAGCTTGTCCTCGATCCTCTTCTTCTTCTCGGACTCGTCATCGCTCGAGCTGGCGGAGTCGTCATCCGAGCCATCAACGTCGCTGAGCGCGGCAAAGAATGCCCGCTTCTCAGCCTGGGCCTTCTCCAAGTACTTCTTCTTGATGTATTCTTTGTTGAAGCCGCCTTTCTTCTTGTGCGCTGGAGGGACGTGCTTCTCCTTGTACTTGGAGTCGTACTTGCGCCCATGATCGCCCTTCCCCGGATGCTTGTTCTTCTTGGGGCAGTTGGCGATGAAGTGGTCGGGGTCGCCGCACTCGTAGCAGCCCGTGCGTCCTCCTCCGCGACGGCGGTTCATGCGGTTGTTGTGGAACCGCGAGAACCGGTTGGCGAGCAAAGCCAAGTCGTCATCTCCCAAAGACTCCAGCTGGTCCTCTGTAATAGAAAAGAGAGAAGAAAGTGCAAAACCAGCTAAGGGGTTAGAGGAAGAGCCGGAAACCAAAGCCATAGTCGGGCCAGAAGGATTCGCATAAGAAGCCCTCGACATGGCATCAATCTCACTGGACTTGAGCTTACTGAAGAGCTCGTCGCAGGTCAGGGTCTCATAGTTAGGCGATTCGATGATTGCCTGAACCTTGGAGTCCCACACCGAACGGTCAAGAGTGTGCAAAAGCTTCAAAGCACGCTCATGATCGTCAAATGGCAACTGCTCTCGGTTAGCTCTCATCCAGTTGACAATCACCTGAAAGCGAGCGAATAAACTTTCTATGCTCTCGCCAGGCTGATGTCGAAAGTTCTCATACTCTCGCTTGAACGACTCGTAGAGTCGGGTTTTGACTTGAGAGGTGCCCTCATGAAAACGCATGAGAGTGTCCCAGATCTCCCGAGCCGTAGCGAGGTGAGAAACACGATCAAACTCACCCATGCTCAAACAAGAGAAAAGAGCATTACGGGCTCGGCTATTGGCATTGTGCTCATCGATCTGCTGTTGAGTCACTCAAGCAGCCAAGACCACGTAATCAGGGGAGTTGCAAATATCCCAGATCGAAGCGCCCAAGCTCTGCAAATAGGCCGACATACGTATCTTCCAATACGCATAGTTCGTCCCATCGAAAAACGGCGGTTTGCCCACGCCGCGATCCATGTCGCCTTCGGTGGATCTGGAACCGGCTAAGGTGGAAGATCCTTAACCCGCTCCGATACCAATTGAAGGACCGAGAAGCTACCCGAAAGCGACCAGAGGGGGGGTGAATGGGAGCTTCAATATTTCCTTTCGGAAACTAGATGCCACTGTCCCAAAATCAACCCCAAGAGTGAACCCTAGAGCTTGCTAATGTCCACGACCCTAAATGTAGGGTGGATGCTTCCTAGAAGCACAGCGGGACACTAGACAACCCTAGAAAGCCAACACAAAAGACGGATCTCGAATCCGATCAAGAACAAGCGAACCGCGAGCGAAAACGCGCGAAACAGCAACGACCGGACTCTGCCTGCGTCCGGTCACCTGGGACCGGACGCGTCCGGTCGTCAGAAATCGGCTCTGGGAGCTCTCTGTTCGCGACCGGACGCACGGTGCTCAGGCGTCCGGTCGTTCACTAAGCGTCCGGTCAGAACAAGCAAACACGATGAACAGGAACCTAGGCGCGTCCGGTCGATTGATAAACACAGAGTCCGGTCACGAGCGTCCGATCAAACCAGAAACCCTGTACGCAGCGCTCAACGACCGGACGCACTGGTCAGCGTCCGATCACTTCGCGACCAGCGTCCGGTCACCCCGCAGCCCCTCTGTTCTTCCACCGATCCGACTCAAACTCACCCAAAACGCATCCTCTAGGGATCAAACTTGGTGAGTGAAGTCACAAGGAGGTTAGTGAGCTATCTCTAAGAGATCATGGCTCGAACCTAACTCCAAATCGGTGAATCGAAGAATTTCGGGGGAAGGGACGAAAAGTGACCCAAAACGAAAAATCGATCGATCTCCTAGACCGTGAGGTTAGAGAATGATTCCTTCGGTGGAAAGAAGTGCCTCACGATCTAGAACAACTTGGTTCAAATGGATTTGCAAAAGATGAACCGAGCAAAAAGATCAAGCGACGGGAAAATCGTGGAGAAAAGGATTCCGCGAAGAACACGAACACAACGGAAATCACAGCCACGAGTTCGAATCAAGGACGCAAATCAAGCCGACGATCTGTGCTCCAAGGTGAGGATACGGCCTCGCTTCCTCAACTCAACAGTACACAGAGTGGAGTCTCTCTGCGGATCTCAACTAGCTAAAGCAGGGATGGGAGAGTGGGAAACCCTAGCAAATGAAAGGCACTAACTGAGATAGCTAAAACTGAGATAGGGAGGAGGGTGTCTCCCCTAGACTACTTATACTAACCTAGCCTAAGTCTATTTCCTACTCTACCCCTCTCTACTCTAATTACAGAGTGGGCCAGGAAAACCCTAAGGCTAATCTGGTCCACCCGCTGGTGGTAGGTAGATCCGACGGCCACGCCCGCACGGTCTTCCGCGTCGCCTCCACGCAACCTTCAGATCGCCGCCACGTGCCGCCACCACTCTGCACCCCCGGTTTTGTGGCCCAAACCGAGAAATCAGCCTTTTCCATCAGCCCCCGGTTTTGAGGCCCAAACCGGGAAACCAGCCTCCAGCCCGAGTTTTGTGGCCCAAACTCGGAAACCCGCGGCGCCCGAGTTTTGAGGCCCAAACTCGGAAACCGGCCCACGCCCAGGTTTTGAGGCTCAACCTGGAAACCGTCGCGCCCAGGTTTTGTGGCTCAACCTGGAAACCCAGCACCCAGGTTTTGAGGCCCAAACCTGGAAACCGTCCACCGTTGGTTTTTCCCGGGCTCTACCAACAAACCGGCGTCGTAGAGGGGATGCACCGCCTGTGCACCCCTTCCACCGACATGATCGCGCTTCTCCGCTTGTCGCTGTCGCAGGCTGCCAGCCACCACAGCTGATCCTCCGGCCTCCAGTCCATCAGTCCAAGTCCACGTCCGCCCTTCACCGTCCGATACATCGGCATGGCACGTCCGCCGCACGGCACGCCCATCCTTCATCGCACCCGGTCCGTCGGCACGGCACGTCGCAACTTGACCTTCACCTGCCATCGACCACTGTCTCCGTGCTCGACACCTGCACAACACAAGCCAAAGAACATGCGCATCATCTCCGTTGACAATCACTCATCACACAGAGACTCGGCATACACCCATGTATCCGCAGTAGCTTCCGTGCAGCCTGGATACAACTCGTTTCTGGCCTCTTCTAGCAATTTAAAGAACTTTTGTGCCATCTTATTTGGTTGTTCCTCGTCAATTTCTCCACGTATGGTACCCTTGATCAGAGAATGTATCAAATCTGTGGTACGAGCCCTATCATCGACATCATCATCATCATGATCACATACAGCTGAGCCTTCACATTTACTTTCCTCCTCGCGGATGAAGCCTTCATCAAAACCTTTTTGAAGCAAATGATTCTGAACATCAGAAAATTTTCTAAATGACATCGAACGACATTGTGAACATGGACATGGTGCCGTTCCTCCTTTCGAGCTGCCTCCAAAGGCGCTGTTAAGATATTCAGTTAATCCTTGTTGCCACTCTGCAGATGTCTTATCCAGACGCATCCAACTTCTACCTTGTTGTGACGTCATTGATTTCAACTCCTGACAAAAACAGCATAAAGATAAATATGTCTTCTATTTCTTCAAAAGCAAAATCAGTATGGATATTAATGATGTCCAAATAAAATCCTTGGCAATGCCCTGCCCTACGTACCTATGTTGTTCAATATTTGTAACAATTCAAATAAAAACATGGAACTACAAATTCATAACCCTACCACACTGTACAATTACCGTCTACAGAAAACAAATAATCGATCATGGGTATTGGTGTGGTACTTACAGACGTCACGTCGTCGACGTACGTTGTCGGTTGCGTCGTCGTGCCACGGCGGTGAGGCGGACAGCAGGCGAAGCTTCCTCCGTCGTCTTTAGATGACGTCCAGGCGAGGGCACGAATGGACGTACCACGCTCGGCGAGGGCGAGAGCCGCCGCCGACGTACCACGCTCGGCGAGGGCGAGAGCCGCCGCCGATGTACGACTCGCGACATACGGGAGAGAGAGATCGACGGTACGTGATGGGCTGATGGGCCTCATCCGTTAATTAGCTTGTGCAATCAGTCAAAACATGTTTATTTAAATATAAAAGAGATCATATACTCTTCCATGCAACAACAAACATCTATCCCAGTGGTTTGTCCTCAACCTTGACATGCAAGAGCTCACAGGTTCGAGTCCAAAGCCTGCCCTTTAGCAGGCATGATTTTTTTAAGCGATTATTATTAAGTGCAAGATATTTTTTGTTCAGATATTTACCATTTCACTTATGACACACCTCATTTAAATTAGCAGCCATGTTTTTAAAATTTACAATCTAATTGTTAGGTGCAATTTTTTTTAAAAAAAAATATTTAACAATTTATTTACTAAACATCTCATTGAAATTAAGATTAACAATTCACTTATATTATGTAGCCACAATGTTTTTTTACATTTCTCAATTCTAATTAAAATTGGTCGCATCAAACACAAATCCGTTGCAATAGCACTTTCTAATTGCATCTACATTCTAAACCGGTGCAATACCATTTACATAATGCATCAAAAATTCAAGACTAATACAACCAAAGCTGTTTGATGCAATAATTTCTACCTATTGCATCCCTGTTCCTAAATGATGCAATATCACTTCTTAATTGCATCTACATTCTAAACCGGTGCAATACTACTTACATAATGCATCGACAATTGAAGACTAATTCACCCAAATGTGTTTGATGCAATAATTCCTACCAATTGCATCCCTGTTCCTAAAGGATGCAATAGATCAAACTTATTGCATCCACAGGAATTACTATCGTATCCAACTCTTTTTTATGCAATAACGACTACATATTGAATCGGATTCTAAACACTGATGCAATAGCACCCACCTATTGCATCAGATTCTTGTTTGATGCAAGGGAACTTGATGCAATAGGGTCAAAACCTTGTAGTGTAAATAGGTATCATTAGAGTATTAGCAGTCCATTTTATGTAATCAACCTGATTAACTAGATTTGTACCTGAGCTAGAGCAATCACTTGGCTAATTAATCAAGCAAGAGTGACTATTTCATCAATAGCCTTTCAGATTCAGTACCATAAGCATCTTTAATTCCATAAGTTACTACGGTAACACATGCCCAGTCAAGTTACTCACTATCCAGGAGCGATGGTGATTATAATCGATTTCTACCAGCTGGGAATAAAAATGTCGCACACTCGCCCGATCACACCTTGCCAGGCAGCCATCAGCGACCACTTCAGGAAATTCGAGAACACAACACGCGGGACGGTCATGGGCCCTTCTACACTGGGGGTTATCTCAATGCTAGGTCACCCAAGCTATAACTGCCCACGGTCATGCCAGGTCAATCAGGCCCCGCCTGTCCACGGACCATGCTAGGTTGCTCAGAATAGTTGCCCACGGTACATGTAAGGCCCTGGGTGTTAGGCGTCAACATCTCCATCACCGGCTCGAATAACCTTACTCGGCTTCATGGGAGGTACTCGCACCTGCTCCGTTAAGTGATTGACGCGTTCAAAATGACTGAGGTGTGCCTTCGTCGGGTCCTAATCGACACATACGGTAGACTACCAGCACATAGGACCCATGTCCTGCTGCTCCTACATCCCGCCCGGTCTCAAATTAATTATCACAGGGTTATTTCCATGATAGCACCAGGCTAGTCATGATCAGTATCCACCTATATACGGGAGATAGGTAATCACTCGACTTTTACCGGTTTAAGCAGGCTAAGCATAAACGAACCTAGACTTAAGAGGGATATTATGATAATAATTACAGGTGGACAAGGATAAGTAAGTAATGCATCAACGGTGTCACTCAACTCCTATAACCTAATGCAACAAACATATCAGGTTAATTTTATAATTGCATTTGCAAACCGTAGGATTGGGATGCTCGGGGCTTGCCTCTTTCAAAGTCGGAGGGTCGATGGTCGCAGCACTCAGGCAGGTCCTCGACATCTCCTTCTTCGGTCCTCTCGTTTGGGGTCTCCTCCGGACACGGCTCCTCCGGTGGCGAGTTCTGGGCTTCCACTACCGACCCTATATGATGCATAACACATATAAATAAAACGAATGCACATGGGATGTATTGGTGATGCAACAGAGAAGAAGATAACTCAGGAGATAAGCACATGTCATCTACTTCATTTTCTTCAACAAGGTAGTCAACATCATCCGATTATTACTTAAACATTTGCTACCACTTAATCATTTTATATAGCCTAGAACAACAACCCTTAGATAACCACTTCAGAAAAATCTACAGAAATTACTGGAAGTTGACAGCATGCAATCTAGCTCCCTGTCCAAATTTCAACCCATTTGGACTTAAACTCTATCCTCCATGAAAAAGACAAATACTACCATGAAAAGATGCTTTGAACTACACACCCTAGCAAAAAGTGTCAGACAACAAATTTTCTATTTTTCCACTGAACTTCTTAGCACAAGAGCAGTGTATAAAAATTATCAAGTTCATATTTCTCATATTTTAATTACTACAAATTAAACAAGAAAACAGCATTTAATCACTTTAATAAATCTGCCAAAATATTTCACATAACAACCTCATATTATATTTTTCCCAGAAACTATTCATCAACACAATCCTAACAAAACAAGAATCACATTTTTCTGAGCAATACACAGTTTACTATGCATTTAACAAGATTTCAGCCTAAACATAAATTAAATATAACTACACATAAATTCATCACAAACTGGACATATTACATTTTTCATGCATAGAACTCATCACAACAAACTTAACAAAACTTGTTTCACTTTTTTAGCATTTACAGAATGCAAGATATGAATTAAACAAGCCACATAAGCATTTCTGAAAACTAATTAGACAAAACCCTGAAAAACTCTTCAACCTAAACTGCTACACGCACCCAAACCACTGCACCCAGATCCGCTGACAGCTGGGACCCAAGCCACTGACTGGCGGGACCCCGGGTCAAACCGGCCCCACTTGTAAGCCACACAGAAGCAGGGGAAGGGTTGACCGCGGCGGAGCTCGCCGGCGGCGACCTCCTCGGCAAAACCAACACCACCGGCGGACTCCCCTCGACTTTCCGCACCCAACGGTACCACTAAAAGGTCTAGCGCACGAACGGAGCAAGCTTCACCGGCGAGAATGGCGGCCGCGGCGGCGGGAGCTCGCCACGCCGGCCATCTCCGGCCTTCCCGAAGCAAACCGACGGCCATCTCACACTCCTCAAACCCTAGCGAACCCTAATCGAAGCAAAGAAGCTAGGGTTGCCATGAGAAACGGCCGAGACCACGGCTCGTCGTCCATGGCGAGCAGAGCTGGTGGCGGACGACGACGTACGACCACTACCAAACCCTAATCGGCCAAACCAACACCACCAACGTCTTCTACGGGTCAAGGCGACTCGCGAATGCTAGCTAGGACAAACGGACGAGCTCGGAAAGGGGGTTGGCCACGGCGGACCGAGCTTGCCGGCCATGGCGGACATGGCGGACGCGTGCTCCGCGGCTTACCCAGAGGCTTTTGGCTCAAGCTAGCTAGGGCAGGAGATGGAGCGGGTCACGACAACTTGTTTTGGC
The DNA here is from genome assembly GCA_009763385.1 of Coix lacryma-jobi var. lacryma-jobi. Classification (NCBI taxonomy): domain Eukaryota; kingdom Viridiplantae; phylum Streptophyta; class Magnoliopsida; order Poales; family Poaceae; genus Coix; species Coix lacryma-jobi. Next base: position 113,422,637 of record CM019830.1, on the reverse strand, counting down.
CGGATGGTTGGGGTGGAACTGCGGCGGAGCAGCGGGAAGACGCCGACGGACTCGCGGCGGCGCTTACCTGCTCGGGCGATGGCGAGAGCGAGAGGGGGACAGAGCGGATGGAATGGCGCGATTTGGACAGGGCGGAGGCGAGCGGGGCTGCCCTGTGCATGCCACGCGCGTGCGAGCTGCTGGCTTGGCCGGCCAGCGCGAGCCACGCGGCGGGCGAGCCCTGCACGTGGTCGGCCATGACCACGGCCGATTCAAACTGAATCGGCTAATTCAGTCACTGATGGCCGACTGACGGCCGGATTTTGCGCGTGATTAACTCGCTAACCACTCGATGAAACGCTAAACCACTTATTCCATTGAGTAGAGCTATGTGCCAACTACAACTTTGGTTACAAGATCATGCTTTGGTTCGGCCTGGATTGCTCTCAAGAATGCTCCAAAGATCACCAGGCGAAACTGTTTCGGCAGTCAGGACTTAGAAGAATTTTTCTAAGCCTAATCTCCCCTATTTCTGCCTTGTAGGTCCTAAACCACCTTGTTAAACCCATTTTCATGAGTTGGCCCTTAAACAACTTTTGTTCTACTCTAAATTCTACACACTTTTGGTTAAGGGCCCACAACCATGCAAAGCTTCTATCAAGGAGGTCTTAGTTAGTCAAACAAAAGGACTCCTAGGGCTCTATTAAGGCAACTAGGGTTAGGGACTTGGTTAGCCATAATGACCAACATAAACCTAGCTTCATTTTGACTCCTCAACAAGGTTCAACTACTTAGGAGACTCAAACACTCCAAAAACAAGTCAAACAAGCATCACGCCAAGTACCACAGTAACTACCATCACATGAAATGACACTTTACAAAAAGAATGCAACATGAGATGATGATGCTTTATGCTTATGAGATGTCAAGTTATGCATTTAGGGTTGCTTAACACCAGGGGTGTTACAGTATTGTTCTCTTCTCTGTGGATCTCAATTCGCTACAGCAGGGAATGGGAGAGCAGGAAACCCTAGAAGCAAAAGAGCAAATGACTGAGATAATTTGGGAGGTGGGTGTCTCCCCCTACTTATCCTAATTCCCACTCTACCCCTAAGTATTTACAGAGCGACATAGCCAAACCCTAAGGCTATCCTGGACCAACCCGAAGATGATGCTGATCCGACGACCACGCCCGCACAACTGGTAGCGTTGCCTCGACGCAACCTCACCGATTGCCGCCACGTGCCGCCACCGCTCCGCTTGTCCTTTTCCCGGACTCCGCCCCCGGTTTTGTGGCCGAAATTGGGAAACCAGGCCTTCAAGTCCATTCCCCGGTTTTGTGGCCCAAACTGGGAAACCAGCCGCCCATCGCCTGAGTTTTGTGGCCCAAACTCAAATACCCGCCAGCGCCCAGGTTTTGAGGCCCAAACCTGGAAACCGTCCTCAGCCCGAGTTTTGTGGCCCAAACTTGGCGAACCCGCAGCACCCAGGTTTTGTGGCCCAAACCTGGAAACCGTCCACCCGGTGGTTTTTCTGTGGCTCAACCACCAAACCGGCGCTGTAAAGGGGATGCACCGCCCGTGCACCCCGTCCACCGACACGTGTCCCCAGGTCCTCGACCCGAGCAACACCATGTCCCGCAAGTCTCCGCTCGTCGCTGTCCTAGGCTGTTAGCCACCACAGCTGATCCTCAAGCCACCGGTCCCTCGGTCCCAGCCTCACGTCCACCCTTCACCGCTCTCGGTCCGTCGGCACGACACGTCTCTACTTGACCTTCACCTTGCCCTCGATCACTGTCTCCGTGCTCGACGCCTGCACAGCACAAGCCAAAGAACATGCGATCAAACCCGTTGATAATCACTCATCACTCGAGACTCGGCATACACCCATGTATCCGCGAAATATCAGCCAACTATTGATGAGTATCGACATGGCGAAGGTCGATATCACCCTTCTCAACATGGTCTCGCAGAAAATGAAAGCGCACATCAATGTGTTTGGTCTTAGAATGCAGCACGGGGTTCTTAGCAACGCTAATAGCACTCGTGCTGTCGCAAAGCAAAGGAACTCGAGAAAAGCTCAGACCAAAATCACGCAAAGTGGCCATCATCCAAAGCAACTGGGAACAACAGCTAGCCGCAGCAACAAACTCTGCCTTTGTGGTAGACTGGGCGACACTAGACTGCTTGTGAGAAGACCAAGATACAAGAGAAGAACCCAAAAACTGACAAGTCCTAGAAGTGGACTAGCGCTCAAGTCGGCAACCAGCAAAATCGGCATCAGAATAACCGCAAAGGGAGAGGGTGGAGGAAGCTGAATACCAAATCCCGAACTCAGGTGTGAACTGAAGGTACCTCATAATGCGCTTGACCGCCTGATGGTGAGAGGTGCGCGGCGACGCCTGAAAGCGCGCGCAAAGACACATCGCGAACTGAATGTCCGCGCGTGTCGCCGTCAGGTAGAGCAGCGACCCGATCATGCTTCGGTACTCCTTCTCGTCCATAGCTTCTCCATCCTTGTCCACATCCAGGGCCGTCATGGTCGACATGGGTGTTGGAAGAGGCTTGGCCTCTCCCATATCGAATTTCTTCAATATGTCCTTGGTGTACTTGCCCTGGTGCACAAACGTCCCTTCTCGGGATTGCTTAATTTGCAACCCGAGAAAGAAAGTCAACTCGCCCATCATACTCATCTCGAACTCCCTGCTCATAAGATCTGCAAACTTGGCAACCAAAGCGTGAGAAGAACCACCGAAAATGATGTCATCCACATAAATCTGCACCAAGAGAGTGTCTTTGCCTCGCTTGAGGAGAAAAAGCGTTTTATCCACACATCCCATTTTAAAACCCTTAGCAAGCAAAAAGGTTTTCAACCTATTTATAGTGCTAGGAAGCTACGGGGTACTTATAGAGTGAAGGGGAGGTCGGTTAGGGTGTAGGGGGTGGCGCCCGCCACCAAATTCTGGCGCCCGCCACCTCTCTGCCGTCCATTGCAACCGCCATTCATCCAACGGTCTTCACTTGCTCCCCTAAGTCGGTTTGAGGGTCGGTTAGGGTTTTAGACATGTGTCCAAAGCCCACTATCCAGGTGATACTCCTCTTAGCCCTTGGATCAAACCATCTTAGTGTGCAATGGCCAGGATTTGAGCTTGAGGTGACTCCCACGGATCGATGACGTGGCTTGGGCCACTTTTGGCAAGATGGAGCTGGCGGCCGCCAGTAGTAGGTGGCGGCCGCCACCCTACTCAGGCCCAAATGGGCCAGAGTGGCTTGGTCTTGCTCCTGTTACACTGGTTTGGCCCAAATTCCATCATTTCCTGCATTAAGATAAGAAACTATGTACATGTGGAAATAGGTTAGGTATAAACCAAATCTTCTACTTTTTATGTTGTTTTACCTTGGTTTTGGGTGAAATGTTGATGGTGAAATGATGCTTTAAGCACCATCAACAAGCTCCCCCACACTAACCTCTTGCTCGTCCCGAGCAAGCATGGACTTTAAGAAATGCAATAATTTATTGAACTAAGTATTCACACAAGATGTTCAACTACCTATACTCATGTTAGTAACCTTTCCAAGTGGCTAATAAACCATACCTATGGCAGTTGAAAGATAGAATAGCTTGCAAATAAGAGAAACACACTTTCCTCTTTTACATACCTTGGGGTTTCAGGACATTTTCAAAAAGAAAAACATGGTTCATTGAATCTCTCTTTAAATCTCAAGGCACTCATGGTGTATATCCTCCCTTTATGGCAAAAGAAATGCTAGAGTCTATCCTATGGTTATGTGGAGTTTATTGGGGAAGGAAAGAATGTAAGGCACTTCTATCTCTCTTTTATTGCTAAGTCAAGTTTAGGATCATGGGAGAGTATAGTCATGCACAAGCCAAGGTATAAGGTGGACTAACTCAACTCCTTTGTTCTTTTTGAATCTCTTCTCTTACCAAGGATCATGGCTATATGCATCTCTCTTTTTTTTTTGAATACTTGGACACTTGTCGTTTCGAGAGCATTTTCTCTCTTTTTTTTGAATACTTGGACACTTGTCCTTTTTAGAGCATTTGCTCTCTTTTTTTTAGATACTATATAGCCATGTCTTTTGAAGGAATGAGAAAATTTATTCAACTCTTTTTAGAACAAAATTTCGGAGGAGAACTACATGAGTATACTCTCAGTGTGAGAGTTGTCTCAAAAAGGCATGGTTTGCCTTGTGTAACAGAACCGTCCAATTTATAAGAGCACAAGTGCGAAAACCTCTGCCGACACAGCTGAATTAGCACACTTGAGCCCATATAAACCCGGTAGTCCGGAAATCTCGAAGGATTTCAAACCTTTCCAACATCTCAACCAACATCGCATGGTCAAGCAAATACAAATCATGTCCACGGAGCTTTGCAGCGGAAATAATATTACAATAGTGTTCACAAATAATAATACAAGTTGAGTTCCACTTAATTTAGAAGAACAACATAGCTTTGAAACGAATACCATAACATAAGTTGAAATACTTTGCTAGCTTGAGTGACATCCTCCAACAACAGCATAAGAGAAGAAATATGGAACTGCCGAGCCCACCGGCACTGGCCATCACCTTTCGGCAGGCCTAACCTTCACCTGCAACAAGGTGGGATAAACCCTGAGTACTCGAATGTACTCAGCTAGACTTACCCATCATAAACCAGAAATAAAGTGACACCAAGGAGTATGCAAGGCTGTATCTGGGGTTGGCAATACTTACCTTTTTGCATAAAAGCATTTTTGTCATTAATAATCATCATTAGAGTATTAGCCGTCAATTTTATGTAATCAACCTGATTAACTAGATTTGCACCTGATCTAGAGCAATCACGTGGCAAATTAATCAAGCAAGAGTGACTATTTCATCAATAGCCTTTCAGATTAAACATCATAACCATCTTTAGTTCCATAAGTTACTACGGCAACACATGCCTAGTCAAGTTACTCACTGTCCAGGAGCGATGGCGATTATAATCGATTCCTACCAGCTGGGGATAAAAATGCCGCACACTCGCCCGATCACACCTTGCCAGGCAGCCGTCGGCGACTAATTCAGGAGATTCGAGAACACAACACGCGGGACGGTCATGGGCCCTTCTACTCCGGGGGTTATCTCAGTGCCAGGTCGCTCAAGCTATAACTGCCCACGGTCATGCCAGGTCGATCAGGCCCCGCCTGCTCTCGGACCATGCCAGGTTGATCAGAATAGTTGCCCACGGTACATCTGAGGCCCTGGGTGCTAGGCGTCAACATCTCCATCACCGGCTCGAATAACCTTACTCGGCTTCATGGGAGGTACCCGCACCTGCTCCGTTAAGTGATTGACGCATTCAAAATGACTGAGGTGTGCCTTCGTCGGGTCCTAATCGACACAGACGGGGGACTACTAGCACATAGAACCCATGCCCTGCTGCTCCTACATCCTGCCTCTGTCTCAAATTAATTATCACATGGTTATCTCCATGATAGCACAGGCTAATCATGATCAGTATCCACCTAAATGCGGGAGATAGGAAATCACCCGACTTTTACCGGTCTAAGCAGGGCTAAGTGCGGATACATGGGTGTATGCCGAGTCTCTGTGTGATGAGTGATTGTCAACGGAGATGATGCGCATGTTCTTTGGCTTGTGTTGTGCAGGTGTCGAGCACGGAGACAGTGGTCGATGGCGGGTGAAGGTCAAGTTGCGACGTGCCGTGCCGACGGACCGGGCGCGATGAAGGATGGGCGTGCCGTGCGGCGGACGTGCCATGCCGATGTATCGGACGGTGAAGGGCGAACGTGGACTTGGACTGATGGACTGGAGGCCGGAGGATCAGCTGTGGTGGCTGGCAGCCTGCGACAGCGACAAGCGGAGAAGTGCGATCATGTCGGTGGAAGGGGTGCACAGGCGGTGCATCCCCTCTTCGACGTCGGTTTGTTGGTAGAGCCAGGGAAAAACCAACGGGTGGACGGTTTCCAGGTTTGGGCCTCAAAACCTGGGTGCTGGGTTTCCAGGTTGAGCCACAAAACCTGGGCGCGACGGTTTCCAGGTTGAGCCTCAAAACCTGGGCGTGGGCCGATTTCCGAGTTTGGGCCTCAAAACTCGGGCGCGGACGGTTTCCGAGTTTGGCCACAAAACTCGGGCTGGAGGCTGGTTTCCCGGTTTGGGCCTCAAAACCGGGGGCTGATGGAAAAGGCGGGTTTCCCGGTTTGGGCCACAAAACCGGGGGTGCAGAGTGGTGGCGGCACGTGGCGGCGATCTGAAGGTTGCGTGGAGGCGACGCGGAAGACCGTGCGGGCGTGGCCGTCGGATCTACCTACCACCAGCGGGTGGACCAGATTAGCCTTAGGGTTTTCCTGGCCCGCTCTGTAATTAGAGTAGAGAGGGGTAGAGTAGGAAATAGACTTAGGCTAGGTTAGTATAAGTAGTCCAGGGGAGACACCCTCCTCCCTATCTCAGTTTTAGCTATTTCAGTTAGTGCCTTCATTTGCTAGGGTTTCCCATTCTCCCATCCCTGCTTTAGCTAGTTGAGATCCGCAGAGAGACTCCACTCTGTGTACTGTTGATTCGAGGAAGTGAGGCCGTATCCTCACCTTGGATCCCATCTCTTGGTGTCAATTCGCGTTTTGATTTCATGTTCATCATGTTCTTCGCGGATTGCTTTGTGCCTTGAGTTTTCCCGTCGCTGGATCTTTGTGCTCGGTTCATCTTTTGCGATTCCGTTTGAACTGAGTTGTTCTAGATCGTGAGGCACTTCTTTCCACCGAAAGAAATCATCTCTAACGTCACGGTCTAGGAGATCGATCAAGTTTTAGTTTCGGGTCTCTTTTTCTTCCTTCCCCCGAATTCCTTCGATTCACCGATTTGGAGTTAGGTTCGAGCCATGATCTCTTAGAGATAGCTCACTAACCTCCTTGTGACTCCTCAGATCGAATCCCAAGCCTAGAGCACTTGATTCGGAGGAGATCGGGTTGAATCGCCGGAGTTTTAGTGCAGTTTCGGGGTGACCGGACGACGGTCACGACTTGACCGGACGCGTCCGGTCGTTGAAGGTTTGAGCGTGTTCTGGTTTTTGCTCTGACCGGACACTGGAGTTTAGTGGTGACCGGACTCGCCCATAGTCCTGTTCACTACTCGAACGTGCTTGTGACCGGACGCACGGGGATCGACCGGACGCTCGCAGTCACTGCGTCCGGTCAGTTCCAGAGAGGTCCAAAACCGGTTTTTGGCTGACCGGACGCGTCCGGTCCTAGCTGACCGGACGCAGGCAGAGTCCGGTCGATGCAGTTTCGCGCCGTTTCGTTCGCGGTTCGTTCGTTCTTGATTGGACTCGAGTTTCGTCTTTTGCGTTGGCCTTCTAGGGTTGTCTAGTGTCCCGCTGTGCTTCGTGGAAGCATCCACCCTACATCTAGGGTCGTGGACATTAGCAAGCTCTAGGGTTCGCTTTTGGGGTTGAGTTTGGGACAGTGGCATCTAGTTTCCGAAAGGAAATTTTGAAGCTCCCATTCACCCCCCCTCTGGTCGCTTTTGGGTAGCTCCTCGGTCCTTCAATTGGTATCGGAGCGGGTTAAGGATCTTCCACCTTAGCCGGTTCCAGATCCACCGAAGGCGACATGGATCGCGGCGTGGGCAAACCGCCGTTTTTCGATGGGACGAACTATGCGTATTGGAAGATACGTATGTCGGCCTATTTGCAGAGTTTGGGCGCTTCTATCTGGGATATTTGCAACTCTCCTGATTACGTGGTCTTGGCTGCTCGTGTGAGTCAACAGCAGATCGATGAGCACGATGCCAATAGCCGAGCCCGTAATGCTCTTTTCTCTTGTTTGAGCATGGGTGAGTTTGATCGCGTTTCTCACCTCGCTACGGCTCGGGAGATCTGGGACACTCTCATGCGTTTTCATGAGGGCACCTCTCAAGTCAAAACCCGACTCTACGAGTCGTTCAAGCGAGAGTATGAGAACTTTCGACACCAGCCTGGCGAGAGCATAGAAAGTTTATTCGCTCGCTTTCAGGTGATTGTCAACAGGATGAGAGCTAACCGAGAGCAGTTGCCTTTTGATGATCATGAGCGTGCTTTGAAGCTTTTGCACACTCTTGATCGTTCGGTGTGGGACTCCAAAGTTCAGGCGATCATCGAATCCCCGAACTATGAGACTCTCACCTGCGACGAGCTCTTCAGTAAGCTCATGTCCAGTGAGATCGATGCTATGGCGAGGGCTTCTTTTGAAAATCCTTCTCGTCCGTCCATGGCTTTGGTTTCCGGCTCTTCCTCTAACCCCTCAGCTGGCTTTGCACTTTCTTCTCTCTTTTCTGTGACAGAGGACCAGCTGGAGTCTTTGGGAGACGACGAGTTGGCTTTGCTTGCCAACCGGTTCTCGCGGTTCCACAACAACCGCATGAACCGTCGTCGAGGAGGAGGACGCACGGGATGCTACGAGTGCGGCGACCCCGACCACTTCATCGCCAACTGCCCCAAGAAGAACAAGCACTTGGGCAAGGGCGAACATGGGCGCAAGCGCGACTCCAAGTACAAGGAGAAGCACGTCCCCCCAAGGCACAAGAAACGGGGCGGCTTCGACAAAGAGTACATCAAGAAGAAGTACTTGGAGAAGCAGCAAGCTTAGCAGCGCGCGTTCTTCGCCACGCTCAGCGACGTCGACGGCTCGGATGACGACTCCGCCAGCTCGAGCGATGACGAGTCCGAGAAGAAGAAGAGGATCGAGGACAAGCTGAACGGCCTCTGCTTCTTCGCCGACGACGACGGCTTCTGCACCATGGCGCTGGGCGATGAGGTCGACGGCGAGCCGGAGCGTACCCCTCGGAACGACGACGACGACGACGACACCTCCCAGGTATCTCTCACCTACGACGAGCTTTCCTCCGAGGTTGAGAAGTTGACTGCTGCCCTCCTTAGCCAAGATAAGTTGCTTAGGCGTGCCGCTAGAGAGCGCAAGGAATTTAGGCAGAAGTGGAAGGACACGGTGAAGGAGCTTGAGTTCGCTCGGTCCACCGTGGTAGTGTCGGAGGAGGCGGAGTGCGAGTCGTGCACCGCGCACATGACTGACCTTCTCACTCTGAGAGGTAAGTATGCTGCGTTGGTTGGAGAGGTGGATGAGCTCCCTGCTAGGCCGCAGCTGTTGGGTGCGTGCAAGACTTGTCCTGTCTTGCAATCTGAGTTGGCAGAGAAGAATGCCAAGATTGAGTCTTTAGTCAAGGCCAGCTCAGATAGCACTTGTGTCACGAGGTGTGCTTTGTGTGAGGGCCTGGAGATGGAGATTGCAAATGTGAAGCATGGCAAGATGCAAACCGAGGAAGAAAACACATACCTTCGGTCCATCTTGTCATGGGTCTCCAGTAGTGAGCCGCAGCTCGGGATGATGATCTCCCAATTCAAGCGAGCTGTTGGTGCCCCTGGTGTAGGTTTTGCTCAGAGTGTTGATCTCTCAGCCTTTGGGAAGATTGGAGAGTCTAGTGGTCTGAACCCATGTGAGAAGCCCAATTCCACCACTACTCCCAAACTTGCCAAGCTTCCACTCAAAGAGCCAGCCAAGCCTATCACCCAAGATGGTGTGGTTGAGGAACCCCCTAAAGTTCCTCCCAAGAACCCAGTTTGGGCACCCAAGCCAAACCACCTCAAGAACAAGCTTGATGCTATGCCACCCATCAGAGAGGAGTGTTTGTCTCAGAAGGGCAAAGTGAACCACACCCACAGCCCTGGTCACCAACAACCCCCTTTGCGTGCGGTGAGGTACCAGTGTGATTTCTGTGGGAGGGATGGTCACTTGAGCGAGTTCTGCTTTAGGCGCAAGAGAGAGGCGCGCAGGGCTCGGGAGATGGAGAACCCGGACATGTACCATCCAGCTCATGGTGGACATGTACCGAAGGCCCAGGGGAGAGCTGCTAGGTCCGGACGTCAGGGTCCCAGGCCTAGGCAGGAGATGAGAGCCCCGAGGAGGGAGACTAGGCCTAGAGGTCCAACACCTCAGTTTGTTAGGCCTAGGCAGGAGAGAGCTCCGAGGAGAGACGCTAGAGCAGTTGAGCCCCCGGCTCCTAGGCGTAAACCTCGAAGAGAGCGTGCCCGACGGGGTCCTGCTTTTGCAGGTAACGGACCCCGTGGCGGAGGCTTAGTTGAGCGCTTTCCCCCACCGCAGTTTGAGTATCGCGGTGAGCGCTTCTTCCCTAGCGGACCACATTTTTCTCAGCGTGGTGATCGCTTCCCTCGTAGACGTGCTAGGAATGGTTTTTCTGCTAACCGTTCTTTTGAGCAGCCGGCCCAACACTGGTATTACCCTTACTTCACTAACCCCAGTGTTGGACCGTATGCTCACCCTATGTCTTTCTATTGATGTAGGTAAGACGGTTGGAGGACGTTTGGTTGGTGGATTCCGGTTGTTCGAGGCACATGACCGGAAACGCCAAGTGGTTCTCCAGCCTTAGCCCGGTCGCCGGAAAGGAGTACATAACCTTCGGCGACAATAGTAAAGGTAAAGTATTGTCCCGTGGGACTGTGCGGGTTAATGAGCACTTTGTGTTGCGTGATGTTGCTCTTGTTTCTAACCTGCATTTTAACTTGCTTTCTGTTTCGCAACTTTTTGATGATGACTATGAGATTCGTTTCAAACCGAACCTTAGTCGCATCTTAGATCCTCAGGGCGATCTTGTATGTCTGATTTCGCCCTTTGGGAAAGTCTTTTGTGCGAATTTCTCGGAATCGTTTGGTTCTTCTCGCTGTCTCTTGGCTAGTCCTTCTTCCTCCGATCTTTGGAAGTGGCATAGGAGGCTCGGTCACTTAAGCTTCGACTTGCTTGCAAGACTTAGCTCACTTGGCCTAATCCGAGGATTGCCCAAGCTTTCGATGGAAAAGGATCCAGTTTGCCATTCTTGCAGACATGGGAAGATGGTTGCTGCTCCCCACCATCCGGTGACTAAGGTCATGACCTCGCACCCCGGAGAGCTTTTACACATGGACCTTGTTGGTCCGGCTCGGGTGAGCTCGGTTGGTGGCAAGTGGTATGTTTTGGTTGTTGTTGACGACTTTTCGAGGTATTCGTGGGTCTTCTTTTTAGCTGAGAAGACCGAGACTTTCTCCTTCGCTCGCAATCTGATTTTGCGTCTTCAGAACGAGTTCCCTTTGAACTCGATGCGAGCTATTAGAAGTGATAATGGTTCCGAGTTTAAAAATTCGGATTTTGAGAAGTTTTGTAACCGCCTTGGTTTGGAGCATCAGTTTTCTTCCCCCTATACACCACCCCAAAATGGTGTTGTAGAGAGGAAGAATCGGACCCTTGTTGAGATGGCCAGGACGATGCTTGATGAGCATAGGACTCCTAGGCGCTTTTGGGCCGAAGCTATGAACACTGCATGCTACATTTCGAATCGCATTTTTCTGAGAGCGTTTTTGAAGAAGACCTCTTATGAGTTGCGTTTTGGTCGCCAGCCCAAGGTGAGTTATTTTAGAGTCTTCGGTTGCCATTGTTTTATATTGAAGAAAGGCAACCTGGACAAGTTTGAGTCTCGTTCTTCTGACGGTGTGTTTTTGGGTTATGGCACTCACACTCGAGCTTATCGTGTACTTAACCTTGACACTAACCGAGTCATGGAGGCATCAGATGTCACCTTCGACGAGACTCTTGTTTGTCCCTCTTCTCATTTTGAGCGTGCAGGTGATCATGAGGTTGGAGAGCCTCTTTTCGATGACGAGGACGAGGGTGCTGAAGGTATAGATGATCCAGCACCCCCTCCACCTGCCGTGCCGCAAGGAGCGGCCTCGACGACGGCTCACGGCCCCGACACTTCTTCCTCCTGGGGGCCGTGGGATCCTCCACCTCGCGCGGTACCTTTTGTACCCGGGGTGGAACCAGCTGCTGTTGAGGGGGAGGTCACTTCTTCCCGGGAGGCGCCACGACATATCCAGCGCCAGCACCCCCCTGAACAGATGATCGGCGACATCGACGAGCGAGTTACTCGCTCCAGGTCACAGCACATCTCGCACTTTGCTCATTCTGCTTTTGTTGCGTCTTTTGAGCCCCGAGATGTTGGACACGCATTGACGGATCCGGATTGGGTCAATGCCATGCATGAGGAGCTAGAGAACTTTGAGCGAAATCGGGTTTGGGTTCTAGTGCCACCACCTCCTGACTGTAAACCTATTGGGACAAAATGGGTATTTAAAAACAAGCAAGGAGAGGAGGGCCACATTGTGAGAAACAAGGCCCGGCTTGTAGCGAAGGGTTATAGTCAGAAGGAGGGGATAGATTATGAGGAGACCTTCGCTCCTGTAGCTCGTTTGGAGGCTATTAGGATACTCTTGGCTTATGCTGCATCCATGGGTTTCAAACTTTTTCAAATGGATGTCAAGAGTGCCTTCTTAAACGGCTACATTGAGGAGGAGGTCTATGTCCAGCAACCCCCCGGTTTTGAAAATCCCAAGTTTCCAAACCATGTCTTTAAACTCCACAAAGCTTTGTATGGTTTGAAACAAGCCCCTAGAGCCTGGTATGAGAGATTAAAAACCTTTTTGCTAGCTAAGGGTTTTAAAATGGGATGTGTAGATAAGACGCTTTTTCTCCTCCGGCAAGGCAAAGATACTCTCTTGGTCCAAATTTACGTGGATGATATCATTTTCGGTGGTTCTTCTCACGTTTTGGTTGCCAAGTTTGCAGATACTATGAGCAGGGAGTTCGAGATGAGCATGATGGGCGAGCTGACTTTCTTTCTCGGGTTGCAAATTAAGCAATCCCGAGAGGGGACGTTTGTGCACCAGGGCAAGTACACGAGGGACTTGCTGAAGCGGTTCGACATGGGTGAGGCCAAGCCTCTTCCGACGCCCATGTCGACGACGACTGCCCTGGATGCCGACACAGATGGAGAAGCAGTGGACCAGAAGGAGTACCGCAGCATGATTGGATCGCTGCTCTACCTGACGGCGACACGGCCGGACATTCAGTTCGCCGTGTGCTTGTGCGCGCGCTTTCAGGCTTCGCCACGCACTTCTCACCGTCAGGCCGTGAAGCGCATCTTCAGGTACCTTCGTTTCACGCCTGAGTTCGGGATTTGGTATTCTGCTTCTTCCACCCTCTCGCTTTGTGGCTTTTCTGATGCTGATTTTGCTGGTTGTCGCACCGAGCGCAAGTCCACTTCTGGGACTTGCCAGTTTATTGGATCTTCTCTGGTGTCGTGGTCTTCTCGCAAGCAGTCTAGTGTCGCTCAGTCTACCACGGAGGCTGAATATGTTGCTGCGGCTAGCTGCTGTTCCCAGTTACTCTGGATGATGGCCACTTTGCGTGATTTTGGTTTGAGCTTTACTCGAGTTCCTTTGCTTTGTGACAGCACGAGTGCCATTAGCGTTGCTAAGAACCCCGTGCTTCACTCGAAAACCAAACACATTGATGTGCGCTTTCATTTCTTGCGAGATCACCAGGAGAAGGGTGATATCGACCTTCGCCATGTCGATACTCATCACCAATTGGCTGATATTTTCACCAAGCCTTTAGACGAATCAACCTTTAATAGGTTGAGGGGTGAGCTTGGTGTGTGTTTCCCCTTTTAGATGGGGGAAGCATTTGAGATGTACAGACTGACTCTTTTATTTTGAGGTTCTTTTCTTTTGAGTTTCTTGAGTCTTTCCAATTGGTATCTTCTTTCTTTCAGTTTTTGTGTCGGGCATACGCATTTACATTCTGAGCTTCATGTCTATATTCACTAGAATGTAATTATGCTCTTGTTAGTATTGCTCCGATACTTATGATGATGCTTGTAGCTTATGCTCTTTCTGATCACTGTTACATGTTATGAGCGAGCTATTTTTGGAATGGTGAATTATGCCTAATGTACATAAATCTGAAAATGTTCACCATTGAGATATGCAACTAGCATGTGTAGGGTGTGTTGAGTCCATTCCTGCTTTTCATATATGCTAGGTTGCTATGTCTCTAGTTCTAAGTCATTCACTTGCTTGGTTGTTCATAACTTGCTTAAAATCTGAACCAAGTATTGTTGAATTGAAAAGATCGAGATGGGATTGCTTGTCAACACCTCATGGTATTGAGACTGTTTCTCATTGCACTTTGAGTTAAACTTGAGCCATGTAGTGTATGACCGAAACCGTTGCTATAAGCTTCTGATTGCTTCGGCATAGGCTTCGCACGGTTGAAAAGTTAGGCGATGACAAGCTTTCAACCTCTCGCAATCACATGCTAAAAATAAACTTGTGAATTCTTTTACCGCTGCAACTCCGATATGAATTTGAAATCACAAGTATATGCTTCATTCCTATGCATGATGATTGAACTTTGCTAGGGGTAGTTCACCTTGTATATATGCTTAGCACTTGTTTGGATTCCTTCTATACATGTCTAGTGCTATTTTGATGGTGACTATCTTTTTGGCTTAAAACTGCTCACCTGCTCATATGCTTCATATTTCGTATAAGTGATCAGTTTGAGCCTTTGCTATTTGAGTGCTTAATTGAGATGTTGGAGCTATACTGATTAGAGCATCTTTGCACTCTTTTGACTATATACTTGAAGCTCCTAACTTGCATTTTGACTTCATATGCATTTTGGAAGGAGATCTTGTGTTCAGGGGGAGTTTGTGTGAAGGGAGTTGCTTCTCCGATACCTTTTGGCCTTGATAAGTGCATTTTCAACTAGGGGGAGACATTTATGCAAATCATATGCCCCTGTGTTGATCAACTAAGGGGAGAATCATTTGTCCTAGTTGCTTGCATTTGTCGAGGGGGAGTTTGCTAGTTGTGTTGAGCCGTTGCCTCTGTCTTGAGGGACTAGCAAACGTTCCTAGCTTTTCATGAGACGTTCCTAACTTTTCATGAGCTTTCATAAGCTTTTTCATTTGGCTCTCAATTGGTATCGTCTGGTGTGCTTTCCCATTTGGTTTGGGTTGATTTCCAATTGGTTCGGAGTGATTTTCTTGCTAGTTGTGTTGAGCCTCTGTGCCTCTATCTTGAGGGACTAGCATTTTGCTTCTGTTGTCCTCCGATCGTCAATTGGTAACTGCTAGCGGTGTTGAGCCTGTTCTACCTCTTCTTGAGGGCTAGCTTTGCTTTGCTTGGTTGCGTCGAGCCGTTGCCCATGTCTTTGGGGACCAAGTTTTCGCTTCATCCACTTGACCTTCTTTGGCTTTTGTTAGGCTTTTGGGTCATTTGGTTGGGTTTTCTCTTCTCACTCCTTCCTACCTCCTTCTTCTTATTCATGATTTGTTGTGGAGTTGACAATGCACTCATCAAGGGGGAGGTTGCGGATACATGGGTGTATGCCGAGTCTCTGTGTGATGAGTGATTGTTAACGAAGATGATGCGCATGTTCTTTGGCTTGTGTTGTGCAGGTGTCGAGCACGGAGACAGTGGTCGATGGCGGGTGAAGGTCAAGTTGCGACGTGCCGTGCCGACGGACCGGGCGCGATGAAGGATGGGCGTGCCGTGCGGCGGACGTGCCATGCCGATGTATCGGACGGTGAAGGGCGGCCGTGGACTTGGACTGATAGACTGGAGGCCGGAGGATCAGCTGTGGTGGCTGGCAGCCTGCGACAGCGACAAGCGGAGAAGTGCGATCATGTCGGTGGAAGGGGTGCACAGGCGGTGCATCCCCTCTTCGACGTCGGTTTGTTGGTAGAGCCAGGGAAAAACCAACGGGTGGACGGTTTCCAGGTTTGGGCCTCAAAACCTGGGTGCTGGGTTTCCAGGTTGAGCCACAAAACCTGGGCGCGACGGTTTCCAGGTTGAGCCTCAAAACCTGGGCGTGGGCCGGTTTCCGAGTTTGGGCCTCAAAACTCGGACGCGGACGGTTTCCGAGTTTGGCCACAAAACTCGGGCTGGAGGCTGGTTTCCCGGTTTGGGCCTCAAAACCGGGGGCTGATGGAAAAGGCGGGTTTCCCGGTTTGGGCCACAAAACCGGGGGTGCAGAGTGGTGGCGGCACGTGGCGGCGATCTGAAGGTTGCGTGGAGGCGACGCGGAAGACCGTGCGGGCGTGGCCGTCGGATCTACCTACCACCAGCGGGTGGACCAGATTAGCCTTAGGGTTTTCCTGGCCCGCTCTGTAATTAGAGTAGAGAGGGGTAGAGTAGGAAATAGACTTAGGCTAGGTTAGTATAAGTAGTCCAGGGGAGACACCCTCCTCCCTATCTCAGTTTTAGCTATTTCAGTTAGTGCCTTCATTTGCTAGGGTTTCCCATTCTCCCATCCCTGCTTTAGCTAGTTGAGATCCGCAGAGAGACTCCACTCTGTGTACTGTTGATTCGAGGAAGTGAGGCCGTATCCTCACCTTGGATCCCATCTCTTGGTGTCAATTCGCGTTTTGATTTCATGTTCATCATGTTCTTCGCGGATTGCTTTGTGCCTTGAGTTTTCCCGTCGCTTGATCTTTGTGCTCGGTTCATCTTTTGCGATTCCGTTTGAACTGAGTTGTTCTAGATCGTGAGGCACTTCTTTCCACCGAAAGAAATCATCTCTAACGTCACGGTCTAGGAGATCGATCAAGTTTTAGTTTCGGGTCTCTTTTTCTTCCTTCCCCCGAATTCCTTCGATTCACCGATTTGGAGTTAGGTTCGAGCCATGATCTCTTAGAGATAGCTCACTAACCTCCTTGTGACTCCTCAGATCGAATCCCAAGCCTAGAGCACTTGATTCGGAGGAGTTCGGGTTGAATCGCCGGAGTTTCAGTGCAGTTTCGGGGTGACCGGACGCCGGTCACGACTTGACCGGACGCGTCCGGTCGTTGAAGGTTTGAGCGTGTTCTGGTTTTTGCTCTGACCGGACGCTGGAGTTTAGTGGTGACCGGACTCGCCCATAGTCTTGTTCACTACTCGAACGTGCTTGTGACCGGACGCACGGGGATCGACCGGACGCTCGCAGTCACTGCGTCCGGTCAGTTCCAGAGAGGTCCAAAACCGGTTTTTGGCTGACCGGACGCGTCCGGTCCCAGCTGACCGGACGCAGGCAGAGTCCGGTCGATCCAGTTTCGCGCCGTTTCGTTCGCGGTTCGTTCGTTCTTGATTGGACTCGAGTTTCGTCTTTTGCGTTGGCCTTCTAGGGTTGTCTAGTGTCCCGCTGTGCTTCGTGGAAGCATCCACCCTACATCTAGGGTCGTGGACATTAGCAAGCTCTAGGGTTCGCTTTTGGGGTTGAGTTTGGGACAGTGGCATCTAGTTTCCGAAAGGAAATTTAGAAGCTCCCATTCACCCCCCCTCTGGTCGCTTTCGGGTAGCTCCTCGGTCCTTCACTAAGCATATAAATCGAGCCTAGACCTAACAGGGATATCAAGATAATAATTGCAGGTGGACAAAGATAAGTAAGTAATGCATCAACGGTATCATTCAACTCCTATAACTTAATGCAATAATCATCATATTGACTCGATTGCATTTATAAAAGAATGGTAGGAGACTTAGAATGCTCCGGGGCTTGTCTGGGAAACAACACTTATGCTAGTGTTAGTTGGCACCACTTCGGGAACACCGCCACTCCAGCAACTTGTGGATCACCAACACCATCATCTCCAGGTGATCACCAAACCATCATCCTATGGTCTGGCTCAATTACGACGTCCTTCGCTTGACGTTCTTCCATCTAGCGAACCTAGATATGAGATGCACAATGCATATGCATGAATGCTCCCGAAGTAATATATTGATCACATAACACAAAATTCATGCAAACAATTAAGATAACTTAGCACATACCAAAGCACACAACAACCAACAGGTTATGCACACTTTTAAATTGATCACTAAGTTCACCTAATCAACTTAAGCCAAGTTAAGCAATCAAACACAAACACTCAGATTTGGACAGCAGGACAACAGTCCACTCTTTTAACTGTAACTCAAGCTACAGATCTCCAAACAAGGTGATATAAGGCTTTCTGGAAAGCTCACTCAATTGTATACAACTTTGTTATTCACCATAAGAGCAAATTCAAAGGTTATATAGCTCAAAAGCAGGTAACAATGCAGCTCTGTCCAGCTGTTAGACAGCAGGACAGACAGAGCTTCAGAGAAGCATAACTCAAAATACAAACATCACATGAGCATGCAATTAGACATTCTAGAAAGCTTACAAGATTATCTAAATATTTCTTATAGTTAGCTCAAGGTGAATCAATCATTAACAAGGTCCAACAACATGATTAGTGCAGCTCTGTCCACACTTGGACAGAACTAGCCACACATCAAGAACAGTAACTTAGGACAACCATAACTAAAGATCTATAATACCTGGGAACTTGCCCATAGACTCTTTAGAAAGATTATTAAGTTGTCTACAAATCATATATAATCATCTCAAGATGATTCATAAGTTAACAAGGTCTAATTAGTATAATTAGGCACCTCTATCCAGACTTGAATAGATTTACGCATCTATACTAAAACAGCTATAACTCAAGTATAGAACTCCAACAAACATGATCTAAGATAATTTAGAAAGCTTATGAAAAGTACTACAACTCTTCTATAAATAGCAACACATGATTCATAGGTTAAATTAGCCCAACAGTTCACTTTATCAGATCTGCCCTGAAAGCCTGCAAATCCTGACAGTGAACTTCTAAAAACTATAACTCCCAAACCATTGGCCTAAAATCATGAAATTTCAGGGCAAGCAAGATATAGGAATTGTCTACAACTTTTGTATAGACCACTTCTACAGCAAACAATATCTACAACCCGAAATAATTACCACAACAGAAACTGTTCTAGCAGCCATTTCAGCAAAAACAAACTCACTTCACAACTTATTGGATTGATATGAGAGCACATACATGAGCTATAAAAACACTTGTGACATTCATGAACATGATCACACAGCACTTATCTCATATCAAAATGCAACAAGTCAAACACATTAACATATACATGTTCATCTATTACTATGTTTCTATAATTATTAGATAATTATTAAACATAGGCATTATTTTTAAGGGATGTTGCAAACATATAATTTGGGTCTCATATTTTTACAAGTGATAGATAACATCAAAATATGGCTACTGTAAAAAGATTACATGTTCAGACCTTATAGATTAATTATTAAAAACATGGCAATTTTAATTTACGAAAATGCACGTGAGAGCAAGATAAATCTACAAAACATATTTTCAGCAATCCCATGGCCATGATAAAATTGTACAAGCTACAGCAATACCATAGAAAGGCAGTGGAACTACCTTTTCTATTTCTACATGCAAACATTTACCACAAATCATTTTAATTCATTTAATGAGCTGAAAGCAAGATAAATTCATAACTAATTCGTACATGCACCAAAATCCTGAAATTTTTATGACAGCACACACATGACTAGAGGAGCCTACCATAAAAATTTCACATCATTTCAAGCAACATAACAGCAGATATTATTTTCTCCCTATTTAAACCTATTTAACACAAACACAAATAAATCATCACAGCAGAAACTTTGCACTAGCACATATCATTCTATAGGTTCACTGGACAGAGATTTTCACAAGGATTCCGAAAAGTCTTCATTTGCAATTTTTCAACATTCCTACTATTTACTATGCATTTTACATGTTCAGCCAAAAACAAGGATTAATAATTTCGGGAAATTAAATAAAGGCACATATGCAGAGTGAACAAATAACTTTTCAGAAATTAATTAAGGACCAAAAAGTAAATCTACGAGTCATGACATATATGCAAAGTGAACACATAAAGAGTTTCAATTTCATTTTCCACCCTCCTTTGTTTTTACGGGAAACATCGGAGACAGAGGGGAAAGCGGCGAGCTCTGCGGGCAGGGGAGGGGATGGCGCTAGGGTTTGGAGGGCTGGCTGGGCTGCTCGGCCGGGGCTGCTGCGAGCTGCCTCTGGCGCTGCTGGCGCCCTGATTGCTGCGGCCTGCTGCCCCTGCAGCGGCGGCCAGGGAAGGCCGCGGCCTGAAGGCCATGCGACTAGAAGGTCGCGGCTTGGGGCGGACGGAAGAAATTAGCCGGTGGAAGAAAGGAGAAAGGAAGGAAAGGAGAGGGAGCGCCAGCTGCTGGTACTTGCTCGAGCCAGGAAGAGGAGCAGGGAGAAGGCCGGCCATGGAGGTAGGAACAGGGAGAGGTGCCATGGATGGAGAAGGGAGCTGCTGCTTTTGCTGTTCAACCATGGAGAGGAAGAACAGGGAGGGGAAACAGAGAGAGAGGGGGAAGAAAGGACCGAGGGGGAGAGGAGAGCCGGTCTCGTCCTTTTTGGTCGGAGGGAGCAGGACGGCGCGGCCTCGGGTGAACAGCTCAGCAAATTTTTCCCCAAAATTTCTTTCCCAAAATGCGAAGTTTCCGGAAACTTTTAGTCAAACTCCAAAATTGCGAACACTACTCAAACGGACTCCGATTTCGATGAAACTAATTTTGTTGTCGTCGTCTCGACGAGTACTCCGACTTTCGTTAAAGGCACTTGGTCAAATTCCCAACAGTTTGCCCGGTAACGATCGTCGACGGCAGCTTCGCGGTGACCGAAATTCCAATTTTGCAGTACTGACTTAACCAATTTCCGGAACCTAAAAACTGCGATGTATTTCATCTTGCGAGGGCGTTTTTACCATTTTCGGCACCGATTCAGGTCTCGGCCATAAAACAAAATTTGTTCCCCTCAAACTGTACTACAACTTTCGTTTAAGGCGCTCTGACATGCGAGCATCCAAAAATACCGTTCAACGCAATCACCTGGTAGGATCCGAATAAGGGTTTCTCGTCGGTCGGAACATTTTCCGGTCGTCTGCTCAACACGGAACTTTCATAACTTTTGACCGTGAGTTCATATACAGTTGATTGGGCATAACTGCAACACTTGATTGAACCCGAATGATTTTCTTCCGTTAATCAGTCAGCACTGTCAAAGTTGCGACTCGTCATTTCATGTGACTTTTTGATTCCAAACTAAACGAAACTTTTTCACCAGTTACTGTAGACAGGAACTGAGGTGGGTCACATGAAAAATCTAGGTTTAGCATTAGTCCTGAATATTGATGTAACACCTCAGGTGTTTACATGAATAAAATATTGTCATGTCATCATAAGCATTTCATAGCATCATGTGCTAGCTCACCTTGAGATGCATTCACTAAAATGAGTTTAATTCCTAGTGTGTGAGCATTTTTGTTTATATGCTTGTGATGCAGTTTGAAAAACCTAATTTAGAATGTCATTATGAAATAACTTGTATTCATTCCCACTTGACTAAAGTCATGTAAAGGCATGGATCCAAGTTCAACAATTTAAAAGAAACCAAAAATCTATTTAGCTGAAATTTGGGAAAAATCATTAAATTCCTATATAAGTTAATTAGCCCTTTCTAGTTAGCTCAAAATCTATGCATAATTTGGGGTTGACCCTAAAAGCTTTTTGGTAGATCTTGAGGAGAGGTACAACTTTGGTATTCAAAGTTTTTAAAGTTTTTGTACAAAATTTCCAGTAAATATGAATTTACTCAAACCCTGGAAATGGTTCCTTTCTGATTTTAAACTTGCATTTCAAAAACTATTTGAAATCTGAGTTTGAGATCTATATCAAAGCTGTAGAGAATTTCAAAATGAACATTTTATACATTGACCCTTTTTCAAGTGTCAATGCAAAATCAAAAGTAATTTTGCTTCTACTGCAAAACCCTAGTTATGTCCCCTTTTCGAATTTTTGATTTGACAAGGATTTGAACTGTTTTGATCAAATTGACCTATTTCCAGTTGAAATCAGCCAAAGGGTGTTAAAGCAAAGTTGTACAACTTTTCAAACTCTACATTTCATATATTACCAAAATTTGAAGTTGTTCAGAAAATTCAAGAGTAATTTTGAATTCAGTTTGGTCCAAATTTGATTTTTAACTTCATTTCAAAATCTAGGCAGAATTTGACTTTGATTCTTAAAGCAAATTTGTAGAGCACAAAATTTGGAGCAACTTTGGTTTTGGGAGTTTTTGCCGTGCAGTTCAAAAATTTGGAGATTTTTGAAAGGGGGTAATTCTGGTACTGTAGCTACAGGAGGGGGGGGGGGGGAACCTGCCAGAGCAGGGCAGGCCGCCGCGTGCGCCGTCGCCGTGGCCTGGCCGTCTCTGCGTAGCTCCACGTGTCCGGCCACGCACCTGGCTGCCTGCTTGCTTCACTCCGCGCGGTGGCAAACTCTGAGAGCTCCTCCATCTCCCAGCGTCCGCGTCTGCCACGTCCTCCTTCTCCTCCTCTGTTTCCCGTCAAGCTCCGACGAGCTCGATCACCGCCGTCGCTGCATACCAGCACCCTCCACCTCCCAAATCGCTCCGCCTAGATCCCTTTCTTCTCCTGAGCCAGCTAACCCGAGCCGTAAAGCTTGCAACCGCCGTCGCCACGGTCTCCTTCCTCGCTGCCGCAGGGAACCGCTGCGAGTATCTTGATCGCGGCCACGGTGAGCTAGAGTTCCTCCGGTCAAATCAATGAGTGCTTTAGCTTCGTGTTGTGTTGTAGCTCATGCTCGGTTCACTTTTGAGGTCTCTACCGCTCTGGTTTGAGCAATCCACGGAGGTTGCCGCCGGTGCAAGCTCTGCCATCGCCGCCGCCGTCGCCAACCTCGGTCCAGTGCTCCTCGAGTCAAGGTAAGGGGCGCACCGTAGTCGCGATGAGTTCCTAGGCGTGGTGCGCTCTCTCGTTTGGTCTCTACCGTGCCGTCTTGGTCTGTCCGCGTGGCTCGCCGTCGGCGCAAGCGCCGCCATGGCCACCACCGTGGGCCGTGTTGCTCGGAGTCGTCTCCAAGTGAGTTTGGGTGCGCATCACGGTTGCAGGAAGTGCCCAAGTGCGATGCCACCCTTGGTTAGGTCTCTACCGAACCCTTATGGCCGGAACGCCGCGTCGCCGTCGTGTCCGCCAGGGCCGAGCCGCCATAGCCGCTAGCAACTCGAAGTCGAGTGGGTGCTCGGTCTAGAGAGGGGTGGAATCGATGCGCGGGGTCAAGAGAGAGAGGTAGGACTCCTCGCCGTCGCCGGAGACCTCGCCGGCGAGGAGGCCGACAACCAGTCAACGCGGTCGAGCAGCCGGTCAAGGCCGGCCGCGCTCTGGCCTGGGCGTGAAGGGGGAAAGGGAGGCTGACACCTGGGGCCCGGTCGTCAGCGACCGTGGGCCGAAACTGGGCCGAGCCCAGTAGGGTCTTGAAAGGTTTTTTCTTTTTTCTGAATTAGGTGAATAGTGTTAGATTTTGTCTTTTTGATATGTTTTTGTAAGAAGCTCTAAAAATTGTGAAAATTTTTGTGTAGCTTTCTCAAGCTGCCTAATATTTAAGAAAAATATGAAAATTGAGTTTGAACAAATTTTGAAAGTGATTTAAATAGGTCCTTTTATTAATAAATGGACTTTGATGATTTTTGTAGGCCTATTTAAAAGTCCAAAAATCATGAAACTATTTTTGCCACTGTTTTTAGTTGAAAGTGTATCATCACAAAAATTTTGGGCTCTGTTGGAGAAAATAAATTTTTATTCTTATTTCTATGCCTTTATTTAAATATTTAAATGTGATAGATTGATTTAATTCTGCAGGTTTATATATTTGTTCAAAAATTATGATATTTGTTTTACCACTGTTATTTTATATAATGTATCATCTCTAAAAGTTTGAACTAATCTGGGCATAGTTTGCTTCACAATCTAATTTCATGCTAATTAAATTACTTTCTTTATGAATAAGTAATGTTGTTTAATATGAAAACCTAAGTCTCTTTATGATAGATTAAAGGTTAAGTTAGGTGAATTATCTTGATCTGCTGCTTGATGCAGACAAGCTTCACTCATTTAATCATGTATGTTGGTATAAGTTGGTTTTGTGGTTTGCAACTGTACCGTGATGGAAAGTTGTACAAAATAAATGCTTATAGCTTAGAAAATTTCCATCTTTACCATAATCATGTCATGAGCATTCCATTAAGCACGCACTCTGTTATCGTGTAGCTTCCGAAGTGATCGAGTGTCCGGACGAGGTTGGTCCGGAAAGTTCAGAGTGTCCAGTTGATCCAGATTATCAGGAGTTCCAGACTCTTCCGGTCAACGAAGGCAAGCCCCGGTTCATTTAACCATTTCGTTGCTTTTGCAAATGCACATACTTTCGATAACCTGATGCATTAGATGTTTAATAAATAAATGCTTTAAACCTGTTGATGCATGATCAACCTTGTTATTGATATATCATACCTTGACACCTGCTTTACACAAATGATAGAAATGTTTAGCCTTGCTTTCTCACGCTTCCAAGAAATGTTTTGATACTTAACGTTTAAAATGATAATGAGAAAGAAGTATGGTTAAAACCAGACGAGCACATGCATCGAACCTTGGGTTGGTGTAGAGTGACCCAGATGGGCCGGATTAGGGTTAATCGTTGTTGGCCTGATAGATTGAGAAATTGTGAAGTACCGATCATATGCTACGGTAAGCCCTGCCTCGGTGGTTCTTAAATGAGAACGGCTAATCGCGCACTGGGAGTGGAGAGATGGCGGGAGTACTAGCTACCCTCGTGGGTTAAAGTCCCGGATTGGAGGTGTACAAGTACTCTCGGGTGGCGCAGACCCGGTCTTGTTTGGAGGATCCGAGATTGGGGATTGATATATGTGTGATCAAGGGTCTACATATATCGTATGGTCGTGGAAAACTCCCAGATCTGGTTGAATCGGTTCGAATCGTCGTGCTCCTCGGTTATGGAGACTCAATCTACTGACCCGCACCGTAGAATAAACATGGAACGGGTTTAAGAAAGAATGATAATGATCTTTCACTAGTGTTCATTTACTATGCTTACCATATACACAAATAATTAAGTAAAATTTGAATCTAGGATTACTTTAGTAAGCTTTTATGCAAATAAAAAGTACTGTTGAGCCTACCCAAACCAGCATACCTGTTCTTCTCTTTTCTTGTCGGGTAAGCCTTGTGGAGTACCTTTGTACTCAGGGTTTGTTAACCCCGGTTGCAGGTGACGTTCACGAGCAGCCTTGCTTTGAGGCCTGTTGCGTGACCGTCATTGAGGAGGACGTGTCCGTAGAGGAGTAATGCAACCCTTAGGCGGGGTTGTTTGTGTGAAATACTGTTTTATTAATGTTGCTTCCACTTCTTAGGGTGCAGTTTGAAACTATGGTTTGTAATAAATGACTTGAGTTTGAACAACAGGTTTGTAAAACTTATGGTGTAATACTTCCGCACTTTTATTTCTGATGTATATTAATTGTGAAATGTTGTAGTACTGCCACGACTCTTGCAATGATCCTGGGAGTGCAAGGAAATGTGAATGAGTCGGGTTACCCGATGACACGTGGTGAGCCTTTTGGGCTATTGGGGCACAATGTATGACTGTCTGAGGTCTGTAGGACAAGGACAGGTACACGTGGGCCCTAATAATTCAGGAGGTTCCGTCACAATTTATAAATTGACAATCATTATTAACTGGCTCCATTGATTATTTCCCGAATAATTCAAACTGAGATTCTGCCTCTGAGATTGATCCTGACACTTCTGTCATCACTGACTAACCTTGAATTTAGTTCTTCATCGTTGCTTGATATACCAAGTCTGTGCTCAACTGACTGCTTAACTGACGGCGAACACCTGGGGTGTTACACCTTGGCTTTTAGAGCATGACTAAACTCTTCTACCTAGATCAACTATTCTGGACAAGGCTCAAAGATTGATTTAGAAGGCTTTATGGGCTGTTCTCCTATACTCTAATATTTTGGCTTTGGTAGGTGGACAAGAAAGAAAGATCATGAACCATGGTAATTTTGGTTTTCAAAATAAAAGCTCCCAAGGTTGTAGCAGAGTACTAATGCAATTTCAATTACTACTTCTATATCTTATCAAACAACAACCTAGGCTGATTTCCCTATCAAAATGAGTATGCTACTACATATGAATAAAAGGTAGAATAACATGTCGTGTAAACACTCAATTCAAAAGAAATTGTTTCAGCATTTTTATTTCCTAGCTGCATTTTTAGTTCAAACCGAGACATCTAGTGATCCAAATTCTACAGAATTTAAAAGACAGGTTTAGGAGTTCACCAGGGGTGTCTCGGCGCAGAGTGGTCGGGCGGCCGCCAGTAATAGATGGCGGCCGCCTTGGGCTTTGGCCCAAGCGGCTCGCAAACAGCGTGGTAGCTACCTTGCTAAGTTTAGGTTACAGCTTTGAACATTCTATCACGTTTTACAGTGGTGTTTAAAGAGGGGATTTCCCCCACACTAGAAGTTATGACACTTTTTATTTTAAAAAATGAACAATCTTGATGAAAGGAAAAATAAGGGTGTCTTTTTATTCTTTATAAAAATTTCCTAAACAAATGTTCTAAATTGAAAAATAAACAAACTAAAATTTAAATCAAGCAAAATTAAACTTAATCTAACTAAAAACCTAACTAGACACCCTAAA
This sequence comes from Coix lacryma-jobi var. lacryma-jobi, assembly GCA_009763385.1. Taxonomy (NCBI): domain Eukaryota; kingdom Viridiplantae; phylum Streptophyta; class Magnoliopsida; order Poales; family Poaceae; genus Coix; species Coix lacryma-jobi. Next base: position 113,396,273 of record CM019830.1, on the reverse strand, counting down.
TCTAATCTAATCTACTGAAGGAGCCTCATAGAGGTCCTCGAAGCCCGCCTCTTTGAAGAGACGCTTGATCTTTGAGGTGCAGCCCTTGCGGAGGATGGTGAACCGATCCTCCATATCCATCCACCACAGGGCTATCTCTGCGACTTGATCCTCTAAGGCGCTCTTCTCCTTGCGCAGCTTCTTCACCTCGGCGGCGAGTTTTTCGAGGGTTAACCTCTCCTCACCACCGTTGTGCTCCATCTCGCCGGGGACTCCTGCCGACGATGGGTTGAGACGACGGCGCACGGATGGCGCGAAGAGCGACCCATTGGAGTCATGAGTGCTCGCCTCGTGCTCACGCAGCCTCTTCTCATAATGCCCATCGGGCATTCTCACGCCATACACCTCCAGTTTAGCCCTTTTTGGATTGGGGCTGTAACTACGGGTGCGGCTATCCGAGCCAAAGCTGACCTAGGATTTCAACCTTGACGGAGTGGGTGTCTCATCGCCCCTGGTTTTGACGGCCGGCAACTTCCTCGGGGTGATCTCCCCCGTGGTCGGCCTGGTGGGTGTCCTCAACTTCTTTCCGGGTGGCGTCACCGGAGGAGGATGAAGACGGAGCGGAGACGAGGCCAGGGGGCGCTTCACCCCTGGCGGCCGCCCAGCAGGGGTGGCGCCCGCCACTGGAGTAGTGGCCGGTGCCTTCCCTGCACCCTCCGGTGGTGTCCCCTCGACATAAGTTCCATCAGGCAAGACCATCGCTAAAGGGGGGACGTCAAGCACCTCCATGTCGTCGTCGATCAAAGACCGGATGATGGCTTTGGTGGAGGACGAGATGGATCCTTGAGGGTTATAGGACACGGATTTCCATGGAGACGACATGGTTTTGGAGGAGGCTTGGCTAGACTTCATGGGTGGATGGAAGAATAAAGGGTTCTTCTTTTAAGAAGGGGAAGAACTAGAGGGATAGGCCTTAGATGAACTAACACGTCCTCATCTCCTCCTTCTTTCACTCTCCCGAGCTCGGGATTAGTTGCCACGTGGAGGGGGCCTCTAAACCACCGCCTAGCATGGCGGGCGCCAGGGTTTGTTGGCGGCCGCCAGTTGAGAGTGGCGGCCGCCACTCCTCCTTCGTCGGGCGTCGAGCAGGAGAAGGTAAGCCTCCTAAAATTCAAAGTCCCGAGGTTGAAACGGCTTGGTTGGGCCTAAAGGGGCCTTTTTCGGGGTTTTGGATGGACTAGGTGCATGAAAAGGATAAACTGGGTCCATCTATTAATTGTCATGGGCTTGAGCTACTTCAAAGTCAACTATATCAATTTCATTTAGCTCATTTTTATCAAAGTCATAGAACATTTTTAATCTTTGTCCATTGACTTTGAAGATTTGCCCATCGTCACTTTCCAATGTGACGGCTCCATGGGATGAGGTTGCAACAACCTTGAAAGGTCCTTCCCATTTGCTTCGGAGTTTACCGTGTCCGAAAAGTCAAACACGGGAGTTAAGGAGTAAAACTTTATCTCCTACTTCAAACTCTTTCTTTTTGATCCGTTTATCGTTCCATCTCTTAGTCCTCTCTTTATAGAGCTTGGCACTATGATAGGCTTTCTCTCGCCATTCTTCTAGTTCGGAAATTTGCATCTTCCTATTTTGGTCAGCTTGGTCAAGGTCCATGTTCCATTTCTTAATGGCCCAATGAGGTTTGAACTCAAACTCAATAGGATGATGACAAGTTTTCCCATAAACTAGTTGGTATGGGGACATTCCAATTGGGGTCTTATAGGCGGTCCGATAGGCCCACAGAGCTTCGAGTAACTTATGTTTTCATCCCTTTCCCATTTCTTCTACCGTCTTTTGCAAGATATTCTTTATTTGTTTATTGAACGTTTTGGCCTGTCCACTTGTCTGGGGGTGGTATGCAGTGGCTACATTATGTTGGACTCCTTGACTAGCTAAAAAATGTCGGAAGCTCTTATCTATGAAATGAGGGCCTCCGTCACTAATGACTAGTCTAGGAACTCCAAAACGAGGAAAGATGTTCTCTTTGAATATTTTCTTCGAATGTTTAGCATCTACCGCTCGACAGGTATGGCTTCTACCCATTTCGAGACATAATCCACAGCCACAAGAATGTACTCGGCGTCATAGGATTTAGGAAAGGGGCCATGAAATCTATACCCCAAACATCGAACAACTCAACTTGGAGATTGTTCACGAGAGGCATAGCATCTCGGGCACTAATGTTACCATGCTTTTGGCAACGAGGACAACGTCTCGCAAAATTCTTTGTGTCCTCGTACATGGATGGCCAATAAAAATCACTTTGCCATATTTTAGCATGTGTCCGAAAAGCTCCAAAGTGTCCTCCATATTCGGCGGAGTGACATCTATCTATGATTTTTGTTGCTTCTTCAATGGGGACACATTTTCTCAAGAGTCCATCTGCACAGACCTTATAGAGATATGGTTCATCCCATAGGTGCGTTTTGCTTTGATATAGCAGTTTCTTTTTATTCTCCCCCGGCGGGACATAGCCGGCGACTATAAAATTCATGATGTTTGCATACCAAGGGTTGGTATGTGACTTTTAAAAGGGTATCATCGAGAAGGAAGTCATTTATTGGGAGATTGTCCGAATTATTGACTTGTAGTATAGACAAGTGATCAGCTACTGAATTCTTGAAGGAGAAGGATCCAGCGGATCAACCTTGGCTTAGCATCTTTCTTAGTGAAGAGATATTTCAGAGCAGAGTGATCGGTATAGACGATCACCTTAGCTCCCACTAAGTAAGATCTAAACTTGTCTATGGCAAAGACTACGACCAAAAGTTCCTTTTCTGTGGTTGCATAGTTTAGCTGGGGGCCAGTCAGGGTCTTACTAGCATAAGAAATAGCATAATGCTTCTTATCTTTAGTTTGACCAAGGACGGCTCCCACAGCATAATCACTAGCATCACACATGATTTCGAACGGCAAATTCCAATCTGGGGGTTGGATGATTGGTGCAGAAGTTAGAGCCTTTTTCAAAACATTGAAAGCTTGTAGACAATCCTCGTCAAATTTGAACGAGGCGTCTTTTGCTAACAGGCTCGTTAAGGGCCTAGCGATTTGTGAGAAATCCTTGATAAACCTTCTATAAAAGCCGGCATGGCCCAAGAAGCTTCGGATTCCTCTCACATTAGTGGGTGGCGGCAATTGTTCAATTACATCGATTTTGGCTTTATCCACTTCTATCCCACGTTCTGAAATTTGATGGCCTAGGACAATTCCTTCCCGCACCATGAAGTGACACTTTTCTCAGTTAAGAACTAGGTCCTTCTCTTCATAGCGTTGGAGGACTTTGTCTAAATTGGCTAGGCAATCGTCAAAGGTTTTCCCATAGACCGAAAAATCGTCCATGAATACCTCCATGATTTGTTCAATCATGTCGGAAAAGATGGACATCCTACATCGTTGGAAAGATGTCGGCGCATTGCAAAGTCCAAAGGACATGCGTCTATAGGCATAAGTTCCATACGGGCATGTGAAAGTGGTCTTACTTTGGTCATCTGGATGGATTGGAATTTGGTGATAACTAGAATATCCATCCAGGAAGCAAAAGAAGGAATGGTTTGCCAATCTCTCTAGCATCTCATCTATAAAAGGAAGTGGGAAATGGTCTTTCTTTGTGGCTTTATTCAGCTTTCTATAGTCTATACACATCCTCCATCCAGTGACAGTGCGTTGAGAGATTAACTCATTTTTCTCATTCTTAACGACTGTCATGCCTCCTTTCTTTGGAACTACTTGCACGGGACTTACCCATTCACTATAAGGAATTGGATAAATAATTCCCGCGTGCAAGAGTTTTAGAACCTCCTTTTTCACGACTTCACGCATAGCGTTATTAAGTCGTCTTTGGGGCTCTCTTGAAGAAGGTATCTCGGGATCGAGAGGGATACGATGGGTGCAGAGATTTGGACTAATTCCCTTCAAATCTTGAAGTGAATAGCCAAAGACAGATCGGTGTTTTTCTAAGACAAGGGTCAACCTACGGACTTCCTCTTCAGATAGCTTACTGCTAATGATTACGGGAGTCTCGGGGTCATTATTTAGAAAAATGTATCTCAGGCCTTCAGGCAGAGGTTTTAGCTCTATGGAAGGTCGAGATGGCTTTTCCGATTCGTCTAAGCGAAACGGTTCGTCTGTCTCGGCTTCTTCTTCGACAAAGAACTCAGAATCTTCTTCAAAATCAGGCTGAGCCAACTTATAAAGGGTAGAGGTTCTATCTTGATCAAGAAGATCTGGTTCTGGTGGTTGTTCGGCAATAGAATTTAATGCACAAATGAAAGGTACTGAGTACTCTTTTCCACCGATTTGAGCATTAAAGTGCTCTTGACATGGTCCTTGCAAGGCAAGTATGGACCAAGGCTGTCCTAAGAAGACGTCAAAAAGGACTACATCGAAAATGTAGAAATCTGAGACCATGTCCGCTCCATCTACTTGGATGGGGACCATCTTTAGGATTCCTTCACTTTCCAAGATGTCACCATTTGGGTCTCTTAAACACCGTTTAGTTGGTTGTCGTTGAAGGTCGGGGAATGTTCTGGATACGTAATTACTAGCAAGAACATTAATTCCCACGACAGGGTCGTAAAAGGCAAATGCCCTTTCTCCCCTAATTTGACAATCTATTATGCTAGGTACTTTATCTATGCGAGGGATGTTTTCTGTTACTTCGGCTTCCATTGTCCATTCATGACTCATGACAGCTGAAAGTTCCAAAAGACGCTCTCGGCTATAGATTCCATCAGAAGACTCAGGAAGTGGTTTGTCGGATGGGAGAGCTTGAACGGAGTAGTTCATAGCATTTCCGTAATCCTCAAACACATCATCCTCTATCTCGCCCAAAAATTCCGGAAGAATTTCTTCCCCAGATGTGGACGGAATAGGCTCCGCTAAGTCCAGCGAGCTAGACTCGGGCTCTTCTTGTTGTTCTACGATCGAAACTTGAGTTTCTACGACTTCTTCCTCAGGGATTTCATCAAAAACTCCAGTATAAGGAGTATTCTCGAGAATTCTATCAAGAACCTGCTTTCCACCTCGTGGAGAAAGATGAAGAAATGCTCCACCTAACGAATGACCAAGGTGAAGGGCGCTCTCTTTCTCTAAACTGACATAAAAATGCTGAAGGAGCACTGGATCGGGTATGGCTAAATCGTGTCCTGAATTGATTAAGTCAATAAAACTGTGACAGAACCGACCAATTTATACCAGATTAAGCACCGAATCCCTGCTTTCACAGTGGTTGCAAGTACTTAAGCTCGTACAAACCTGGTAGTCCAGAAATCTCGAAGGATTTCAAGTCATTCAACTTTAACCAAGATCGTAATAGATTAGCGTACATGTCAACAAATCACATTCGGTTCGCACATAGTTCAAATTACATCGGAGTTCAACAGTTATTAAAAACCATAGCTGAAGTTCAAGAGCGGAAGCAACATAGTTTTGAAACACAAGTTTTTGGTCCACAAAAGCATCAGGAGAGAATAAGAAATGACCATGCCCTTGGCCTACTCATCACCCGCGACGGGGTACAGACAGTTCTCGCAATAGCCGTAGAAGCATTGCCCACCTGCAACAACAAAAGGGATAGAACCCTGAGTACGAGAAGGTACTCAGCTAGACTTACCCGTCATAAACCAGAAATAAGTGACACCAAGGAGTATGCAAAGCTGTATCTGGGGTTGGCCATACTCACCTTTTGCATAAAAGCATTTTATTAAGAAATAATCATAATTAAAGTAAGAGCAGTCACTTTTAAGTAATCAACCTGATTAACTAGATTTGCACCTGATCTAGAACAAGCACTTGACTACTTAATCAAGCAAGAGTGACTATTTCATCAATAGCCTTTCAGATTCAACATCATAACCATCATTAGTTCCATAAGTTACTACGGTAACACATGCCCAGTCAAGTTACTCACTATCCAGGAGCGATGGCGATTATAATCGATTTCTACCAGCTGGGAATAAAGTGTCGCACACTCGCCCGATCACACCCTGCCAGGCGGCCGTCGGCGACCAATTCAGGAGGTTCGAGAACACAACACGCGGGATAGCCATGGGCCCTTCTACACTGGGGGTTATCTCAATGCCAGGTCGCTCAAGCTATTAACTGCCCACGGTCATGCCAGGTCAATCAGGCCCCGCCTGTCCACGAACCATGCCAGGTTGCTCAGAATAGTTGCCCACGGTACATATAAGGCCCTGGGTGTTAGGCGTCAACATCTCCATCACCGGCTCGAAAAACCTTACTCGGCTTCACGGGAGGTACCCGCACCTGCTCTGTTAAGTGATTGACGCGTTCAAAATGACTGAGGTGTGCCTTCGTCGGTTCCTAATCGACACAGACGGGAGACTACTAGCACACAGAACCCATGTCCTGCTGCTCCTATATCCCGCCCGGTCTCAGATTAATTATCACATGGTTATCTCCATGAGAGCACCAGGCTAAACATGATTAGTATCCACCTATATGCGGGGGACAGGGAATCACCCGACTTTTAACGGTCTAAGCAGGGCTAAACATATAATCGAGCCTAGACTAACAGGGATATTAAGATAGTAATTTGCAGGTGGACAAGGATAATTAATCAATGCAGCAACGGTATCACCCAACTCCTATAACCTAATGCAACAAGCACATCAGGTTAACTTTATAACAGAAATTTGCAAACCGTAGGAGTAAGATGCTCCGGGGCTTGCCTCGCTCAAAGTCGGAAGGTCGGTGATCACGGCACTCAGGTAGATCCTCGACGTCTCCTTCCGTGGCCTTCTCGTCCGGTGCCTCCTCCTGGCACTGCTCCTCGGGTGGCGGATGCTGAACCTCCGCTACCGATCCTGTATGATGCATAACACGAATAAATAACACGAATGCACATGAGATGCAACATAGAACAAGACAGATCAGGAGATAAGCACATGTCATCTACTGCGTTCTCTTCAACAACGTAGTCAACATCAACTAGTGACTACTAAAGACCTTAACCAACTAACCATCTAACTAGCTTTCCTAATTACTAATTAGGATTCCTAATCACCACAGCAAGCACTCACTTAACCAAATTACCCTCCTTAATTACTTGCTGAAATAAATCTATTAATCAAGCTTATAAGACCAACCCATCCTAGACAGCTTCAGAAAAATATACAAAAATTACTAGAAGTTAACAACACATAATCTAGTCCTCTGTCCAAATTTCAACCCATTTGGACTTAAGCTCCAACTTCTATGAAAAAGACAAATTCTGCCATGAAAACGTGCTTTGAACTACACACCCTAACAAAAAGTGTCAAACAACAAATTTCTCATTTTTCCACTGAACTTCTTAGCACAAGAGCAGTGTCCATAAATTCTCAGGTTCATTTTCCTCATATTTTAATTACTACAAAATAAACAAGGAAACAAACTGGGCATATTATTCATCAAAACAAACCTAACAAAACAAGAATCACATTATTCTGAGCAATACACAGTTTATAAAGCATTTAACAAGATTTCAGCCTAAACATGAATTAAATATAACTACACAGAAATTTATCACAAACTGGGCATATTATATTTTTCATGCATAGAACTCATCACAACAAACCTAACAAAACTTATTTTACCTTTTTAGCATTTACAGATTGCCAGATATGAATTAAACAAGCAATTCAAATATTTCTGAAAACTATTTAAACAAAAGCCTGAAAAACTCCCTAACCTAAACTGCTATGCGCACCCGAACTATTGCACCCAGACCTCTGACAACCGGGACCCGAGTCACTGACACGCGGGACCTCAGGTCAAACCGGTCCCACCTGTCATCCCCTCCAGAGCAGGGGAGAGGTTGACCGCGGCGGAGCTCGTCGGCGGCGACCTCCCTGGCGAAACCAACCTCACCGGTGGACTCCCCTTCTCCTTCCGCACCCGATGGTGCCCCTATTTGGCCCAGCGCACGCGCGGATCAAGCTTGCCGTTGACGATGGCGGACACGGCGGCGCGAACCTAGCTACGCCGGCCGGCTCTGGCCACGACGAGCCCAACTAACCCCCGAGATCCACTCTGGCGACCTTCACAACCCTAACCCGAGGCTCAGAAGCCAGGGTTCTCATTCCGAGCACCCGCGACCACGGCCATGCCAACTCCGGCGACCATGGCGAGCGGCGAACGGCGGCGTACTGGCATGACCTAACCCTAATCGGCCAAACTAACTCCACCACTGACTCCGACGCGTCAAGGCAACTCGCGAACACCCGCTAGGGCGAACAAACAAGCTCGAAAGAAGGGTTGGCCACGACGGACCGAGCCTGCCGGCCATGGCGGACACGGCGGACGACGGTGTACCGCGGGCACCAAACCCTAACCGACTAAACCATCACCCCCTATCTCATCCTCGAGCTTCACTGACCCCTAAACGCGAGCTAAGGCAGACGGATTTGCATGGAGGGAGGGCCGACCATGGCGGACCGAGCTCGGCGGTCATGGCGGGAACTCACCCCGTGACGTACCTAGGCGGTTTCGGCGAACGCTGGCTAGCGCAAGCGATGCGGGAGGTGACGGCGAGGCTGGCTGGGTGGTTGGATGGACGGTGCGGTGGCGGGACGGCGGCGAACGACGGCGGCGCTCGCGGCTTTTCCCCTTTTCCGCTCGGACGCCGGCGAGAGAGAGCGAGAGCGAGAGAGACAGAATGGAGGGAGTGCAGCTTCGAGCAGGGGCGAGGGCGGCCTTGTGCTCGCCATGCCACGCGCGGACGCTGCGTCCCCGGCCTGCTCGCGCCACGCGGCGTGCGGGTTCTGCGCGCGGTCGGCCATGACCACGGCCGATTCAAACTGAATCGCCGGGTTCAGGCGCTGATGGCCGACTGACGGCCAGATTTTGGTCACGATTATCTCCTAAACCACTCGATGAAACGCTAAACTACTTGCTCCATTGCTTAGAGCTACATGCCAGCTACAACTTTGATTACAAGATCAGTCTTTGGTTCGGCCTAGATTGCTCTCGGAAAAGCTCCAAAGTTGACTAGGCCAAACTGTTTTGGTCAGTTAGGACTTAGAAAAATTTCCAAGTCTAATCTCCCCATTTCTGCCTTGTGGGTCCTAAAACACCTTGTTAAACCCATTTTCATGAGTTGGGCCTTAAACAACCTTTGTTCTACTCTAAATTCTACACACTTTTAGTTAAGGGCCCACAGCCATACAAAGCTTCTATCAAGAAGGTCTTAGTTAGTCAAACAAAAGGACTCCTATGGCTCTATTAAGGCAACTAGGGTTAGAGACTTGGTTAGCCAAAATGACCAACACAAACCTAGCTTCATTTTGACTCCTCATCAAGGTTCAACTACTTAGGAGACTTATACACTCCTAAAACAAGTCAAACAAGCATCACCTTGATCTTAGCATACATGACAACACATAAAATGACACTTAACCAAAAAGGAATGCAACATGGGATGATGATGCTTTATGCTTATGAGATGTCAAGTTATGCATTTAGGATTGCTTAACACCTAGGGTGTTACAGCCCTCCCCTCCTTAAAAGAATCTCGTCCCGAGATTTGAGTTACTAACCAGTCTTTATAAAACTGTGGATACACTTCTTTCAGGTAGTCTTCTGTTTCCCAAGTGGTATCTCGGTCGTCTTGTTCACTCCAGGATATCTTATATTGCTTCACTATTCTTCCGCGAGTTATTCTTTCTTTTTCATCAAGTACCCGACAAGGCTTCACTGAGTAGGTGAGATCGGATTGCATCTTGATATTGGCTGGTTGCACCTCTTCTTCTGGAACTCAAAGACATTTCTTCAATTATGACACATGGAATATAGGGAATATAGCTTTCAAGTGTTCGGGTAGCTGCAGCTGATAAGCTACTTCTCCTCTCCTTTCCACAATCCTGTATGGTCCCACAAATCTTGGCGCTAGCTTCCTTTTCACGCCAAAGCGTCTAACACCTTTCATGGGCGATACCTTTAGATACACATAGTCGCCTACATTGAATTCAAGCGGTTTCCTTCTCTTGTCGGCATAGCTCTTCTGTCGGGACTGTGCAGCTGCCATGTGTTGCTGGATTATTCTAACTTGTTCTTCTGCTTCGTTAACAAAATCAATTCCATAGTAATGACGCTCTCCCGGTTCAACCCAATTCACCAGTGTCCTACATCTCCTGCCATACAGAGCTTCGAAAGGTGCCATCTGAATGCTTTCTTGATAACTATTGTTGTAAGCAAATTCTACTAAAGGCAACCATTTCTCCCAAGATCCCTTTGCTGAAATTACACAGGCTCTCAACATATCCTCTAATACCTGATTTACTCTTTCAGTTTGTCCCGATGTTTGAGGGTGATAGGCAGAGCTACGGATTAGCTTAGTGCCTAACTCCTTTTGCAGTTTCTCCCAGAATGGTGCAGTAAACTGCGTTCCACGATCTGAAACTGTCACCTTAGGTATACCATGTAATCGGACAATTTGATTGAAATAAATCTCTGCATAGTCCGATGCTCGATAACAGGTTTTAACTGGTATGAAATGAGCGGTCTTGGTGAGACGATCAACTATTACCCAAATCGAGTCATTTCCTTTCTGGGTGGTTGGCAAACCATTGATGAAATCCATACTCACTTCTTCCCATTTCCACTCGGGGTACTGGTAACGGTTGAAGTGTTCCGGCTGGCTTTAGGTGAATAGCTTTCACTCGGCAACATGTGTCGCATCTGGCTACATATGCGGCAATCTCCTTCTTCATTTTGGTCCACCAAAATCTTGGATGCAAATCCTGATAAATTTTAGTGCTTCCAGGATGAATAGACAACTTGGATAGATGAGCTTCATCCATGATCCGATTTTTGAGTTCCGTATTCTTGGGTACCACTAAGCGATTGTCAAACCATAACACTCCCTTGTCATCAATCCAAAAATGTTTCACCGGCTTGGTTGCGGTTTTTAGACTTTCCTTGATATGATAAATCCCCTTATCTATTTTCTGCCCTTCAAGAATCTGATCAACTAGAGTGCTTTGCAGCTTGATATGGTGTAGAACTACAGGGTGTACGAGACTAAACTCGTCTTTTGGTCGTAACCTTAAATTGTTGCAATGTGATTTCCGGCACAAAGCATCGGCAACTACATTTGCCTTCCCTGGATGATAATGTATGTGCAGATTGTAATCCTTGATTAGTTCAAGCCATCTTCTCTGCCTCATATTCAATTCAGGTTGGGTGAAGATATACTTGAGACTCTTATGATCGGTGTACATGTTGTAGACATTCCCAAGCAAGTAATGCCTCCAGATTTTTAGAGCGTGCACCACAGCGGCTAACTCCAAATCATGGATAGTTTATCTCATGTTTTCTCAATTGACGTGAAGCATAAGCAATCACTCTGCCTTCTTGCATAAGAACACAACCTAAACCAACTTTCGATGCATCACAAAAGACATCAAACGGCTTCTCGATATCTGGTTGAGCTAAGACAGGAGCGGTGGTCAACAGTTTCCGCAAGGTACAGAAAGCTATTTCACACTCCTCTGTCCATTCAAACTTCTGGTCTTTCTGTAACAAGCTTGTCATTGGTTTTGCAATCTTAGAAAAGTCAGGAATGAATCGGCGATAATATCCTGCTAAGCCAAGAAAACTCTGAATTTCACCAACTAAGGTAGGAGCTTTCCAATCCATCACTTCTTGTACTTTACTAGGGTCTACAGAAATTCCTTCTTCTGATAAGATATGACCAAGAAAATGCACTTTCTTCAACCAAAACTCACATTTGCTAAACTTAGCATAAAGCTTATGCTCTCGGAGCCTAGTCAAAACAATCCTCAAATGTTCTGCGTGATCATCTGGGTTCTCAGAATACACCAGAATGTCATCAATGAACACCACTACAAACTTATCCAATTCTGGCATGAATACCGAGTTCATCAGACTCATGAAGTAAGCTGGAGCATTTATCAATCCAAAAGAATCCAAAAGACATGACCAAATACTCATACAACCCATATCTGGTTGAAAAAGCAGTCTTTGGAATATCTTGTGGCCGAATTCTGATCTAGTGGTAACCTGATCTCAAATCAATCTTGGAAAACACCTTGGCTCTGGATAACTGGTCAAACAGAATATCTATCCGTGGCAACGGATACTTGTTCTTAACGGTCACGACATTGAGTGGCCGATAATCCACACACATCCGTAGATACTTGTCCTTCTTTTTGACAAACAACCCTGGACATCCCCATTCCGATACACTAGGTTGAATAAATCCCTTATCCAAAAGTTCCTTAATCTGTGTTTTGAGTTCAGCTAACTCATTGGGCGGCATATGATAGGGTCTTCTAGAGATCGGTGCAGTTCCAGGTAACAACTCAATAGCAAACTCCACTGCCCGCTTGGGCGGTAATCCCGGCAACTCATCTCGAAAGACATCTGGGAAATCCCGAACAACTGGGATATTTGACAGGTCTTCTATAGATAAGGTGCAAGATGGATCGACGAAATCAGCACCTCAAGGAAGAGAGATGCGTAGCTTTGTGTTCATCCTCCCATTGGATAAGGTAAGGGTCCTAATTGCAGTGTTTAACACCGCATTCCACATACTCATCCAACTCATACCTAGGACTACATCCATACTGAGTCCCGGCAAAACTACTAGATTAGCTCCAAATTTATACCCTCCGATGTCGATGGTTGCATTACAAACCATCTGCCTAGATAACACGCTACTCCCCACGGAGCTTACGCGAAACCCATAATCCATTTCAGACACCTCTTGATTATGCTTTTGTGCAAATGCTTTGCTCATGAACGAATGCGATGATCTAGTATCAAACAAAACAACTGCAGGATGATGGTTAACAAGACACATACCGACAGTCACAGGCTCTCCAACACGAGCTTCTTCGGCAGTCATATTGTGCAGACGCGCGGGGTAATTATCCTGTTGCTTCTTCGGGTGGGGGCAATATCTTGCGAAGTGCCCCTCTTGATTGCAGTTGAAACAGGGTCCCCGAACTAAAGGTTTCCCTCCTGAGGAACTGCCTTGACCTCCACGAGCTTGAGCAGCAGCTATCTTATATGGCTTCTGGTTGCGCTGAGCTTGTGGCTGATTCTTCTTTTGCGGCGGCCTGAAACGTGCCCCCGACGCTGGTGGTCGATACTGGTTACGTTGAGCTGGTGGTCCTCTAGGTTGAGACGGTCCTGAATCAAAGGTTCTCTTCCAGGCCTTACTTGCAGCATGCTTGTTGTTGTGATTCTCATGAATCAGGCAATCACTAATGAAGTCATTGAAGACGGTACGAGAAGACGTACCCACTGACTTTCCCATTTTTGTGTTCAAGCCTCTCTTGAAACTAGCAATCTTCTTGGCATCTGTGTCTACGAAGTCTAGAACATATCGAGACAGCAAATTGAACAAGTGATGGTACTCTGTGACAGACCGAGTTCCTTGCGTCAAACTCATGAATTCTGCCACTTTCATCTGGGTCAAGCCTGGCGGAATGTAATGCCCTCGGACAGCTTCAGTGAACACTCTCCAGGTAACAAGAACATTGGCAGGATAGGTGGTGCGGTGATGGCCCCACCAAATCCCGGCTGGCCCTTGCAGCTGATGCGCGGCATACTTTGCTTTAAGTTCCTCAGTGAGCCTGAGCAAACGAAACTTCTGTTCCACAGTGTGTAACCATTCTTCTGCTTCCAATGGTTCAGTAGCTTCCTTGAAAATGGGTGGTTTAGTGTCCAAGAAATCATTGAAAGAACTATATTGGTTTGGCTCAGGGCGTTGGTGGCCGTGCGCCAAATTCTCTCACAGCAAAGCTTCGATGTTGCGTTGACTCCCAAGAAATTGAGCAAAAAGCTGCTCAGCCATAGGTGGTGGAGGAGGTGGTGGATTGTGGTTGTCTCTGGGGTCCTCGTTTCCACCACTACCGCCAGCTCCACTACGGGTTGTCGTCATCTGCATATATGATGGCAAGTGATCATTAGGCGAAGTTGCAATTATTGTAGAGAACAATAAATCACACCCGCTGAAATTATTCAGAAAAATGAATTGACCAAACAATCACAGAGGTATAATAAATTTCAATCCACATCGCATCATCACATAATAAGATTCCTCAATACATATCATGCAAAAGCCAACATAAACATCCATAGTTTTACCCATACATATGGGATTTTCCAAAGTCTCACACCACAAACACATAAGTCTACTACTCATGCTTACATCCAGCCCATAACAAGCAAAAGATCGGGCTATCATCATACACAAAAGATCACTAAGCTCTAAGCCTACGATCTGATCTACTCTCTAGGGACGTCGCCATCATCATCATCATCACTAGACACATTTGAAGAACCACTAGTAGAACTACGCGGGTCCGGATCCTCCTAAGGAAAGATGGGGTTCCTCTCATTCTCCCTACGGTGAATCTCCTCATGCAAACGGTCATTGTAGTCCTGCAGGTGGTGAAGTTGCAGCTCTAGGTCTCCCACTCGTATCCTCAACAGCTTGTTCTCCTCTGAAGCCCGCATGCCCTCAAGGCAAACACCTCGAAGTGACTCCTCGGTCTCCCTCATAATCAAGGCTAAGAAGGTAGCTGACTCCTGCTGAATGGCGAGCTGATGAGCAGTCTCCTGCCCTCTCTGACGTGCCTGGTCTCTCTCCACTGTCATACGTGCCAACTCTGAGGTGAGACGATCCACCTCGGCAGTATGCTCCTGCTGCCTCCGGTGCTGCGCAACCATCTTCTCACTAAGAACATGATGCAACTGATCATAGCTGTGGGACAGGCACCCGTAAGTGGCCATGAGTGCGGCCATGGCACTCCCAGCTGGTCCAGCACAATGCTCCCTCTCGAGCGAACTAGCCTCCAGAACAGCGTCTCCTGGCTGACGCCACACGGACTGATATGGATCGGTTGTCAGGAAGATACTGGCTGTAGCCTGGGCAACCACCTCCGGATGGTCCTCCATGATGTCCCGAAGAACAGTATAAGCAACTCTGTTAGCTGCATCCCAGGGGGTCCTCCCTTGCAAAGCAAACACTCGGCGGCACCACATGTGATCCTGCTCATCACGGCTAGGCACATCCACCTCCACCGTGTATATGTGACGATCCTCTGAAATCTGCACGCGGTGCCAATCGTACTGTGGCTCCTGGCCCTCCTGATATCCTACCAGGTGCAAAACTCTCTAAAGGATAGTGGGCATGCCGAACTCCTCTAAGAAGTCCTCTGACCCCTCATCGGTCCATGGCCCCAGCATATAATTAGGCCTTTTGCCTCCCGTCGACTTACGAGCGGTGTGCTTGGTACGTGCCATCTGTGAGAAGTTTATCCGTACATATTTTTCATTAGTTCGAGAACAACTTTTATTAAGAAAACGGGACGAATAATCATAAGGAAGGAAGTAAGATTAATGCAAGATTATATGATCATGATGCATGCACATTACAAACGTCCTCACTATCTAACAATCTAACGGCTAGACGGTGGCATACACGCTCACTCATAGCGTTAACTAGACGTACTACACGTTCGCAGTTAGTGTACCTGCAGAAACATCATTTCAGCCCTGCCCACAGTATGAATATCATGCATTGCTGAAATTAAATCTAATACTAACTTAGGTGTACACCCGGTATACACGCAAGCAGTATATGCACCCTTTAGAATAATATTGCTCCCACAATTAAGTACCTTTACATATACCTGTGTGTAACAAGTATACATTCCGATACCAAACTAGCACACCCCTAGATCGGCGGTTGTCCGACCATGCTCTCACTTGCTTTACACTACCCATTCCTCAAATCTACCCGCAATTAAATACCTTCGCTTGTACTCGTGTGCATACGGGTACAGGCTCCAGTACCAAACTAGCTCTCCCCTAGACCAACGTTTGTTTGGTCATGCACTCACAGCTCCCTGATTACCTTGGCATAGAGGCAAATTGATCCATTCATTACTATTCCGAGGAATAGCACCCATACAATTCCACACTGCCGTATGGACAACAGTATAACGGAAATAAAAATATGATGCATGACCCTTCCAAGTCAGTACTTTAATAGCCACCTAAACTCCTACTGGGCATAAGGACTTGATCAATGGCACACCTTAATCTTTATCAATAGGGTTTTTCAAATCCTATTATAGCTATAAGTTTTGGCAAATAGAAATTCTGATTTGAAAATACGGTTTTTCAAATAGATTTATGAACAGTAACGCTAACCACGCTCCGATGCCAGCTGTGACAGAACCGACCAATTTATACCAGATTAAGCACCGAATTCCTGCTTTCACAGTGGTTGCAAGTACTTAAGCTCGTACAAACCCGGTAGTCCGGAAATCTCGAAGGATTTCAAGTCATTCAACTTTAACCAAGATCGTAATAGATTAGCGTACATGTCCACAAATCACATTCGGTTCGCACATAGTTCAAATTACATCGGAGTTCAATAGTTATTACAAACCATAGCTGAAGTTCAAGAGCAGAAGCAACATAGTTTTGAAACACAAGTTTTTGGTTCACAATACGGTGCCACTGCCTGATCAGTCCACAAAAGCATCAGGAGAGAATAAGAAATGACCATGCCCTTGGCCTACTCATCACCCGCGACGGGGTACAGACAGTTCTTGCAATAGCCGTAGAAGCATTGCCCATCTGCAACAACAAAAGGGATAGAACCGTGAGTACGAGAAGGTACTCAGCTAGACTTACCGGTCATAAACTAGAAATAAGTGACACCAAGGAGTATGCAAAGCTGTATCTGGGGTTGGCCATACTCACCTTTTGCGTAAAAGCATTTTATTAAGAAATAATCATCATTAAAGTAAGAGCAGTCACTTTTAAGTAATCAACCTGATTAACTAGATTTGCACCTGATCAAGAACAAGCACTTGACTACGTAATCAAGCAAGAGTGACTATTTCATCAATAGCCTTTCAGATTCAACATCATAACCATCATTAGTTCCATAAGTTACTACGGTAACACATGCCCAGTCAAGTTACTCACTATCCAGGAGAGATGGCGATTATAATCGATTTCTACCAGCTGGGAATAAAGTGTCGCACACTCGCCCGATCACACCCAGCCAAGCGGCCGTCGGCGACCAATTCAGGAGGTTCGAGAACACAACACGCGGGACGGCCATGGGCCCTTCTACACCGGGGGTTATCTCAATGCCAG
The DNA here is from genome assembly GCA_009763385.1 of Coix lacryma-jobi var. lacryma-jobi. Classification (NCBI taxonomy): domain Eukaryota; kingdom Viridiplantae; phylum Streptophyta; class Magnoliopsida; order Poales; family Poaceae; genus Coix; species Coix lacryma-jobi. Next base: position 113,379,089 of record CM019830.1, on the reverse strand, counting down.
GTCGCTCAAGCTATTAACTGCCCACGGTCATGCCAGGTCAATCAGGCTCCGCCTGTCCACGGACCATGCCAGGTTGCTCAGAATAGTTGCCCACGGTACATATAAGGCCCTGGGTGTTAGGCGTCAACATCTCCATCACCGGCTCGAAAAACCTTACTCGGCTTCACGGGAGGTACCCGCACCTGCTCCGTTAAGTGATTGACGCGTTCAAAATGACTGAGGTGTGCCTTCGTCGGTTCCTAATCGACACAGACGGGAGACTACTAGCACACAGAACCCATGTCTTGCTGCTCCTACATCCCGCCCGGTCTCAGATTAATTATCACATGGTTATCTCCATGATAGCACCAGGCTAAACATGATTAGTATCCACCTATATGCGGGGGACAGGAAATCACCCGACTTTTACCGGTCTAAGCAGGGCTAAGCATATAATCGAGCCTAGACTAACATGGATATTAAGATAGTAATTGCAGGTGGACAAGGATAATTAATCAATGCAGCAATAGTATCACCCAACTCCTATAACATAATGCAACAAGCATATCAGGTTAACTTTATAACAGAAATTTGCAAACCGTAGGAGTAAGATGCTCCGGGGCTTGCCTCGCTCAAAGTCGGAAGGTCGGTGATCACGACACTCTGGTAGATCCTCGACGTCTCCTTCCGTGGCCTTCTCGTCTAGTGCCTCCTCCTGGCACTGCTCCTCGGGTGGCGGATCCTGAACCTCCGCTACCGATCCTGTATGATGCATAACACGAATAAATAACACGAATGCACATGAGATGCAACATAGAGCAAGACAGATAAGGAGATAAGCACATGTCATCTACTGCGTTCTCTTCAATAAGGTAGTCAACATCAACTAGTGACTACTAAAGACCTTAACCAACTAACCATCTAACTAGCTTTCCTATTTACTGATTAGGATTCCTAATCACCACAGCAAGCACTCACTTAACCAAATTACCCTCCTTAATTACTTGCTGAAATAAATCTATTAATCAAACTTATAACAGCAAACCATCCTAGACAGGTTCAGAAAAATCTACAAAAATTACTGGAAGTTAACAACATATAATCTAGTCCTCTGTCCAAATTTCAACCCATTTAGACTTAAGCTCCAACTTCTATGTGAAGGACCGAGAAGCAACCAGAAAGCGACCAGAGGGGGGGGGGGTGAATGGGAGCTTCAAAATTTCCTTTCTGAAACTAGTAACCACTGTCCCGAGAATCACCCCAAAAGACAAACCCTAGAGCTTGCTAATGTCCATGACCCTAGATGTAGGGTGGATGCTTCCAAGAAGCACAAAGGGACACTACACAACTCTAGAAAGCCAACGCAAAAGACGGAAACCAAATCCGACAACGAGTGACCAAGCTGCGGACAAAACTGCACGAAACTGCACTGACCGGACTCACCCTGCGTCCGGTCAACACCAACCGGACGCGTCCGGTCGATCGAAAACAGTTTTCGGACCTTACTGTTTCTGACCGGACTCACAAGCGAGGAGCGTCCGGTCGAGAGCAGTGCGTCCGGTCACTAGAGCCAAGACAGGTGAACAGTAGATCCTGAGCGTCCGGTCAATCCAACAACCCAGCATCCGGTCACGAGCGTCCGGTCAATACTCAGAAAATTCCGCGACACATTCAACCACCGGACGCGTCCGGTCAGCCCGACCTAGCGTCCGGTCACCTCGTGACTTCGCTGTTCACTCACCGATTCGACTCAATCTTACCCAAAACAAATCCTCTAGGGATCAAACTTGGTGAGAGGAGTCACAAGGAGGATAGTGAGCTATCTCTAAGAGATCATGGCTCGAACCTATCTCCAAATCGATGAATCGAAGAATTTCGGGGGAGGGGAGAAAAACTTGACCCGAAACAAGAATCGATCGATCTCTTAGACCGTGAGGTTAGAGGTGAATTTTTTCGGTCGAAAGAAGTGCCTCACGATCTAGAACAACTTGGTTCAAACGGTTTTGCAAAAGATGAACCGAGCAAAGAGATCAAGCGACGGGAAAATCGTGGAGAAAAAGGATTCCGCGAAGAACACGAACGAAACACGAATCACAACCACGAATTGCAACCGTGTGGCTACCACACGCTACAACAGTGAGGCTACGACCTCACTTCCTCAGAATTAACAGTACACAGAGGCATGTCTCTCTGCGGATCTCAGCTAGCTACAGCAGGGGATGGGAGAGCAGGAAACCCTAGAAGAAAAGAGCAAATGACTGAGATACATGGGAGGAGGGTGTCTCCCGACTACTTATCCTACTACTAGCCTAAGTCTATTTCCTACTCTACCCCTCTCTATTCTAATTACAGAGCGAACCAGCTAAACCCTAGGGTTATTCTGGACCAACTCGGTGGTAGGTGTATCCGACGGCCACGCCCGCACAATTCGAAGCGTTGCCTCGACGCAACCTCCGGATCGCCGCCACGTCCCGCCCTCGCTCTGCACCCCCGGTTTTTTGGCCCAAACCGGGAAACCAGCCCACCAGCATCTGAGTTTTGAGGCCAAACTCAGCAAACCCTCAGCGCCCAGGTTTTGAGGCCCAAACCTGGAAACCGTCCTCAGTCCGAGTTTTGTGGCCAAACTCGGAAACCCTCAGCCCGAGTTTTGTGGCCAAACTCGGAAACCGTCCACGCCCAGGTTTTGAGGCCCAAACCTGGAAACTGTCCTCAGTCCGAGTTTTGTGGCCAAACTCGGAAACCCTCAGCCCGAGTTTTGTGGCCAAACTGGGAAACCGTCCACGCCCAGGTTTTGAGGCCCAAACCTAGAAACCGTCCATCCAATGGTTTTTCCTGGCTCTACCACCAAACCGACGTCATACATGGGATGCACCTCCCGTGCATCCCGTCCACCGACACGTGTCCCCGAGTCAACTACTCAGGCAACACATGACCGCATTTCTTCACTTGTCGTCGTCACAGGCTGCCAGCCACCACAGCTGATCCTCGGGCCTCTAGTCCCTCACTCGAAGCCTCACGTCCGCCCTTCACCGCTCGGTACCTCGGCATGGCACGTCCGCCGCACGGCACACCCATCCTTCGCCGCACCCGGTCCGTCAGCACGACACGTCTCAACTTGACCTTCACCTCGCCGTCGATCACTGTATCCGGGCTCGACACCTACACAACACAAGCCAAAGAACATGCGCATCATCCCAGTTGACAATTACTCAACACTCAGAGACCCGGCATACACCCATGTATCCGCAATCTCCCCCTTGATGAGTGCATTGTCAACTACTCACACAAATCATAATAAAAAGAAGAATAAGGAAGGAGGAAGAAGAAGGAGAAAACTCAACCAAATGACCCAAAAACATAGCAAAGCCGAAGAAGGTCAAGTGGGAAGAGCGAAAGAACTTGGTCCCCAAAGACATGGGCAACGGCTTGACGCAACCAAGCAAAGCAAAGCTAGCCCTCAATAAGAGGTAGAACGGGCTCAACACCGCTAGCAGATACCAATTGGAAATTCCAGAGAAAAGAGCTCAAACCAATTGAAGCCGAATGAAAATCGAACCAAAATGCTAGTCCCTCAAGATAGAGGCACAGAGGCTCAACACAACTAGCAAAGAAAGCTCGAAACCAATGCCTTTCGGACAAGCACGCTCCGAACCAATTGGAATGACTCCAAACTAAAAGAGAACCAATCGAAGACAAAATGCCCTGAAAATGTTTGCTAGTTCCTCAAGACAGAGGCCAAGGCTCAACACAACTAGTAAACTCCCCCTTGACAAGTGCAAGCAGCTAGGAAGATCCCCCTTTGGTCCAACATGAGAAGAGCACAAAGAATTGAAAATTCTCCCCCTTGATGAAAACTCCCCTTTAGTTGAACATCCAGGAGACATATGATTTGCAATTTCTCCCCCTTAGTTGAAAATGCACTAATCAAGAAAAGGCATCAAGGCAAGAAACTCCTTCTTCCAACATGCATATGAAGTCAGAAATGCAAGTTAGCAGCTTCAGGCATATAATCAAAAGAGTGCAAGAATGCTCTAAACAGTATAACTCCAATGACTCAACTAAGCACTCAAATAGCGAAGGCTCAAACTGATCACACATACGAAATATGAACATATGAGCATGTGAGCAGTCTGTAGCCAAAAAGATTGTCACCATCAAAATAGCACTACACATGTATAGACAGGAATCCAAACAAGTGCTAAACATGTATACAAGGTGAACTACCCCTAGCAAAGTTCAATCATCATGCATAGGAAAGAAGCATATACTTGTGATTTCATTTTTATATCGGAGTTGCAGCGGTGAAATTACACAAGTTTAATTTCAGCATGTGATTGCGAGAGGTTGAAAGCTTGTCTTTGCCTAACTTTTCAACCGTGCGAAGCCTATGCCGAAGCAATCAGAAGCTCAAAGCTACGGTTTCGGTCATACACTACACGGCTCAAGTTTAGCTCAAGGTGCAATGAGAAACCGTCTCGATACCGTGATGTGTTGACAAGCCATCCCATCTCGATCTTTTCAATTCACTAAAACTTGGTTCAAATTTTAAACATGATATGAACAGACCAAGCAAGTGAATGACTCATAACTAGAGACATAGCAACCTAGCATATATGAAAAGCATGAATGAACTCAACACATCCTACACATGCTAGTTGCATATCTCAATGGTGAACATTTTCAGATTTCATATACATTAAGTAAATTCACCATTCCAAAATAGCTCAGCTCATAACATGTACTAGTGATCAGGAAGAGCATAAGCTACAAGCATCCATATAAGCATCGGAGCATACTAAATAGAGCATAGTGACATTCTAGTGATTATAAACATGAAGCTCAGAATATAAATGCGTATGCTGAAATGCAAAAGAAAAGAAAAACAAAAGAGTCAGTCAAATATACAAGATCCAAAATGTTTCCCCCATCTAAAAGCGGAAACACACACCAAGCTCACCCCTCAACCGATTAAAGGTTGATTCGTCTAAAGGCTTGGTGAAAATAACAGCCAGTTGATGATGAGTATCGACATGGCGAAGGTCGATATCACCCTTCTCCTGGTGGTCTCGTAGAAAATGAAAGCGCACATCAATGTGTTTGGTCTTCGAGTGAAGCACGGGGTTCTTAGCAACGCTAATGGCACTCGTGCTGTCACAAAGCAAAGGCACGCGAGAAAAGCTCAGACCAAAATCACGCAAAGTGGCCATCATCCAAAGCAACTGGGAACAGCAGCTAGCCGTAGCAACATATTCAGCCTCTGTAGTGGACTGAGCGACACTAGACTGCTTGCGAGAAGACCACGAAACAAGAGAAGAACAAATAAATTGGCAAGTCCCAGAAGTGGACTTGCGCTCAATACGGCAACCAGCAAAATCGGCATCCGAATAACCGCAAAGGGAGAGGGTGGAGGAAGCAGAATACCAAATCCCGAACTCAGGCGTGAAACGAAGGTACCTGAAAATCCGCTTCACCGCCTGACGGTGAGAGGTGCGCGGCGACGCCTGAAAGCGCGCACACAGACACACCGCGAACTGGATGTCCGGGCGTGTCGCCGTCAGGTAGAGGAGCGACCCGATCATGCTGCGGTACTCCTTCTGGTCCACTGCTTCTCCATCCACATCCGCATCCAGGGCAGTCATCGTCGACATGGGTGTTGGAAGAGGCTTGGCCTCACCCATATCGAACCGCTTCAACAAGTCCTTGGTGTACTTGCCCTGGTGCACAAACGTCCCCTCTCGGGATTGCTTAATTTGCAACCCGAGAAAGAATGTCAGCTCGCCCATCATGCTCATCTCGAACTCCCTGCTCATAGTATCTGCAAACTTGGCAACCAAAGCGTGAGAAGAACCACCGAAAATGATATCATCCACGTAAATTTGGACCAAGAGAGTGTCTTTGCCTTGCTTGAGGAGAAAGAGTGTTTTATCTACACATCCCATTTTAAAACCCTTAGCAAGCAAAAAGGTTTTCAACCTATCATACCAGGCTCTAGGGGCTTGTTTCAAACCATATAAAGCTTTGTGAAGTTTAAAAACATGGTTTGGAGACTTGGGATTTTCAAAACCGGGGGGTTGCTCAACATACACTTCCTCTTCTATGTAGCCGTTTAAGAAGGCACTCTTGACATCCATTTGAAAGAGTTTAAAACCTTTGGATGCAGCAAAAGCCAAGAGTATCCTAATAGCCTCCAAACGAGCTACAGGAGCAAACGTCTCCTCATAGTCTATCCCCTCCTTCTGACTGTAACCCTTCGCTACAAGCCTAGCCTTGTTTCTAACAACGAGGCCATCCTCTCCATGCTTGTTTTTGAAAACCCATTTTGTCCCAATAGGCTTACACTCAGGAGGAGGTGGAACTAGAACCCAAACCCAATTTCGCTCAAAGTTTTCTAACTCCTCATGCATGGCATTAACCCAATCCAGATCCGTCAAAGCGTGTCCAACATCTCGTAGCTCAAAATTAGCAACAAAAGCAGAATGAGCGAAGTGCGAGATTTGCTGTGACCTGGACCGAGTGACTCGTTCGTCGATGTTGCCGATCATCTGCTGAGGCGGGTGCTGGCGCTGGATGTGTCGTGGCACCTCCCGAGCTGAAGTAGCCTCCCCCTCAACAGCAGCTGGTGCCTCCCCGGGTACAAATGGTACCGCTCGGGGTGGCGGATCCCACGGCCCTCAGGAAGAAGAGGTGTCGGAGCCGTGAGTCGTCGTAGAAGCCGCTCTTTGCGGCACTGCAGGTGGAGGAGGTGTTGGGTCATCTATCCCTTCAGCACCTTCTTCATCATCATCAAAAAGAGGCTCGCCAACCTCATGGTCACCTGCACGCTCAAAGCGAGAAGAAGGACAAACCATGGTCTCGTCGAAGGTGACAACGGATGTCTCCGTGACTCGGTTGGTGTCAAGGTTAAGTACACGATAAGCTCGAGTGTGAGTACCATAACCCAAAAACACACCGTCAGAAGAACGAGACTCAAACTTGTCCAAGTTGCCCTTTTTGAGTATAAAACAATGACAACCAAAAACTCGAAAATAACTCACCTTGGGCAGTTTTCCAAAACGCAACTCATAAGAAGTCTTTTTCAAGAAAGCTTGGAGAAAAATGCGATTGGAAATGTAGCATGCAGTGCTCATAGCTTCGGCCCAATATCGCCTAGGAGTCCTATGCTCATCGAGCATCGTCCTGGCCATCTCTACAAGGGTTCGATTCTTCCTCTCTACAACACCATTTTGTGGCGGTGTGTAGGGAGAAGAAAACTGATGCTCTAAACCCAAAGAGTTACAAAACTTCTCAAAATCCGAATTCTTAAATTCGGAACCATTATCGCTTCGAATTGCTCGCATCGAGTTCAAAGGAAGCTCGTTCTGAAGACGAAAAATCAGATTGCGAGCAAAGGAGAAAGTCTCGGTCTTCTCTGCTAAAAAGAAGACCCACGAATATCTCGAAAAGTCATCAACAACAACAAGCACATACCACTTCCCCCCAACCGAGCTCACCCGAGCCGGACCAACAAGATCCATGTGCAAAAGCTCTCCAGGGCGCTTGGTCATGACCTGAGTCACTGGATGGTGGGGAGCGGCAACCATCTTCCCGTGTCTACAAGAGTGGCAAACAAGATCCTTCTCCATATGCAACTTGAGCAATCCTCGGATTAGGCCAAGTGAACTAAGCCTTGCAAGCAAGTCGAAGCTCAAATGTCCAAGTCTTCTATGCCACTTCCAAAGATCAGAGGAGGTAGGTCCAGCCACAAGACAACGAGAAGTGCCAAAAGACTCTGAGAAATTCGCACGAAAGACTTTTCCAAAGGGCGAAATCAAACACACAAGATTGCCCTGAGGATCCAAAATACGACTGAGATTCGGTTTAAAACGAATCTCATAGTCATCGTCAAAGAGTTGCGAAACAGAAAGAAGGTTAAAATGCAAGTTAGAAACAAGAGCAACATCGCGCAACACAAAGTGCTCATTAACTCGCATGGACCCGCGAGACAATACCTTACCTTTGCTATTGTCGCCGAAGGTTATGTACTTCTTTCCGGCAACAGGGCTAAGGCTGGAGAACCACTTGGCGTTTCCGGTCATGTGCCTCGAGCAACCGGAATCCACCAACCAAATGTCCTCCAACCGTTTTACCTACATCAATAAAAAGACATAGGGTGAGCATACGGTCCAACACTGGGGTTAGTGAAGTAGGAAGAATACCAGTGTTGGGCCGGCTGCTCAAAAGAACAGTTAGCAGAAAAACCATTCCTAGCACGTCTACGAGAGGAGCGATCACCACGTAGAGGAAAACGTGGTCCGCTAAGGAAGGAGCGTCCATCGCGATACTCAAAACGCGGTGGGGGAAAATGCTCAACTACAAAGCCTCCGCCACGGGGTCCATAACCTACAACTGCAGGCTCCCGTCGGGCACGCTCTCTATGAGGCCTAGGCCTAGCAACTTGAGGCACTGCGCCTCTAGGCCTAGCATCTCTCCTCGGAGCTCTCTGCTGCCTAGGCCTAGGAACTTGAGGTTCTGGACCTCTGGGCCTAGCTGCTCTCCTCGGAGCACTCCTCTGAACATTCGGCGCATGTACATCATGAAAAGAATGGTACATGTCCGGGTTGTTCATCTCCCTAGCACGGTGCGCCTCTCTCTTGCACCTAAAGCAGAACTCGCTCAAATGTCCATCTCTCCCACAGAAATCACAATGATACCTCACCGCACGCAAAGGGGGTTGTTGGTACTCATGGCTGTGGGTGTGGATCACTGTGCCCTTCTGTGGCAACTCCTCCTGGATAGGTGGCATTGTATCCAGCTTGTTCTTTAGATGGTTGGGTTTGGGATGCCACATTTGGTTCTTGGGTGGAGCTCTCGGAGGTTCCTCAAACACCCCATCCTTGGTGGTAGGCTTGACGGGCTCTTTGGGTGGAAGCTTGGTCAGTTTGGGAGTAGTGGTGGAGTTGGGCTTCTCACTAGGATTCAGACCACTCGACTCTCCAATCTTCCCAAAAGCAGAAAGATCAACACCCTGAGCAAGACCTACACCAGAACCTCCAGCAGCTCGCTTAAATTGGGAGATCATCATCCCGAGCTGCGGCTCACTACAAGAGACCCATGACAAGATGGTCCGAAGGTATGTGTTTTCCTCCTCGGTTTGCATCTTGCCATGCTTGACATTCGCAATCTCCATCTCCGAACCCTCACACAAAGCACACTTATCCACACAAGTGCTACCTGAGTTGGCCTCCTCATGAGACACAATCTTGGCATTCTTCTCTGCCAACTCAGATTGCAAGACAGGACAAGTCTTGCACGCACCCAACAGAGAAGGTCTAGCCTTCAGCTCATCCACCTCTCCTACCAACGCAGCATACTTACCTCTCAAAGTGAGAAGGTCAGTCATGTGCGTGGTGCACATCTCACACTCAACCTCCTCCGACACGACCACGGTGGACTTGGCAAACTCAAGCTCCCTCACCGTGTCCTCCCACTTCTACCTAAACTCCTTGCGTTCTCTAGCGGCACGCCTAAGCAACTTGTCCTGACTAAGGAGCGTGGCAGTAAGCTTCTCGACCTCAGCAGAAAGCTCGTCGTGGGTGAGAGATACCTGGGAGGAGTCGTCGTCGTCGTCGTTGTTCCGAGGGGTGTGCTCCAGCTTGCCGTCGACCTCATCACCAAGCGCCATGGTGCAGAAGCCGTCGTCGTCGGCGAAGAAGCAGAGACCGTTCAGCTTGTCCTCGATTCTCTTCTTCTTCTCGGACTCATCATCGCTTGAGCAAGCGGAGTCGTCATCCGAGCCGTCGACGTCGCTGAGCGTGGCGAAGAACGCACGCTGCTCAGCCTGGGCCTTCTCCAAGTACTTCTTCTTGATGTACTCCTTGTCGAAGCCGCCCCTCCGCTTGTGCCTCGCGGGGACGTACTTCTCCTTGCGCTTGTCGGAGTCGTACTTGTGCCCATGATCGCCCTTCCCTGAATGCTTGTTCTTCTTGGGGCAGTTGGCGATGAAGTGGTCGGGGTCGCCGCACTCATAGCATCCTGAGCGTCCTCCACCGCGGCGACGGTTCATGCGGTTGTTGTGGAACCGCGTGAACCGGTTGGCGAGCATTGCCAACTCGTCATCCCCCAACGACTCAAGCTGGTCCTCTGTGACAGAAAAGAGTGAAGAAAGTGCAAAGCTAGCAGAGGGGTTAGCAGAAGAGCCAGAAACCAAAGCCATAGTCGGGCCAGAAGGATTCGCATAAGAAGCCCTCGACGTGGCGTCAATCTCACTAGACTTGAGCTTACTAAAGAGCTCGTCGCACGTGAGGGTCTCATAGTTAGGCGATTCGATGATCGCCTGAACCTTGGAATCCCACACCGACCGATCGAGAGTGTGCAAAAGCTTCAAGGCTCTCTCATGATCGTCGAAAGGCAACTGCTCCTTGTTAGCCCTCATCCTGTTGACAATCACCTGAAAGCGAGCGAATAAACTTTCTATGCTCTCGCCAGGCTGATCTCAAAAGTTCTCATACTCTCTCTTGAATGACTCGTAGAGTCGGGTTTTGACTTGAGAGGTTCCCTCAAGGAAACGCATGAGGGTGGCCCAAATCTCCCGAGCCGTAGAGAGGTGAGAAACGCGATCAAACTCACCCATGCTCAAACAAGAGAAAAGAGCATTACGGGCTCGGCTATTGGCATCGTGCTCATCTATCTGAAGCTGAGTGACACGAGCAGCCAAGACCACGTAATCGGCAGAGTTGCAAATATCCCAAATGGAAGCACCCAAACTCTGCAGATAGGCCAACATACGTATCTTCCAATACGCATAGTTCGTCCCATCAAAAAACGGCGGTTTGCCCACACCGCGATCCATGTCGCCTTCCGTGGATCTGGAACCGGCTAAGGTGGAAGATCCTTAACCCGCTCTGATACCAATTGAAGGACCGAGAAGCAACCAGAAAGCGACCAGAGGGGGGGGTGAATGGGAGCTTCAAAATTTCCTTTCTGAAACTAGTAGCCACTGTCCCGAGAATCACCCCAAAAGACAAACCCTAGAGCTTGCTAATGTCCACGACCCTAGATGTAGGGTGGATGCTTCCAAGAAGCACAGCGGGACACTACACAACTCTGGAAAGCCAACGCAAAAGACAGAAACCAAATCCGACAACGAGCGACCAAGCTGCGGACGAAACTGCACAAAACTGCACTGACCGGACTCACCCTGCGTCCGGTCAACACCCACCGGACGCGTCCGGTCGATCGAAAATAGTTTTCGGACCTTACTGTTTCTGACCGGACTCACAAGCGAGGAGCGTCCGGTCGAGAGCAGTGCGTCCGGTCACTAGAGCCAAGACAGGTGAACAGTAGATCCTGAGCGTCCGGTCAATCCAACAACCCAGCGTCCGGTCACGAGCGTCCGGTCAATACTCAGAAAATTCCGCGACACATTCAACCACCGGACGCGTCCGGTCAGCCCGACCTAGCGTCTGGTCACCTCGTGACTTCGCTGTTCACTCACCGATTCGACTCAATCTTACCCAAAACAAATCCTCTAGGGATCAAACTTGGTGAGAGGAGTCACAAGGAGCATAGTGAGCTATCTCTAAGAGATCATGGCTCGAACCTATCTCCAAATCGATGAATCGAAGAATTTCGGGGGACGGGAGAAAAACTTGACCCGAAACAAGAATCGATCGATCTCCTAGACCGTGAGGTTAGAGGTGAATTCCTTCGGTCGAAAGAAGTGCCTCACGATCTAGAACAACTTGGTTCAAACGGTTTTGCAAAAGATGAACCGAGCAAAGAGATCAAGCGACGGGAAAATCGTGGAGAAAAAGGATTCCGTGAAGAACACGAACGAAACGCGAATCACAACCACGAATTGCAACCGTGTGGCTACCACACGCTACAACAGTGAGGATACGGCCTCACTTCCTCAGAATTAATAGTACACAGAGGCAAGTCTCTCTGCGGATCTCAGCTAGCTACAGCAGGGGATGGGAGAGCAGGAAACCCTAGAAGAAAAGAGCAAATGTCTGAGATACATGGGAGGAGGGTGTCTCCCGACTACTTATCCTACTACTAGCCTAAGTCTATTTCCTACTCTACCCCTCTCTATTCTAATTACAGAGCGAACCAGCTAAACCCTAGGGTTATTCTGGACCAACTCGGTGGTAGGTGTATCCGACGGCCACGCTTGCATAATTCGAAGCGTTGCCTCGACGCAACCTCCGGATCGCCGCCACGTCCCGCCCTCGCTCTGCACCCCCGGTTTTGTGGCCCAAACCGGGAAACCAGCCTTTTCCAGCCAACCCCCGGTTTTGAGGCCCAAACTGGGAAACCAGCCCACCAGCATCTGAGTTTTGAGGCCAAACTCAACAAACCCTCAGCGCCCAGGTTTTGAGGCCCAAACCTGGAAACCGTCCTCAGTCCGAGTTTTGTGGCCAAACTCGGAAACCCTCAGCCCGAGTTTTGTGGCCAAACTCGGAAACCGTCCACGCCCAGGTTTTGAGGCCCAAACCTGGAAACCGTCCTCAGTCCGAGTTTTGTGGCCAAACTCGGAAACCCTCAGCCCGAGTTTTGTGGCCAAACTCGGAAACCGTCCACGCCCAGGTTTTGAGGCCCAAACCTGGAAACCGTCCTCAGTCCGAGTTTTGTGGCCAAACTCGGAAACCCTCAGCCCGAGTTTTGTGGCCAAACTCGGAAACCGTCCACGCCCAGGTTTTGAGGCCCAAACCTAGAAACCGTCCATCCGATGGTTTTTCCCTGGCTCTACCACCAAACCAACGTCATAGATGGGATGCACCTCCCGTGCACCCCGTCCACCGACACGTGTCCCCAAGTCAACGACTCAGGCAACACATGACCGCATTTCTTCACTTGTCGTCGTCACAGGCTGCCAGCCGCCACAGCTGATCCTCGGGCCTCTGGTCCCTCAGTCGAAGCCTCACGTCCGCCCTTCACCGCTCGGTACCTCGGCATGGCACGTCCGCCGCACGGCATGCCCATCCTTCACCGCACCCGGTCCGTCAGCACGGCACGTCTCAACTTGACCTTCACCTCGCCGTCGATCACTGTATCCGGGCTCGACACCTGCACAACACAAGCCAAAGAACATGCGCATCATCCCAGTTGACAATCACTCAACACTCAGAGACCCGGCATACACCCATGTATCCGCACTATGAAAAAGACAAATTCTGCCATGAAAAGGTGCTTTGAACTACAAACCCTAACAAAAAGTGTGAAACAACAAATTTCTCATTTTTCCACTGAACTTCTTAGCACAAGAGCAGTGTCCATAAATTCTCAGGTTCATTTTCCTCATATTTTAATTACTACAAAATAAACAAGGAAACAACATTTACCCATTTTAATTACTACTGCCAAATTATTCCACAGAGCAACTCCATATTATATTTTTCCCAAAAACTATTCATCAAAACAAACCTAACAAAACAAGAATCACATTTTTCTGAGGACTACACAGTTTATTAAGCATTTAACAAGATTTCAGCCTAAACATGAATTAAATATAACTACACAGAAATTTATCACAAACTGGGCATATTATATTTTTCATGCATAGAACTCTTCACAACAAACCGAACAAAACTTATTTTACCTTTTTAGCATTTACAGATTGCAAGATATGAATTAAACAAGCAATTCAAACATTTCTGAAAACTATTTAAACAAAAGCCTGAAAAACTCCCTAACCTAAACTGCTATGCGCACCCGAACTTTTGCACCCAGACCTCTGACAACCGGGACCCGAGTCACTGACACGCGGGACCTCAGGTCAAACCGGTCCCACCTGTCATCCCCTCCAGAGCAGGGGAGAGGTTGACCGCGGCGGAGCTCGCCGGCGGCGACCTCCCCGGCGAAACCAACCTCACCGGCGGACTCCCCTTCTCCTTCCGCACCCGATGGTGCCCCTATTTGGCCTAGCGCATGCACGGATCAAGCTTGCCGTCAACGATGGCGGACACGGCGGCGCGGACCTAGCTACGCCGGCCGGCTCTGGCCACGACGAGCCCAACTAACCCCCGAGATCCACTCCGGCGACCTTCACAACCCTAACCCGAGGCTCAGAAGCCAGGGTTCTCGTTCCGAGCACCCGCAACCACAGCCATGCCAACTCCGGCGACCATGGCGAGCGGCGGACGGCGGCGTACTGGCACGACCTAACCCTAATCGGCCAAACTAACTCCACCACTGACTCCGACGGGTCAAGGCAACTCGCGAACACCCGCTAGGGCGAACAAACAAGCTCGAAAGAAGGGTTGGCCACGGCGGACCGAGCCTGCCGGCCATGGCAGACACGGCGGACGACGGTGTACCGCGGGCACCAAACCCTAACCGACTAAACCATCACCCCCTATCTAATCCTCGAGCTTCACTGACCCCTAAACGCGAGCTAAGGCAGACGGATTTGCACGGAGGGAGGGCCAACCACGGCGGACCGAGCTCGGCGGTCATGGCGGCCATGGCGGGAACCCACCCCGTGACCTACCTAGGCGGTTTCGGCGAACGCTGGCTAGCGCAAGCGATGCGGGAGGTGACGGCGAGGCTGGCTGGGTGGTTTGATGGACGGTGCGGTGGCGGGACGGCGACGAACGGCGGCGGCGCTCGCGGCTTTTCCCCTTTTCCGCTCGGACGCCGGCGAGAGAGAGCGAGAGCGAGAGAGACAGAATGGAGGGAGTGCGGCTTCGGGCAGGGGCGAGGGCGGCCTTGTGCTCGCCATGCCGCGCGCGAACGCTGCGTCCCCGGCTTGCTCGCGCCACGCGGCGCGCGGGTTCTGCGCGCGGTCGGCCATGACCACGGCCGATTCAAACTGAATCGCCGGGTTCAGGCGCTGATGGCCGACTGACGGCCGGATTTTGGTCGCGATTATCTCCTAAACCACTCGATGAAACGCTAAACTACTTGCTCCATTGCTTAGAGCTACATGCCAGCTACAACTTTGATTACAAGATCAGTCTATGGTTCGGTCTAGATTGCTCTCGAAAAAGCTCCAAAGATGACTAGGCCAAACTGTTTTGGTCAGTTAGGACTTAGAAAAATTTCTAAGTCTAATCTCCCCCATTTCTGCCTTGTGGGTCCTAAAACACCTTGTTAAACCCATTTTCATGAGTTTGGCCTTAAACAACCTTTGTTCTACTCTAAATTCTACACACTTTTGGTTAAGGGCCCATAGCCATACAAAGCTTCTATCAAGAAGGTCTTAGTTAGTCAAACAAAAGGACTCCTGTGGCTCTATTAAGGCAACTAGGGTTAGAGACTTGGTTAGCCAAAATGACCAACACAAACCTAGCTTCATTTTGACTCCTCATCAAGGTTCAACTACTTAGGAGACTTAAACACTCCAAAAACAAGTCAAACAAGCATCACCTTGATCTTAGCATACATGACAACACATAAAATGACACTTAACCAAAAAGGAATGCAACCTGGGATGATGTTGCTTTATGCTTATGAGATGTCAAGTTATGCATTTAGGATTGCTTAACACCTAGGGTGTTACAAAAATGGTCCCAAGCCTCCCCTAATGTCTCCTTATCATTTTGTCTAAAGGTCAACACTTCTACTCGTAGTTGTACCACTCGGTGGACAGGGAAATACGTTAACATAAACTTGGTCCGTAAATTCCCCAGTCTCCTCTGGCACTTTCCACGGTTCGAGCATGCCATGTTTTAGCTGCTCCTGTCAAAGTGAACGGAAACAGCTTCCACTTGACAATGTCAGGTGAAATGCCTGAAATGTTCAAGCATGCATAGACTTGCTCAAACTCACGTAGATGTGTGTAGGGATTTTCTGATCCCGTAAATATGCTCTCCTGAACTTTGTTAATAAAGTCAGGGCGCAATTCGTAACTATCGGCATATATAGGTTGTGATGATGAATGTGGCTCTAATCGTAAACTCTTAGGAGCTGCGAATTGGAAGATAGATTGGTTCTCCATACGGAGAGGATAAGATGATCCTAACTCTAGTCTCAAAAATCAGCTACCGTTCCCCGGCAACGGCACCAGAAAAGCTTGTTGACACTTACTAACGTCGCTACCAAGAGTAGAGATAAACTCTGTCCCCGGCAACGGTGCCAGAAAAGCTTGTTGACACATACTAACGTCGCTACCAAGAGTAGAGATAAACTCTATCCCTGGCAACGGCGCCAGAAAAGGCTTGTTGACACCACGGGTGGCACGCAGAAGAAACCGCAAGCGCACGGCTGTCAGTTGTAGCTTTTCACCTTAGAGTATTCCGGGTTATCGAATCCACGAGGAACACGAAGTGATTTTGAGAAAACTAGGGGGGTAAGGATATCTAGGATAGATGAAGGGGAACAGGCACTATCTACTGGGGTAGATCCTAGTTCTATTAGACTTCTAGTGATTTAAGTTCTTTACTAGTGTACTGTGGGCGTACTAGCCTTTACCACTGACTTAGGTTGAACGCTAGCACAACGAGACCTACTGTTGAACTAGACCAACTACGTGGTGGAATTCAAGGCGCACAGGGCTATCACCACTTGCTTGCTACCACAGCTATCCGGGGGCCGAGCCGTATTCACTAGCAATATATAGCCTAAGTACCACACTTAATCTATATATTACTACTACTAGCCCTGTACTAGAACTAGAGCACTTGAAACTAAAATCAAGCAATGAAATGAGCACACAAGTAAGGAAAATAAATACTTGAAGATAAAATAGATACTAAGTTACCAAAGTTGAAGCGCAGAGCAGAGAGAAGCAGAGGTCTCTGACAACTCCGGAACTCTCCAGACTTCTACTCTTCTCCTCTCCAGCTCCTCTTCTAGTGAGGCACTCACACTCTCTCTAATCTCTCTATCATAGCAAGTGTGATAATCTAACCAAGTGGTGAAGAATGATGTGAGGCTCTCCGAATGAGAGCTCTAGGGGCCTATTTATAGTGCTAGGAAGCTAGGGGGTACTTATAGAGTGAAGGGGAGGTCGGTTAGGGTTTAGGGGGTGGCGCCTGCCACCAAACCCTGGCGCCCACCACCTCTCTGCCGTCCATTGCAACTGCCATTCATCCAACGGTCTTCACTTGCTCCCCTAAGTCGGTTTGAGGGTCGGTTAGGGTTTTAGACACGTGTCCAGAGCCCACTATCTAGGTGATACTCCTCTTAGCCCTTGGATCAAACCGTCTTAGTGTGCAATGGCCAGGATTTGAGCTTGAGGTGACTCCCACGGATCGATGACGTGGCTTGGGCCACTTTTGGCAAGATGGAGCTGGCGGCCGCCAGTAGTAGGTGGCGGCCGCCACCCTACTCAGGCCCAAATGGGCCAGAGTGGCTTGGTCTTGCTCCCGTTACACTTGTTTGGCCCAAATTCCATCATTTCCTGCATTAAGATAAGAAACTATGCACATGTGGAAATAGGTTAGTTATAAACCAAATCTTCTACTTTTTATGTTGTTTTACCTTGGTTTTGGGTAAAATGTTGATGGTGAAATGATGCTTTAAGCACCATCAACATCCATGACTCAGTTAGTATCAAGGTTAAGTACACGATATGCTCGAGTGTGAGTGCCATAACCCAAAAATACACCGTCAGAAGAACGAGAATCAAACTTGTCCATGTTGCCTTTCTTAATTATAAAACAGTGGCAACTGAAAACTCTAAAATAACTCACTTTGGGCTATCTTCCAAAACGCAACTCATAAGAAGTATTTTTCAAGAAAGCTCGGAGAAAAATGCGATAGGAAACATAGCATGCAGTGTTCATAGCTTCGGCCCAATACCGCCTAGGAGTCCATCGAGCATCGTCCTTGCCATCTCTACAAGGGTCCGATTCTTCCTCTCTACAACACCATTTTGTGGTGGTGTGTAGGGGGAAGAAAACTGATGCTCCAAACCCAAAGAGTTACAAAACTTCTCAAAATCCGAATTCTTAAATTCGGAACCATTATCACTACGAATAGCTCGCATCGAGTTCACAGTGAACTCATTCTGAAGACGCAAAATCAGATTGCGAGCAAAAGAGAAAGTCTCAGTCTTCTTAGTCAAAAAGAAGACCCACGAATATCTCGAAAAATCGTCAATGACAACAAGCACGTACCACTTCCCCCCAACCGAGCTCATCCGAGCTGGACCAACAAGGTCCATGTGTAAAAGCTCTCCAGGGCGCTTAGTCATGACCTGAGTCACTGGATGGTGGGGAGTGGCAACCATCTTCCCATGTATACAAGAGTGGCAAACAAGATCCTCCATGGATAACTTGGGCAATCCTCAGATTAGGCCAAGTGAATTAAGCCTTGCAAGCAAGTCGAAGCTCAAATGTCCAAGTCTCCTATGCCACTTCCAAAGATCAGAGGAGGAAGGACCAGCCACAAGACATCGGGAAATTCCAAACGACTCCGAGAAATTCGCACGAAAGACTTTCCCAAAGGGCGAAATCAAACATACAAGATTGCCCTGAGGATCTAAAATGCGACTAAGAATCGGTTTAAAACGAATCTCATAGTCATAATCGAAAAGTGGCGAAACAAAAAAAAGGTTAAAATGCAAGTTAGAAACAAGAGCAACATCACGCAACACAAAGTGCTCATTAACTCGCACCGACCCGTGAGACAACACTTTACCTTTGCTATTGTCGCCAAAGGTGATAAACTCCTTTCCAGCAACAGGACTAAGACTGGACAACACTTTACCGTTTTGCTTGCTAAGGGTTTTAAAATGGGATGTGTGGATAAAACGCTCTTTCTCCTCAAGCAAGGCAAAGACACTCTCTTGGTCCAAATTTACGTGGATGATATCATTTTCGGTGGTTCTTCTCATGCTTTGGTTGCCAAGTTTGCAGATATAATGAGCAGGGAGTTCGAGATGAGTATGATGGGCGAGTTGACTTTCTTTCTCGGATTGCAAATTAAGCAATCCCGAGAAGGGACGTTTGTGCACCAGGGCAAGTTCACCAAGGACTTGCTGAAGAGGTTCGATATGGGTGAGGCCAAGCCTCTTCCAACACCCATGTCGACCACGACGGCCCTGGATGCGGACAAGGATGGAGAAACTGTGGACCAGAAGGAGTACTGAAGCATGATCGGGTCGCTGCTCTACCTGACGACGACACGCCCGGACATCCAGTTCGCGGTGTGTCTGTGCGCACGCTTTCAGGCGTCGCCGCGCACTTCTCACCGTCAGGCGGTCAAGCGCATTTTCAGGTACCTTTGTTTCACACCTGAGTTTGGGATTTGGTATTCCGCTTCCTCCACCCTCTCCCTTTGCGGTTATTCCGATGCCGATTTTGCTGGTTGCCGAGTTGAGCGCAAGTCCACTTCTGGGACTTGCCAGTTTATTGGTTCTTCTCTTGTATCGTGGTCTTCTTGCAAGCAGTCTAGTGTCGCTTAGTCTACCATAGAGGCTGAATATGTTGCTGCGGCTAGCTGCTGTTCTCAGTTGCTTTGGATGATGGCCACTTTGCGTGATTTTGGTCTGAGCTTTTCTCGCGTGCCTTTGCTTTGTGACAGCACGAGTGCTATTAGCGTTGCTAAGAACCCCGTGCTTCACTCGAAGACCAAACATATTGATGTGCGCTTTCATTTTCTATGAGACCACCATGAGAAGGGTGATATCGACCTTCGCCATGTTGATACTCATCATCAGTTGGCTGATATTTTCACCAAGCCTTTAGACGAATCAACCTTTAATCGGTTGAGGGGTGAGCTTGGTGTGTGTTTCCCCTTTTAGATGGGGAAACATTTTGGATCTTGTATCATAAACTGACTATTTTTCGGTTGTCTTGTTTTCTTTTGTTTAGTCGTTTGCATTTTAGCATACGCTTTTACATTCTGAGCTTCATGTATATAATCTTTAGAGTGTGATTATGCTCTATGTAATATGCTCTGATGCTTTATGTTGATGCTTGTAGCTTATGCTCTTTCTGATCACTAATACATGTTGTGAGCTGAGCTATTTTTGAAATGGTGAATTTGCTTAATGAACATAAAACTTGAAAATGTTCACCATTGAGATATGCAACTAGTATGTGTAGGATGTGTTGAGTTCGCTCGTGCTTGTCATATATGCTAGGTTGCTATGTCTCTAGTTCTGAGTCATTCACTTGCTTGGTATGTTCATATTCTGTTTAAAATCTGAACCAAGTTTTATGTGAATTGAAAAGATCGAGATGGGATTGCTTGTTAACACATCACGGTATCGAGACTGTTTCTCATTGCACCTTGAGTTAAACTTGAGTCGTGTAGTGTATGACCGAAACTGATGCTTTAAGCTTCTGATTGCATATGCATAGGCTTCGCTCGGTTGAAAAGTTAGGCAGTGACAAGCTTTCAACCTCTCGCAATCACATGCTGAATTGTAAACTTGTGTAATTTCACCGCTGCAACTCTGATTAAAATTTAAAATCACAAGTGTATGTTTCATTCTATAGCATGATGATTGAACCTTGCTAGGGGTAGTTCACCTTGTATACATGTTAGCACTTGTTTGAATTCCTGTCTATACATGTGTAGTGCTATTTTGATGGTGAATACTCTTTGTGGCTAAAAACTGCTCACATTACTCTCATGTTCATATTTCGTATTTAGTGATTAGTTTGAGCCTTTGCTAGCATTTTATGGATGTAGTTGAGTCATCGAATTCAGACTTTGTAGAGCATCTTTGCATTCTCTTGACTATATTCCTGAAGCTGCTAACTTGCATTTTGACTCATATGCATTTTGGAAAGGAGAGAAATTTGCTTATTTGGCACTTTTGATGGTGCATTTTCTAAGGGAGAGAGATTTGACTCGATGATGCATTTTTGCTTGATGGTGCATTTTCAACTAAGGGGGAGAAATTTGACAAATCATGAGTGTCCTCCTGTGTTCAACTAAGGGGGGAGATATTGCAAATCATCCTGTGTTCAACTAAGGGGGGAGATATTGCAAATCATATGCACAATTTTTCAAATCTTGTGCTTTCCGAGTTGGACCAAGGGGGAGTTTTCCTGGTTGTGTGCACTATTTGAGGGGGAGCTTGTGACCGTAAGGGTTCAATTGGTTTGGAGCGCTTTTGCTAGTTGTGTTGAGCCTTTGCCTCTGTCTTGAGGGACTAGTATTTGCCTTTTAGCTTCCTTCCAGCTTTTCAAGTGCTTTTCAATTGGTGTCGAGTTCTTTTTCTTAAGCTGATAACAGTTCGTATCGAGCTTTTCTGCTAGCGGTGTTGAGCCGGTTCTACCTCTTCTTGAGAACTAGCTTTGCTTTGCTTGGTTGCGTCGAGCCGTTGCCCATGTCTTTGGGGACCAAGTTGTCTTGCTCTTTCCACTTGACCTTCTTCGGCTTTGCTATGTTTTTGGGTCATTTGGTCGAGTTCACTCTACTCCTTCTTCCTTCCTTCTTCTTTTCATTATGATTTGTGTGTGTAGTTGACAATGCACTCATCAAGGGGGAGATTGCGGATACATGGTTGTATGCCGAGTCTCGAGTGATGAGTGATTGTCAACGGGTTTGATCGCATGTTCTTTGGCTTGTGTTGTGCAGGTGTCGAGCACGGAGACAGTGATCGAGGGCAAGGTGAAGGTCAAGTAGAGACGTGCCGTGCCGACGGACCGGGAGCGGTGAAGGGCGAACATGAGGCTTGGACTGAGGGACCGGTGGCCTGAGGATCAGCTGTGGTGGCTGACAGCCTGGGACAGCGACAAGCGGAGACTTGCAGGGCATGGTGTTGCTCGGGTCGAGGACCTGGGGACACGTGTCGGTGGACGGGGTGCACGGGTGGTGCATCCCCTCTACAGCTCCGGTTTGGTGGTTAAGCCACAGAAAAACCACCGGGTGGACGGTTTCCAGGTTTGGGCCACAAAACCTGGGTACTGCGGGTTTGCCGAGTTTGGGCCACAAAACTCGGGCTGAGGACAGTTTCCAGGTTTGGGCCTCAAAACCTGGGCGCTGGCAGGTTTCTGAGTTTGCGCCACAAAAACTCAGGCAATGGGCGGCTAGTTTCCCGGTTTGGGCCTCAAAACCGCCCAAACCGGGGGATGGACATGAAGGCCTGGTTTCCCGGTTTCGGCCACAAAACCGGGGGCGGAGTCCGAGAAAAGGATGAGCGGAGCGAGGGCGGCACGTGGCGGCAATCGGTGAGGTTGCGTCGAGGCAACGCTACCAGTTGTGTGGGCATGGCCGTCGGATCATAACTATCTTCGAGTTGGTCCAGAATAACCCTAGGGTTTAGCTGGCTCGCTATGTAATTAGTTAGGGGTAGAGTGGGAATTAGAATTAGGATAAGTAGAGGGAGACACCCACCTCCCAAACCATCTCAGTCATTTGCTCTTTCATTCCTAGGGTTTTCCTGCTCTCTCTATTCCCTGCTGTAGCGAACTGAGATCCACAGAGAAGAGAACAATACCTCTGTGCCCATGAGATTTTGAGGAAGTGAGACCGTAATCTCACTATTGTAGCGTGTGGTAGCCACACGGTTGCAAATTCGTGATTGTGATTCGCGTTTTGTTCGTGTTCTTCGCGGGTTGCTTTTCTCCACGTTTTTCCCATCGAACGATCTCTTTGCTTGGCGCGTCTTTTGCAAATCCGTTTGAACCAAGTTGTTCTAGATCGTGAGGCACTTCTTTCCACCGAAGGAAATCATCTCAAACCTCACGAGCTAGTAGATCGGTCGATTTTCATTTTGGATCAAGTTTTGCTCCTTTGACCCAAATTCTTCCAATTCATCGATTTGGAGTTAGGTTCGAGCCATGATTCCTTTAGGATAGCTCACTAACCTCCTTGGAACTCCTCATACCAAGTCTAAGCCCTAGTGCTTTTGTTTCAGAGGAGATCGGGTGATTTTCGCAGAAGAACAGTTCTGGTCTGGGAGCATCGGACGCTGGTGTCGGGACCATTGGACGTTGTTTCATACTAGCGGACGCGTCCGATGCCACGTGTCACCTGATAGACAGTTTTAAGGAGCATCGGACGCTGACCATCGGAGCGTCCGTTGCCATCGGACGCGCCGGGGGTCAAGCATAGGACGCTAGGGTTTCATTGTAGCAGCGTCCGATGCCTGTCCAGTAAGGTCCTGTTTGCATCGGACGCGTCCGGTGCTGAGCCATTGGACGCAGGCCAGCGTCCGATGCGACTGTTTTCACACAGTTTCGTTTGCGGTTCGTTCGTCCATTGTCGGTTTTGATTTCCGGCTTTTGCGTTGGGTTTCTAGAGTCGTATAGTGTCTCTCTATGCTTCTTGGAAGCATCCACCCTTTCTCTAGAGTCGTGGACACTTACGAGCTCTAGGGTTTGCTCTTGGGGTTGATTTTAGGACAGTGGCGACAAGTTTCCTAAAGGAAAATTTGAAGCTCCCATTCACCCCCCCTCTGGTCGCTTTCTGGTAGCACTCTCGGTCCTTCAATTGTAAGGACTTAACAACATTTAATATGGCACACACCTATAACAAGACTGATAACACACTAATTAATTCAAACAGGAATCAGGTTACAGAGTAAATGATATGTTAAATAATTGATAAAGGATAACAGAGATCAGATCAATCAAGGATAAACTTAGAACAGTACTGCCTAGCAAGTGATGATTAGAACAGGTATTAATAAGAAACATTCCTAAGTTATTCTAATTACAAGTCATAGCATACATAGATTAGTGCAATTATATTTGGCGATCATTGGCTTGGTCACATCATATTTATAATCAAGAGGCAACTCCATAGTAAAGGTGTCAAACAAAGTAACCCATAAACCATGAGTTAACTAAGCCATACTGAACACTATATTCGGGAGGTGGAATACAGAGGACTCAATAGGTCTGTCACACCCGCGATCTACCACTCTATCTGGAACATAGGACGCATTCGCAGATAAATAATGTATAGGCACCACGCCTACACAGCATTTATCACCCACCCGTTGTACTTTAAGATGAGCGCTATACGGACATGAGTATAAACATAAAGATGAACTATCTATGCCAAATATATAATCAAAGCAGACTATAAGCATTATAACTAAGAATATAATCATTGATGTCTTAATCATATAAATTGTATTGCTATCTAGAACACGATGATGAACAATAAGGTGAATTAGATCATCGAGAAGAACTAAAGTACGAACTAGAACATGAACTAGAACAAGATTATGAACTAGACGATGAACATGAAGTAGACGATGAACTAGAACATAAACAATGAAGAACATTGATGAACTAGAAGAGCAATTATGAAATAGATCCATAATGTTAATACAAGAGAGAAGATCTTGGGTTTACCGAGCCTTCTCGTGACTAGATCAAGAATCCAAGCGAAGCTTGCCTCCTCTAATCCTATTCTATCTACTAATCTAGGTGGATGTAGTCCTAAAGCTTCCGATTGATCTCCTTCTGATGCTCTGATTGATCTAACCCTGATGAATGTAATGCCTGATGCCGGATGCCCTGGAGAGGGGGGTTAGGGGGGCTGTTTATATAGCCCTGGGCAATGAACCGTGGCCCTTGGATCAAACCGACTTAAGGTACGGTCGAGATGCATCCTAGAGTTCGGTGGAGATAGCTTGCAGAAGACGGAGACCAGCGGGCCCAGGGGGGACCGACCGGTGGGTCCAGGGGACCGGTCGGTCCCACCTGGAGGTGGACAGTGGTGCCCTTTCTCGTGGTGTCTCTATGTGTTCTCTGGAGTCTTCTAGAAGTATCCCGACGTGGCGGTTGCGTTATCTCCCGACGGTTTCCTTCTATGAGAAGCCATCGGTGCCGATTTCCTGGTTTAGTCCCTGCAGAATCATAACTCACCAAAACTCATGGAATATTGTCAGTTGAAACCCTAAACCTTTGTTGGTGATCAAATTCTTACCCTTTTCATATTTATTTATCTGTTAATTATGATAGATAACCAGTGTCAACAATTCCCCCAAGCTTACCTTTTGCTAGTCCCTTAGCAAACATTCATGATGAATCAGGAACTGCTATTATGCCTTCACACTTTAAAGGTACATATGTTCAAACAAAAATCTTCCCATGGTTTAGAGTTAACTATTCTGACTTTCTCATATTACCTTTAACTATGGAGCTTTTGCCTTCACCTGGGTCCTTAAACAATTGAAAGATAGAACAATCAAGTTAAGCACTGTATCTCTAACTCTTTGATCAACCTTCGTTCTGGAGTTTTTATATTTTTTCAAATGAAAATCAGAGATTCCATTGTATGACACTCTCAAATCGCTCTTTTATATTTTATGATTCCTCACTGATCCAATTTTCTTACCTTCTATGGATATATATCTGGAGCTTTAAGAAGGGAAAAGCATATCTTACCAAGTCAAAGTTTAAAGTTCCGGAAGAAAGATGTCATACTCATAGATCAAGACTTTAGAACAATTGAAATTTGTCATCTCTTGCTGGCATATTGTAGTTAGAGGGACCATGGGCTATCACTCTTTTTTTTCTCATATTTTTATCATAACTCTTTTTCTCTTTCTCTTTTCTCTTTTTTTTTCTTTTGAGGTAGTCGGACACTTGTCCCTTTTTATTTGCTCCTTTTATACTTTTGCATAGCCCATGCCTCTAACACAATACTACTTCGGAAGAGTGAATCTTTTAATAAAACATTCTTGATCTCTAGAGCATGATAAATTTCTCAACCATAACTAAAAACTTAGAACAAAGTAAGTAGCCTTATCTTAACATCATATTAATGGCTCTGGGTAGGAATTCATGTTATGTCATACAGGATCTCATCATGTGTTTTTAATCTTTTTAAAGTGTAAATCTCCAGAACTCTAGTATCTCTAGGAATTAGATAAACAGCAGCTCAAACCTTTTTATATCATATCTCACAATTATCCGGACTTTAGATCAAGCATTTGCCAACCACAGGTTTTAGGTTCAGAGTTTATTCAGAACAACTTTGTCTAAAACTCAAGAAAATTCAAGTTTAAACACTAGGTACTTAAAAAAAAGCAGAGCAATTGTTCATCATTTTTATTATGAGCAAAATTATGTTTTTATCCACCTAGACATTTATTCATTATATAATATCTTTATTTGGTTTTGTAATAGTTATTCATCTTTTTTAGGGGTTTCTATATTTATTGACCCGATCTAACTAAATCGAACTAATAGTAATAGATAAAAAGCCGTGATACTAATCGTGGTAACTGAGGGTGCTCTCCCCCAAGCTGGATCTTGACTTATTTTTTTTTTCAGAAGTCGAGTAGACCGTTAATGGTTTGAGTCCTTCTCTTCTTCTGTTCCTGCTAAATTCAAAGATAGACAACACAACTAGTGGAACTTGATTGAGCGTTAGTGATAAATATTCCTCCATTTGTCTAGTTGTCTTAAAACTCTTAAGATTATTTATGTTCTTCCTCTCCACTAAGCAGAGTTTCAGTAGTGTTTCATAGTATCTCTTTCTAGATTTTTTATTTTTATGGATGTATGCAATGCAGAAATAAATATGCAAATGTATATCTATTTATTTTTTATGCCTCCATAGAAAGTGTACTACTCTCATGGGGCTTAGAGTTTCCATATTTTTTATTTTGTTTTCTAATGCAGATATAATTGCTTAAGAAGTAAATATGATACTAATAGTAAAATGATCATGCTTTATCTAATTATGCAATGATGAATTTAATGCTAATGATTATGGATAACTACCGAGTTACCTTCCGGTGAGAATTTGACGTTTATAGTCTATCGGACAAGACTCCTTGTACGCTCTTTATTCTTCCTTCGGTGTATCAGCGGATCCTGAGGAGGACCTCGATGATTGCACGTCAATAGAACTCTCTTTCTTTTTCCATACTTGCCTGACTGGTGGACTTGTCTCCTTTACTTCTTCGTCCTTCGTTTCCTCTAACTGGACATCTTCACTTCTGGTAACTTCTCCTTCATAGTCCGCCCATCCATCCTTGATTTGTCGATTCTTGTTGCGTTGGGATATGCGGCGTCTCCTCCTTGAGTGGTTCTTCTTTTCCTGTACATTAGTGGCATAACTATTGAAGTAACAGCGTACCTTCTCTCTGAAGAACTGGAAGTGGATCTCTCCAGATCTCATGTAGATGATGGCGCCAGTGGTGTTGAGGAACTTCCTAGGATGATATGAATGTCGTCTTCTTTTCCCATGTCTAGTACTAAGAAGTCGGTGGGAACATAGTGGTCTTTAATTTGGATCATCACGTCCTTTACTATTCCCTCCGAAAATCGATAAGTTTGGTCCGCCATCTGCAGCTGCACATATGTCAAATACATAGGTCTATTTTTATATAAGTGCTCATATGTTACCTTAGACATTATATTGACTCTTGAGCCGATGTCGCAGAACGTCTTGTGGAATGTACTTCCTTCGATCTTGCAATCGATGGTGGGTACGCCTGGGTCATCTCTCTTGGTGAGGAATGGTGATGCAAGAAGGTGGTCGTATTCTGTTTGAATAGAGTTGACCATCCATACTATGTCTTGTTGTGGTTGTGTAGCCTTGTTCTTCCTCCTTCTGTTCCTATTCTTCTTCTTTGATGATATGATGTTTGCATCTTCGTACGGCATCTGAGGGTGGACTTTGGTAGTGAGTGTACGGCTCTTGAAGCTGAATCTTTCTTTGTTGCCTGTGATTGTGAAACAGATCTTGGCGCTGTCCGTGTAGATGATGGCTTTGGTTGAGCATAGGAACGGGCGTCCAAGAATGATGGGTGCTCTTTTGTCTCCACCTGTTTCAACGATCATAAAGTCTGCACACACATACGAGCGTCTCACTCATACACAGATATCTTCTAGAATTCCCAATGGCTAGCACAGTGTCTGATCTGTAAGCTGCAAACACATAGTTGTATATAATAGAGGTGCACCATGTATTTGTTCGTATATTACCTTTGGCATAATATTGACGCTTGCTCCAAGGTCACAGACTGCTTCTTCAAAGCTGTGAGGTCCAATATGAATTGGAATCACAGGTCTTTCTGGATCTCCTTTCTTTGGGGCAATGGAGTCATCCATCCATTCCCTTGAAGGTCTAGGTATGAGGTGTCCTGCATCAAAAATGTCTACAAGATTTGCAGTCTCTAGCTCTTTCGGACTTCCTGGAATCTTACCTTTTTCAGCCATTGGGACTGAAGCTGCTAACTGAGATAACTGAGATTCTATTATTTTATTAAAGCT
The DNA here is from genome assembly GCA_009763385.1 of Coix lacryma-jobi var. lacryma-jobi. Lineage (NCBI taxonomy): Eukaryota > Viridiplantae > Streptophyta > Magnoliopsida > Poales > Poaceae > Coix > Coix lacryma-jobi. The sequence continues at coordinate 113,351,043 of CM019830.1, read as the reverse complement.
ATGTTGATTCTTTATAGCAGAAATAAAGCTATCCATTCTAGTATTAATATTTTCAAGCAGTTTATCATTGGAAGCTATCTTCTTAGACATATTATCAATTATTTTATTTTGATTAGATATCATCTCTCTCAAGGGTGGTTAATTAAAAGTATTACCTTGGTAGTTACCTGAGTAATTAGGCCTTGATTGCTGGTTCCATCCTTGAGCTTGTTGAGGACGATAGTTGGTGTTGTTGTTGATGTACTTTGCATCCTCTTGAATCTCATGGCAGTTGCTCCCTAAATGACCAGTGCCTCCACACTCTTCACATGTTACGCGAGATTCGTAGATTTGCTTGACATCTTCTCTCTTGGGAGTGTGTTCATCGAACTTCTTCATGAGTAGGTCAAGTTTAGCAGACAACATGTCTACTTCCTTTAGTTGATTTATTCCTCCCCTCTTGCGTGGCTGAGAGCATTCCTCGTTCCATCCTTGGTTAGAGGCCATCTTCTCTATGAGTGTAGTTGCATTGTTGATTGTGATTGATAAGAATGATCCTCCAGTAGCGGCATCTACATTCTCATGGGTACTTGAAGTGAGCCCATGGTAGAAGGTCTGCATGAGTAGCCAATTCTCCATCCCATGGTGAGGGCATTCTGATATGTAGTCTTGAAAGCGTTCCCAAGATTCTGGGATTGATTCTTCATGTTGTTGCTGGAAAGTTGAAATCTTGGCACGGAGGGCATTCGTCTTGCCCACTGGAAAGAATTTTGCTAGGAAGGCAGTTGAATAGATCGCCCATGAGGTGTTTTTATCTTTGTTGGCATAGAACCATTGTTTTGCTTTACCCAAGAGTGAGAATGGGAACAAACGAAGTAGAATGTCGTCCCTTTCGACTCCTTTGATGGTGAAAGTGCTACAAATCTCCAGAAAGTATTGGAGATGAGTGCTTGCGTCTTCATGTGCCTTTCCCCAAAACTGATTAGCTTGCACCATGTTGATCAAAGCTGGCTTGAGCTCAAATCCGTTGTCTCCCATATTGACTGTTGGTACAGTCCTAATGTTGGCAGTGGTTGGTGCAGAGAACTCGCAGAGTGTCTTGTCGGCCATGGTGTCCAACACTGGTGTTAAGCTTCTTCTTATCTAGCTAACTTCTGGTAGTGGTGTTGAGGGTCTCTTAAGTTTGCGTCTAGTTTTCCTTAGTAAAGCTTCGGGATCCTCAATGTAGTTTTTCAGAAGTTGGAAACCAGTCATACATCACCCCGCATAAGATAAAAAAGATAAACAAAGCCAGGGTAAGCCTGTTTGAGTAAAAGTAAATAATCAGTGCATTATCACATGTGTGTTAAGTAAAATGATATGTTCTAGCTACCGTTCTAAATGCTGCTAATGCAATGTCCTATCAGTGTTCATAAAGATTTTAATGAAAAACCCTAGGTACCATCCTTAATTGAATTGATGTGGTCCCCGGCAACGGCGCCAGAAATGTTTGTTGACACTCCTTAATGGAATCACTCTAAGAAGAGAGTTATAATCTATCCCCGACAACGGCGCCAGAAATACTTGTTGGTATTTATTAACGTCGCTACTAAGAACGAACCATATAAAATAATAAACTAGTGAAAGAACTAAAGAGTGTACGGGACACTACTAACTCCACTTAACATCAAGTTGTCATCCCCAACATGAAGCTAGCAATGTAATTATATCAGGGCACTGGATTTAAAAGATAGATATTTACCCGCAAGCGCACAGATAAACATACCCGTTGTAGAAGCATTTCACCCAAGCTAGTCTCAAGTATCATTATTTATATTTTAGCCTAGAGACTAATCAATTCAAGATATAATGGCATTGTAAGGACTTAACAGCATTTAATATGGCATACACTTATAATAAGACTGATAACACACTAATTACTTCGAACAGGAATGAGGTTACAGAGTAAATGATATGATAAATAATTGATAAAGGATAACAGAGATTAGATCAATCAAGGATAAACTTAGAACAGTACTGCCTAGGAAGTGATGATTAGAACAGGTATTAATAAGAAACATTCCTAAATTATTCTAATTATAAGTCACAGCATACATTGATTAGTGCAATTATATTTGGCAATCATTGGCAAGGTCACATCATATTTATAATCAAGAGGCAACTCCATAGTAAAGGTGTCAAACAAAGTAACCCTTAAACCATGAGTTAACTGATCCATAGTGAACACTATATTCGGGAGGTGGAATACAGAGGACTCAACAGGTCTGTCACACCCGCGATCTACCACTCTATCCGGAACATAGGACGCATTCGCAGATAAATAATGTATAGGCACCATGCCTACACAACGTTTATCACCCACCCGTTGTACTTTAAGATGAGCGCTATACGAACATGAGTATAAACATAAAGATGAACTATCTATGCCAAATATATAATCAAAGCAGACTATAAGCATTATAACTAAGAATATAATCATTGATGTCTTAATCATATCAATTGTATTGCTATCTATTGACACTAATTTTTGGCTGATTTATTCCATAAAATTAAGAGTTGGAAATAGTCGGCTCTAGTGTACCTCAGCGGAAGTCACATGCGACGATGAAGCATACAGACGTCGCGCAGGAGGAGGAGTCCAAGAGTTCTAATATTTGTGTCATCGGATTGGTCAAGCAAGAAAAAATAAAGAAGACATGATTGACGTCAAGCATCTACACGTGAAGGAAAAAGTGATTATTATAATTAAAGAAAGGCAAGTTACCGCCTGAATTAATCACACGTACAAGGAGTCGAATAAAGAAGCTTCATTGACATGGATTCTACATAAGGAAAATTAGAGTCCGTATATCTTTATATTTCCTTTTATTTAGATATTTACTTGGCAAGTCATGTACGTAGCTTATTAGTAGCCATTAGTACAGGATATAAATATGTATCGTCGGTCATTGTATGAATTGTTCACAACCATATGAATACAAACCGGCCCCGTGCCACCTTTCGAGTCCTTAGTCGTGTCATCGAGTTCTTCGAGAGGAATCATCGATCCGTCGACCTCCGTAAGTACCGGCAACCTTGCTATCATGTCTAGTATCATGCGGTGGATTTAGATATGATGCTAGTAGTCTCGTATGTTAAGCTTAGTATCGTGCGGCGGATTTAAGCTTATGACGGGAAGTTTTTGCTTATGCCTTGTATCGTGCGGCGGATTAAGTCATGAGTAAAAATAGTTATCGGCTCTATTAGGTTTGGCAGATCTAATAGATTCATTAAGTTATCATGTGTTATATGTTTTACTTTATTTAATTCTTGTAACACTCTTTTGCCCAATCTAGATTGATCTTTGTTCGGCCTTGTTGCACGAGTTTGCTTGTGCTTTTGCCAATTATAAGATTATAATGGCCGAATCAACTTTCAATCTAGATTGTTACATGTTGTGGGTTCATGCATGTCAATCATGGATAGGCTTTGACAAAACTGGGTATCGTGCGGCAGATGCAGGTTCTAGATTAGTTTAATCATGCTTGCTTGTATGTTCCTTCTTCATGGACCCCAGTTCGGCTAGTCTGCCGATTCTGGTTAAGCTTACATGAGTAATGAGTTTATATAGATCTGTTTAGATGTATGTATGCTTTTAGCTTCTTATAATTATTAGATCGTATCATGCGGTGGATTAATCTAATTATAAGGAGTGGTGTAGACTTGTAGCAAGTGGTATCATGCGGTGGATTAGCTTTGCTTAAGTGTACGCCCGACGGGTTTATGAAGGCTAGACGTGCGACAGACTAGTTGGATTAGCCTATGCATATGTTATCTAAATATATTTATATTTACAAGTTGCCCTTTTTATCCTTTTGTTACATATGTGTTCGGCACTCAACATGTTTACGAGCTTTGTCTTTACACTTGCCGAATGACATTATAAACCTGTTTCAACAAACAGCTTCTATAGCTGTGTGCCGTCGTGATTGGCTTTCAAAGCCGTACATATGGAACTGTCTGGTCTCACCCAGCATGTTCCAAAGGTATTCTCACACTTTTATCCCTTGTTGGTTTTGAGGTCAAACCGACTGGCACGTCTCCGGATTCAGCACACTCCGGGTACCCAATTGAAGCCAGCCTCGTTCGGCTTGCTGTGTGCCTGGCGCGAGGCGTCACGTTTTGCGCCAACACACTTTTTGGCACGCCCGGTGGGACTCGAACCCACAATCCTTTGATTAGAAGTCAAATGCCTTTTGGCTTATATTTCATCAACAAGGATCGGCCAAGAAAAAGTCATGAATAGCAAATATAACAATATTCTATACTTGGCCGATGATTTTGCAATATAAGATTATGCTGATATTTTTCTTAACTGCATCGGTTCCAAGACATCAAGAAAATCTCCTGATTGGAAGTAAGATATATAGAAATCAGTCAAGATTTCATCCTACGAGGCATATTTATCGTGAGCAAATTGGGTAACAGCCTGGTTGACATCCGTGAAAGAGAGATATATTGGCTCCTTGTGGTTTAAAATGCCAATGAAGAGACAGGCAAGAAGTATACATCAGAATAAATATGGAAATACACTCATATATGTATACGGAATCTTTCATTCGGCAAGCGGTAGAGAGAATATAATATTCATGAAAACTTATTGATGGAAATCGGCTATTCTAAAAGCTAATCTGCATGACCATACCATAAGAGCCGATTTGATTCCAAGGATATATTCAGTCGACTATTTTAGGAAATAGAGAGAGATGTGTGATCAGTGCTTCCTTGCTTTCAATGGTCACGTACATGAGCCGACTAAGAGCACATCGAGCCATACAATAGCCGATTCAAGTAGTATCGGCAAAGCAGTATATTGGACAATAGTTAGCCGATTGTGAGTAGTTTAGAAGTCAAGAGCCGATGAAGCAAAGGAATAGCAGCCAGGCGATCAAGAAAATTCTGCACCAATTATTTATTCGGCCAAGGAATAATGATCGGCTATCCTGCCTTGGCTGTACAAAAGAGACCTTGGTTGAAAAGTTGAAGCTTCTATATTTAGCATGCAAATGTTAGCTATCGACAAATGTTAAAAGGAAGAACCGATGGTAATTGTTTTGATCACTGCCGTCTCGATTCATTTTTTTTGCATCAGCTATTTTTAGTAAAGATGATAGCCGATCACTTCGTAAAAAGAAATCGGCTGTGAAGCTAGCAAATCTCTTCACGTTATAGTGCCATGCATGCATATGAACATGTCGATCGACATGCAAGGAAAGAAGCCAGTGTGTATGCATCCATGTATGGTACATACCTCTCAAAATGTGTGGAGCTGATTAGCTGCTCAGAAGAGATCACGTGCGGCAAAGACAACTCGCTGCTCTGTTCAATGGCTCAGGGTACAGTCTACAACTAGTTCTACAACGCCAACATGAAGTAATTGAGAATACAAGCAGCAGAAGGAAAAGGAATGAAATATCAAGGAAAGGGCTCTTCTAGAGGGCGCTAATATCATGCAATGCCCAGTTAAAGCATCGGCTTATAATAGCTGATTTCAGGACTGATGTAAAATAAAAGTCACAAGTTCGTATAGAAGTGCTCGTCCATGACTTACGGTGACAACTATGGATGAGCAAGGATGCCCTCAAGCAGATCGTCAAACCAAGCCAATGAACCATTTACTCTCCAAAAATGGGCAAACGAACATGGGACTTAGTATATCATGGCATTCTGGGAGCTGACAAGTTCTTGTTGGAATTCTTGTTTGACACGTTTGACATCTCATCAAAACACTACTTACTGGTGATGACCGACTGGGTAGAGAATGCCATAGTAATCACAACAGGTTACTATGGAATAGATCAAAGGGCTCACGGCCAACGGCGATAACGAGAACGCAGTGCTGACGAACAGAGCCGGGAACCTCTTGCACTACATCGACTGTGTTTCTTTAGTAAAGGCATTGGACCAGAAGTAATCAAACGGAGAGGAAGGAATTGATTATATTCCCGAAGATGTGCCATCTGCTGCGCCTGTACCTGCGGATGGGATTGGGTTGGTTTTTACTGCTGATGGTGCACGTGTATCAAGTGCTGCCATACCACCACCAACACCTTGGGCCATGTGTCCGCCAACCATTCAGCAACCGAAATATGACAACATCATGTGATTCAAGATCGGCTAGGTGCTGCATGGCAAACCCATCACCAATCTGCGCAATTTTTGCGTTATCAACAAAGAAGCAACAGTCGATCGGACAAATGAACAAACAGCCGATCAGACAAATAAGCAATAGCCGATTAAGCAATGAAAGTAGTCATGTGCATTTTTACTTGCATTTATTTATTCGGCTAAAAGGTGAAACCAATAAAGATAGACAAAGCTGATCACTGTTGTTGATTCGATTGGAGCAGGGGAATCTAGACCATTCTTTTAACTAAGGATAATTAATGATTAGTAGCAAATGGACGAGGCCAGTGTTCACGAATGTTACCTCTGGATAGCCGATAAGCCTTGGGGGGTCGGCTCTTAAAAAATGCACAACAGATGAATCGGCTAATGGTCAATATTTGTGTACAAATGGTGAAAAGCGGATACTGACCAAGAAAATATTATCAACACACAAATAATCGACTTTGAGTATTAAAAGGCCGCCATCACTCCTGACTTCTTCGGCGATAGGGGTGTCACCGGCTATCAAAAACTCACCAAGAAGGTCGCAGAGCATACTGGGATGACTAAGTTCAGAATGGATCAATGTACATGCAGATATGAGGTAACGCTTGGCTCGCATATTATTTATTCCTTGCTTTTCCTATCACTTGTGAACAATGAAAATCATGTCATCTAAGTAGTTGAAGAATGAGATATGGTATGATGAAAGGAACCTTGCTTCTTTCTACAAAGTGCTTGGGATTTTTTCTTACAAAAACTTAAAATCAATAGCTTGTCTCCTCAATGATGTTTATTTTCCTACCAAGGCCATATTAGAGACCTCACATAAATTCTACGTACTTACTTTTGCATTGAGTTTTGTCTAACTGTTGTGACCCTTGTTGAGAGATTTGTCATACTTCCAAGATCAAAATCACGTACACTCGCCTATTAAACGCTAACTCTTGCATTAAGGGTTACGCAAGACATTTTTTTCCATCCACTAAAAATGCTCTAGTTTATATCTTGACTCTCTCTAGAAATATTCATGTGCCAAAGAGAGTGTGGGCTATATTAAAAATGTCAAAATGCTTGAGAAAAAAAAGAGCATGCCAAAGAGCATGATAAAAGAGAGAGAAAACAATGGGTACTCTGATGCCCGCCAAAAAGAGAGAAAACAATGGGTGCTTAGATACCCGCTAGTGAGAATAAAATAGCCTATACTCTCAGAGGCATTTTAAAAGAAAGAGAGGGTAATGATCAAGGAGGTAAATATATATATATATATATATTCCACACACATGCACATCTTGGTCTAAGAGTATGACACTTCTCTTCATGGATCCCGGGTTTGACATTACGACACATGCAAGGTAAATATGTGATATATTTTATTCCTGCTTGAACTCTAAATAGGCTTTTAGTGGTAGGATAAAAAATGAATGAACAGTGTCTCGGTGAGGAACTATACACATTGAGCGATCTGAAAGAATCATTTGAGGAGCAAAGCTATATTTTCAATTTAAAATCTTTCAAAACCCCAAGTTTTCTGAGATATAGAAATAAGGATGACTGGATTCTAATCCGTTCTATTACTCAACCACCCAAGATGGTGTGATAGACACTTTAAAGTTCACATGTGAAGGTAAGGATGGGAATAACATAATATTGCTGCGAGTAAAGTTACTCGGTTCCTCGGAAGAAGAGGATCAGCTGGAAACTATTATCAGCATTGAAGGCCGATGCGGCTCTTTATATTTCAAAAGAAGTCGATGGAGCCTTCAAGTATTGCGATCAAATGTCATCAGAAAAAGAGGACTATTGGATTAAAATAATTCGAAGCATGAAGAATTCATACTCCGAACTAGGGGGGCCTGTGTTGATACCAATTTTTGGCTGATTTATTCCATAAAATTAAGAGTTGGAAATAGTCGGCTCTAGTGTACATCAGCGGAAGTCACATGCGACGATGAAGCATACATACATCTTGCAGGAGGAGGAGTCCAAGAGTTGTAATATTTGTGTCATCGGATTGGTCAAGCAAGAAAAAATAAAGAAGACATGATTGACGTCAAGCATCTACACGTGAAGGCAAAAGTGATTATTATAATTAAAGAAAGGCAAGTTACCGCCTGAATTAATCACACGTACAGGGAGTCGGATAAAGAAGCTTCATTGACATGGATTGTACATAAGGAAAATTAGAGTCCGTATATCTTTATATTTCCTTTTATTTAGATATTTACTTGGCAAGTCATGTACGTAGCTTATTAGTGGCCATTAGTACAGGATATAAATTTGTATCGTCGGTCATTGTATGAATTGTTCACAACCATATCAATACAAACCGGCCCCGTGCCACCTTTCTAGTCCTTAGTCGTGTCGTCGAGTTCTTCGAGAGGAATCATCGATCCGTCGACTTCCATAAGTACCGGCAACCTTGCTATCATGTCTAGTATCATGCGGTGGATTTAGATATGATGCAAGTAGTCTCATATGTTAAGCTTAGTATCGTGCGGCGGATTTAAGCTTATGACGGGAAATTTTTGCTTATGCCTTGTATCGTGGGCGGATTAAGTCATGAGTAAAAATAGTTATCGACTCTATTAGGTTTGGCAGATCTAATAGATTCATTAAGTTATGATGTGTTATTTGTTTTACTTTATTTAATTCTTGTAACACTCATTTGCCCAATCTAGATTGATCTTTGTTCGGCCTTGTTGCACGAGTTTGCTTGTGCTTTTACCAATTATAAGATTAGAATGGCTGAATCAACTTTCAATCTAGATTGTTACATGTTGTGGGTTCATGCATGTCAATCATGGTTAGGCTTTGACAAAACTGGGTATCGTGCGGCAGATGCAGGTTCTAGATTAGTTTAATCATGCTTGCTTGTATGTTCCTTCTTCATGGACCCCAGTTCGGCTAGTCTGCCGATTCTGGTTAAGCTTACATGAGTAATGAGTTTATATAGATCTGTTCAGATGTATGTATGCTTTTAGCTTCTTATAATTAGATCGTATCATGCGGTGGATTAATCTAATTATAATGAGTGGTGTAGATTTGTAGCAAGTGGTATCATACGGTGGATTAGCTTTGCTTGAGTTTACGCCCAATGGGTTTATGAAGGCTAGACGTGCGGCAGACTAGTTGGATTAGCCTATGCATATGTTATCTGAATATATTCATATTTATGAGTTGCCCTTTTTATCCTTTTGTTACATATGTGTTCGGCACTCAACATGTTTACGAGCTTTGTCTTTACGCTTGCCGAATGACATTAGAAACCTGTTTCCACAAACAGCTTCTATAGCTGTGTGCCGTCGTGATTGGCTTTCAAAGCCGTACATATGGAACTGTCTGGTCTCACTCGGCATGTTCCAAAGGTATTCTCACACTTTTATCCCTTGTTGGTTTTCAGGTCAAACCGACTGGCACGTCTCCGGATTCAGCACACTCCGGGTACCCGATTGAACCCAGCCTCGTTCGGCTTGTTGTGTGCCTGGCGCGAGGCGTCATGTTTGTGGCGGAACCGTCCTGATTATAAGAGCTCAAGTACCGTCTTAGTCAAATCCGTCTGACATCGACTCATACTTGAACCCATATAACCCTGGAAGTCCGGAAATCTCGAAGGATTTCTATCATGGTACAACATACAGGATCGCATTGTTCAAGAATTACATTCGTAAGAATACATCACAGATAAACGAAACTGGATTTAAAACATCAGAGTGCGAATTTAAGACAGAGTTATTACAATACCAAATTTAAAAGTACGGAAGCTTGAATAAGTTTGAAACACGACCACCACACATGTGGTCCAAATAAAACATTGTTTAATACTTCAACCCAACGCAACTCACTCCTCCTTTTTCAAGTAATGTGCCACTAGCAGTCTCAGACCAGCAAAAGAAAAGGGGAAGCTTCTGGACGACCCTGCCTTGGGCCTACTCCTCATCACCTTCCACCGTGTAGAGGCAATGCTTACAATAGCCATAGTAGACCTGGCCATCTGCAACAACGAGATAAACCCTGAGTACGGGAATGTACTCAGCTAGACTTACCCATCCAACTGAAAATGAAGGACACCAAGGATATGCAAGGCCTTTTTGGTGGAGCTGGGATCCTTAGCTGCGAAAAGCTCAAAATTAAGATAAGGAGTATTAATGACATTGATGAGCTGTCAGCTTTTAGACCTACCTCTTACTCTAGGTTTGCACCTGAACTAATACACACACTTGAGTCTAACGAGCAATAATATAACCATATCCAGTTGACTTATCCACATTTTAGTTGAACCTTTAAGATATCACATGGAGTTGTATCGTGGTGAAGCTCGCCATATTTTCCCACTAACCGGGGGAGACGGCGACTCGAATCGAATTCCAAACCAGCTGGTGATAGACCTTTAATACCAGCCCACACTTTCCCCGTCGGGTCCATGCATTGGGCAACCGCTCGACGCTTGTTCGTGGTGGTAATCGTCGCGGCTCACAGCACGGACCACCCAATTGGTACTATACGATGGCCATTCCGAGGCAGATCATGTTTCCATACTAGAGGGTCTGATACGGGTTGAGACCGTCCCGAACAGCTTCTGACCGGCTTTGGGGTCGATGATTACAGCACCGACATATCCCTAAGTAAAAGGGCGCGTTCAAAAATGAACGAGGGCCAACATCGATACAAACCTACACGATCCAACGGACGGACTGCCCCAAGTTTCCAAACTTGTGCTTTGCCTTCCAGTTGACCGTGTTTTCATTACTACTCTGGTTCTTTTCCACGATAGCAAATATAGCCAACCGTGATCCGGTAAATACCCATCCGGGGTATTACGGAAACATCCTTAAATACTACTTTTATTGAGCAGGCTAAGCAATTCTACATATAAACACTAACAGGATAACAAGGCAGGTATAATCAATAATCAAGGAATGATAATACAACAAGTAGGATTCAATCAACTCCTATACCTAATGCATCACAATATAAAATACTCAATTAAATTAATTATAAATACTGGGAGACTTAAAATACTCCGGGGCTTGCCTTGAGTGAAAACCGAGGCCTCGTGGGAGGGGCACTCCGGCAAGTTAGTTTCCACCGCGGGATCGACCTCCTCGGCCTGGGGCAGCTCTGGGATCTGCTGCTCGATGTTTGCCTCTTGCTCCAGATCGGGCTCCGGGAGTGTCGATCCTATTGCATGCGGCGAATGATAAATAAATAAATAAGCGGGGTGCGAGATGTGGTGGTATGAAAAGCAATATTTCTTGCAAACCAACAAAACCAACTTGTTGAACCACTTTTAACATTGAGGTAAATACTTATTTATCTCATAAAACAAAATCCATTATTTCATCTATTTCTTATTTAATAATTCAAAAGAACTCAGGGTTGAACTACAAGTGGATTTTTCTGAATTCAGAAAAATCCACAAAAATTCCAGAAAGCACTTAACACCAACTGAATTTTACTGAATAATTTTTAGCAAGAAATAAAATACAGAACAACGACCACAAAAAGATGAAACACACTGCTCAAAAAGTGCTTTGAACTAACTTTTCACACAAAAAGTGTTAAACGGTAGATTTCATAATTTTCCTAGCTTTATATACTCATAAACATTCTACTGCAGAAAGTGCACAGCCAAAACATAAATATATCACCCTACACAAAATAAACAAATTTAATCCAAAATAACCCAATTGAACTACAACCCTACTGGAAAAGGGTGCTAAACTCATTTTCATATTTTTCCCAGGTTCTACTCCACATATCATACTTATCAAGAAAGTTCCATGAACAGAAACATTATATTACTTCTTACAAGAATTTCCAAAGAAAAACAAAGAAAAGTACATTTATAAAGAAACTCCATATTTCTTCACATAACAATCCATGCTTACATTTTTCCTAACTGAAACATCATACACAAAGACTGTATAAATTTTCCCATAATTTACTTTTACACATAAAGCACCTTAACATTTATTCCAAGAAAACAGCTAAAAAGGACTTTAAACCATAACAGATAATTTTTCCACATAAACAGTGCCTCATACATTTTTCACAGATTCACATAATGATGAGAAACCTACACAAATTTTTCCATGAATTAACTCAACCAGAAAACATATAAATTCATTTATTTCAACATAAGCACATAAACTGAATTAAATAAAAACAGTAAAATAAACTTTCACCAAAAATACTTTCATATTTTTCCTGGATAGATCTATCATGAACCAACTAACAAAATTGAAAGCACTCCATTTGGACCTTTAAATCGAGCTACACAAAAATAACAAGCGTTTCGGGAATATAAAACAAAAAGGAAAAAAAACATTTGAATCTTCCGGTCCAACTCGCGCAGACTCGGTCCATAGACCGGGTGAGACTGACGCGCGGGGCCCGCTGGTCAACGAGGCCCACCGGTCAGAGAGGGCGGAGCAGGGGAGAGGGTTGACCGCGGCTTGCTCGCCGACGGCGAGGTCGCCGGCGGTGGGACCGGGATCATCGTGCTCCCCTCGACGAGACGGACTGAGAGGTGGGGTTGGTTTGGCTAGCGCATGGCCGTAGCTCGCCGGCGGCGAGCGGTGGCGGACGGCGGCGGCGGGACGCGCGGCTACGCCGTTTCCGGCGGTCGCCGGCCAAATCAAAGGGTGCATCGTGCTCAGAGAACCCTAGGGAATGTGACTAGGTGTTTGGTTAGGCTCGGGAAGCATCGGAGGGGCTTGACCACGCGAGCGGCCATGGCGGACAGTGGCGGTGCTCGGTCGGGGAAGAAGAGGGGCTAGAGGGTGGTAGCGTTGAGGTGGGAAGGTGTTCTCACCTTGCCTTGACGTGAAAGGGCTCGACGGAGGAGAAGGGGCTCGGCGGAGGTTCGGTTGATGTGGAACGGCGACGCGGGCTCCGCGGCTGCGAACGGTGGCCGTCGGAGGCACGGCGTGTTCCGGTGTCGGGGATGGTCGGCCGGTGGTAGCAGCGTGCGCACCACGTGTGCGACGGTGAGGCGGAGCGGTGTGCGGAGGGAATCGGAGGGAGGTGCTCCGGCGAGGTCGGAACGGTGATGGGGGTTGCGGTGGTGGTCTCGGGGGGGCTTGGTGCTCACCGTGAGCGTTCGCGAGAGAGAGAGAGAGAGAGAGAGGGAGAGCGGGAGCGGCGGTGTGCAGAGTGGTGAGTGAGGGAGCGGTGAGAGGGTGGCGCGGGGTTTTGGCTGTGGCCCAAGCCGGCCGGCGGTCGTGGCGGGGCCCGGCGTGGCGTGCGGCAGGCAGCGGCGCGGCGAGCGAGGGCAACGCGGCAGGGGAGATTTGTGGTGTGATCGCGGAGGCAACGATCGGGCGAGGAGTGGGCAAGGGAGATTTGCGCAGGCATCGCCGTCCACGTGGCGCGGACGCCGGCGTACGGCGCGGTGCCGGTCGCGCGCGGCGCGGCGTGGGCGAGCGCGCCGGCGAGCGCGCGGGCGAGCAGCGCGCGGCGCGACACGAGCGGGCTGGCGCGGGCTGGGCCAAAAGGCCAACTGGGCCGGAAGTGAGGGCGCGGGAAAAATCTTTTCCTTTTTCTTTTTTCCAAAAACTTTTCAAACTTTGACCATTCAAAAACAGTTTCAAAAACTCCAAACTAGGCTTTGACCCAAAAATAAAAGTTGCTCAAAATAATTTTCTCTACAACTTTTATATAAGACACTTTTTTAGAAAACCATTTTTACAACCTCCACAGAAAGAAAGCCAATTTCTGAGACATAAATCATTTTGTTTATCTCATTTTTATTTGCTAAACTATTTTGAACTAAATCAAGGTGTCAACATGAAAAGTACTAGACTCATTATTCTCTATTTCATAAAACTATTTGTCAAGTCAGAAAGTCACTCAAACAACCAAGTCCAATAGAAATCCAAAATCCAATAAATAAGCAAAAGGCAAAAACACACTCATGCACATGAAATGATGCAATGCATTACTTATGCTCTTTAGTAGCTCATTGTGGTTCCTAATGCAGTGCTTGACACTAGGGTGTCACAGCCCTTCCCCCCTTAAAGAAATCTCGTCCCGAGATTTGGGTTACGTACCATTTCTTAACAAAAGCGGGATAGTTCACACGTAAGTACTCCTCGGTTTCCCAAGTTGCATCATTGGGTCCGTGGTTGCTCCAGAGATTCTTGTAGGTCTTCACTGATCGATTACGAGTCTCTCGAGTCTTGGTATCTATTATCTCTTGAGGCTGTTCATAGTATTCCAGATCTGATCTGACAGTGACATCTGGGATCCGAACTTCTTCTCCTTCTGGTACTCGAAGACATTTCTTCAACTGGGATACATGAAACACGGGAAAGACTGCGCTCATCTCTGGGGGTAACTGCACTTCATAGGCTACTTCTCCCTTTTTAGCTATGATCTGATACGGTCCCACGTATCGAGGTGCTAACTTTTTCTTAATTCCAAAACGTTGGACTTTTCTCATGGGTGAGACCTTGAGGTAAACATAGTGTCCTACTTGAAATTCCAAGGGTCTCCTTCGTGTGTCTGCATAGCTCTTTTGTCGGGATTGTGCTGCCTTGATATGTTGTTGTACTGTTTGCACAATCTCCTCAGCATCCTTTACATAATCTGACCTATAAAATCCTCGATCTCCTGATTCAACCCAATTTGCCGGGGTTCTGCATCTTCGTCCATATAGAACTTCAAAAGGTGCCATTTTTATGCTCTCTTGATAGCTGTTGTTATACGAAAACTCGGCGAGGGGTAACCATTTCTCCCATGATTCTCCTGAGGATAGAACACAAGCTCTGAGGATATCTTCCAAAATTTGATTCACTCTTTCTGTCTGCCCTGCAGTTTGGGGGTGATAAGCGGAACTCCTTACCAACTTAGTTCCTAGCTCCTTGTGCAACTGTTCCCAAAAACGCGCTGTGAACTGGGGTCCTCTATCAGAGACAATCCTTTTTGGAATTCCATGTATCCTCAAGATGTTTTGAATGTACAAGTCTGCATACTGCTGAGGTCGGTGGGTAGTCTTAACTGGTATGAAGTGAGCCACTTTAGATAACCGATCCACGATAACCCAGATAGAATCATTTCCCTTTTGAGTGGTGGGAAGACCTGTGATGAAATCCATACTAATCTCTTCCCATTTCCATTCTGGGATCGATAACGGTTGTAACAGTCCGGCAGGTCTCAGGTGTATAGCTTTTATCCTACAGCAAGTATCACACCTAGCAACATAAGCTGCAACTTCCTTCTTCATCTTTGACCACCAATACCTTGTTCTTAGATCTTGGTACATCTTACTGCTTCCTAGGTGGATAGATAACTTTGAATTATGAGCTTCATTCAGAATTCTTTCTTTTAGCTCCGTGTTCTTAGGAACAACTAACCTCTGATTGTACCACAGAATTCCCTGTTCATCTGTTCTGAAGTTCAAAGAACTACTGGTTTCTAACCTCTTCTTGATTTGACAGATCTCTTCATCAGTCCTTTGTCCTTCGATGATGTCACTTTCTAAGGTGCATTGAAGGGTGATATTGTTTAGCATAACGGGGTGCATAAGGTTGAATCCATGTTCCAAAAGTGGTTGTAGGGAGTTGCAATGAGTCTTGCGACTCAAGGCATCGGCTACTGTTGACGGTCCTTAATGTAAATATTATACCATCAACTAATGCATAGAATGACCTGAAATGAACCATAAAGCATAGTTGTAGGGTTTGATTCTAACAAGTTCCATGAGTTTTGGTGCTCTCACTTGTTTTGTAGGACATCCATGTTTTTACCATATAAAAGTATTTCAAGTGATGAAACAGAGCACACCATTGCGAAGAGCTCGTCGAGACGATCGAAACGGACATATGGTTTGCTACATTTGGAGTCCCGATGAGAGAGTCCTCGATGGATACGACTTGGAAGATTCTAGAACATTCCAGAACATTACAGAAGACACGAGAAGGCGACCCACGAAAGGCGGGGCCCACCTATCATAGGGGGAGACCAACCGGTCTCCTCCCTAGACCGGCCGGTCGGGTGTTGGGCCCAATTTCGTCCCCCTTCGCGTGACGCACTCCAACCGACCTCTCCAACATATTTTGGCCCATTTAGGCCCAAGTGCATATGACGAAGGATTTAGTACCACATCGCTTGCCCAAGGTGGAGGGGAGGCCAGGAGCCCCTATATAATAAACCCAGGACCCCCCTGAGGCAACACACCATCATGGAGTTGTAGAGGCGTCCCTCGAATGGATGACCTCTCTTCTCTATGTAATTAGGTTTAGATTTTCCAATGTAATAGCTTAGCTCTAGTCGGGAGTTAGGGAGAGCGGACCTGCGCTCTGGTTCTGGAGGAGTCTTCAGAGTTTCGGTATGTCTTTGTATATTTTCTTTGTAAGACTTATGTTTTAATATATTTATCTTCTCTATTTACTTTACGCTTATTATATGATTAGTATAGTTGTTATATCTTGGCTTGGGATCTTTGTTCGTATTGAGTGCTCTAGTTATCCTAGGTAATTAGAGTAGTAATTGATAGATTAGACATGGTGTTTAGTCTATAGGTTACCTGAGGTTGCGCTCAATCCCACGGAATAGTTGTTGTAGCCCCAGGGATGACAGCTCTGTTAGGCCTTCGTAGTCCACCACGTTCGGATTGATGTTTCGTAGAGCTTTTGGCAGCCTTCTCCCAACTACCTTTTTCCCAGTCTTCTTCGAGAGTTGGAAAGGACCTGCTGCTCCAAAGTGCCAATGTTTATGACTGCTATATCTTTTCATCCTTGTTACCTTAGAACCCAAGTAATAGAGAAGTACATAGGAACCTTGATCTCTCCCGTTGTCCTCCCACTATAAGTTATCTAGTTATCATTGAATTATCTTTTATGTGCTTTCATTTATTATCATATCATATATCACTCACTCTTGCTTTAGTCTAATTAGTACTCTAAGTTAGTAGATGCATGATAGTGAGTTATCAGATTCTTGACCCTAGCTTTCCAGTGGTAAAATATAAATAATGATCCTGGAATACTCCCGGTAAAATGCTACAATGGTGTTCTGTGCGCTTGCGGAATCTTTCATATTCTATTTGCGTTAACAAACGTCAACAAGCATTTTTGGCGCCGTTGCCGAGGAAGCAATTGGTGTAAAGATTTTGATAATGATCTTGATATCTGCTAATTTAGTGTACCACTAGCTTTAGTAGGATTACCCCTTGTTCTGTTGAGTGTGGAATAGACAGGACATCAGATGCCGTTTTGACCTTATGGCAAGCTTCCACAAGAATGAAGAACCCAGGGTGCCTGAACATTCAAGATCCATCATTAATTCTGGAACCCTGCCATCTCACAAGTTTGTGTATACATATATATATATATTATTCTAACCATGTGTAGATCGGAAAAAGGTCGCCGTTACAAGAGTTCAACTCCCATCCCATGTGACGGATAGTTACGCTGTGCCACTCACAAGTCCCAGTTGTGAGTAATGGTAAGTATGATCAAGGTGAGACAGTCTTGCTCATGGACTTTAAACTTTATGCGTAGTTATCTTTTTAATTTCTTGCATACCACTGCATGTTTACTTTTAATCATTCATCCACTCCATTTAGTTTAGGTTTTCTTTTATCAAATCCTCATCATATTTAGTTCCTTGCATGCATTCATGTCATTTGCATCTAAACGAAAAAAAGAAAGAAAAAGAGAAAAAAAAATATTCCTCACTGTGATCATACTCTGTCATCTCTTTTTGAATAAATCTCTATTATGCTTTCATGCCACCTTTGTTTACTCAAGCAAGTTTTAGTTTGGAAGTACTGCAAATACTTTCATAGGCTTTTTAAATTAAGCGTGGTGCTTAGGTTAAATAGTCTACCTTAATCAAATTAGACACGGAGTTTGGTTTGATTATTGATCTGAAATTAGCTTGTGTAGACATTGGATATTTTGTTGGACTAACCCTTGCAGAAAACTTTCAAATACAATTTGGGAAAGTCCTGAGATGAATTCACATCAGAGATGAAGCAATGCATTTGATGAACTGCACAAAGAAGACTCAGCTCATTCATCATGGATGAAAGAACTGTGAGTATTAAAGATTATTTACATTTGTCTTCTACTGCAAGTTATCTTTTGCCTTGAACCATGTTAAAATGCAGCCAACACATAAAATACTAGTCTATGCTAAAGTAATCCTAAAATCATCTTTTTATTAGCATGGATGAATAACACATAAGTAGTGGATAACAACCCATGTTTCAAATTCAGTGCAATCCTTCGGGTATGTGTCCACTAACATTTTGTAGGAGATGAGGTTTGCTTGTTCATGGTGTGAACTTAAAGATCCAAAACTCAACCCGTGGATAGACAAAACTCATCATCAGATAAGTCACTAGTGATGTCAAAGGCAGCCAAGCTATGAGCCTTACCAAGGCTTAAGCTAGGACACTGATGACGAGTAGGATGTAACTCACCCTGTATGGGTCATTCTATGCCTACGCTCATCATTGTCAAAGACATCAATACCGACACCAACAACAAATATCAGGGAGATGATATGCCACTACATCATAACATCTATGTGTCGTCCGAAGGAAGTTTGTTGGTGGTTCACTATAAAGAAAAGCAGTGGAAGTTCTCCTCACTTCTAACACAAGAGCTAGTTTGGTGGACGAGGTGGTACGACTTCAACAACAACAAGGTCTACAATTTCAACTCATGAACATGTTGTTGAAGAAATATGGACATCCACCTATTTCACAAGCTAGCTTGGGGGAGACACGATTCCATTGTCCAGATCTGCTTTACGATCAAGGGTAGGAAGGAGAAATCTAGCTTCAAGACACTTTGATCTCCTACTCATCACTTTGATGCCATCCCAATTAAGGAGAAGAATATGATCCATCACTCATTCTTGGAAGATCGTTTTTGAACACCACCAATGTGTCAGTTATGTCGGACCTAGAGATGTCCACTTTTGGATCTTCGATCAAAGGGATTACTGCTTTTTCAACAACTACACCACTTATGAGCAGCCGAAGAAAACCAAGAGAAGACGTTGACTCAACCGATAAAGGAAGAACCAACTGCCAGGAATTGAGGGGGACATCATGAAGGATGAAGCCACTGCACTGGAAGAATTCAAAGATGGAGAGATAGTACCCGAGCCTAAAAATCAAGAGAATAATTGACAAAGCCTCCATCGTTTGGACCTGTTGAGAACAAGACTTAGGTGGCCCATTATGAGATAGAAAGAGAAGACAAGCCATTCATGAACAACAACCAGCTAGACAAGAGAAGCTTCTACAATGTGGTTCAACACAATCACTCTTCAATGATAAAGTAACATTTCAAGGTAAGTGACCATCACTTTAAAAGCTTCTCCTTGTTTCTGGTCTGTGTATACATAAAGAACCAAATATGTTTAAGTTGCACCTCATTTGATCCAACCTAATCAACTCAACATGTTCAGTTCTATACTCTTTATTCTTAGCTTTACTCTCTTGAATCTCACTATCTCACTATCTAAATGAGCTAAAATGTTGTGCATGTAACCTTTGGAAGATGATATATCACAATCATGAAAAGATCGACACACTATACATAGATTATCCTTCCTTGGGTTAAGTAATATGATCTGTTAAATATTTTTAAGATGCTACTTTCATGCCCATCTTCTGATCTTATCACTCATGTTATGATAGAATAGAACACATAAACAATAAGTTTATCTTGTGCAATGTGTCTAAGGTTAGAGAGGAATGAACAAAATTTTTGGTTTTGTTGGTGTTTTTCCACCAACAGAGCCTATGCACTTGATCTCTACCTTGTCTTTATGAGCAGGACACACTCTTGAGCAAAACATAGAGGAGTTTGTCAACTCCTACATTCTACAGAGTGAAGGTCCTGGATCTACAAGAACATGCACATTGAGCAAGATGCTGCCAGCTTCCACAATTAATGTCTCACTTCAAGTTGCTGGGCGAGCGAAGAACATGGGTGACACCATATCAAGAGGTATAGTTATCAAGGTCTATATATCGGAATCAAATGATGCACCTCAGGAATGAACATGGTGAGAAGTCCTGTTCAGAGGACTTAAAACATTGAACCCTCGTCGAAAGGTAAATCGGTAGATATCCATATTTATCTTTATTGCATTAGTTTCTCTTTTTGCATGTTTATTTTCAATCATTATCTCTCCATAGAATATTTACTTTTCTGCATTAGCATTACATAAAAAAAGAAAATAAAAATATTTTACTTATCGCACTGCATCATAAAACTTAAAGCCCCATGTGAATAATTTTGTAGTGTGTAAAAACCCACATGAAAAATTCACCGTGGTGGCATAAAAACAAAAATAAATATGTATACATTCATCCTGTTGCATTTTCTCTTGCATTATAAAAAATATCAAAATACAAAAATATGGAGAAAGAGATCTTACTGAAACCCTGGACAACTAAGGCTTGAGTGGCCAACCACTGATACTTAATCTATTCCACAAGTTTTGTTGTCTATTTGAGTTTCACAGGATTGAATGACCAAGAAAAGCTGACGAGCAAGTAGATGTTCCATCTACTGTTGGAGCACTATTTCAACTACCATCAACATCAATCAATGCTCTGATGGAGGAAGAACATTTTCACTGCCAGTCTGCTACATTGCAAGATCAAACCACTACGTCAACATTCAGCTTGGGGGAAAGCACTCCAGTGTATCAAGGTAAGTATCTTTATCCTCTTAAGTTTTGTTCCTATAAATAAATTCAAAATACAAAAAAATGTGAGCACATGAAGGCTCATCCTTAAAAAGAAAAAGAACAAAAATATTCGGGCACATGAAGGCTCGATGTGATCGAAGGAATTAGCTTGGGAAGATGCACTCCCGTTATCTTCGTGATTCAGGTATGTCTTACTACTATCTTAATTTTTTAAGTAATAGGTTATAGTGTGTGTTAGATTAAATAAATAAAGTATGTCTAATCTGAAGAACTCTGTCCCTAATTTCTTAAAATAGAAATGATGAATAGTTGCTCTATTGTATTTCTTTCTAGTACCTAGCCTTCAAGCATGAGTTCTCCTAAGTTTAAAAAATTAATGATGCCTTAAAATGAAATTAAATATGTGGCTAGCAAATGCTTGATCCAGAGTCTAGGTAATTGATAGATATGATATGTGATGATCTGAGCTGCTATTATCTTGTTCTAAAACAACACTAGAGTTCCGGAGAGTTTCCAATATTAATATGACTAATAATGGCATTGAGTTAAATTAAGCTTTGTTGACCCTATGAGAAGTTATCATGCTATTGAATTGAGATATCACTTACACATTTCATCCATCCTCTGTACAAATGCTCATGATTATCTATTGCTATCCTCTCAAAAGTTTGTTGGAAGCATGTGGCTATTGAAAAAAAGAAAAAAAATCTGAGGAAACAAAAAGGGATAAGTGTCCGAAACCTCAAAAAGATAGATCCCGAGGAAATAAAAAGGGACAAGTGTCCGGAACCTCGAAAAAAGAAAAGAAAAAAAAGAGAGAAGAAAAAAATATATGAATATCAGAAAAAATGGGCACGTGCCCGATAGTAGAATTAGCCTAATAGCCATGTGTTTCTAATAGATAAAAGAGAGTGATATATTCAAAAGAGCATCCGCCTCCATTTTCCATACACATGCACTTCTCGATTCAATAGTATGGTTGACTTTCTCTTTGGATCCATTGTTTAATTTGGCAACATATGTTCTTAAGCTTTTTGAAAATTCATAAAAACTCCGGGAAAATGGTGAAGTAAAAGAGCAAGAGACATAGTGCTTGATTTGATCGTTCTATCGTTCAATTACTCAAGATTCAAGGTAAAGTACTAAGCCCCGTGATAAATAATATGATATCTTTTCTAATCCAAATGAGAACTTTTGTTTGAATGCATGTGTACTTGTTAGAAGTGCAGATATTGCAGCAACTCCTGATCCATTGTTGAGTTTGGCTTTGCTAAGGGACTAGCAAAGGGTAAGCTTGGGGGAACTTGTTGACGGTCCTTAATGTCAATATTATACCATGAACTAATGCATAGAATGACCTGAAATGAACCATAAAGCATAGTTGTACGGTTTGATTCTAACAAGTTCCACGAGTTTTGGTGCTCTCACTTGTTTTGTAGGACATCCATGTTTTTACCATATAAAAGTATTTCAAGTGATGAAACAGAGCACACCATTG
Source organism: Coix lacryma-jobi var. lacryma-jobi (assembly GCA_009763385.1). NCBI lineage: Eukaryota > Viridiplantae > Streptophyta > Magnoliopsida > Poales > Poaceae > Coix > Coix lacryma-jobi. The sequence goes on along the minus strand of CM019830.1, from coordinate 113,328,734 downwards.
CGAAGAGCTCGTCGAGACGATCGAAACGGACATATGGTTTGCTACATTTTGAGTACCGATGAGAGAGTCCTCGATGGATACGACTTGGAAGATTCTAGAACATTCCAGAACATTCCAGAAGACAAGAAAAGGCGACCCATGGAAGGCGGGGCCCACCTGTCATAGGGGGAGACCGACCGGTCTCCTCCCTAGACCGGGCGGTCGGGTGTTGGGCCCAATTTCGTCCCCCTTCGCGTGACGCACTCCAACCGACCTCTCCAACACGTTTTGGCCCATTTAGGCCCAAGTGCATATGACGAAGGATTTAGTACCACATCGCTTGCCCAAGGTGGAGGGTAGGCCAGGAGCCCCTATATAATAAACCCAGGACCCCCTTGAGGCAACACACCATCATGGAGTTGTAGAGGCGTCCCTCGAATGGATGACCTCTCTTCTCTATGTAATTAGGTTTAGATTTTCCAATGTAATAGCTTAGCTCTAGTCGGGAGTTAGGGAGAGCGGAGCTGCGCTCCGGTTCCGGAGGAGTCTTCAGAGTTTCGGTATGTCTTTGTATATTTTCTTTGTAAGACTTATGTTTTAATATATTTATCTTCTCTATTTACTTTATGCTTATTATATGATTAGTATAGTTGTTATATCTTGGCATGGGATCTTTGTTTGTATTGAGTGTTCTAGTTATCCTAGGTAATTAGAGTAGTAATTGGTAGATTAGACATGGTGTTTAGTCTATAGGTTACCTGAGGTTGCGCTCAATCCCACGGAATAGTTGTGGTAGCCCCAGGGGTGACAGCTCTGTTAGGCCTTCGTAGTCCACCACGTTCGGATTGATGTTTCGTAGAGCTTTTGGCAGCCTTCTCCCAACTACCTTTTTCCCAGTCTTCTTCGAGAGTTGGAAAGGACCTGCTGCTCCAAAGTGCCAATGTTTATGACTGCTATACCTTTTCATCCTTGTTACCTTAGAACCCAAGTAATAGAGAAGTACATAGGAACCTTGATCTCTCCCGTTGTCCTCCCACTATAAGTTATCTAGTTATCATTGAATTATCTTTTATGTGCTTTCATTTATTATCATATCATATATCACTCACTCTTGCTTTAGTCTAATTAGTACTCTAAGTTAGTAGATGCATGATAGTGAGTTATCAGATTCTTGACCCTAGCTTCCCAGTGGTAAAATATAAATAACAATCCTGGAATACTCCTGGTAAAATGCTACAATGGTGTTCTGTGCGCTTACGGAATCTTTCATATTCTATTTGCGTTAACAAACGTCAACAGCTACAACGTTTGCTTTTCCGGGGTGGTAATGCACTTCAAGGTTGTAATCCTTAATCAATTCTAACCATCTTCTCTGCCTCATATTCAACTCCGGCTGGGTGAAGATATACTTCAGACTTTTGTGATCCTTGTACACATGACATAGGTTACCCATGAGGTAATGCCTCCAGATCTTAAGGGCATGCACTACGGCTGCTAATTCCAAGTCATGAGTGGGGTAATTCTCCTCACGCGGTCTCAACTGGCGTGAGGCGTATGCGATAACTCTTCCATTTTGCATAAGCACACATCCAAGTCCAATCTTGGATGCGTCACAAAACACATCAAAAGGTTCCTCCAAGTTTGGCTGAGCCAAAACAGGTGCGGAAGTCAACAACATTCGCAGAGTGCGAAAAGTTGTTTCACACTCTGGGGTCCATTCAAACTTCTTGTTTTTCTGCGTTAAATGGGTCATAGGCTTGGCTATTCTTGAAAAATCCGGAATAAACCGACGGTAGTATCCGGCCAAACCCAAAAAGCTACGAACCTCAAAAACGCTGGTGGGTGCTTCCCAGTCCATGACCTCGTGTACCTTAGACGGGTCTATAGTGATTCCTTCCTCTGAAAGGATGTGACCAAGGAAAGGTACCTTCTTAAGCCAAAATTCACACTTGCTGAACTTGGCATACAACTTGTGCTCTCGAAGCCAAGTCAAAACAACTCGTAAGTGCTCAGCATGATCCCTTTCATTCTCAGAGTATACCAAGATATCATCAATGAACACCACAACAAACTTATCCAACTCGGGCATGAAGACCGAATTCATCAGGTACATGAAATGTGCCGGTGCATTGGTTAGCCCAAAGGACATAACTAGATACTCATAGAGTCCATACCTGGTGGAGAAGGCTGTTTTCGGTATATCCTCTCTTCTGATCTTAATCTGATGGTATCCTGACCTCAGGTCGATCTTGGAGAATACTTTTGCCTTTGATAACTGATCAAACAAGATGTCGATTCGGGGTAAGGGATACTTGTTCTTTATAGTTACTGCATTAAGCGGCCTGTAGTCCACACACATCCTTAAAGTTTTATCCTTCTTCTTTACGAAGATGGCGGGACATCCCCAAGGTGAAGAACTAGGACGTATCAAACCCTTGTCCAAGAGCTCTTGCAACTGAACCTTAAGCTCTGCTAACTCGTTAGCGGGCATCCTATACGGCCTTCGAGATATTGGTGTCGTTCCAGGGATTAACTCTATAGCAAACTCCACATCCCTATCTGGCGGTAGTCCTGGCAACTCATCAGGAAAGACATCTGGGAACTCACATACTACTGGGATTTCAGCTATCTGCTTTGCCGTGATATTGAACAACACTCCTATCTCATGAGGGTTTCGGGGTAACTTAAACTGAAAGGTAGACCCACTGTGGGGACTAACCATAGAAACTACTCGCTCTGCGACATCAATATTGACCTTCCAGAGTTTCATCCAACCCATACCCAAGATCACATCCAAACCCAGACCAGGGATTACGATGGGATCCACTATGGCCTTCTTATCCCCAAAAGTCATCTCCACTCCTTTAGCCATTTTACGCGCGGAGAGAACAGCTCCGGCGGAACTTATCTGATATCCCCAATCTAACTCTACCAACTCAAGATTACTTCTCAAAACAAAGTTCTCACTTATGAAAGAATGCGATGCTCCAGAATCAAACAACACAACTGCAGGGTATTGATTAACAAGAAACGTACCAGCGGTGACGGGTTCTCCTTCTGGCACTTCCTCAACGGTGGTGAAATGCACATTGCCAGTGCAAGGTTGAGGCTGGGTGTACGGCTTCTTAGGCTGAGGGCACTGACGTGACAGATGTCCAGTCTGACCACAGTTGTAGCACGGTCCAATCACATATGGGGTCTTGGGACCTCCCGCACTTCCTGCTTTAGCCTTGTTCTGCATCAGGGGAGCGGTGTAGGGCTTCTGAAAATTGGGACGGGGACGGTTGGTGGTGATCTTCCTCTGCGGGGGACGAAACCTTGCTCCTGCAACGGGTGGGCGATACGGAACGCGTGCTCCGAAAGGGGTCCTTTGTTGAGACGAACCTCCTTCGTTTGCACGACGACAAGTCTTTGTCGCCAGCCTGCTGTCATTGGCCTCCTGATTCAGACAGTCACTGACAAAGTCACTGAAGGTGGTGCGGTGACTGTTGCCCATCTTTGAAAGCATGGCGGCACTCATGCCACGCTTGAAGCTTGCGATCTTCTTGGCCTCTGTGTTGACAAAGTCGGGGGCGTAGCGAGCTAGGTTGTTGAAGCTGTGTAGGTATTCTGACATGGACCTGGTTCCCTGGGATAGCCTCATAAACTCTGTGACTTTCATCTCCATCAGACCACTGGGGATGTAGTGGTTGCGCATAGCGGTCGAGAACTGATCCCACGTCACTCGTGCATTTGCAGGCAAGGATGCACGGTACTGGGCCCACCATAAACCTGCGGGTCCTTCCAACATGTGGGCGGCATACTCCGCCTTGAGCTCTTCGGTCAGACGAAGCAGACAGAACTTCTGGGTGATGGAGTTGAGCCATTCATCAGCCTCAAGCGGTTCAGTGGCTTCCTTGAACACAGGGGGACGGGTGTCCAAGAAGTCATGGTAGGAGCTGTACTGATTGGGCTCCGGGCCTTGGCGATGGTGATGCTGTTGCGCTGTGTTGTTGGCGATGTTGCGGAGGGTGGCCTCCATGTGCCTCTACATCTCTTCCATGTTCCTTTGGCTGCCCAAGAACTGGTCGAAAAACGCTTCCGGCGTTATCGGCGGCGGTGGGGGAGGTGGCAAGTTCTCCTCCTGTCCTGCCCCCTGTGCACGTTGGCTGCGGGTGTGTGCCGGCATCTGCATATCCCATTATTAAGCAACCATTAGGTGATGTTACATTGATCATGAATAAATATTGTGCTGTACATAATTCGAAAATTTAGCACACGACCAAGTATAATTACTCATTTCCATACAACATCACAGAATAATCGCTCGAAATTAGACATGCGAACGATGGATTTCCATAAAAGATGCCAGATCGAAGTCTGGACTTTGTCCAAAAGCCATACATGCCATCATACATCTTAAACATAAACCAACACATGTTTAGGGTGTTACATCATCAGCGAGCGCGCTCAAGCTATACAAAAAAATGGCTCCTAGCGAAACTAACGCTAGGCATCTCCAGCGGCGGATGCGGCGTCCTCTGCGTCAGCGTCGATCATCGGCTCATCAGCGTGAGCCTCCTCCGGTGGGACGTCGGGACCAAGGACTTCGCCGTCCTGGGGGTCCTGGGCCTCGGCTGCGGGGACCTCGGCAGCTGCTGGGGCGGCGGCCTCCTGTGCGGCGTGGTGCATCTAGTGGACTGCCTCGTGGAGCTGGTCGATATAGGCCTGCTGAGCGTGGATCTGCTGTATCAGATGGTGAGCTCCCTCTCTGAGCTGGTCGAGCGCGGTGCGGGCCTCATCCCGGTGAAAGGCGGTGGTCAGGTACATCTGCTCAGCGACAGTCCTGGCAGTGGTCTCTGCTCCTATCGTAGCACGGGTGTCGTCACGCTCAAGGGTGACCTGCTGTATCCTCTCCTGGAGACGGGCTACCTCAGCGTCGAACTCCTCCTGTAGTCTCCCTTTGCTCTGGTAGGTGGCGGTGAGAGTGAAGGACACGCTCTCGAGAGTGCGCTCCAAACTCTCTCACACACACACCTAACAAAGCTCCGGTGGCACTCATCGCAGGTGTCTCGCCGTAGAACCTCTCCTCGGGGCTCCCTGTCAGAACTGACTCCAAAGTCTGCCTCCAGCGCAAGGGAAAAGGTGATCCACGTGGGAACACCCCTGCCATTGCACTAGCAAGGTCGGCGGGGAAACGGGCGATGATATCCTTCAGCACAAGGTATGGTGCCCTGTTAGCTCCATCCTTGGCGCATGTGCCTCTGGTGATCTCCGTCCATCCTGTCCAGTGAGGGTTGGCAGGCAAGGCCTTGACCTTGATCTGCACTACAACCAGAGAATCCTGCCCGTAGATCTCCTTCTGCCATGAGTACCTGGACTCCTGTCCCTATTCATAGCCCACGGCCTGCAGAATCCTCCAAAGGATAGTCGGCAACCCGAAGTAGGACAAGAACGTCTTCCGGGTCAGCTTGGTGGCCAAGCGGTGACGTGGAACTCCTCTTCCTCCGGTGGCCTTGTGAGCGGTCAGCTTAGACCGGGCCATCTGTAGAAACAAAAGGGTTTCAAACTCTCGTGAGACGGATATTAAGTTGGCAAATTTTATAGAAAAAGAGACAACTTTTAATTAAGGGGAGGTAATGTAAATGCAAGAATATAAACATGATGCATGATCGTACTTACGTTCTCACTCACTAACATGACTCGTAAGTTCTAACGTTCTAGTCAGTGGCAAGAACGATCTCTCATGCGTTATCTACATGTTCTACTCGATCGCATAGTTAGTGTACATGCAGAAGATTCATTTCAGCCCAAAGCATTCCCAATGATAAGACAACGAAGTATTGGCCAATATGCACAAATTACATAGAAGCCAACACTAAACACCATGCACCAACATAGAAAACACCCTCAAAACGTTGATACTCTCGTATATGTTTGCGTGGAGCTCGCACATACTTGGTATAAGAACTCTCACCTAGACCGATGGCTGGACGGTCATGCTCTCATATCTCACAAAATCATTTTATGCATGTTTTCGCAATCGACACATTCTCTTTCCCTCGAGAATGGACCAGCAATAAAGATCCAGCATGAAGCAAATCCCTGAACCCTGTTAGTAGTTAAGCCACCTGAATCCTAGTATAGGGCTTAAGGACGAGACAGGGCACACTTAGTAATTGAAAATAGTTTTGAAATACCCATTTTAGTTCGAAAATAGCTCTTTGCGGATGCAATAACTTAAACCATGCTCCGATACCAGCTGTGGCGGAACCGTCCTGATTATAAGAGCTCAAGTACCGTCTTAGTCAAATCCGTCTGACATCAACTCATACTTGAACCCATATAACCCCGGTAGTCCGGAAATCTCGAAGGATTTCTATCATCGTACAACACACAGGATCGCATTGTTCAAGAATTACATTCGCAAGAATACATCACAGATAAACGAAACCGGATTTAAAACATCAGAGTGCGAATTTAAGACAGAGTTATTACAATACCAAATTTAAAAGTACGGAAGCTTGAATAAGTTTGAAACACGACCACCACACATGTGGTCCAAATAAAACATTGTTTAATACTTCAACCCAATGCAACTCACTCCTCCATTTTCAAGTAATGTGCCACTAGCAGTCTCAGACCAGCAAAAGAAAAGGGGAAGCTTCTGGACGACCCTGCCCTAGGCCTACTCCTCAACACCTTCCACCGGGTAGAGGCAGTGCTTACAATAGCCATAGTAGACCTGGCCATCTGCAACAACGGGATAAACCCTGAGTACGGGAATTTACTCAGCTAGACTTACCCGTCCAACTGAAAACGAAGGACACCAAGGATATGCAAGGCCTTTTTGGTGGAGCTGGGATCCTTAGTTGCGAAAAGCTCAAAATTAAGATAAGGAGTATTAATGACATTGATGAGCTGTCAGCTTTTAGACCTATCTCTTACTCTAGGTTTGCACCTGAACTAATACACACACTTGAGTCTAACAAGCAATAATATAACCATATCCAGTTGACTTATCCACATTTTAGTTGAACCTTTAAGATATCACATGGAGTTGTATCGTGGTGAAGCGCGCCATAGTTTCCCACTAACCGGGGGAGACGGCGACTCGAATCGAATTCCAAACCAGCTGGTGAAAGACCTTTAATACCAGCCCACACTTTCCCCGTCGGGTCCATGCATTGGGCAACCGCTCGATGCTTGTTCGTGGTGGTAATCGTCGCGGCTCATAGCACGGACCACCCAATTGGAACTATACGATGGCCATTCCGAGGCAGATCGTGTTTCCATACTAGAGGGTACGACATGGGTTGAGACCGGCCCGAACAGCTTCTAACCGGCTTTGGGGTTGATGATTACAGCACCGACATATCCCTAAGTAAAAGGGCGCGTTCAAAAATGAACGAGGGCCAACATCGATACAAACCTACACGATCCAACGGACGGACTGCCCCAAGTTTCCAAACTTGTGCTTTGCCTTCCAGTTGACCGTATTTTCATTACTACTCTAGTTCTTTTCCACGATAGCAAATATAGCCAACCGTGATCCGGTAAATACCCATCTGGGGTATTACGGAAACATCCTTAAATACTACTTTTATTGAGCAGGCTAAGCAATTCTACATATAAACACTAACAGGATAACAAGGCAGGTATAATCAATAATCAAGAAATGATAATGCAGCAAGTAGGATTCAATCAACTCCTATACCTAATGCATCACAATATAAAATACTCAATTAAATTGATTGTAAATACTGGGAGACTTAAAATGCTCCGGGGCTTGCCTTGAGTTAAAACCGAGGCCTCGTGGGAGGGGCACTCGGGCAAGTTAGTTTCCACCGCGGGGTCGACCTCCTCAGCCTGGGGCAGCTCCGGGATGTGCTGCTCGACGTTTGCCTCTTGCTCCTGATCGGGCTCTGGGAGTGTCGATCCTATTGCATGCGGCGAATGATAAATAAATAAATAAGCGGGGTGCGAGATGTGGTGGTATGAAAAGCAATATTTCTTGCAAACCAACAAAACCAACTTGTTGAACCACTTTTGACATTGAGGTAAATACTTATTTATCTCATAAAACAAAATCCATTATTTCATCTATTTCTTATTTAATAATTCAAAAGAACTTAGGGTTGAACTACAAGTGCATTTTTCTGAACTCAGAAAATCCACAAAAATTCCAGAAAGCACTTAACACCAACTGAACCTTACTGAACAATTTTGAGTAAGAAATAAAATACAGAACAGTGACCACAAAAAGATGAATCACACTGCTCAAAAAGTGCTTTGAACTAACTTTTCACACAAAAAGTGTTAAACAGCAGATTTCATAATTTTCCTAGCTTCATCTACTCATAAACATTCTACTGCAGAAAGTGCACAGCCAAAACATAAATATATCCCCCTACACAAAATAAACAAATTTAATCCAAAACAACCCAATTGAACTACAACCCTACTGGAAAAGGGTGCTAAACTCATTTTCATATTTTTTCCGGATTCTACTCCACATTTCATACTTATCAAGAAAGTTCCATGAATAGAAACATTATATTACTTCTTACAAGAATTTCCAAAGAAAAACATAGAAAAGTACATTTATAAAGCAACTACATATTTCTTCACATAACAATCCATGCTTACATTTTTCCTAACTGAAACATCATACACAGAGACTGTATAAATTTTTCCACAATTTAATTTTACACATAAAGCACCTTAACATTTATTCCAAGAAAATAGCTAAAAAGGACTTTAAACCATAATAGATAATTTTTCCACGTAAATGGTGCCTCATACATTTTTCACAGATTCATATAATGATGAGAAACCTACACAAATTTTGCCATGAATTAACTCAACCAGAAAACATATAAATTCATTTATTTCAACATAAGCACATAAACTGAATTAAATAAAAACAGTAAAATAAACTTTCACCAAAAATACTTTCATATTTTTCCTGGATAGATCTACTCATGAACCAACTAACAAAATTGAAAGCACTCCATTTGGACCTATAAATCGAGCTACACAAAAATAACAAGCGTTTCTGGAAAATAAAACAAAAAGGAAAAAAACATTTGAATCTCCCGGCCCAACTCGCGCAGACTCGGTCCATAGACCGGGTGAGACTGACGCGCGGGGCCCACTGGTCAACGAGGCCCACCGGTCAGAGAGGGCGGAGCAGGGGAGAGGGTTGACCGCGGCTTGCTCGCCGACGGCGAGGTCGCCGGCGGTGGGACCGGGCTCATCGTGCTCCCCTCGACGAGACGGACCGAGAGGTGGGGTTGGTTTGGCTAGCGCATGGTCGTAGCTCGCCGGCGGTGAGCGGTGGCGGACGGTGGCGGCGGGACGCGCGGCTACGCCGTTTCCGGCGGTCGCCGGCCAAATCAAAGGGTGCATCGTGCTCAGAGAACCCTAGGGAATGTGACTAGGTGGTTGGTTAGGCTCGGGAAGCATCGGAGGGGCTTGACCACGCGAGCGGCCATGGCGGACAGTGGCGGTGCTTGGTCGGGGAAGAAGAGGGGCTAGAGGGTGGTAGCGTTGAGGTGGGAAGGTGTTCTCACCTTGCCTTGACGTGAAAGGGCTCGACGGAGGTTCGGTTGATGTGGAACGGCGACACGGGCTCCGCGGCGGCGAACGGTGGCCGTCGGAGGCACGACGTGTTCCAGTGTCGGGGATGGTCGGCCGGTGGCAGGAGCGTGCGCACCACGTGTGCGACGGTGAGGCGGAGGGTGTGCGGAGGGAATCGGAGGGAGGTGCTGCAGCGAGGTCGGAACGGTGAAGGGGGTTGCGGTGGTGGTCTCGGCGGGGCTTGGTGCTCACCGCGAGCGTTCGCGCGCGAGAGAGAGAGGGAGAGCGGGAGCGGTGGTGTGCAGAGTGGTGAGTGAGGGAGCGGTGAGAGGGTGGCACGGGGTTTTGGCCGTGGCCTAAGCCGGCTGGCGGTCGTGGCGGGGCCCGGCGTGGCGTGCGGCAGGCGGCGGCGCGGCGAGCGAGGGTAGCGCGGCAGGCGAGGCGGGCGCGGTGTGGCCAGGGGAGATTTTTGGCGTGATCGCGGAGGCAACGATTGGGCGAGGAGTGGGCGAGGGAGATTTGCGCAGGCATCGCCGGCCACGTGGCGCGGACGCCGGCGTACGGCGCGGTGCCGGTCGCGCGCGGCGCGGCGCGGGCGAGCGCGCGGGCGGGCAGCGCGCGGCGCGACGCGAGCGGGCTGGCACGGGCTGGGCCGAAAGGCCAACTGGGCCGGATGTGAGGGCGCGGGAAAAATCTTTTCCTCTTTCTTTTTTCCAAAAACTTTTCAAACTTTGACCATTCAAAAACAGTTTAAAAAACTCCAAACTAGGCTTTGACCCAAAAATAAAAGTTGCTTAAAATAATTTTCTCTACAACTTTCATATAAGACACTTTTTCAGAAAACCATTTTTACAACCTCCATAGAAAGAAAGCCAATTTTTGAGACATAAATCATTTTGTTTATCTCATTTTTATTTGCTAAACTATTTTGAACTAAATGAAGGTGTCAACATGAAAAGTACTAGACTCATTATTCTCTATTTCATAAAACTATTTCCAAGTCAGAAAGTCACTCAAACAACCAAGTCCAATAGAAATCCAAAATCCAATAAATAAGCAAAAGGCAAAAACACACTCATGCACATGAAATGATGCAATGCATTACTTATGCTCTTTAGTAGCTAATTGTGGTTCCTAATGCAGTGCTTGACACAAGGGTGTCACAACGTTTTGCGTCAACACTATCTAGAACACGATGATGAACAATAAGGTGAATTAGATCATCGAGAAAAACTAAAGTACGAACTAGAACAAGATTATGAACTAGACGATGAACATGAACTAGACGATGAACTAGAACATAAAAAATGAAGAACAATGATGAATTAGAAGAGCAATTATTAAATAGATCCATAATGTTAATACAAGAGAGAAGATCTTGGGTTTACCGAGCCTTCTCGTGACTAGATCAGGAATCCAAGCGAAGCTTGCCTCCTCTAATCCTATTCTATCTACTAATCTAGGTGGATGTAGTCCTAAAGCTTCCGATTGATCTCCTTCTGATGCTCTGATTGATCTAACCCTGATGAATGTAATGCCTGATGCCGGATGCCCTAGAGAGGGGGGGTCAGGGGGCTGTTTATATAGCCCTGGGTAATGAATCGTGGCCCTTGGATCAAATCGACATAAGGTACGGTCGAGATGCATCCTAGAGGTCGGTGGAGATAGCTTGCAGAAGACGGAGACCAGCGGGCCCAGGGGGACCGACCGGTGGGTCCAGGGGACCGGTCAGTCCCACCTGGAGGTGGACCGCGGTGCCCTTTCTCGTGGTGTCTCTATGTGTTCTCTGGAGTCTTCTAGAAGTATCCCGACGTGGCGGTTGCGTTATCTCTCGACGGTTTCCTTCTATGAGAAGCTATCGGTGTCGATTTCCTGGTTTAGTCCCTACAGAATCATAACTCACCAAAACTCGTGGAATATTGTCAGTTGAAACCCTAAACCTTTGTTGGTGATCAAATTCTTGCCGTTTTCATATTTATTTATCTCTTAATTATGATAGATAACCAGTGTCAACAGCCGCTAACATGCAGGAAGCAAAACCGGTTCGTACCAAGTGGGGATACATGGGTGTATGCCGAGTCTCGAGTGATGAGTGATTGTCAACGGGTTTGATCACATGTTCTTTGGCTTGTGTTGTGTAGGTGTTGAGCATGGAGACGGTGATCGAGGGCAAGGTGAAGGTCAAGTAGAGACGTGCCGTGCCGACGGACCGGGAGCGGTGAAGGGCGGATGTGAGGCTTGGACTGAGGGACCGATGGCCTGAGAATCAGCTGTGGTGGCTGACAGCCTGGGACAGCGACGAGCGGAGACTTGCGGGGCACGGTATTGCTTGGGTCGAGGACCTGGGGACACGTGTCGGTGGACGGGGTGCACGGGCGGTGCATCCCCTCTACAGCGCCAGTTTGGTGGTTGAGCCATAGAAAAACCACCGGGTGGACGGTTTCCAGGTTTGGGCCTCAAAACCTGGGTGTTGCGGTTTTGCCGAGTTTGGGCCACAAAACTCGGGCTGAGGACGGTTTCCAGGTTTGGGCCTCAAAACCTGGGCGCTGGCGGGTTTCTGAGTTTGCGCCACAAAACTCAGGAGATGGGTGGCTGGTTTCCCGGTTTGGGCCACAAAACCGGGGGATGGACTTGAAGGCCTGGTTTCCCGGTTTCGGCCACAAAACTGGGGGTGCGGCATCCGGGAAAAGGACAAGCAGAGCGGTGGTGGCACGTGGCGGCAATCGGTGAGGTTGCGTTGAGGCAACGCTACCAGTTGTGCGGGCGTGGCCGTCGGATCACCACCTACCACGAGTTGGTCCAGAATAACCTTAGGGTTTAGCTGGTTCGCTCTGTAATTAGTGAGGGGTAGAGTAGGAATTAGAATTAGGATAAGTAGAGGGAGACACCCTCCTCCCATTCTATCTCAGTCATTTTCTCTTTGCTTCTAGGGTTTCCTGCCCTCCCAATCCCCTGCTGTAGCTACTGAGATCCGCAGAGAACCATACCTCTGTGTGAGATTTTGAGGAAGTGAGGCCGTAACCTCACTGTTGTAGCGTGTGGTAGCCACACGGTTGCAGATCGATGACTTGATTCGCGTTTTGGTTCGTGTTCTTCGCGTTCTTCGTTTCTCCGCGATTTTCCCGTCACTCAATCTCTCTCTCTAGTGCGTCTTTTCAAATTCCACTTGAATCAACTTGTTCTTTATAGTGAAGAGATCATTTCCACTGAAGGAATTCATCTAACTCCTCACGAACAAGTAGATCGGGTCGATTTCGTTTTCGTGGCGCTTTTTTGGTTCATACACCTGCCCCTTCGATTTCCCGTTGATTGATTTGATTTGAGCGGATGATTTCTTGGGGATAGTCTCCTAACTACCTCGTGATCATTCTCTCCAAGTTTGGGATCAAGGGATTTTGGTTTGAATCGATTTGGAGAAGATTTGGGTGAAGGCCGACCAAAATCGCCCTCACTGGGAGTTGGCGGACAGTCCGCCATCCTAGCCGTGGACAGTCCGCGCGTCGGGGGCAGGCCAGATCAGTGGCTGTGTTCTTCGGCTGTTTTACTGTTCCTTGACCGGCGGACAGTCCGCCATAGGTTTTCGTGGACAGTCCGGGAACTGTCCAGGGGACTTCAGCAGCACTGCTGTTTTGCTCGTTTGGCCGGCGGACAGTCCGCCACCTGAGCCTGGACAGTCCGCCGTTAGGCAGACAGTCCGCGACCGTATTGCCGGACAGTCCGGGACCCTGCTAAAGCATCCAGTTTAGTGCGTTTGCTCTCCCGTCTTTTCCGTTTGGTTTTCGGACTTCTCGTTTGGCCCTATAGTTAACCAAGAAACATTTATAGGTATCTTTGCTACTTGTTAGCATCGGTATTTAGGGATTTCTCGACGTAGCCCTCAATCTACGTTCGAGACTTGGTTTTCAAGGGGAAAACTTGTGCCAGTGCTTTTGGCGTTTGGTTTGCTTTCGCTTTGTGCTGCCTCGCTGTGATCCTAGGGATCATCCACCCTCTTCCAAGGGTCGTGGGCATCACGGTTTCGGTCGTAGTTTCTTGGGGTTGATTTTGGGACAATAGGCCAAAGTTTCGAGAGAAATTTTGTTGGCTCCCATTCACCCCCCCCTCTGGTCGCCTTGCTAGTGCTTTCTCGGTCCTTCAATTGGTATCGGAGCGGGTTAAGGATCTTCCACCTTAGCCGGTTCCAGATCCACAGAAGGCGACATGGATCGCGGCATGGGCAAACCGCCGTTTTTCGATGGGACGAACTATGCATATTGGAAGATACGCATGTTGGCCTATCTCCAGAGCATGGGCTCTTCTGTTTGGGAGATTTGCAGCAAGGCAGATTACATTGTTTTGGCTGCTCGTGTCTCTCAGCTTCAGATCGATGAGCACGAAGCCAATAGCCAAGCACGTAACGCTCTTTTCTCCAGTTTGAGCATGTCTGAGTTTGATCGCGTTTCTGCGGTTATATGGGTGTATGGCGAGTCTCAGACTGATGAGTGATTGTCAACGGGTTTTATCGCATGTTCTTTGGCTTGTGTTGTGCAGGTGTCGAGCACAGAGACAGTGATCGAGGGCAAGGTGAAGGTCAAGTAGAGACGTGCCGTGCCGATGGACCGGGAGCGGTGAAGGGCGGACGTGAGGCTTGGACTGAGGGACCGTGTGACACCCTGAAAAATCGCTTTTGAGAAAATAGAATTTAATACGAATTTATTTATTTGTGTTCATGCAACACATAGGCCAAATAATAAATTTTGGTGAATTAATAAAATATCTCGGAGTTCAGAAACATTTTTGTTGCATTCATGCTGGAGCATAATATTTTGCTTGAGTGTAGGAATAGTGCTGAGTGGTTCAAATTCAAATTTGATTTGAATTTGGGCAAGTTTTCAAAAGAAAAATAAAAGAAAAGGTTTTTCTTTTTCTCCATCTCTTCCTCACCCTTTTGGCCCAGTCGGCGATGCGGCCCAGCCCGCGGCCGCCTCTCTCTCCCCCTCCCCTCCTTTCCTCGCCGCGCCAGTCGGCCCAGTCGGCCCGCTCCGCGCCCGCCTCCCCGCTTGCCCTCGCGCGGCCCAGCGCGCTCGCCCCCGGCCCGCTCGCCCCGCGCAGCGCGCAAGCGCCGCCGCGTCCCCACCTTCGCCCGCTGATCCGCCGGGCCCGCGTGACAGCCGCGCCCGCCCGCCTGCCACCCCAGCCCCACCTGTCAGCCACGCGCCCCTTCCCCTACCTCACGACGCTCAGCGTCCGCGCCGCCGCACCCCTCCTCTCCCGAAACCGCTGCGGGAGTGGCCTTTATGGTCACTCGGCTTCAATCAAACCTCGGTGGAGCTCTTCCCCGACTCCTCACCGTCCACCCGAGCCCTATAAAGCCCCGGGCGAAGCCCCTCGCCCTCCCCTCGCCACTTCCCACACCCACTCTCTCTGCCGCCGCAAGCGAAGCCCCGCCGGCCATCTTAGCCTTCCGAGAAGCGTCCCCAGGTGACGCCGCGTCCACCCCAGACACCACGTGCCCTCTCTCTTTTGTTCCGCGTGAACCCGAGCCTCACCGGAGCTTTTTCCTTTTCGCAGATCCCGTCGCCGCCTCGTCGTCACTGCGGTGAGTCTCCGCCGGAGCCAAGGCCACCGCCGAGTTCGCCTTCGCCCCCGCTTCGCTCCGGTGCTATCCGCGTGGCCAGCCGTGGTCGGGAACGCCGGAATGACGAGGTCCCAAGCGCCCTGATGGCGCGCCGCCGTGCGCCAGTGGCGGCGCCACCACTCGCGCCGCCGCGTCCACCCTCGCCCGTCCGATCTGCGCTGTGCGGCTCAGATTAGAAGCCACCCGCGAAGGGGTATGCACCAGGTCGGTGGACCCGTGCACCCGCGCCTTGCTCGCGGTCCACCGCCAGCTGGTGGACCCGCCCAATCCCCTTGCGCCGCGTGGCGCCGTGTCGGCGCCAGCGCGGCAGCCGCTGCCGCTTTTGCAGAAAGGCCCCCGTGTTTTATGAAAATCAACCCGCAGTCCATAGTAGTTCAAAAGGTTTAGTTTTAGGTCCTGTTTTCTTTTGTTTAAGCCCCTGGAACCTTCAGTTATAGTGCACGCCGTCCAGAGGACGCGTTTTCGCGTGTTAGCCCCCGCCGGCTGTGTTCAATAGCGTATAGGTCCTCAGTTTTCGCGAGTTAACCCTCGGAAAATGATTTTTATTTATAAAAATGCCCCTGAAACTTGTTTTCTTTATAACTTTCTCGTTTTAGATCCGATTAGAGTGATCTTTATGTTCATTTGATCATATCGACGAGTAGAATAGTTTTATATATGTTTCTTTAACTGTTTTTGATGCTTGGTGTACTGTTCTAATATATATATATTTTGTTTGCATGTAATGACTGTTTGGATGCTACGATTGGTGATTCTATATCGAGTCCAGACGGTGACGTGTTTGAGGAGCACGCTTCGCAGGAGCAGTACCAGGACCAAGCGTGTGACCAAGGCAAGTACAACCCACGGTTTCCTTGTTACCTATTTAATGCAAGACCTAGTAATCATTATGCATGTGTCTAATATGATGAACCATAGGATCATACTAGTTTCCTGAAACTGTATACCTTGAACCTATGGGAGGGTTTTGCATAACATGACTAGTAATGCTACGCGCTATATGTTGCTAATTGTTTAATACTGATTAATGACTATGGAAAAATGTTAAAAGAGGCTTTTTAACCACATTTAGGGCACTGGAGCCTGGTGTTGCTCAGTGACCCACCCCAGGGACTATCTTTTAAAGCGGCCACTCGGGAGATTCCGTGCAACCTTGGGTATTATATGGCTCTGATCTTAGTTGTGTAACTAGACTTTCTCTAGCTTGTAGTAGTTACCGAAAGGCGCTAGAGGGGAGCCTAGGCTTAGAATGGCTTCCTTGCCTGTCAAGATGTGTACAGGTCGGCTGTCAGGTGTGCCATCTTGAAGGGGGCCTCCATTCGCCTAGATGCTGAAACCTTGCGGCTACTACTTGTTAGAGTGGCTAGTGAAAGACTACGTAGTGAAACCCTGCCGCACATCCATAGAGGAGGTAATGTGGGACTGGCTCTCCCCGGTATATGGGAATCACGGCCTAAGGTAAAAGTGTACAACCTCTGCAGAGTGTAAACCTGATATATCAGCCGTGCTCACGGATACGAGCGGCTCGGATCCTTTATAAGTGGTTCATGGTGGGGTATGTTGGTGGTTTGTGGCTTACCTCTTGTTAACATAATAATGATCATACTTTTGGGACAACAGGGATCATATACTTAGTAATGAAAGGTTAACTTTAATATATGATTAAGAAAATGCTAACCGCAGTCAACCAGGTCAACCTTTTTGAGCCTTGCATCCCCCGTAGTTGTACTTGCTGAGCATGGTGAGCTGACGCTTGTCGTTGGTTCACATAAAAATCCCGGATGGGTACCAGATGAAGGAGAGTATGAGGAGTATCCAGAAGATGTGCCGGACTACTGAGGATGGCGTACCCCCAGTCGGTGTCCCTGTGGAGTGATGTCCACGTCTACGCTACCGTTGTAATAATGGGCCGTTGGCCGATGTGATGAAAAATCTCGTGTGTTGTAATAAGTTATTAAACGTTGTTCGTGCTGCAATGATATACATTTTGTGGTATATGTGGATTTGGGACCCCTGGGCCCACATATACTTTACCTCAGCTTTTTTCGTAAATCCGGGTGTTACAGACCGGTGGCCTGAGGATCAGCTGTGGTGGCTGGCAGCCTGGGACAGCGACGTGCGAAGACTTGCGGGGCACGGTTTTGCCTGGGTCGAGGACCTAGGGACACGTGTCGGTGGACTGGGTGCACGGGCGATGCATCCCCTCTACAGCAACGGTTTGGTGGTTGAGCCACAGAAAAACCTCCGGGTGGACGGTTTCCGAGTTTGGGCCACAAAACTCGGGTGGACGGTTTCCAAGTTTGGGCCACAAAACCTGGGCGTGTGGCGGGTTTCCGAGTTTGGGCCACAAAACTCGGGCTGAGGACGGTTTCTAGGTTTGGGCCTCAAAACCTGGGCGCTGGCAGGTTTCCTGGTTTGGGCCACAAAACCAGTGGATGGACTTGGAGGCTGGTTTCCCGGTTTGGGCCTCAAAACCGGGGGTTGGCGTGAAAGCCTGTTTTCCCGGTTTCGGCCACCAAACCGGAGGTGCAGAGCGAGGGCGGCACGTGGCGGCTATCGGGAGGTTGCATCGAGGCAACGCTATGAGTTGTGTGGGCGTGGCCGTCGGATCACAACTATCTTCGAGTTGGTCCAGAATAACCCTAGGGTTTAGCTGGTTCGCTCTGTAATTAGTTAGGGGTAGAGTGGGAATTAGGATTAGTTAGAATTAGGATAAGTAGGGGGAGACACCCACCTCCCCATCTATCTCAGTCATTTGCTCTTTGCTTCTAGGGTTTCCTGCTCTCCCAATCCCCTGCTGTAGCTACTGAGATCCGCAGAGAACCATACCTCTGTGTACTGGAGATTTTGAGGAAGTGAGGTCGTAACCTCACTGTTGTAGCGTGTGGTAGCCACACGGTTGCAATTTTGTGGTTGTGATTCGTGTTTTGCTCTTGTTCTTCGCGGGTTGCTTTTCTCCACGTTTTTCCCGTCGTTCGATCTTCTTGTTTAGTACATCTCTTGCAAATTCGTTTGAACCAAGATGTTCTAGATCGTGAGGCACTTCTTTCCACCGAAGGAATTTACCTCTAACCTCACGAGCTTGTAGATCGGTCGATTTTCGTTTCGGGTCGAGTTCTTCTCCCTGGCCCCGAATTTCTTCGATTCATCGATTTGGAGATAGGTTCGAGCCATGATCTCTTAGAGATAGCTCACTATCCTCCTTGTGACTCCTCTCACCAAGTTTGATCCCTAGAGGATTTGTTTTGGGTGAGATCGAGTCGAATCGGTGGACGAACGAAGCAGTCTCGGGTTGACCGGACGCTGTCATCGGGTTGACCGGACGCGTCCGGTGGTTGAATGTCACGTGCAGGTTTTCGAAGTTGACCGGTGTCGGTGTTTCGACCCCGGGGGTATGACACCAACTAGTAATATGATCGCGTGTTCTCTTCCTGGATGGTGATGCAAGATGACACAAGGATTTATCCTGGTTCGGGCAAAGAAGGCCCTACGTCTAGCGTGGGGAGGAGGTTCTTGTATTACTTGCACCTAAGTGCTTGTACAGGGGCCATACAAGCTCAATGAGCGTGGACCGGAGTCCGGACTCGTATATGTGATGTGTGGACTCGGCTGGGTGTGTCGCTGTGTCTATCCGTGCGCGTGAAGGGCCCTGGTGTCCTCTTTTATAGAGCAAGAGAAGGCCAGGGTTACACAGGAGTGATACAGGAGTGATATGTACAGCACTCAGCACGGTGAAGGGTAGGAATTCTGTCTTGTCCGTGTCACTGGAGCCGGCGTGGGGGTGCTGTTGAAGCGTCCTTGAAGTGTGGCTTCCATCCCGGGCGCTGACATGGAGGCGTGGCGACGTGGAGGTCGTGCAGCACCCATTCCGGCACGCACGGGACGTGGCAGGGGCCCTCCGGATCTTGGGGTACCTGTCCTGCAATAGCATGAAAGCAGTCAGGGCCTCGAGGGGCGCAGGGCCGGCCTCGAGGTGGCGCCCACGGGGGGCTAGAGCCCCCACAGGTGTGGGCAAGTCCCGGAAAGTCCTGCCGTACAGCGGGAATCCGGGTCTCGACATGTGGCTCGAGCGTGCTACAGTGCAGGGTATGGCCCAACAGTGCTGTACTTGTGCCCTTTTGACCATGCTTGTGGTGAAAACGAGGTTTGACCCTGCCCCTGGTTCGCTGTGGCACGCATCATGTACCAGGGGATGTGACCGGAGTAGGTGGAAGCATTAAATGCGCTGTATGGGGTTGGTACGGTCGTCAAAGCTGGGGAGCAGGAAGCTTCCTCTTCGTGGGAGGCTTCGAAGGGTAGTGGAGCGCTTGCCCGAGGCCTGGCACGGAGGGCTTGGGTGAGCGGAGGTCGGGCGCCAGCTCGAGGCTTGGGGTGTGATGAGCCTCGAGGGATAGGTTTCCGTGTTAGGGAGGCTCGAGGTCCCCCCGTGGGGTCTCGAGGTGAGGTGTGCGGCTACATTGGGCACGAGGCCCATGTGCCGGAGCTCGACAGGTAGGCCACCATGAGGCGGTTGGTGAGGTTTTGGCGGGTCAGGTTAGCCAGGCCTCTTACTAATTGGTGTTCTAGGTTTCACTTGTTTGTTTTGCTTTGATTGGGGGTACCCCTTTTGTGGACCTCCGATAGTAGCCCCCGAGCCCTTGTTTGAGTGCTTGCACTCGAGCAGGGGCTCCCTACCGGGATCGTGAGGGTTAACTAACTGGTTCTCGAGGGTTTGGTTGTTCCGATTCCATGGGTGTCGTGCGAGCGACACCTGCAGGTGTAGCCCCCGAGGCCGCGGGGGAGTGGTTAGGACTCCCTCGTGGGCTTTTTTACGTGCGCGAGTGTGAGTGTTAGTTACATTTTTTAGGTTCGGGGGTGTCGAGCCCCCGAGTTCTTTGACCCTCTTTCGTCGAGGGGTGCCAGGCTGAACCGACCGGCCGACACTTCAAACCGTCCGGCACGCCGGTTGCCCTGGCTTGTCATCCGACGAGACCTTTCGATCGGATGCGAGGGGGATGCCTCGTACTACCACGAGCGGGCGAGTATCGAGGTTCCCGGTGAGCCGGTAACGGGGGAATCCAAGTGAGGCCTCGTGCCCCGTTCGATAGGGTCGACTGAAGCCCGGAGGCGATCTCATAAAGCATGGGCGCTCGGTCTGGAGGAATGCCGGGTCCATTGGCTAGGACCCGGTGGCTCGATGCCTCCCTCCGAGGGGATCTCTCTACATGTCGTGCGCCCTGCCTTGGATACACGTGAGGGGCCTCGAGGGCTTGGCCCTCGAGCGATGCTGCGAGTGGCGCCCCTTGGTGTCCCTGACTCGGGTGCTCGAAGCCGGCTGTCGAACCCTCTTCGAGGGCCAGCCTTCGCTGCTTCGAGGCTTAGGGCCGGGGCCATTTTACCTTCTTGAAGAAGCCTCCGTCGCTGGTTGTTGATACCTCTTGGTTCGTTACCTTCGTAGGGGCGCGCCTTTTTAGGCGAGGTAGTGGAGATCGTGGCGCTAGGGCGACTGACAAGAAGTCAGAGCGGCGGCAGTGGTGGGCCCAGAGGAGCGGAGCGAGTGCGGAGTTGCCGCGTGTACCTGTCGACCAGCTCGAGATGCGGTTAGGTGGGCACATTAAATGCGTGTGGTTACCTTTTTGCCGCCGTGGGAGACCTCGTCCGTTGGGGTTTTCTCTTATAAATATCGAAAGAGGGGTGAGGGATTCTTTTACTTTGCCTTTGCCTTCAGCCGCCGCAGCTCCCGCACGCTTTCTCCCCAAACCGGCGATAGGTAATCTTCCCGGCCGCCCGGCCGCCGCTCAGATCCGCACCGTCGCCGCCATGGCCGCTCAGTCCCAAGTGCTGCCGCCCGAAGACTGGAGCCCGATGAAGACGACGCAGCAAGAGCTGGAGACGTTGGTGGAGCGGGGGCTTCTCCGCCCCAACCCGTAGGAGGGGCCGGCGTGGTGGATTGTCCCGTCGGAGGACCACCGAGAGCCGCACCCGCCGGAGGGGTATGTGGTGAGCTTTACGCGTTACCACCGCATGGGGCTCGGCATTTCGCCGAGCCGCTTTATGCAGGGGCTGGCTCACCACTTCAAGGTGGAGCTCCAGCACTTCTCCCCCAACTCGATCTCGCACGCCGTCATCTACGCCGCGGTGTGCGAGGGATACCTGAAGATCGAGCCGCACTGGGAGATGTTCGTCCACCTCTTCCGGGGCGAGCTCTTCCACAAGGCCGCGAAGCCGAGCGGGAGGAGGCTCGCGCGCGTGGGCTCCCTCACCATCAGCACGAGGACCGGTCCCTCGTCGGCCAACGTCCCTCGCGACTATCTCCGCTACAAGCTTTCCACCAACCAGGCAGGGTGGGACGACCACTGGTTCTACCTGCGGAACGAGGGCGGCCTCCTTCCGCAGTACACCGGCAGGGTCATCACCCAGCGCCCGGAGAAGTGGAACTAGGGCGTCGCGGCGGACAGGCAACGCCACCTGACGCCGCTGATGGACACGATGAAGGCGTTGGTGGAGGAGAAAAAACTGACCGTCCAGGCGGTCATCTGGGCGTTCCATCAGCGGAGGGTTCTTCCTCTGGCGGACCACCCCCTTCTCATGTTCGAGATGGGGCCAAACGCCCCGCTCGAGGCGCTGAACCAGTCGAGGATGGCCGAGGAGAGACTGTCTCGGAACTAGGCTACCTCCCGGGTGACGGTCACGGTCCACGGGTCGTTCCGCCCAGAGGAGGCCAACCTGATCACCATGGCGCCCGACGAGGGGTGCCTCAACCCGGTAAGCCTCCCTCGAGCTAGACAGTCTCGAGCCTCCCTTCCTTTCTCTTTCTCCGAACCTTGTTTACTTTCCTTGTGGTTTTTCTCATCAAGTTTCTTTTTGGCAGGGGGCGTTCACATGTCATGCGTCAAGGCCCCCGGTGAGGGAGGACGCCGCGGAAACACAGGTGAGGCGCCCCTCTGCTCAGATAGACAAGGAGAGTAAGGATGCCAAGAAGAAGAAAGAGAAAGAGAGGAACTTGCGTCGGGTGGCTCGGGATCAGAGGCGAGCGAAGGCTCGTTGTAACCGGTGGTCTGGAGAGGAGTCCCCCGAGCTCAGTTCCGCGAGCTCGGAGGAGGAAGACGACGATGAGGAGGAGAGTGATGACGAAGGGATGGATGCACGTTTGAGGCGCGCGGGGGTCATTGACATCAGGGCTGACTCCTCTTATGTGCAGGAGAACGTCCTGGAGATCCCCCAGCGAAGGGATCGCGCGGGACGCAGCAGCGGAAGGCAGCGCCGAGCCCAGCCTCGTCGGAGGCTCAGGGCCCGTCGAGCTCCGTGTCGGACGTGCCCCCTGACGCGAGGAAACCTCGGACTAGGAGCGCCATTGCCGCGGCGCAGAAGGAAGCCACGGTCGCGTCGACCCAGGCGGGGGGTCTCGAGAAGGGCCCATCCTTGAGAAGCGGCCAACACGTCGAGAAGGACTCCGGGCCCGACCATCGCAAGTCGTCGAGGGCGACGTCGAGTCCGCGGGGGAGCGGGCAACATGAGGGAGCGTCGAGCCCCCGTCACCATGATCGTCGAGGGGGGAGCCCCCGGTCGTCTCGTGACGGGAGCCGCGAGCGACCCCGGAGTCCGTCGCCGCACCGCCGCCGGGAGAAGGAGGCAGGCGCGGGGGGGCGTGACCGTCAGCACGAGCGCCGGAGCAGGTCCCGGAGCCCGCGCCGGAAAGGCGCCAAGATGACCGCTCGAAGGAGACGCGGTCGCCCCCCTGGGACAAGAGGCAAAAGGAGAGCTCTCCGCCGGGGTCGAGCCACGGGAAGCATCGGGAGCCTTCCCCCCATCCGAGCCACATGGAGACGGCTCAGGGGCGTGGCTCGAGCCAAGGGGCGGGCTCGAAGCCCCCGAGCGGGTCCGGCGATTCGGGGAAGAAGCCCCGCCGTCGCTTTGGGAAAGTAACATTTCTCAGTCTCGTAGGTAGCGAAGCTTTACCTTTTTACTTTTGGTGATGTGTGATGTTTTCTGGTTTTTCAGGGAAAAGCGCTCCCGGCAGGAGGCGGACCCGCGGTGTCCAAGCGGGCCAAGACCTCGAGCTCTGCTGAGGTCCAAGCACCTCGAGGTATGGCTCCTTCTTCCGCTGGGGAGGCCGCTTGGCTGGTGAAGGCTCGAGCAGCCATGGCTCGGGGAAGCCAGATGGCCGCCGCGGATCTTGGTGAGGCGACGCCGTCGACCACGGGGTCGAGGCTTTTTCCTGTTTCTGACGACGTTGTTCTCCTTTTTAGCAGGGACCACGGCTCCTGGCGCCGAGCCTCCCGCCACCCATCCGTCCGTCGCGGCACCTCCTCCTCCTCCTCCAGTGGCGCCTACCGAGAGGGCCACTTCCCCCCTGCCACGACGACCATCTTGGGGGAGCACTGGAGACAGGCGCGGCTCCGTCGGCGTCTGAGGCTGAGGGGACAGCGGCCTTGAGCCCCGGACGCGTGAGCCAGCCCGCTGGACAGGCCCCCACCGACGGAGCCTCGCCCGCCCGCCGAGAGGGAGAAGGAGGGGGAGGCGTCGGTGGAGAAGGTGCCGACGGTGGAGGAGCTTTTGGACGAGCTGGAGCAGGAGCCGTCCCCCGTCGAGGGCTCAACGCTGGAGGAAGCGCTCGAGCACCGGCCGGGGTCGACAAGACGCCGGAAGACCCGTGAGGGAGGAGAGCTTGGGGACGAGCCACCCCTCGAGCGATCCGCTACCACTCGAGTCCCCGCCTCCACGCGAGGCCGCGCCGTCGCCGGAGGGGACGGAGCAGCGGGAGGAGACGGAGGAGGGGCGAAGGGAGCCGCAGCCTGTGCCACCGGTTGGTGGGCCGCAGCTGGCACTGCTTGAGCCGGAGGAGGAGGGCCTGCCCATCGTCGAGATCGATCGATCGGTGTGGCCATATCCTGACGCGCCGAGCCCGTCCGGCGCCATGATCCCCGTCGAGCGGCCGGCTCGGCAGGGGGTTCCGCGGGAGGCGCGGTCCATCTTCAGGGAGGTGGCCGAGCTCGTGGCGGAGGCGGAGAGGTCCCTCTCGAAGGAGGCGGAGAAATCCGCGCAGGTGGCGGCTGCCCTCGCGAGGGCGGAGGGGGAGCTCCAGGAGCTCCGCGCCGAGCTGGGTCGGAACGCGCAGATGGCGAGCCGGCTCAACAACGCGCAGGCGGAGGCCCAGGCGGCTCGAGACGAGGCCGCCCAAGCTAAGAGGGAGGCCACCACCGCTTTGTCCACGGTGGAGTCGTCGAGGAAGGAGGCCGCCGACGCCCGAAGCGAGGCCGCCACCGCCCGGTCTGCAGCAGGCGGCGAAGAAGGAGGCCGTCGACGCCCAAAGCGAGCCGCCACCGCCCGGTCTGCAGCGGAGGCGGCGAGGAAAAGGGAGGGAGGCCAAGAGCGAGGCCGCCACCGCCCTGGCTGCAGCGGAGGCAGCACGGCAGGAGGTGATCCGGAAAGACCTGGCCCTTGCGCAGACGGGCAAGCTGGTCGAGGACCTTAGGGGCGAAAAGCTCGACGTGCTGTCCCAGAAGCGTACACTCGAGCAGCGCGTCGAGGTCCTTACCAGCGACTTCGCCGCTCTGGGCGTGCACTGCCAAGGTAATTTTCATGCTTCGTCTTGCTTTGATCTCGAGATTCTTGCCACGCTGCGGACTCACTCTTTTCTGTTTGTTGCATAGATCTGGAGAAGACCGTCGAGGAGCTCCGCGAGACGAATCAGGCTCTCGTGGAGCAACTCCGGGGTGAGACCATGGTGGCGGAGCGGGCGCGCTGCACCCTCGACAGGCTCAGCTCCATGTGGGGTGCCGACCCGGTGGCCTCGGCCGAGGGCGCAGTGGCTCGAGGCGACGCCCTGGTCGATGCCTTATGCTTCTTCGATATGGCCGCGCGGGACCGCGTCAAGAGCGCTCTCCACCACGGCGTGAAGCAGGCGCTCGCGGCCGTCCGCTCCGGCTTCCGCTACCCGGTCAACGTCGTCGCCAAGGGCTTCGTCGAGATCGAGGGGAAGGACGAAGAGTGGAACGACCGCCGCGTCGACAAGATCCTGGAGAAGGTGGAGAGGCCGGGGGCGGCGCTCGCAAGCTCTTCGAGGAGGACGTGCTGCCTCCCGATGCAGACAGTGGTGCAGGTGGCTCCCATCCTCCTGGCCCGGACGTCGAGGCTGGGCCCGTGGCAGAAGATCCTGAGGAGGAGTTTCAGACAGATGAAGAATGAGGCCTGCGTGCCAAATTTGGGCGTCGAGGCCCTTGTAAAAAATCATGTCATGACTTATGGCCTGTCGAGGCCAATCATATGCATATGACTTTATTTATTTAAAGAAGTTGTTTTCTTTTCAAATTTATTCGATCATTTCTCTTTGTCGCTAGCTCGAGTTTCTACCGGCTTGGTCTATGTTCTTTCGATACGCGTCACGAGTTCCTCGAGGGGAGGCGTAGGTAGGGTACCGTAGCCCGGGGGCGTGGGTGGCCGTCTACGTCGACGCCTCCCGACTCTTGGAGGCTCGAGGTATCTACGGAATTTAGACGTTGCTAGTACGCTCGAGATACGAATCGAGATAAGGGTCGAATTTTTGAAAAGAAAAGCGTTTTTTCCGGAGTCTGGGGGGGTTCCCCCCTGTCAGCCCCCGAGGGAGGCTCGACCCTGAGCAAGGCAGGGTCGAGGCTACCTTAAGTTGCTAAGTAAAATGAAAGACAGTGCACGAGTTTGTTCATTCATATTTGACGTTTTACAAAGCAACAAAATGAACAAGGCCTCGAGGCCCTTAAGGGTAGAAGCGACGTAGCTGAGATATGTTCCACGCATTCGCCAGGATCCTGCCTTGACCGTCGTAGAGCTTGTATGTTCCTGGCTTGAGCACCTCAGCTACGGTGTATGGGCCCTCCCATGGAGGGGTGAGCTTGTGGCGCCCTCGATTATCTTGCAGCCGTCGAAGCACGAGGTCCCCCACCGCCAGGTCCCTTTTGCGCACGTGCTTGTCGTGGTAGCGTCGAAGTGTTTGCTGGTAGCGCGCGGAGTTGATGAGCGCCACGTCTCGAGCCTCCTCGAGCTGGTCCTTGGCGTTGGCGAGCCTCTCGTCGTTGGTTTGCTCGTTGTAGGCTCGAAGTCGAGGGGAGCCGTACTCGAGGTCCGTAGGCAAGACAGCCTCGGCGCCGTAGGTTAGGAAGAACGGAGTGAACCCGGTGGCTCGACTCGGCGTAGTCCTGAGGCCCCACAGCACCGAGGGGAGCTCTGCAGCCCACCCCTTTCCAAAATTCTTGAGGGTCTTGAACAGCCTCGGCTTCAGCCCGTGGAGTATCATGCCGTTGGCGCGCTCGACCTGCCCGTTGCATTGAGGGTATGCGACCGAGGCCCAGTTCACGCGATGTTGTTGTCGTCGCAGAAGTTGGTGAACTTTTTGCCCGTGAATTGGGTGCCATTGTCGGTGATGATGACGTTAGGCACCCCAAACCGGTACATGATGTCGGCGATGAACTCGACGGCCTTCTCGGAGGTGGGGTCGCCTACAGGCTTAGCTTCGATCCACTTGGTGAATTTGTCGATGGCCACGAGCACATGCGTGTACTTTCCAGTTGTCATCTTGAGGGGACCCACGAGGTCGAGCCCCAGACGGCAAACGGCCAAGTGATGGGGATCATCTGCAGGGCGTGCGCGGGCTGGTGCGTTTGCTTGGCGTAGAACTGACACCCTTGGCAAGCTTGGACCAGGCGCTTGGCGTCTCCGATGGCGGTTGGCCAGTAGAAGCCTTGTCGGAAGGCGTTCCCCACCAGGGTCCTTGGCGCTGCGTGATGGCCGCAAGCCCCCGAGTGCATGTCGTCGAGGAGCCTGCGTCCTTCCTCGAGGGGATGCAGCGCTGAAGGATTCCTGATGGGCTTCGACGGTACAGCTCTCGTTCGTCGCCGTAGATGACGTAGGTCTTGGCCCTTCGAGCGATGCGTCGGGCCTCCGTCTTGTCTTCTGGTAGCACGCCTTGCGTCAGGTAGTCGAGGAAGGGCGTCCGCCAGTCGAGGGGTCGTGATGAAGAAGAGGCGGTGCGTCGATCTGCATTGCCTCAGCGGATGTCGAGGTGTCATTCTCGAGGGGTGGCGTTGAAGGTCGAGCCCCCGTGTCTGGCTCGAGGGGTGGCGTCGAGGGGCCAGCCCCCGGGCCGATTTGACGGATGGCTCGAAATGTCCCTCGAGAAGACATCTGGTGGGACGGTGCCGCGCGTGGATGCTAACTTAGCCAGCTCGTCTGCGGCCTCGTTGTACTTTCGAGCGATGTGGTTGAGCTCGAGGCCGTAGAACTTATCTTCTAGCTTGCGCACTCCCGCAGTATGCTTCCATCTTGGGATCGATGCAGCTCGAGGCCTTCATGACCTGGTTGACGACGAGCTGCGAGTCCCCTCGAACGTCGAGGCGTCGGACCCCAAGCTCGAGGGCGATGCGCAGCCCGTT
Source organism: Coix lacryma-jobi var. lacryma-jobi (assembly GCA_009763385.1). Lineage (NCBI taxonomy): Eukaryota > Viridiplantae > Streptophyta > Magnoliopsida > Poales > Poaceae > Coix > Coix lacryma-jobi. The sequence goes on along the minus strand of CM019830.1, from coordinate 113,301,191 downwards.
GACGAGGGCCTCGTACTCAGCGACGTTGTTGGAGGCGGGGAAGTGCAAGCGCAGCAGGTAGCGCATGTGGACTCCGAGGGGTGAGATGAAGAGCAGGCCTGCGCCTGCCCCTGTCTTCATGAGGGACCCGTCGAAGTACATAGTCCAGAGCTCGGCTTGGATTTGTGCTGGCGGGAGCTGGGTGTCGGTCCACTCAACGAAGTCCGCCAACGCTTGCGACTTGATGGCTTTTCTGGAGCGTAGGTGATGGCCTCCCCCATCAGCTCGGCAGACCACTTGGCGATGCGCCCCGTGGCCTCCCGGTTGTTGATGATCTCTCCGAGGGGGAAGGACGATACCACCGTCACGGGATGAGCGAGGAATAATGCTGGAGCTTGCGCCTCGTGATGATGATGCCGTAGAGCAGCTTCTGGATGTGCGGGTACCGGACCTTGGCCTCGGAGAGCACCTCACTGATGAAGTACACCGGCCGTTGGACGGTAGCGCGTGACCCTCCTCGTGTCTCTCGACGACTACGACCGCGCTGACCACCTGGGTGGTTGCGGCCACGTAGAGGAGGAGAGGCTCGGGGGGATCGTCACCCTGGGCTGGTCGTGGTGGCACGAGAATTGGCGCGGAAGTCAGCAACCCCTTCAACTTGGTTAGGGCCTCCTCGGCTTCGACGGTCCACGCAAAGCGTTCCGTTTTCTTCAGCAGGCGGTAGAGGGGTAGCGCCTTTTCCCCTAGCCTCGAGATGAACCTGCTGAGAGCGGCTAGGCAGCCTGTCACTTTCTGTACGCCCTTGAGGTCTCGAATTGGGCCCATCCTCGTGACTGCTGAGATCTTTTCGGGGTTGGCCTCGATCCCCCGCTTGTGAGACAATGTAGCCAAGTAGCATGCCTCGAGGCACACAAAGACACATTTCTCGGGGTTGAGCTTCACATTCTTGGCCCGGAGGCACTCGAACGTGGTCTCGAGATCGCTGATGAGGTCCCCGACTTTCTTGGTCTTAACCACGATGTCATCGACGTAGGCCTCGACGGTTTTGCCTATGTGTTCGCCAAAGACATGCTGCATACAACGCTGATACGTTGCCCCGGCGTTTCGAAGGCCGAAGGGCATTGTAACATAGCAATACATACCAAAGGCGTAATAAAAGAGGTAGCGAGCTCGTCGGATTCTTTCATCCTAATCTGGTGGTAGCCGGAATACGCATCGAGAAATGAAAGTACTTCACACCCCGCAGTGGAATCGACAATCTGATCAATTCTAGGTAAAGGAAATGGAACTTTTGGACATGCTTTATTCAAACCAGTGTAGTCTACACACATCCGCATTTTTCCATTCTTTTTCCTAACTAGTACAGGGTTAGCTAGCCACTCCGGTGAAATACCTCCTTGATGAATCCAGCCGCCAAAAGCTTGTGCACCTCCTCGCCGATGATCCTGCGCTTCTCTTCGTCGAAGCGGCGCAGGCGTTGCCTCACCGGTCTGGACCCGGCCTGGATCTCCAAGGCGTGCTCGGCGACTCCCCTCGGTATGCCTGGCATGTCCGAGGGGCTCCACGCAAACATGTCGATGTTCGCGCGGAGAAAGTCGACGAGCACTGCTTCCTATTTAGGCTCGAGGCTGGCGCTGATGGCCAGCGTCTTGCCGTCGGTCGAGGTCGGGTCGACGGGTATCTGCTTGGTGTGCTCTGCCGGCTCGAAGGTGCCGCGTGGCGCTTTGCTTCAGGGGCCTCGGTGGCCAGGGCGGCTAGGGCCTCGAGCGAGTCGACGTGGACGTTGGCAGTGGTATGCGTGTTCGTAGGAGGTGTCGACGGTGATGACCCCTTTCGGCCCCGGCATCTTGAGCTTCAAGTATGTGTAGTTGGGGACCGCCATGAACTTGGCGTAGCCGGCCTGCCGATGATGGCGTGGTAGGTCCCTTGGAACCCAACCACCTCGAAGGTGAGCGTCTCCCGGCGGAAGTTGGCCGGCGTGCCAAAGCAGACAGGTAGGTCGATGCGCCCGAGGGGGTGGGCCTTCTTCCCTGGTACGACTCCGTGGAACCCCCGACGCTGGGTCGGAGCTGGTCCCTCGAAATCCCCAGGAGGTCGAGGGTCTCGAGGTATATGATGTTGAGGCTCGAGCCCCCATCCATCAACACCTTGGAGAACCGTACGTCGACGATGACGGGGTCGACGACGAGGGGGTACGCCCCGGATTTACGACACGGTCCGGATGGTCGTCACGGTCGAACGTGATCGGCGCATCAGACCAGTCAAGATACCGGGGGCGTCGTGGCAGAGTGCAAAGATCTCCCGGCGCTCCTTCTTTCTCTCTCGAGCTGAGAGCCCGACGGTTGGGCCCCCGTAGATCATGAAGCAGTCGCGCACCGGGGGAAGTTGCCGTCCGCGTCCCCATCGTCGTGTCGATTGTTGTTCTTGCCCTTAGGCGCGTCTTCCTTCTTGTCGCCGAGCTTGGAGTAGAAGCCCTTCATCATTCGGCAGTCCTTCAACTTGTGATTCGTGGACCCTTGTGATAAGGGCAGGGGTCCTCGAGCATTTTGTCGAAGACAGCCCCGTCAGGGGGGCCTCGGGCTTCTTATGCTCAGGGCGCCCACGAGCACTTCTTCATCGTCGTCGTCATCGGCGTCGCGCTTCGCCTTCTGACCTTTGCCTTTGTTCTTCTTCTTTTTGTTGTTGTTGTTGCGGTTCTTGACGTCGTTGCCCTTGCTCGAGCCCTCCGGCGCGGCCACCGCCTTGCCTTTGTCCGTGGAGCGGCCAAAGAAGGCCCCCACTGCCTCGTCGCCTGAGGCAAAGCTGGTGACACGATCCATCAGATCCTCGACCGTCCTGGGACGGTAGCGCCCTAGCTCGTGAACTAGCTCTTGGCATGTCGTGTCCGCGAGGAACGCTGAGATGACATCCTCATCAGGCACGTGGGGGAGCTCGAGGCGCTGCTTCGAGAATCGCCGAGCGAAGTCGCGGAGGGGCTCGTCCGCTGCCTGCCTGCAACGTCGTAGATCCCAGGGGTTGCCTGGGCGCACGCAAGTCCCCTTGAAATTCCCGTCGAAGACCCTGACTAGGTCGGCCCAGTCATGGATCCGATCCGGCGGGAGCCCCTCGAGCCACCGGCGGGCGGTGTCCGAGAGGTAGAGTGGGAGTTGGCGTATGATCACACGGTCGTCGCTCTTCGCTCCCGCCCAGTTGGCAGCCTAGGCGGAAGTCGGAGAGCCAGAGCTTGGGCTCGACCTCCCCGTCATACTTCACGATGTTGGTCGGTGGTCGGAAGCGGTCGGGGAGGGTTGAGCTGCGGATGGCCCGCTGAAGACCCTGGGGCCCGGGGCTCGAGGGCTTGCCGGTCCTCGTCACTGTCGTAGCGCCCCCTCGATGGGCGCTATAGCCACGCTCCTCGCCCCCTTGTCCTTGCGCCGCGGTTGATGTTGTTGCGGGCGTCATTGGGTCTCGAGGTGGCCGGTTGTCGACGATCCGTTCCCGGACTGGCCTGGCTCGAGAGGCGTCCGGCTGGTGGACGGACGTCTCGCGCTCGTTGCGGGGCGTGTCTGCTGGTTTCCCCGAGGCCGCTCCGCGCCGGCGCGAGGCTGAGCTCTCGGCCTGCTGCAGAGCGGCTGTCTCGAGGAGGTTCTTCATCTCCCCGAGCATGCGCCTGGCGTCAGGGTTGGAGACGGCGGGTAGATCGCGGAGCAGCATCGCGGCCGCCACCACGTTCTGCCCGGCTCGCGGGAAGCGCACCTCGGGGCGTGCTGGTGTCCCATCCTCGAGAATCTGCCGGTGGACCTCTCGAGCGCGGCCACGAGCTCCCGCCTCGAGGCTGGGCTTGTTCCTGCACAAGAGTTTTCTCGAGCTGCAGCAGGCGTTGTCGTTCCTCCTCAGCCTTGGCGATCGCCTCCCGCAGCTGCGCGAGCTGCGCCGCCCGGTCGTCGTTGTGCTGAGGTGGTGCATCCAGCGCCGGGGGTTCGTTCCTCCCCTGAACACGTGATCCGCTGCCGCCGCCACGTCGTTGGGCTCTTTGAGGTTGAGCACCGGCCTGGCGTCGTCGCCGTCGTCGTCCTCGGCATCGCCCACGTCCCCCTCGAGCTGGAAGCACTCCCTGGTGGGATCCCAGAGGTCAGGGTCGTGGTAGTCGTACTCGTCGGAGTCGGAGCTGTTGATGTCGCGCTGCCCTGGCTCATGCTGGGACTGCAGCTCGCGGTACCACTCTCCGATGGTGGCTCGCCGGGGTGGCTCGACGACTCGTGAGAAGCCGCGGTCGACGTGCGCGGGGTAGACGACCTCCAGGTTGGTGGTGGCTCGTAGGATCACGCCCGGACGTTCCTCCCGCTCTGCCGCCCCCGCCTGGTCCTGACGGCGCTCGTCGAGGTGGTGGGCGTTGACAGCTGCGGAGTTGTTGAGGCTGAACGGGGCCGCTGGCGTTGAGCGCGGTACACCCCGTGCGGGAGAAGGCCAGGTGACGTCGACGGGCACGGCTCGGGGCCTCTGGCCAGGCTCCCGGTCCGTGCGCGTGACGAACGCGAACTCGCTGAAGAGTGCGCGCGCCCCTAGAAGTCTCGGCCGCGCGCCGGGAAGGTTTCTCCTCGGGGACTCTGCGCCGGCCGCGGGGAAGTGGGTGTACGCCGCGGGCACCGCCTGTGCCTGGCGACGATGGTGACGACGGCGCCGCTCACGAGGTGGCGACGCGTGGTGGTGCGGGCGACGCGCCACGCCCCCCCCCCCGCGGGTGGCGTGACACGCCCTCCGCTCGGGCTCTCCGTGGAGAGCAAAGTCAGCTCGTTGCCGCTGCCGGTGGCCAGGAACTCGAGGCTCCCGAACCAGACGACGGCACCAGCAGAGAACGGAGGAGGGGGAAGAAGCCATCCAGAAAACAGCGAGAAATCGACTCCGACACGCGAAGGCCCCTACCTGGCGCGCCAACTGTCGGTGTTTCGACCCGGGGGTATGACACCAACTAGTAATATGATCGCGTGCTCTCTTCCTGGATGGTGATGCAAGATGACACAAGGATTTATCCTGGTTCGGGCAAAGAAGGCCCTACGTCCAGCGGGGGGAGAGGTTCTTGTATTACTTGCACCTAAGTGCTTGTACAGGGGCGATACAAGCTCAATGAGCGTGGACCGGAGTCCGGACTCGTATGTGTGGTGTGTGGACTCGGCGGGGTTGTGTCGCTGTGTCTATCCGTGCGCGTGAAGGGCCCTCTGGTGTCCTCTTTTATAGAGCAAGAGGAGGCCAGGTTACACAGGAGTGATACAGGAGTGATATGTACAGCCTCAGCACGTGAAGGGTAGGAATTCTGTCTTGTCGTGTCACTGGAGCCGCGTGGGGGTTGCTGTTGAAGCGTCCTTGAAGCGTGGCTTCCATCCCGGGCGCGGACGTGGAGGCGTGGCGACGTGGAGGTCCGCAGCACCCATTCCGGCACGTACGGGACGTGGTAGGCCCTCTGGATCTTGGGGTACCTGTCCTCCAATAGCATGAAAGCAGTCAGGGCTCGAGGGGCGCAGGGCCGGCCTCGAGGTGGCGCCTACGGGGGCTCGAGCCCCCACGGTATGGGCAAGTCCCGGAAAGTCATGCCGTACAGCGGGATCCGGGTCTCGAGATGTGGCTCGAGCGTGCTACAGTGCAGGGTATGGCCCAACAGTGGTGTACTTGTGCCCTTTTGACCATGCTTGTGGTGAAAACGAGGTTTGACCCTGCCCCTGGTTCGCTGTGGCACGCATCATGTACCAGGGGATGTGACCGGAGTAGGTGGAAGCATTAAATGCGCTGTATGGGGTTGGTACGGTCGTCAGAGCTGGGGAGCAGGAAGCTTCTTCTTCGTGGGAGCCTTCGAAGGGTAGTGGAGCGCTCGCCCGAGGCCTGGCGCGGAGGGCTCGGGTGAGCAGAGGTCGGGCGCCAGCTCGAGGCTTGGGGTGTGATGAGCCTCGAGGGATAGGATTCCGTGTTAGGGAGGCTCGAGGTCCCCCCCGTGGGGTCTCGAGGTGAGGTTGCGGCTACATTGGGCACGAGGCCCATGTGCCGGAGCTCGAGAGTAGCCACCATGAGGCGGTGGTGAGGTTTTGGCGGGTCGGGTTAGCCATGGCGGGGGTCGGCCTTGGACCAGGCCTCTTACTATTGGTGTTCTAGGTTTCACTTGTTTGTTTTGCGTTGATTGGGGGTACCCCTTTTGTGGACCCCGACAACCGGACGCTCCCTCTGCTGTGAGACCGGACTCAACACTTGCACTGTTCACCGTTTTGTCACTCACTGACCGGACGCTCTAGTTGTGATCGGACGCATCATTCATCGTGAGTCCAGTCGTTTACAGAGAGCTACCAAAACTGATTCGACGTGACCGGACGCGTCCGGTGGGTATCGACCGGACGCAGGGTGAGTCCGGTCAAGTGCAGTTTGCACGTTTTCGTCCGCAGTTCGTTCGTTCGTTGTCGGTTTTGGCTTCTTCTTCTTGGGTTGGATTCCCAACTTCGAGCTCTACTGAAATTGGGCTTCCTGCTTTACAAAATAGCTTGAACTTGTTGATTTGCGTGAAATTGGGTTACCCAAAGCCCATCTTGTCACTAGTTGATTTGCGTGAACTTGGGTAAGGGATTTCTTGTGGTGTCCCGCTGTGTTCCTAGGGAACATCCACCCAATCTGTTGGGTCGTGGACATCACGCGCTTTGGTTTTGCTCTTGGGGTTGATTTTTGGGACAGAGGCTTAAAGTTTCCGAAAGGAAAATTTAAAGCTCCCATTCACCCCCCCTCTGGTCGCTTTCTGATTGCACTCTCGGTCCTTCAATTGGTATCAGAGCGGGTTAAGGATCTTCCACCTTAGCCGGTTCCAGATCCACCGAAGGCGACATGGATCACGGCGTGGGCAAACCGCGGTTTTTCGATGGGACGAGCTATGCGTATTGGAAGATACGCATGTCGGCCTATCTCCAGAGCATGGGCTCTTCTGTTTGGGAGATTTGCAACAAGGCCGATTACGTTGTTCTGGCTGCTCATGTCTCTCAGCTTCAGATCGATGAGCACGAGGCCAATAGCCGGGCACGTAACGCCTTGTTCTCCTGTTTGAGCATGTCCGAGTTTGATCGCGTTTCTCACCTCCCCACGGCTCGTGAGATTTGGGCGACCCTCATGCGCTTCCATGAGGGAACCACTCAAGTCAAATCTCATCTCTATGAGTCGCACAAGAGGAAGTATGAGAACTTTCGACACATGCTTGGCAAGAGCATAGAAAGTTTATTCGCTCGCTTTCAGGTTATTGTCAACAAGATGCAAGCTAATAGGAGTTGTTGCCTTTCGACGATCATGAGAGAGCTTTGAAGCTTTTGCATACTCTTGATCGGTCGGTGTGGGACACAAAGGTCCAGGCGATCATCGAATCGTCTAACTATGAGACCCTCACTTGCGACGAGCTCTTTAGTAAGCTCAAGTCTAGTGAGATTGACGCCATGTCGAGGGCTTCTTATGAGAATCCTTCTGGCCCGACTATGGCTTTGGTTTCTGGCTCTTCTGCTAACCCCTCTAGAGGCTTTGCACTCTCTTCACTCTTTTCTGTCACAGAGGATCAGCTGGAGTCTTTGGGGGATGATGAGTTGGCTTTGCTTGCCAACCAGTTCTCGCGGTTCCACAACAACCGCATGAACCGTCGCCGCGGAGGAGGACACTCGGGCTGTTTCGAGTGCAGCGACCCCGAGCACTTCATCACCAACTACCCCAAGAAGAACAAGCATTCGGGGAAGGGCGATCACGGGCACAAGTACGACTCCGGCAAGCGCAAGGAGAAGCACGTCCCCGCAAGGCGCAAGCGGAGGGGCGGCTTCGACAAGGAGTACATCAAGAAGAGTACTTGGAGAAGGCCCAGGCTGAGCAGCGTGCTTTCTTCGCCACGCTCAGCGACGTCGACGGCTCGGATGACGACTCCACTTGCTCAAGCGATGACGAGTCCGAGAAGATGAAGAAGATCGAGGACAAGCTGAACGGGCTCTGCTTCTTCGCCGATGACGAGGGCTTCTGCACCATGGCCCTCGGCAAGGAGGTCGACAGCCAGCAGGAGGACACCCCTCGGAACGACGACGATGACGACACCTCCCAGGTATCTATGACCCATGATGAGCTTTCTGCTGAGGTCGATAAGCTTACTGTCGTGCTTCTTAGTCAAGATAAGCTGCTTAGGCGTGCTGCTAGAGAGTGCAAGGAGTTTAGGCAGAAGTGGGAGGACACGGTGAAGGAGCTTGAGTTTGCTCGGTCCACCGTGGTCGTGTCTGAGGATAGTGAGTGTGAGATGTGCACCAAGCACATGACTGACCTTCTCACTCTGAGAGGTAAGTATGCTGCTTTGGTTGGAGAGGTGGATGAGCTCCGGGCTAGGCCCATGTTGTGGGGTGCGTGCAAGACCTGTCTAGGCTTGCAAACCGAGTTGGCAGAGAAGAATGCCAAGATTGAGTCTCTTGAGAAGGCCATTTCGGGTAGCACTTGTGTGACTAGGTGTGCTTTGGTGAGGTTTGGAGATGGAGATTGCCAATGTGAAGCATGGCAAGATGCAAACCGAGGAGGAAAACTCATACCTTAGGACCATCTTGTCATGGGTCTCTTGTAGTGAGCCGCAGCTCGGGATGATGATCTCCCAATTTAAGCAATGCTGGCTGAGTCCTGGTGTAGTTTTCTCCGGGTGTTGATCTTTCTGCTTTTGGAAAGATTGGAGAGTCGAGTGGTCTGAACCCATGTGAGAAGCCCAACTCCACCACTACTCCCCAACTTCCACCAAGCTTCCACCCAACCGACCTCTCAAGCCTAACACCAAGGATGGAGTGTTTGAAGAACCGCCAGGGGCACCACCCAAGAACCAACAATGGGCTCTCAAACCAAACCAACTCAAAAACAAGCTGGACACAATGCCACCTATTCAGGAGGAGCTTATGCCACAGAACGGCAAAGTGATCCAAACCCACAACCGTGAGTACCAACAACCCCTATGAGAGCGGTGAGGTACCATTGTGAGTTTTGTGGGAGAGATGGACACTTGGGTGAGTTCTGCTTTCGGCGCAAGAGAGAGGAGCTCCGTGCCAGGGAGATGAACAATCCGGACATGTACCATCCTTTCCATGATGTACATGTGCCGAATGTTCAGAGGAGAGCTCCGAGGAGAGCTGCTAGGCCTAGAGGTGCAGCACCTCAAGATCCTAGGCGTCAGGGAGGAGGTGCCCGACGGGGTCCTGACTTTGCAGGATACGGACCCCGTGGTGGAGGCTTTGTTGAGCGGTTCCCTCAACCGCGTTTTGACTATCGCGATGGACGCTCCTTCCTTAGCGGACCACGTTTTCCAGTGCGTGGTGATCGCTTTCCCCATAGGCAGGCTAGAAATGGTTTTTACACTGACCGTTCTTTTGAGCAGCCGGCCCAACACTGGTATTCTCCTTACTTCACTAACCCCAGTGTTGGACCGTATGCTCACCCTATGTCTTTTTATTGATGTAGGTAAAATGATTGGAGAACGTTTGGTTGGTGGATTCCGGTTGTTCGAGGCACATGACCGGAAACGCCAAGTGGTTCTCCAGTCTTAGCCCTGTTGCCGGAAAGGAGTTTATCACCTTCGGCGGCAATAGTAAAGGTAAAGTGCTGTCTCGTGGGTCGGTGCGGGTTAATGAGCACTTTGTGTTGCGCGATGTTGCTCTTGTTTCTAACCTGCATTTTAACCTTCTTTCTATTTCGCAACTTTTTGATGATGACTATGAGATTCATTTTAAACCGAATCTCAGTCGCATTTTAGATCCTCAGGAGTCGTTTGGTATGTTTGATTTCGCCCTTTGGGAAAGTCTTTCGCGCGAATTTCTCGGAGTCGTTTGGTATTTCCCGCTGTCTTTTGGCTAGTCCTTCCTCCTCTGATCTTTGGAAGTGGCATAGGAGGCTCGGTCACTTAAGCTTCGACTTGCTTTCAAGACATAGCTCACTTGGCCTAATCCGAGGATTGCCCAAGCTGTCGATGGAGAAGGACCTTGTTTGCCATTCTTGTAGACATGGAAAGATGGTTGCCGCTCCCCACCATCCAGTGACTCAGGTCATGACTTCGCACCCTGGAGAGCTTTTACACATGGACCTCGTTGGTCCGGCTCGGGTGAGCTCAGTTGGGGGGAAGTGGTATGTTTTGGTTGTTGTCGATGATTTTTCGAGATATTTGTGGTCTTCTTTTTGACTGAGAAGACTGAGACTTTCTCTTTTGCTCGCAATCTGATTTTGCGTCTTCAGAACGAGTTCCCTATGAACTCGATGCGAGCTATTTGTAGTGATAATGGTTCCGAATTCAAGAATTCAGATTTTGAGAAGTTTTGTAACTCTTTGGGTTTGGAGCATCAGTTTTCTTCCCCCTACACACCGCCCCAAAATGGTGTTGTAGAGAGGAAGAATCGGACCCTTGTTGAGATGGCCAGGACGGTGCTCGATGAGAATAGGACTCCTAGGCGATATTGGGCCGAAGCTATGAACACTGCATGCTATATTTCCAATCGCATTTTCCTGAGAGCTTTCTTGAAAAAGACTTTATGAATTGCGTTTTGGTAGACAGCCCAAGGTGAGTTACTTTAGAGTTTTTGGTTGCCACTGTTTTATACTTAAGAAGGCAACCTGGACAAATTTGAGTCTCGTTCTTCTGACGGTGTATTTTTGGATTATGGAACTCACACTCACGCATATCGTGTACTTAACCTTGATACTAATCGAGTCATGGAGACATCTGATGTCACCTTCGACGAGACCATGGTTTGTCCTTCTTCTCGTTTTGAGCGTGTAGGTGATCATGAGGTTGGTGAGCCTCTTTTTGATGACGAGGACGAGGGTGCTGAAGGTATGGATGATCCAGCACCCCCTCCACCTGTTGTGCCGCAAAGAGCGGCTTCTACTACGACTCACGGCCCCGACACTTCTTCTTCCTGGGGGCCGTGGGATCCGCCACCCCGAGCGGTACCTTTTGTACCCGGGGAGGCACCAGCTGCTGTTGAGGGGGAGATCACTTCTGCTCGGGAGGCGCCTCGACACATCCAGCGCCAACACCCACCTCAACAGATGATCGGCAACATCGACGAACGTGTCACTCGGTCCAGGTCACATCAAATCTCTCACTTTGCTCATTCTACATTTGTTGCTGATTTTGAGCCCCGAGATGTTGGACACGCTTTGACGGATCCAGATTGGGTCAATGCCATGCATGAGGAGTTAGAAAATTTTGAGCGAAATCGGGTTTGGGTTTTAGTTCCATCTCCTCCAGACTGTAATCCTATTGGGACAAAATGGGTTTTCAAAAACAAACAAGGAGAGGATGGCCACATTGTGAGGAACAAAGCGAGACTTGTGGCCAAGGGTTATAGTCAGAACGAGGGTATAGACTATGAGGAGACGTTTGCTCCTATAGCTCGTTTGGAGGCTATTAGGATACTCTTGGCTTTTGCTGCATCCAAAGGGTTTAAACTTTTTCAAATGGATGTCAAGAGTGCCTTCTTAAACGGCTACATAGAAGAAGAGGTGTATGTTGAAGAACCCCCCGATTTGAAAATCCCAAGTGATGAGGACATGACCGGCTCAGATACGCCCAATTTAACCACTTCTCAACCAAAGGTGAAACCATTCTATTTGTGGTTTATCATTGATATATTTGATGAATTGGTGCTGCACCATAAAGTGTGTATATTTTTATTTTCAGAATTACTTATATGGATCAAGGGAAGGTTTGGTTGCATATGCAAAGTATGGAATGTTAATAAAGTTGATTGGGGACCAAATCCAAGTGTTCCTAATATCCTTCACCAGGTCACCACGTCAGTTTTGGCACAAGAAAGGAAAGAGTCCAACTCCAACACGTTTTGGAAGTTGAATTCGGACGGTAGAACAATCCCAACTTGTTACGGTCACCACGACTTCATACGGACTCGGATTTAGACGGTTCAGGACTTGATGGAAAGCTTAATAAGTCTACTTTCATTTGAATCCAGCCCCATGTCCATATCTTCTACACAGCGGCGGCAATCATCCAAATACTACCGAGAGGTCTTGCTGTCCAGGGTGCTGCGTCACCATATCTTGGGCTGTTGGCCCATGTATCAAGTTGGGTCCATTTGGGACGCATCCTAGGGTTGGAGGACGACCCCAACACCCTCCTAGTCGTCCTCTCCTCCTCTAATACCCCCCATAGCCGCCACAAATAGATTGGGTTTTATTTAGATGTAAGTTTAGCCATTGCTACTTCCTGGTAGACGTTTGTGTCGACTAGACCATCCGTTCTACTTGATTTCGGAACCCCACCTTCATGTCTATCAGATTTGAACCTTCATCTCTTATTTTGCAATAGAGTGCTTGTTCTACTTGCTCTTCGATTGCTTGCAGGAATAACTCTAGTGGTTTGGTTGGTCGTACATCCACAAGATCGCGAGCAACCGCTGGAATTGGTGTATCGATTGCTAAGGTGCAGCATCCTTGGATGGTTGTAGTCGGGTCGTGAACGTCGTTTCAGTCCAAATCGAAGTTATCCCTCTCCACCGAAAGATTGGGGCACCCATACTCTTATCAATTGGTATTCAGAGTGAGGTTTATCAGTGAGATATTTCCAATCCTTCGCTGTTTTATTTTTCCTATAGTCCAAAAAAGCCAAAAAATAGTAGATTAGTTTTTTCCATAATCCTATAAATCTTTTTGAGCCTTTGCTGGTACTTCTTAGTTAGGGCTTGTTGAGTTTGGTTTACATCGGTTGAGTCAAGTTGCTGGTCTTAGAGTTAGGCTTTTAGAGTTTTGAGTTCTTGTCACGTTTCGATCACTATCAATCATATCCATCTTCGCTGCCACCATCACCACCATCATATACATATCCACTACACCTTTTACATCTCCATTGCAATCATTACTATCATATACGTGTTCACTGCACCATATCCGTCACCATTTTTTTTGCATCAAAAAAATCTGTTTGGGCACATATTAAAATTTGAGTTGCTAGCTCTATTCTTGTTACTTCCTGAAAAGAAAGAGAAATACATTGTAAGTTGTTTCTTTCAAAATCTGATTTGTCAAAATTCAGATTTGTTCTAGTCGTGCAAAATAAAAGAAAAGAAGAAGAAAAATCAGAAAGAAAAGAAAAGAAAGAGAAAGAGAAAGAGGAAAAAAACAGAGGAGGAAGAGAAAAAGGGACCGATAACTTGCTGTTCTTGTTCTTTTTTATTTCCTATTGTACCGTGACTTTGTTTATGTCTAGGCTCGCGTCTCTAGCACAGTCTAGCCTAGGACCAGCACGGTACCACCGCTGAACGATTTCTCGACTCGCTTTGTGACTAATGTGGTGCTAGTACTTCCTTGCACATTAATTTCAGCCTTCCTACAGCTCCACATATCCAACTACAACTTCAAAGGTGTTGTTGCTGCGGTATCGATATACTATTTTCTAAGGTTTCCGACTTGTTGGTTGCTGCCACCTCTTGTTTGGCTTGGTAAGAACTGGTAAGATCTCGTTTGAACAGGTTGAGAGTGAGAGAATTATAATTACAAAAACCACATCCTAATAGTTGATTGGAGCATAGATATTATTGTGGATGTTTTTGGTTTTCTTCTAATCATGGCAGGGATTCACATGGAAAACAAGGATGGACTTACTCAGGTTGTGTATTCGCAATTTTCTCAACAAATGGATGGTGACAAGCATGGCACTCATGAGGTTTGCAATGTTTTTCTTGATACAATAAAATCTGCAATACCTTACTTTGAAGGAAACTACGATCCTCATGCATATATTGAATGGGAGCTAGCTGTAGATAAAGAATTTGATAAGCATGACTTGCCTGAAGAACAAATGATTTGTGTTGCTTCTAGTGCTTTAACCAAATATGCTTTGATTGAATGGGAACACATTTGTAGGCACAATAAAATTCCTCAATCGTGGCATGGTTTCAAAGTTATTTTCAGAAATATCTATATTCCTGCCTACTATTCTAATGATTTGCTTACCAAACTAGAGAAATTGAAACAAGGTAGTAGGACTATCAAGGCTTACTATCGGGTTTTTAACATTTGTCGGTTGTTTGGTGGTTTAGAGGCTTGCTTGGAAGATGTAATGAACATGTTCTTAAAAGGGCTCAATTCTGAAATTCGAACCACACTCATACATGAAACATATAGCCACATCTCGCACTTGTTTTTGCTTGCTTGCATTGCTAAAAACCAGATGTTATTATCACAGAATACTTGCCATAACAATGTGCTCCATGCTAATGTTGTTTCTTCCACTCCACATGCTAATGAAGATGCACGTACTCTAATTGTTCCTCCGTATGAACCTGTTCCTTTGGTGCTTAATTTATCCACTACAGCTACTAGTTTAGTGGACACATTTGCTGAATTTCCTTTGTTACAAGATGGTAACAACATTATTCCTTGTGACAAAGAAGAGTTGTGTGATCATGCTTCATTTATATCGACAACACAACTGGTGAATGAAAATGATAATTTTGTAACAATGGGTGCTGGTTTTAAGCATTCCTTTCACATTGCTAGTGAGATTGAAGAAGCTCATTTGTTGTCATCCTTACATATAGTAGGATGTATAGAGTTCAATGATCTTTATGAGGTTAGCTGTTTAGAGAATAAGTTATTTGGACAATCTGATATGCCAAGTCCTTTTGATGTTAGTTTTCATTTCATTAGCAAATACGACAGCGATAACAAATACATGGTGCATAAAGTATATATTTGTTCAGATTTGAAATCGGCATTCCCATGTGATCAACTAATGACTTGCATCCGAGCTAACCACACCCAATCTAGTTTTTCTACTTTTGATTACATGTTGCAGGTCAATTTTCGAGAGAAATTCTTGTTGCCATGTGCTTCATCAGAAATTTTAGGAGCATATATGGAGGATCTTGAGAAAAACCTACTCCCGAACATCCATCGTAATATCAAACCGAGGACGGTTTGCTGTCAAGAAGGGGAGAATGATGAGGACATGACCGGCTCAGATACGCCCAATTTAACCACTTCTAAACCAAAGGTGAAACCATTCTATTTGTGGTTTATCATTGATATATTTGATGAATTGGTGCTGCACCATAAAGTATGTATATTTTTATTTTCAGAATTACTTATATGGATCAAGGGAAGGTTTGGTTGCATATGCAAAGTATGGAATGTTAATAAAGTTGATTGGGGACCAAATCCAAGTGTTCCTAATATCCTTCACCAGGTCACCACGTCAGTTTTGGCACAAGAAAGGAAAGAGTCCAAGTCCAACACGTTTTGGAAGTTGAATTCGGACGGCAGAATAGTCCCAACTTGTTACGGTCACCATGACTTCATACGGACTCGGATTTGTACGGTTCAGGACTTGATGGAAAGCTTAATAAGTCTACTTTCATTTGGATCCAGCCCCATGTCCATATCTTCTACACAGCGGCGGCAATCATCCAAATACTACCGAGAGGTCTTGCTGTCCAGGGTGCTGCGTCACCATATCTTGGGTTGTTGGCCCATGTATCAAGTTGGGTCCATTTGGGACGCATCCTAGGGTTGGAGGACGACCCCAACACCCTCCTAGTCGTCCTCTCCGCCTCTAATACCCCCCATAGCCGCCACAAACAGATTGAGTTTTGCTTAGATGTAAGTTTAGCCATTGCTACTTCCTGGTAGACGTTTGTGTCGACTAGACCATCCGTTCTACTTGATTTCGGAACCCCACCTTCATGTCTATCAGATTTGAACCTTCATCTCTTATTTTGCAATAGAGTGCTTGTTCTACTTGTTCTTCGATTGCTTGCAGGAATAAACCTAGTGGTTTGGTTGGTCGTACATCCACAAGATCGCGAGCAACCGCTGGAATTGGTGTATCGATTGCTAAGGCGCAACATCCTTGGATGGTTGTAGTCGGGTCGTGAACATCATTTCAGTCCAAATCAAAGTTATCCCTCTCCACCGAAAGATCGGGGCACCCATACGCTTATCACCAAGTTTCCAAACCATGTTTTCAAACTCCACAAAGCTTTATATGGTTTGAAACAAGCCCCTAGAGCCTGGTATGATAGGTTGAAAACCTTTTTGCTTGCTAAGGGTTATAAAATGGGATGTGTGGATAAAACGCTCTTTCTCCTCAAGCAAGGCAAAGACACTCTCTTGGTCCAGATTTACGTGGATGATAACATTTTCGGTGGTTCTTCTCACGCTTTGGTTGCCAAGTTTGCAGATATTATGAGCAGGGAGTTCGAGATGAGCATGATGGGTGAGTTGACATTCTTTCTCGGGTTGCAAATTAAGCAATCCCGAGAGGGGACGTTTGTGCACCAGGGCAAGTACACCAAGGACTTGCTGAAGAGGTTCGATATGGGCGAGGCCAAGCCTCTTCCAACACCCATGTCGACGACGACTGCCCTGGATGCGGACAAGGATGGAGAAGCTGTGGACCAGAAGGAGTACTGAAGAATGATCGGGTCGTTGCTCTACCTGACGACGACACGCCCGGACATCCAGTTCGCGGTGTGTCTGTGCGCGCGCTTTCAGGCGTCGCCGTGCACTTCTCACCGTCAGGCGGTGAAGCGCATTTTCAGGTACCTTCGTTTCACACCTGAGTTCAGGATTTGGTATTCAGCTACCTCCACCCTCTCCCTTTGCGGTTATTCTGATGCCGATTTTGCTGGTTGTCGTATGGAGCACAAGTCCACTTCTGGGACTTGCCAGTTTATTGGTTCTTCTCTTGTATCGTGGTCTTCTCGCAAGCAGTCTAGTGCCACTAAGTCTACCACAGAGGCTGAATATGTTGCTGCGGCTAGCTGCTGTTCTTAGTTGCTTTGGATGATGGCCACTTTGCGTGATTTTGGTCTGAGCTTTACTCGTGTTCCTTTGCTTTGTGACAGTACGAG
Source organism: Coix lacryma-jobi var. lacryma-jobi (assembly GCA_009763385.1). Classification (NCBI taxonomy): domain Eukaryota; kingdom Viridiplantae; phylum Streptophyta; class Magnoliopsida; order Poales; family Poaceae; genus Coix; species Coix lacryma-jobi. The sequence goes on along the minus strand of CM019830.1, from coordinate 113,284,353 downwards.
TGCTATTAGTGTTGCTAAGAACCCCGTGCTTCACTCGAAGACCAAACACATTGATGTGCGCTTTCATTTTTTGCGTGACCGCCATGAGAAGGGTGATATCGACCTTTGCCATGTTGATACTCATCATCAGTTGGCTTATATTTTCACCAAGCCTTTGGACGAATCAACCTTTAATCGGTTGAGGGGTGAGCTTGGTGTGTGTTTCCCCTTTTATATGGGGGAAACATTTTCGGTCTTGTACTATAGACTGACTCTTTTTCGTTTGTCTTTATTTTCTTTTGCATTTCAGCATACGCATTTATATTCTGAGCTTCATGTATATAATCATTAGAATGTAACTATGCTCTATGTAGTATGCTCTGATGCTTATGTTGATGCTTGTAGCTTATGCTCTTTCTGATCACTAATACATGTTGTGAGCTGAGCTATTTTGGAATAGTGAATTTGCTTAATGAACATAAAACCTGAAAATGTTCACCATTGAGATATGCAACTAGCATGTGTAGGATGTGATGAGTTCACTCGTGCTTTTCATATATGCTAGGTTGCTATGTCTCTAGTTTTGAGTCATTTACTTGCTTGGTATGTTCATATTCTGTTTAAAATTGAACCAAGTTTTTAAGTAAATTGAAAAGATCGAGATGGGATTGCTTGTCAACACATCACGGTTTCGAGACTGTTTCTCAATGCACTTTGAGTTAAACTTGAGCCGTGTAGTGTATGACCGAAACCGCAGCTTTAAGCTTCTGATTGCTTTTGCATAGGCTTCGCTCGGTTGAAAAGTTAGGCAATGACAAGCTTTCAACCTCTGGCAATCACATGCTAATATTTGAACTTGTAAAATTTCACCGCTGCAACTCCGATTTAAAATTGAAATCACAAGTGTATGTTTCATTCTATAGCATGATGGTTGAACTTTGCTAGGGGTAGTTCACCTTGTATACATGTTTAGCACTTGTTCAGATTCCCGTCTATAAATGTGTAGTGCTATTTTGATGGTGACTATCTTTTGGCTAAAAACTGCTCACTATGCTCATTTGTTCATATTTCGTATTTGGTGATCAGTTTGAGCCTTTGCTAGCTTGATGTGCTGTTGTTGAGTCATCGGATCAAAACTTGTAGAGCATTTTTGCATTCTCTTGACTATATTCCTGAAGCTGCTAACTTGCATTTTGACTCATATGCATTTTGGAAGGAACGAAGCTTGACTTGTTGGCACTTTTGATGGTGCATTTTCTCACAAGGGGAGATTTTTGGTCGAGGGGGAGCACGTTTGCTTGATGATGTTCTTCTTGATGGTGCATTTTCAACTAAGGGTGAGAAATTTGACAAATCATGTGCTCTCCAAAAGTTTAACTAAGGAGGACAAAATATTGCAAATCATGTGCCTTCTAGTTGAACTAAGGGGAAGTCCTTCTGGTTGTGTTGCACTATTCGAGGGGGAGTTTGTTGCTTGGCCGTAAGGGTTTGGTGTCGAGCTTTCTTGCTAGTTGTGTTGAGCCTCTGTGCCTCTATCTTGAGGGACTAGCATTTGCTTCAATTTCTCATTTGGTGTCGAGCTCTTTTTCTGGAGTTTTCAATTTGTATTTGCTAGCGGTGTTGAGCCTGTTCTACCTCTTCTTGAGGGCTAGCTTTGCTTTGCTTGGTTGCGTCGAGCCGTTGCCCATGTCTTTGGGGACCAAGTTGCCTTGCTCTTTCCACTTGACCTTCTTCGGTTTTGTTATGCTTTTGGGTCATTTGGTCGAGTTCTCTCTCCTTCTTCCTCCCTTCTTCCTTCTATTATGATTTGTGTGTGTAGTTGACAATGCACTCATCAAAGGGGAGATTGCGGATACAAGGGTGTATGCCGAGTCTCGGAGTGATGAGTGATTGTCAACGGGTTTGATCGCATGTTCTTTGGCTTGTGTTGTGCAGGTGTCGAGCATGGAGACAGTGATCGAGGGCAAGGTGAAGGTCAAGTAGAGACGTGCCGTGCCGATGGACCGGGAGCGGTGAAGGGCGGATGTGAGGCTTGGACTGAGGGACCGGTGGCCTGAGGATCAGCTGTGGTGGCTGGCAGCCTGGGACAGCGACGAGCGAAGTCTTGCGGGGCACGGTGTTGCCTGGGTTGAGGACCTGGGGACACATGTCGGTGGACGGGGTGCACGGGCGATGCATCCCCTCTACAGCTCCGGTTTGGTGGTTGAGCCACAGAAAAACCACCGGGTGGACGGTTTCCGAGTTTGGGCCACAAAACTCGGGTGGACGGTTTCCAGGTTTGGGCCACAAAACCTGGGCGTGCGGCGGGTTTCCGAGTTTGGGCCACAAAACTCGCGTTGAGGACGGTTTCCAGGTTTGGGCCTCAAAACCTGGGCGCTGGCAGGTTTCCTGGTTTGGGCCACAAAACCAGGGGATGGACTTGGAGGCTGGTTTCCCGGTTTGGGCCTCAAAACTGGGGGTTGGCGTGAAAGCCTGGTTTCCCGGTTTTGGCCACAAAACCGGGGGTACAGAGTGAGGGCGGCACGTGGCGGCAATCGGGAGGTTGCGTCGAGGCAACGCTACGAGTTGTGCGGGCGTGGCCGTCGGATCACAACTATCTTCGAGTTGGTCCAGAATAACCCTAGGGTTTAGCTGGTTCGCACTGTAATTAGTTAGGGGTAGAGTGGGAATTAGGATTAGTTAGAATTAGGATAAGTAGGGTGAGACACCCACCTCCCAATCTATCTCAGTCATTTGCTCTTTGCTTCTAGGGTTTCCTGCTCTCCCAATCCCCTGCTGTAGCTACTGAGATCCGCAGAGAACCATACCTCTGTGTACTGGAGATTTTGAGGAAGTGAGGCCGTAACCTCACTGTTGTAGCGTGTGGTAGCCACACGGTTGCAATTTTGTGGTTGTGATTCGCGTTTTGCTCTTGTTCTTCGTAGGTTGCTTGTCTCCACATTTTTCCCGTCGTTCGATCTTCTTGTTCAGTGCATCTCTTGCAAATTCGTTTGAACCAAGATGTTCTAGATCGTGAGGCACTTCTTTCCACCGAAGGAATTTACCTCTAACCTCACGAGCTAGTAGATCGGTCGATTTTTGTTTCGGGTCGAGTTCTTCTCCCTTGCCCCGAATTGAAGGACCGAGAATGCAATAGCAACGAGACCAGAGGGGGGGGGGGTGAATGGGAGCCAATCAAATTTATCTCGAAACTTTGGCCAAGTGTCCCAAAATCAACCCCAAGAAGCAACGACTGAAACCGTGATGCTCACGACCCTTGGAAGAGGGTGGATGATCCCTAGGATCACAGCGGAGCACCACAAAACTCAAGCAAACCAAAAACCAAAAGCTCCGGCTCAAGTTCACCCTTTGAAAACCGAGTCCCAAACGTAGATTGGAGGCTACGTCGAGAAATCCCTAAATACCAATGCTAACAAGTAGCAAAGATACCTAGAAATGTTTCTTCGTTAACTCTAGGGCCAAACGAGAAGTCCGAAAACCAAGCCAAAAAGCCGGGACGACAATTGCACTAAAATTCAGCCTTCAGCAGGGTCCCGGACAGTCCGCGGGTACGGTCCCGGACTGTCCGCGGCTACAGCGGACTGTCCGCGAGGGAAGCCCGGACTGTCCGCCGGCAAATCTCGCCAAACAGCAAACTTGCTGAAGTCTGCTGGACAGGTCCCGGACTGTCCGCGACTCTGAACTGCGGACTGTTCGCCGGTCACGAAAAATCAAGTCAGCCGGAGAACACAGCCACTGACCCGGCTGGACCCCGACGCCCGGACTGTCCGCTGGTGTAAACTGCGGACTGTCCGCGACTGTCCAGTGAAGGTGATTTTGATCACCCTTCACCCAAATCTCTCTCAAATTGATCCAAATCAAAATCCCACGTTCCCAAACTTGGAGAAGATGATCACGGGTAGTTAGGAGACTATCCCCAAGAAATCATCCGCTCAAATCAACTCAATCAACGGGAAATCGAAGGGGAAGGTGTATGACCCAAAAAAAGTGCCACGAAAACGAAATCAACCCGATCTACTTGTTCGTAAGGAGTTGGATGAATTCCTTCGGTGGAAATGATCTCCTTTCAAAAACAAACAAGTTGATTCAAATGGATTTCGCAAAGACGCAATAGAGAGGGAGATCGAGTGTCGGGAAAAACACGGAGAAACGAAGAACACGAAGAACACGAACAAAACGCGAATCAAGTCATCGATCTGCAACCGTGTGTCTACCACACGCTACAACAGTGAGGTTACGGCCTCACTTCCTCAAAATCTCAAGTACACAGAGGTATGGTTATCTGCGGATCTCAGTAGCTACAGCAGGGGATTGGGAGAGCAGGAAACCCTAGGAAGCAAAGAGCAAAACGACTGAGATTTATGGGGAGGTGGGTGTCTCCCCCTACTTATCCTAATTCTAACTTATTCCGAATTCCCAGTCTACCCCTAACTAATTACAGAGCGAACCAGCTAAACCCTAGGGTTATTCTGGACCAACTCGAAGATAGTTGTGATCCGACGGCCACGCCCGCACAACTCGTAGCGTTGCCTCAATGCAACCTCCCGATTGCCGCCACGTGCCGCCCTCGCTCTGCACTCACGGTTTTGTGGCCGAAACCGGGAAACCAGGCTTTCACGCCAACCCCCGGTTTTGAGGCCCAAACTGGGAAACCAGCCTCCAAGCCCATCCCCTGGTTTTGAGGCCGAAACCAGGAAACCCGTCAGTGCCCAGGTTTTGAGGCCCATACCTGGAAACCGTCCTCAGCCCGAGTTTTGTGGCCCAAACTCGGAAACCCGCCGCACGCCCAGGTTTTGTTGCCCAAACCTGGAAACCGTCCACCCGAGTTTTGTGGCCCAAACTCGGAAACCGTCCGCCCTGTGGTTTTTCTGTGGCTCAACCACCAAACCGGAGCTGTAGAGGGGATGCACCGCCCGTGCACCCCGTCCACCGACACGTGTCCCCAGGTCCTCGACCCGAGCAAAACCATGCCCCGCAAGTCTTCACTCGTCGCTGTCCCAGGCTGCCAGCCACCACAGCTGATCCTCAGGCCACCGGTCCCTCAGTCCAAGCCTCACATCCGCCCTTCACCGCTCCCGGTCCATCGGCACGACACGTCTCTACTTGACCTTCACCTTGCCCTCGATCACTGTCTCCGTGCTCGACACCTGCACAACACAAGCCAAAGGACCTGCGATCAAACCCGTTGACAATCACTCATCACTCAGAGACTCGGCATACACCCATGTATCCGCAATCTCCCCCTTGATGAGTGCATTGTCAACTACACACACAAATCATAATGGAAAGAAGAAGAAGGAGAAGAGAGAACTCGACCAAATGACCCAAAAGCATAGCAAAGCCGAAGAAGGTCAAGTGGAAGAAGCGAAACAACTTGGTCCCCAAAGACATGGGCAACGGCTCGACGCAACCAAGCAACACAAAGCTAGCCCTCAAGAAGAGGTAGAACAGGCTCAACACCTCTAGCGAGTACCAACCAAAAACTCCAGAAAGAGAGCTAGACACCAATTGAGAAATCGAAGCAAATGCTAGTCCCTCAAGATAGAGGCACAGAGGCTCAACACAACTAGCATGAAAGCTCGATACCAATGCCTTTCGGTCAACACAAAACAGCAAGCTCCCCCTCGAATAGTGCATGCAACCTGTAAAAACTCCCCTTAGTTCAACTCGGAAGGCATATGATTTGCAAGATTTTCTCCCCCTTATTTAAACTTTCAGAGAACACATGATTTGACAATTTCTCCCCCTTAGATGAAAATGCACCATCAAGAGAAGCATCCATAAGCAACCGGACAAAGTTCTCCCCCTCAGAAAATGCATATGGGTCAAAATGCAAGTTAGCAGCTTCAGGCATATAGTCAAAAGAATGCAAAGATGCTCTAAACAGTATAACTCCAATGACACAACTAAGCACTCATATAGCAAAGGCTCAAACTGATCACAGAATACGAAATATGAACATATGAGCAAGGTGAGCAGTTTTGATCAAAAGATAGTCACCATCAAAACAGCACTACACATGTATAGACAGGAATCCGAACAAGTGCTAAACATGTATACAAGGTGAACTACCCCTAGCAAAGTTCAATCATCATGCTTAAGATATTAAATCAGAGTTGCAGCGGTGAAATTTCACAAGTTCAAATATTAGCATGTGATTGCGAGAGTTTGAAAGCTTGTCATTGCCTAACTTTTCAACTGAGCGAAGCCTATGCCGAAGCAATCAGAAGCTTAAAGCGTCGGTTTCGGTCATACACTACACGGCTCAAGTTTAACTCAACGGTGCAATGAGAAACCGTCTCGATACCGTGATGTGTTGACAAGCAATCCCATCTCGATCTTTTCATTTCACTTAACACTTGGTTCAAATTTTATACCGGATATGAATAGACCAAGCAAGTGAATGACTCAGAACTAGAGACATAGCAACCTAGCATATATGAAAAGCATGAGTGAACTCAACACATCCTACACATGCTAGTTGCATATCTCAATGGTGAACATTTTCAGATTTTAAGTTCATTAAGCAAAATTCACCATTCAAAAATAGCTCAGCTCACAACATGTATTAGTGATCAGAAAGAGCATATGCTACAAGCCTCATCATAAGCATCAGAGCATACTATATAGAGCATAGTTACATTCTAATGATTATATACATGAAGCTCAGAATGTAAATGTGTATGCTGAAATGCAAAAAGAAAAGAAAGACAAATGAAAAGAGTCAGTCTATCATACAAGAACCAAAATGTTTCCCCCATCTAAAAGGGGAAACACACACCAAGCTCACCCCTCAACCGATTAAAGGTTGATTCGTCTAAAGGCTTGGTGAAAATATCAGCCAGTTGATGATGAGTATCGACATGGCGAAGGTCGATATCACCGTTCTCCTGGTGGTCACGCAAAAAATGAAAGCGCACATCAATGTGTTTGGTCTTCGAGTGAAGCACGGGGTTCTTAGCAACGCTAATAGCACTCGTGTTGTCACAAAGCAAAGGCACGCGAGAAAAGCTCAGACCAAAATCACGCAAAGTGGCCATCATCCAAAGCAACTGGGAACAACAGCTAGCCGCAGCAACATATTCAGCCTCTATGGTAGACTGAGCGACACTAGACTGCTTGTGAGAAGACCACGATACAAGAGAAGAACCAATAAACTGGCATGTCCCAGAAGTTGACTTGCGCTCAATACGGCAACCAGCAAAATTGGCATCGAAATAACCGCAAAGGGAGAGGGTGGAGAAAGCAGAATACCAAATCCTGAACTCAGGTGTGAAATGAAGGTACCTGAAAATCCGCTTCACCGCCTGACGGTGAGAAGTGCGCGGCGATGCCTGAAAGCGCGAGCACAGACACACCGCGAACTGGATGTCCGGGCGTGTCGCCGTCAGGTAGAGCAGCGACCCGATCATGCTTCGGTTCTCCTTCTGGTCCACTGCTTCTCCATCCTTGTCCGCATCCAGGGCAGTTGTCGTCGACATGGGTGTTGGAAGAGGCTTGGCCTCACCCATATCGAACCGCTTCAGCAAGTCCTTGGTGTATTTGCCATGGTGCACAAACGTCCCCTCTCGGGATTGCTTAATTTGCAACCCAAGAAAGAATGTCAGCTCGCTCATCATGCTCATCTCGAACTCCCTGCTCATAGTATCTGCAAACTTGGCAACCAAAGCATGAGAAGAACCACCGAAAATGATATCATCCACGTAAATCTGGACCAAGAGAGTGTCTTTGCCTTGCCTGAGGAGAAAGAGCGTTTTATCTACACAACCCATATTAAAACCCTTAGCAAGCAATAAGGTTTTCAATCTATCATACCAGGCTCTAGGGGCTTGTTTCAAACCATATGAAGCTTTGTGAAGTTTAAAAACATGGTTTGGAAACTTGGGATTTTCAAAACCGGGGGGTTGCTCAACATACACTTCCTCTTCTATGTAGCCATTTAAGAAGGCACTCTTCACATCCATTTGAAAAAGTTTAAACCCTTTGGATGCAGAAAAAGCCAAGAGTATCCTAATAGCCTCCAACCGAGCTACAGGAGCGAAAGTCACCTCATAGTCTATCCCCTCCTTCTGACTATAACCCTTGGCCACAAGACGCGCTTTGTTCCTCACAATGTGGTCATCCTCTCCTTGTTTGTTTTTGAAAACCCATTTTGTCCCAATAGGATTACAGTCTGGAGGAGGTGGAACTAGAACCCAAACCCGATTTCGCTCAAAATTTTCTAACTTCTCATGCATGGCATTGACCCAATCGGGATCCGTCAAAGCGTGTCCAACATCTCGGGGTTCAAAATCAGCAACAAATGCAGAATGAGCAAAGTGAGAAATGTGCTGTGACCTGGACCGAGTGACACGTTCGTCGATGCTGCCGATCATCTGCTGAGGCGGGTGCTGGCGATGGATGTGTCGTGGCGCCTCCCGAGCTGAAGTAGCCTCCCCCTCAATAGCAGCTGGTGCCTCCCCGGGTACAAAAGGTACCGCTCGGGGTGACGGATCCCACGGTCCCCAGGAAGAAGACGTATCGGGGCCGTGAGTCGTCGTAGAAGCCGCTCGTTGCGGCACAGCAGGTGGAGGCGATGCTGGGTCATCTATGCCTTCAGCATCCTCATCCTCATCATCGAAAAGAGGCTCACCAACCTCATGATCACCTTCACGCTCAAAACGAGAAGAAGGACAAACCATGGTCTCATCGAAGGTGACATCGGATGTCTCCATGACTCGGTTAGTATCAAGGTTAAGTACACGATATGCGCGAGTGTGAGTGCCATAACCCAAAAATACACCGTCAGAAGAACGAGACTCAAATTTGTCCAGGTTGCCTTTCTTCAATATAAAACAATGGCAACCGAAGACTCTAAAGTAACTCACCTTGGGCTGTCTACCAAAACGCAACTCATAAGAAGTCTTTTTCAGAAAGGCTCTCAGAAACATGCGATTTGAAATGTAGCATGCAGTGTTCATAGCCTCGGCCCAATATCGCCTAGGAGTCCTATGCTCATCGAGCATCGTCCTGGCCATCTCTACAAGGGTCCGATTCTTCCTCTCTACAACACCATTTTGAGGCGGTGTGTAGGGGGAAGAAAACTGATGCTCCAAACCCAAAGAGTTACAAAACTTCTCAAAATCCGAATTCTGAAATTCGGAGCCATTATCACTTCTAATAGCTCGCATCGAGTTCATAGGGAACTCGTTCTGAAGACGCAAAATCAGATTGCGAGCAAAAGAGAAAGTTTCAGTCTTCTCAGACAAAAAGAAAACGCACGAATATCTCGAAAAATCGTCAACAGCCACCAAAACATACCACTTGCCACCAACCGAGCTCACCCGATCCGGACCAACAAGGTCCATGTGTAAAAGCTCTCCAGGGCGCTGTTTCATGACCTTAGTCACTGGATGGTGGGGAGCGGCAACCATCTTTCCATGTCTACAAGAATGGCAAACAAGATCCTTCTCCATCGACAACTTGGGCAATCCTCGGATTAGGCCAAGTGAGCTAAGCCTTGCAAGCAAGTCGAAGCTTAAATGACCGAGCCTCCTATGCCACTTCCAAAGATCAGAGGAGGAAGGACTAGCCAAAAGACAGCGGGAAATACCAAACGACTCCGAGAAATTCGCGCGAAAGACTTTCCCAAAGGGCGAAATCAAACATACAAGATTGCCCTGAGGATCTAAAATGCGACTGAGATTCGGTATAAAACGAATCTCATAGTCATCATCAAAAAGTTGTGAAACAGAAAGCAAGTTAAAATGCAGGTTACAAACAAGAGCAATATCGCGCAACACAAAGTGCTCATTAACCCGCACCGACCCACGAGACAACACCTTACCTTTGCTATTGTCGCCGAAGGTGATAAACTCCTTTCCGGCAACAGGACTAAGACTGGAGAACCACTTGGCGTTTCCAGTCATGTGCCTCGAACATCGGGAATCCACCAACCAAATGTCCTCCAATCGTTTTACCTACATCAATAAAAAGACATAGGGTGAGCATACGGTCCAACACTGGGGTTAGTGAAGTAGGAAGAATACCAGTGTTGGGCCGGCTGCTCAAAAGAACGGTCAGTGTAAAAACCACTCCTAGCCTGTCTACGGGGGTAGCGATCACCACGCACAGGAAAACGTGGTCCGCTAAGGAAAGAGCGTCCATCGCGATACTCAAAACGCGGTGGGGGAAACGCTCAACAAAGCCTCTGCCACGGGGTCCGTATCCTGCAAAGTCAGGACCCCGTCGGGCACCTCCTCCCTGACACCTAGGACCTTGAGGTGCTGCACCTCTAGGCCTAGCAGCTCTCCTCGGAGCTCTCCTTTGGACATTCGGCACATGTACATCATGGAAAGGATGGTACATGTCTGGATTGTTCATCTCCCTAGCACGGCGCGCCTCTCTCTTGCGCCGAAAGCAAAACTCACTCAAGTGACCATCTCTCCCACAGTGCTCACAATGGTACCTCACCGCTCTCATAGGGGGTTGTTGGTACTCACGGGTGTGGGTGTGGTTCACTTTGCCCTTCTGTGGCAAATACTCCTCCTGGATGGGTGGCATTGTGTCCAGCTTGTTTTTGAGGTGGTTGGGTTTAGGAGCCCACTGCTGGTTTTTGGGTCGAGCTCGTGGAGGTTCTTCAAACACCCCATCCTTGGTGTTAGGCTTGAGCGGCTCTTTGGGTGGAAGCTTGGTAAGTTTGGGAGTAGTGGTGGAGTTGGGCTTCTCACATGGGTTCAGACCACTTGACTCTCCAATCTTCCCAAAAGCAGAAAGATCAACACCCGGAGCAAAACCTACACCTGGACCTCCAGCAGCTCGCTTGAATTGGGAGATCATCATCCCGAGCTGCGGCTCACTACAAGAGACCCATGACAAGATGGTCCGAAGGTATGTGTTTTCCTCCTCGGTTTGCATCTTGCCATGCTGCACATTTGCAATCTCCATCTCCAAACCCTCACACAAAGCACACCTAGTCACACAAGTGCTACCCGAGCTGGCCTTCTCTAAAGACTCAATCTTGGCATTCTTCTCTGCCAACTCGGTTTGCAAGACAGGACAAGTCTTGCACGCACCTAACAACATGGGCCTAGCCCAGAGCTCATCCACCTCTCCATCCAAAGCAGCATACTTACCTCTCAAAGTGAGAAGGTCAGTCATGTGCTTGGTGCACATCTCGCACTCAACCTCCTCCGACACGACCACGGTGGATTTTGCAAACTCCAACTCCTTCACCGTGTCCACCCACTTCTGCCTAAACTCCTTGCGCTCTCTAGCAGCACGCCTAAGCAGCTTATCTTGACTAAGAAGCGCGGCAGTAAGCTTATCGACCTCAGCAGAATGCTCATCGTGGGTCATAGAAACCTGGGAGGTGTCGTCGTCGTTGTCGTCGTTCCGAGGGGTGTGCTCTAGCTTGCCGTCGACCTCATCACCAAGTGCCATGGTGCAGAAGCCCTCATCGTCGGCGAAGAAGCAAAGTCTGTTCAGCTCGTCCTCGATCCTCTTCTTCTTCCCGGACTCAACGTCGCTTGAGCAACCAGAGTCGTCATCTGAGCCATTGATGTCACTAAGCGTGGCGAAGAACGCGCGCTGCTCCGCTTGGGCCTTCTCCAAGTACTTCTTCTTGATGTACTCCTTGTCGAAGCCACCCCTCCGCTTGTGCCTCGGGGGGACGTGCTTGTCCTTGCGCTTGCTAGAGTCGTACTTGTGCCCATGATCGCCCTTCCCCGAATGCTTGTTCTTCTTGGGGCAGTTGGCGATGAAGTGGTCGGGGTCGCCGCACTCGAAACAGCCCGAGCGTCCTCCTCCGCGGTGACGGTTCATGCGGTTGTTGTGGAACCACGAGAACCGGTTGGCAAGCAAAGCCAACTCATCATCCCCCAAAGACTCCAGCTGGTCCTCTGTGACAGAAAAGAGAGAAGAAAGAGCAAAGCCACCAGAGGGGTTAGCAGAAGAGCCAGAAACCAAAGCCATAGTCGGGCCAGAAGGATTCTCATAAGAAGCCCTTGACATGGCGTCAATCTCACTAGACTTGAGCTTACTAAAGAGCTCGTCGCAATTGAGAGTCTCATAGTTAGACGATTCGATGATCGCCTGGACCTTTGAGTCCCACATCGACCGATCGAGAGTATGCAAAAGCTTCAAAGCCCTCTCATGATCGTCGAAAGGCAACAGCTCCTTGTTAGCTCGCATCTTGTTGACAATGACCTGAAAGCGAGCGAATAAACTCTCTATGCTCTCGCCAGGCATGTGTCGAAAGTTCTCATACTCCCGCTTATGCAACTCGTAGAGACGGGATTTGACATGAGTGGTGCCCTCATAGAAATGCATGAGAGTAGACAAATCTCACGAGCCGTGGGGAGGTGAGAAACGCGATCAAACTCGGACATGCTCAAATAGGAGAACAAAGCATTATGTGCCCGGCTATTGGCCTCATTCTCATCGATCTGAAGCTGAGAGACACGAGCAGCCAGAACAACGTAATCGGCCTTGTTGCAAATCTCCCAAACAGAAGAGCCCATGCTCTGGAGATAGGCCGACATGCGTATCTTCCAATACGCATAGTTTGTCCCATCAAAGAACGGCGGTTTGCCCACGCTGCGATCCATGTCGCCTTCGGTGGATCTGGAACCGGCTAAGGTGCAAGATCCTTAACCCACTCCAATACAAATTGAAGGACCGAGAATGCAATAGCAAGGCGACCAGAGGGGGGGTGAATGGGAGCCAATCAAATTTCTCTCGAAACTTTGGCCAAATGTCCCAAAATCAACCCCAAGAAGCAACGACTGAAACCGTGATGCTCACGACCCTTGGAAGAGGGTGGATGATCCCTAGGATCACAGCGGAGCACCACAAAGCTCAAGCAAACCGAAAACCAAAAGCTCCAGCTCAAGTTCACCCTTTGAAAACTGAGTCCCGAACGTAGATTGGAGGCTACGTCGAGAAATCCCTAAATACCAATGCTAACAAGTAGGAAAGATACCTAGAAATGTTTCTTGGTTAACTCTAGGGCCAAACGAGAAGTCCGAAAACCAAGCCAAAAAGCCGGGACAGCAATTGCACTAAAATTCAGCCTTCAGCAGGGTCCTGGACAGTCCGTGGGTACGGTCCCGAACAGTCCGCGGCTACTGCAGACTGTCCGTGAGGGAAGCCCGAACTGTCCGCCGGCAAATCTCGCCAAATAGCAAACTTGCTGAAGTCTGCTGGACAGGTCCCGGACTGTCCGCGACTCTGAACTGCGAACTGTCCGCCGGTCATGAAAAATCAAGTCAGCCGAAGAACACAGCCACTGACCCGGCTGGACCCCGACGCCCGGACTGTCCGCCGGTGTAAACTGCGGACTGTCCGCGACTGTCCAGTGAAGGCGATTTTGATCGCCCTTCACCCAAATCTCTCTCAAATTGATCCAAATCAAAATCCCACGTTCCCAAACTTGGAGAAGATGATCACGAGGTAGTTAGGAGACTATCCCCAAGAAATCATCCGCTCAAATCAACTCAATCAACGGGAAATCGAAGGGGAAGGTGTATGACCTGAAAAAAGCGCCACGAAAACGAAATCAACCCGATCTACTTGTTCGTAAGGAGTTGGATGAATTCCTTCGGTAGAAATGATCTCCTTTCAAAAACGAACAAGTTGATTCAAATGGATTTCGCAAAGACGCACTAGAGAGGGAGATCGAGTGTCGGAAAAAACATGGAGAAACGAAGAACACGAAGAACACGAACAAAACACGAATCAAGTCATCGATCTGCAACCGTGTGTCTACCACACGCTACAACAGTGAGGTTGCGGCCTCACTTCCTCAAAATCTCAAGTACATAGAGGTATGGTTCTCTGCGGATCTTAGTAGCTACAGCAGGGGATTGGGAGAGCAGGAAACCCTAGGAAGCAAAGAGCAAAATGACTGAGATTTATGGGGATGTGGGTGTCTCCCCCTACTTATCCTAATTCTAACTTATTCCTAATTCCCACTCTACCCCTTATTAATTACAGAGCGAACCAGCTAAACCCTAGGGTTATTCTGGACCAACTCGAAGATAGTTGTGATCCGACGGCCACGCCCGCACAACTCGTAGCGTTGCCTCGATGCAACCTCCCGATTGCCGCCACGTGCCGCCCTCGCTCTGCACCCCCGGTTTTGTGGCCGAAACCGGGAAACCAGGCTTTCACGCCAACCCCCAGTTTTGAGGCCCAAACCGGGAAACCAACCTCCAAGCCCATCCCCTGGTTTTGAGGCCGAAACCAGGAAACCCGCCAGTGCCCAGGTTTTGAGGCCTAAACCTGGAAACCGTCCTCAGCCCGAGTTTTGTGGCCCAAACTGGGAAACCCGCCGCACGCCCAGGTTTTGTGGCCCAAACCTGGAAACCGTCCACCCGAGTTTTGTGGCCCAAACTCAGAAACCGTCCGCTCGGTGGTTTTTCTGTGGCTCAACCACCAAACCGGAGCTGTAGAGGGGATGCATCGCCCGTGCACCCCGTCCACCGACACGTGTCCTCAGGTCCTCGACCCGAGCAACACCATGCCCCGCAAGTCTTCGCTCGTCACTGTCCTAGGCTGCCAGCCACCACAGCTGATCCTCAGGCCACCGGTCCCTCAGTCCAAGCCTCACGTCCGCCCTTCACCGCTCCCGGTCCATCGGCACGACACGTCTCTACTTGACCTTCACCTTGCCCTCGATCACTGTCTCCGTGCTTGACACGTGCACAACACAAGCCAAAGAACCTGCGATCAAACCCGTTGACAATCACTCATCACTCAGAGACTCGACATACACCCATGTATCAGCACGAATTTCTTCGATTCATCGATTTGGAGATAGGTTCGAGCCATGATCTCTTAGAGATAGCTCACTATCCTCCTTGTGACTCCTCTCACCAAGTTTGATCCCTAGAGGATTTGTTTTGGGTGAGATCGAGTCGAATCGATGGACGAACGGAGCAGTCTCGGGGTGACCGGACGCTGTCATCGGGTTGACCGGACGCGTCCGGTGGTTGAATGTCACGTGCAGGTTTTTGAAGTTGATCGGACGCTCCCTCTGCTGTGAGACCGGACTCAACACTTGCACTGTTCACCGTTTTGTCACTCACTGACCGGACACTCTGGTTGTGACCGGACGCATCATTCATCATGAGTTCGGTCATTTACAGAGAGCTACCAAAACTGATTCGGCGTGACCGGACGCGTCCGGTGGGTATCGACCGGACGCAGGGTGAGTCCGGTCAAGTGCAGTTTGCACGTTTTCGTCCGCAGTTCGTTCGTTTGTTGTCGGTTTTGGCTTCTGCTTCTTGGGTTGGATTCCCAACTTCGAGCTCTACTGAAATCGGGCTTCCTGCTTTACAAAATAGCCTGAATCCCCCTCGCGTTGCTCGGGAGAGGTTGAGGTTACCCAAAGCCCATCTTGTCACTAGTTGACTTGCGTGAACTTGGGTAAGGGAGGCCTTGTGGTGTCCCGCTGTGTTCCTAGGGAACATCAACCCAATCTCTTGGGTCGTGGACATCACGCGCTTTGATTTTGCTCTTGGGGTTGATTTTTGGGACAGAGGCTTAAAGTTTCCAAAAGAAAAATTTAAAGCTCCCATTCACCCCCCTCTGGTCGCTTTCTGATTGCACTCTCGGTCCTTCAATTAGTATCAGAGCGAGTTAAGGATCTTCCACATTAACCGGTTCCAGATCCACCGAAGGCGACATGGATGGCGGCGTGGGCAAACCGCCGTTTTTCGATGGGACGAACTATGCGTATTGGAAGATACGCATGTCGGCCTATCTCCAGAGCATGGGCTCTTCTGTTTGGGAGATTTGCAACAAGGCCGATTACGTTGTTCTGGCTGCTCGTGTCTCTCAGCTTCAGATCGATGAGCACGAGGCCAATAGTCAGGCACGTAACGCCTTGTTCTCCTATTTGAGCATGTCCGAGTTTGATCGCGTTTCTCACCTCCCCATGGCTCGTGAGATTTGGGCGACCCTCATGCGCTTCCATGAGGGAACCACTCAAGTCAAATCCCGTCTCTACGAGTCGCACAAGCGGGAGTATGAGAACTTTTGACATATGCCTGGCGAGAGCATAGAGAGTTTATTCGCTCGCTTTCAGGTTATTGTCAACAAGATGAGAGCGAACAAGGAGCTGTTGCCTTTCGACGATCATGAGAGGGCTTTGAAGCTTTTGCATACTCTCGATCAGTCGGTGTGGGACTCAAAGGCCTAGGCGATCATCGAATCATCTAACTATGAGACCCTCACTTGCGACGAGCTCTTCAGTAAGCTCAAGTCTAGTGAGATTGATGCCATGTCGAGGGCTCCTTATGAGAATCCTTCTGGCCCGACTATGGTTTTGGTTTCTGGCTCTTCTGCTAACCCCTCTGGAGGCTTTGCACTCTCTTCACTCTTTTCTATCACAGAGGATCAGCTGGAGTCTTTGGGGGATGATGAGTTGGCTTTGCTTGCCAACCGGTTCTCGCGGTTCCACAACAACCGCATGAACCGTCACCGCGGAGGAGGACATTCGGGTTGTTTCGAGTGTGGCGACCCCGACCACTTCATCGCCAACTGCCCCAAGAAGAACAAGCATTCGGGGAAGGGCGATCATGGGCACAAGTACAACTCCGGCAAGCGCAAGGAGAAGCACGTCTCCACAAGGCGCAAGCGGAGGGGCGGCTTCGACAAGGAGTACATCAAGAAGAAGTACTTGGAGAAGGCCCAGGATGAGCAGCGTGCTTTCTTCGCCACGCTCAGCGACGTCGACGGCTCGGATGACGACTCTGCTTGCTCAAGCGATGACGAGTCTGAGAAGATGAAGAAGATCGAGGACAAGCTGAACGGGCTCTGCTTCTTCGCCGACGATGAGGGCTTCTGCACCATGGCCCTCGGCAAGGAGGTCGACAGCCAGCTGGAGGACACCCCTTGGAACGACGATGACGACGACACCTCCCAGGTTTCTATGACCCACGATGAGCTTTCTACTGAGGTCGATAAGCTTACTGCCGCGCTTCTTAGTCAAGATAAGCTGCTTAGGCGTGCTGCTAGAGAGTGCAAGGAGTTTAGGCAGAAGTGGGAGGACACGGTGAAGGAGCTTGAGTTTGCTCGGTCCACCGTGGTCGTGTCTGAGGAGAGTGAGTGCGAGATGTGCACCAAGCACATGACTGACCTTCTCACTCTGAGAGGTAAGTATGCTGCTTTGGATGGAGAGGTGGATGAGCTCCGTGCTAGGCCCATGTTGTTGGGTGCGTGCAAGACCTGTCCAGGCTTGCAAACCGAGTTGGCAGAGAAGAATGCCAAGATTGAGTCTTGAGAAGGCTAGTTCGGGTAGCACTTGTGTGACTAGGTGTGCTTTGTGTGAGGGTTTGGAGATGGAGATTGCCAATGTGAAGCATGGCAAGATGCAAACCGAGGAGGAAAACACATACCTTCGAACCATCTTGTCTTGGGTCTCTTGTAGTGAGCCGCAGCTCGAGATGATGATCTCCCAATTTAAGCGAGCTGCTGGATGTCCTGGTGTAGGTTTTCCTCCGGGTGTTGATCTTTCTGCTTTTAGGAAGATTGGAGAGTCGAGTGGTCTGAACCCATGTGAGAAGACCAACTCCACCACTACTCCCAAACTTACCAAGCTTCCACCCAAAGAGCCTCTCAAGCCTAACACAAAGGATGGAGTGTTTGAAGGACCTCCACGGGCACCACCCAAGAACCAGCAATGGGCTCCCAAACCAAACCACCTGAAAAACAAGCGGGACACAATGCCACCTATTCAGGAGGAGCTTATGCCACAGAAGGGCAAAGTGATCCAAACCCACAACCGTGAGTACCAACAACCCCTATGAGAGCGGTGAGGTACCATTGTGAGTTTTGTGGGAGAGATGGACACTTGGGTGAGTTATGCTTTCGGCGCAAGAGAGAGGGGCGCCGTGCCAGGGAGATGAACAATCCGGACATGTACCATCCTTTCCATGATGTACATGTGCCGAATGTTCAGAGGAGAGCTCCGAGGAGAGATGCTAGGCCTAGAGGTGCAGCACCTCAAGGTCCTAGGCGTCAGGGAGGAGGTGCCCGACGGGGTCCTGACTTTGCAAGATACGGACCCCGTGGCGGAGGCTTTGTTGAGCGGTTCCCTCCACCGTGTTTTGACTATCGCGATGGACGCTCCTTCCTTAGCGGACCTCGTTTTCCTGTGCGTGGTGATCGCTTTCCCCGTAGGCAGGCTAGGAATGGTTTTTACACTGACCGTTCTTTTGAGCAGCCGGCCCAACACTGGTATTCTCCTTACTTCACTAACCCCAGTGTTGGACCGTATGCTCACCCTTTGTCTTTTTATTGATGTAGGTAAAACGATTGGAGAACGTTTGGTTGGTGGATTCCGGTTGTTCGAGGCACATGACCGGAAACGCCAAGTGGTTCTCCAGTCTTAGCCCTGTTGCCGGAAAGGAGTTTATCACCTTCGGCGGCAATAGTAAAGGTAAAGTGCTGTCTCGTGGGTCGGTGCGGGTTAATGAGCACTTTGTGTTGCGCGATGTTGCTCTTGTTTCTAACCTGCATTTTAACCTTCTTTCTGTTTCGCAACTTTTTGATGATGACTATGAGATTCATTTTAAACCGAATCTCAGTCGCATTTTAGATCCTTAGGGCAATCTTGTATGTTTGATTTCGCCCTTTGGGAAAGTCTTTCGCGCAAATTTCTCGGAGTCGTTTGGTATTTCCCGCTGTCTTTTGGCTAGTCCTTCCTCCTCTGATCTTTGGAAGTGGCATACGAGGCTCGGTCACTTAAGCTTCGACTTGCTTGCAAGACTTAGCTCACTTGGCCTAATCCGAGGATTGCCCAAGCTGTCGATGGAGAAGGACCTTGTTTGCCATTCTTGTAGACATGGAAAGATGGTTGCCGCTCCCTACCATCCAGTGACTCAGGTCATGACTTCGCACCCTAGAGAGCTTTTACACATGGACCTCATTGGTCCGGCTCGGGTGAGCTCAGTTGGGGAGAAGTGGTATGTTTTGGTTGTTGTCGACGATTTTTCGAGATATTCGTGGGTCTTCTTTTTGACTGAGAAGACTGAGACTTTCTCTTTTGCTCGCAATCTGATTTTGCGTCTTCAGAACGAGTTCCCTATGAACTTGATGCGAGCTATTCGTAGTGATAATGGTTTCGAATTCAAGAATTTGGATTTTGAGAAGTTTTGTAACTCTTTGGGTTTGGAGCATCAGTTTTCTTCCCCCTACACACCGCCCCAAAATGGTGTTGTAGAGAGGAAGAATTGGACCCTTGTTGAGATGGCCAGGACGATGCTCGATGAGCATAGGACTCCTAGGCGATATTGGGCCGAAGCTATGAACACTGCATGCTATATTTCCAATCGCATTTTCCTGAGAGCTTTCTTGAAAAAGACTTCTTATGAATTGCATTTTGGTAGACAGCCCAAGGTGAGTTACTTTAGAGTTTTTGGTTGCCACTGTTTTATTCTTAAGAAAGGCAACTGGACAAATTTGAGTCTCATTCTTCTGACGGTGTATTTTTGGGTTATGGCACTCACACTCGCGCATATCGTGTACTTAACCTTGATACTAACCGAGTCATGGAGACATCTGATGTCACCTTCGACGAGACCATGGTTTGTCCTTCTTCTTGTTTTGAGCGTGCAGGTGATCATGAGGTTGGTGAGCCTCTTTTTGATGACGAGGACGAGGGTGCTGAAGGTATGGATGATCCAGCACCCCCTCCACCTGTTGTGCCGCAAAGAGCGGCTTCTACTACGACTCACGGCCACCTGCTGTGCACCAGGGCAAGTACACCAAGGACTTGCTGAAGAGGTTCGATATGGGTGAGGCCAAGACTCTTCCAACACCCATGTCGACCACGACGGCCCTGGATGCGGACAAGGATGGAGAAGCTGTGGACCTGAAGCAGAACCGAAGCATGATCGGGTCGCTGCTCTACCTGACGGCGACACGCCCCGACATCCAGTTCGCGGTGTGTCTGTGCGCGCGCTTTCAGGCGTCGCCACGCACTTCTCACCGTCAGGCGGTGAAGCGCATTTTCAGGTACCTTCGTTTCACACCTGAGTTCGGGATTTGGTATTCAGCTTCCTCCACCCTCTCCCTTTGCGGTTATTCCAATGCCAATTTTGCTGGTTGCCGAGTTGAGCGCAAGTCCACTTCTGGGACTTGCCAGTTTATTGGTTCTTCTCTTGTATCTTGGTCTTCGCGCAAGCAGTCTAGTGTCGCTCAGTCTACCACAGAGGCTGAATATGTTGCTGCGGCTAGCTGCTGTTCTCAATTGCTTTGGATGATGGCCACCACTTTGCGTGATTTTGATCTGAGCTTTTCTCGCGTGCCTTTGCTTTGTGACAGCACGAGTGCTATTAGCGTTGCTAAGAACCCCGTGCTTCACTTGAAGACCAAACACATTGATGTGCGCTTTCATTTTCTGCGAGACCACCATGAGAAGGGTGATATCGACCTTCGCCATGTCGATACTCATCATCAGTTGGCTGATATTTTCACCAAGCCTTTGGACGAATCAACCTTTAATCGGTTGAGGGGTGAGCTTGGTGTGTGTTTCTCCTTTTAGATGGGGGAAACATTTTGGTTCTTGTATTATAGACTCACTCTTTTTCGTTTATCTTGCTTTCTTTTGCATTTTAGCATACGCTTTTACATTCTGAGCTTCATGTATATAATCTTTAGAATGTGACTATGCTCTATGTAGTATGCTCCGATTCTTATGATGATGCTTGTAGCTTATGCTCTTTCTGATCACTAGTACTTGTTGTGAGCTGAGCTATTTTTGAATGGTGAATCTGCCTAACAAACATAAAACTTGAAAATGTTCACCATTGAGATATGCAACTAGCATGTGTAGGATGTGTTGAATTCACTCGTGCTTTTCATATATGCTAGGTTGCTATGTCTTTAGTTCTGAGTCATTCACTTGCTTGGTATGTTCATATTCTGTTTAAAATCTGAACCAAATTTTTTAAGAAAATTGAAAAGATCGAGATGGGATTGCTTGTCAACACATCACGGTATCGAGACTGTTTCTCATTGCACTTTGAGTTAAACTCGAGCCGTGTAGTGTATGACCGAAACCGATGCTTTAAGCTTCTGATTGCATTTGCATAGGCTTCGCTCGGTTGAAAAGTAGGCAATGACAAGCTTTCAACCTCTCGCAATCACATGCTAAAATTCTAAACTTGTGAAATTTCACCGCTGCAACTCCGATTGAAATTCGAAATCACAAGTGTATGTTTCATTCTATAGCATGATGATTGAACTTTGCTATGGGGAGTTCACCTTGTATACATGTTAGCACTTGTTTGAATTTGTGTCTATACATGTGTAGTGCTATTTTGATGGTGAATACCTTTTTGGCTACAAACTGCTCACTTTGCTCATATGTTCATATTTCGTATTTGGTGATCAGCTTGAGCCTTTGCTGGCATGTATGCTTCTTGTTGTGTCATTGGAGTTATACTGTGTAGAGTATCTTTACACTCTCTTGACTATATTCCTGAAGCTGCTAACTTGCATTTTGACTCATATGCATTTTGGAAGGGGGAGAACCTCTCTTGTTGGCACTTTTGATGGTGCATTCTCTAAGGGGGAGAGATTTTACTTGATGGTGCATTTTCAACTAAGGGGGAGAGATATTGCAAATCATATGCTATCTGAGTGTTCAACTAAGGGGTTTTGGGGTCTTTCAAATCTTGTGCTTTCCGAGTTGAACCAAGAGGGAGTTTTCCTGGTTGTGTGCACTATTCGAGGGGGAGTTTGACCGTAAGGTTTTGGTATCGAGCTTTATCTGCTAGTTGTGTTGAGCCTCTGTGCCTCTGTCTTGAGGGACTAGCATTTGCTTCGATTTCTCAATTGGTATTTGCTAGCGGTGTTGAGCCTGTTCTACCTCTTCTTGAGGGCTAGCTTTGCTTTGCTTGGTTGCGTCGAGCCGTTGCCCATGTCTTTGGGGACCAAGTTGTCTTGCTTCTTCCACTTGACCTTCTTCGGCTTTGCTATGCTTTTGGGTCATTTGGTCGAGTTCTCTCTTCTCCTTCTTCCTTCTTCTATTCTATTATGATTTGTGTGTATAGTTGACAATGCACTCATCATGGGGGAGATTGTGGATACATGGGTGTATGCCGAGTCTCGAGTGATGAGTGATTGTCAACGGGTTTGATCGCATGTTCGTTGGCTTGTGTTGTGCAGGTGTTGAGCATGGAGACAGTGATCGAGGGCAAGGTGAAGGTCAAGTAGAGACGTGCCGTGCCGACGGACCGGGAGCGGTGAAGGGCAGACGTGAGGCTTGGACTGAGGGACCGGTGGCCTGAGGATCAGCTGTGGTGGCTGACAGCCTAGGACAGCGACGAGCGGAGACTTGCGGGGCATGGTGTTGCTCGGGTCGAGGACCTGAGGACACGTGTCGGTGGACGGGGTGCACGGGCGGTGCATCCCCTCTACAGCGCCGGTTTGGTGGTTGAGCCACAGAAAAACCACCGGGTGGACGGTTTCCAGGTTTGGGCCTCAAAACCTGGGTGTTGCGGGTTTGCCGAGTTTGGGCCACAAAACTCGGGCTGAGGACGGTTTCCAGGTTTGGGCCTCTGTTGACGGAAGTTATAGCATGTTTTACCTCATCAAAATACCGTCAACAGGCCTCGGTTTCAAGGAAGAATAGCATATCATGAGCATATTTATCACTAATAAGTTCCACTTGTACTCATAGCTTGTGAACTTGTAGGAGATGGCAAAATGAACAAAATGAGGCCAGGTGGGCCCACCAAGGGGGTCGGGCGACCCCACCTTTGGGCCACCTCGGCCATGGTGACATGGCATGATCCAAGAGAAGCATGTTCAAGCCAATATCAACCATTAGATCAAGCATGTGCTTTTGCTCAAAGGTGCAAGATGAGAAGCACATGGATTCATGGGTCCACACCGAAAACCAAATGCAACCAAGTTTACAAGACTTGCTCCGTGACATGTGGGGTCACCAAGGGAGAGAAGAAGGTGGGCCAGCCCTGTCATAGGGGGGGTCGGCCGACCCCCCTTGGTGGGACCCAGCAGCACTATTAAACAGGATGACATCATCACCTTCTAGAAGATGTACCCCGCGCCCACATGTCATAGAGGGGGGGTCGGCCGACCCCATGGTGAACTTCATCCAAGTCGGTGGCAAAGCACATGTTTCACACGTGAACAATATCCAAGCCATTCATCAAGGTCGGTTACTATGGCGGTGGATCCAAGGGTGAAGAGAGGATGAGCACACGGATCGCTGACGTGGTGCCAGAGTAGCCCCTACTCCACCTCCACTATAAATAGAGGCCTTCACCCTCTCATTCTTCATATCTCATATCTCACAACACATATCTCCACTCTCATGTGAGATCAAGCAAGAGTAGTAGTAGTTAGTCTAGAGTGGGAGTTAGAGTTGAGTCGGGCGAAGCTCGGGTCTCCGGAGTCGTCTTCTGGGAGTCTGGTATAGCCCTTGTATCTTTCTTGTTTTGTAAGACTTTATTTAATATATTATTCTTTCTTTACTTTACTTTGCATTTACTTAAGTATTTACTTTCCAAGTATTTATTTAAGTATTTACTTAGTGCAAGTCTATATTTATATAGTCTTGTTGTGTGCTTATCTTAGTTCTATAGTTGTCTTAGTTAGATTGATTTCCTTTAAATAGCTTCTTGTGTGTGCGTCATCGTCCTATCTTAGGATAGGGGCTTTAGCTATTTTGATCGATAGCTAAAGGTGTAGATAAGTGTGAGCGTGGTGCTCATACTTCATCTTATCTTTGACTACCGCTGCTTGTACGGATAGTAGGGGCGCATGGGCAAAAGGTGACAGATTTTGCCTGGCTACCTAGATCCCCTCACGTGAACTCAGGCTAGTTTTTAAAAGGTAAGGCGTCCATAAGCCAAATATCCGCTTGAGTACTGGGTTAGGTGAACAACCTTCTATCGCTTTACTCTCTCGTTTATCCCTCTCACACAAGTAGCAAGGCGTCAATCTAGTTAAGTCATCTATTTAATTAGGATTAGTTCATAGGAGTAAAGGTAGAAACATAGGAGTACTTTATACTCACTCGTTGTCCTCCCACCTAGCTAACTCTACTAAAGTTATCTTTCATAACATTTACTCTTTGCTTAACTTATTTATCTTATCTATCTATCCTCCCTTATATCCACTTACCCCCTTTCTGCTTCTCTAAT
Source organism: Coix lacryma-jobi var. lacryma-jobi (assembly GCA_009763385.1). NCBI lineage: Eukaryota > Viridiplantae > Streptophyta > Magnoliopsida > Poales > Poaceae > Coix > Coix lacryma-jobi. The sequence continues at coordinate 113,260,213 of CM019830.1, read as the reverse complement.
TGATAATAGAGTATAGTAAGACTAAAGGATCTATCTTTCCTCTCTCTACATCTTTCCTAGCTTGCTTTCCTTTGGGATAAAATAAATAACGATACCTTGGAATACTCCCGGGTGAAGTGCTACATCGGTATATTCTGTGCGCTTGCGGATCTATCCAATAGTCAATAGTTTTACCACCAAGACACTTCTAGCGCCGTTGCTGGGGTTTGGCTCCATAGTCTAGTTCCAGTGGTTGCGTTAAGAAGTGTCAACAAGCATTTCTGGCGCCGTTGCCGGGGATAGATTAAAACTCTATTTTTAGTAGCGACGCTAAGAAATACCAACAAGCATTTCTGGCGCCGATGCCGGGGAAGGCAACAGCCTAGGAGTTTAGAGAGAGTGAATCCAGAGTCTGCTATATATTATCAATTAGTATAGGGGCTAACCCCTCATCTGTCTAGTTTCTTTATGTTATCGTGAAACTAGTAGGTGCATGAGCGGTTTCCAACTGCCGTCAAACTTCGTTGAAAATCCTAAGCAGTTGTTGAGGTTCATCTCGAACCAGAATCCGTTCGAGGAGGAAGTTTCTGCACCAGCTAGAAGAGAAGCCATGGTCCAAAAGACCATCTCCGAGTACTCTGCGCCGTCGGCCGACAATGTCGCCATGGGTCCGCAGCTTAACTTGGGGGATGCGACTTTCGAGCTCAAACCGGCTCTCATCAACATGGTGCAAGCCAATCCATTCAGTGGGAAGCCACATGAGGACGCCAATGCCCATCTCCAACACTTCTTGGAGGTATGTGGTACCTTCACCATAAAGAATGTGTCTGCAGAGGCCATTCGTCTTCGTCTTTTCCCATTCTCGTTATTAGGAAAGGCGAAGCAATGGTTCTACGCCAACAAAAGTGAAGCCACCACTTGGGAGAAGTGTGCCAATGCGTTTCTCAAGAAGTTCTTCCCGATGGGCAAGACCAGCACCCTTCATGGAAAGATTTCTAGCTTCCAGCAACAAGCTGATGAGACGATTCCTGAAGCATGGGAACATATACAAGAGTACATTCGCGCCTGTCCTCATCATGGGATAGAGGAGTGGCTCATTATCCAAGGTTTCTACCATGGCCTGACCGGTATGGCCCGTAGTCACCTAGATGCAGCCGCTAGAGGGGCATTCTTACAACACAATGTAAGAGATTCCAAGGACCTCATAGAGAAGATGGTTACCAACCAAGGTTGGAATGAGGAACGTCCTCAGCCGAAGAAGAGAGGTTTTCATGCTCTCAATGAGGTGGACATGCTCTGTGCGAAGATGGACCTCCTGATGAAGAAAGTAGAAGAAAGTTCCAAGAGGGAACAAGAGGTTGTTCAACCTTATGCAGCCGCACGAGCCGTCAAAACCGACCAATGGTGCGAGGTATGCGGAGGCAATGACCATTCGGGAAATAATTATCCTGAGACGAAGGAGGAAGTGAGCTTCATCAACAACGCCAACAACAATGGGTACCGGCCCCAACAACAACAACAAGGATGGAATTCATGCCCCTTCTACCAAAATCAAGGTAACGGTTATAGCAATAATTTTAATAATTCTAATAATAACCAACCTTCTTTAAGAGATCTTGTCTTAGTCCAATCTAAAATAAATGATAGTATTAATAAAAAGACGATGGCTAATGATAAGATTCTTGAAAATATAAATGAGAAAATGGATAGCTTTAATTCTGCTATGAAAAATCAATTGAGTTTTAATAAAATGCTAGAAACACAATTAGCTCAACTAGCAGCAGCTGTCCCATCCTACGAGCAAGGTAAGATCCCGGGGAAACCCGAAGATCCAATAGAGGGTGTAAAATTGGTTACTACGAGGTACGGTAAGCCTCCGCTCCAGTCAAACTGGGGTTATCTACTTGATCCACCCTTCATCACAAAGAAGGAAGATCCAGGCCTGCCGACCATCACCTGCCAGATTGGACCACAAGTCTTTCACAACGCCTTCTGCGACCTTGGATCGGGTGTCAACATCATGTCCAAGGTAACGTATGATAACTTATTAGGGGGACCTTTGCTCCCTATATTTGTTCGTTTGCAGCTGGCCGATCAGACGCTATGGTTCCCCGAGGGACTAGCAACGGACATTCTCATCAAAGTCCAAAATAGCTACGTCCCCGTCGATTTCCTTATATTGGACATGGGATCCAATGTAGACGTCGCGATCATCCTGGGAAGGCCGTTCCTTAATACGGTTAACGCGTCATCTATGTGGGATCCGGCCAACTTCACCTCTAATTTCAGGAATATAAGGTAAAGTGTCCATTCAACGGTTATAAAGCTAACATGCAGGTGAAGGACAAAGAACCACGGAACAACAAACATCATTGTCGTCGCCCACGCCGTAGGAACAAGAAGAAGAGCGACTTGGCCAACAAAGCCAAAGTAAAAGAAGAACTCGCCGATGAGGTGCAACCACGGTCTCCATCTCCGGGACCGACCGAAGCACCAAATGAATAACATGATGGAGAGGTCCTGCTCTACTGTGACAGAACCGACCAATTTATACCAGATTAAGCACCAAATCCCCGCTTTCACACAGATTAGTAGGTACTTAAGCTCGTAAAACTCGGTAGTCCGGAAATCTCGAAGGATTTCAAATCATTCAACTTTAGTCAAGATCGTAATAGATTAGCATACATGTCCACAGGGTACATTCAGTTCGCACGTAGTTCAAAATACATCGGAGTTCAACTGTTATTACAAATCATAGTTCAGAATTTCAAAGCAGAAGCAACATAGTTTTAAACATAAGTTCTTGGTTCACAATACAGTGCCATTGCCTGATCAGTCCACAAAAGCATCAGGAGAAGATAAGGAATGACCATGCCCATAGTCTAATCATCACCCGCGACGGGGTACAGGCAGTTCTCGCAATAGCCGTTGAAGCATTGCCCATCTGCAACAACAAGGGATAGAACCCTGAGTACGAGAAGGTACTCAGCTAGACTTACCCGTCATAAACCAGAAATAAAGTGACACCAAGGAGTATGCAAAGCTGTATCTGGGGTTGGCCATACTCACCTTTTTGCGTAAAAGCATTTTATTAAGAAATAATCATCATTAGCGTATTAGCAGTCACTTTTATGTAATCATCCTGATTGCTAAATTTGCACCTAATCTAGAGCAAGCACTTGACTAATTAATCAAGCAAGAGTGACTATTTCATCAATAGCCTTTCAGATTAATCTCATAACCATCATCAGTTCCATAAGTTACTACGGTAACACATGCCCAGTCAAGTTACTCACTATCCAGGAGCGATGGCGATTATAATCGATTTCTACCAGCTGGGAATAAAGATGTCGCACACTCGCCCGATCACACCCTGCCAGGCGGTCGTCGGCGACCAATTCCGGAGGTTCGAGAACACAACACGCGGGACGGTCATGGGCCCTTCTACACCGGGGGTTATCTCAATGCCAGGTCGCTCAACTATAACTTCCCACGGTCATGCCAGGTCAATCCGGCCCCGCCTGTCCATAGACCATGCCAGGTTGCTCAGAATAGTTGCCCACGGTTCATATAAGGCCCTGGGTGTTAGGCATCAACATCTCCATCACCGGCTCGAAAAACCTTACTCGGCTTCACGAGAGGTACCCACACCTGCTCCGTTAAGTGATTGACGCGTTCAAAATGACTGAGGTGTGCCTTCGTCGGGTCCTAATCGACACAGACGGGAGACTACCAGCACACAGAACTCATGTCCTGCTGCTCCTACATCCCGCTCGGTCTTAGATTAATTATCACATTGTTATCTCCATGATAGCACAAGGCTAAACATGATCAGTATCCACCTATATGCGGGAGACAGGAAATCACCCGACTTTTACCGGTCTAAGCAGGGCTAAGCATAAACGAGCCTAGACTAACCGGGTATTAAGACAGTAATTGCAGGTGGACAAGGATAAGTAATTGATGCAACAACGGTATCACCCAATTCCTATAACCTAATGCAACAAGCATATCAGATTAAGCATATTAGGAGTGGTATGCTTCGGGGCTTGCCTCGTTCAAAGTCGGAAGGCCGGTGATCACGGCAGTCAGGCAGGTCCTCGGCGTCTCCTTCCTGGGTCTGCTCGTCCGGGGTCTCCTCCGGGCTTGGCTCCTCAGGTGGCGGGTTCTGAACCTCCGCTACCGATCCTGTATGATGCATAACACGTATAAATAACATGAATGCACATGGAATGCACTGGTGATGCAACATAGAACAAGACAACTCAGGAGATAAGCACATGTCATCTACTAAGATAACTCAGGAGATAAGCACATATCATCTACTGCGTTCTCTTCAACAAGGTAGTCAACATCAAACTCGTGACTACAACGGACCTTAACATCCAACCAACCAACTAACTCTCCTAATTCACTGTTTAGGATTCTAATTACCACAGCAAGCACTCACTTAATCAATTTACTTTCCTTTAATTACTTGCTGAAATAAATTCAATTAAACAAGCCTATAAAAGCAACCCATCCTAGACTGGTTCAGAAAAATCCACAGAAATTACTGAAAGTTAACAACATACAATCTAGTCCTGTGTCCAAATTTCAACCCATTTGGACTTAAACTCCATCCTCTATGAAAAAGACAAATTCTACCATGAAAAGGTGCTTTGAACTACACACCCTAGCAAAAAGTGTCACACAAAAGATTTCTCATTTTTTCATTGAACTTCTTAGTACAAGAGCAGTGTACAAAAATTCTCAGTTTCATATTCCTCATATTTTAATTACTACAAAATAAACAAGAAAACAACATTTAATCATTTTAACTACTACTACTAAAACATTCCACAGAACAACACCATATTACATTTTTCCTAGAAACTATTCATCATTACAAACCTAACAAAACAAGAATCATATTTTTCTGAGCAATACACAGTTTACTAAGCATTTAACAATATTTCAGCTTAAACATGAATTAAATATAACTACACAGAAATTTATCACCAACAGGACATATTATATTTTTCATGCATATAACTCATCATAACAAACTTAACAAAACTTGTTTCACCTTTTTAGCATTTACAGAATGCAAGATATGAATTAAACAAGCAATTCAAGCATTTCTGAAAACTATTTAAACAAAACCCTGAAAAACTCCTTAACCTAAACTGCTACGCGCACCCAACTACTTGCACCCAGACCACTGACAGCCGGGACCCGAGTCACTGACCCGCGGGACCCCGGGTCAACCCGGCCCCACTTGTAAGGCACACAGAAGCAGGGGAAAGGTTGACCGCGGCGAAGCTCGCCGGCGGTGACCTCTCCGGCGAAACAGACACCACCACTCTGCTCCCCTCCTTCTTCCACACCCGGCGGTACCACTATCTAGCCCGGCGCATGCACGGATCAAGCTCGCCGTCGACGATGGCGGCACGGCGGCGCGGCCCTGGCTACGCCGGCCGGCTCCGGCCTTCCCGAAGCGAACCAACGGCCATCTCACACTCCCCGAACCCTAGCGAACCCTAATCGAAGCAAAGAAGCTAGGGTTGCCATGAGAAACGGCCGAGACCGCAGCTCGTGGTCCATGGCGAGCAGAGCCGACGGCGGACGACGACGTACGGCCACTACCTAACCCTAATCGGCCAAACCAACACCACCATTGTCTTTGACTGGCCAAGACGACTCACGAACACCGGCTAGGGCGAACGGACGAGCTCGAAAGAGGGGTTGGCCACGGCGGACCGAGCCTGCCGGCCATGGCGGACGACGGTGTACCGCGGGCACCAAACCCTAACCGACAAAACCAGCACCCCCTATCTCTTCCTCGAGCCTTACTGACCCCTAAACGCGAGCTAGGGCGGACGGATTTGCACGGAGGAAGGGCCGACCACGACGGACCAAGCTCGGCGGTCATGGCGGCCATGGCGGGAACTCACCCCGTGACCTACCTAGGCGGTTTCGGCGAGCGCTGGCTAGAGCAGGCGATGCGGGAGGTGAAGGCGAGGCTGGCTGGGTGGTTGGGCTTGCGGCAGAGCGGCTGGACGGCGGTGAACGGCGGCAGTGCTCGCTGTTTTCCCCTTTTCCGCTCGGGCGCCGGCGAAGGAGAGCTAGAGCGAGGGAGGGGACATAATGGAGGGAGGAGCAGCGCGGCTCGGACAGCGGGCGAGCGGGCAGCTTATGCTCGCCACGCCACGCGCGGACATCGCCTCCCCGGCCGGAACACGCCACGCGGCGGACGGGTTCTGCGCGCGGTCGGCCACGACTGGCCGATTCAAACTGAATCACCTGATTCAGTCGCTAATGGCCGACTGACGGTCGAACTTTGGACGCGATTAACTCTTAATCCACTCGATGAAACGCTAAACCACTTGTTCCACTGAGTAGAGCTACATGCCAACTACAACTTTGGTTACAAGATCAAGCTTTGGTTCGGCCTGGATTGCTCTCAAGAATTCTCCAAAGATCACCAGGCGAAACTGTTTTGACAGTTAGGACTTAGAAGAATTTTCTAAGTTTAATCTCCCCCATTTCTGCCTTGTGGGTCCTAAAACACCTTGTTAAACCCATTTTCATGAGTTGGGCCTTAAACAACTTTTGTTCTACACTAAATTCTACACACTTTTGGTTAGGGGCCCATAGCCATACAAAGCTTCTATCAAGGAGGTCTTAGTTAGTCAAACAAAAGGACTCCTAGGGCTCTATTAAGGCAACTAGGGTTAGAGACTTGGTTAGCCAAAATGACCAACACAAACCTAGCTTCATTTTGAATCCTCATCAAGGTTCAACTACTTAGGGGACTCAAACATTCCAAAAACAAGTCAAACAAGCATCACTTCAAGCATAACATTACAAGTGAACACATGAAATGACACTTTACAAAAAGGAATGCAACATGGGATGATAATGCTTTATGCTTATGAGATGTCAAGTTATGCATTTAGGGTTGCTTAACACCTGGGGTGTTACAGCCCTCCCCTCTTTAAAAGAATCTCGTCCCGAGATTTGAGTTACTAACCAGTTTTTTTAAAACTGTGGATACACCTCCTTTAGATAGTCTTCCGTTTCCCAAGTGGCATCTCGATCATCTTGTTCACTCCAAGATACCTTATATTGCTTCACTATTCTTCTGCGAGTTATTCTTTCTTTTTCATCGAGTACTCGACAAGGCATCACTGAGTAGGTAAGATCGGATTGTAACTTGATATTGGCCGGTTGTACCTCTTCTTCTGGTACTCGAAGACATTTCTTCAATTGTGACACATGGAATACAGGGAATATAGCCTTCAAGTGTTCGGGTAGCTGTAGCTGGTAAGCTACTTCTCCTCTTCTTTCCACAATCCTGTATGGTCCCACAAATCTGGGCGCTAGCTTCCTTTTCACGCCAAAGTGTCTAACACCTTTCATGGGCGATACTTTCAGATACACATAGTCGCCTATATTGAATTCAAGCGGTTTCCTCCTCTTGTCGGCATAGCTTTTTTATCGAGACTGCGCAGCTGCCATGTGTTGCTGGATTATTCTAACTTGTTCTTCTGCTTCGTTAACAAAATCAATTCCATAGTAACGACGCTCTCCCGGTTCAACACAATTTACTGGTGTCCTGCACCTTCTACCATAAAGAGCTTCAAAAGGTGCCATCTGTATGCTTTCTTGATATCCATTGTTATATGCAAATTCAGCTAAAGGTAACCACTTCTCCCAAGATCCCTTCGCTGAAATCACACAGGCTCTCAACATGTCCTCTAACACCTGATTTACCCTTTCAGTTTGTCCTGAGGTTTGAGGATGATAGGCAGAGCTACGGATTAGCTTGGTGCCTAATTCCTTTTGCAGTTTCTCCCAGAATGGCGCAGTAAACTGCGATCCACGATCCGAAACTATCACCTTGGGTATACCATGTAATCGGACAATTTGAGTGATATAAATCTCTACATAATCCGGTGCTCGATAACAGGTTTTAACTGGTAGGAAATGAGCAGTCTTGGTGAGGCGATCAACTATCACCCAAATTGAATCATTTCCTTTCTGGGTGGTTGGCAAACCAGTGATGAAATCCATACTCACTTCTTCCCATTTCCATTCGGGTACTGGTAATGGTTGAAGTGTTCCGGCTGGCTTTAGGTGAATAGCTTTCACTCGACAACACGTGTCGCATCTGGCCACATAAGCGGCAATTTCTTTCTTCATTTTGGTCCACCAAAATCTTGGACACAAATCTTGATACATTTTAGTGCTTCCAGGATGAATAGACAACTTGGATAGATGAGCTTCATTCATGATCCGAGTTTTGTGTTCCCTATTCTTGGGTACTACTAAGCGATTGTCAAACCATAACACTCCCTTGTCATCAATCCGAAAATGTTTTACTGGTTCAGTTGCGATTTTCAGCCTTTCCTTGATATGATAGATCCCCTTATCTGTTTTCTGCCCTTCAAGAATCTGGTCAACCAGAGTGCCTTGCAGCCTGATATTGTGTAGAATTACAGGGTGTACGAGACTAAACTCGTCTTCTAGTCGTAACCTTAAATTGTTGCAGTGTGCTTTCCGACTCAAAGCATCGGCAACTACATTTGCCTTCCCTGGATGATAATGTATCTGCAGATTGTAATCCTTGATTAGTTCAAGCCATCTTCTCTGCCTCATATTCAGTTTAGGTTGAGTGAAGATATACTTGAGACAATTGTGATCGGTGTACATGTTACAGACATTTCCATGTAGATAATGTCTCCAGATCTTTAGAGCGTGCACCACAGCGGCTAACTCCAAATCATGTGTAGGATAGTTCATCTCATGTTTCCTTAGTTGGCGTGAAGCATAAGCAATCACTCTGCCTTCTTGCATGAGAACACAACCTAAACCAATTTTTGATGCATCACAGAAGACGTCAATAGGCTTCTCGATATCCGGTTGAGCTAAGACAAGAGCAGTGGTCAATAGTTCCCGCAGAGTACGGAAAGCTACTTCACACTCCTCTGTCCATTCAAACTTCTGATCCTTCTGTAGCAAGCTTGTCATCGGTTTTGCAATCTTAGAGAAGTCAGGAATGAATCGGCGATAATATGCTGCTAAGCCGAGAAAACTCCAAATTTCACCAACTGAGGTAGGAGCTTTCCAAGCCATCATTTCTTGTACTTTACTAGGGTCCACAGAAATTCCCTCTTCTGACAAGATATGACCAAGAAAATGCACCTTCTTTAACCAAAACTCACATTTGCTAAACTTAGCATAAAGCTTATGTTCTCGGAGCCTTGTCAAAACAATTCTCAAATGTTCCGCATGATCATCCGGGTTCTCAGAATACACCAAAATATCATCAATGAACACTACCACAAACTTATCCAATTCTGGCATGAATACCGAGTTCATCAAACACATGAAGTATGCTGGAGCATTTGTTAATCCAAAAGACATGACCAAATACTCATACAGCCCATATCTGGTTGAAAAAGCAGTCTTTGGAATATCTTGTGGTTGAATTCTGATCTGGTGGTAACCTGACCTCAAATCGATCTTGGAAAACACCTTGGCTCTGGATAACTGGTCAAAGAGGCTATCTATCCGTGGCAACGGGTACTTGTTCTTGACGGTCACGGCATTGAGCGGCCGGTAATCCACACACATTCGCAACGACTTGTCCTTCTTCTTGACAAACAACGCTGGACATCCCCATTCCGATACACTAGGTTGAATGAATCCCTTATCCAGAAGTTACTTAATCTGAATTTTGAGTTCAACTAACACATTGGGCGGCATACGGTAGGGTCTTCTAGAGATTGGTGCAGTTCCAGGTAACAACTCAATGGCAAACTCCACTGCCTGCTTGGGCGGTAATCCTGGTAACTCATCCGGAAAGACATTTGGAAAATCCCGAACAATCGGAATTTTTGACAGATCTTCTATAGACAAAATGCAAGATAAATCCACAAAGTCAGCACCCCGAGGAAGAGAGATGCGTAACTTTGTATTCGTCCTCCCATCAGACAAGGTAAGAATCCTATTTGCAGTGTCTAACACCGCATTCCACATACTTATCCAACTCATACCTAGGACTACATCCATACTGAGTCCTGGCAAAACTACTAAGTTGCCTCCAAATTTGTGCCCTCCAATGTCGATTGTCGCATTACAAACCATCTGTCTAGATAACACGCTACTCCCCATGGAGCTTACGCGAAACCAATAATCCATTTCAGACACCTCTTGATTATGCTTTTGTGCAAATGCTTTGCTCATAAACGAATGCAATGATCTAGTATCAAACAAAACAACTGCAGGATTATGGTTAACAAGACACATACCGGCAGTCACGGGCTCTCCAGCACGAGCTTCTTCAACAGTCATGTTGTGCAGACGTGCGGGGTAATTAGCCTGTTGCTTCTTTGGGTGAGGGCAATATCTTGCGAAGTGCCCCTCTTGATTGCAGTTGAAGCAGGGTCCCCGAACCAAAGGTTTCCCTCCGGTGGAACTGCCCTGACCTCCACGAGCTTGAGCAGCAGCTATCTTATATGGCTTTTGATTGCGCTGAGCTTGCGGCTGATTCTTCTTTTGCGGCGGTCTAAAACATGCCCCCGGTGCTGGGGGTCGATACTGGGTACGTTGAGCGGGTGGTCCTCTAGGTTGAGAAGGTCCTGAATCAAAAGTCCTCTTCTGAGCCTTACTTGCAGCATGTTTGTCGTTGTGATTCTCTTGGATCAAGCAGTCACAAATGAAGTCATTGAAGACGGTACAAGAAGATGTACCCACTGACTTTCCCATCTTAGTGTTCAAGCCTCTCTTGAAACTAGCAATCTTCTTGGCATCTGTGTCCATGAAGTCTGGAACATAACGAGACAACGAATTGAACAAGTGATGGTACTCCGTGACAGACTGAGTTCCCTGCGTCAAACTCATGAATTCTGCCACTTTCATCTAGGTCATGCCTGGCGGAATGTAATGCCCTCGGACAGCTTCAGTGAACACTCTCCAGGTGACAGGAACATTGGCAGGATAGGTGGTGCGGTGATGGCCCCACCAAATCCCGGCTGGCCCCTGCAGCTGATGCGCGGCATACTCTGCTTTGATTTCCTCCGTGAGCCTGAGCAACGGAAACTTCTGTTCCATGGTGTGTAGCCATTCTTCTGCCTCCAACGGTTCAGTAGCTTCTTTGAAGATGGGCGGTTTGGTATCGAAGAAATCCTTGAAAGAACTATATTGATTCGGCTCAGGGCGTTGATGGCCAGGCGCCAAATTCTCTCGCAGCAAGGTTTCAATGTTGCGTTGACTTCCCAGAAATTGAGCAAAGAGTTTCTCAGCCGTAGGTGGTGGTGGAGGTGGTGGATTGCGGTTGTCCCTGGGCTCCTCGTTTCCACCACTACCGCCAGCCCCACTACGGGTTGTCGTCATCTGCATATACGATGGCAAGTGATCATTAGGCGAAGTTGCAATTATTGTAGAGAACAATAAATCATACCCGCTGAAATTATTCGGAAAAATGAATTCACCAAACAATCACAGAGGTATAATAAATTTCAATCCACATCGCATCATCACATAATAAGATCGCTCAATACATATCATGCAAAAGCCAACATAAACATCCATAGTTTTGCCCATACATATGGGACTTTTCTAAAGGTCTCACACCACAAGCACATAAGTTCACTACTCATGCTTACATCCAGCCCACAACAAAAGCAAAAGATCGGGCTTATCATTATACACAAAAGATCACCAAGCCCTAAGCATACGATCTGATCTACTCTCTAGGGACGTCGCCATCATCGTCATCGCTAGACACATCCGAAGAACCACTAGAAGAACTACGCGGGTCCGGATCCTCCTGAGGAAAGATGGGGTTCCTCTCATTCTCCCTGCGGTGAATCTCCTCATGCAAGAGATCGTTGTAATCCTGCAGATGGTGAAGTTGCAGCTCTAGGTCTCCCACTCGCAACCTCAGCAGCCTGTTCTCCTCTGAGGCACGCATGCCCTCAAGGCACACACCTCGAAGTGACTCCTCAGTCTCCTTCATAATCAGGGCTAAGAAGGTAGCTGACTCCTGCTGAATGGTGAGCTGATGAGCGGTCTCCTGCTCTCTCTGAATCGCCTGATCCCTCTCTACTGTCATACGTGCCAGCTCCGCGGTGAGGCGGTCCACCTCGGCGGCATGCTCCTGCTGCCTCCGGTGCTGTGCAGCCATCTCCTCACTAAGAATGTGATCCAACTGATCGTAGCTGCGGGATATACACCCGTAAGTAGCCATGAGTGCGGCCATAGCACTCCCAGCTGGTCCGGCACAATGCTCCCTCTCGAGCGAACCAGCCTCAAGAACGGCAGCTCCTGGCTGACGCCACACGGACTGATACAGATCTGCGGTCGGAAAGATAATGGCTGTAGCCTGGGCAACCACCTCTGGATGGTCCTCCATGATGTCCCAGAGAACGGTGTAAGCAACTCTGTTAGCTGCATCCCATGGGGTCCTCCCCTGCAAAGCGAACACTCGGCGACACCAGATATGATCCTGATCCTCCCGACTAGGCACATCAACCTCCACTGTATACATATGGCGATCCTCAGTCATCTGCACACGGTGCCAGTCGTACTGTGGCTCCTGGCCCTCCTGATATCCCACCAAGTGCAATACCCTCCAAAGGATGGTAGGCATGCCGAACTCATCTAAGAAGTCCTCTGACCCCTCAGCAGTCCATGGTCCCAGCATATCATTAGGCCTTTTGCCCCCAGTTGACTTACGAGCGGTGCGCTTGGTACGTGCCATCTGTAAGAAGTTTATCCACATATATTTTCATTAGTTTGAGAATAACTTTTATTAAGAAAATGGGACGGATAACATAAGGAAGGAAGTAAGATTAATGCAAGGTTATATGATCATGATGCATGCACGTTACATACGTCCTCACTGCCTAACAATCTAACGGCTAGACGGTGGCATACACGTTCACTCATAGCGTTAACTAGACGTACTACACGTTCGCAAGTTAGGGTACCTGCAAAAACATCATTTCAGCCAAGCCCACAGTATGAATATCATGCATTGCTGAAATTAAATCTAATACTAACTTAGGTGTACACCCGGTATACACGTAAGCAGTATATGCACCCATCAGAATAATATTGCTTCCACAATTAAGTACCTTCACATATACCTGTGTGTAACAAGTATACATTCCGATACCAAACTAGCACACCCCGAGATTGGCGGTTGTCCGATCATGCTCTCACTTACTTTACACTACCCATTCCTTAATTCTACCCACAATTAAATACCTTCACTTGTACTCGTGTGCATACGGGTACAAGCTCCAGTATTAAACTAGCTCTCCCCTAGACCAATGGTTGTTTGGTCATGCACTCACAACTCCCTGATTACCTTGGCGTAGAGGCAAATTGATCCATACATTACTATCCCGAAGAATAGCATCCATACAATTCCCCATTGCCGTATGGACGATAGTATAACAGAAATAAAAATATGATGCATAACCCCCCTCTAGTCAGTACTTTAATAGACACCTAAGCTCCTACTGGGCATAAGGACTTGATCAATGGCACACCTTAATCTTTATCAATAAGATTTTTCAGATCCTAATATAGCTATAAGTTTTGGCAAATAGAAATTCTGATTTGAAAATACAGTTTTCCAAATACACATATGAACAGTAATGCTAACCATGCTCCGATACCAGCTGTGACAGAACCGACCAATTTATACCAGATTAAGCACCAAATCCCCGCTTTCATAGAGATTAGTAGGTACTTAAGCTCGTACAAACCCGGTAGTCCAGAAATCTCGAAGGATTTCAAATCATTCAACTTTAGCCAAGATCGTAATAGATTAGCATACATGTCCACAGGGTACATTCAGTTCGCACATAGTTCAAAATACATCGGAGTTCAACTGTTATTACAAACCATAGTTCAGAATTTCAAAGCGGAAGCAACATAGTTTTAAACATAAGTTCTTGGTTCACAATACAGTGCCATTGCCTGATCAGTCCACAAAAGCATCAGGAGAAGATAAGGAATGACCATGCCCATAGTCTAATCATCACCCGCGACGGGGTACAGGCAGTTCTCGCAATAGCCGTAGAAGCATTGTCCATCTGCAACAACAAGGGATAGAACCCTGAGTACGAGAAGGTACTCAGCTAGACTTACCCGTCATAAACCAGAAATAAAGTGACACCAAGGAATACGCAAAGCTGTATCTGGGGTTGGCCATACTCACCTTTTTGCGTAAAAGCATTTTATTAAGAAATAATCATCATTAGCGTATTAGCAGTCACTTTTATGTAATCATCCTGATTGCTAAATTTGCACCTGATCTAGAGCAAGCACTTGACTAATTAATCAAGCAAGAGTGACTATTTCATCAATAGTCTTTCAGATTAATCTCATAACCATCATCAGTTCCATAAGTTACTACGGTAACACATGCCCAGTCAAGTTACTCACTATCCAGGAGCGATGGCGATTATAATCGATTTCTACCAGCTGGGAATAAAGATGTCGCACACTCGCCTGATCACACCCTGCCAGGCGGTCATCGGCGACCAATTCAGGAGGTTCGAGAACACAACACGCGGGACGGTCATGGGCCCTTCTACACCGGGGGTTATCTCAATGCCAGGTCGCTCAACTATAACTGCCCACGGTCATGCCAGGTCAATCAGGCCCCGCCTGTCCACGGACCATGCCAGGTTGCTCAGAATAGTTGCCCACGGTTCATATAAGGCCCTGGGTGTTAGGTGTCAACATCTCCATCACCGGCTCGAAAAACCTTACTCGGCTTCACGGGAGGTACCCACACCTGCTCCGTTAAGTGATTGACGCGTTCAAAATGACTGAGGTGTGCCTTCGTCGGGTCCTAATCGACACAGACGGGAGACTACCAGCGCACAAAACCCATGTCCTGCTGCTCCTACATCCCGCCCGGTCTCAGATTAATTATCACATGGTTATCTCCATGATAGCACAAGGCTAAACATGATCAGTATCCACCTATATGCGGGAGACAGGAAATCACCCGACTTTTACCGGTCTAAGCAGGGCTAAGCATAAACGAGCCTAGACTAACAGGGTACTAAGACAGTAATTGCAGGTGGACAAGGATAAGTAATTGATGCAACAACGGTATCACCCAATTCCTATAACCTAATGCAACAAGCATATCAGGTTAACTTTATAAACAGTAATTGTAAACCGTAGGAGTGGGATGCTCCGGGGCTTGCCTCGTTCAAAGTCGGAAGGCCGGTGATCACGGCACTCAGGCAGGTTCTCGGCGTCTCCTTCTTGGGTCTGCTCGTCTGGGGTCTCCTCCGGGCTTGGCTCCTCTGGTGGCGGGTTCTGAACCTTCGCTACCGATCCTGTATGATACATAACACGTATAAATAACATGAATGCACATGGAATGCACTAGTGATGCAACATAGAACAAGACAACTCAGGATATAAGCACATGTCATCTACTAAGATAACTCAGGAGATAAGCACATGTCATCTACTGCGTTCTCTTCAACAAGGTAGTCAACATCAAACTCGTGACTACAACGGACCTTAACATTCAACCAACCAACTAACTCTCCTAATTCACTGTTTAGGATTCTAATGACCACAGCAAGCACTCACTTAATCAATTTACTTTCCTTTAATTACTTGCTGAAATAAATTCAATTAAACAAGCCTATAAAAGCAACCCATCCTAGACAGCTTCAGAAAAATCTACAAAACTTACTGAAAGTTAACAACACAAAATCTAGTCCTCTGTCCAAATTTCAACCCATTTGGACTTAAACTCCATCGTCTATGAAAAAGACAAATTCTACTATGAAAAGGTGCTTTGAACTACACACCCTAGCAAAAGGTGTCAAACAACAGATTTCTCATTTTTTCATTGAACTTCTTAATACAAGAGCAATGTACAAAAATTCTCAGGTTCATATTCTTCATATTTTAATTACTACAAAATAAACAAGAAAACATCATTTAATCATTTTAATTACTACTGCTAAAATATTCCACAGAACAACACCATATTACATTTTTCCCAGAAACTATTCATCTTTACAAACCTAACAAAATAAGAATCATATTTTTCTGAGCAATACACAGTTTACTAAGCATTTAACAAGATTTCAGCCTAAACATGAATTAAATATAACTACACAGAAATTTATCACCAACTGGACATATTATATTTTTCATGCATAGAACTCATCATAACAAACTTAACAAAACTTGTTTCACCTTTTTAGCATTTACAGAATGCAAGATATGAATTAAACAAGCAATTCAAGCATTTCTGAAAACTATTTAAACAAAACCCTGAAAAACTCCTTAACCTAAACTGCTACGCTCACCCAACTACTTGCACCCAGACCACTGACAGCCGGGACCCGAGTCACTGACCCGCGGGACCTCGGGTCAACCCGGCCCCACTTGTAAGCCACACAGAAGCAGGGGAAAGGTTGACCGCGGCGAAGCTCGCCGTTGGTGACCTCTCCGGCGAAACGGACACCACCACTCTGCTCCCCTCCTTCTTCCGCACCTGGCGGTACCACTATCTAGCCCGGCGCACGCACGGATCAAGCTCACCATCGACGATGACGGCACGACGGCGCGGCCCTGGCTACGCCGGCCGACTCCGGCCTTACCGAAGCGAACCAACAGCCATCTCACACTCCCTGAACCCTAGCGAACCCTAATCGAAGCAAAGAAGCTAGGGTTGCCATGAGAAACGGCCGAGACCGCAGCTCGTCGTCCATGGCGAGCAGAGCTGACGGCGGACGGTGACGTACGGCCACTACCTAACCCTAATCGGCCAAACCAACACCACCATTGTCTCTGACGGGCCAAGACGACTCGCGAACACCGGTTAGGGCGAACGGACGAGCTCGAAAGAGGGGTTGGCCACGGCGGACCGAGCCTGCCGGCCATGGCAGACACGGCGGACAGCGGTGTACCGCGGGCACCAAACCCTAACCGACTAAACCATCACCCCCTATCTCTTCCTCGAGCCTCACTGACCCCTAAACACGAGCTAGGGCGGATGGATTTGCACGGAGGAAGGGCCGACCATGGCGGACCGAGCTCGGTGGTCATGGCGGCCATGGCGGGAACTCACCCCGTGACCTACCTAGGCGGTTTCCGCGAGCGCTGGCTAGAGCAGGCGATGCGGGAGGTGAAGGCGAGGCTGGCTGGGTGGTTGGCCTTGCGGCAGAGCGGCTGGACGGCGGTGAACGGCGGCGGCGCTCGCTGTTTTCCCCTTTTCCGCTCGGGCGCCGGCGAAGGAGAGCGAGAGCGAGGGAGGGGACAGAATGGAGGGAGGAGTGGCGCGGCTCGGACAGCGGGGCGAGCGGGCAGCTTCTGCTCGCCACGCTGCGCGCGGACGTCGCCTCCCCGGCCGGAACGCGCCACACGGCGGACGGGTTCTACGCGTGGTCGGCCACGACCGGCCGATTCAAACTGAATCGCCTGATTCAGTCGCTAATGGCCGACTAACGGCCGAACTTTGGACGTGATTAACTCCTAATCCACTCGATGAAACGCTAAACCACTTGTTCCACTGAGTAGAGCTACATGCCAACTACAACTTTGGTTACAAGATCAAGCTTTGGTTCGGCCTGGATTGCTCTCAAGAATTCTCCAAAGATCACCAGGCGAAACTGTTTTGACAGTTAGGACTTAGAAGAATTTTCTAAGTCTAATCTCCCCCATTTCTGCCTTGTGGGTCCTAAAACACCTTGTTAAACCCATTTTCATGAGTTGGGCCTTAAACAACTTTTGTTCTACACTAAATTCTACACACTTTTGGTTAAGGGCCCATAGCCATACAAAGCATCTATCAAGGAGGTCTTAGTTAGTCAAACAAAAGGACTCCTAGGGCTCTATTAAGGCAACTAGGGTTAGAGACTTGGTTAGCCAAAATGACCAACACAAACCTAGCTTCATTTTGACTCCTCATCAAGGTTCAACTACTGAGGGGACTCAAACATTCCAAAAACAAGTCAAACAAGCATCACTTCAAGCATAACATTACAAGTGAACACATGAAATGACACTTTACAAAAAGGGATGCAACATGGGATGATGATGCTTTATGCTTATGAGATGTCAAGTTATGCATTTAGGGTTGCTTAACTCCTGGGGTGTTACATCTACGGACCTTAAACATGGAGCCCTCGCTGATAAGGTAAATCAGTAGTTATCTCATATTTAACTTTTCATGCATTTCAATTCTTGCATTTTCCTTAAATTGCATACTTAGTTTAGTTCTGCATTTTTGTTCATTTTGACAGAATAAATTTCCATGCTAAGAACACCTTGACAATGACTTGCAATAAAACTGAGCCATGGGACCACCCCAAGGTGGGGTCGGCCGACCCAACCAGTGGGCCCACTGGCACATGCTCTATCTTGGCTTAGTACCCTGAGTATGACACAACACTTTGGTGCTCGAGGAGCATCCAAGGTGGGATCGGCCGATCACACCATGGTGCCCTCCGGCACCCTGCTGCATTCCACTCAGCATGCTCATGAACATCATGCATATCTCCAAAGCCAACTACGGATACATGGGTGTATGCCGAGTCTCTAAGTGATGAGTGATTGTCAACGGGTTTGATCGCATGTTCTTTGGCTTGTGTTGTGCAGGTGTCGAGCACGAAGACAGTGATCGAGGGCAAGGTGAAGGTCAAGTAGAGACATGTCCCCTAGCTAAAGCAAAAGCAAAGTTGAAAGTGTCAAGGAGGAGGGATCGGCCGACGCATGTTGTGGGAGACACCAAGATGCCCTTCTCCCCTTATATATACCCTTGCATTGTGAGCTCAACTCCACACCAAAACCACCAGAACCATCTCGAGCTCACAAGTTCTTCCTTTCCTTCCTTAGTTGCAAGTTCATTCTCAAGCTTAGCTTAGTAGTAGCCATCCAAAAACCAAAAATAGTACCTATTTCATAGTAGTAGTAGAAGCTTGGTAACTTATCTTGTAGTAAGATGAAGAAGTTGCTTGCCTCCCATTTTAAAAAGGGGTCCCAAGGGTGAACTAATAATGATTTATCCACGCCATACAATCGAAATCACTCTCCCTTGTGAGGGACTTCGATTGTATGCGCTTCGTACGCTAACCTTTGATTTGGACCTCGAGGAAAGAGCCCCAAAAGTTGTAGGTACTAGTAGGAGGACAAGGAGAGCATCCCGTGCTACACGAATAGAACAAGGCGGACCTTCGTATCAGGCTGAAGAAGTTGAGGAGGGAGATGAGGCAGCTTCTATGGACATTTCAGGGTCCTTGGGGAGGCCTCCTCGCTCATAGGACACCCCTCATTCTCAAGACACTCCTCGCCCACGGGGTAGAGGAAGGCAACATCAAAGGACACCGATGGACGAGTTCATCGACAACATGGGTGCGATGAACATCGAACAAGAGGCAACATTGCTTCTTGCACAACAAAACGCCCAACTCCTGCAGGCCATTCAAGAAGAAGAAGCACGACGTTGGGCCGGGTGGTACCAGCATTATCCACCACCACAGTAGGCAAGAACCAAGCTTGGGGGAGATCCTCTCCCCCACCAAGGTAAGTCCTGCATCTTAAGTTATTTACGTTTCAATTAGTCTTCTCATTGCATTTAAAAATAATGGAAATACCAAAAATATTTGCTGAGTATTCCCCTTAGCACATATGTCTCATATATGTCTATCTTCCCCATGGAAATGATGACTAGTTGCCTTGCTAATGTTTCTCTAGTGCCTAGTTTACAACTTAGTATTTCTCTAAGTATGGATCACTTAGGTCATTTAAACCATCATGAACCTGAAAACCTTGTGGGTTGTAAGTGCTAAAACTAAGTCTAAGTTGTTGAGAGACATGATATAGTGAGACAAGAGCCGCTATAATATTGTTCTAAGCATGATAGATTACCGGAGAATTTATTCTTAAAATGATCAAAATCTTAATTGTTCCTCAATGGTGATAAATTCCTACCACAGCCATATATGCTTTACATGTTTACAAACCTTCTACATAGGCTATTTGCTTTGTATTGAGTGTTGTCAAGTCTTGTTGACCCTTCTTAAGAGACTTTTCATGCTCCTAAGATCAAGATCACGTACACACCTCATATACATGCTGCTTCTACACTGGAAGGACGCAAAAACATGCCTTTCATTTCCACCAAATAGTTTGCTTCATACTCCAAGTGTTAGGAAATCTCTCTCAAATTATTTAGTAGATAAGACTCAAAAGGCTAGGAAAAATAAAGATGAAAAAAAGAAGAAAGATGGACAAGTGAAAGTCCATGAAAAAAAAATTGCTAGCCATGTCTCATTAGAAAAGAGAGAAAAAGAAAAAAAATATAGAGAGATAGATCTTATCAAATAAAGAAGCAATCTAGTCCACCATACACCACGCACTTGCACATCTTGATCTGGGAGTATGACACTTCTCTTCAAGGATCCGAGCTTTGACTTCACAACAAAATGCAAGTAAGTATGCCATCTTCTTTCATCTCTACCTTGAGCTACACATAACCCTGTTTAGAAGTAGGATGAAATAAAGAAGGCAACACTTATCATATGCCTTGGTGAGGAATCATACACCATTTGAGCGACATGAGAGAACCATATGAGGAAGATTAAGTCTTTCTTTTGAAAAATATTGCAAAACCTCCGGTATGAAACTTGCTAAAAACAAGAAAGTTAGTGCTCAAGTCAATTGTTCTATCTTTCAACCACCTAAGACAAAGGAAAAGCCACAAGCCCCATAGAGTACTAAGGTAATATGGGTGATTTACATAGCTAATTTTTCCATACAAAGAGAAGAACTTTGTTGTGCACATGGTACTCTTGAAATGTGATGCATAGTAACAATAATGATCCACCGAGGCCAAGTTTGATTGTTTGCTCGGGACGAGCAAAGGTTAAGCTTGGGGGATCTTGTTGACGGAAGTTATAGCATGTTTTACCTCATCAAAATACCATCAACAGGCCTCGGTTTCAAGGAAGAATACCATATCATGAGCATATTTATCACTAATAAGTTCCACTTGTACTCTTAGCTTGTGAACTTGTAGGAGATGGCAAAATGGACAAAATGAGGCCAGGTGGGCCCACCAAGGGGGTCGGGCGACCCCACCTTTGGGCCACCTCGGCCATGGTGACATGGCAAGATCCAAGAGAAGCATGTTCAAGCCAATATCAACCATTGGATCAAGCATGTGCTTTTGCTCAAAGGTGCAAGATGAGAAGCACATGGATTCATGGGTCCACACCGAAAACCAAATGCAACCAACTTTACAAGACTAGCTCCATGACATGTGGGGTCACCAAGGGAGAGAAGAAGGTGGGCCAGCCCTGTCATAGGGGGGTCGGCCGACCCACCTTGGTGGGACCCAGCAGCACTATTCAACAGGATGACATCATCACCTTCTAGAAGATGTACCCTGGGCCCACATGTCATAGAGGGGGGGTCGGCCGACCCCATGGTGAACTTCATCCAAGTCGGTAGCAAAGCACATGTTTCACACGTGAACAATATCCAAGCCATTCATCAAGGTCGGTTACTACGGCGGTGGATCCAAGGGTGAAGAGAGGATGAGCATACGGATCGCTGACGTGGCGCCGGAGTAGCCCCTACTCCACCTGCACTATAAATAGAGGCCTTCACCCTCTCATTCTTCATATCTCATATCTCACAACACATATCTCCACTCTCATGTGAGATCAAGCAAGAGTAGTAGTAGTTAGTCTAGAGTGGGAGTTAGAGTTGAGTCGGGCAAAGCTCGGGTCTCCGGAGTTGTCTTCTGGGAGTCTGGTATAGCCCTTGTATCTTTCTTCTTTTGTAAGACTTTATTTAATATATTATTCTTTCTTTACTTTACTTTGCATTTACTTAAGTATTTACTTTCCAAGTATTTATTTAAGTATTTACTTAGTGCATGTCTATATTTATATAGTCTTGTTGTGTGCTTATCTTAGTTCTATAGTTGTCTTAGTTAGATTGATTTCCTTTAAATAGCTTCTTGTGTGTGCGTCATCGTCCTATCTTAGTAGCTATTTGGATCGATAGCTAAAGGTGTAGATAAGTGTGAGCGTGGTGCTCATACTTCATCTTATCTTTGACTACCGCTGGCTTGCACGGACAGTAGGGGCGCATGGGCAAAAGGTGACAGATTTTGCCTGGCTACCTAGATCCCCTCACGTGAACTCAGGCTAGTTTTTAAAAGGTAAGGTGTCCATAAGCCAAATATCTGCTTGAGTACTGGGTTAGGTGAACAACCTTCTATCGCTTTACTCTCTCGTCTATCCCTCTCACACAAGTAGCAAGGCGTCAATCTAGTTAAGTCATCTATTTAATTAGGATTAGTTCATAGGAGTAAAGGTAGAAACATAGGAGTACTTTATACTGACTCGTTGTCCTCCCACCTAGCTAACTCTACTAAAGTTATCTTTCATATAATTTACTCTTTGCTTAACTTATTTATCTTATCTATCTATCCTCCCTTATATCCACTTACCCCCTTTCTGCTTCTCTAATTGATAATAGAGTATAGTAAGACTAAAGGATCTATCTTTCCTCTCTCTACATCTTTCCTAGCTTGGTTTCCTTTGGGATAAAATAAATAACGATACCTTGGAATACTCCCGGGTGTAGTGCTACATCGGTATATTCTGTGCGCTTGCAGAACTATCCAAGAGTCAATAGTTTTACCACCAAGACACTTCTAGCGCGGTTGCTGGGGTTAGGCTCCATAGTCTAGTTCTAGTGGTTGCGTTAAGAAGTGTCAACAAGCATTTCTGGCGCCGTTGCCGGGGATAGATTAAAACTCTATTCTTAGTAGCGACGCTAAAAAATACCAACAGCCTCAAAACCTGGGCGCTAGCGGGTTTCTGAGTTTGCGCCACAAAACTCAGGCGATGGGCGGCTGGTTTCCCGGTTTGGGCCACAAAATCGGGGGATGGACTTTAAGGCCTGGTTTCCCGGTTTCGGCCACAAAACCGGGGGTGCGGCGTCCGGGAAAGGGACAAGCAGAGCGGTGGCGGCACGTGGCGGCAATCGGTGAGGTTGCGTCGAGGCAACGCTACCAGTTGTGCGGGCGTGGCCGTCGGATCACCACCTACCACGAGTTGGTCCAGAATAACCTTAGGGTTTAGCTGGTTTGCTCTGTAATTAGTGAGGGGTAGAGTAGGAATTAGAATTAGGATAAGTAGAGGGAGACACCCTCCTCCCATTCTATCTCAGTCATTTGCTCTTTGCTTGTAGGGTTTCCTGCTCTCCCAATCCCCTGCTGTAGCTACTGAGATCCGCAGAGAACCATACCTCGGTGTACTGGAGATTTTGAGGAAGTGAGGTCGTAACCTCAGTGTTGTAGCGTGTGGTAGCCACACGGTTGCAGATCGATGACTTGATTCGCGTTTTGGTTCGTGTTCTTCGCGTTCTTCATTTCTCCGTGATTTTCCCGTCACTCGATCTCTCTCTCTATGGCATCTTTTCGAATTCCACTTGAATCAACTTGTTTTTTATAGTGAGGAGATCATTTCCACCTAAGGAATTCATCTAACTCCTCACGAACAAGTAGATCGGGTCGATTTCATTTTCGTGGTGCTTTTTCGGTTCATACACCTTCGCCTTCGATTTCCCGTTGATTGAGTTGATTTGAGCGGATGATTTCTTGGGGATAGTCTCCTAACTACCTCGTGATCATTCTCTCCAAGTTTGGGATCAAGGGATTTTGGTTTGAATCGATTTGGAGAAGATTTGGGTGAAGGGCGACCAAAATCGCCCTCACTGGGAGTTGGCAGACAGTCCGCCATCCCAGCCAAGGACAGTCCGCGCGTTGGGGGCAGGCCAGATCAGTGGCTATGTTCTTCGGCTGTTTTACTGTTCCTTGACCGGCGGACAGTCCGCCGTTGGTTTTTGCGGACAGTCCGGGAACTATCCAGGGGACTTCAGCAGCACTACTGTTTTGCTCGTTTGGCTGGCGGACAGTCCGCCACATGAGCCCGGACAGTCCGCCGTTAGGCAGACAGTCCGCGACCGTATTGCCGGACAGTCCGAGACCCTGCTGAAGCCTCCGGTTTAGTGCGTTTGCTCTCCCGTCTTTTCCGTTTGGTTTTCAGACTTCTCATTTGGCCCTATAGTTAACCAAGAAACATTTCTAGGTATCTTTGCTACTTGTTAGCATCGGTATTTAGGGATTTCTCGACGTAGCCGTCAATCTACGTTCAGGACTTGGTTTTCAAGGGGCAAACTTGTGCCGGTGCTTTTGGCGTTTGGTTTGCTTTCGCTTTGTGGTGCCTCGCTGTGATCCTAGGGATCATCCACCCTCTTCCAAGGGTCGTGGGCATCACAGTTTCGGTCGTAGTTTCTTGGGGTTGATTTTGGGACAATAGGCCAAAGTTTCGAGAGAAATTTTGTTGGCTCCCATTCACCCCCCCCTCTGGTCGCCTTGCTAGTGCTTTCTCGGTCCTTCACCAAGAAGAGGCGCCCAAGAACAAGGTGGAACAGAAAGAAAGAACCATCTTCTCCTGAGTTGTGTAATTCACATAACAAAGGAGAGGTGCCAAAAGAAGAATTGAAGGACCGAGAGTGCTACTAGAAAGCGACCAGAGGGGGGGTGAATGGGAGCTTCAACCTTTCCTTTCGGAAACTTATTGCCACTGTCCCTAAAATCAACCCCAAGAGCAAACCCTTGAGCTCGTAAGTGTCCACGACCCTAGAGATAGGGTGGATGCTTCCGAGAAGCACAGCGAGACACTTTACGACTCTAGAAACCCAACGCAAAAGCCGGAAATCAAAACCGACAACGAACGAACGAACCGCGGATGAAACTGCGCAGACTAAGCAGCATCGGACGCTGGCAGCGTCCGATGACCCAGCTACGGACGCGTCCGATGCAAAACTGGCCTGACTGAACCCTTACTGGACACCTATCAGACGCAGTGAACAGTGAACTCTCAGCGTCTGATGGTCACTCTCCTGAGCGTCCGATGCACAACGGAGCGTCCGGTGGCAGCGTCCGATGCTCCTTTAAGAATGTCAGAAATTGACACGTGGCAATGGAGCGTCCGATGCCAAATGAGCCAGCGTCCGATGCTATGAACTCGAGCGTCCGATGCCCCCGATGCAGTGCTGTTCTTCCGCAAAATCCACTCGATCTCCTCCGAATCAAAAGCACTAAGGCTTAGACTTGGTATGAGGAGTTCCAAGGAGGTTAGTGAGCTATCCCACGGGAATCATGGCTCGAACCTAACTCCAAATCGAGAAATTGGAAGAATTCGGTGCAAGGGAGCAAAACTTGATCCAAAGCGAAAAATCAACCGATCTACTAGCTCATGAGGTTAGGGAAGATTTCCTTCGGTGGAAAGAAGTGCCTCACGATCTAGAACAACTCTATTCAAACAGAATTGCAAAAGATGCACCGAGCAAAGAGATCGATCGACGAGAAAAACGTGAGGAAAAGCAATCCGCGATGAACACAAACAAAACGCGAATCACAACCACGAATTTGCAACCGTGTGGCTACCACACACTACAACGGTGAGATTACGGTCTCACTTCCTCAAAATCTCACGGGCACAGAGGTATTGTTCTCTTCTCTGTGGATCTCAGGTTCCCTACAGCATGGAATGGGAGAGCAGGAAACCCTAGAAGCAAAAGAGCAAATGACTGAGATACTTTGGGAATATGGTGTCTCCCTCTACTTATCCTAATTCTAATTCCTACTCTACCCCTCACTAATTACAGAGCGAGCCAGCTAAACCCTAGGGTTATTCTGGACCAACTCGAAGATAGTTGTGATCCGACGGCCATGCCCGCCCAACTTGTAACGTTGCCTTGATGCAACATCACCGATTGCCGCCACGTGCCGCCACCGCTCTGCTTGTCCTTTTCACGGACTCCGCCCCCCGGTTTTGTGGCCGAAACCAGGAAACCAGGCCTTCAAGTCCATCCACCGGTTTTGTGGCCCAAACCGGGAAACAAGCCGCCCATCGCCTGAGTTTTGTGGCACAAACTCAGAAACCCGCCAGCGCCCAGGTTTTGAGGCCCAAACCTGGAAACCGTCCTCAGCCCGAGTTTTGAGGCCCAAACTCGGCAAACCCGCAGCACCTAGGTTTTGAGGCCCAAACTAGGAAACCGTCCACCCAGTGGTTTTTCTGTGGCTCAACCACCAAACCGGAGCTGAAGAGGGGATGCACCGCCCGTGCACCCCGTCCATGGACACGTGTCTCTAGGTCCTCGACCCGAGCAACACCATGTCCCGCAAGTCTCCGCTCGTCGCTGTCCCAGGCTGTCAGCCACCATAGCTGATCCTTAGGCCACCGGTCCCTCAGTCCAAGCCTCACGTCCGCCCTTCACCGCTCCCGGTCCGTGGGCACGGCACGTCTCTACTTGACCTTCACTTTGCCCTCGATCACTGTCTCCGTGCTCGACACCTGCACAACACAAGCCAAATTACATGCGATCAAACCCGTTGACAATCACTCATCACTCGAGACTCGGCATACACCCATGTATCCGCAATCTCCCCCTTGATGAGTGCATTGTCAACTACACACACAAATCATAATGAAAAGAAGAAAGAAGGAAGAAGGAGAAGAGAGAACTCAACCAAATGACCCAAAAGCATAGCAAAGCCGAAGAAGGTCAAGTGGAAGAAGCAAAACAACTTGGTCCCCAAAGACATGGGCAACGGCTCAACACCGCTAGCAGATACCAATTGAGAAATCGAAGCAAATGCTAGTCCCTCAAGATAGAGGCTCAACACAACTAGCAGAGAAAGCTCGATACCAGAACCTTACGGTCAAACTCCCCCTCGAATAGTGCACACAACCAGGAAAACTCCCTCTTGGTTCAACTCGGAAAGCACAAGATTTGAAAAACCCCTTAGTTGAACACTTAGAGAGCATATGATTTGCAATATCTCTCCCCCTTAGTTGAAAATGCACCATCGAGCAAAGAAAGCACTGTCAAGTAAAATCTCTCCCCTTAGAAAATGCACCATCAAAAGTGCCGACAAGAGAGGTTCTCCCCTTCCAAAATGCATAGGAGTCAAAATGCAAGTTAGCAGCTCCAGGAATATAGTCAAGAGAGTGTAAAGATGCTCTACACAGTATAACTCCAATGACACAACAAGAAGCATACATGCCAGCAAAGGCTCAAGCTGATCACCAAATACAAAATATGAACATGAGAGTAAAGTGAGCAGTTTTAACTAAAAGTCATTCACCATCAAAATAGCACTGAACATGTATAGACAGGAATTCGAACAAGTGCTAAGCATGGATACAAGGTGAACTACCCGTAGCAAAGGTCAATCATCATGCTATAGAATGAAGCATACACTTGTGATTTCAAATTTTAATCGGAGTTGCAGCGGTGAAATTTGCACAAGTTTACAATTCAGCATGTGATTGCGAGAGGTTGAAAGCTTGTCATTGCCTAACTTTTCAACCGAGCGAAGCCTATGCCAAAGCAATCAGAAGCTTAAAGCATCGGTTTCGGTCATACACTACACGGCTCAAGTTTAACTCAAAGTGCAATGAGAAACAGTCTCGATACCGTGAGGTGTTGACAAGCAATCCCATCTCGATCTTTTCAATTCACATAACAACTTGGTTCAAATTTTAAACAGAATATGACCAAACCAAGCAAGTGAATGAATCAGAACTAGAGACATAGCAACCTAGCATATATGAAAAGCACGAGTGAGTTCGACACATCCTACACCTGCTAGTTGCATATCTCAATGGTGAACATTTTCAGATTTGAAGTTCATTAAGCAGGTTCACCAATTCAAAAATAGCTCAGCTCACAACAGGTATTAGTGATCAGAAAGAGCATAAGCTACAAGTATCAACATAAAGCATTGGAGCATACTACATAGAGCATAGTTACATTCTAAAGATTATATATACATGAAGCTCAGGATGTAAAAGTGTGACGGAACCTCCTGAGTTATTAGGGCCCACGTGTACCCATCCTTGTCCTACAGACCTCAGACGAACATACACTGTGCCCAATAACCCAAAAGACCCATCACGTGTCATCAGACAAACCGACTCATCCACGTTTCCTTACACTTCCCAGGATCATTGCAAGAGTCAAGGCAGTATTACAACATTACACAAATAATATACATCGGAGATAAAGTGCGGAAGTATTACATCATACATTTTACAAACCAGTTGTTCAAACTTGCTTTATTCTTACAAACCAGAGCTTCAAACCTTACCCTAGGTAGTGGAAGCAACATTAATAAAACTGTATTTCACACAAACAACCCCGCCTAAGGGTTGCATTACTCCTCCTCGGACACGTCCTCCTCTATGACGGTCACGCAACATGCCTCAAGGCAAGGCTGCTCGTGAACGTCACCTGCAACAGGGGATTAACAAACCCTGAGTACAAAGGTACTCAACAAGGCTTACCCGACAAGAGAAGAGAAGGAACAGATATGCTGGCTTGGGATGGCTCAACAGTACTTTTCATTTGCATAAAAGCTTACTAGAGTAATCCTAGATCCAAATTTTACTTAATCATTTAAGTACATAGCAAGAATTGGAAGTGAACATTAGTGAACGATCATTATCATTTTTTCTTAAACCAGTTCCATTTTCATTCTACGGTGCGGGTCAGTAGATTGAGTCTCCATAACCGAGGAGCACGACGATTCGAACCGATTCAACCAGATCTGGGAGTTTTCCACGATCATACGACATATGTAGACCCTTAATCACACATATATCAACCCCAACCTCGGATCCTCCAAACGAGACTGGGTCCGCGCCACCCGAGAGTACTTGTACACCTCCAATCCGGGACTTTAACCCACGAGGGTAGCTAGTACACCCGCCATCTCTCCACTCCCAGTGCGCGATTAGCCATTCTCATTTAAGAACCACCAAGGCAGGGCTTACCGTAGCATATGATCGGTACTTCACAGTTTCTCAATCTAGCAGGCCAACAACGGTTAACCCTAAACTGACACATCCGGGTCACTCTACACCAACCCAAGGTTCGATGCATGTGCCCGTCTGGTCTTAACCATATTTTTTTCTCTTTATCATTCCAAAACGATAAGTATCAAAACATTTATCGGAAGCGTGAGAAAGCAAGGCTGAGCATTTCTATCATTTGCATAAAGCAGGTATCAAGGAATGATATATCGATAACAAGGTAGATCATGCATCAAC
This sequence comes from Coix lacryma-jobi var. lacryma-jobi, assembly GCA_009763385.1. NCBI lineage: Eukaryota > Viridiplantae > Streptophyta > Magnoliopsida > Poales > Poaceae > Coix > Coix lacryma-jobi. The sequence continues at coordinate 113,231,048 of CM019830.1, read as the reverse complement.
AGGTTTAAAGCATTTATTTGATAAACATTTAATGCATCAGGTTATCGAAATTAAGTGTAATTGTAAATCCAAGGAAAAGGGTTAAATGAACCGGGGCTTGCCTTCGCTGACTGCGAGAGTCGGAAACTCCTGATAATCCGGATCAACAGGACACTCCGAAATCTCTGGACCCACCTCGTCCGGACAATCGATCACTTCGGAAGCTACACGATAATGGAGTGCATGCTTGATGAGATGTTCATGACATGATCATGGTAAAGATGGAAATTTTCTAAGCTATAAACATTTATCTTGCAACAACTTTCCATCACGGTACAGTTGCAAACCAACAAAACAACTTGTACAACATACATGATTAAATGATGAGTGAAGCTTGCCTGCATCAAACAACAGATCAAGATAATTCACTCAGCAGATCAAGATAATTCACTTAACTTAACCTTCAAATCTACCATAAATAGACTTAGGTTTTCATGTTAAACAATATCACTTATTCCTAAAGAAAGTAATTTAATTAACATGAAATTACGTTGTGAAGCAAACTATGCCCAAATTAGTTCAAACTTTTAGAGATGATCAATTATATCAAATAATAGTGGTAAAATAACTGTCACAATTTTTTTTGAACCAACATATAAGGCTGCAGAATTAAATCAACCCATAAAAGTTAAATGATTAATTAAGGCATAGAAATAAGATTAAAAATTTATTTTCTCCAATAGAGCACAAAATATTTGTGATGATACATTTTTCAGCTCAAAACAGTGACAAAAATAGTTTCATGATTTTTGGACCTTTAAATAAGCCTACAAAAATCATCAAAGTCCATTTACTAATAAAAAGACCTATTTAAATCACTTTCGAAATTTGTTCAAAACTCAAGTTTTACATTTTTCATAAATATTAGACAGCTTGAGATAGCTACACAAAAATTTTCACAATTTTTGGAGCTTCCTACAAAAACATATCAAAAATACAAAACTTAACACTATTCACCCAAAACAGAAAAAGAAAAACTCTTTTAAACCCTATTGGGCTCGGCCCAACTTCGGCCTAGAGTCACTGACAACTGGGTCCCAGGTGTCAGTCTCTGCTCTTCTTCTTCACGCCCAGGCCAGCGCTCGGCCGGCCTTTACCGGCTGCGCGGCTCGTTGACTAGCCGTCGGCCTTCGCACTGGCGAAGTCTCCGGCGACGGCGAGGGCCTCAACGTTTCCAGCTTGACCTCACGCATCGATTCCACCCCTCTCTAGATCTAGCACCCACTCGATTTCGAGCTGACAGCGGCTATGGCGGCTCGGCCATGCCGAGCACGGCGGCGACGCGATGTTCCGGCCGCTAGGGCTCGGTAGCGACCTAGGTGAGGGTGGCTTCATGCTCAGGAACCTGTAGCGACCACGATGCGCGCCCAAACTCGCTCGGAGATAACCCCGAGCAACATGGTCCACGATGGCGGCCATGGCGGTGCTTGCGCCGATGGCGAGCCACGCGGTCCGACCAAGGTGACTCGGTAGAGACTAAACTAGGGAGCGCAACACGTCTAGGAGCTTATCACGACTACGATGCGCGCCTTACCTTGACTCGAGGAGCACTGGACCGAGGTTGGCGACGGCGGCGGCGATGGTAGAGCTTGCACAGGCGGCAACCTCCGTGGACTGCTCAAGCCAGAGCGATAGAGACCTCAAAAGCGAGCCAAACATGAGCCACAACACATCACGAAGCTAAAACATTACTCGAATTGACCGGAGAAACTCCGGCTTACCGTGACCGCGACTAAGGTACCCGCGGCGGCTCCCTGCCGGCAGCGAGGACGAAGACCGTGGCGACGATGATTGCAAGCACTAGGGCTCGGGTTAGCTAGCTCAGGAGAAACGAGGGATGCAGGCGGAGCTATCTGGGAGATGGAGATGGCAGAGACGCGGCAACGGTGGAGAGAGGGCTCGTCGGAGCTTGACTGGAAACAGAGGAGGAGAAAGAGGAGGTGGCGGACGTGGACGCTGGGAGATTGGGAAGCTTTCAGAGCTTGCCACTGCGCGGAGTGAAGCAAGCAGGCTTCCAGCTGTGTGGCCGGACACGCGGAGCGGCGCGGAGACGGCCAGGCCACGGCGATGGCGACGCGGCGGCCTGCCCTGCGCCGGCAGGTTCCCCCCCTCCTTTAGCTACAGGATTAGGTTTGCCCCTTTTCTAATTTCTCTAGATTTTTGAACTGCACGACAAAAACTTTTGAAACAAAAGTTGCTCCAAATTTTGTGTTCTACAAGTTTGTTTTAAGAAACAAAGTCAAATTCTGCATAGATTTTGAAATAGAGATCAAAAATCAAATTTGGACCAAACGGAATTCAAAATTACTTTTGAATTTCCTCAACAACTTCAAATTTTGCCAATATATAAAAGGTAGAGTTTGAAAAGTTGCACAACTTTGCTTTAACACCCTATGGCTGATTCCAAATGGAAATAGGTCAATTTCATCAAAACAGTTCAAATTGATTTCAAATTGGAAATTTGAAAAGGGGACAAAACTAGGGTTTTGCAGTAAAAGCAAAATTACTTTTGATTTTGCATTGACACTTGAAAAATGGTCAATGTATGAAATGTTCATTTTGAAATTCTCTACAACTTTGATGTAGATCTCAAACTCAGATTTCAAATAGTTTTTGGAATACAAGTTTAAAGTCAAAAGGGAACCATTTCTAGGGTTTAAGTAAATTCATAATTACTTGAAATTTTGTACAGAAACTTTGAAAACTTTGAATACCAAAGTTGTACCTCTCCTCAAGATCTACCAAAAAGCCTTTAAGATCAACCCCTAAATATGCACAGATTTTGAATTAACTAAAAAGGGCTAATTAACTTATATAGGATTCAATGTTTTTCCAAGTTTTAGCTAAATAGATTTTAGATTCTTTTGAATTATTGAACTTGGATCCATGCCTTTACATGAATTTAGTCAAATGGGAATGAACACAAGTTACTTCATAATGACATTCTAAATTAGGTTTTTGAGCTGCATCACAAGCATGTAAACAGAGATGCTCACATAATAGGAATTAAACTCATTTTAGTGAATGCATCTCAAGGTGAGCTAGCACATGATGCTATGAAATGCTTATGATGACATGACAATATTTTATTCAAGTAAACACTTGAGGTGTTACATCCTTTCCCCCTAAAAGAAATCTCGACCCGAGATTTAACCACAACCCAAACCAACCACTAACGTTGTGGGATACGGGGATAAAGATTACAGACTTTTACAAAAACTAGGAACATGTTCTATATGTCAACCTCTCTCACTGCCCTGACTGTATGGTAGCATAGAACTCAGGAAACTGCTCCATCAGAAATTCTTCGGTTTCCCAAGTCGCTTCTTCCTCAGAATGCTGACTCCATTGAACTTTATAGAACCTGATAGTGTGTCGTCGAGTTACTCTATCTCGCTGATCGAGAATTCTAACAGGATACTCTGAGTAAGTCATATCAGGCTTAAGCTGTACCCCTTCGACATCAATTACTTGGTTAGGAACTCACAGACACTGCTTCAACTGAGAGATGTGAAACACATTATGAACTTCTGACAGATGAGCCGGTAGTTGAATGCGATATGCCACTTTGCCACACTTGGCCAGGACTTGAAAAGGTCCGATGTAACGGGGAGCAAGCTTGCCCTTGACCTCGAAACGATAAACTCCCTTGGTGGGTGACACCTTCAGATACACAAAATCTCCTTTGGCAAACGTTAAAGGCCTACGCCTTTTATCCGCATAGCTTTTCTGTCAGGATTGTGCTATCCTCAGATTACTTTGTATGAGTTTGACTTTCTGTTCGGTCTCTTGAACTAGATCGACACCAAAGAACCATCTTTCCCCAGGTTCGGACCAATGTAACGGAGTCCGGCACCTTCTTCCATATAAAGCTTCAAATGGTGCCATACGGATACTCTCTTGGTAGCTATTGTTGTATGAGAACTCTGCCAATGGTAAGCACTCATCCCACTTAAATGGCAAGTTAAGAGCACATGCCCTGAGCATATCTTCTAATATCTGATTTACTCTTTCAGTCTGACCCCCTGTCTGTGGATGGTAGGCTGTGCTGTGTAAGAGTTTAGTGCCCAGAGACTCATGTAAACTCTCCCAAAATTTTGAAACAAACTGAGTACCCCTATCTGAGACAATAGTTTTTGGAACTCCATGCAAACTCATAATCCTCTGAAAATATATCTTGGCATATGTTGATGCCGTGTAGGCGGTCTTGACTGGTATAAAGTGTGAGACCTTGGTCAGACGATCTACTACAACCCAGATAGAGTCGTAGCCCTTGGATGTTCTTGGTAAACCCACAATAAAGTCCATACTGATGTCCTCCCATTTCCAAGCAGGAATTGGCAATGGCTGTAGTTCACCAGCTGACTTAAGATGAATGGCTTTGACTTTCTGACAAGTATCACACTTGACTACATACTTTGCAATTTCGATCTTCATCTTAGTCCACCAGAATCTTTGCCTAAGATCCTGGTACATTTTTGTACTCCCCGGATGAATCGCAAACGGGGTAAGATGAGCTTCATCAAGAATTTGTTTTCTCAGCTCAGGATTCTTCGGAACAAAAAGTCTGTCTTTGAACCAAACCACTCCTGCTCCATCGACTCGGAAGCAAGAAGCTCTGTCTGCCTTGGCTTTCTCTTTGAGGTGAACAATACCCTTATTTTCTTTCTGAGCAGCTACAATCTGGTCTTTGACAGATGACTGAACCGATATGTTAGACAAACTGCCCTGAGTGATCATCTGAATACCCAGTTTTCTAACTCGGAACAGAGAGCAAGATCTACTGGTCTAACCGTGGTACAGTTGCAACGAACCTTCCGACTAAGAGCATCGGCTACCACATTTGCCTTTCCGGGATGGTAATGTACTTCAAGATCATAATCTTTGATTAACTCTAACCATCTCCGTTGTCGCATATTCAGCTTTGACTGGGTGAAAATATATTTCAGACTCTTGTGGTCGGTGTATATGTGACATGTATTGCCCAAGAGGTAATGACGCCAAATCTTTAGGGCATGGACAACTGCTGCTAACTCTAAATCATGAGTTGGATAGTGTTCTTCATGACGCTTCAACTGCCTGGATGCATAAGCTATTACTCTGCCCTCTTGCATCAAAACACAACCAATCCCGATACCGGAAGCATCACAATACACATCGAACGGCTTCTCAATATTGGGTTGGGCTAAGACTGGAGCTGTAGTCAAAAATTTCTTTAGTTTCTGAAAAGCTTCTTCACATTTATCTGACCAGCTAAACTTGACTTCATTCTTTAACAACTCAGTAATGGGTTTGGCAATTTTGGAGAAGTCTGGAATAAACCTGCGGTAATAACCTGCCATACCCAAAAAACTGCGAACTTGATGAACAGTTCTAGGGGATTCCCATTCAAGGATTTTTTGTACCTTGTCTGGATTGACAGCTACACCTTCGGCCGATAACACATGACCCAGAAATGGAACTCGATCTAGCCAGAACTCACATTTACTGAACTTTGCATAAAGCTGATGGTCTCTCAGACGACCCAACACTACTCTGAGATGTTCAGCATGATCTTGTGGATTCTTGGAATATATCAAAATATCATCAATGAATACCACTACAAACTTGTCTAGTTCAGGCATGAACACGGAGTTCATCAGGTACATGAAGTGAGCTAGAGCATTGGTCAATCCAAAGGACATGACCAAGTACTCATACAGACCATATCTGGTGGTGAAAGCAGTTTTAGCAATATCTTCAGGCTTTATTTTTATCTGGTGATATCCAGATCTCAGATCTATCTTGGAAAATACGGTGCCCATGAGTTGATCAAACAGAAGATCAATCCGCGGCAATGGGTACTTATTCTTCACTATTACTTCATTAAGCGGACGATAGTCCACACATAGCCTCAAAGTTTCATCTTTCTTTTTGACAAACAAAGAAGGACAAACCCATGGTGATGAACTAGGTCTGATATAACCCTTGTCAAGCAATTCTTGCAACTGAACTTTCAATTCTGCCAATTCTTTAGGTGGCATTCTATAGGCTCGTCGAGATATTGGTGCTGTTCCTGGCTTTAGCTCTATACTGAACTCAACAACACGGTCTGGTGGTAACCCCGGCAAATCTTCAGGAAACACATCCGGGAACTCACAGACTACTGGGATATCCTGAATCTCTTTAACTGTGGCTGCACAGACGCTGCCGCACATCCGGTCAACGGTTTTCTTTGGAATCGGCAGTTGGATAAAGAGTTCAGATGTACTATTAGGTATGCTTAACCTGACGGTTCTATGCAAGGCATCTAATATTGCCTTCTGCTGGTACATCCAGTTCATCCCTAGGATCACATCTATATCCTGATCCTTGATTACTATCATATTAGTGGGATAGGTATGCCCGACAAATTCTACGGGCACCTGATACGCCACTTCCTTTGTGTATAAACGACCTCCAGGTGTGTGTATAAGGAAATTTTCTTTTGTTTCCCCAGTTGGTATATGATGTTTCTCAACAAAACTATTACTGATAAAAGTATGCGATGCACCAGAATCAAATAGTAATATGGCAGGATGGTGAGTGACTGAAAACATACCCATCATGACGGGTTCCCTTTCAGGAATATCTGCCGCTTGTGCATAGTACACCCGGCCAGTCTTCTGGACGGTCTTATTCTTCTGATTGTTATTGCGGCTTCGATTCTACTGTGGCTGTTGCTGTGGCCGCTGCTGGAAATTCTGACTACCTTGTCCTTGCGGAATATTTAGAGTAGTCTTCTTGGGATATGGGCAGTCACGGGAGAAATGACCCAGTTTCCCACAGTTATAGCATGGGTAGTTGTGGTTCTGGGGAGTTTGGGTTCGAATGCCAGGGGCATTCGGCTGTCGTGGATAGTTAGGATTCACAACAGTTCTAGCAGATGACTACTGTGAGCTGGCTTGTTGTGGTTGGGGTGGACGGTACAGTGGACGGTATGGTGGACGATTGTGCTGGATTGGGTGGTATATGATACGCTGGCGCTTCTTGTTGCCACCAGACGATCCAGTCGAACCCCCACCCTTCCTCTTCTTCGCTTCAAGATGCTTGAAATGCTTTTTTTCTACAGATATAGCTTTATTCGCCACATCATTGAAGGAAATATTCTCGTCACACATTGCTAGCAGCTTCTGCATCTTCGTATTCAGCCCCCTCATGAAGCAACCGCGCTTCTTGTCATCGGTGTTCACAAGATCCAGAGCATACTGAGACAGATGATTAAACTTGCCAATATACTGCTGTACTGGCCAATCCCCCTGCCTGAGGGCTAAGAACTCTTCGGCCTTCATCCGCATCACCCCCGCTGGAATGTAGTGAGCTTTGAAAGCTCTGGAGAACTCATCCCAGGTAATGCGGTGTCCCGGGGCTTGGGCAGCTTCAAAGTTTGCCCACCAAGTCCCTGCAGCTCCCCTCAACTGCTGGGCTGCGAAGGATGGCTTCTGGGTTTCAGTGCAGTGGATTAGCCCAAACTTCTGATTCATAGTACGGAGCCAATCTGCAGCTTCTAGAGGCTCATCCGCCTTGGTGAAAACCGGTGGCCTTGTTTCTGTGAAATCCTGATAAGTACTTTCCTGGATCTGTTGATTATGTTGGCCATGCTGCCCATGTGGTGCATTCTGAACTAGACCCCATATCAGACGTGCATTTTCAGTTGTGGCCTGCATGAGTGCAGCAATGGCTTCTGCCAGTGTTGGTGGAACTGGGGGTGCATGGGGGACATCCTCCCCATCATGGGCCGAACCAGCCCCATCAGCAGCACGGGTACGAGGCATCTGCTCATAAACAAACCAAACTTTATTGATTTCTAGTTTATGATACAAAAACAGTAACTGCATACACGCTTATGTTACATTATTCATGCATAACAAGACTAATACATGATTCAACTAACTTAGGATCATGTTAAGCTAGACTATTACACCGCCCCTACCATCTAGGGTTCAAGATCCACGCCTGACACTCTGATGGGAGACGACTCACTCGTCACCCTCACTCTCACTGTCGCTGTCATCAGCAGACTCAACTATATCAGGATCTTCCTCACTCTGCCCATCTATCTCCCCATCATCAATGATTGTACCCATCTCATCTTCAGCTGCATCTGGAGGTGGAGGTGGATGGAGTTGATCGTACAGCACATGGACTTTCTCATGCAACAGGTCATTGAATGCTTCTATATCCGTCACATATGCCTCCAACTCATGCAAACGGGCTAAAGCGGCATCTTCTCGCTGCCAAGCGGTGTTCCGTTCTCCAAGCATTTTAGTCATGAGTTTTTCTGCATTGACCACGCTTCTGTTGGCCCCCTCCAGCTTGATTTTTATGCCTCTAGCTTTGGCAAGTGCTAAACTCTTCTCCCGAGAGGTGGTGGTCAACTGAGATTTCAACTCATGGACCTCTGCCCGTAAGTCCTCATTGATCTCCTGACTGCTGCTGGACCCTTCCTCCTTGCGGGATGCAAGTTGGTGCTTGGGTACACCATGAGGACCCGTACTCTTGTGAGTAGTGTCCTTACCGCGCGGCATCCAGCTGAGATAAGGTTTTGAATTAGGCAGATAAAGGAAATACTTTTTGGATAGTAAGAAAGGATTGGATTCTAACCCTTACCCCACTAACACTTAACAAAAGTTGAATAAGCATGATGCATGAATCGTACTTACACATAAAGCATATAAAATTTAAATTATACTCCAATACGTAAGAGTAGAAATTTAACAACAATTTCAAATTAAGGCTTAGCTTAACATGCTGTTCCACTTAATACTCTATGACCTACTACTCAAAACAGAACATAGATCGAAGAGCATGAACAGGGTAAGTCAAAAACATTTTGGATCAAACTAAATTTGCAATTAGTTTTGACTCAAATCATTTTGAAGTTTTGCAACAATACTCCAAGACTGCTGCAATGAACGCTCTGATACCAGCTGTGACGGAACCTCCTGAGTTATTAGGGCCCACGTGTACCCGTCCTTGTCCTACAGACCTCAGACGAACGTACACTGTGCCCAATAACCCAAAAGACCCATCACGTGTCATCGGACAAACCGACTCATCCACATTTCCTTACAGTTCCCAGGATCATTGCAAGAGTCAAGGCAGTATTACAACATTTCACAAATAATATACATCGGAGATAAAGTGCGGAAGTATTACACCATACATTTTACAAACCAGTTGTTCAAACTTGCTTTATTCTTACAAACCAGAGTTTCAAACCTTACCCTAGGTAGTGGAAGCAACATTAATAAAACTGTATTTCACACAAACAACCCCGCCTAAGGGTTGCATTACTCCTCCTCGGACACGTCCTCCTCTATGACGGTCACGCAACAAGCCTCAAGGCAAGGCTGCTCATGAACGTCACCTGCAATAGGGGATTAACAAACCCTGAGTACAAAGGTACTCAACAAGGCTTACCCGACAAGAGAAGAGAAGGAACAGATATGCTGGCTTGGGATGGCTCAACAGTACTTTTCATTTGCATAAAAGCTTACTAGAGTAATCCTAGATCCAAATTTTACTTAATCATTTAAGTACATAGCAAGAATTGGAAGTGAACATTAGTGAACGATCATTATCATTCTTTCTTAAACCAGTTCCATTTTCATTCTACGGTGCGGGTCAGTAGATTGAGTCTCCATAACCGAGGAGCACGACGATTCGAACCGATTCAACCAGATCTGGGAGTTTTCCACGATCATACGACATATGTAGACCCTTAATCACACATATATCAACCCCAACCTCGGATCCTCCAAACGAGACCAGGTCCGCGCCACCCGAGAGTACTTATACACCTCCAATCTGGGACTTTAACCCACGAGGGTAGCTAGTACACCCGCCATCTCTCCACTCCCAGTGCGCGATTAGCCGTTCTCATTTAAGAACCACCAAGGCAGGGCTTACCGTAGCATATGATCGGTACTTCACAGTTTCTCAATCTAGCAGGCCAACAACGGTTAACCCTAAACTGACACATCCGGGTCACTCTACACCAACCCAAGGTTCGATGCATGTGCCCATCTGGTCTTAACCATATTTTTTTCTCTTGATCATTCCAAAACGATAAGTATCAAAACATTTATCGGAAGCGTGAGAAAGCAGGGCTGAGCATTTCTATCATTTGCATAAAGCAGGTATCAAGGAAAGATATATCGATAACAAGGTAGATCATGCATCAACAGGTTTAAAGCATTTATTTGATAAACATTTAATGCATCAGGTTATCGAAATTAAGTGTAATTGTAAATCCAAGGAAAAGGGTTAAATGAACCAGGGCTTGCCTTCGCTGACTGCGAGAGTCGGAAACTCCTGATAATCCGGATCAACAGGACACTCCGAAATCTCTGGACCCACCTCGTCCGGACAATCGATCACTTCGGAAGCTACACGATAATGGAGTGCATGCTTGATGAGATGTTCGTGACATGATCATGGTAAAGATGGAAATTTTCTAAGCTATAAACATTTATCTTTCAACAACTTTCCTCACGGTACAGTTGCAAACCAACAAACCAACTTGTACAACATACATGATTAAATGATGAGTGAAGCTTGTCTGCATCAAACAACAGATCAAGATAATTCACTCAGCAGATCAAGATAATTCACTTAACTTAACCTTCAAATCTACCATAAATAGACTTAGGTTTTCATGTTAAGCAATATCTCTTATTCCTAAAGAAAGTAATTTAATTAACACGAAATTACGTTGTGAAGCAAACTATGCCCAAATTAGTTCAAACTTTTAGAGATGATCAATTATATCAAATAACAGTGGTAAAATAACTGTCACAATTTTTTTTGAACCAACATATAAGTCTGCAGAATTAAATCAACCCATAAAAATTAAATGATTAATTAAGGCATAGAAATAAGATTAAAAATTTATTTTCTCCAATAGAGCTTAAAATTTTTGTGATGATACATTTTCAGCTCAAAACAGTGACAACAATAGTTTCATGATTTTTGGACCTTTAAATAAGCCTACAAAAATCATCAAAATCCATTTACTAATAAAAAGACCTATTTAAATCACTTTCAAAATTTGTTCAAACCTCAAGTTTTATATTTTTCATAAATATTAGACAGCTTGAGATAGCTACACAAAAATTTTCACAATTTTTGGAGCTTTCTACAAAAACATATCAAAAAGACAAAACCTAACACTATTCACCCAAAACAGAAAAAGAAAAACTCTTTTAAACCCTATTGGGCTCGGCCCAACTTCGGCCTAGAGTCACTGACAACTGGGTCCCAGGTGTCAGTCTCTGCTCTTCTTCTTCACGCCCAGGCCAGCGCTCGGCCGGCCTTGACCGGCTGCGCGGCTCGTTGACTAGCCGTCGGCCTTCGCACTGGCGAAGTCTCCGGCGACGGCGAGGGCCTCAACGTTTCCTCCTTGACCTCGCGCATCGATTCCACCCCTCTCTAGATCTAGCACCCACTCGATTTCGAGCTGACAGCGGCTATGGCGGCTCGGCCATGCCGAGCACGGCGGCGACGCGATGTTCCGGCCGCTAGGGCTCGGTAGTGACCTAGGTGAGGGTGGCTTCATGCTCAGGAACCTGTAGCGACCACGATGCGCGCCCAAACTCGCTCGGAGATAACCCCGAGCAACATGGTCCACGATGGCGGCCATGGCGGTGCTTGCGCCGACGGCGAGCCACGCGGTCCGACCAAGGTGACTCGGTAGAGACTAAACTAGGGAGCGCAACACGTCTAGGAGCTCATCACAACTACGATGCGCGCCTTACCTTGACTCGAGGAGCACTGGACCGAGGTTGGCGACGGCGGCGGCGATGGTAGAGCTTGCACCGGCGGCAACCTCCGTGGACTGCTCAAGCCAGAGCGATAGAGACCTCAAAAGCGAGCCAAACATGAGCCACAACATATCACGAAGCTAAAACATTACTCGGATTGACCGGAGAAAGTCCGGCTTACCGTGACCGCGACTAAGGTACCCGCGGCGGCTCCCTGCCGGCAGCGAGGACGAAGACCGTGGCGATGGCGATTGCAAGCACTAGGGCTCGGGTTAGCTAGCTCAGGAGAAATGAGGGATGCAGGCGGAGCTATCTGGGAGATGGAGATGGCAGAGACGCGACAACGGTGGAGAGAAGGTTCGTCGGAGCTTGACTGGAAACAGAGGAGGAGAAAGAGGAGGTGGCGGACGTGGACGCTGGGAGATTGGGAAGCTTTCAGAGCTTGCCACCGCACGGAGTGAAGCAAGCAGGCTTCCAGCTGCGTGGTCGGACACGCGGAGCGGCGCGGAGACGGCCAGGCCACGGCGACGGCAACGCGGCGGCCTGCCCTGCGCCGGCAGTTCCCCCCCCCCCCCTCGTGTAGCTACAGGATCAGGTTTGCCCCTTTTCTAATTTCTCTAGATTTTTGAACCGCACGACAAAAACTTTTAAAACAAAAGTTGCTCCAAATTTTGTGTTCTACAAGTTTGTTTTAAGAATCAAAGTCAAATTCTGCATAGATATTGAAATAGAGTTCAAAAATCAAATTTGGACCAAACTGAATTCAAAATTACTTTTGAATTTGCTCAACAACTTTAAATTTTGCCAATATATAAAAGGTAGAGTTTGAAAAGTTGCACAACTTTGCTTTAACACCCTATGGCTGATTCCAACTGGAAATAGATCAATTTGATCAAAACAGTTCAAATTGATTTCAAATTAGAAATTTGAAAAGGGGACAGAACTAGGGTTTTGTAGTAAAAGCAAAATTACTTTTGATTTTGCATTGACACTGGAAAAATGGTCAATGTATGAAATGTTCATTTTGAAATTCTCTACAACTTTGATGTAGATCTCAAACTCAGATTTCAAATAGTTTTTGGAATACAAGTTTAAATTCAAAAGGGAACCATTTCCAGGGTTTAAGTAAATTCATAATTACTTGAAATTTTGTACAGAAACTTTGAAAACTTTGAATACCAAAGTTGTACCTCTCCTCAAGATCTACCAAAAAGCTTTTAGGATCAACCCCTAAATATGCACAGATTTTGAATTAACTAAAAAGGGCTAATTAACTTATATAAGATTCAATGTTTTTCCAAGTTTTAGCTAAATAGATTTTAGATTCTTTTGAATTATTGAACTTGGATCCATGCCTTTACATGACTTTAGTCAAATGGGAATGAACACAAGTTACTTCATAATGACATTCTAAATTAGGTTTTTGAGCTGCATCACAAGCATATAAACAGAGATGCTCACATAATAGGAATTAAACTCATTTTAGTGAATGCATCTCAAGGTGAGCTAGCACATGATGCTATGAAATGCTTATGATGACATGACAATATTTTATTCAAGTAAACACTTGAGGTGTTACAAAAAGCGTATGCTAAAATGCAAACGACTAAACTAAAGGAAACGAAAACAAGGACAAACAAAAATAGTCAGTCTATGATACAAGAACCAAAATGTTTCCCCATCTAAAAGGGGAAACACACACCAAGCTCACCCCTCAACCGATTAAAGGTTGATTCGTCCAAAGGCTCGGTGAAAATATCAGCCAGCTGATGATGAGTATCGACATGGCGAAGGTCGATGTCACCCTTTTCATGGTGGTCTCGCAGAAAATGAAAACGCACATCAATGTGTTTGGTCTTCGAGTGAAGCACGGGGTTCTTAGCAACGCTAATAGCACTCGTGCTGTCACAAAACAAAGGCACGCGAGAAAAGCTCAGACCAAAATCACGCAAAGTGGCCATCATCCAAAGCAACTGAGAACAACAGCTAGCCGCAGCAACATATTCAGCCTCTGTGGTAAACTGAGCGACACTAGACTGCTTGCGAGAAGACCACGATACAAGAGAAGATCCAATAAACTGGCAAGTCCCAGAAGTGGACTTGCGCTCAACACGGCAACCAGCAAAATCGGCATCAGAATAACCACAAAGTGAAAGGGAGGAGGAAGCTGAATACCAAATCCCAAACTCAGGTGTGAAACTGAAGGACCAAAAAAGCACTAGCAAGGCGACAAGAGGGGGGTGAATGGGAGCTCAAAAATTTCTCTCGAAACTTTGGCCAAATGTCCCAAAATCAACCCCGAGAAACTACGACCGAAACCGTGATGCTAACGACCCTTGGAAGAGGGTGGATGATCCCTAGGATCACAGCGAAGCACCACAAGGAAGAAGCAAACCAAACTCCAAAAGTTCCGGCTCGAACACAACCCCAAAAACCAAGTCCCGAACGTAGATTGTCGGCTACGTCGAGAAACTCCTAAATACCTATGCTAACAAGTAGCAAAGATACCTAAAGAGGTTCCTTGGTCAACTACGAGGTCAAACGAGAAGTCCGGAAACCAAACGAACAAGCCGGGAGAGCAAACGCACTAAACCGGAAGCTTCAGGCGATTCCCGGACTGTCCGGCCCTGGGGTCCCGGACTGTCCGCCCTTACTGCGGACTGTCCGCGCTCTGGTGGCGGACTGTCCACCGGTCAAGTGAGCAAAAACAAACTGCTGCTGAAGTCCCCCTGCTCGGTCCCGGACTGTCCGCGCTTTAGCACGGCGGACTGTCCGCCGGTGACCCGAGCCAAAACCAGCAGGGACTGGCCGCGGCTGGACTGAACCAGCCCCGACGCGCGGACTGTCCGCGCCCTGAGTGGCGGACTGTCCGCGGTCACTCAGGGAGGGCGACTTTGATCGCCCTTCACCCAAATCTTCCCCAAATCGATTCAAATCAAAATCCCACGTTCCCAAACTTGGAGAGGATGATCACGGAGTAGTTAGAGGACTATCCCCAAGAAATCATCTGCTCAAATCGAGTCAAACACCGGGAAATCGAAAAGGGAAAAGAATGAACCGAAAAGCGCCACGAAAATGAAATCAACCCGATCTACTTGTTCGTAGGGAGATAGATAAATTCCTTCGGTGAAAATGATCTACTTTCAAATACGAACAAGTTGATTCAAACGGATTTCGCAAAGACGCACAGCAGAGGGAGATCGAGTGACGGGAAAATCACGGAGAAACGAGGAACGCGAAGAACACGAACCAAAATGCGAATCAACACATCGATCTGCAGCCGTAGCGCAAACACACGCTACAACGGTGAGGTTACGGCCTCACTTCCTCAAAATCAACAGTACACAGAGGCAAGTCTCTCTGCGCATCTCAGCTAGCTACAGCAGGGAATGGGAGAGCAGGAAACTCTAAGACTGGAAGAGCAAAATGACTGAGATAAAGGGGAGGAGGGTGTCTCCCTACTACTTATCCTAATTCTAACCTAAGTCTAATTCCTACTCTACCCCTCACTATTCTAATTACAGAGCCAACCAGCTAAACCCTAGGGTTATTCTGGACCAACTCGGTGGTAGGTGTATCCGACGGCCACGCCAGCACAATTCGAAGCGTTGCCTCGACGCAACCTCCAGATTGCCGCCACGTGCCGCCCTCGCTCTGCAACCCCCGGTTTTGTGGCCCAAACCAGGAAACCAGCCTTTTCCAGCCAACCCCCGGTTTTGAGGCCCAAACCGGGAAACCAGCCCACCAGCATCTGAGTTTTGAGGCCCAAACTCAGCAAACCCGCAGCGCCCAGGTTTTGAGGCCCAAACCTGAAAACCGTCCTCAGCCCGAGTTTTGTGGCCAAATTCGGAAACCGTCCACGCCCAGGTTTTGAGCCCCAAACCTGGAAACCGTCCTCCTGATGGTTTTTCCCTGGCTCTACCACCAAACCGAAGCTGAAGAGGGGATGCACTGCCCGTGCACCCCATCCACCGACACGTGTCCCCAAGTCCACGACTCAGGCAACACATGACCGCAAGTCTTCGCTCGTCGCTGTCCCAGGCTGCCAGCCACCACAGCTGATCCTCAGGCCTCTGGTCCCTCAGTCCAAGCCTCACGTCCGCCCTTCACCACTCTTGGTCCATCGGCACGGCACGTCTCTACTTGACCTTCACCTTGCCTTTGATCACTGTCTCCGTGCTCGACACCTGCACAACACAAGCCAAAGAACATGCGCATCATCCCAGTTGACAATCACTCATCACTCAGAGACCCGTCCTACACCCATGTATCCGCAATCTCCCCCTTGATGAGTGCATTGTCAACTACCAACACAAATCATAATAGAAGAAGAAGGAAGGAAGAAGAGAACTCGACCAAATGACCCAAAAGCATAGCAAAGCCAAAGAAGGTCAAGTGGAAGAAGCGAAACAACTTGGTTCCCAAAGACATGGGCAACAGCTCGATGCAACCAAGCAAAGCAAAGCTAGCCCTCAAGAAGAGGTAGAATAGGCTCAACACCGCTAGCAAATACCAATCGAAAACTCCAGAAAGAGAGCTTGACACCAAATGAGAAATCGAAGCAAATGCTAGTCCCTCAAGACAGAGGCACAGAGGCTCAACACAACTAGCAAAGAAAGCTGAGGCACAGAGGCTCAACACAACTAGCAAAGAAAGCTCGATACCAAAACCTTTACAGCCAGACTCCCCCTCAAATAGTGCACATAACTGCAAATGATTTGCAATTTCTCCCCCTTAGTTGAAAATGCACCATCAAGCAAGAAGAGTCGAAAGCAAAGTTCTCCCCCTCAGAAAATGCATATGTGTCAAAATGCAAGTTAGCAGCTTCAGGAATATAGTCAAGACAATGTAAAGATGCTCTACACAGTATAAGTCCAATGACACAACTGAAGCACACATGCTAGCAAAGGCTCAAACTGATCACCAAATATGAAATATGAACACACGAGCAAAGTGAGCAAGTTTAGCCAAAAAGGAGTCACCATCAAAATAGCACTAGACAAGTGTAGACAGGAAGTCAAAACAAGTGCTAAACATGTATACAAGGTGAACTACCCCTAGCAAAGTTCAATCATCATGCTATAGAATGAAACATAGACTTGTGTATCCAATGTTTAAATCGGAGTTGCAGCGGTGAAATTACACAAGTTTATATTTAGCATGTGAGTGCGAGAGGTTGAAAGCTTGTCTTGCCTAACTTTTCAACTGTGCGAAGCCTATGCAGAAGCAATCAGAAGCTTAAAGCAACAGTTTCGGTCATACACTACACAGCTCAAGTTTGACTCAAAGTGCAATGAGAAACAGTCTCGAAACTGTGAAGTGTTGACAAGCAATCCCATCTCGATCTTTCTGATTCACTTAACTTGGTTCAATTTAAAGACAGTATATGAACAGACCAAGCAAGTGAGAGACTCAGAACTAGAGACATAGCAACCTAGCATATATGAAAAGCACAAGTGTGATTTCAACATATCCTACACAGGCTAGTTGCACATCTCGATGGTGAACATTTTCAAGTTTTAAGTTCAATTAGCAAGTTCACCATTTAAAATAGCTCAGCTCATAGCATGAATTAGTGATCAGAAGGAGCATAAGCTACAGACATCAACATAAAGCATCGGAGCATATACTACACAGAGCATAATTACATTCTAATGATTATAGACATGAAGCTCAGAATGTAAAAGCGTATGCTAAAATGCAAAGAAAAAATAAAGATAAACGAAAAAGAGTCAGGCTATCGTACAAGAACCAAAATGTTTCCCCCATCTAAAAGGGGAAACACACACCAAGCTCACCCCTCAACCGATTAAAGGTTGATTCATCTAAAGGCTTGGGGAAAATATCAGCCAGTTGATGATGAGTATCGACATGGAGAAGGTCGATATCACCCTTCTCCTGGTGGTCACGCAAAAAATAAAAGCGCACATCAATGTGTTTGGTCTTCGAGTGAAGCACGGGGTTCTTAGCAACGCTAATAACACTCGTGCTGTCACAAAGCAAAGGAACACGAGTAAAGCTCAGACCAAAATCACGCAAAGTGGCCATCATCCAGAGTAACTGGGAACAGCAGCTAGCCGTGGCAACATACTCAGCCTCTGTGGTAGACTGGGCGACACTAGACTGCTTGCGAGAAGACCACGAAACAAGAGAAGATCCAATAAACTGGCAAGTCCCAGAAGTGGACTTGCGCTCGATGCGACAACCAGCAAAATCAGCATCGGAATAACCGCAAAGAGAGAGGGTGGAGGAAGCTGAATACCAAATCCCGAACTCAGGTGTGAAACGAAGGTACCTGAAAATGCGCTTGACCGCCTGATGGTGAGAAGTGCGGGCGACGCCTGAAAGCGCGCACACAGACACACCGCGAACTGGATGTCCGGGCGTGTCGCCGTCAGGTAGAGCAGCGACCCGATCATGCTTCAGTACTCCTTCTGGTCCACAGCTTCTCCATCCTTGTCCGCATCCAGGGCCGTCGTGGTCGACATGGGTGTTGGAAGAGGCTTGGCCTCACCCATATCGAACCTCTTCAGCAAGTCCTTGGTGTACTTGCCCTGGTGCACGAACGTCCCTTCCCGGAATTGCTTGATTTGCAACCCGAGGAAAAACGTCAGCTCACCCATCATGCTCATCTCAAACTCCCTGCTCATAGTATCTGCAAACTTGGCAACCAAAGCGTGAGAAGAACCACCGAAAATGATATCATCCACGTAAATCTGGACCAAGAGAGTATCAGTGCCTTGCTTGAGGAGAAAGAGCGTTTTATCTACACATCCCATTTTAAAACCCTTAGCAAGCAAAAAGGTTTTCAACCTATCATACCAGGCTCTAGGGGCTTGTTTCAAACCATACAGAGCTTTGTGAAGTTTAAAGACATGGTTTGGAAACTTGGGATTTTCGAAACCGGGGAGTTGTCTAACATACACCTCCTCTTCTATGTAGCCGTTTAAGAAGGCACTCTTGACATCCATTTGAAAAAGTTTGAAACCTTTGGATGCAGCAAAAGCCAAGAGTATCCTAATAGCCTCCAAACGTGCTACAGGAGCAAAAGTCTCCTCATAGTCTATCCCCTCCTTCTGACTATATCCCTGGGCTACGAGTCTAGCCTTGCTTCTCACAACATGGCCATCTTCTCCCTGTTTGTTTTTGAAAACCCATTTTGTCCCAATTGGATGACACTCAGAAGGTGGAGACACTAGAACCCAAACCCGATTTCTCGCATAGTTCTTAAGCTCCTCATGCATGCCTTTGACCCAATCCAGATCCGTCAAAGCGTGTCCAACATCCCGGGGTTCAAAATCAGCAAGAAATGCAGAATGAGCAAAGTGAGAGATTTACCTTGACCGGGTGACGCGTTCGTCGATGCTGCCGATCATCTGCTGAGGCGGGTGCTGGCGCTGAATGTGTCGTGGCACCTCCCTCGCCGAAGTGGCCTCCCCCTCAACAGCAGCTGGTGCCTCCCCGGGTACAAATGGTACCACTCGGGGTGGTGGATCCCACGGCCCCCAGGAAGAAGACGTGTCGGGGCCGTGAGTCGTCGTAGAAGCCGCTCTTTGCGGCACTGCAGGTGGAGGAGGTGCTGGGTCATCTATCCCTTCAGCACCTTCTTCTTCATCATCGAAAAGAGGCTCGCCAACCTCATGATCACCTGCACGCTCAAAACGAGAAGAAGGACAAACCATGGTCTCGTCGAAGGTGACATCTGATGTCTCCATGACTCGGTTAGTGTCAAGGTTAAGTACACGATAGGCTCGAGTGTGAGTGCCATAACGCAAAAACACACCAGCAGAAGAACGAGACTCAAACTTGTCCAAGTTGCCCTTTTTGAGTATAAAACAATGGCAACCAAAAACTCGAAAATAACTCACCTTGGGCAGTTTTCCAAAACGCAACCCATAAGAAGTCTTTTTCAAGAAAGCTCGGAGAAAAATGCGATTGGAAATGTAGCATGCAGTGCTCATAGCTTCGGCCCAATATCGCCTAGGAGTCCTATGCTCATCGAGCATCATCCTGGCCATCTCTACAAGAGTCCGATTCTTCCTCTCTACAACACCATTCTGAGGGGGTGTGTAGGGGGAAGAAAACTGATGCTCTAAACCCAAAGAGTTACAAAACTTCTCAAAATCTGAATTTTTAAATTCGGAACCATTATCACTCCGAATTGCTCGCATCGAGTTCAAAGGGAACTCGTTCTGAAGACGCAAAATCAGATTGCGAGCAAAGGAGAAAGTCTCGGTCTTCTCAACTAAAAAGAAGACCCACGAATATCTCAAAAAGTCATCAACAACAACAAGCACATACCACTTCCCCCCAACCGAGCTCACCCGAGCCGGACCAACAAGGTCCATGTGCAAAAGCTCTCCAGGGCGCTTGGTCATGACCTGAGTCACTGGATAGTGGGGAGCGGCAACCATCTTCCCATGTCTACAAGAGTGGCAAACAAGATCCTTCTCCATATGCAACTTGGGCAATCCTCGGATTAGGCCAAGTGAACTAAGCCGTGCAAGCAAGTCGAAGCTCAAATGTCCAAGTCTCCTATGCCACTTCCAAAGATCAGAGGAGGAAGGTCCAGCCACAAGACAACGAGAAGTGCCAAAAGACTCCGAGAAATTCGCACGAAAGACTTTTCCAAAGGGCGAAATCAAACACACAAGATTGCCCTGAGGATCTAAAATACGACTGAGATTCGGTTTAAAACAAATCTCATAGTCGTCGTCAAAGAGTTGCGAAACAGAAAGAAGGTTAAAATGCAAGTTAGAAACAAGAGCAACATCGCGCAACACAAAGTGCTCATTAACTCGCACCGACCCACGAGACAGCACCTTACCTTTGCTGTTGTCGCCGAAGGTAATATACTCCTTTCCGGCGACTGGACTAAGACTGGAGAACCACTTGGCGTTTCCAGTCATGTGCCTCGAACAACCAGAATCCACCAACCAAACGTTCTCCAATCATTTGACCTACATCAATAAAAAGACATAGGGTGAGCATACGGTCCAACACTGGGGTTAGTGAAGTAAGGGGAATACCAGTGTTGGGCCGGCTGCTCAAAAGAACGGTTAGCAGAAAAACCATTCCTAGCACGTCTACGAGAGGAGCGATCACCACGCTGAGGAAAACGTTGTCCGTTGGGGAAGGAGCGCTCACCGCGATACTCAAAACGCGGTGGGGGAAAGCGCTCAACTACAAAGCCACCGCCACGGGGTCCATAGCCCACAACTGCAAGCTCCCGCTGGGCACGCTCTCTACGAGGCCTAGGCCTAGGAACTTGAGGCTCTGCACCTCTAGGCCTAGCATCTCTCCTCGGAGCTCTCCTCTGCCTAGGCCTGGGAACTTGAGGTTCTGGACCTCTGGGCCTAGCAGCACGGCAGCACGTCTCTGAACATTTGGCGCATGTACATCATGGAGAGGATGGTACATGTCCACATTGTTCATCTCCCTAGCACAACACACCTCTCTCTTGCGCCGAAAGCAGAACTCACTCAAGTGTCCATCTCTCCCACAATGCTCACAGTGGAACCTCACCGCTCTCAAAGGGGGTTGTTGGTACTCACGGTGGTGGGTGTGGATCACTTTGCCCTTCTGCGGCAAACACTCCTCCTGCATAGGTGGCATTGCATCAAGCTTGTTCTTCAGGTGGTTGGGTTTGGGATGCCACACTTGGTTCTTGGGTGGAGCCTTTGGAGGCTCAACAAAGACCCCATCCTTGGTGTTAGGCTTGAGAGGCTCTTTGGGTGGAAGCTTGGTAAGTTTGGGAGTAGTGGTGGAGTTGGGCTTCTCACTTGGGTTCAAACCACTCGACTCTCCAATCTTCCCAAAAGCAGAAAGATCAACACCCGGAGCAAAACCTACACCAGGACCTCCAACAGCTCGCTTAAATTGGGAGATCATCATCCCGAGCTGTGGCTCACTACAAGAGACCCATGACAAGATGGTCCGAAGGTATGTGTTTTCCTCCTCGGTTTGCATCTTGCCATGCTTCACATTGGCAATCTCCATCTCCAAACCCTCACACAAAGCACACCATGTGACACCAGTGCTACCCGAGCTGGCCTTCTCAAGAGACTCAATCTTGGCATTCTTCTCTGCCAACTCGGTTTGCAAGACAGGACAAGTCTTGCATGCACCCAACAGCGAGGATCTAGCCTTCAGCTCATCCACCTCTCCTACCAACGCAGCATACTTACCTCTCAAGGTGAGAAGGTCAGTCATGTGTGTGGTGCACGACTCGCACTCAACCTCCTCCGACACGACCACGGTGGACTTAGCAAACTCCGGCTCCCTCACCGTGTCCTCCCACTTCTGCTTGAACTCCTTGCGCTCTCTAGAGGCACGCCTAAGCAACTTATCTTGACTAAGGAGCGTGGCAGTAAGCTTCTCGACCTCAGCGGAAAGCTCGTCGTGGGTGAGAGATACCTGGGAGGTGTCGTCGTCGTTGTCGTTCCGAGGGGAGTCCTCCAGCTTGCCATTGACCTCATCACCAAGGGCCATGGTGCAGAAGCCATCGTCGTCGGCGAAGAAGCAGAGATCGTTCAGCTTGTCCTCGATCCTCTTCTTCTTCTCGGACTCATCATCGCTTGAGCAAGCGGAGTCATCATCCGAGCCGTCGACGTCGCTGAGCGTGGCGAAGAACGCACGCTGCTCAGCCTGGGCCTTCTCCAAGTACTTCTTCTTGATGTACTCCTTGTCAAAGCCGCCCCTCCACTTGTGCCTCGGGGGGACGTACTTCTCCTTGCGCTTGCCGGAGTCGTACTTGTGCCCATGATCGCCCTTCCCAGATGAATGCTTCCTCTTGGGATAGTTGGCGATGAAGTGATCGGGGTCGCCGCACTCATAGCATCCTGAGCGTCCTCCTCCGCGGCGACGGTTCAAGCGGTTGTTGTGAAACCGTGAGAACCGGTTGGCGAGCATTGCCAACTCATCATCCCCCAAAGACTCAAGCTGGTCCTCTGTGACAGAAAAGAGAGACGAAAGAGCAAAACCTCCAGAGGGGTTAGAAGAGCCAGAAACCAAAGCCATAGTTGGGCCAGAAGGATTTTCATAAGAAGCCCTCGACATGGCGTCAATCTCACTAGACTTGAGCTTACTAATGAGCTCGTCGCAAGTGAGGGTCTCATAGTTAGATGATTCGATGATCGCCTGGACCTTTGAGTCCCACACCGACCGATCAAGAGTGTGCAAAAGCTTCAAAGGCCTCTCATGATCGTCAAAAGGCAACAACTCCTTGTTCGCTCTCATCTTGTTGACAATAACCTGAAAGCGAGCGAATAAACTCTCTATGCTCTCGCCAGGCATATGTCGAAAGTTCTCATACTCCCGCTTGAGCAACTCGTAGAGACGGGATTTGACTAGAGTGGTTCCCTCATGGAAGCGCATGAGGGTCGCCCAAATCTCACGAGCCGTGGGGAGGTGAGAGACGCGATCAAACTCGGACATGCTCAGACAGGAGAACAAAGCGTTACGCGCCCGGCTATTGGCTTCGTGCTCATTGATCTGAAGCTGAGAGACACGAGCAGCCAGAACAACGTAATCGGCCTTGTTGCAAATCTCCCAAACAGAAGAGCCCAAGCTCTGGAGATAGGCCGACATGCGTATCTTCCAATACGCATAGTTCATCCCATCAAAGAACGGCGGTTTGCCCACGCCGCGATCCATGTCGCCTTCCGTGGATCTGGAACCAGCTAAGGTGGAAGATCCTTAACCCTCTCCGATACCAATTGAAGGACCGAAAAAGCACTAGCAAGGCGACCAGAGGGGGGGTTAATGGGAGCACAAAAATTTCTCTCGAAACTTTGGCCAAATGTCCCAAAATCAACCCCGAGAAACTGCGACCGAAACTGTGATGCTCACGACCCTTGGAAGAGGGTGGATGATCCCTAGGATCACAGCGAAGCACCACAAGGAAGATGCAAACCAAACTCCAAAAGTTCTGGCTCGAACACAACCCCAAAAACCAAGTCCCGAATGTAGATTGTCGGCTACGTCGAGAAACTCCTAAATACCTATGCTAACAAGTAGCAAAGATACCTAGAGAGGTTCCTTGGTCAACTATGAGGTCAAACGAGAAGTCCGGAAACCAAACGAACAAGCCGGGAGAGCAAACGCACTAAACTGGAAGCTTCAGGCGATTCCCGGACTGTCCGGCCCTGGGGTCCCGGACAGTCCGCCCTTACTGCGGACTATCCGCGCTCTGGTGGTGGACTGTCCGCCGGTCAAGTGAGCAAAAACAAACTGCTGCTGAAGTCCCCCTGCTCGGTCCCGGACTGTCCGCGCTTTAGCACGGCGGACTGTCCGCCGGTGACCCGAGCCAAAACCAGCAGGGACTGGCCGCGGCTGGACTGAACCAGCCCCGACGCGCGGACTGTCCGCGCCCTGAGTGGCGGACTATCCGCGGTCACTCAGGGAGGGTGACTTTGATCGCCCTTCACTCACATCTTCCCCAAATCGATTCAAATCAAAATCCCACGTTCCCAAACTTGGAGAGGATGATCACGGAGTAGTTAGAAGACTATCCCCAAGAAATCATCTGCTCAAATCGAGTCAAACACCGGGAAATCGAAATGGGAAAAGAATGAACCGAAAAGCGCCACGAAAACAAAATCAACCCGATCTACTTGTTCGTAGGGAGATAGATAAATTCCTTCAGTGGAAATGATCTCCTTTCAAATACGAACAAGTTGATTCAAACGGATTTCGCAAAGACGCATAGCAGAGGGAGATCGAGTGACGGGAAAATCGCGGAGAAACGAGGAACGCGAAGAACACGAACCAAAATGCGAATCAACACATTGATCTGCAGCCGTAGCGCAAACACACGCTACAACGGTGAGGTTACGGCCTCACTTCCTCAAAATCAACAGTACACAGAGGCAAGTCTCTCTGCGGATCTCAGCTAGCTACAGCAGGGAATGGGAGAGCAGGAAACCCTAAGACTGGAAGAGCAAAATGACTGAGATAAAGGGGAGGAGGGTGTCTCCCTACTACTTATCCTAATTCTAACCTAAGTCTAATTCCTACTCTACCCCTCACTATTCTAATTACAGAGCCAACCAGCTAAACCGTAGGGTTATTCTGGACCAACTCGGTGGTAGGTGTATGCGACGGCCACGCCCGCACAATTCGAAGCGTTGCCTCGACGCAACCTCCAGATTGCCGCCACGTGCCGCCCTCGCTCTGCAATCCCCGGTTTTGTGGCCCAAACCAGGAAACCAGCCTTTTCCAGCCAACCCCCGGTTTTGAGGCCCAAACCAGGAAACCAGCCCACCAGCATCTGAGTTTTGAGGCCCAAACTCAGCAAACCCGCAGTGCCCAGGTTTTGAGGCCCAAACCTGGAAACCGTCCTCAGCCCGAGTTTTGTGGCCAAACTCGGAAACCGTCCACGCCCAGGTTTTGAGGCCCAAACCTGGAAACCGTCCTCCTAATGGTTTTTCCCTGGCTCTACCACCAAACCGAAGCTGAAGAGGGGATGCACCGCCCGTGCACCCCGTCCACCGATACGTGTCCCCAAGTCCACGACTCAGGCAACACATGACCGCAAATCTTCGCTCATCGCTGTCCCAGGCTGCCAGCCACCACAGCTGATCCTCGGGCCTCTGGTCCCTCAGTCCAAGCCTCACATCCGCCCTTCGCCACTCTCAGTCCATTGGCATGACACGTCTCTACTTGACCTTCACCTTGCCTCTGATCACTGTCTCCGTGCCCGACACCTGCACAACACAAGCCAAAGAACATGCGCATCATCCCAGTTGACAATCACTCATCACTCAGAGACCCGGCATACACCCATGTATCCGCAGAAATGAAGGTACCTGAAGATACGCTTCACCGCCTGAAGGTGAGAAGTGCGCGGCGACGCCTGAAAGCGCGCGCACAGACACACCGTGAACTGGATGTCCGGGCGTGTCGCCGTCAGGTAGAGCAGCGACCCGATCATGCTTCGGTACTCCTTCTGGTCCACAGCTTCTCCATCCTTGTCCGCATCTAGAGCCGTCGTGGTCGACATGGGAGTTGGAAGAGGCTTGGCCTCACCCATATCGAACCTCTTCAGCAAGTCCTTGGTGTACTTGCCCTGGTGCACAAACGTCCCTTCTCGGGATTGCTTAATTTGCAATCCGAGAAAGAAAGTCAGCTCGCCCATCATACTCATCTCGAACTCCCTGCTCATAATATCTGCAAACTTGGCAACTAAAGCGTGAGAAGAACCACCGAAAATGATATCATCCACGTAAATCTGGACCAAGAGAGTGTCTTTGCCTTGCTTGAGAAGAAAGAGCATTTTATCCACACAACCCATTTTAAAACCCTTAGCTAGCAAGAAGGTTTTCAATCTATCATACCAGGCTCTAGGGGCTTGTTTCAAACCATATAAAGCTTTGTGGAGTCTAAAAACATGGTTTGGAAACTTGGGATTTTCAAAACCGGGGGGTTGTTCAACATACACCTCTTCTTCTATGTAGCCGTTTAAGAAGGCAGTCTTGACATCCATTTGAAAAAGTTTGAAACCTTTGGATGCAGCAAAAGCCAAGAGTATCCTAATAGCCTCCAAACGAGCTACAAGAGCAAAAGTCTCCTCATAGTCTATCCCCTCCTTCTGACTATAACCCTTTGCCACAAGTCTCGCCTTGTTTCTCACAATGTGGCCATCCTCTCCTTGTTTGTTTTTAAAAACCCATTTTGTCCCAATAGGATTACAGTCTGGTGGAGGTGGAACTAAGACCCAAACCCGATTTTGCTCAAAATTTTCTAACTCCTCATGCATGGCATTGACCCAATCCGGATCCGTCAAAGCGTGTCCAACATCTCGGGGTTCAAAATCAGCAACAAATGCAGAATGAGCAAAGTGAGAGATTTGTTGTGACCTGGACCGAGTGACACGTTCATCAATGCTGCCAATCATCTGTTGAGGCGGGTGTTGGCGCTGCATGTGTCGTGGCGCCTCCCGAGCTGAGGTGATCTCCCCCTCAACAGCAGCTGGTGCCTCCCCGGGTACAAAACGTACCGCTCGGGGTGGCGGATCCCACGGCCCCCATTAGGAAGAAGTGTCGGGGCCGTGAGTCGTAGTAGAAGCCGCTCTTTGCGGCACAATAGGTGGAGGCGATGCTGGGTCACCCATGCCTTCAGCATTCTCGTCCTCATCATCGAAAAGAGGCTCACCAACCTCATGATCACCTGCGCGCTCAAAACGAGAAGAAGGACAAACCATGGTCTCATCGAAGGTGACATCAGATGTCTCCATGACTCGGTTAGTATCAAGGTTAAGTACACGATAAGCTCGAGTGTGAGTGCCATAACCCAAAAATACACCATCAGAAGAACGAGACTCAACTTTGTCCAGGTTGCCTTTATTCAATATAAAACAGTGGCAACCAAAGACTCTAAAGTAACTCACCTTGGGCTGTCTACCAAAACGCAACTCATAAGAAGTCTTTTTCAAGAAAGCTCTCAGAAAAATGCGATTGGAAATATAGCATGTAGTGTTCATAGCTTCGCCCCAATATCGCCTAGGAGTCCTATGCTCATCGAGCATCGTCCTGGCCATCTCTACAAGGGTCCGATTCTTCCACTCTACAACACCATTTTGGGGCGGTGTGTAGGGGGAAGAGAACTGATGCTCCAAACCCAAAGAGTTACAAAACTTCTCAAAATCCGAATTCTTGAATTCGGAACCATTATCACTACGAATAGCTCGCATCGAGTTCATAGGGAACTCGTTCTGAAGACGCAAAATCAGATTGCGAGCAAAAGAGAAAGTCTCAGTCTTCTCAGTCAAAAAGAAGACCCACGAATATCTCGAAAAGTCATCGACAACAACAAGCACGTACCACTTACCCCCAACCGAGCTCACCCGAGCCGGACCAACAAGATCCATGTGTAAAAGCTCTCCAGGGTGCGAAGTCATGACCTGAGTCATTGGATGGTGGGGAGCGGCAACCATCTTCCCATGTCTACAAGAATGGCAAACAAGGTCCTTCTCCATGGACAGCTTGGGCAATCCTCGGATTAGGCCAAGTGAGCTAAGCCTTGCAAGCAAGTCAAAGCTCAGGTGACCGAGTCTCATATGCCACTTCCAAAGATCAGAGGAGGAAGGACTAGCCACAAAACAATGAGAAAATCCAAACGACTCTGAGAAATTCCCACGAAAGACTTTCCCAAAGGGCGAAATCAAACATACATGATTGCCCTGAGGGTCTAAAATACGACTGAGATTCGGTTTAAAACGAATCTCATAGTCATCATCAAAAAGTTGCGAAATAGAAAGAAGGTTAAAATGCAAGTTAGAAATAAGAGCAACATCACACAACACAAAGTGCTCATTAACTCGCACGGATCCACGAGACAACACTTTACCTTTGCTATTGTCGCCGAAGGTGATAAACTCCTTTCCGGCAACAGGACTAAGACTGGAGAACCACTTGGTGTTTCCGGTCATGTGCCTCGAGCAACCGGAATCCACCAACCAAAGGTCCTCCAATCGTTTTACCTACATCAATAGAAATACATAGGATGAGCATACAGTCCAACACTGGGGTTAGTGAAATAGGAAGAATACCAGTGTTGGGTCGGCTGCTCAAAAGGACGGTCAGTATAAAAACCATTCCTAGCAGGTCTACGGGGATAGCAATCACTACGCACAGGAAAACGTGGTCCGCTAAGGAAAGAGCGTCCATCGCGATAGTCAAAATGCGGTGGAGGGAAACGCTCCACAAAGCCTCCGCCACGGGGTCCGTATCCTGCAAAGTCAGGACCCCGTCGGGCAACACCTCCCTGACGCCTAGGACCTTGAGGCATTGGACCTCTAGGCCTAGCAGCTCTCCTCGGAGCTCTCCTCTGAACATTTGGCACATGTACATCATGGAAAGGATGGTACATGTCCGCATTGTTCATCTCCCTGGCATGACGCTCCTCTCTCTTGCGCCGAAAACAGAACTCACTCAAGTGTCCATCTCTCCCACAATGCTCACAATGGTACCTCACCACTCTCATAGGGGGTTCTTGGTACTCACGGTTGTGGGTTTGGATCACTTTGCCCTTCTGTGGCAAAATCTCCTCCTGGATAGGTGGCATTGTGTCCAGCTTGTTCTTGAGGTGGTTGGGTTTGGGAGCCCATTGCTGGTTCTTAGGTGGAGCTCGTGGAGGTTCATCAAAGACTCCATCCTTGGTGTTAGGCTTGAGAGGCTCTTTGGGTGGAAGCTTGGTAAGTTTGGGAGTAGTGGTGGAGTTGGGCCTCTCACATGGGTTTAGACCACTCGACTCTCCAATCTTCCCAAAAGCAGAAAGATCTACACCCGGAGCAAAACCTACACCTGGACCTCCAGCAGCACGCTTAAACTACGCGATCATCATTCCTAGCTACGGCTCATTGCAAGACACCCATGACAAGATGGTCCGAAGGTATGTGTTTTCCTCCTCGGTTTGCATCTTGCCATGCTGTAACACCCGGATTTACTAATAAAACCGAGGTAAAGCATATGTGGGCCCAGGGGGTCCCAAATCCACATATACCACAAAATGTATATCATTACAACACGAACAACATTTAATAACTTATTACATCACATGAGATTGTTCATCACATCGGCCAATGACCCATTATTACAACGGTAGCGTAGACGTAGACATCACTCCACAGGGACACCGACTGGGGGTAAGCTATCCTCAGAAGTCTGGCACATCTTCTGGATACTCCTCGTACTCTCCTTCATCTGGTACCCATTCGGGATTTTTATGTGAACCAACGACAAGCTTCAGCTCACCATGCTCAGCAAGTACAACTACGGGGATGCAAGGCTCAAAGGTTTGACTGGGTTAACTGCGGTTAGCATTTTATCTTGGTCATATTTAAATATTATCCTTTCATTACTAAGTATGTGATCCCTGTTGTCCCAAAAGTATGATTGTTATTATGTTAACAAGAGGTAAGCCACAAACCACCAACATACCCCACCATGAACCACTTATAAAGGATCCGAGCCGCTCGTATCCGTGAGCATGGCTGATATATCAGGTTTACACTCTGCAGAGGTTGTACACTTTCACCTCAGGCCGTGATTCCCATTCAAAAACAGTACACCAAGCATCAAAAACAGTTAGAGAAACATATATAAAACTATTCCCCGACATATGGGAATCACGGCCTAAGGTGAAAGTGTACACCCTCTGCAGAGTGTAAACCTGATATATCAGCCGTGCTCACGGATACGAGCGGCTCGGATCCTTTATAAGTGGTTCATGGTGGGGTATGTTGGTTGTTTGTGGCTTACCTCTTGTTAACATAATAATAATCATACTTTTGGGACAACAGGGATCACATACTTAGTAATGAAAGGATAATATTTAAATATGACCATGATAAAATGCTAACCGCAGTTAACCCAGTCAAACCTTTGAGCCTTGCATCCCCGTAGTTGTACTTGCTGAGCATGGTGAGCTGACGCTTGTCGTTGGTTCACATATAAATCCCAGATGGGTACCAGATGAAGGAGAGTACGAGGAGTATCCAGAAGATGTGCCAGACTTCTGAGGATGGCGTACCCCCAGTCGGTGTCCCTGTGGAGTGATGTCTACGTCTACGCTACCATTGTAATAATGAGCCGTTGGTCGATGTGATGAACAATCTCATGTGATGTAATAAGTTATTAAACGTTGTTCGTGCTGTAATGATATACATTTTGTGGTATATGTGGATTTGGGACCCCCTGGGCCCACATATGCTTTACCTCGGTTTTATTCGTAAATCCGGGTGTTACAGCATGGCAAGATGCAAACCGAGGAGGAAAACACATACCTTCGGACCATCTTGTCATGGGTGTCTTGCAATGAGCCGCAGCTAGGAATGATGATCGCGTAGTTTAAGCGTGCTACTGGAGGACCAGGTGTAGGTTTTGCTCCGGGTGTAGATCTTTCTGCTTTTGGGAAGATTGGAGAGTCGAGAGGTCTAAACCCATGTGAGAAGCCCAACTCCACCACTACTCCCAAACTTACCAAGCTTCCACCCAAAGAGCCTCTCAAGCCTAACACCAAGGATGGAGTCTTTGATGAACCTCCACGAGCTCCACCTAAGAACCAGCAATGGGCTCCCAAACCCAACCACCTCAAGAACAAGCTGGACACAATGCCACCTATCCAGGAAGAGATTTTGCCACAGAAGGGCAAAGTGATCCAAACCCACAACCGTGAGTACCAACAACCCCCTATGAGAGTGGTGAGGTACCATTGTGAGCACTATGGGAGAGATGGACACTTGAGTGAGTTCTGTTTTCAGCGCAAGAGAGAGGAGTGCCATGCAAGGGAGATGAACAATGCGGACATGTACCATCCTTCCCATGATGTACATGTGCCAAATGTTCAGAGGAGAGCTCCGAGGAGAGCTGCTAGGCCTAGAGGTCCAATGCCTCAAGGTCCTAGGCGTCAGGGAGGTATTGCCCGACGGGGTCCTGACTTTGCAGGATACGGACCCCGTGGCGGAGGCTTTGTGGAGCGTTTCCCTCCACCGCGTTTTGACTATCGCGATGGACGCTTGTTGACACTGGTTAACTATCAAAATTAAAAGATAAATAAATATGAAAAGGGCATGAATTCAATCACCAACAAAGGTTTAGGGTTTTAATTGACAATATTCCATGAGTTTTGGTGAATTGTGATTCTGTAGGGACTAAACCAGGAAACCAGCGCTGATTGCTTCTCCTAGAAGGAAACCGACGGGAGATAACGCAATCGCCAACTCAGGAATATTCCAGAAGGTTCTAGAGGACACCAGAGGACACCACGAGGCGGGGCACCGCGAGAGGCCTCTAGGTGGGACCGGTCAGTCCCACCATGAGACCGACCGGTCTCCGCCCGGGCCCGCAGGTCTCCGTCTTCTGCAAGCTATCTCCACCGACCTCTAGGATGCATCTCGACCATACCATAAGTCGGTTTGATCCAAGGGCCGCGGTTGATCCCTCAGGGCTATATAAGCAGCCCCAGACCCCCCTCTCCAGGCATCTCCCTCTTCATTATTCATCTCCACATCAGAAATTAGGGTTCCAATGTAGAAGTAGAGGTCCCTCTAGATGAATCTCTTCTAGTTCATCTAGAATTAGATCTAGTTCATCTAGTTGTAATCAAGAGTTAGCTTTCAAGTAGAAGACTAGATACCCCTCTAGTAGGATTAGAACCTAGTCTTATTCTAGAACTAGAAGAGAGAGAGAGAGGAAGAGATCAAGAGGAAGCTCCGGCCTGTTGGATCAACTTCTTCATCTTGTACCTGTGGATTCAAGTTCTTCATCGACTTGCTTCAACGTTTGTTTCGGTAATCAACATCTATATTTAAGTTTGAGCCATTGTTCTTATTGTTCTTAAGGTTTATGACTCTCTTTTGAGTACTTTAATTCTAGTCATTCTAGAGTTAGAGTAGTTGGATTGTGTAAGCGTGGTGCTTAGACTTGATAGCTCATATATGCCTCCTATAACGTCGGTAGTAGTGGTTGTTCGCAAGGGTGACTCTTATAGCCTTGTTGATTCTTCTATAGTCCACTTACCCGTGTGTAGGCTCGGTAGGATTATACATTTGCATAAAAGACTCATACTCTATTTGTGAACTTTTATGGCAACATCCCCACTAAGAATAATATAAACATATCACTCTTGAATTGGAATTAGATAGCCTTAGTGATCCCCTCTATGCTTCTAGATTCTCCATCCTTGTTAGCTACTCAGGGGTTAGACTTTGAGACTTAACACTTTCCGTTCCTTTGGGTTCGATATTAAAATTGGGTTACTCTGGTGAAGTGCTACATCGGTAGATTTTATCTGTGCGCTTGCAGATAAAGTAGAGTGTGCGTTAATTTATACCAACAAGCATTTCTGGCGCCGTTGTCGGGGAACGGTAGATCATTTTACGTCTTAAGTTTAACCTTGTAATCATACTTTTATCTTTTCCTTTTTTGTCCCAGTCTTTTCATCATTTTTGTTTTCATTCTTATGAATGTTATTTTTGAATTCCACTCTTATCTATCACTACCCCATGAGCGCAGCTATAACCAGTAGAATCGTTACACCCTATCATAACATCTGGTTATTAGCTATGCCTACATTTCTGCTGCACTGTCCTTGTAATGAGCATAGAAATATAATTATGAAAATATTCCTTCGGGTATTTTTGGTCACTAACCCTCCCAGGTCTGGAGCAGAAAAGAACGAAGGAACAACAAACACAAGGTATGTCCCACCAATCATCATGCAACATTGAATTACATTCATCCAATCTTAATTCGTGCAAAATCCAAGCTTGGGGAATAGACCTTCTAAGAATATCTCTTTCCATGTTTCTATGTTGGATGTCCCTACCTTTAGGATAAGCTCATTATGCTCTTTCATCACCATCTGAATAAATCTCTATAATACTTTCATGCTGCCCTCATTCGCTATATTATATGTTTAGGTTTGGAGTACTTTCATACATCTCTTAAATTAAGCATGGTGCCTAGTTTAGGAGTGGTG
Source organism: Coix lacryma-jobi var. lacryma-jobi (assembly GCA_009763385.1). Taxonomy (NCBI): domain Eukaryota; kingdom Viridiplantae; phylum Streptophyta; class Magnoliopsida; order Poales; family Poaceae; genus Coix; species Coix lacryma-jobi. The sequence goes on along the minus strand of CM019830.1, from coordinate 113,197,746 downwards.
ATCTTGCTTTCAAAGGTTTTAATTTAAGCAATTAAGTTAAAATACCTTCCTAGATCAAATTAGACGTGGTGTCTAGGTTGATTTTTGAGCCGATAGTATGCTATAGTGGATGTTGGATATTTTGTTGGACTAACCACTGCAGGGAAACTTTCAATATCAATTTGGGAAAGTCCGGAGATGAACTCACACTGGAGATGAAGAGATACATGAACTTTAACAACTTTGCACAATGAAGACTCAGCTCATTCATCATGGATGAAAGAACTGTGAGTATCAAAGTTTATTTATTTTGTCTTCTACTACAAGTTATCCTTTGCCTTGAATCATGTTAAAGTGCAGCCAACACATACTAGTCTATGCTAAAGTAATCCTAAAACATTTTTTTATTAGCATAGATGCAAAATACATAAGTTGTGGATAATAACCCATGTTTCAAATTCTTGCAATACTAATCCTTTGGGTATATGTCCACTAACAATATGCAGGAGAGAGATTTTGTTCATCCATTGTTTGGTCTGAACATTGAAGATCCAAAACCCAAACCATAGACACACAAACCTACTCTCAGATCACAAATGGTGCTAGCCTAGCTTTGAGTCTTGCTTGAGCACTGATGACAAACAGGATGCAACTTACCTCGTATGAAACAACCTATGCCTGCAACCATCAATGCCCAAGACATCAAGACAAGAAGTGGAAAGTTATTTTCTCTTCTAATCAAGACCTAGCTTGGGAGACAAGATGGTTCCACTACAACAATAGCAAGATCTACAAGTCAAACACATGAACATATTGTTGGAAGTCCATCTACAGCACAAGCCAGCCTGGGAGAGACAATTCCGTTGTCTAGATGTGTTTCACAATCAAAGGGAGGAAGGAGAAACCCAACTGCAAGACATATTGATCTTCTACCCACCACTTGGATCAATACAAACCACTAGATGCTATCTCCATCGAGAAGAAGAATATGATCCACCACTCATTCTTGGAAGATCGTTCTTGAACACCATCAATGTTATCACCTTTGCCGGACTTGGAGAAGTCAACTTTTGGATCTTTCGCTGCATCTTCAACATCTACATTACTTATGAACAGCCAAAGAGAACCAAGAGAAGACCTCAAAGGAAGAACCAATTGCCAAGAATTGAGGAGGGCATCATTAAAGATGATTCCACTGTGATCTTCCTCCTCTCAAGCACACTGTGAGACGAGCAAGAGAAGACAAGCCAGCTAGACAAGAGAAGCTTCCACAAGGTGGTTCGACACATCACTCTTCAATAACAAAGTAATATTTCAAGGCAAGTAACCATCACTTTAAAAGCTTCTTCTTGATTCTAGTATGAACATAAATAAAGAACTAAACATGTGTAAGTTGCACCTCACTTGATCCAACCTAATCAACTCAACATGTTCAGTCCTTTGATCTTTGTTTCTAGCTTTACTCTCTTGTATCTCACTGTCTTAACTAAATAAGCTAAAATGTTGTGCATCCAACCTTTGGAAGATGAAATATCTTAATTATGAAAAGATCGACGCTTTATGCATAGATTATCCTTCCTTTGGTTAAGTAATCTGATCTGTTAAATATTTTAAGATGCTACTTTTATGCTCATCCTCTGATCCTACCACTCATGTTAAGATTGAATAGAACACATAAACAACAAGTTTGTCTTGTGCAATGTGCCTAAGGGGAATAAACAAAACTTTTGGTTCTGTTGGTGTTTTTCCACCAACAGAGCCTATGCACTTGATCTCTACCTTATCTTTATGAGCAGGACACACTCTTGAGCAATCATGGAAAAGTTTATCACTCCCAAATTCTACAGAGTGAAGGTCCTAGATCTACAAGAACATGCACACTGAGCAAGATGCTGCCAGCTTCCATAATTAACGCTTCATTTCAAACTGCTGGGCAAATGAAGAACATGAGTGACACCATATCAAGAGGCATAAACAAGAAGGAATGATGGAAGACGTCGTAGTCAGAATTAGAGGTCATTAAGTCCCCACAGACTTCTTGATCCTCGACATGGGAGAAGACGATGATGTCCACCTCATCCTAGGAAGACCATTCCTCTACGCTACAAGTGCAATCATCTACAAGAGGAAATCCATTTTCACTTTCCTGGAGAAAAGGCACGATACAACTTCATCAGCTACATACCCAATGAAGCACCCAAGGAGAATAGAAGTGAAAGACGCCGCTCTCAATGCCAAAGAAGACAAACTATCAAGAATAGAGAGGCCAATCACGAAGAAGAATCTATCGACACTATCCCAGAAAAGAAAGAACAAAAGAAATCTCAAGATAGTAAGCCACAGGAAGTGAAGACTTAGACCAAGAAAGTATGGAAGAAAATGTATGCACCTAAGAGGTACAATCGATAACAACTTTCTAAACGTCTGACATACCTTGGGAGGTCTGAACCAAGGAAATGTCCGGTTCGTCGGACCTAAATATCCGAACCTTCGCCAAAAGGTAAAAATCGTTAGTTATCTTTATATTTACTTTGCTGCATATTTCTCATATTTAATTCTTAGTCATTTATTGCATCATCATATTTAATTCACAAACATTTCTGCATTGCATTAGAAAAGAAAATAAAAATATTGCATTTGTTACACTACATCATAAACCATAAAGCCCCATGTGAATAAATTTGTGGTGTGTAAAAACCCACAGGAATGTTCACCGTGGTGGCATAAAAAATAATAATAAATATGCATGCATTCATCCTGCTATACTTTCTCTTGCATCATAAAAATATAAAATACAAAAATATCAAGAAAGAGATCTGACTAAAATTCTAGACAGCTAAGGCTTGAGTGGCCAACCACTAATGCTTAATCTGTTCCACACGTTTTGTTGTCTATTTGAGTTTCATAGGATTTGAAAGGCCAAGAAAAGCTGACGAGCAAGTGAATGCTCCATCCACTGTTGGAGCACTGTCTCAACATACATCAACATCAATAAAAGCTCTAATAGAGGAAGGACATATGCACTGCCAGTCTGCTACATTGCAAGATCGAATGACTACATCAACATTCAGCTTGGGGGAAGGCACCCCATGTATCCACGTAAGTATCTTTATTCTCTTAAGTTTTTCATTCTATAAACAAATTCAAAACACAAAAAAAAATGTGAGCACATGAAGGCTCACCCTTAAAAAGAAAAGAACAAAAATATGTGGGCACATGAAGGCTCACCATTAATTAAAAAAGAGACAAAAATATATGGGCACATGAAGGCTCAACGCTATTAAGGGAACCAGCTTGGGGGAGACGCACCCCCGTTATCCTCGCGATTCAGGTATGTCTTTATTATTACTACTACTACTATTATTAGCTTTTATCTTAAAGTGTGTTTAGATTAATAAAATAGTGTGTCTAGTTTGTTTTAAGAAGTTGATGACTAAAACTCTCTCTCCCTAATCTTTTCTATGGAAATGATGAATAGTTGCTCTATCTAATTTCTTTCAAGTACCCAGCCTTTAAAGCATGAGTTCTACTAATTAATAATGATGCTTAAAAATGAAATTAAATATATGGGTAGCAAATGCTTGATCCAGAGTCTAGGTAATTGATAGATATGACATGTGATGATCTGAGCTGCTATTATTTTGTTCTAAACAACACTAGAGTTCCGGAGATTTCTCATTATAAATATGACTAATAATGGCATTGAGTTAAATTAAGCTTTGTTGACCCTATGAGAAGTCATCATGCTATTGAATTGAGATCACTTACACATTCCATCCATCTTCCTCATAAATGCTCATGATTATCTATTGTTATCCTCTCAAAAGTTTGTTGGAAGCATGTGGCTATTAAAAAAAACAGAATAAAAAATCTGAGGAAATAAAAAGGGACAACTGTCCGAAACCTCAAAAAGAAAGATCCCGAGGAAATAAAAACAGACAAGTGTCCGGAACCTCGAAAAAAATAATAATGAAAAAAAATGAATATTAGAAAAAAATGGGCATGTGCCCGCTAGTAGAATTAGCCTGATAGCCATATGTCTCTAATAAGCAGAAGAGAGTGATATATTCAAAAGAGCATTCGCCTCTATTTTCCATACACATGCACTTCTCGACTCAATAGTGTGGTTGACATTCTCTTTGGATCCTTTGTTTAATTTGGCAACATATGTTCTTAAACTTTTTAAAAACTCTGGAATAATGGTGAAGTGAAAGAGCTAGAGACATGGTGCTTGATTTGATCATTCTATCTCTCAATTACTCAAGATTCAAGGTAAAGTACTAAGCCCCGTGATGAATAATATGATATTTTTTTCTATTCCATATGAGAACTTTTGTTTGAATACATGTGTACTTGTTGGAAGTGAAGATATTGCAGCAACTCCTGATCCATTGATAAGTTTTGGTTTTGCTAAGGGACTAGCAAAGGGTAAGCTTGGGGGAATTGTTGACACTGGTTAACTATCAAAATTAAAGGATAAATAAATACGAAAAGGGCATGAATTCAATCACCAACAAAGGTTTAGTGTTTCAATTGACAATATTCCACGAGTTTTGGTGAATTGTGATTCTACAGGGATAAACCAGGAAACCAGCGCTGATTGCTTCTCCTAGAAGGAAACCGACGGGAGATAACGCAATCGCCAAGTCAGGAATATTCCAGAAGGTTCTAGAGGACACCAGAGGACACCGCGAGGCGGGGCACCGCGAGAGGCCTCCTGGTGGGACTGGTCGGTCCCACCATGAGACCGACGGGTCTCCCCCCGGGCCCGCTGGTCTCCGTCTTCTGCAAGCTATCTCCACCGACCTCTAGGATGCATCTCGACCGTACCTTAAGTCGGTTTGATCCAAGGGCCGCGGTTGATCCCTCAGGGCTATATAAGCAGCCCCAGACCCCCCTCTCCAGGCATCTCCCTCTTCATTATTCATCTCCACATCAGAAATTAGGGTTCCAATGTAGAAGTAGAGGTCCCTCTAGATGAATCTCTTCTAGTTCATCTAGAATTAGATCTAGTTCATCTAGTTGTAATCAAGAGTTAGCTTTCAAGTAGAAGACTAGATACCCCTCTAGTAGGATTAGAACCTAGTCTTATTCTAGAACTAGAAGAGAGAGAGAGAGGAAGAGATCAAGAGGAAGCTCCGGCCTGTCAGATCAACTTCTTCATCTTGTACCTGTGGATTCAAGTTCTTCATCGACTTGCTTCAACGATTGTTTTGGTAATCAACATCTATATTTAAGTTTGAGCCATTGTTCTTATTATTCTTAAGGTTTATGCCTCTCTTTTGAGTACTTTAATTCTAGTCGCTCTAGAGTTAATGTAGTTGGATAGTATAAGCATAGTGCTTAGACTTGATAGCTCATATTTACCTCCTATAACGCCGGTAGTAGTGGTAGTTCGCAAGGGTGACTCTTATAGCCTTGTTGGTTCTTCTATAGTCCACTTACCCGTGTGTAGGCTCGGTAGGATTATACATTTGCATAAAAGAATCATACTCTGTTGTGACCTTTTATGGCAACTTCCCCATTAAGAATAATAAACATATCACTCTTAAGTTGGAATTTGACAGCCTTAGTGATCCCCTCTTTACTTCTAGATTCTCCGTCCTTGTTAGCTACTCAGGGGTTATACACTTGAGACTCATCGCTATCCGTTCCTTTGGGTTCGATATTAAAACTGGGTTACTCCGGTGAAGTGCTACATCGGTAGATTTTATCTGTGTGCTTGCGGATAAAGTAGAGTGTGCATTAATTTATACCAACAACGCTCTTTCCTTAGCGGACCAAGTTTTCCTGTGTGTGGTGATCGCTATCCCCGTAGACCTGCTAGGAATGGTTTTTATACTGACCGTCCTTTTGAGCAGCCGGCCCAACACTGGTATTCTTCCTATTTCACTAACCCCAGTGTTGGACCGTATGCTCACCCTATGTCTTTCTATTGATGTAGGTAAAACGATTGGAGGACATTTGGTTGGTGGATTCTGGTTGCTCGAGGCACATGACCGAAAATGCCAAGTGGTTCTCCAGTCTTAGTCGTGTTGCCGGAAAGGAGTTTATCACCTTCGGCGACAATAGCAAAGGTAAAGTGTTGTCTCGTGGATACGTGCGAGTTAATGAGCACTTTGTGTTGCGTGATGTTGCTCTTGTTTCTAACTTGCATTTTAACCTTCTTTCTGTTTCGTAACTTTTTGAAGATGACTATGAGATTCGTTTTAAACCGAATCTCAGTCGTATTTTAGACCCTCAGGGCAATCTTGTATGTTTGATTTCGCCCTTTGGGAAAGTCTTTCGTGCGAATTTCTCAGAGTCATTTGGATTTTCTCGTTGTCTTGTGGCTAGTCCTTCCTCCTCTGATCTTTGGAAGTGGCATAGGAGACTCGGTCACCTGAGCTTCGACTTGCTTGCAAGGCTTAGCTCACTTGGCCTAATCCGAGGATTGCCCAAGCTGTCCATGGAGAAGGACCTTGTTTGCCATTCATGTAGACATGGGAAGATGGTTGCCGCTCCCCACCATCCAATGACTCTGGTCATGACTTCGCACCCTGGAGAGCTTTTACACATGGATCTTGTTGGTCCGGCTCGGGTGAGCTCGGTTGGGGGTAAGTGGTACGTGCTTGTTGTTGTCGATGACTTTTTGAGATATTCGTGGGTCTTCTTTTTGACTGAGAAGACTGAGACTTTCTCTTTTGCTCGCAATCTGATTTTGCGTCTTCAGAACGAGTTCCCTATGAACTCGATGCGAGCTATTCATAGTGATAATGGTTCCGAATTCAAGAATTCAGATTTTGAGAAGTTTTGTAACTCTTTGGGTTTGGAGCATCAGTTCTCTTCCCCCTACACACCGCCCCAAAATGGTGTTGTAGAGAGGAAGAACCAGGCCCTTGTAGAGATGGCCAAGACGATGCTCGATGAGCATAGGACTCCTAGGCGATATTGGGCCGAAGCTATGAACACTGCATGCTATATTTCCAATCGCATTTTTCTGAGAGCTTTCTTGAAAAAGACTTCTTATGAGTTGCGTTTTGGTAGACAGCCTAAGGTGAGTTACTTTAGAGTCTTCGGTTGCCACTGTTTTATATTGAAGAAAGGCAACCTAGACAAATTTGAGTCTCGTTCTTCTGATGGTGTATTTTTGGGTTATGACACTCACACTCGAGCTTATCGTGTACTTAACCTTGATACTAATCGAGTCACGGAGACATCTGATGTCACCTTCGACGAGACCATGGTTTGTCCTTCTCGTTTTGAGCGTGCAGGTGATCATGAGGTTGGTGAGCCTCTTTTCGATGATGAGGATGAGGATGTTGAAGGCATGGGTGACCCAGCATCGCCTCCACCTGTTGTGCCGCAAAGAGCGGCTTCTACTATGACTCACGGCCCCGACACTTCTTCCTAATGGGGGCCGTGGGATCCGCCACCCCGAGCGGTACCTTTTGTACCCGGGGAGGCACCAGCTGCTGTTGAGGGGGAGATCACCTCAGCTCGGGAGGCGCCACGACACATCCAGCGCCAACACCCGCCTCAATAGATGATTGGCAACATTGACAAACGTGTCACTCGGTCCAGGTCACAACAAATCTCTCACTTTGCTCATTCTGCATTTGTTGCTGATTTTGAACCCCGAGATGTTGGACACGCTTTAACGGATCCGGATTGGGTCAATGCCATGCATGAGGAGTTAGAAAATTTTGAGCGAAATCGGGTTTGGGTCTTAGTTCCACCTCCTCCAGACTGTAATCCTATTGGGACAAAATGGGTTTTTAAAAACAAACAAGGAGAGGATGGCCACAATGTGGGAAACAAGGCGAGACTTATGGCAAAGGGTTATAGTCAGAAGGAAGGGATAGACTATGAGGAGACTTTTGCTCGTGTAGCTCGTTTGGAGGCTATTAGGATACTCTTGGCTTTTGCTGCATCTAAAGGTTTCAAACATTTTCAAATGGATGTCAAGAGTGCCTTCTTTAACGGCTACATAGAAGAAAAGGTGTATGTTGAACAACCCCCCGGTTTTGAAAATCCCAAGTTTCCAAACCATGTTTTTAGACTCCACAAAGCTTTTTATGGTTTGAAACAAGCCCCTAGAGCCTGGTATGATAGATTGAAAACCTTCTTGCTAGCTAAGAGTTTTAAAATGGGTTGTGTGGATAAAATGCTCTTTCTCCTCAAGCAAGGCAAAGACACTCTCTTGGTCCAGATTTACGTGGATGATATCATTTTCGGTGGTTCTTCTCACGCTTTAGTTGCCAAGTTTGCAGATATTATGAGCGGGGAGTTTGAGATGAGTATGATGGGCGAGCTGACTTTCTTTCTCGGATTGCAAATTAAGCAATCCCGAGAAGGGACGTTTGTGCACCAGGGCAAGTACACCAAGGACTTGCTGAAGAGGTTCGATATGAGTGAGGCCAAGCCTCTTCCAACTCCCATGTCGACCACGACGGCCCTGGATGCGGACAAGGATGGAGAAGCTATGGACCAGAAGGAGTACCGAAGCATGATCGGGTCGCTACTGTACCTGACGTCGACACGCCCGGACATCCAGTTCGCGGTGTGTCTGTGCGCGTGCTTTCAGGCGTTGCCGCGCACTTCTCATCGTCAGGTGATCAAGCGCATTTTCAGGTACCTTCGTTTCACACCTGAGTTTGGGATTTGGTATTCAGCTTCCTCCACCCTCTCCCTTTGCGGTTATTCCGATGCCGATTTTGCTGGTTGCCGAGTTGAGCGCAAGTCCACTTCTGGGACTTGCCAGTTTATTGGTTCTTCTCTTGTATCGTGGTCTTCTCGCAAGCAGTCTAGTGTCGCTCAGTCTACCACAGAGGCTGAATATGTTGTTGCGGCTAGCTGCTGTTCTCAGTTGCTTTGGATGATGGCCACTTTGCGTGATTTTGGTCTGAGCTTTTCTCGCATGCCTTTGCTTTGTGACAGTACGAGTGCTATTAGCGTTGCTAAGAACCCCGTGCTTCACTCGAAGACCAAACATATTGATGTGTGTTTTCATTTTCTGCGAGACCACCAAGAAAAGGGTGATATCGACCTTCGCCATGTCGATACTCATCATCAGTTGGCTGATATTTTCACCAAGCCTTTGGACGAATCAACCTTTAATCGGTTGAGGGGTGAGCTTGGTGTGTGTTTCCCCTTTTAGATGAGGAAACATTTTGGTTCTTGTATCATAGACTGACTATTTTTGTTTGTCCTTGTTTTCGTTTCTTTTAGTTTAGTCTTTTGCATTTCAGCATACGCTTTTACATCCTGAGCTTCATGTATATATAATCTTTAGAATGTAACTATGCTTTATGTAGTATGCTCCGATGCTTTATGTTGATACTTGTAGCTTATGCTCTTTCTGATCACGAATACCTGTTGTGAGCTGAGCTATTTTTGAATTGGTGAACCTGCTTAATGAACTTCAAATCTAAAAATGTTCACCATTGAGATATGCAACTAGCATGTGTAGGATGTGTCGAACTCACTCGTGCTTTTCATATATGCTAGGTTGCTATGTCTCTAGTTCTGATTCATTCACTTGCTTGGTTTGGTCATATTCTGTTTAAAATTTGAACCAAGTTGTTAAGTGAATTGAAAAGATCGAGATAGGATTGCTTGTCAACACCTCACGGTATCGAGACTGTTTCTCATTGCACTTTGAGTTAAACTTGAGCCGTGTAGTGTATGACCGAAACCGATGCTTTAAGCTTCTGATTGCTTCAGCATAGGCTTCGCTCGGTTGAAAAGTTAGGCAATGGCAAGCTTTCAACCTCTCGCAATCACATGTTGAATTGTAAACTTGTGCAAATTTCATCGCTGCAACTCCGATTAAAATTTGAAATCACAAGTGTATGCTTCATTCTATAGCATGATGATTGACCTTTGCTACGGGTAGTTCACCTTGTATACATGCTTAGCACTTGTTCGAATTCCTGTCTATACATGTTCAGTGCTATTTTGATGGTGAATGACTTTTAGCTAAAACTGCTCACTTTACTCTCATGTTCATATTTCCTATTTGGTGATCAGCTTGAGCTTTTGCTGGCATGTAAGCTACTTGTTGTGTCATTGGAGTTATACTGTGTAGAGCATCTTTACACTCTCTTGACTATATTCCTGAAGCTCCTAACTTGCATTTTGACTTCTATGCATTTTGGAAGGGGAGAACCTCTCTTGTCGGCACTTTTGATGGTGCATTTTCTAAGGGGGAGAGATTTTACTTGACGGTGCTTTCTTTGCTTGATGGTGCATTTTCAACTAAGGGGGAGAGATATTGCAAATCATATGCTCTCTGAGTGTTCAACTAAGGGGTTTTTCAAATCTTGTGCTTTCCGAGTTGAACCAAGAGGGAGTTTTCCTGGTTGTGTGCACTATTCGAGGGGGAGTTTGACCGTAAGGTTCTGGTATCTAGCTTTCTCTGCTAGTTGTGTTGAGCCTATGTGCCTCTGTCTTGAGGGACTATGTAGCACCCCAGGTGTTCGCCGTCAGTTGAGCCGTCAGTTGTGCACGGACTTGGTATATCAAGCAACGATGAAGAACTAAATTCAAGGTTAGTCAATGATGACCGGAGTGTCAAGATCAATCTCAGAGGCAGAACCTCCGTTTGAATTATTCACAAAATAATTAATGGAGCCAGATAACAATGATTGCCAAATTATGAATATTCAGGATTTATGCTAAATCTGGATTTTTCATGTGAACCACCTTCATTCCTGTCCATAGTAACTGGTGAAAAAGTTTCATAAAGTTTGGAATCAAAAAGTCACATGAAATGACGAGTCACAGTTTTGTCGGTACCAGCTGATTAACTAAAGAAAATCATTTGAGTTCGACCAAGTGTTGTAGTTATGCCCAAACAACTGTATATGAACTCACGATCAAAAGTTATGAAAGTTCCGGGTTGAGCAGACGACCGGAAAATGTGCCGACCGATGAGAAACCCTAATTTGGATCCTACCGAGTGACTGCTTTGACCGGCATTGAACGGTATTTTCGGATGCTCGCATGTCAGAGCGCCTTAAACGAAAGTTGTATTACAGTTCGAGAGGAACAAATTTCATTTTATGGCCGAGACCTGGATTGGTGCCGAAAATGGTAAAAACGAGCTCGCAAGATAGAGTACAACTCAGTTTTCAGGTTATGGAAATTTGTTAAGTCACTACTGCAAAATTGGAATTTCGGTCACCGCGAAGCTGTCGTCGACGATCGTTACCGTGCAAACCGTTGGGAATTTGACCAAGTGCCTTTAACGAAAGTCAGAGTACTCGGCGAGACGGCAACAACAAAATTAGTTTCATCGAAATCAGAGTCCGTTTGAGCAGTGTTTCCAAATTTGGATTTGACCGAAAGTTTCCAGAAACATGCCATTTTTGGAAAGAAATTCTAAAACAAAAATGCCGAGCTCTTGCGTGAATAAAAGGGGACGGCCCTCCGGCCTCGTTCCCGTTCCCCACTCGCACAAAAAAAAGAAGAGCGAGACCGAGCCTTCCCCTTCCCCCGGTCTCTCTCCCTCCTCGCGCTCTCTCCCTCCATGGTCGAACGTTGGAGCTACTGCAGGCATCGGATCTCCCCTTCCTCCTCGCCTCCAGCAAGTGTGGCAGCAGGTCCATGCTCCTCCTTCCTCTTCCTTCCCCTTTTCCTTTTTCTGCTGACCGGTCCTTTCCTGCGCTGCCTGCAGAAGAGCCACGACTTTTCCTAGCGCGCTCTGTTCTGCGCGGCTCAGGCCAGGGCGTCGCCAACAGGGGAGCAGCGTAGCAGCAGGTCAGCAGCTTCGGCGGCAAGGGCACTCCCAGCCAGTAGCCTCCCCAACAAACCCTAGCCCGGCCATCTCCCTCCCGGAACCGGCCTTCCCGTGGTTCTCCATCGATATCTTCCATGAAATCCATGGTGAGGACCATCTAGCGAAGCTGAAGCTTTTCGTTGGGTTTTTGTGCATATGTGGCATGACTCATTAGATTTACTAACAAGTCCTTTAATGATTTGTGCAGATCCAGGGGTCCCCAGTGCAAAACAGTTTCTTTTTTCGTTTTTAATTAAAGGGGGCAAATCTGTTGGGAACTTGTAAATTGCGTTATAAATTGTGTGTTTGTTAAAAATTGCAAGTGTGGACTTTTTGGAATCCTTATGAAAATCTCTGTCCAGTGATATATAAAATGATGTATGTTAGTGCAAAGTTTCTGCTGTGATGATTGATTTGTGTTAAGTAGGATTAAATAGGGAGAACATCATATCTGCTATTGTATTGCTTAGTTTACTGTGAAATTTTTATGGTAGGCTTGTCATTTGATGTGTGTACTGTGCTAAAAATTTCAGGAGTTTTGGTGCATGTAAGAATTAGTTATGATTTTATCTTGCTTTCAGCTCATTAAATGAATTAAAATGAATTGTGGCAAATGTTTGCATGTAAAAATAGAAAAGGTGGTTCCACTGCCTTCCTATGATGTTGTTACAGCTTGGATAATTTTATGGTGGCCATGAGTTTGCAGAAAATATGATTTATAGAATTTTGTCGCTCTCACATGCATATTAGTAAATGAAACTTGCCTTGTTTTCAATAAATAAATTATAATACTTGAGCATGTAATATTTTTACAGTGGTCATGATTTGGCATTATCTATCACCTGTAAAAATATGAGGCCCAAATTATATGTTTGCAACATCACTTAAAGATAATGCCTATGATTAATGATTATCTAATTAAAAGAAATATTGCAATGGATCAACATGTATATATCTATGTGCTTGTCTTTGTTGCATGTTGATCTGAGATAAATGATGTGTGCTCATGTTTATAAGAATTTGATGTTGTTCATAGCTCATATGTGTGCTCACATGTTAACCAAATAATGAGTAAACTGGATTTATTAAATTGCTGAAATGGCTGCATGTGTAGTTTCTGTTGTGGTAATTAATTCGTAATGTAAATTATGTTTTCTGTAGATTTAGTCTATACGAAAGTTGTAGATAACTTCCTTATCTTGCTTGTACTGAAATTTCATGATTTTACGACAAGTGGTTTAGGAGTTATAGATTTTAGAAATTTGCTGTCAGGTTTTGCATGTTTTCTGTGCAGATCTGAATGAGTGAACTGTTTGGCTAATTTAACTTATCAACCATGTCTTCATGTTAATATAAGAGTTGTAGTTATTTTTATAAGCTTTCTAAAAAGTCTTGGATCACTATTTTTGGTAATCTAGATCTTCAAATACACATGTTTTAAGTTAAGGTTCAGAATCTGTCCAAGTCTGGACAGATTTGCTTGTTTGCATTATTTGACCTTGACAACTGCTTAATCAACTTGAGATGATTATAAATCAGTTGTAGAAAACTTAATAAGCTTTCTAACAAGTCTTATATCAAGTCTTTTGGTGCTCCAAATCTCTGGTTATGGCTGTTTGAAGATAGAAGTCATATTCTGTCCAAAGTTTGGACAGAACTGTCTTGCATGTAATGTTTGGTCTTCTTAATGATTGAATCATGCTTAGTGAATAATAACAAAGTTGTAGATAATTTCATAAGCTTTCCAGAAAGACTAATATCACCTTGTTTAGATGTATATAGCTTCAGTTATGATTAAATTGAATGCTTGTTGTATGCTGTCCAAACTGTGTGCATGAACCCATAGTTAATTGCTTTAGCTTGGTGTTGGTTATGTGATCTTTGATGTATATCATGCCTTGATAATAATTAATTTATGCATTCCATGTTGCTAAATTAATCAATCCAATGTAGTATATAAATATTCTTATAATGTTGGTTAACTTGCTTAACTAAAGTGTTTGCTAAATGTGCATGCGTATGTCAAGTGGGTGATGTATGTAATGTAGTCCTAGTTGATTGTTCTAGTTAATCTGTCTACATGCCTAATGAACCTTGTATAACAACTTATTATAGTTATAACCTACGGATATGATTATGCTATGTGTGTGTGCTAAGTTAGCAATAAAGTATACCTTCGCTTATATAGTTATCTTGTTTGTTTATGTGCAGTAGTTACTAGTGCTTGTTTTGTGAGCCTTTGCTGCAGCATGAGTGTTTGCCTTGCATTCATACGCTTGCATTGTGCATCTCATTTAGGTGTGGTAGATATGCCGTGAAGGACGGGATGGTGAAGCTAAACCCAAAGATGGTGTTTGGTGGATGGTCCCAAAGATGCAAAGCTAAACAAGTGCTGGAAGTGGAGATGCTTGCCAAGCAAGTGTCACTTAACACTAACCTAGTGTTGGTTCCCAGGCAAGCCCCGGAGCATTCTAAGTCTCCTATCAATCTTTTATAAATGCAATCGAGTCAATATAATGATTGTTGCATTAAGTTATAGGAGTTGAATGATACCGTTGATGCATTACTTACTTATCCTTGTCCTCCTGAAATTATTATCTTGATATCCCAACTAAGTCTAGGCTCGATTTGTATGCTTAGCCCTGCTTAGACCGGTAAAAGTCGGGTGATTTCCTGTCTCCCGCATATAGGTGGATACCGATCATGACTAGCCTGGTGCTATCATGGAGATAACCATGTGATAATTAATTTGAGACCGGGCGGGATGTAGGAGCAGCAGGACATGGGTTCTGTGTGCTAGTAGTCTCCCGTCTGTGTCGATTAGGACCCGATGAAGGCACACCTCAGTCATTTTTAACGCGTCAATCACTTAACGGAGTACGTCGGAGTACCTCCCGTGAAGCCAAGTAAGGTTATTTGAGCCGGTGATGGAGATGTTGACGCCTAACACCCAGGGCTTTATATGTACCGTGGGCAACTATTCTGAGCAACCTGGCATGGTCCATGGACAGGCGGGGCCTGATTGACCTGGCATGACCGTGGGCCGTTATAGCTTGAGCGACCTGGCATTGAGATAACCCCCGATGTAGAAGGGCCCATGACCGTCCCGCGCGTTGTGTTCTCGGATTTCCTGAAGTGGCCGCCGACGGCTGCCTGGCAAGGTGTGATCGGGCGAGTGTGCGACATTTTATCCCCAGCTGGGTAGGAATCGATTATAATCGCCATCGCTCCTGGACAGTGAGTAACTTGACTGGGCATGTGTTACCGTAGTAACTTATGGAACTAAAGATGGTTATGATGTTTAATCTGAAAGGCTATTGAAGAAATAGTCACTCTTGCTTGATTAATTAGCCAAGTGATTGCTCTAGATCAGGTGCAAATCTAGTTAATCAGGTTAATTACATAAAATTGACTGCTAATACTCTAATGATGATTATTTAATAATAAAATGCTTCTATGCAAAAAGGTAAGTATGGCCAACTCTAGATACAGCCTTGCATACTCCTTGGTGTCACTTTATTTCTGCTTTATGACGGGTAAGTCTAGCTGAGTACATTCGAGTACTCAGGGTTTATCCCACCTTGTTGCAGGTGAAGGTTAGGCCTGCCGAAAGGTGATGGCCAGTGCTGGTGGGCTCGGTAGTTCCATACTTCTTCTCTTATGTTGTTGTTGGAGGATGTCACTCAAAGCTAGCAAAGTATTTCAACTTATGTTATGGTATTCGTTTCAAAGCTATGTTGTTCTTCTAAATTAAGTGGAACTCAACTTGTATTATTATTTGTGAACACTATTGTAATATTATTTCCGCTGCAAAGCTCCGTGGACATGATTTGTATTTGCTTGACCATGCGATGTTGGTTGAGATGTTGGAAATGTTTGAAATCCTTCGAGATTTCCGGACTACCGGGTTTATATGGGCTCAAGTGTGCTAATTCAGCTGCTTCAGCGAAGGTTTTCACACTTGTGCTCTTATAAATTGGTCGGTTGTGTCACAGCTGGCATCGGAGCAAGGTTAAGCATAATACTGTCATGTGCATGGTTTTAAAACAAAGTTTTGTTTTGAAAAGCCTATTTTATCTAAAAATCTTTAGCTAGTAGGCAAGTTTGTCAAATCCTAATTTATAAACTATGTGCTAGCGACAACCTCCAGTTATGCCCAATTAGGACTTTCAGGTGGCTTAGTTAAGTAATACTAACTTTGGAGGTTTTACTTTCTTGCAACGACACGTCGACTCAAAAGGTACGTGTAGATGACCGCACTATGCTACCCTGTGGTCTAATGTTGGAGGTAGCCCTCACATATGATGTACTCATATATGTGGGGTAGTTAAATTTATTTTATGCAATGTCGCACCTACGCTCAGGTAAGTGTGAGTTGTGAGAGCATGACGAAACAACCGTTGGTCTAGGGAAGAGCTAGTTTGGTACTGGAACTTGTACTCGTCAGGCACACGGGTACAAGTGAAGGTATTTAATTGCGGGTAGATTTAGGAACTGGGTAGAGTAATGTTAAGTGAGAGCATGATCGGACAACCACTGATCTAGGGGTCTGCTAGATTGGTACTAAATTATATACATGTTACACACAGGTATATATGAAGGTATTTAATTATGGGTAGACTTATCATTCGGGTAGTTGGTGCTACATATATGTATATGGGTATGCATATATGGGAGTACTTAGATTTATATTCCTGAAATATATTTATATCTGTTGTGGGAATGGGCTGAAATGAGATTTTCTGCAGGTACGCTAACCTCGAATGCGTATGTATAGTTGACGATTAGCTATATCAAGAGTGCGTGTTATGCCACCGACCTAGAACGCGATTGCTACCTGAGGTTACCAATTGGTGAGGACCTATAGGACGAGCATACATCTTTTTATGCATTGCTCATGAGCATGCTTCTCTCACCTTTGTTCTAATAATGAACAACTTGTTGTCAGGTGTGACTAAAGTAATGATAAACATAATGGTTGTTCGTGCATTAAAATGCTTCCCCACCTTTGTTCTTGTAATGATAAAGGCTTGTTGTGAACTAGTGCGTCAAGGTGATGTGCTATCTAGCTTGTAAAAGTTAGAAATAAATGTTCTATTTGATGTGGTATGTTGCCCTGAATTAGATGTAATATGGTCTTGTTCGTGATGTTGGTAGTGAGCAAGGTTTTATATGAGTGTGTCTATGTCGTCTAGATAAGTGATTGCTTGTTTAGACTAGAAGTAAATACCTGTATGATGTTATTTAGATAACCCTGCTAGCTCATCATGATTGTGTGTGGTCTTGCTCATCATGATGGTGTGTTGTCTTGCTCTGCTTCTTGTATACTAGAAGTGTAGTTAGACAATAAGTTTATAATGGCTAGAAGTTCCCTCTACATTGAAATGCCTTGTAGTAACTAAATGGCTTGTGCGATGTTATCCTGCTTGTGTGGCAAAACCGTGCTAAGCTTGTAGGTTCAATGTTTTGAGCTAAGAAACTATCTTTTGGGTGAAACCAATTGAATTAGTTTTATTTTGAAATGCTCTATCTAAAGAACCAAATAAAACTTGTTGTTTGAGACTGTTAGTATACAATTTTCTTTGGGTATGCTAGGTGCTTCCTAAAATATGTAATTCTAGTTTTTGTTAGCTAAAACATGCTTTAGCAAGGAAATGTATTAAAACCTGCTGTTTAGTTGCTTTTCATGCTATAATAATGAAATTCTGTTCAGGCTTATGTTCTTGCAAACATGAGAACTAGAGTTATATGAATTAAATGTTTGCGAAACTAATTTTTATACCCCACTAGTATTATGTTGCTGCAAGAAAAATATAAAACTTGCTGTTTGACAACATTAAATAGTCTAAATCTGTTTAAGTTGTTTTAAGCATGCTTACTTGCTAGAATTGTGTAGGCTATTTTACTTGCTCAAATATGCTGAAATGCTTGTAATAGTCTACTAAATGCATGAGAGAATTTCTATAAATCTTCCTAGAATTCTCTGGGAGTAGAATGAAACAGCTCTATGTCTCACCTTGTTAAAGTAGGTAAATTAATACGTGCATGTAAGAAATTTAATTTGGGTAAACCATGCACCTCTCTAACATGTTTAAGATGTATCAAAACTGTTTTCATACATGATTATGCCTAGGATTATGTTTTTATGTGCATCATGCCTTGTAATTGCTCTCTAATCTAGCTTTAATTTATAGTAGCTTATATGCTTGTTAACACTAAAGGCTTGCAACTAATTGAAGTGGCTGCAACTTAGCTTTTCTAACATGATTAGAATGTTTTAATCTGATCATTGCGCTTGATTGTACCCTAAAAATCAAGTTATTGCATGCTGCTTGTTAGTTGTTGCTACCTAGTGTCTGTTTATTCCTTTTTGGAATATAGACTATGCATGAGCTTGTTGCTTGATTGATAGCTACATATGTTAGATAAGTGAGTTAACTTAAAGTTGTAAACTGCTTAATATGTCTTAATTTGCTTGGTATGTTTGCTCTTAAATAGAGAGTTGTGCTCCAATCTAGTAAACAGGAAGTAAAAGAATAATAACATTTGTTCACTATGTTTGCGTGTCTATGTTGCTTGCGTGCCATAGATAGATGCTTGTCTGGTTTGAGCCTAGTGGTTAGTAATGGTTGCTTTAGCTGATTGGTTGTGTGCTCCAAATGCTTGTTAAGGCTGTGTGTAGATGTGTTGTTATCTAAGTGATGCCTTGGTTAGTCAAACGCTTTGTCCTCGGTGAGCACATGAGTGGTTTGTCAACCTTCAGTTAGAGTCGTGCTCAAGCCCTCTTGACCTTCCGAGATGCCTTTAGTTGAACCCTTGTTGCTTAAAGGCCTATGTTTGTGTGTCTAGTTTAGTTGGTTTAGAATGCTTATGCCAAAAACCTATACCTAGGCCTATCCATGCCTTTTGTTGGACCAGTTGGCCCTAGCTAACCTTCCAAAAATCCTAGTTCTGAACCGTGGTATGCCTATGCTTGTTGTGCAGCCATGCCTCTAACTAACCCGTAGATCCAAGTTTGGCCTTAATGTGCTGCCTAAACCATAGATGCTTGGTACCCTTCGCTGTAGGCCCTTGTTTGTTGGACCAGCCAAGTTTAGTTCTTGCCAACCACAGCCTTTGAACATAGCTTGTCTTGCCCAGTTGCCGAGACCAAGCCCAAACCCATGTACCCCTTGGTTGCTCTTTTGTTGCTGCTTGGCCAAATCAAGATCATGAAATCTTTCATCTTGTCATGACCTTGATGTGCACCAGACGAATTCTTGTTGTCTCGTGCCATGTTTTATCCTTGAAATCACCTCCTTGTCGGTTTCCAAACCTTGTGATCATTCTTGTTTTGCCAACTTATGCCTTGCGTGTGATGTTTATCCATGCAACATTTATCTGCGTCATGTGGGATTTCTCACTGGTTGTGGATTTGATAATGGTGTCTTGGTTAAGAACTAATGGTGCCGCGACGAAACCGAGAGCCACCGGTGGGTGCACACACTTGGTTGTGCTGCTCGGCACGTGCTGGTACTGTGGGTTCTAATCAAGATCTATTATAAAACTGCGCCAATGTGTTATCTTTCATGAAGCTTCCTCCTTGATTATCTCATATATTCCTTTAGAAAAATCCTTATGTTGGCTCGGATAAGGCAGTGTTTCTTTCTAAAAATGGCAAGAAGGATGTCCTTTTTAAGAATCGGTCAAAGATGAAAGCAGTAGCAGACTGTAAGAGGTGGTGGACAAAGGACTCTGTTGGATCAACAACAACAGAATGAGTATCATGTATGGTCATAGTGAAGTAAGGTGGCACTAAATTCTTCAAAGTGGGAAGGTATCAACTGAAGGATAAGTAACAGAAATGGTGTGCTGTTGATCCAGATACCTGAGGTCCAGAAGTTTACTGTCTGAACTTAATACATATGTCTGCATGATGATCTCGCAGTTAACTCAATCTTCCCAAATGTATGTGATTCTCTACTGACTTTGGTGGTGACTATGTGCATTGATATCTGACAGTGCTTGCAGTAAAGTTGAAACCTTGGAGCTTTAGTGTTGAGAGGCAACTGATTAGTTTCTGCCATTTAAAAGCTAATCTCCAGTTCAGAAATGACTCTTTGGTAGTTACGAAGGCTATGTCTCACAGAACAATGTTATGCCAGAAGTCTGTAAACCCACTGATATTGTTTGTGGCACTCGTACATCCAAGTCTCTGACAGGTTCCAGCCAGCTCTATTTGAGAGAAATTTTAATGGTAATACAAGATGGTACGCCAGCCTAGTAACTCAGTCAGGATTATACCTGGAGTAAGGACTACCTGGTAATACATTTGAGTATTATGGAGAGAATTATTCTAGATTATTTTGGATGAAGCTAGAAAAGAACATTCGGAATCAGTCGCTTATTCTTGAAGCAGACGAGGTGTCCTACCAAAAATCAACTCTTAGAATTGCAGATTGCTGACAATTGAAGTGTCAAACAATAGATTTCAGATTATGCTCCCGCATTGCTGAGTAAATTTGAGAAGATCGCTCTATAACCCAAGTAGTACGGCAAGTCAGCCTCACTGAATTGCAACTACACCATAAAGAAGAATGATATTGATCTGCTTGGTAGTACAGAGATCCAGTAACCTGGTATTTCTATCCAAGAGGTTACATCAAATTTAACCTGAGTGACTATCGCAGCTTGAGAAATAAGAATTTCTATAAGGAAGGATCAGTGAAAATGTGGAATTGGTGGAGTCAGCTATCACATTCACCGCTCTCCTAGCAGATTCAGAAAATACAGTGTTATCATCAGGGAAAGAGAATTGCACACCTGGAACCTTATGTAGCTTTCCATCGATTGCTATCTGATGGAACATATGTCCACAGTAGTATAAACAGTGGTTGCCGTCAGTTAGTTCCTAACCTTATCAAGGATGTATTTTTGCTATGGTCCCAATCGGATGTAGATACAATATTTGAAGTAATATTATCTTGGATTCCTTCCAAAGTAATAATGCAGTTTTGGTTTCCTTTTAACCCGACAGTGATATTGTGAGTGTACCTCAATGCTCGATGGAAGTTAGTGAAGAAAATTCTTCTAGCAGGAGCTAGTAATCGAGAAATGACGTGAAAGATCAGAATGTTGTTATGTTCATAACAATTTCTGTTCTGTCGAGAGGTCAGTATCTTGAGCTGTCAATAGCCTGTGATTAAGGATAGGTGCTGCACTCCTCTTCCCTTGGAAAAGTCTTTCATCCGGAATCTCGGGACGAGATTCTTTTAGGGGGGAAGGGTTGTAACACCCTAGGTGTTCGCCGTCAGTTGAGCCATCAGATGAGCACGGACTTGGTATATCAAGCAACGATGAAGAACTAAATTCAAGGTTAGTCAGTGATGACCGGAGTGTCAAGATCAATCTCAGAGGCAGAACCTCCGTTTGAATTATTCGCAAAATAATTAATGGAGCCAGATAACAAAGATTGCCAAATTATGAATATTCAGGATTTATGCTAAATCTGGATTTTTCATGTGACCCACCTTCATTCCTGTCCATAGTAACTGGTGAAAAAGTTTCGTGAATTTTGGAATCAAAAAGTCACATGAAATGACGAGTCACAGTTTTGTCGGTACCAGCTGATTAACTGAAGAAAATCATTTGAGTTCGACCAAGTGTTGTAGTTATGCCCAAACAACTTTATATGAACTCACGATCAAAAGTTATGAAAGTTCCGGGTTGAGCAGACGACCGGAAAATGTGCCGACCGACGAGAAACCCTAATTCGGATCCTACCGGGTGACTGCTTTGACCGGCGTTGAACGGTATTTTCGGATGCTCGCATGTCAGAGCGCCTTAAACGAAAGTTGTAGTACAGTTCGAGAGGAACAAATTTTGTTTTATGACCGAGACCTGGATTGGTGCCGAAAATGGTGAAAACGAGCTCGCAAGATAGAGTACAACTCAGTTTTCAGGTTCCGGAAATTGGTTAAGTCAGTACTGCAAAATTGGAATTTCGGTCACCACGAAGCTATCGTCGACGATCGTTACCGGGCAAACCGTTGGGAATTTGACCAAGTGCCTTTAACCAAAGTCAGAGTACTCGGCGAGACGGTGACAACAAAATTAGTTTCGTCGAAATCGGAGTCCGTTTGAGCAGTGTTTCCAAATTTGGAGTTTGACCAAAAGTTTTCAGAAACTTGCCATTTTTGGAAAGAAATTCTAAAACAAAAATGCCGAGCTCTTGCGTGAATAAAAGGGGACGGCCCTCCGGCCTTGTTCCCGTTCCCCACTTGCACAAAAAAAAAGAGCGAGACCGAGCCTTCCCGTTCCCCTGGTCTCTCTCCCTCCTCGCGCTCTCTCCCTCCATGGTCGAACGTTGGAGCTACTGCGGGCATCGGATCTCCCCTTCCTACTCGCCTCCAGCAAGTGTGGCAGTAGGTCCATGCTCCTCCTTCCTCTTCCTTCCCCTTTTCCTTTTTCTGCTGACCGGTCCTTTCCTGCGCTGCCTGGAGAAGAGCCGCGACTTTTTCTAGCATGCTCTGTTCTGCGCGGCTCCGGCCAGGGCGTCGCCAACAGGGGAGCAGCGTAGCAGCAGGTCAGCAGCTTCGGCGGCAAGGGCACTCCCAGCCAGCAGCCTCCCCAACAAACCCTAGCCCGGCCATCTCCCTCCCGGAACCGGCCTTCCCGTGGTTCTCCGTCGATTTCTTCTGTGAAATCTATGGTGAGGACCATCTAGCGAAGCTGAAGCTTTTCGTTGGGTTTTTGTGCATATGTGGCATGACTCATTAGATTTACTAACAAGTCCTTTAATGATTTGTGCAGATCCAGGGGTCCCCAGTGCGAAATAGTTTCTTTTTTCGTTTTTAATTAAAGGGGGCAAATCTGTTGGGAACTTGTAAATTGCGTTATAAATTGTGTGTTTGTTCAAAAATTACAAGTGTGGACTTTTTGGAATCCTTATGAAAAGCTCTGTCCAGTGAATGTATAAAGTGATGTGTGTTAGTGCAAATTTTCTGCTGTGATGATTGATTTGTGTTAAGTAGGTTTAAATAGGGAGAAAATCATATCTGCTATTGTATTGCTTAGTTTACTGTGAAATTTTTATGGTAGGCTTGTCATGTGATGTGTGTATTGTGATAAACATTTCAGGAGTTTTGGTGCATGTATGAATTAGTTATGATTTTATCTTGCTTTCAGCTTATTAAATGAATTAAAATAAATTGTGGCAAATGTTTGCATGTAGAAATAGAAAAGGTGGTTCCACTGCCTTCCTATCATGCTGTTACAGCTTGGATAATTTTATGGTGGCCATGTGTTTGCAGAAAATACGATTTATAGAATTTTGTTGCTCTCACATGCATATTAGGGCCTGTTTGGTTCCCTCCTACTAAAATTTAGTGACTAAACTTTAGTCACTTTTAGTAGCTAAGTTGCCAAACACCCCCACTAAAAGTGACTAAAAAGGCCTTTTAGTCACTTTTAGTCCCTTTTAGTAGGGGTATTGCTACTGAAAGTGACTAAAGTTTAGTCACTAAATTTTAGTGGGAGGGAACCAAACGGGCCCTTAGTAAATGAAACTTGCCTTGTTTTCAATAAATAAATTATAATACTTGAGCATGTAATATTTTTACAGTGGTCATGATTTGGCATTATCTATCACCTGTAAAAATATGAGGCCCAAATTATATGTTTGCAACATCACTTAAAGATAATGCCTATGATTAATGATTATCTAATTAAAAGAAATATTGCAATGGATCAACATGTATATATCTATGTGCTTGTCTTTGTTGCATGTTGATCTGAGATAAATGATGTGTGCTCATGTTTATAAGAATTTGATGTTGTTCATAGCTCATTATGTGTGCTCACATGTTAACCAAATAATGAGTAAAGTGGATTTATTAAATTGCTGAAATAGCTGCATGTGTAGTTTCTGTTGTGGTAATTAATTCGTAATGTAAATTATGTTTTCTGTAGATTTAGTCTATACGAAAGTTGTAGATAACTTCCTTATCTTGCTTGTACTGAAATTTCATGATTTTAGGCTAAGTGGTTTAGGAGTTATAGATTTTAGAAGTTTGCTGTCAGGTTTTGCATGTTTTCTGTGCAGATCTGAATGAGTGAACTGTTTGGCTAATTTAACTTATGAATCATGTCTTCATGTTAATAGAAGAGTTGTAGTTATTTTTATAAGCTTTCTAAAAAGTCTTGGATCACTATTTTTGGTAATCTAGATCTTCAAATACACATGTTTTAAGTTAAGGTTCAGAATCTGTCCAAGTCTGGACAGATTTGCTTGTTTGCATTATTTGACCTTGACAACTGCTTAATCAACTTGAGATGATTATAAATAAGTTGTAGACACCTTAATAAGCTTTCCGACAAGTCTTATATCAAGTCTTTTAGTGCTCTAAATCTCTGGTTATGGCTGTTTGAAGATAGAAGTCATATTCTGTCCAAAAGTTTGGACAGAACTGTCTTGCATGTAATGTTTGGTCTTCTTAATGATTGAATCATGCTTAGTGAATAATAACAAAGTTGTATATAATTTCATAAGCTTTCCAGAAAGACTAAGATCACCTTGTTTAGATGTATATAGCTTCAGTTATGATTAAATTGAATGCTGGTTGTATGCTGTCCAAACTGTGTGCATGAACCCATAGTTAATTGCTTTAGCTTGGTGTTGGTTATGTGATCTTTGATGTATATCATGCCTTGATAATAACTAATTTATGCATTCCATGTTGCTAAATTAATCAATCCAATGTAGTATATAAATATGCTTATAATGTTGGTTAACTAGCTTAACTAAAGTGTGAGCTAAATGTGCATGCGTATGTCAAGTGGGTGATGTATGTAATGTAGTCCTAGTTGATTGTTCCAGTTAATCTGTCTACATGCCTAATGAACCTTGTATAACAACTTAGTATAGTTATAACCTACGGATATGATTATGCTATGTGTGTGTGCTAAGTTAGCAATAAAGTATACCTTCGCTTATATAGTTATCTTGTTTGTTTATGTGAAGTAGTTAGTAGTGCTTGTTTTGTGAGCCTTTGCTGCAGCATGAGTGTTTGCCTTGCATTCATACGCTTGCATTGTGCATCTCATTTAGGTGCGGTAGATACGCCGTGAAGGATGGGATGGTGAAGCTAAACCCAAAGATGGTGTTTGGTGGATGGTCCCAAAGATGCAAAGCTAAACAAGTGCTGGAAGTGGAGATGCTTGCCAAGCAAGTGTCACTTAACACTAACCTAGTGTTGGTCCCCAGGCAAGCCCCGGAGCATTCTAAGTCTCCTATCAATCTTTTATAAATGCAATCGAGTCAATATAATGATTGTTGCATTAAGTTATAGGAGTTGAATGATACCGTTGATGCATTACTTACTTATCCTTGTCCACCTGAAATTATTATCTTGATATCCCAACTAGGTCTAGGCTCGATTTGTATGCTTAGCCCTGCTTAGACCGGTAAAAGTCGGGTGATTTCCTGTCTCCCGCATATAGGTGGATACCGATCATGACTAGCCTGGTGCTATCATGGAGATAACCATGTGATAATTAATTTGAGACCGGGCGGGATGTAGGAGCAGCAGGACATGGGTTCTGTGTGCTAGTAGTCTCCCGTCTGTGTCGATTAGGACCCGATGAAGGCACACCTCAGTCATTTTTAACGCGTCAATCACTTAACGGAGTACGTCGGAGTACCTCCCGTGAAGCCAAGTAAGGTTATTCGAGCCGGTGATGGAGATGTTGACGCCTAACACCCAGGGCTTTATATGTACCGTGGGCAACTATTCTGAGCAACCTGGCATGGTCCATGGACAGGCGGGGCCTGATTGACCTGGCATGACCGTGGGTTGTTATAGCTTGAGCGACCTGGCATTGAGATAACCCCCGATGTAGAAGGGCCCATGACCGTCCCGCGCGTTGTGTTCTCGGATTTCCTGAAGTGGCCGCCGACGGCTGCCTGGCAAGGTGTGATCGGGCGAGTGTGCGACATTTTATCCCCAGCTGGGTAGGAATCGATTATAATCGCCATCGCTCCTGGACAGTGAGTAACTTGACTGGGCATGTGTTACCGTAGTAACTTATGGAACTAAAGATGGTTATGATGTTTAATCTGAAAGGCTATTGAAGAAATAGTCACTCTTGCTTGATTAATTAGCCAAGTGATTGCTCTAGATCAGGTGCAAATCTAGTTAATCAAGTTAATTACATAAAATTGACTGCTAATACTCTAATGATGATTATTTAATAATAAAATGCTTCTATGCAAAAAGGTAAGTATGGCCAACCCTAGATACAGCCTTGCATACTCCTTGGTGTCACTTTATTTCTGCTTTATGACGGGTAAGTCTAGCTAAGTACATTCGAGTACTCAGGGTTTATCCCACCTTGTTGCACGTGAAGGTTAGGCCTGCCGAAAGGTGATGGCCAGTGCTGGTGGGCTCGGCAGTTCCATACTTCTTCTCTTATGCTGTTGTTGGAGGATGTCACTCAAAGCTAGCAAAGTATTTCAACTTATGTTATGGTATTCGTTTCAAAGCTATGTTGTTCTTCTAAATTAAGTGGAACTCAACTTGTATTATTATTTGTGAACACTATTGTAATATTATTTCCGCTGCAAAGCTTCGTGGACATGATTTGTATTTGCTTGACCATGCGATGTTGGTTGAGATGTTGGAAAGGGTTTGAAATCCTTCGAGATTTCTGGACTACCGGGTTTATATGGGCTCAAGTGTGCTAATTCAGCTGCTTCGGCGGAGGTTTTTGCACTTGTGCTCTTATAAATTGGTCGGTTCTGTCACAGACTAGCATTTGCTTCGATTTCTCAATTGGTATCTGCTAGTGGTGTTGAGCCTGTTCTACCTCTTCTTGAGGGCTAGCTTTGCTTTGCTTAGTTGCGTCGAGCCGTTGCCCATGTCTTTGGGGACCAAGTTGTCTTGCTCTTTCCACTTGACCTTCTTCGGCTTTGCTATGCTTTTGGGTCATTTGGTCGAGTTCTCCTTTCTCCTTCTTCCTTCTTCTTTTTCATTATGATTTGTGTGTGTAGTTGACAATGCACTCATCAAGGGGGAGATTGCGGATACATGGGTGTATGCCGAGTCTCGAGTGATGAGTGATTGTCAACGGGTTTGATCGCATGTTCTTTGGCTTGTGTTGTGCAGGTGTCGAGCATGGAGACAGTGATCGAGGGCAAGGTGAAGGCCAAGTAGAGACGTGTCGTGCCGACGGACCGGGAGCGGTGAAGGGCGGACGTGAGGCTTGGACTGAGGGACCGGTGGCCTGAGGATCAGCTATGGTGGCTGACAGCCTAGGACAGCAATGAGCGTAGACTTGCGGGACATGGTGTTGCTCGGGTCGTGGACCTAGGGACACGTGTTCGTGGACGGGGTGCACGGGCAGTGCATCCCCTCTTCAGCTCTGGTTTGGTGGTTGAGCCACAGAAAAACCACCGGGTGGACGGTTTCCAGGTTTGGGCCTCAAAACCTGGGTGCTGCGGGTTTGCCGAGTTTGGGCCTCAAAACTCGGGCTGAGGACGGTTTCCTGGTTTGGGCCTCAAAACCTAGGCGCTGGCGGGTTTCTGAGTTTGTGCCACAAAACTCAGGCGATGGGCGGCTGGTTTCCCGGTTTGGGCCACAAAACCGGGGATGGACTTGAAGGCCTGGTTTCCTGGTTTCGGCCATAAAACCGGGGAGCGGAGTCTGTGAAAAGGACAAGCAGAGCGGTGGCGGCATGTGGCGGCAATCGGTGAGGTTGCGTCAAGGCAACGCTACCAGTTGTGCGGGCGTGGCTGTCGGATCATAACTATCTTCGAGTTGGTCCAGAATAACCCTAGGGTTTAGCTGGCTCGCTCTGTAATTAGTGAGGGGTAGAGTAGGAATTAGAATTAGGATAAGTAGAGGGAGACACCCTCCTCTCAAAGTATCTCAGTCATTTGCTCTTTTGTTTCTAGGGTTTCCTGCTCTCCCATTCCCTACTGTAGCGAACCTGAGATCCACAGAGAAGAGAACAATACCTCTGTGCCCGTGAGATTTTGAGGAAGTGAGACCGTAATCTCACTGTTGTAGCGTGTGGTAGCCACACGGTTGCAAATTCGTGGTTGTGATTCGCGTTTTGTTTGTGTTCTTCGCGGATTGCTTTTCCTCACGTTTTTCCCGTCGATCGATCTCTTTGCTCGGTGCATCTTTTGCAAATCCGTTTGAATAGAGTTGTTCTAGATCGTGAGGCACTTCTTTCCACCGAAGGAAATCTTCCCTAACCTCATGAGCTAGTAGATCGGTTGATTTTTCGCTTTGGATCAAGTTTTGCTCCCTTGCACCGAATTCTTCCAATTTCTCGATTTGGAGTTAGGTTCGAGCCATGATTCCCGTGGGATAGCTCACTAACCTCCTTGGAACTCCTCATACCAAGTCTAAGCCTTAGTGCTTTTGATTCGGAGGAGATCGAGTGGATTTCGCGGAAGAACAGCACTGCATCGAGGGCATCGGATGCTCGAGTTCATAGCATCGGACGCTGACTCATTTGGCATCGGACGCTCCGTTGCCACGTGTCAGTTTCTGACATTCTTAAAGGAGCATCGGACGCTGCCACCGGACGCTCCGTTGTGCATCGGACGCTCAGGAGAGTGACCATCAGACGCTAAGAGTTCACTGTTCACTGTGTCCGATGGGTGTCCAGTAAGGGTTCTGTCAGGCCAGTTTTGCATCGGACACGTCCGGTGCTGGGTCATCGGACGCTGCCAGCGTCCGATGCTGCTGAGTCTGTGCAGTTTCGTTCGCGGTTCGTTCGTTCGTTGTCAGTTTTGATTTCCGGCTTTTGCGTTGGGTTTCTAGAGTCGTAAAGTGTCTCGCTGTGCTTCTTGGAAGCATCCACCCTATCTCTAGGGTCGTGGACACTTATGAGCTCAAGGGTTTGCTCTTGGGGTTGATTTTAGGGACAGTGGCAATAAGTTTCCGAAAGGAAAGGTTGAAGCTCCCATTCACCCCCCCCTCTGGTCGCTTTCTGGTAGCAATCTCGGTCCTTGAATTCTTCTTTTAGCACCTCTCCTTTGTTATGTGAATTACACAACTCAGGAGAAGGTGGTTCTTTCTTTCTGTTCCACCTTGTTCTTGGGTGCCTCTTCTTGGTGAAGGACCGAGAAAGCACTAGCAAGGCGACCAGAGGGGAGGTGAATGGGAGCCAACAAAATTTCTCTCGAAACTTTGGCCTATTGTCCCAAAATCAACCCCAAGAAACTACGACCGAAACCATGATGCCCACGACCCTTGGAAGAGGATGGATGATCCCTAGGATCACAGCAAGGCACCCCAAAGCGAAAGCAAACCAAACGCCAAAAGCACCGGCATAAGTTTGCCCCTTGAAAACCAAGTCCCGAACGTAGATTGTGGCTACGTCGAGAAATCCCTAAATACCGATGCTAACAAGTAGCAAAGATACCTAGAAATGTTTCTTGGTTAACTATAGGGCCAAACGAGAAGTCCGAAAACCAAACGGAAAAGACGGGAGAGCAAACGCACTAAACCGGAGGCTTCAGCAGGGTCCCGGACTATCCGGCAATACGGTCGCAGACTGTCTGCCTAACGGTGGACTGTCTGGGCTCAGGTGGCGGACTGTCCGTCGGCCAAACAAGCAAAATAGCCGTGCTGCTGAAGTCCCCTGGACAGTTCCCGGTTTGTCCGTTAAAACCAACGGCGAACTGTCCGCTGGTCAAGGAACAGTAAAACAGCCGAAGAACACAGCCACTGATCTGGCCTGCCCCCGACGCGCGGACTGTCCGCGGTTGGGATGGCGGACTGTCCGCCAACTCCCAGTGAGGGAGATTTTGGTCGACCTTCACCCAAATCTTCTCCAAATCGATTCAAACCAAAATCCCTTGATCCCAAACTTGGAGAGAATGATCACGAGGTAGTTTGGAGACTATCCTCAAGAAATCATCCGCTCAAATCAACTCAATCAATGGGAAATCGAAGGGGAAGGTGTATGAACTGAAAAAGCGCCACGAAAACAAAATCGACCCGATCTACTTGTTCGTGAGGAGTTAGATGAATTCCTTCGGTGGAAATGATCTCCTCACTATAAAGAACAAGTTGATTCAAGTGGAATTCGAAAAGACGCACAAGAGAGAGAGATCGAGTGACAGGAAAATTGCGGAGAAACGAAGAACGCAAAGAACACGAACCAAAACGCGAATCAAGTCATCGATCTGCAACCGTGTGGCTACCACAAGCTACAACAGTGAGGTTACGGCCTCACTTCCTCAAAATCTCGAGTACACAGAGGTATGGTTCTCTGCGGATCTCAGTACCTACAGCAGGGGATTGGGAGAGCAGGAAACCCTAGAAGCAAAGAGCAAATGACTGAGATAGAATGGGAGGAGGGTGTCTCCCTCTACTTATCCTAATTCTAATTCCTACTCTACCCCTCACTAATTACAGAGGGAACCAGCTAAACCCTAAGGTTATTCTGGACCAACTCGTGGTAGGTGGTGATCCGACGGCCACGCCCGTACAACTGGTAGCGTTGCCTTGACGCAACCTCACCGATTGCCGCCACGTGTCGCCACCGCTCTGCTTGTCCTTTTCCCGGATGCCGCACCCCCAGTTTTGTGGCCGAAACTGGGAAACCAGGCCTTCAAGTCCATCCCCTGGTTTTGTGGCCCAAACCGGGAAACCAGCCGCCATCGCCTGAGTTTTGTGGCGCAAACTCAGAAACCCGCCAGCGCCCAGGTTTTGAGGCTGTTGGTATTTCTTAGCGTCGCTACTAAGAATAGAGTTTTAATCTATCCCAGGCAACGGCGCCAGAAATGCTTGTTGACACTTCTTAACGCAACCACTGGAACTAGACTATGGAGCCTAACCCCAGCAACGGCGCTAGAAGTGTCTTGGTGGTAAAACTATTGACTATTGGATAGTTCCGCAAGCGCACAGAATATACCGATGTAGCACTTCACCCGGGAGTATTCCAAGGTATCGTTATTTATTTTATCCCAAAGAATAGCAAGCTAGGAAAGATGTAGAGAGAGGAAAGATAGATCCTTTAGTCTTACTATACTCTATTATCAATTAGAGAAGCAGAAAGGGGGTAAGTGGATATAAGGGAGGATAGATAGATAAGATAAATAAGTTAAGCAAAGAGTAAATTATATGAAAGATAACTTTAGTAGAGTTAGCTAGGTGGGAGGACAACGAGTGAGTATAAAGTACTCCTATGTTTCTACCTTTACTCCTATGAACTAATCCTAATTAAATAGATGACTTAACTAGATTGACGCCTTGCTACTTGTGTGAGAGGGATAAGCGAGAGAGTAAAGCGATAGAAGGTTGTTCACCTAACCCAGTACTCAAGCGGATATTTGGCTTATGGACACCTTACCTTTTAAAAACTAGCCTGAGTTCACGTGAGGGGATCTAGGTAGCCAGACAAAATCTGTCACCTTTTGCCCATGCGCCCCTACTGTCCGTGCATGCCAGCGGTAGTCAAAGATAAGATGAAGTATGAGCACCACGCTCACACTTATCTACACCTTTAGCTATCGATCAAAATAGCTAAAGCCCCTATCCTAAGATAGGACGATGACACACACACAAGAAGCTATTTAAAGGAAATCAATCTAACTAAGACAACTATAGAACTAAGATAAGCACACAACAAGACTATATAAATATAGACTTGCACTAAGTAAATACTTAAATAAATACTTGGAAAGTAAATACTTAAGTAAATGCAAAGTAAAGTAAAGAAAGAATAATATATTAAATAAAGTCTTACAAAACAAGAAAGATACAAGGGCTATACCAGACTCCCAGAAGACGACTCCGGAGACCCGAGCTTCGCCCGACTCAACTCTAACTCCCACTCTAGACTAACTACTACTACTCTTGCTTGATCTCACATGAGAGTGGAGATATGTGTTGTGAGATATGAGATATGAAGAATGAGAGGGTGAAGGCCTCTATTTATAGTGGAGGTGGAGTAGGGGCTACTCTGGCACCACGTCAGCGATCCGTGTGCTCATCCTCTCTTCACCCTTGGATCCACCGCCATAGTAACCGACCTTGATGAATGGCTTGGATATTGTTCACGTGTGAAACATGTGCTTTGCCACCGACTTGGATGAAGTTCACCATGGGGTCGGCCGACCCCCCTCTATGACATGTGGGCCCGGGGTACATCTTCTAGAAGGTGATGATGTCATCCTGTTGAATAGTGCTGCTGGGTCCCACCAAGGGGGGTCGGCCGACCCCCCTTTGAGCAAAAGCACATGCTTGATCCAACGGTTGATATTGGCTTGAACATGCTTCTCTTGGATCATGCCATGTCACCATGGCCGAGGTGGCCCAAAGGTGGGGTCGCCCGACCCCCTTGGTAGGCCCACCTGGCCTCATTTTGTTCATTTTGCCATCTCCTACAAGTTCACAAGCTAAGAGTACAAGTGGAACTTATTAGTGATAAATATGCTCATGGTATGCTATTCTTCCTTGAAACCGAGGCCTGTTGACGGTATTTTCATGAGGTAAAACATGCTATAACTTCCGTCAACAGAGGCCCAAACCTGGAAACCGTCCTCAGCCCGAGTTTTGTGGCCCAAACTCGGCAAACCCGCAGCACCCAGGTTTTGAGGCCCAAACCTGAAAACCGTCCACCCGGTGGTTTTTCTGTGGCTCAACCACCAAACCGGCGCTGTAGAGGGGATGCACCGCCCGTGCACCCCGTCCACCGACATGTGTCCCTAGGTCCTCCACCCGAGCAACACCGTGCCCCGCAAGTCTCCGCTCGTCGCTGTCCCAGGCTGTCAGCCACCATAGCTGATCCTCAGGCCACCGGTCCCTCAGTCCAAGCCTCACGTCCGCCCTTCACCGCTCCCGGTTTGTCGGCACGGCACGTCTCTACTTGACCTTCACCTTGCCCTCGATCATTGTCTCCATGCTCAACACCTGCACAACACAAGCCAAAGAACATGCGATCAAACCCGTTGACAATCACTCATCACTAGAGACTCGGCATACACCCATGTATCCGCAATCTCCCCCTTGATGAGTGCATTGTCAACTATACACATAAATCATAATAGAATAGAAGAAGGAAGAAGGAGAAGAGAGAACTCGACCAAATGACCCAAAAGCATAGCAATGCCGAAGAAGGTCAATTGGAAGAAGCAAGACAACTTGGTCCCCAAAGACATGGGCAACGGCTCGACGCAACCAAGCAAAGCAAAGCTAGCCCTCAAGAAGAGGTAGAACAGGCTCAACACCGCTAGCAAATACCAATTGAGAAATCGAAGCAAATGCTAGTCCCTCAAGACAGAGGCACTGAGGCTCAACACAACTAGCAGAGAAAGCTCGATACCAAAACCTTATGGTCAAACTCCCCCTCGAATAGTGCACACAACCAGGAAAACTCCCTCTTGGTTCAACTCGGAAAGCACAAGATTTGAAAGACCCCAAAACCCCTTAGTTGAACACTCAGAGAGCATATGATTTGCAATATCTCTCCCCCTTAGTTGAAAATGCACCATCAAGTAAAATCTCTCCCCCTTAGAGAATGCACCATCAAAAGTGCCAACAAGAGAGGTTCTCCCCCTTCCAAAATGCATATGAGTCAAAATGCAAGTTAGCAGCTTCAAGAATATAGTCAAGAGAGTGTAAAGATGCTCTACACAGTATAACTCCAATGACACAACAAGAAGCATACATGCCAGCAAAGGCTCAAGCTGATCACCAAATACGAAATATGAACATATGAGCAAAGTGAGCAGTTTTTAGCCAAAAAGGTATTCACCATCAAAATAGCACTACACATGTATAGACAGGAATTCAAACAAGTGCTAACATATATACAAGGTGAACTCCCCCTAGCAAAGTTCAATCATCATGCTATAGAATGAAACATACACTTGTGATTTCGAATTTCAATCGGAGTTGCAGCGGTGAAATTTCACAAGTTTAGAATTTTAGCATGTGATTGCGAGAGGTTGAAAGCTTGTCATTGCCTAACTTTTCAACCGAGTGAAGCCTATGCAAATGCAATCAGAAGCTTAAAGCATCGGTTTCGGTCATACACTACACGGCTCAAGTTTAACTCAAAGTGCAATGAGAAACAGTCTCGATACCGTGATGTGTTGACAAGCAATCCCATCTCGATCTTTTCAATTTACTTAAAAACTTGGTTCAAATTCTAAACAGAATATGAACATACCAACCAAGTGAATGACTCAGAACTAAAGACATAGCAACCTAGCATATATGAAAAGTACGAGTGAATTCAACACATCCTACACATGCTAGTTGCATATCTCAATGGTGAACATTTTCAAGTTTTATGTTTGTTAGGCAGATTCGCCATTCAAAAATAGCTCAGCTCACAACAAGTACTAGTGATCAGAAAGGGCATAAGCTACAAGCATCATCATAAGCATCAGAGCATACTACATAGAGCATAGTCACATTCTAAAGATTATATACATGAAGCTCAGAATGTAAAAGCGTATGCTAAAATGCAAAAGAAAGCAAGATAAACGAAAAAGAGTCAGTCTATGATACAAGAACCAAAATGTTTCCCCCATCTAAAAGGGGAAACACATACCAAGCTCACCCCTCAACTGATTAAAGGTTGATTCGTCCAAAGGCTTGGTGAAAATATCAGCCAACTAATGATGAGTATCGACATGGCGAAGTTCGATATCACCCTTCTCATGGTGGTCTCGCAGAAAATGAAAGCGCACATCAATGTGTTTGGTCTTCGAGTGAAGCACGGGGTTCTTAGCAACGCTAATAGCACTCGTGTTGTCACAAAGCAAAGGCACACGAGAAAAGCTCAGATCAAAATCACGCAAAGTGGCCATCATCCAAAGCAATTGAGAACAGCAGCTAGCCGCAGCAACATATTCAGCCTCTGTGGTAGATTGAGCGACACTAGACTGTTTGCGCGAAGACCAAGATACAAGAGAAGAACCAATAAACTGGCAAGTCCCAGAAGTGGACTTGCGCTCAACTCGGCAACCAGCAAAATCGGCATCGGAATAACCGCAAAGGGAGAGGGTGGAGGAAGCTGAATACCAAATCCCGAACTCAAGTGTGAAACGAAGGTACCTAAAAATGCGCTTCACCGCCTGACGGTGAGAAGTGCGTGGCGACGCCTGAAAGCGCGCGCACAGACACACCGCAAACTGGATGTCCAGGCGTGTCGCCGTCAGGTAGAGCAGCGACCCGATCATGCTTCGGTTCTCCTTCTGGTCCACAGCTTCTCCATCCTTGTCCGCATCCAGGGCCATCATGGTCGACATGGGTGTTGGAAGAGGCTTGGCCTCACCCATATCGAACCTCTTCAGCAAGTCCTTGGTGTACTTGCCCTGGTGCACAAACGTTCCTTCTCGGGATTGCTTAATTTGCAATCCGAGAAAGAATGTCAGCTCGCCCATCATGCTCATCTCGAACTCCCTGCTCATTAAATCTGCAAACTTGGCAACCAAAGCATGAGAAGAACCACAGAAAATGATATCATCCACGTAAATCTGGACCAAGAGAGTGTCTTTGCCTTGCTTGAGGAGAAAGAGCATTTTATCCACACATCCCATTTTAAAACCCTTAGCAAGCAAAAAGGTTTTCAACCTATCATACCAGGTTCTAGGGGCTTGTTTCAAACCTTATAAAGCTTTGTGGAGTTTGAAAACATGGTTTGGAAACTTGGGATTTTCAAAACCGGGGGGTTGTTCAACATAAACCTCTTCTTCTATGTAGCCGTTTAAGAAGGCACTCTTGACATCCATTTGAAAAAGTTTGAAACCTTTGGATGCAACAAAAGCCATGTGTATCCTAATAGCCTCCAAACGAGCTATAGGAGCAAAAGTCTCCTCATAATCTATCCCCTCCTTCTGACTATAACCCTTGGCCAAAAGTCTAGCTTTGTTCCTCACAATGTGGCCATCCTCTCCTTGTTTGTTTTTTAAAACCCATTTTGTCCCAATAGGATTACAGTCTGGAGGAGGTGGAACTAGAACCCAAACCTGATTTCGCTCAAAATTTTCTACCTCCTCATGCATGGCATTGACCTAATCCGGATCCGTCAAAGCGTGTCCAACATCTCGGGGTTCAAAATCAGCAACAAATGCAGAATGAGCAAAGTGAGAGATTTTTTGTGACCTGGACCGAGTTACACATTCGTCAATGCTACCGATCATCTGCTGAGGGGTGTGTTGGCGCTGGATGTGTCATGGCGCCTCCCGAGCAGAAGTGATCTCCCCCTCAACAGCAGCTGGTGCCTCCCTGGGTACAAAAGGTACCGCTCGGGGTGGCGGATCCCACGGCCCCCAAGAGGAAGAGGTGTCGGGGCTGTGAGTCGTAGTAGAAGCCGCTCTTTGCGGCATAGCTGGTGGAGGTGATGCTGGGTCACCCATGCCTTCAGCATCCTCGTCCTCATCATCGAAAAGAGGTTCACCAACATCATGATCACCTGCACGCTCAAAACGAGAAGAAGGACAAACCATGGTCTCGTTGAAGGTGACATCGGATGTCTCCATGACTCGGTTAGTATCAAGGTTAAGTATACGATATGCGCGAGTGTGAGTGCCATAACCCAAAAATACACCGTCAGAAGAACGAGACTCAAATTTTCAATATAAAACAATGGCAACCAAAAACTCTAAAATAACTCACCTTGGGCTATCGACCAAAACGCAACTCATAAGATGTCTTTTTCAAGAACGCTCTCTGAAAAATGCGATTGGAAATATAGCATGCAGTGTTCATAGCTTCGGCCCAATATCGCCTAGCAGTCCTATGCTCATCGAGCATCGTCCTGGCCATCTCAACAAGGGTCTCAGTCTTCTCAGTCAAAAAGAAAACCCACGAATATCTCAAAAAATCATCCACAACAACAAGCACGTACCACTTCCCCCCAACCGAGCTCACCCAAGCCGGGCCAACAAGTTCCATGTGTAAAAGCTCTCCAGGGCGCTGTGTCATGACCTGAGTCACTGGATGGTGGGGAGCGGCAACCATCTTCCCATGTCTGCAAGAATGGCAAACAAGGTCCTTCTCCATCGACAACTTGGGCAATCCTCGGATTAGGCCAAGTGAGCTATGCCTTGCAAGCAAGTCGAAGCTTAGGTGTCCTAGTCTCCTATGCCACTTCCAAAGATCAGAGAAGGAAGGGCCAGCCACAAGACAGCGAGAAAATCCAAACGACTCTGAGAAATTCGCGCGAAAGACTTTCCCAAAGGGCAAAATCAAACATACAAGATTGCCCTGAGGATCTGAAATACGACTGAGATTCGGTTTAAAACGAATCTCATAGTCATCATCAAAGAGTTGCGAAACAGAAAGAAAGTTAAAATGCAAATTAGAAACAAGAGCAACATCATGCAACACAAAGTGCTCATTAACTTGAACCGACCCACGAGACAACACTTTACCTTTGCTATTGTCGCCGAAGGTGATAAACTCCTTTTCGGCAACAGGACTAAGACTGGAGAACCATTTGGCGTTTCTGGTCATGTGCCTCGAGCACCTACATCAATAAAAAGACATAGGGTGAGCATACGGTCCAACACTGGGGTTAGTGAAGTAGGAAGAATACCAGTGTTGGGCCGGCTGCTCAAAAAAACGGTTAGTGTAAAAACCATTCCTAGCCTGCCTACGGGGATAGCGATCACCACGCACAGGAAAATGTGGTCCGCTAAGCCTCCGCCACGGGGTCCGTATCCTGCAAAGTCAGGACCCCGTCGGGCAACACCTCCCTGACTCCTAGGACCTTGAGGTGCTGCACCTCTAGGCCTAGCAGCTCTCCTCGGAGCTCTCCTCTGAACATTCAGCACATGTACATCATGGAAAGGATGGTACATGTTCGGATTGTTCATCTCCCTAGAACGGCGCTCCTCTCTCTTGCGCCAAAAGCAGAACTCACCCAAGTGTCCATCTCTCCCACAGTACTCACAATGGTACCTCACCGCTCTCATAGGGGGTTGTTGGTACTCACGGTTGTGGGTTTGGATCGCTTTGCCCTTCTGTGGCAAAAGCTCCTCCTGGATAGGTGGCATAGTATCCAGCTTGTTTTTCAGGTGGTTGGGTTTGGGATGCCACACTTGGTTCTTGGGTGGAGCTCTCGGAGTTTCTTCAAACACTCCGTCCTTGGTGTTAGGCTTGAGAGGCTCTTTGGGTGGAATCTTGGTAAGTTTGGGAGTAGTGGTGGAGTTGGGCTTCTCACTCGGGTTAAGACCACTCGACTCTCCAATTTTCCCAAAAGCAGAAACATCAACACCCGAAGCAAAACCTACACCTGGACCTCCAGCAGCATGCTTAAATTGCGCGATCATCATCCCAAGCTGCGGCTCATTGCAAGACACCCATGACAAGATGGTCTGAAGGTATGTGTTTTCTTCCTCGGTTTGCATCTTGCCATGCTTCACATTGGCAATCTCCATCTCCAAACCCTCACACAAAGCACACCTAGTCACACAAGTGCTACCCGAGCTGGCCTTCTCAAGAGACTCAATCTTGGCATTCTTCTCTGCCAACTCGGTTTGCAAGCCTGGACAGGACTTGCACGCACCCAACAACACGGGTCTAGCCCAGAGCTCATCCACTTCTCCAACCAAAGCAGCGTACTTACCTCTCAATGTGAGAAGGTCAGTCATATGCTTGGTGCACATCTCACACTCACCCTCCTCAGAAATGACCACGGTGGATCTAGCAAACTCAAGCTCCTTCACCGTGTCCTCCCACTTCTGCCTAAACTCCTTGCGCTCTCTAGCAGCACGCCTAAGCAGCTTGTCTTGACTAAGAAGCGCGACAGTAAGTTTCTCGACCTCAGCAGAAAGCTCATCGGGGGTCTGAGATACCTGGGAGGTGTCGTCGTCATCATCGTTCCGAGGGGTGTCCTTCAGCTGGCTGTCGACCTCCTTGCCGAGGGCCATGGTGCAAAAGCCCTCGTTGTCGGCGAAGAAGCAGAGGTCGTTCAACTTGTCCTTGATCTTCTTCATCTTCTCGGACTCGTCGTCGCTTGAGCAAGCGGAGTCGTCATTTGAGCCGTCGACGTCGCTGAGCATGGCAAAGAAAGCACGCTGCTCAGCCTGGGCCTTCTCCAAGTACTTCTTCTTGATGTACTCCTTGTCGAAGCCGCCGCTCCGCTTGTGCTTCGTGGGGACGTACTTCTCCTTGCGCTTGCCGGAGTCATACTCGTGCCCATGATCGCCCTTCACAGATTGCTTGTTCTTCTTGGGACAGTTGGCGATGAAGTGGTCAGGGTCGCCGCACTCGAAACATCCCGAGCGTCCTCCTCCGCGGCGACGGTTCATGCGGTTGTTGTGAAACCGCGAGAACCGGTTGGCGAGCAAAGCCAACTCGTCATCCCCCAAAGACTCCAGCTGCTCCTCTGTGACAGAAAGAAGAGAAGAAAGTGCAAATCCTCTAGAGGAGTTAGCAGAAGAGCCAGAAACCAAAGCCATAGTCGGGCCAGAATGATTCTCATAAGGAGCCCTCAACATGGCGTCAATCTCACTAGACTTGAGCTTACTGAAGAGCTCGTCGCAAGTGAGGGTCTCATAGTTAGACGATTCGATGATCGCCTGGACCTTTGAGTCCCACACCGACCGATCGAGAGTATGCAAAAGCTTCAAAGCCCTCTCATGATCGTCGAAAGGCAACAGCTCCTTGTTCGCTCTCATCTTGTTGACAATAACCTGAAAGCGAGCGAATAAACTCTCTATGCTCTCGCCAGGCATATGTCGAAAGTTCTCATACTCCCGCTTGTGCGACTCGTAGAGACGGGATTTGACTTGAGTGGATCCCTCATGGAAGCGCATGAGGGTCGCCAAAATCTCACAAGCCGTGGGGAGGTGAGAAACGCGATCAAACTCAGACATGCTCAAACAGGAGAAAAGAGCGTTACATGCTCGGCTATTGGCTTCGTGCTCATCGATCTGAAGCTGAGAGACACGAGCAGCCAAAACAACGTAATCGGCCTTGCTGCAAATCTCCCAAACAGAAGAGCCCATGCTCTGGAGATAGGCCGACATGCGTATCTTCCAATACGCATAGTTCGTCCCATCGAAAAACGGCGGTTTGCCCACGCCGCGATCCCTGTCGCCTTATGTGGATCTGGAACCGGCTAAGGTGGAAGATCCTTAACCCGCTCCGATACCAATTGAAGGACCGAGAAAGCACTAGCAAGGCGACCAGAGGGGGGAGGGTGAATGGGAGCCAACAAAATTTCTCTTGAAACTTTGGCCTATTGTCCCAAAATCAACCCCAAGAAACTACGACCGAAACCGTGATGCCCACGACCCTTGGAAGAGGGTGGATGATCCCTAGGATCACAGAGAGGCACCACAAAGCGAAAGCAAACCAAATGCCAAAAGCACCGGCATAAGTTTGCCCCTTGAAAACCAAGTCCCGAACATAGATTGAGGGCTACGTCGAGAAATCCCTAAATACCGATGCTAACAAGTAGCAAAGATACCTAGAAATGTTTCTTGGTTAACTCGCAGCACCCAGGTTTTGAGGCCCAAACCTGGAAACCGTCCACCCGGTGGTTTTTCTGTGGCTCAACCACCAAACCGGCGCTGTAGAGGGGATGCACCGCCCGTGCACCCCGTCCACCGACATGTGTCCCTAGGTCCTCGACCCAAGCAACATCGTGCCCCACAAGTCTCCGATCGTCGCTGTCCCAGGCTGTCAGCCACCACAGCTGATCCTCAGGCCACCGGTACCTCAGTCCAAGCCTCACGTCCGCCCTTCACCGCTCCTGGTCCGTCGACACGGCACGTCTCTACTTGACCTTCACCTTGCCCTCGATCACTGTCTCCGTGCTCAACACCTGCACAACACAAGCCAAAGAACATGCGATCAAACCCGTTGACAATCACTCATCACTCGAGACTCGGCATACACCCATGTATCCACACTTGGTACGAACGGGTTTTGCTTCCTGCATGTTAGCGGCTGTTGACACTAGTTATCTATCATAATTAAGAGATAAATAAATATGAAAAGGGCAAGAATTTGATCACCAACAATGGTTTAGGGTTTCAACTGACAATATTCCATGAGTTTTGGTGAGTTATGATTCTGTAGGGACTAAACCAGGAAATCGGCACCGATAGCTTCTCATAGAAGGAAACCGTCAGGAGATAACGCAACTGCCACGTCGGGATACTTCTAGAAGACTCCAGAGAACACATAGAGACACCACGAGAAAGGGCACCGCGGTCCACCTCCAGGTGGGACTGACCGGTCCCCTGGACCCACCGGTCGGTCCCCCCTGGGCCCGCTGGTCTCCGTCTTCTGCAAGATATCTCCACCGACCTCTAGGATGCATCTCGACCGTACCTTAAGTCGGTTTGATCCAAGGGCCACGGTTCATTACCCAGGGCTATATAAACTGCCCCCTGACCCCCCCCTCTCCAGGGCATCCGGCATCAGGCATTACATTCATCAGGGTTAGATCAATCAGAGCATCAGAAGGAGATCAATCGGAAGCTTTAGGACTACATCCACCTAGATTAGTAGATAGAATAGGATTAGAGGAGGCAAGCTTCGCTTGGATTCCTGATCTAGTCACGAGAAGGCTCGGTAAACCCAAGATCTTCTCTCTTGTATTAACATTATGGATCTATTTCATAATTGCTCTTCTAGTTCATCATTGTTCTTCATTGTTTATGTTCTAGTTCATCGTCTAGTTCATGTTCATCGTCTAGTTCATAATCTTGTTCTAGTTCATGTTCTAGTTGGTACTTTAGTTCTTCTCGATGATCTAATTTACCTTACTGTTCATCATCGTGTTCTAGATAGCAATACAATTGATATGATTAAGACATCAATGATTATATTCTTAGTTATAATGCTTATAGTCTGCTTTGATTATATATTTGGCATAGATAGTTCATCTTTATGTTTATACTCATGTTCGTATAGCGCTCATCTTAAAGTACAATGGGTGGGTGATAAATGCTGTGTAGGCGTGGTGCCTATACATTATTTATCTGCGAATGCGTCCTATGTTCTGGATAGAGTGGTAGATCGCGGGTGTGACAGACCTGTTGAGTCCTCTGTATTCCACCTCCCGAATATAGTGTTCAGTGTGGCTCAGTTAACTCATGGTTTAAGGGTTACTTTGTTTGACACCTTTACTATGGAGTTGCCTCTTGATTATAAATATGATGTGACCAAGCCAATGATTGCCAAATATAATTGCACTAATCAATGTATGCTATGACTTGTAATTAGAATAACTTAGGAATGTTTCTTATTAATACCTGTTCTAATCATCACTTGCTAGGCAGTACTGTTCTAAGTTTATCCTTGATTGATCTGATCTCTGTTATCCTTTATCAATTATTTATCATATCATTTACTCTGTAACCTGATTCCTGTTCGAAGTAATTAGTGTGTTATCAGTCTTATTATAAGTGTGTGTCATATTAAATGTTGTTAAGTCCTTACAATTGGAGGACCAAGAGTGCTACCAGAAAGCGACCAAAGGGGGGGGTGAATGGGAGCTTCAAATTTTCCTTTCGGAAACTTGTCGCCACTGTCCTAAAATCAACCCTAAGAGCAAACCCTAGAGCTCGTAAGTGTCCACGACCCTAGAGATAGGGTGGATGCTTCTGTGACGGAACGACCCTAATCCTATGGCCCACGTGTCCCTGTCAACCTCTGACAGCCGAACCCATGTTCCATGTGATTAAGACCTGTTCGCCACCGGGCTACATCAACGCCCAATGTCCGCAGGATCATCTCACAATTCGGTTACAGCATTGCATACTTTTACAAATAACATCGGAATAAAGAGCGGAAGACTTAAATAACATTAGTTTTACAAAACGAGGTTTCAAATGAGGTAAGGAGTACAGTTATTACAAACCATTGTTCGGGTGATTCAAAGTAGACAACGTAGCGAAAACATTAACATAAAGATACATGTAACACCCAGCCCGAGGGTGCACGTTTACTCATCGGCCTCATCGGCCTCTTCCTGGACGAAGGTCACGCAACAGGGTGCGAGACACATCGGGGTCTCAGGCATACCTGCAACATGGGTAACAAACCCTGAGTACTGGGGTACTCAACAAGACTTACCCGACTAAAGAAAAAGGGAGAAGACTCAGGAATGAGAGGCTTAGGGTAGTCAAGGTAAGGCTTAAGCAAGATCAAGTATTTTGCAGAAAAGCATTTTTGTAAACCTTATTTTATTTTTGAAAGATTCAGTATTTCTCAATTCTTCATCATTCATGATTCATTTTACATTTCAAAACATTCCTAGTTGAGAACCACTCTCCGTTGACAGCCAGTGGACCAAGTCTCCATAACCGAGGAGCAACGTTAATCCGGATAAATAATACTCAGCTGAGGATCCCTATCCACACTGCATATGTAGCACCCAAGCTTGCATATGCCAACTCGTCTACCACGATTCCTCCAAGATTGGGCCCGGTCCTACGCCACCCGGAAGTACAGTACACCACACCAATCCGGGACTTTAACCCACATGGGTACATGCTACTTCCGCCATCTCTCCAC
Organism: Coix lacryma-jobi var. lacryma-jobi; assembly: GCA_009763385.1. Taxonomy (NCBI): domain Eukaryota; kingdom Viridiplantae; phylum Streptophyta; class Magnoliopsida; order Poales; family Poaceae; genus Coix; species Coix lacryma-jobi. Next base: position 113,154,516 of record CM019830.1, on the reverse strand, counting down.
TCCCAGTGCGCGGTTGTCGGTCCAATAAAGGATTCCTCGGAGCCAGAGCTTTCCGTAGTATGTGAATAGTTACAAGTCTTGACCAGCAGGCCCCATACGGATGGTCCCTAATTTTCCAGCCAGAACTATACCTTGGTCATATCTCACCCAAGCGTAATAGTCCTGTCAGTTTTTCAACCATGTCCCGGTCGGTGTCAACTGTTGAGTCCCGGACTACAACATGACGGCACCGTACGCTCGGACAACCTCTCCTCGCTATTAACTAGGTACGGATCAGATACCTAGCGAACAGCCGGGGAGTAAGACCAAAATTCCCATAAACATTCCTTAAGTGATCACACTTTTTAAAATTGGCATTTTATTGCAAAGTCTAATTCAATAAGCATTGCTAAGCATTTTTCAAATACTTTTGAAAAGCAGGTATCGGGTGTATCAGTGGTCAAGGTGGATAGTGCATCAATTAGGATAGCACACAACTCCTATAAACCTAATGCAATAATTTAACTCAAAAGCATTTAAGGAAATCATTTTATAAAATTCAAGGAAAGGGTTAAATGCACCGGGGCTTGCCTTGGATGGCAAAGAGAGCAGACTCGGGGTAGGTATAGGTGTTGGAGCTCGGGGTCGCCTCGGGAGTTGGTTCGTCAACAGCGGCCTCGACTCTGATACCTTCTTCGTCAACTATACGGATGCAATGATGAATGCTCATGAGAATGATGATATGGACTTATGGTGCAAGACAATTCCACTGATTCTAGATTACTCTTAGGCAAGGTAGAATCGAAATCTAGGTTGAGCATAAAAGGTAACCATTTCTTTCTTAAGCATTATTGATGTTAGGCCTTATTATAATTATCCTAAGAATTAACCAAACATATCATCACAAACATCATAGACCAAAGGGTAGAGGTCTATGAACATCATTCAATCCAAAGATCACATCATTAAACACTTATTACTAACCCTAATCCATCTTTTCTATTTTCTTAATTTATTTAAAAGGTCATTTTATGAAGTTGCTCCAAAAATTACCAAATTAATCACATAAGTTCATTATGGTGTAGATAGATGGCAAAACAAATCTCATAATTTTTGGAGGTCATTAAGGTGTTCAAATAATTCCAGACATTAATTAACAAAAGGCACTATTTAACAATTAAAGATAAATGCTCAAAAAATCAACTTGCTCCAAAAGTCTTCAAAATTTTACCAGAGTTTCAGCATGTTATAACAAGGTCACAAAAATTTATCTCAAGATTTTTGGAGTTATAGATCACTCTCCAAAAATACCAAAACCTTCATTTTTCAATTAAAATGGGAATTTTACATTTTCAAATTCTTGCAGAAAAGTCAAGTTTCATATTTTTATAAAATACTACACAGTGCAAGGAGCATACCATAATTTTCTTAGCATTTAAGGAACAACAGATTAATTCACACAAAAAAGAGAAAACAGAACACTATTCACAACTCTCAGAAAAAGAAAAGAGCACTGTGCTCCTTCTATGAAGGGCTTGGGCGAAACGGGCTCGGGCGAGTCGGAAAGTGACTGCTCCGTCCGAGACCTGGCCCGGAGGCTCGGGCGAAGCGGAAGGCTCGGGCGAGACGGAAAAGCAAGCGTCCGTCCGAGGCCTAGCTCGACGAAGCGGAGGGTGCACGAGTTCGCTCGAGGCCTGGCTCGAGCGAAGTGGTGAGGGTCTGTCCGCTCGAGGCTCGGGCTCGGGCGAGACGGAAACGTGTGCTCGAGGCCTGGCTCGAGCCACAGTGAACGCGTGCGCCCGAGGCCTGGCTCGAGCTTGCGCCGTTAAAAGGCAGAGACCGAGGGGGCTTCGAGGGCTTACCACGGTCGGAGACAGGGCTCGGCGGGGCGGTGGTTCGGTGGAGCTCTTTCGGCGGCGAGCGGCGAGCGGCGCTCCGACGACCCTGCGCAACACACGAAACCGCAAGGGCCTGGTCAGAGTCGCACGGAACCGAGGAAGCTGACACAGGGGTCAGGGGAAGGTATCCGTGACCGGAGAGGGAGTATTTCACGAACCCGAGTTCACCGGGTTTCCGCCGGAGATGGGAACGATGGGGTTACGCCGGGCGATTGGAGGCGGGGGAGGTGAAATTGAAGGGTGGGAAAGCTTCACGAGCTCAAGGCGGAGCTTTCGGGCTAGGTGGTTGAACGGCGGAGGGTCTGGAGTGGGCTGGCCACGGTGGCGGAGGTGAGTGAAGAGCTCGAGCTCCGGCGGGGCTTTTATAGGCGCGGCCTGAGGCCGGTAGAGAGCACGGCGAGGCGCGGATAAGATCGGCGGGAGCGTGCGCACTCGATTGCGCTAAGGCGGAGGGTGATGGCGTGCAGCCGGGGCCGGTGCGCAAGCTTGGCCGGCAATGGCCACGCGGCGGCGGCGCGCTGGGCACGGTAGGGGACGGGAGCGGGCTCAACTGTGCGCGTGCGGGTGCGAAATGATGGTGGCGACAACGGCGGCAGGTTGGTGGCGCGTCGGGAGCAGCCAGACGCGCTGCAGGCGCAGCGCCGGCGCCATGGCCGGCCCCCCCCCCCTTGGCCCTAGCTGGAAGAAGAACAGTGCTAGGGGATAGGGTTTGACTTTGCTGGTTTCGGTATTTTGCAAACTTCTCCCAAAATTTGAACTGTGCGACAAAAACTCAAAATACCAAAGTTGCTCAGAAAAATGAGATTTACAACTTTGTCAATATGAACATTTTCAAAATCCAAATAGTTTTTGAACTATATTCAAAAACAGAAAAAGGGACACTTTTCAAATTTGAGTCAAATCAAAATTACTTTGGATTTCAAACTGAAACTGAAAAATTTGTAAATACCAAAGTTGTTTCTCTTGGCCAGATCTACAACTTTGCTTTTTGGACCAACCTCAAATTTTGAATAATTTTTGAATTACAAAAAGAGGGATAAAATCCAGGATTTGGGATTTTAGGGTTTTGCAAAAGGAAAAATCAAATCAAATCTGATTTTTGAACTTTGATCAATGCAACAAACATCAGGGCACTAAATTGAACAAGAAATAAATAGAACTAGGCACAGAGGTGAAATTACCATTTTGCCCTTATAGAGAGAATTGGGCTTTTAGGGTTTTTGAAAAGAGATTGCTACACAAGTGCTAAGCAAACATAAATGCAAGGCAAGAATGATTAATGACTAATGATGATGACATGTCAGGTTAATTACAGTTAAACACCAGAGGTGTTACAGCCTTCCCCCCTAAAAGAAATCTCGCCCCGAGATTCCACGTCTTAAGAAGGAAAAGGCAAAACCTTACATCTACAGAGATTCGAGAAAGTCGGGATAGTTCTTTGCTAAGAAGTCTTCGGATTCCCAGGTGGCTTCTTCTTCAGAGTGCTGGTTCCACTGGATCTTGTACCATCTTGTGGTGGTTCTTCGGGTAACACGATCCTTGTGATCCAACACGCGAACTGGATACTCAGTGTATGACAGATCTGGTTCTAGCTCAACGCCTTCAACTTCGACCACATGTTCAGGTACTCGGAGACACTTCTTGAGTTGGGAGACATGAAACACATTATGAACTGCTGAAAGATGATCGGGCAAACTTAACTTGTAAGCGACCTTGCCACAACGATCCAGAATCTCAAAGGGACCAATGTAGCGGGGTGCTAACTTTCCTTTGACTCCAAAACGAGTGACTCCTTTGGTGGGTGAGACCTTTAGGTACACATAATCCCCGATCTCGAACTGCAGAGGTCGACGTCTCTTGTCAGCATAACTTTTCTGTCGAGACTGTGCGATCTTCATGTTCTCTTGTATATGCTTGACTTTCGCTTCCATATCTTTTACTAGGTCAACTCCAAAGAATTCTCTCTCTCCGGGCTCAGACCAATTGAGAGGTGTACGACAACGACGGCCGTACAGCGCTTCAAAGGGTGCCATTTTGATGCTCTCTTGATAACTGTTATTATAAGAGAATTCTGCCAAGGGCAAACACTGATCCCAAGTATCTGCGAAGGTTAGCACACAGGCTCTCAACATATCTTCTAACACTTGGTTGACTCTCTCGGTCTGTCCATCAGTCTGCAGATGATAAGCCGTGCTATACAATAGCTTGGTTCCAAGTGAGGCATGGAACGCTTTCCAGAACTTAGCGACAAACTGAGTACCACGATCTGAGATGATGGTCTTGGGGATGCCATGGAGCTTCACTATGTTGTTTTTGTACAAGGTGGCATAAGTTGGGGCGGTATAACTTGTTTTGACCGGTAGGAAGTGAGCTTGCTTCGTGAGACGGTCCACTATCACCCAAATGGAATCGAATCCCTTTTGAGTCTTGGGTAATCCATTGATAAAATCCATACTGATATCCTCCCATTTCCAACCAGGTACTGACAAAGGTTGCAGCTCTCCTCCGGGCTTCATATGCACAGCCTTGACTTTCTGACATGTATCGCAACGAGCGACATGTCGAGCGATTTCGATCTTCATCTTTGTCCACCAGAATTTTTGCTTCAAGTCTTGGTACATCTTGTTGCTGCCAGGATGGATGGCAAATCTGGTTGAGTGTGCTTCATCAAGGATTATCTGTCTCAGCTCAGGTACCTTGGGAACTACCAGACGGTTCTTGAACCATACCACTCCTTCATCATCAATCCTGAAACAGTCAGCCTTTCCAACTTGAACCTTTTCGATGATGTGCTTGATTCCGGGGTTATCTTTCTGTGCAGCTATGATCTGTTCTCTGATAGAGGTTTCTACTCTGACATTGCCTAGACTTCCTTGTGGAACCATTTCAATACCCAGCTTCTCTAGTTCATAGCATAGGGAAGATTCATAGGATTTCATAACCAGGCAGTTACAGTATGACTTGCGACTGAGTGCTTCGGCGACCACATTCGCCTTACCCGGATGGTAATGCACTTCGATATCATAGTCCTTGATTAACTCAAGCCATCTTCGCTGCCTCATGTTCAGCTCTTCTTGGGTGAAGATATACTTCAGGCTCTTGTGATCTGTGTACACATTGCAGGTACTGCCCAACAGATAATGACGCCATATCTTCAAGGCATGAACCACTGCTGCTAACTCAAGATCATGAGTTGGATAATTTTCCTCATGTCGCTTAAGCTGCCGCGAGGCATAAGCGATCACTCTTCCTTCTTGCATCAACACGCAACCCAAACCAGTACCAGATGCATCACAGTAGACATCAAAGGGCTTCTCGACGTTTGGCTGAGCTAGCACTGGTGACGTGGTTAACAACTTCTTCAAGGTCTGAAAAGCTTGTTCACAAGCTGGTGACCAAAAGAACTTCACAGAATTCTTCAGCAACTCGGTGATAGGCTTGGCGATTCTGGAGAAATCTGGGATGAATCGACGATAATATCCAGCCATTCCCATAAAACTGCGGACCTTGTGAACAGAGGTAGGTGGCTTCCAATCCAGGATATCTGACACTTTTCCGGGGTCGACTGACACACCTTCAGCGGACAGGACATGACCAAGAAACTGTATCTGATCTAACCAGAACTCACATTTACTGAACTTAGCATAGAGCTGATGGTCTCTAAGACGGGATAGAACGATACAAAGATGCTTGGCGTGATCTTCAGGGGGTTTTGAGTAGACAAGGATGTCGTCAATGAACACGACCACGAATTTATCAAGCTCTGGCATGAAAACAGAGTTCATGAGGTACATGAAATGAGCAGGGGCATTGGTCAATCCGAAGGACATGACCAAATACTCATATAGACCGTATCTGGTGGTAAAAGCTGTTTTAGGAATATCTTCAGGACGAATCTTTATTTGGTGGTAACCAGATCTGAGGTCGATCTTGGAGAATACTTTGGCTCTAGCTAACTGGTCAAAGAGAAGATCAATCCGAGGCAAGGGATATTTGTTTTTGATGGTGACATCATTGAGTGGGCGATAATCAATGCACATTCTGAGAGTCTTGTCTTTCTTCTTTACAAAGATTGCAGGACAGCCCCAAGAAGACGAGCTTGGGCGAATGAAACCCTTGTCCAACAAATCTTGTAATTGGATTTTTAGTTCTGCCAACTCTCTGGGAGGCATTCGATAAGCTCTGCGGGATATAGGAGCAGTCCCGGGCTTTAGCTCTATGGCAAACTCAACGTCACGGTCAGGAGGTAGACCAGGTAAATCCTCCGGAAAAACATCAGGGAATTCACAAACCACGGGGATGTCCTGGGTTTCCAGAACATAGGCGGTATTTATTTGAGTGGCTGCTGGTTTTTGAGGCATTGGAAGTTGGAGAAGGAGTTTGGCGGTACTGTTAGGAATATCCACTCTCACCACTCTATTCAGGATGTCGATCATGGCTTTATACTGACACATCCAATTCATGCCTAGGATGACATCTATCTCCTGATCATGAAGCACTATCATGGTGGTGGGAAATACATGTTCCCCCAACCTTACTGGTATACTGCGAACCACCTCTTTGGTGATTATACGCCCTCCAGGCGATAAAATGCAAAAACTTTCTTTCAACTCCCCAATTGATATGTCATGCTTAGAGACGAAGGTACGACTGATGAAAGAATGCGATGCACCAGAATCAAACACAACTGCAGGATGATTGGCAACGGGAAACCTACCGATCATGACGGGCTCCCCTTCTGGAATATCGCTGACAGTGGTGTAGTAGACTTGCCCGTGCTTCTTGACGAACTTGCCCTTCTGCACTTGCTGCTGTGGAGCACGGTGTTGCTGCTGCTGTGGTCCTCCAGGGTGATGGCGGAGGGTGATGGCGTGCAGCCGGGGCCGGTGCGCAAGCTTGGCCGGCAATGGCCACGCGGCGGCGGCGCGCTGGGCACGGTAGGGGACGGGAGCGGGGTCAACTGTGCGCGTGCGGGTGCGAAATGATGGTGGCGACAACGGCGACAGGTTGGTGGCGCGTGGGGAGCAGCCAGACGCGCTGCAGGCGCAGCGCTGGCGCCATGGCCGCCCCCCCCCCTTGGCCCTAGCTGGAAGAAGAACAGTGCTAGGGGATAGGGTTTGACTTTGCTGGTTTCGGTATTTTGAAAACTTCTCCCAAAATTTGAACTGTGCGACAAAAACTCAAAATACCAAAGTTGCTCAGAAAAATGAGATCTACAACTTTGTCAATATGAACATTTTCAAAATCCAAATAGTTTTTGAACTATATTCAAAAACAGAAAAAGGGACACTTTTCAAATTTGAGTCAAATCAAAATTACTTTGGATTTCAAACTGAAACTGAAAAATTTGTAAATACCAAAGTTGTTTCTCTTGGCCAGATCTACAACTTTGCTTTTTGGACCAACCTCAAATTTTGAATAATTTTTGAATTACAAAAAGAGGGATAAAATCCAGGATTTGGGATTTTAGGGTTTTGCAAAAGGAAAAATCAAATCAAATCTGATTTTTGAACTTTGATCAATGCAACAAACATCAGGGCACTAAATTGAACAAGAAATACATAGAACTAGGCACAGAGGTGAAATTACCATTTTGCCCTTATAGAGAGAATTGGGCTTTTAGGGTTTTTGAAAAGAGATTGCTACACAAGTGCTAAGCAAACATAAATGCAAGGCAAGAATGATTAATGACTAATGATGATGACATGTCAGGTTAATTACAGTTAAACACCAGAGGTGTTACAGCTTCCAAGAAGCACAGCAGGACACTATACGACTCTAGAAACCCAACGCAAAAGCCAGAAATCAAAACCGACAATGGACGAATGAACCGCGAACAAAACAATGTGAAAACAGTCACAAGCGACGCTGGCCTGCGTCCGATCGCTCAGCACCGGACGCGTCTGATGCAAATAGGACCTTACTGGAACCTTACTGGACAGGCATCAGACGCTGCTACAGTGAAACCCTAGCGTCCGATGCTTGACCCCCGGCGCGTCCGATGGCAACGGACGCTCCGATGGTCAGCGTCCGATGCTCCTTAAAACTGTCTGTCAGGTGACACGTGGCATCGGACGCGTCCGCTAGTATGAAACAGCGTCCAATGGTCCCGACACCAGCGTCCGATGCTCCTAGACCAAAACTGTTCTTCCGCGAAAATCATCCGATCTCCTCTGAAACAAAAGCACTAGGGCTTAGACTTGGTATGAGGAGTTCCAAGGAGGTTAGTGAGCTATCCTAAAGGAATCATGGCTCGAACCTAACTCCAAATCGATGAATTGGAAGAATTTGGGTCAAAGGAGCAAAAGTTGATCCAAAACGAAAATCGGCCGATCCACTAGCTCGTGAGATTTGAGATGATTTCCTTCGGTGGAAAGAAGTGTCTCATGATCTAGAACAACTTGGTTCAAACGGATTTGCAAAAGACGCGCCAAGCAAAGAGATCGATCGATGGGAAAAACGTGGAGAAAAGCAACCCGCGAAGAACACGAACAAAATGCGAATCACAATCACGAATTTGCAACCGTGTGGCTACCACACGCTACAATAGTGAGATTACGGTCTCACTTCCTCAAAATCTCGCGGGCACAGAGGTATTGTTCTCTTCTCTGTGGATCTCAGTTCGCTACAGCAGGGAATATGGAGAGCAAGAAAACCCTAGGAATGAAAGAGCAAATGTCTGAGATGGTTTGGGAGGTGGGTGTCTCCCTCTACTTATCCTAATTCTAATTCCCACTCTACCCCTAACTAATTACAGAGCGAGCCAGCTAAACCCTAGGGTTATTCTGGACCAACTCGAAGATAGTTGTGATCCGACGGCCACGCCCGCACAACTGGTAGCGTTGCCTCGACGCAACCTCACCGATTGCCACCACATGCCGCCCTCGCTCCGCTCGTCCTTTTCTCGGATTCCGCCCCTGGTTTTGTGGCCGAAACCGGGAAACCAGGCCTTCATGTCCATCCCCCGGTTTTGAGGCCCAAACCGGGAAACCAGCCGCCCATTGCCTGAGTTTTTGTGGCGCAAACTTAGAAACCCGCCAGCGCCCAGGTTTTGAGGCCCAAACCTGGAAACCGTCCTCAGCCCGAGTTTTGTGGCCCAAACTCGGCAAACCCGCAGTACCCAGGTTTTGTGGCCCAAACCTGGAAACCGTCCACCCGGTGGTTTTTCTGTGGCTTAACCACCAAACCGGAGCTGTAGAGGGGATGCACCACCCGTGCACCCCGTCCACCGACACGTGTCCCAGGTCCTCGACCCGAGCAACACCATGCCTCGCAAGTCTCCGCTTGTCGCTGTCCCAGGCTGTCAGCCACCACAACTGATCCTCATGCCACCGGTCCCTCAGTCCAAGCCTCACGTTTGCCCTTCACCGCTTCCGGTCCGTCGGCACGGCACGTCTCTACTTGACCTTCACCTTGCCCTCGATCACTGTCTCCGTGCTCGACACCTGCACACACACAAGCCAAAGAACATGCGATCAAACACGTTGACAATCACTCATTACTCGAGACTCGGCATACACCCATGTACCCGCAATCTCCCCCTTGATGAGTGCATTGTCAACTACACACACAAATCATAATGAAAAGAAGAAGGAAGGAAGAAGGAGTAGAGTGAACTCGACCAAATGACCCAAAAACATAGCAAAGCCGAAGAAGGTCAAGTGGAAAGAGCAAGACAACTTGGTCCCCAAAGACATGGGCAACGGCTCGACGCAACCAAGCAAAGCAAAGCTAGCCCTCAAGAAGAGGTAGAACCGGCTCAACACCGCTAGCAGAAAAGCTCGATACCAACTATTATCAGCTTAAGAAAAAGAGCTCGGCACCAATTGAAAAGCACTTGAAAAGCTGGAAGGAAGCTGAAAGGCAAATACTAGTCCCTCAAGACAGAGGCAAAGGCTCAACACAACTAGCAAAAGCGCTCCAAACCAATTGAACCCTTACGGTCACAAGCTCCCCCTCAAATAGTGCACACAACCAGGAAAACTCCCCCTTGGTCCAACTTGGAAAGCACAAGATTTGAAAAATTGTGCATATGATTTGCAATATCTCCCCCCTTAGTTGAACACAGGATGATTTGCAATATCTCCCCCCTTAGTTGAACACAGGAGGACACTCATGATTTGTCAAATTTCTCCCCCTTAGTTGAAAATGCACCATCAAGCAAAAATGCATCATCGAGTCAAATCTCTCTCCCTTAGAAAATGCACCATCAAAAGTGCCAAATAAGCAAATTTCTCTCCTTTCCAAAATGCATATGAGTCAAAATGCAAGTTAGCAGCTTCAGGAGTATAGTCAAGAGAATGCAAAGATGCTCTACAAAGTCTGAATCAGATGACTCAACTACATCCATAAAATGCTAGCAAAGGCTCAAACTGATCACTAAATACGAAATATGAACATGAGAGTAAAGTGAGGAGTTTTTAGCCATAAAGAGTATTCACCATCAAAATAGCACCACACATGTATAGACAGGAATTCAAACGAGTGCTAAACATGTATACAAGGTGAACTACCCCTAGCAAGGTTCAATCATCATGCTATAGAATAAAACATACACTTGTGATTTCAAATTTTAATCAGAGTTGCAGCGGTGAAATTACACAAGTTTACAATTCAACATGTGATTGCGAGAGGTTGAAAGCTTGTCACTGCCTAACTTTTCAACCGAGCGAAGCCTATGCATATGCAATCAGAAGCTTAAAGCATCGGTTTCGGTCATACACTACACGGCTCAAGTTTAACTTAAGGTGCAATGAGAAACAGTCTTGATACCATGATGTGTTGACAAGCAATCCCATCTCGATCTTTTCAATTCACTTAAAACTTGGTTCAGATTTTAAACAGAATATGAACATACCAAGCAAGTGAATGACTCAGAACTAGAGACATAGCAACCTAGCATATATGACAAGCACAAGTGAACTCAACACATCCTACACATGCTAGTTGCATATCTCAATGGTGAACATTTTCAAGTTTTATGTTCATTAAGCAAATTCACCATTTCAAAAATAGCTCAACTCACAACATGTATTAGTGATCAGAAAGAGCATAAGCTACAAGCATCAACATAAAGCATCGGAGCATATTACATAGAGCATAATCACACTCTAAAGATTATATACATGAAGCTCAGAATGTAAAAGCGTATGCTAAAATGCAAAAGACTAAACAAAAGAAAACAAGACAACCGAAAAATAGTCAGTTTATGATACAAGATCCAAAATGCTTCCCCCATCTAAAAGGGGAAACACACACCAAGCTCACCCCTCAACCGATTAAAGGTTGATTCGTCTAAAGGCTTGGTGAAAATATTAGCCAACTGATGATGAGTATCGACATGGCGAAGGTCGATATCACCCTGCTCATGGTGGTCTTGCAGAAAATGAAAGCGCACATCAATATGTTTGGCCTTCGAGTGAAGCACGGGGTTCTTAGCAACGCTAATAGCACTCGTGCTGTCACAAAGCAAAGGCACACGAGAAAAGCTCAGACCAAAATCACGCAAAGTGGCCATCATCCAAAGCAACTGAGAACAGCAGCTAGCCGCAACAACATATTCAGCCTCTGTGGTAGACTGAGCGACACTAGACTGCTTGCGAGAAGACCACGATACAAGAGAAGAACCAATAAACTGGCAAGTCCCAGAAGTGGACTTGCGCTCAACTCGGCAACCAGCAAAATCGGCATCGGAATAACCGCAAAGGGAGAGGGTGGAGGAAGCTGAATACCAAATCCCAAACTCAGGTGTGAAACGAAGGTACCTGAAAATGCGCTTGATCACCTGACGATGAGAAGTGCACGGCGACGCCTGAAAGCGTGTGCACAGACACACCGCGAACTGGATGTCCGGGCGTGTCGCCGTCAGGTAGAGCAGCGACCCAATCATGCTTCGGTACTCCTTCTGGTCCACAGTTTCTCCATCCTTGTCCGCATCCAGGGCCGTCGTGGTCAACATGGGTGTTGGAAGAGGCTTGGCCTCACCCATGTCGAACCTCTTCAGCAAGTCCTTGGTGTACTTGCCCTGGTGCACAAACGTCCCTTCTCGGGATTGCTTAATTTGCAATCCGAGAAAGAAAGCCAGCTCGCCCATCATACTCATCTCGAACTCCCTGCTCATTATATCTGCAAACTTGGCAACCAAAGCGTGAGAAGAACCACCAAAAATGATATCATCCACGTAAATCTGGACCAAGAGAGTGTCTTTGCCTTGCTTGAGGAGAAAGAGCGTTTTATCCACACATCCCATTTTAAAACCCTTAGCAAGCAAAAAGGTTTTCAACCTATCATACCAGGCTCTAGGGGCTTGTTTCAAACCATATAAAGCTTTGTGGAGTTTGAAAACATGGTTTGGAAACTTGGGATTTTCAAAACCGGGGGGTTGCTGAACATACACCTCTTCTTCTATGTAGCCATTTAAGAAGGCACTCTTGATATCCATTTGAAAAAGTTTGAAACCTTTGGATGCAGCAAAAGCCAAGAGTATCCTAATAGCCTCCAAACGAGCTACAGGAGCAAAAGTCTCCTCATAGTCTATCCCCTCCTTCTGACTATAACCCATGGCCACAAGTCTCGCTTTGTTCCTCACAATGTGGCCATCCTCTCCTTGTTTGTTTTTGAAAACCCATTTTGTCCCAATAGGATTATAGTCTGGAGGAGGTGGAACCAAAACCCAAACCCAATTTCGCTCAAAATTCTCTAACTCCTCATGCATGGCATTTACCCAATCAGGATCCGTCAAAGCGTGTCCAACATCTCGGGGTTCAAAATCAGCAACAAATGTAGAATGAGCAAAGTGAGAGATTTGTTGTGACCTAGACCGAGTGACACATTCGTCGATGCTGCTGATCATCTGTTGAGGCGAGTGTTGGCGTTGGATGTGTCGTGGCGCCTCCCGAGCAGAAGTGATGTCCCCCTCAACAGCAGCTGGTGCCTCCCCGGGTACAAAAGGTACCGCTCGGGGTGGCGGATCCCACGGCCCCCAGGAAGAAGAAGTCTCAGGGCCGTGAGTCATAGTAGAAGCCGCTGCTTGTGGCACAACAGGTGGAGGGGGTGCTGGATCATCCATACCTTCAGCACCCTCTTCCTCGTCATCAAAAAGAGGCTCACCAACCTTATGATCACTTGCACGCTCAAAACGAGAAGAAGGACAATCCATGGTCTCGTCGAAGGTGACATCGGATGTCTCCATGACTCGGTTAGTATCAAGGTTAAGTACACGATAAGCTCGAGTGTGAGTGCCATAACCCAAAAATACACCGTCAGAAGAATGAGACTCAAATTTGTCCAGGTTGCCTTTCTTCAATATAAAACAGTGGCAACCGAAGACTCTAAAATTACTGACCTTGGGCTGTCTACCAAAATGCAACTCATAAGAAGTCTTTTTCAAGAAAGCTCTTAGAAAAATGCGATTGGAAATATAGCATGCAGTGTTCATAGCTTCGGCCCAAAAATGCCTAGGAGTCCTATGCTCATCGAGCATCGTCCTGGCCATCTCAATAAGGGTCCAATTCTTCCTCTCTATAACACCATTCTGTGGCGGTGTGTAGGGGGAAGAAAACTGATGCTCCAAACCCAAAGAGTTACAAAACTTCTCAAAGTCTGAATTCTTGAATTCGGAACCATTATCACTACGAATAGCAGTCTGAATTCATAGGGAACTCGTTCTGAAGATGCAAAATCAGATTGCGAGCAGAAGAGAAAGTCTCAGTCTTCTCAGTCAAAAAGAAAACCCACGAATATCTCAAAAAATCATCCACAACAACAAGCACGTACCACTTCCCCCCAACCGAGCTCACCCGAGCCGGACCAACAAGGTCCATGTGCAAAAGCTCTCCAGGGCGCAGTGTCATGACCTGAGTCACTGGATGGTGGGGAGCGGCAACCACCTTCCCATGTCTACAAGAATGGCAAACAAGGTCCTTCTCCATGGACAACTTGGGCAATCCTCGGATTAGGCCAAGTGAGCTATGTCTTGCAAGCAAGTCGAAGCTCAGGAGACCGAGTCTCCTATGCCACTTCCAGAGATCAGAGGAGGAAGGACCAGCCATAAGACAGCAAGAAAATCCAAATGACTTCGAGAAATTTGCACGAAAGACTTTCCCAAAGGGCGAAATCAAACATACAAGATTGCCCTAAGGATCTAGAATAAGACTGAGATTCGGTTTAAAATGAATCTCATAGTCATAAGTTGTGAAACAGAAAGAAGGTTAAAATGCAAGTTAGAAACAAGAGCAACATCACACAACACAAAGTGCTCATTAACTCGCACCGACCCACGAGACAACACTTTACCTTTACTATTGTCGCCGAAGGTGATAAACTCCTTCCCGGCAACAGGACTAAGACTGGAGAACCGCTTGGCGTTTCCGGTCATGTGCCTCGAGCAACCGGAATCCACCAACCAAATGTCCTCTAATCGTTTTACCTACATCAATAAAAAGACATAGGGTGAGCATACGGTCCAACACTGGGGTTAGTGAAGTAGGAAGAGTACCAGTGTTGGGCCGGCTGCTCAAAAGAACGGTCAGTAAAAAAACCATTCCTAGCATGCCTATGAGGAAAGCGATCACCACGCATAGGAAAACGTGGTCCGCTAAGGAAAGTGCGTCCATCGCGATAGTCAAAACGCGGTGGAGGGAAAAGCTCAACAAAGCCTCCGCCACGGGGTCCGTATCCTGCAAAGTCAGGACCCCGTCGGGCAACACCTCCCTGATGCCTAGGACCCCGAGGTACTTCACCTCTAGGCCTAGCAGCTCTCCTCTGAACATTTGGCACATGCACATCACGGAAAGGATGGTACATGTCCGCATTGTTCATCTCCCTGGCACGGCGCTCCTCTCTCTTGCGCCGAAAGCAAAACTCACTCATGTGTCCATCTCTCCCACAGTGCTCACAATGATACCTCACCGCTCTCATAGGGGGTTGGTTGTACTCACGGTAGTGGGTATGGATCACTTTGCCCTTTTGTGGCATAAGCTCCTCCTGGATAGGTGGCATTGTCTCTAGCTTGTTCTTGAGGTGGTTTGGTTTGGGAGCCCATTGCTGTTTCTTGGGTGGAGCTTTTGGAGGTTCTTCAAACACTTCATCCTTGGTGTTAGGCTTGAAATGCTCTTTGGGTGGAAGCTTGGTAAGCTTGGGGTAGTGGTGGAGTTGGGCTTCTCACTTGGGTTAAGGTCACTCGACTCTCCAATCTTCCCAAAAGCAGAAACATCAACACCCGGCGCAAAACCTACACCTGGACCTCCAGCAGCTCGCATAAACTGAGCGATCATCATCCCATGCTGCGGCTCATTACATGAAACCCATGACAAGATGGTCCGAAGGTATGTGTTTTCCTCCTCGGTTTGCATCTTGCCATGCTTCACGTTCGCAATCTCCATCTCCAAACCCTCACACAGAGCTGGCCTTCTCAAGAGACTCAATCTTTGCATTCTTCTCTGCCAACTCGGTTTGCAAGCCAGCACAAGACTTGCACCCACCCAACAACACGGTGCGAACACAAGGTTGATATGTGCCCTTGTGGTTCCCTTCCTGAGTGATGAGTGATCGATCAACGGGCAACATGTCTCTTGTCTGTGTTGATGTGTAGGTGCAGAGCTCGGGCAATGGTCGAAGGTGAGGTGAAGGTCAAGTAGGGACGTGCCGTGCCGACGGACCGAGAGCGGTGAAGGGCGGACGTGGAGCTTGGACTGACGGACCGGGAGACCTAAGGACCAGCTGTGGTAGCTGGCATGTGGCGTTGACAAGCAAGAGCACATGGGTATGTGCGGTGCATCGGCCGAGTCGGGAGGAAGGTGATGGCGTCATGACACTTGGCAGGAGGCCGAGAAGGATGGCGAATGCACTGTGCCCGGCGTGGAGGCTGGACATGCTCCGGCATCGGTGCTGGAACTCGGGGTGTGCGAACCACATCCCGCCTACGGCACGGGTTCGATAGCTGAGCCTCGAAAAGCTACCCTCGACGGTTTCTGAGTTTGGGCCTCAAAACTCGGGGTGGCCGGTTTCCGAGTTTGGGCCTCAAAACTCGGCGTGGATGGTTTCCAAGTTTGGGCCTCAAAACCTGGGCGCGCGGGTTTCTAAGTTTGGGCCACAAAACTCAGCCGGAGGACAGGTTTCCCGGTTTCAGCTACAAAACCGGGGGAAGGCCCAGGTTTCCCGGTTTCGGCCTCAAAACCGGGGGGGAGGTCCGCAAAAAGGATGGTCGACGCATGTTGGCGTGGAGAGGCTGGCGCGGCGGCGCAGCTATCCGCGAGGAAGGCACGGCGGTCGACAGGGCGGCACGTGGCGGCATCCTGAGGCTTGCGTCGAGGAGAAGCTAAGGATGAGGAAGGCGCGTGGCCGTCGGATCGTCATCAAGCAGAGTTGGACCGGGATACCACTAGGGTTGGCCACTTTGCTCTTGTATCTAGGAGTAGAAGGGGCTTACTGTATTAGGCTATAAATAAGAGAGGCACCCCTCCTCTCTCCCTATTGTTTTCTGGCAGTCATTTGTTCCTAAGCACTCTCTCTCTCTTTAGCCCTCGCTTAGGTTCTAATCATACCTAGTTGCTAGCGATTCACAGGGAAGACTCAATCTTGTCTCTGTGTTTTGGGAAGTTCAGGAAGTGAGACCGTAATCTCATGATTGTAGCGTGTGGTAGCCACACGGTTGCAAATTTGTGATTGTGATTCGCGTTTTGTTGGTGTTCTTCGCGAATTGCTTTTTCTTCACGTCTCTCCCGTCGATTGATCTCTTTGCTTGGTGCGTCTTTCACAAATCCATTTGAACCAAGTTGTTATAGATCGTGAGGCACTTCCTTCCATCGAAGGAATTCTCTTCTAACCTCACGGTCTAGGAGGTCGAGCGATTTTCGTTGTGGATCACGTTTTTGCTCCTTTGCTCCGAAATCCTTTGATTCATCAGTTTGGAGATAGGTTCGAGCCATGATCTCTTGAAGATAGCTCACTACCCTCCTTGTGACTCCTCTCACCAAGTTTGATCCCCAGAGGATTTGTTTTGGGAGAGATCGAGTCGAATCGGTGAACGAACGGAGCAGTTTCGGGGTGACCGGACGCTGAGCACGGGATGACCGGACGCTGACCCTATGCTTCCGGTCGTTGAATGCACAGCGTGTGTTCTCTGTAGCTTGACCAGACTCTATACGTTGAACTGATCGGACGCGACCTTGTTCCTGTTCATCGTTTTTGTCCATACTGACTGGACGCTAGTTTATTGGTCGGACGCTCTTGTGATCGTGAGTCCGGTCACAAACAGAGAGGTCCGAAATTTGATTTGGCTCGACCGGACGCGTCCGGTGCCTGTTGACCGGACGCTCCAGTGAGTCCGGTCGGTGCTGTTTCGCGCAGTTTCGTCCACAGTTCGTTCGTTCGTTATCGGTTTTGGTTTCCGGCTTTTGCGTTGGGTTTCTAGACTCGTGTAGTGTCCCGCTGTGCTTCTTGGAAGCATCCACCCTACATTTGGGGTCGTGGACATTTTCCGAGCTCTAGTTTTGCTCTTGGGGTGACTTTTGGGACAGTGGCTGAAAGTTTTGCAGTAGGAAATTTTTAAGCTCCCATTCACCCCCCCTCTAGTCGCTTATTCGGTCCTTCAATTGGTATCGGAGCCGGTTAAGGATCTCCTCTACCTTAATCGGTTTTGGATCCTAAGGGCGACATGGAACGAGGGAACGGCAAGGCTCCATGGTTCGATGGAACAAACTATCCCTATTGGAAGATTCGGATGCGTGCTTATCTCAACAGCATCAGTTCTTCCGTTTGGGAAATATGTGAGAACGCTGAGTACGTGGTCCTTCTGGCTCGTGTGGGTCAGGTCCAGATTGACCAGCACGAGGCCAACTCAAAGGCCCGTAACGCTCTTTTGGCCAGCATCTCCCTTCCTGAGTTCGAACGTGTCTCTGAGCTTGAGACGGCACGAGAGATCTGGGTGAAGCTTCAGAGCTATCACGAGGGGACTGCTCAGGTCAAGACCAGACTCTTCCAGACGTATAAGCGAGAGTACAAGAACTTTGTTCAGTTGGAGGGAGAGACGATTGACGCTATGTTCACTCGTTTCCAGACGATCGTGAACAATATGCGTGCCAATCGGGCCAACCTACCTTATGACGATCATGATAGGGCTCTCAAGTTGCTATACGCCCTGGATCAGGGGGTATGGGAGGTGAAGGTGTCGACCATCATTGAGTCTGCTGCTTACGACACCCTCACCGTGGACGAGCTATTTAGCAAGCTCAAGTCCACTGAGATCGATCACTTGACCCAGGCCAAGCTGAAGAACCCATCTTCACATTCCCTGGCTTTGGTCTCAGACATGGGTGGATCGACTCTTTCCGCTGACGCTTCACCACCTCTTTTTGCTTTGTCTTCTTTGCTTTCAGTAACAGAGGAGCAGGTGGAAGCGTTGGACGATGATGAGCTCGCCCTCATCATCACCCGGTTCTCGCGGTTTCACAACAACCGCCTGAATCGCCGGCGTGGTGGCGCACGTGAGGGCTGCTACGGATGTGGGGATCTGGATCACTTTGTCGCGAGCTGCCCCAAATGCGACAAGACCTTCCCCGGCAAGAACCACAACTCCAGGCGCAAGGGCAAGCCGGAGAACAAGGCCGGGAAGAAGAAGGGCGGCTACCGCCGAGAGGACATGGAAAAGGCTTTCTACGCCAGCAAGCGTGCCTTCCTCGCCACCTTTAGCGACGGCGACAAGACCACTGACGGTGACTCTAGCGACGATGGGTCCGAGCACAAGACTGAAGAACGCTTCAACGGACTCTGCTTCTTCGGCAAATCCTCCAAGGGCCTTTGCACCATGGCCTTGGACGAAGAGGACCGCAAGTGCCAGGACAAGGACGATGGCACTGACGATGACGACGACGACGCTTCCGAGGTATCATCCTCTTCTCTTGTCGATCGTCTTACCGGTGAACGCGATTCTCTTGTCAATATAGTTCTCGGTCAGGACAAACAACTCAAGCGAGCTATCCAAGAGCGCAATGAGTTTAAGGCTAAGATGAATGATGCGCTTAAGGAGCTTGAGTTTGCTAAGTCTGAGGTGAAGGTGTCTGATGAGGAGGAGTGTGAGGAGTGCACGATGCATATGACAAACTTTGCCACCTTGCAAACCAAGTATGCCTCTTTGATTGAGGTGTATGATGAGCTGAAGAGTAGGCTAGACTTGGTGGGTGATTGCAAAGAGTGTCCCTCCCTAAAGAAGGAGCTGGAGGAAGTGAAGGCTAGGCCTTCTGTGATGGGTGCGTGCAAGCTTTGTCCTAGCTTGCGAACTGAGTTGGCAGAAGTCAGTGCCAAGCTTGTTGAAGCCGTGAAGGCCAGCTCAGTTAGCACCTTGTCCGCTCCATGTGAGCGATGCGTGGGGATGGAGCTTGAGATTGGCAACTGTCGGCATGCCAGGATGCAAACCGAGGAGGAAAGCACATACCTTCGGTCCATCCTGAGTTGGGTGTCATGTAGTGAGCCACAGTTGGGCATGATGATCAGTCAGTTCAAGAGGGGAACTGATTGTTCGGGAGTAGGCTTTGCTTCAGGTGGGAAGGGCACTAGTACCTTTGGCAAGATCAGTAAGTTTAGTGGAGTGAGCCCTAGTGAGAAGTCATCCGCTATCCCTAAGCTTATCAAGATCAACCCGCCTGAGCCTCCCGAGCCTACCACCAAGGATAGCATCCTTAATGAACATCCCAAGGCTCCACCTCGCAAGCAAGTGTGGGTTCCCAAACCTAACCATCTTAGAAACACACTTGACACCCTTCCTGACGTCTCTAGTGATCCCCTTCCAAAGGGCAAGCAGCCAGCCAGAGTGAACAACCCTCGCAACCATAGGAACCAACAACCCAAGAGAGTGGTGAGGTTCGAGTGCGAGTATTGTCACCGTGAGGGTCACCAAGCTGAGTTTTGCTTTCGGAGGAAGAGAGACGCTAGGAAGGAGTTGGAGCTGAATAACCAGGCCAGGCACCACCCTCTCCATGGTGTGCAAGGTCGGGGAGTTCAAAGGCTGGGCGCTAGGCCTGGAGGTGCACCCCCTCAGGTAGCTAGGCCCCAGACAGCCAGACCACGGGGTGGTGGTCGTGCCTGTCGCGATTCTGGTCGTCCTCAATACGACTATGAGCCGAGTGTAAGAGGCATTGCTACTCAGTCCCATAGCGGACCACACTTTTAGTATGGTGGTGATCGCTTTGCTTAGATGGGACAAGTAGGTCAGTTTGGAGGTTTTCCGTTCCATAGCGGACCACCCTTTCAGGTTGGTGGTGATCGCTATCCACCAATGGGACGAGGACAGCTTGGTGTTGCTACTAACACTTTTTCTGGGCCTATGACACAGCACTGGTATCCTTCTCAGTATACTAACCCCAGTGTTGTGCCAAATGCTCACTTCCTGCCCTTCTATTGATGCAAGAACTTCGGTTGGAGAACATGTGGCTCATGGATTCCGGGTGTTCGCGCCACATGACCGGAAAGAAGGAATGGTTCTCCAACCTTAGCCCCATGATGCACAAGGAGTACGTCACTTTCGGGGATAGTATTATAGGTAAGGTTGTTTCTCATGGAGCTATCCGGCTCAATGAGAATTTTGTTCTTAAGGATGTTGTGTTGGTTTCGAATTTGCATTACAATTTGCTTTCTGTCTCGCAACTTCTTGAGGATGATTGTGAAGTGCGCTTTAAGAAGGGTCTGAGTCGTGTTTTAGACCCTCGGGGAGATCTTATTTGTTGGATCATCCCTTTTGGCCGTGTTTTCAGAGCCGACTTTTCTCGTTCTTTCGGCTCTGCTAGATGTTTAATGGCTGGTCCTTCTTCTGATTTGTGGAAGTGGCATAGGAGGCTCGGTCACTTGAGTTTTGACCTGCTTGCAAGACTTAGCTCACTTGGCCTAATCCAAGGATTGCCCAAGCTTAAGTTTCAGAAGGACCTTGTTTGCCATTCTTGTCGTCACGGGAAGATGGTTGCTGCTTCTCACCCACCTGTTAATCAGGTGATGACCAAGCGACCCGGCGAGCTTTTACACATGGACACTGTGGCGGAACCGTCCTGATTATAAGAGCTCAAGTACCATCTTAGTCAAATCCGTCTGACATCGACTTATACTTGAACCCATATAACCCCGGTAGTCCGGAAATCTCGAAGGATTTCTATCATCATACAACATACATGATCGCATTGTTCAAGAATTACATTCGCAAGGATACATCACAGATAAACGAAACCGGATTTAAAACATCAGAGTACGAATTTAAGACGGATTTATTACAAACCTGAATTTAAAGTGCGGAAGCTTAAATAAGTTTTGAAACACGACCACCACACATGTGGTCCAAATAAAACATTGTTTGATACTTTAACCCAACAGAACTCACTCCTCCTTTTTCAGAAAATGTGCCACAAGAAGTCTCAGGCCAGCAAAAGAAAAAGGGAAGCTTCTGGACGACCCTGCCCTGGGCCTACTCCTCATCACCTTCCACCGGGTAGAGGCAGTGCTTACAATAGCCATAGTAAACCTGGCCATCTGCAACAACGGTATAAACCCAGAGTACGGGAATGTACTCAGCTAGACTTACCCGTCCAACTGAAAATAAAGACACCAAGGATATGCAAGGCCTTTTTGGGTGGAGCTGGGATCTTTAGTTGCAAAAAGCTCAATTCAGATGAGTAATTAATGATATTGATGAGCTGTCATTTTTTAGACATATTCCTTATTCTAGGTTTGCACCTGAACTATAACACACACTTGAGTCTAACAAACAATAATATAACCATATCCAGTTGACTTATCCACATTTTATTTGAACCTTTTAAACCTCACATGGATTTGTATCGTGGTGAAGCTCGCCATAGTTTCCCACTAACCGAGGGAGACGGCGACTCGAATCGAATTCCAAACCAGCTGGCGAAAGACCTTTAATACCAACCCACACTTTCCCCGTCGGGTCCATGCATTGGGTAACCGCTCGATGCTTGTTCGTGGTGGTAATCGTCGCGGTTCAAGCACAGACCGCCCAATTGGAACCTGGCGATGGCCTCACGCGGCAGATCGCATTTCCATACTAGAGGGCGCGACTCGGGTTGATTCCGGCCCGAACAGCTTCTAACCGGCTTTGGGGTCGATGATTACAGCACCGACATATCCCTAAGTAAAAGGGCGCGTTCAAAAATGAACGAGGGCCAACATCGATACAAACCTACACGATCCAACGGAAGGACTGCCCCAAGTTTCCAAACTTGTGCCTTGCCTTCCAGTTGACCGTATTTCATTACTACTCAGGTTCTTTTTCACGATAGCAAATATAGCCAACCGTGATCCGGTAAATACCCACCAGGGGTATTACGGAAACATCCTTAACTACTACTTTTATTTAGCCGACTAAGCAATTCTACATATGAATAAGTAACAGGATCACAAGGCGAGTGTAGACAATAAACAAGGAATGGTAATGCAGCAAGTAGGATTCAATCAACTCCTAACCTAATGCATCACAATATAAAAGGACTCAAGTAATTTTAATTGCAAAAGATAGGAGGCTTAATATGCTCCGGGGCTTGCCTTTAGCGAAGACCGAGGCCTCGTGGGAGGGGCACTCGGGCAGGTTAGTTTCCGCTGCGGGGTCGACCTCCTCGGCTTGATGAAGTTCCGGGATCTCCTGCTCGACGTTTGCCTCCTGCTCCTGGTCTTGCTCCTGAACTGTCGATCCTATTGCAGTGCGGTTGAAAATGATAAATAAATAATACATGGTGCGAGATGTGGTGGTAAGAAAAGTAACATTTCTTGCAAACCAACAAAACCAACTTGTTGAACCACTTTTGACATTGAGGTAAATACTTATTTATATCATAAAATAAAATCATTATTTCAACCATTTCCTATTTAGAAATTCAAAAGAAATTCAGGTTTGAACTGCAAGTGCATTTTTCTGAACTCAGAAAAATCCACAAAAATTCCAGAAAGCAATTAACACCATCAGGACTTCACTGCTCAAATTTCAGCAAGAAATAAAATGCAGAACAGCAGCCACAAAAGATAAAATTCACTGCTCAAAATATGCTTTGAACTAACATTTCACACAAAAGGTGTCAAACAGCAGATTTCATAATTTTCCTAGCTTCATCTACTCATAAATACTCTACTGCAAAAAATGCACAGCCAAAACATAATTATATCACCCTACACAAAATAAACAAATCTATCCCAAAATAACCCAACTGAACTACAACCCTACTGGAAAAGGGTGCTAAACTCAGTTTCATATTTTTCCCAGATTCTACTCCACTTTTCATATTTATCAAGGAAGTTCCATGAATAGAAACATTATATTGTTTTTTCTACATGAATTTCCCAAGAAAAACGCAGAAAAGTACATTTATACAGTAACTTCATATTTTTCCATACAACAGCCTATGCTTAACATTTTTCTTAGCTAGAACATGACATACAGAGACTGTATAATTTTTCTCATATTTTATTTTGACACATAAAACACCTTAACACTTATTCCAACAAATCAGTCAAAAAGGACTTTAAACCATAACAGAAACTTTTTCCACATACACAGTGCCTCACATATTTTTCATAGGTGCGTAACATGATAAGAAACCTACACAAAATTTTCCATGAATTAACTCAACCAGAAAACACACATTTCCATTTATCCAAACAAAAGCACATAAACTGAATTAAATAAAAACAGTAAAATAAAATTTTCCCAAAAATACTTTCATATTTTTCCATGATAGGTCTACTCATAAACAAGCTAACAAAACTGAAAGTACTTCATTTGGACTTTTAAAACGAGCTACACAAAAATAACAAGCTTCACTGGAAATTAAAACACAAAGGAAAAACATTTGAATTTCCCGGCTGGGTCTGCGTGAACTCGGTCCATGGACCAGGTGAGGCTGACGCGCGGGGTCCGCTGGTCAACGGGACCCACCCGTCAGATAGGGCGGAGCAGGGGAGAGGGTTGACCGGCGATTGCTCGCCGCCGGTGGGGTTGCCGGCGGTGAGGTGAGGCTCGATGAGTTCGTCTTGACGAGGCGGACCCATTGGTGGTGATGGTTTGGCCAGTGGATGGCCATAGCTTGCCGGCGACGAGCCATGGCGGACGGTGGCGGCGGTGATGCTCGGCTTGGCCGTGTCCGGCGGTCGCCGGTGAAATTGGGGGAGGCAAAAGCTTAAGTGAACCCTAAGAAGCAAGGCTATGGGGTTGGTTTGGCTTGAACGGCTCCAGAGGAGCTTGGCCATGTGAGAGGGCCGAGGCGGTGCCCATGGCGCTCGGCCGGGTGAGAGAGATAGGTGGGGGGTCGGTAGCGTTGAGACGGAAGGGTTTTCTCACCTTGCCTTGGCGTGGCAAAGCTCGACGGAGAAGAGGGGATTCGGCGGAGGCTTGGTCGGAGACGAACGGCTCCGGGCTCCGAGCGGCGCTGATGGCGACCGCGGCGGGGCTCCTCGGACTCCGGCGTCGGTGGAGCTCGGGAGGTGGCACTAGCGTGAGCACCGGGTGTCCGGGGTGTAGGCGGAGTGGTGCGTGGGATGAATCGATCGGGGGTGGATAGGTGAGGTTGGAACGGCGGGGTGTCTTTGCGGTGTCGAACGGCGGCGGGCACGAGCGCTCGCGTTCTTTCGCAGAGAGGAGAGGGAGAGGGAGAGAGCTAGCAGGGGTGTTCGAATGAGCGGGTGAGCGAACGAGCGAAGGGAGGTGCTCGGTTTTGCTCGGTGGGGCGAGGGACGGCCGGTCGTGGCGGGGGCCACGGTGTGGCGTGCGGCGAGCGGCGGCATGGTGAGCGAGAGCGGCGTGGCAGGCGAGGTGAGCAGCGACTGGCGGGCGGGGATCGCTGGCGTGCTCAGGTGGGAGAAGATCGAAAGGGGAGTGGCCGACGCGGATATTCGGCAGGATGCGGCGGCCACGTGGCGCAAACGCCGGCGTACGGCGCGGCCGCGGTCAGGGCGACCGGCGTGTCGTGCGCGAGCGCGCGCGCGGGAGCAGCGCGAGCAGGCGGCCATGCTGGGCCTGGGCCGAAAGGCCTAACGGGCCGAAAGTGAGGGCGCAGGAAAAATCGTTTTCCTTTTTCTTTTTCCAAAATCTTTTCAAACTTTGACCATTCAAAAACAGTTTCAAAAACTCCAAACCAGGCTTTGACCCAAATAAAAAAGTTGCTCAAAATAATTTTCTCTACAACTTTCATATGAGGCTCTTTTTCTGAAAACCATTTTTTACAACCTCCACATAAATAAAGCCAATTTTGAGACATAAACCATTTTGTTTAACTCATTTTTATTTAATAAACTATTTTGAACTAGGTAAAAATGCCATCATGAAAAGCACTTTACTCAATATTCTTTATTTTATAAAACTATTTGCCAAGACAGAAATCCAATTAAACCATCAAGTCCAATAGAAATAAAAAATCCAAATAAATAAACAAAAGGGCAAAAGCACTCTTATGCACATGAAATGATGCCATGCATTGCTTATGTATTTTAGTAGCTAAATGCAGTTCCTAATGCAGTGCTTGACACTAGGGTGTCACAGCCCTTCCCTCCTTAAAGAAATCTCATCCCGAGATTTGAGTTACGTACCATTTCTTAACAAAAGCGGGATAGTTTACACGCAAGTACTCCTCGGTTTCCCAAGTCGCATCGTTGGGTCTGTGGTTGCTCCAGAGAATCTTGTAAGTCTTCACTGTTCGGTTGCGAGTCTCTCGGTTCTTGGTGTCCAAAATCTCCTTGGGCTGTTCGTAGTATTCTAGATCTGATCTGATGGTGACATCTGGGATCCGAACTTCTTCTCGTTCTGGAACTCGAAGACACTTTTTCAACTGGGACACATGGAACACTGGGAAGACTGTGCTCATCTCTGGAGGTAACTGCACTTCATAGGCTACTTCTCCCTTTTTAGCTATGATTTGATATGGTCCCACATATCGAGGTGCTAACTTTTTCTTGATTCCAAAATGTTGGACTTTCCTCATGGGTGAGACCTTGAGGTAAACATAGTCTCCTACTTGAAATTCCAAGGGACTCCTTCGTGTGTCTGCATAGCTCTTTTGTTGGGACTATGCTGCCTTGATATGTTGTTGTACTGTTTGCACAATCTCTTCAGCATCCTTTACATAATCTGACCCATAAAATCCTCGATCTCCCGATTCAACCCAATTTACCGGGGTTCTGCATCTTCGTCCATACAAAACCTCAAAAGGTGCCATCTTTATACTTTCCTGGTAGCTATTGTTATAAGAGAACTCGGTGAGGGGTAACCATTTCTCCCATGATTCTCCTGAAGATAAAACACAAGCTCTGACGATATGTTCCAAAATTTGATTCACTCTTTCTGTTTGTCCTGCGGTTTGTGGGTGATAAGCGGAGCTTCTTACCAATTTAGTTCCTAACTCTTTGTGCAACTGTTCCCAAAAACGTGCTATGAACTGGGGTCCTCTATACGAGACAATCCTTTTTGGAACTCCATGTAACCTCAAGATATTCTGAATGTACAAGTCTGCATACTGATGAGGTCGGTGGGTAGTCTTAACTGGTATGAAGTGAGCTACTTTAGATAACCGATCCACGATAACCTAGATGGAATCATTTCCTTTTTGAGTAGTGGGAAGGCCTGTGATGAAATCCATACTAATCTCTTCCCATTTCCACTCTGGGATTGATAACGGTTGTAACAGTCCGGCAGGTCTCAGGTGTATAGCTTTTATCCTGCAGCAAGTATCACACCTTGCAACATAAGTTGCGACTTCTTTCTTCATCTTTGACCACCAATACCTTGTTCTCAGATCTTGGTACATCTTACTGCTTCCTGGATGGATAGATAACTTTGAATTATGGGCCTCATTCAGAATTCTTTCTTTCAGCTCCGTGTTCTTTGGAACAACCAACCTCTGGTTATACCACAAGATTCCTTGTTCATCGGTTCTGAAGTTCAAAGAACTACTGATCTCTAATCTCTTCTTGATTTGACAGATCTCTTCATCGGTCTTTTGTCCTTCGATGATGTCACTTTCCAGGGTGCACTGTATGGTGATATTGTTTAACATAACGGGGTGCATAAGGTTAAACCCATCTTCCAAAAGTGGTTGTAGGGAGTTGCAATGAGTTTTGCGACTCAAGGCATCTGCTACAACATTCGCTTTTCCATGGTGGTAATGCACTTCTAGGTTATAATCCTTAATCAACTCTAACCATCTCCTCTGCCTCATATTCAATTCTGGCTGGGTGAAGATATATTTCAAACTTTTGTGATCCGTGTACACATGACATAGATTACCCATAAGGTAATGCCTCCAAATCTTAAGGGCATGCACTACGGCTGCCAATTCCATGTCAAGAGTGGGTTAATTCTCTTCATGCGGTCTCAACTGGCATGAAGCGTAGGTGATAACTCTTCCATTCTGCATGAGTACACATCCAAGTTCGATCTTGGAGGCGTCACAAAACACATCAAAAGGTTCCTCCAAGTTTGGCTGAGCCAACACAGGTGCGGAAGTCAACAACATCCATAGAGTACGAAAAGCTGTTTCACACTCTGGAGTCGATTCGAACTTCTTGTTTTCCTGCGTTAGACGGGTCATAGGTTTGGCTATCCTCGAAAAATCCAGAATAAACCGACGGTAATATCTGGCCAAACCCAAAAAGCTGCGAACCTCAAAAACACTTGTGGGTGCTTCCCAATCCATAACCTCTTGCACCTTAGAAGGGTCTACAGAGATTCCTTCCTCTGAAAGGATGTGACCAAGGAAAGGTACCTTCTTGAGCCAAAACTCACACTTGCTAAACTTTGCATACAACTTGTGCTCTCGAAGTCGGGTCAAAACAACTCGTAAGTGCTCGGCATGATCTTTCTCATTTTCCAAATATACCAAAATATCATCGATAAACACCACAACAAACTTATCCAACTCGGGCATGAAGACCGAATTCATCAGGTACATGAAATGTGCCAGTGCATTGGTCAATCCGAAGGACATGACTAGATACTCATAAAGTCCATATCTGGTGGAGAAGGCTGTTTTTGGTATATCCTCTCTTCTGATCTTAATCTGATGGTAACCTGACCTCAAGTCGATCTTGGAGAACACTTTTGCCTTTGATAACTGATCAAACAAGATGTCGATTCGGGGTAAGGGATATTTATTCTTTATGGTTACTGCATTCAAGGGTCTATAATCCACGCACATCCGTAAAGTTTTATCCTTCTTCTTTACGAAGATGGCGGGACATCCCCAAGGTGAAGAACTAGGACGTATCAAACATTTATCCAAAAGCTCTTGCAACTGAGCCTTGAGCTCTGCTAATTCGTTAGCTGGCATCCTATACAGCCTCCGAGAAATCGGTGCCCTTCTAGGGATTAACTCTATAGAAAACTCCACATCCCTATCTGGCGGTAGTCCTGGCAACTCATCAGGAAAGACATCTGGAAACTCACATACTATCGGGATCTCGGCTATCTGCTTTGCCGTGATATTGAACAACACTCCGATCTCGTGGGGGTTTCAGGGTAACTTAAACCGGAAGGAATACTCATTCCGAGGGCTCACTAAGGAAACCACTCGTTCAGCAATATCCAAATTAACCCTCCAACGCTTCATCCATCCCATCCCCAAGATGACATCCAAACCTAATCCGGGAATTATGATAAGATCCACAGATATCTTTTTATCCCCAAAATTGATTTCCATCTCCTTAGCCATGGTACGGGCAGAAAGAACAGCCCCTGTTGAACTTATCTGATAACCCCTATCCAATTCTACCAACTTAGGGTTACTTCTTATAACAAAATTCTCACTTATGAAAGAATGCGATGCTCCGGAATCAAACAACACAACTACAGGGTATTGGTTAACAAGAAACGTACCAGCAGTGACAGGTTCTCCTTCAGGCACTTCTTCCACGGTAGTATAATGCACATGACCTACGCGAGGTGGAGGCTGGGTATACTGCTTCTTTGGGCGAGGGCACTGACGTGACAGGTGTCCGGTCTGACCACAGTTGTAGCACGGTCCAATTACATAGGGGGTCTTGGGACCTCCTGCACTTCCTTCCTTATTCTTGTTCTGCATCAAAGGAGTGGTGTAGGGCTTCTGAAAACCGGGAAGGGGATGGTTGGTGGCGATCTTCCTCTGCGGGGGACTGAACCTTGCTCCTGCAACAGGTGGGCGATATGGAACGCGTGCTCCGAAAGGGGTCCTCTGTTGAGACGAACCTCCTTCGTTCGCATGACGGCGCATATCTGTCGCCAGCCTGCTGTCATTGGCCTCTTGATTTAGGTAGTCACTGACAAAGTCACTGAAGGTGGTGCGGTGACTGTTGCCCATCTTGGTAAGCATGCTGGCACTCATGCCACGCTTGAAGCTTGCAATCTTCTTGGCCTCAGTGTTGACAAAGTCGGGGGCGTAGCGAGCTAGGTTGTTGAAGCTGTGCAGATACTCGAACATAGACCTGGTTCCCTGAGACAGCCTCATGAACTCTGCAATCTTCATTTCCATCAGACCACTGCGGATGTAGTGGTTGCGCATAGCAGTCGAGAACTGATCCCAAGTGACACGTGCGTTTGCAGGCAAGGACGCACGGTACTGGGCCCACCACAAACCTGCGGGTCCTTCCAACATGTGGGCGGCGTACTCCGCCTTGAGCTCTTCTGTCAGACGAAGCAAACGGAACTTCTGGGTGATGGAATTGAGCCATTCATCTGCCTCAAGCGGTTCGGTGGCTTCCTTGAACACCGGGGGACGGGTGTCCAAGAAGTCACGGTAGGAGCTGTACTGATTGGGCTCCGGGCCTTGGCGCTGCTAATGCTGCTGCGCGGTGTTGTTAGCGATGTTGCGGAGGGTGGCCTCCATGTGCCTTTGCATCTCTTCCATATTCCTTTGGCTGCCCAAGAACTGGCCGAAAAACGCTTCCGGCATCATCGGCGGCGGTGGGGGAGGTGGCAAGTTCTCCTCCTGTCCTGCCCCCTGTCCACGTTGGCTGCGAGTGTGTGTCGGCATCTGCATATCCCATTAATAAGCAATCATTAGGTGATGTTACATCGATCATGAATAAATACTACGTTGTACATAATTCGAAAATTTAGCACACGACCAAGTATAATTACTCATTTTCATACAACATCACAGAATAATCGCTCGAAATTAGACATGAAAACGATGGATTTCCATAAAAGATGCCAGATCAAAGTCTGGACTTTGTCCAAAAGCCATACATGCCATCAAACATCTAAAACATAAAACCAACACATATTTAGGGTGTTACATCATCAGCGAGCGTGCTCAAGCTATACAAAAGAAACGACTCCTACGAAACTAGCGCTCAGGCGTCTCCAGCGGCGGATGCGGCGTCCTCTGCGTCGGCGTCGAACATAGGCTCATTAGCATGAGCCTCCTCTGGTGGGACGTCGGGACCAAGGACTTCGCCGTCCTGGGGGTCCTGGGCCTCGGCTGCAGGAACCTCGGCAGCTGCTGTGGCAGCGGCCTCCTGTGTGGCGTGATGCATCTGATAGACTTCCTCGTGGAGCTGGTCGATGTAGGCCTGCTGTCCATGGATCTGCTGTATCAAGAGGTGAGCTCCCTCTTTGAGCTGGTCGAGTGCGGTGCGGGCCTCATCCCTCTGAAGAGCGGTAGTCAGGTACATCTGCTCGGCGATGGTCCTGGCGGTGGTCTCTGCACCTGTGGTGGCACGTGCATCGTCACGCTCGAGAGTGATCTGGTGAATCTTCTCCTGAAGACGGGCTACCTCAGCATCAAAATCTTCCTGCAGCTTCCTCTTGCTCTGATAGGTGGCGGTGAGGTTGAAGGACACGCTCTCGAGAGTGCGCTCCAGACTCTCACATACACCTAGCAAAGCTCCGGTGGCGCTCATCGCAGGCGTCTCGCAGTAGAACCTTTCTTCTGCACTTCCCGTCAGAACCGACTCCAAGGTCTGCTTCGAGCGCAATGGGAAAAGTGATCCACGAGGGAACACTCCTGCCATAGCACTAGCTAGGTCGGCGGGAAAACGGGCGATGATATCCTTCAGCACCAGGTATGCTGCCCTGTTAGCTCCATCCTTGGCACATGTGCCTCTGGTGATCTCTGTCCATCCTGTCCAGTGAGGCTTGGCAGGCAAAGCTTTGACTTTGATCTCCACCATGACCAACGAATCCTGCCCGTAGATCTCCTTCTGCCAAGAGTACCTGGGCTCCTGTCCTTCCTCATAGCCCACGGCCTGCAGAATCCTCCAAAGGATAGTCGGCAACCCAAAGTAGGACAAGAACGTCTTCCGGGTCAGCTTGATGGCCAAGCGGTGACGCGGAACTCCTCTGCCTCCGGTGGCCTTGCGAGCAGTCAGCTTAGTCCGGGCCATCTGTAGAAACAAAAGGGTTTCAAACTCTCATGAGACGGATATTAAGTTGGCAAATTTTATAGAAAAGAGACAACTTTTAATTAAGGGGAGGTAATGTAAATGCAAGAATATAAACATGATGCATGATCGTACTTACGTTCTCACTCACTAACAATGACTCGTAAGTCCTAACGTTCTAGTCGGTGGCAAGAACGATCTCTCATGCGTTATCTATACGTTCTACTCGACCGCATAGTTAGTGTACATGCAGAAGATTCATTTCAGCCCAAAGCAATCCCAATGATAAGACAACAGAGCATTGGCCAATACGCACAAAATACATAGAAGCCAGTACTAACACCATGCACCAATATAGAAAACACCCTCAAAACATTGATACCCTCGTATGTGTCTGCGTGGAGCTCGCACATACTTGGTATAAGAACTCTCACCTAGACCGACGGTTGGACGGTCATGCTCTCATATCTCACAAAATCATTTTATGCATGTTTTCGCGATCGACGCATTCTCTTTTTCCCGAGAATGGACCAGCAAATAAAGATCCAGCATGAAGCAAAACCCAGAACCCTGTTAGCAGTTAAGCCACCTGAATCCTAGTATAGGGCTTAAGGATGAGACTGGACACACTTAGTAATTGAAAATAGTTTTGAAATACCCATTTTGTTTGAAAATAGCTCTTTGCGGATGCAATAACTTGAACCATGCTCCGATACCAGCTGTGGCGGAACCGTCCTGATTATAAGAGCTCAAGTACCATCTTAGTCAAACCTGTCTGACATCGACTTATACTTGAACCCATATAACCCCGGTAGTCCGGAAATCTCGAAGGATTTCTATCATCATACAACATACAAGATCGCATTGTTAAAGAATTACATTCGCAAGGATACATCACAGATAAACAAAACCGGATTTAAAACATTAGAGTACGAATTTAAGACGGAGTTATTACAAACCCGAATTTAAAGTGCGGAAGCTTAAATAAGTTTTGAAACACGACCACCACACATGTGGTCCAAATAAAACATTGTTTGATACTTTAACCCAACACAACTCACTCCTCCTTTTTCAGATAATGTGCCACAAGAAGTCTCAGGCCAGCAAAAGAAAAAGGGAAGCTTCTGGACGACCCTGCCCTGGGCCTACTCCTCATCACCTTCCACTGGGTAGAGGCAGAGCTTACAATCGCGGATACATGGGTGTATGCCGAGTCTCTGAGTGATGAGTGATTGTCAACTGGGATAATGCGCATGTTCTTTGGCTTGTGTTGTGCAGGTGTCGAGCACGGAGACAGTGATCAGAGGCAAGGTGAAGGTCAAGTAGAGACGTGTCGTGCCGATGGACCGAGAGTGGCGAACGGCGGACATGAGGCTTGGACTGAGGGACCGGTGGCCCGAGGATCAGCTGTGGTGGCTGGCAGCCTGGGACAGCGATGAGCGGAGACTTGCGGGCACGGTGTTGCTTGGGTCGAGGACCTAAGGACACGTGTCGGTGGATGGGGTGCACGGGCGGTGCATCCCCTCTACAGCTTTGGTTTGGTGGTAGAGCCAGAGAAAAACCATCGGGTGGACGGTTTCCAGGTTTGGGCCTCAAAACCTGGGTGCTGAGGGTTTCTGAGTTTGGCCACAAAACTCGGGCTGAGGACGGTTTCCAGGTTTGGGCCTCAAAACCTGGGCGCAGCCGGTTTGCTGAGTTTGGGCCTCAAAACTCAGATGCTGGTGGGCTGGTTTCCCGGTTTGGGCCTCAAAACCGGGGGTTGGCTGTGAAGGCTGGTTTCCCGGTTTGGGCCACAAAACCGGGGGTGCGACGTCCAGGAAAAGGACGCAGAGCGGTGGCGGCACGTGGCGGCAATCGGGAGGTTGCGTCGAGGCAACGCTACGAGTTGTGCGGGCGTGTCCATCGGATCCACCTACCATCGAGTTGTCCCAGAATAACCTTAGAGTTTAGCTAGTTCGCTCTGTAAGTAGTTAGGGGTAGAGTGGGAATTAGGAATAGTTAGAATCAGGATAAGTAGGGGGAGACACCCACCTCCCCATCTATCTCAGTCATTTGCTCTTTTGCTTCTAGGGTTTCCTGCTCTCCCACATCTCTGCTGTAGCGAACCTGAGATCCACAGAGAAGAGAACAATACCTCTGTGCCCATGATATTTTGAGGAAGTGAGACCGTAATCTCACTATTGTAGCGTGTAGTAGCCACACGGTTGCAATTTCGTGGTTGTGATTCGTGTTTTGATTGTGTTCTTCGTGGATTACTTTTCTCCATATTTTTCCCGTCGATCGATCTCTTCGCTTGGTGCATCTCTTGCAAATCCGTTTGAACCATGTTGTTCTAGATCGTGAGGCGCTTCTTTCCACCGAAGGAATTTACCTCTAACCTCACGAGCTAGTAGATCGGTCGGTTTTTGTTTTGGATCGATTTTGCTCCCTTAGTCCCGGATTCTTCCAATTCACCGATTTGGATTTAGGTTCGAGCCATGATTCTTTTGGGATAGCTCACTAACATCCTTGGAACTCCTCATACCAAGTCTAGGCCTTAGTGCTTTTGATTCGGAGGAGATCGGGTGAATTTCGCGGAAGAACAGTACAGAATCGGGACCATCGGACGCTCTGTTCTTGAGCATCGGACGCTGGTTCATACCATCGGACGCGTCCGGTGTTACGTGTCGTCTGACAGGAAGTTTTAAGGAGCATTGGACGCTGAACATCGGAGCGCCCGTTGCCATCGGACGCGCCGGGGGTCTAGCATCGGACACTGAGCTTTCACTGTAGCAGCGTCCGATGTCTATGCAGTAAGGTTCCAGAACAGTGTGTTTTGCATCGGACGCGTCCGGTGCCTGGCCATCGGACGCGTCCGGTGCCTGGCCATCGGACGCACGCCAGCGTCCGATGCTGTGTCTTCAGCACTGTTTCGTCCGTAGTTTGTTCGTGCGACTTCGGATTTGGTTTCCGTCTTTTGCGTTGGCTTTCTAGAGTTGTGTATTGTCCCGCTGTGCTTCTTGGAAGCATCCACCCTACATCTAGGGTCATGGACATTAGCAAGCTCTAGGGTTTGTCTTTTAGGGTGATTCTCGGGACAGTGGCTACTGGTTTCGGAAAGGAAATTTTGAAGCTCCCATTCACCGCCCCACTGGTCGCTTTCTGGTTGCATTCTTGGTCCTTCAATTGGTATCGGAGCGGGTTAAGGATCTTCCACCTTAGCCGGTTCCAGATCCACAAAAGGCGACATGGATCGCGGCATGGGCAAACCGCCGTTCTTTGATGGGACGAACTATGCGTATTGGAAGATACGCATGTCGGCCTATCTCCAGAGCATGGGCTCTTCTGTTTGGGAGATTTGCAGCAAGGCCGATTACGTTGTTCTGGCTGCTCGTGTCTCTCAGCTTCAGATCGATGAGCACGATGCCAATAGTCGGGCGCGTAACGCTTTGTTCTCCTGTCTGAGCATGTCTGAGTTTGATCGCGTTTCTCACCTCCCCACGGCTCGTGAGATTTGGGCGACCCTCATGCGCTTCCATGAGGGAACCACTCAAGTCAAATCCAGTCTCTACGAGTCGCACAAGCGGGACTATGAGAACTTTCGACATATGCCTAGCGAGAGCATAGAGAGTTTATTCGCTCGCTTTCAGGTCATTGTCAACAAGATGAGAGCGAACAAGGATCTGTTGCCTTTCGACGATCATGAGAGAGTTTTGAAGCTTTTGCATACTCTTGATCGGTTGGTGTGGGACTCAAAGGTCCAGGCGATCATCAAATCGTCTAACTATGAGACCCTCACTTGCGACGAGCTCTTTAGTAAGCTCAAGTCTAGTGAGATTGACGCCATGTCGAGGGCTTCTTATGAGAATCCTTCTGGCCCGACTATGGCTTTGGTTTCTGGCTCTTCTGCTAACCCCTCTAGAGGATTTGCACTCTCTTGACTCTTTTCTGTCACAGAGGACCAGCTGGAGTCTTTGGGAGATGACGAGTTGGCAATGCTCGCCAACCGGTTCTCGTGGTTCCACAACAACCGCATGAACCATCGCCGCGGAGGAGGACGCTCAGGATGCTACGAGTGCGGCGACCCCAACCACTTCATCGCCAACTGTCCCAAGAAGAAGAACACATCTGGGAAGGGCAATCATGGGCACAAGTACGACTCCGGCAAGCGCAAGGAGAAGTACGTCCCCGCGAGGCACAAGCGGAGGGGCGGCTTCGACAAGGAGTACATCTAGAAGACGTACTTAGAGAAGGCCAAGGCTGAGCAGCGTGCGTTCTTCGCCACGCTCAGCGACGTCGACGGCTCGGATGACGACTCCGCTTGCTCAAGCGATGACGAGTCCGAGAAGAAGAAGAGGATCGAGGACAAGTTGAACGGTCTCTACTTCTTCGCCGATGACGACGGCCTCTGCACCATGGCCCTCGGCAAGGAGGTCGACGGCGAGCTGGTGAACTCCCCTCGGAACGACGACGACGACGACACCTCCCAGGTATCTCTCACCCACGACGAGCTTTCTGCTGAGGTCAAAAAGCTTACTGCCGCGCTCCTTAGTCACGATAAGTTGCTTAGGCGTGCCGCTAGAGAGCGCAAGGAGTTTAGGCAGAAGTGGGAGGACACGGTGAGGGAGCTTGAGTTTGCCAAGTCCACCGTGGTCGTGTCTGAGGAGGCCGAGTGCGAGATGTGCACCACGCACATGACTGACCTTCTCACTTTGAGAGGTAAGTATGCTGCGTTGGTAGGAGAGGTGGATGAGCTGAAGGCTAGACCTTCTCTGTTGGGTTCATGCAAGACTTGTCCTGTCTTGCAATCTGAGTTGGCAGAGAAGAATGCCAAGATTGTGTCTCTTGAAGAGGCCAACTCAGGTAGCACTTGTGTGGCTAGGTGTGCTGTCTGTGAGGGTTTGGAGATGGAGATAGCCAATGTGAAGCATGACAAGATGCAAACCGAGGAGGAAAACACATACCTTCGGACCATCTTGTCATGGGTGTCTTGTGGTGAGCCGCAGCTTAGGATGATGATCTCCCAATTCAAGCGAGCTGTTGGAGGTCCTGGTGTAGGCTTTGCTCCGGGCGTTGATGTTTCATCTTTTGGGAAGATTGGAGAGTCGAGTGGTTTGAACTCGAGTGAGAAGCCCAACTCCACCACTACTCCCAAACTTACCAAGCTTCCACCCAAAGAGCCTCTCAAGCCTAACACCAAGGATGGGGTCTTTGTTGAGCCTCCAAGAGCTCCACCCAAGAACCAAGTGTGGCATCCCAAACCCAACCACCTGAAGAACAAGCTTGATGCGATGCCACCTATCCAGGAGGAGTGTTTGCCGCAGAAGGGCAAAGTGATCCACACCCACCACCGTGAGTACCAACAACCACCTTTGAGAGCGGTGAGGTACCACTGTGAGCATTGTGGGAAAGATGGACACTTGAGTGAGTTCTGCTTTCGGCGCAAGAGAGAGGCGCGCCGTGCTAGGGAGATGAACAATGCGGACATGTACCATCCTCTCCATGATGTACATGCGCCAAATGTTCAGAGACGTGCTGCTAGGCCCAGAGGTCCAGAACCTCAAGTTCCCAGGCCTAGGCAGAGGAGAGCTCCGAGGAGAGATGCTAGGCCTAGAGTTGCAGTACCTCAAGTTCCTAGGCCTATGCCTCGTAGAGAGCGTGCCCGGCGGGAGCCTGCTGTTGTAGGCTATGGACCCCGTGGCGGTGGCTTTGTAGTTGAGCGTTTTCCCCCACCGCGTTTTGAGTATCATGATGGACGCTCCTTCCTTAGCGGACCACGTCTTTCTAAACGTGGTGATCGCTTCCTCCGTAGGTGTGCTAGGAATGGTTTTTCTACTAACCGTTCTTTTGAGCAGCCGACCCAACACTGGTATTCCCCCTATTTCACTAACCCCAGTGTTGGCCCGTATGCTCACCCTATGTCTTTTTATTGATGTAGGTAAAATGATTGGAGAACGTTTGGTTGGTGGATTCCGGGTGTTCGAGGCACATGACCGGAAACGCCAAGTGGTTCTCCAGTCTTAGTCCAGTCGCCGGAAAGGAGTTTATCACCTTCGGCGACAATAGCAAAGGTAAAGTGTTGTCTCGTGGGTCGGTGCGAGTTAATGAGCACTTTGTGTTGCGCGATGTTGCTCTTGTTTCTAACTTGCATTTTAACCTTCTTTCTGTTTCGCAACTCTTTGATGATGACTATGAGATTCGTTTTAAAATGAATCTCAGTCATATTTTGGATCCTCATGGCAATCTTGTGTGTTTGATTTCGCCCTTTGGAAAAGTCTTTCGTGTGAATTTCTCGGAGTCTTTTGACACTTCTCGTTGTCTTGTGGCTGGACCTTCCTCTTCTGATCTTTGGAAGTGGCATAGGAGACTAGGACATTTGAGCTTCGACTTGCTTGCAAGACTTAGTTCACTTGGCCTAATCCGAGGATTGCCCAAGTTATCCATGGAGAGGGATCTTGTTTGCCACTCTTGTAGACATGGGAAGATGGTTGCCGCTCCCCACCATCCAGTGACTCAGGTCATGACCAAGCGCCCTGGAGAGCTTTTACACATGGACCTTGTTGGTCCGGCTCGGGTGAGCTCGGTTGGGGGGAAGTGGTATGTGCTTGTTGTTGTTGACGATTTTTCGAGATATTCGTGGGTCTTCTTTTTAGCTGAGAAGACCGAGACTTTCTCCTTTGCTCGCAATCTGATTTTGCGTCTTCAGAACGAGTTCCCTTTGAACTCGATGCGAGCAATTCGGAGTGATAATGGTTCCGAATTCAAGAATTCAGATTTTGAGAAGTTTTGTAACTCTTTGGGTTTAGAGCATCAGTTTTCTTCCCCCTACACACCCCCTCAAAATGGTGTTGTAGAGAGGAAGAATCGGACCCTTGTAGAGATGGCCAGGACGATGCTCGATGAGCATAGGACTCCTAGGCGATATTGGGCCGAAGCTATGAGCATTGCATGCTATATTTCCAATCGCATTTTTCTCAGAGCGTTCTTGAAAAAGACTTCTTATGAGTTGCATTTTGGAAAACTGCCCAAGGTGAGTTATTTTCAAGTGTTTGGTTGCCATTGTTTTATACTCAAAAAGGGCAACTTGGACAAGTTTGAGTCTCGTTCTTCTAACGGTGTGTTTTTGGGTTATGGCACTCACACTCGAGCTTATCGTGTACTTAACCTTGACACTAACCGAGTCATGGAGACATCAGATGTCACCTTCGACGAGACCATGGTTTGTCCTTCTTCTCGCTTTGAGCGTGCAGGTGATCACGAGGTTGGCGAGCCTCTTTTCGATAATGATGAAGAAGGTGCTGAAGGGATAGATGACCCAACACCTCCTCCACCTGCAGTGCCGCAAAGAGCGGCTTCTACGACGACTCACGGCCCCGACACGTCTTCTTCCTAGGGGCCGTGGGATCCGCCACCTCGAGCGGTACCCTTTGTACCCGAGGAGGCACCAGCAGCTGTTGAGGGGGAGGCCACTTCGGCAAGGGAGGCACCACGACACATTCAGTGCCAGCACCCGCCTCAGCAGATGATCGACAGCATCGACGAACGCGTCACCCGGTGAAGGCAAATCTCTCACTTTGCTCATTCTGCATTTGTTGCTGATTTTGAACCCCGGGATGTTGGACACGCTTTGACGGATCCGGATTGGGTCAATGCCATGCATGAGGAGCTTGAGAACTTTGAGAGAAATCAGGTTTGGGTTCTAGTGTCTCCACCTTCTGAGTGTTATCCAATTGGGACAAAATGGGTTTTCAAAAACAAACAGGGAGAAGATGGCCATGTTGTGAGAAATAAGGCCAGCCTCGTAGCTCAGGGATATAGTCAGAAGGAGGGGATAGACTATGAGGAGACTTTTGCTCCTGTAGCTCGTTTGGAGGCGATTAGGATACTCTTGGCTTTTGCTGCATCCAAAGGTTTCAAAGTTTTTCAAATGGATGTCAAGAGTGTCTTCTTAAACGACTACATAGAAGAGGAGGTGTATGTTAGACAACCCCCCGGTTTCGTAAATCCCAAGTTTCCAAACCATGTCTTTAAACTCCACAAAGCTTTATATGGTTTGAAACAAGCCCCTAGAGCCTGGTATGATAGGTTGAAAACCTTTTTGCTTGCTAAGGGCTTTAAAATGGGATGTGTAGATAAAACGCTCTTTCTCCTCAATCAAGGCACTGATACTCTCTTGGTCCAAATTTACGTGGATGATATCATTTTCCGTGGTTCTTCTCACGCTTTGGTTGCCAAGTTTGCAGATACTACGAGCAGGGAGTTTGAGATGAGCATGATGGGCGAGCTGATGTTTTTCCTCGGGTTGCAAATCAAGCAATCCTGGGAAGGGACGTTCGTGCACTAGGGCAAGTACACCAAGGACTTGCTGAAGAGGTTCGATATGGGTGAGGCCAAGCCTCTTCCAACACCCATGTCGACCACGATGGCCCTGGATGCGGACAAGGATGGAGAAGCTGTGGACCAGAAGGAGTACCGAAGCATGATCGGGTCGCTGCTCTACCTGACGGTGACACGCCCGGACATCCAGTTCGCGGTGTGTCTGTGCGCGCGCTTTCAGGCGTCGCCGCGCACTTCTCACCGGCAGGCGGTCAAGCGCATTTTCAGGTACCTTCGTTTCACACCTGAGTTCGGGATTTGGTATTCAGCTTCCTCCACCCTCTCCCTTTGCGGTTATTCCGATGCCGATTTTGCTGGTTGTCGCATTGAGCGCAAGTCCACTTCTGGGACTTGCCGGTTTATTGGATCTTCTCTTGTTTCGTGGCCTTCTCACAAGCAGTCTAGTGTCGCCCAGTCTACCACGGAGGCTGAGTATGTTGCTGCGGCTAGCTGCTGTTCCCAGTTACTCTGGATGATGGCCACTTTGCGTGATTTTGGTCTGAGCTTTACTCGCGTTCCTTTGCTTTGTGACAGCACGAGTGCTGTTAGCGTTGCTAAGAACCCCGTGCTTCACTCGAAGACCAAACACATTGATGTGCACTTTCATTTTCTGCGAGACAACTATGAGAAGGGTGATATCGACCTTCGCCATGTCGATACTCATCATCAGTTGGCTGATATTCTCACCAAGCCTTTAGACGAATCAACCTTTAATCGGTTGAGGGGTGAGCTTGGTGTGTGTTTCCCTTTTTAGATGGAGGAAACATTTTGGATCTTGTATAATACACTAACTATTTTCTCGTTTGCTTTGCTTTTCTTTTGCATTTCAGCATACGCTTTTACATTCTGAGCTTCATGTCTATAATCATTAGAATGTAGTTATGCTCTATGTAGTATATGCTTCGATGCTTTATGTTGATGCCTGTAGCTTATGCTCCTTCTAATCATTAATTCATGCTATGAGCTGAGCTATTTCAAATGGTGAACTTGCTAATTGAACTTAAAACCTGAAAATGTTCACCATCGAGATGTGCAACTAGCCTGTGTAGGATTTGTTGAAATCACACTTGTGCTTTTCATATATGCTAGGTTGCTATGTCTCTAGTTCTGAGTCTCTCACTTGCTTGGTCTGTTCATATACTGTCTTTAAATTGAACCAAGTTAAGTGAATCAGAAAGATCGAGATGGGATTGCTTGTCAACACATCACAGTTTCGAGACTATTTCTCATTGCACTTTGAGTTAAACTTGAGCTGTGTAGTGTATGACCAAAACTGTTGCTTTAAGCTTCTGATTGCTTCTGCATAGGCTTCGCACAGTTGAAAAGTTAGGCAAGACAAGCTTTCAACCTCTCGCAATCAAATGCTAAATTTAAACTTGTGTAATTTCACCGCTGCAACTCCGATTTAAAAATTGGATACACAAGTCTATGTTCATTCTATAGCATGATGATTGAACCTTGCTAGGGGTAGTTCACCTTGTATACATGTTTAGCACTTGTTTTGACTTCATGTCTATACATGTCTAGTGCTATTTTGATGGTGACTCCTTTTTGGCTAAAATTGCTCACTTTGCTCATCTGTTCATATTTCATATTTGGTGATCAGTTTGAGCCTTTGCTAGCATGTGTGCTTCAGTTGCGTCATTGGACTTATACTGTGTAGAGCATCTTTACATTGTCTTGACTATATTCTTGAAGCTGCTAACTTGCATTTTGACACATATGCATTTTGGAAGGGGGAGAACTTCTCTTGATGGTAGGAGAACTTCTCTGGTTGGCACTTTTGATGGTGCAGTTTCTGAGGGGGAGAACTTTGCTTTCGGGCTCTTCTTGCTTGATGGTGCATTTTCAACTAAGGGGGAGAAATTGCAAATATCATTTGCTTCCTTGAGTCCAACTAAGGAAGAGTGTCTTAGTTATGTGCACTATTCGAGGGGGAGTTTGGCCGTAAAGGTTTTGGTATCGAGCTTTCTTTGCTAGTTGTGTTGAGCCTCTGTGCCTCTGTCTTGAGGGACTAGCATTTGCTTTGATTTCTCATTTGGTGTCGAGCTCTCTTTCTGGAGTTTTCAATTGGTATTTGCTAGCGGTGTTGAGCCTGTTCTACCTCTTCTTGAGGGCTAGCCTTGCTTTGCTTGATGCTCAGTTGATTTTCCAATTGGTGTCGAGTTTTCCTGCTAGCGGTGTTAAGCCTGTTCTACCTCTTCTTGAGGGCTAGCTTTGCTTTGCTTGGTTGCATCGAGCCGTTGCCCATGTCTTTGAGAACCAAGTTGTCTTTGCTTCTTCCACTTGACCTTCTTTGGCTTTGCTATGCTTTTGGGTCATTTGGTCGAGTTCTCTCTTCTCCTTCTTCATCCTTTCTTCTTTCCATTATGATTTGTGTTGGTAGTTGACAATGCACTCATCAAGGGGGAGATTGCGGATACATGGGTGTATGCCGAGTCTCTGAGTGATGAGTGATTGTCAACTGGGATAATGCGCATGTTCTTTGGCTTGTGTTGTGCAGGTGTCGAGCACGGAGACAGTGATCAAAGGCAAGGTGAAGGTCAAGTAGAGACGAGCCGTGCCGATGGACCGAGAGTGGCGAAGGGCGAACGTGAGGCTTGGACTGAGGGACCAGTGGCCCGAGGATCAGCTGTGGTGGCTGGCAGCCTGGGACAGGGACGAGCGGAGACTTGCGGGCACGGTGTTGCTTGGGTCGAGGACCTGGGCACACGTGTCGGTGGACGGGGTGCACGGGCGGTGCATCCCCTCTACAGCTTCGGTTTGGTGGTAGAGCCAGAGAAAAACCATCGGGTGGACGGTTTCCAGGTTTGGGCCTCAAAACCTGGGTGCTGAGGGTTTTCGAGTTTGGCCACAAAACTCGGGCTGAGGACGCTTTCCAGGTTTGGGCCTCAACACCTGGGCGCAGCGGGTTTGCTGAGTTTGGGCCTCAAAACTCAGATGCTGGTGGGCTGGTTTCCCGGTTTGGGCCTCAAAATCGGGGGTTGGCTATGAAGGATGGTTTCCCGGTTTGGGCCACAAAACCGGGGGTGCGACGTCTAGGAAAAGGACGCGGAGCGGTGGCGGCACGTGGCGGCAATCGGGAAGTTGCGTCGAGGCAACGCTACGAGTTGTGCGGGCGTGGCCGTCGGATCCACCTACCATCGAGTTGTCCCAGAATAACCTTAGGGTTTAGCTGGTTCGCATTGTAAGTAGTTAGGGGTAGAGTGGGAATTAGGAATAGTTAGAATTAGGATAAGTAGGGGGAGACACCCACCTCCCCATATATCTCAGTCATTTGCTCTTTTGCTTCTAGGGTTTCCTGCTCTCCCACATCTCTGCTGTAGCGAACCTGAGATCCACAGAGAAGAGAACAATACCTCTGTGCCCGTGATATTTTGAGGAAGTGAGACCGTAATCTCACTATTGTAGCGTGTGGTAGCCACACGGTTGCAATTTCGTGGTTGTGATTCGTGTTTTGATTGTGTTCTTCGCGGATTACTTTTCTCCATGTTTTTCCCGTCGATCGATCTCTTCGCTCGGTGCGTCTCATGCAAATCCGTTTGAACCAAGTTGTTCTAGATCGTGAGGCGCTTCTTTCCACCGAAGGAATTTACCTCTAACCTCACGAGCTAGTAGATCGGTCGGTTTTTGTTTTGGATCGATTTTGCTCCCTTAGTCCCGGATTCTTCCAATTCACCGATTTAGAGTTAGGTTCGAGCCATGATTCTTTTGGGATAGCTCACTAACATCCTTGGAACTCTTCATACCAAGTCTAGGCCTTAGTGCTTTTGATTCGGAGGAGATCGGGTGAATTTCGCGGAAGAACAGTACAGAATCGGGACCATCGGACGCTCTGTTCTTGAGCATCGGACGCTGGTTCATACCATCGGACGCGTCCGGTGCTATGTGTCGTCTGACAGGAAGTTTTAAGGAGCATCAGACGCTAACCATCGGAGCGCCCGTTGCCATCGGACGCGCCGGGGGTCTAGCATCGGACGCTGAGCTTTCACTGTAGCAGTGTCCGATGTCTATGCAGTAAGGTTCCAGAACAGTGTGTTTTGCATCGGACGCGTCCGGTGCCTGGCCATCGGACGCAGGCCAGCGTCCGATGCTGTGTCTTCAGCACTGTTTCGTCCGTAGTTTGTTCGTGCGACTTCGGATTTGGTTTCCGTCTTTTACGTTGGCTTTCTAGAGTTGTGTATTGTCCCGCTGTGCTTCTTGGAATCATCCACCCTACATCTAGGGTCATGGACATTAGCAAGCTCTAGGGTTTGTCTTTCAGGGTGATTCTCGGGACAGTGGCTATTGGTTTCGAAAAGGAAATTTTGAAGCTCCCATTCACCCCCCCCCTCTGGTCGCTTTCTGGTTGCATTCTCGGTCCTTCAACAATAGCCATAGTAAACCTGGCCATCTGCAACAACGGGATAAACCCGGAGTACGGGAATGTACTCAGCTAGACTTACCCGTCCAACTGAAAATAAAGACACCAAGGATATGCAAGGCCTTTTTGGGTGGAGCTGGGATCTTTAGTTGCGAAAAGCTCAATTCAGATGAGTAATTAATGATATTGATGAGCTATCACTTTTTAGACATATTCCTTATTCTAGGT
Organism: Coix lacryma-jobi var. lacryma-jobi; assembly: GCA_009763385.1. Classification (NCBI taxonomy): domain Eukaryota; kingdom Viridiplantae; phylum Streptophyta; class Magnoliopsida; order Poales; family Poaceae; genus Coix; species Coix lacryma-jobi. The sequence goes on along the minus strand of CM019830.1, from coordinate 113,110,356 downwards.
TTGCACCTGAACTATAACACACACTTGAGTCTAACAAACAATAATATACCCATATCCAGTTGAGTTATCCACATTTTAGTTGAACCTTTTAAACCTCACATGGAGTTGTATCGTGGTGAATCTCGCCATAGTTTCCCACTAACCGGGGGAGATGGCGACTCGAATCGAATTCCAAACCAGCTGGGGAAAGACCTTTAATACCAACCCACACTTTCCCCGTTGGGTCCATGCATTGGGTAACCGCTCGATGCTTGTTCGTGGTGGTAATCGTCGCGGTTCAAGCACGGACCGCCCAATTGGAACCTGGCGATGGCCTCACGCGGCAGATCGCATTTCCATACTAGAGGGCGCGACTCGGGTTGATTCCGGCCCGAACAGCTTCTAACCGGCTTTGGGGTCGATGATTACAGCACCGACATATCCCTAAGTAAAAGGGCGCGTTCAAAAATGAACGAGGGCCAACATCGATACAAACCTACACGATCCAACGGAAGGACTGCCCCAAGTTTCCAAACTTGTGCCTTGCCTTCCAGTTGACCGTATTTCATTACTACTTAGGTTCTTTTTCACGATAGCAAATATAGCCAACCGTGATCCGGTAAATACCCACCAGGGGTATTACGGAAACATCCTTAACTACTACTTTTATTTAGCCGACTAAGCAATTCTACATATGAATAAGTAACAGGATCACAAGGCGAGTGTAGACAATAAACAAGGAATGGTAATGCAGCAAGTAGGATTCAATCAACTCCTAACCTAATGCATCACAATATAAAAGGACTCAAGTAATTTTAATTGCAAAAGATAGGAGGCTTAATATGCTCCGGGGCTTGCCTTTAGCGAAGACCGAGGCCTCGTGGGAGGGGCACTCGGGCAGGTTAGATTCCGCTGCGGGGTCGACCTCCTCGGCTTGATGAAGTTCCGGGATCTCCTGCTCGACGTTTGCCTCCTGCTCCTGGTCTTGCTCCTGAACTGTCGATCCTATTGCAATGCGGTTGAAAATGATAAATAAATAATACATGGTGCGAGATGTGGTGGTAAGAAAAGTAACATTTCTTGCAAACCAACAAAACCAACTTGTTGAACCACTTTTGACATTGAGGTAAATACTTATTTATCTCATAAAATAAAATCATTATTTCAACCATTTCCTATTTAGAAATTTAAAAGAAATTCTGGTTTGAACTGCAAGTGCATTTTTCTGAACTCAGAAAAATCCACAAAAATTTCAGAAAGCAATTAACACCATCAGGACTTCACTGCTCAAATTTCAGCAACAAATAAAATGCAGAACAGAAGCCACAAAAAGATGAAATTCACTGCTCAAAAAATGCTTTGAACTAACTTTTCACACAAAATATGTCAAACAGCAGATTTCATAATTTTCCTAGCTTCATCTACTCATAAATACTCTATTGCAGAAAGTGCACAGCCAAAACATAATTATATCACCCTACACAAAATAAACAAATCTATCCCAAAATAACCCAACTGAACTACAACCCTACTAGAAAAGGGTGCTAAACTCAGTTTCATATTTTTCCCAGACTCTACTCTACTTTTCATATTTATCAAGGAAGTTCCATGAACAGAAACATTATATTGTTTTCTACATGAATTTCCCAATAAAAACGCAGAAAAGTAAATTTATACAGTAACTTCACATTTTTTGATACAACAACCTATGCTTAACATTTGTCGTACCTTGAACATGACATACAGAGACTGTATAATTTTTCTCATATTTTATTTTGACACATAAAACATCTTAACACTTATTCCAAGAAATCATTCAAAAAGGACATTAAACCATAACAGAAACTTTTTTCACATACACAGTGCGTCACATATTTTTCAAAGGTGCGTAACATGATAAGAAACCTACACAAAATTTTCCATGAATTAACTCAACCATAAACACACATTTCCATTTATCCAAACAAAAGCACATAAACTGAATTAAATAAAAACAGTAAAATAAATTTTTCCCAAAAATACTTTCATATTTTTTCATGATAGGTCTACTCATAAACAAGCTAACAAAACTGAAAGTACTTCATTTGGACTTTTAAAACGAGCTACACAAAAATAACAAGCTTCACTGGAAATTAAAACAAAAAGGAACAAACATTTGAATTTCCCGGCTGGGTCTGCGTGAACTCGGTCCATGGATCAGGTGAGGCTGACGCGCGGGGTCCGCTGGTCAATGGGACCCACCCGTCAGAGAGGGCGGAGCAGGGGAGAGGGTTGACCGGCGATTGCTCGCCGCCGGTGGGGTTGCCGGCGGTGAGGTGAGGCTCGACGAGTTTGTCTCGACGAGGCGGACCCATTGGTGGTGATGGTTTGGCCAGTGGATAGCCGTAGCTCGCCGGCGACGAGCCATGGCGGACGGTGGCGGCGGTGATGCTCGGCTTGGCCGTGTCCGGCGGTCACCGGTGAAATTGGGGGAGGCAAAAGCTTAAGTGAACCCTAAGAAGCAAGGCTATGGGGTTGGTTTGGCTTGAACGGCTCCAGAGGAGCTTGGCCATGTGAGAGGGCCGAGGCAGCGCCCATGGCGCTCGGCCGGGTGAGAGAGAGAGGTGGGGGGTCGGTAGCGTTGAGACGGAAGGGTGTTCTCACCTGGCCTTGGTGTGGCAAAGCTCGACGGAGAAGAGGGGACTCGGCGGAGGCTTGGTCGGAGACGAACGGCTCTGGGCTCCGAGTGGCGCTGATGGCGACCGCGGCGGCGCTCCTCGGACTCCGGCGTCGGTGGAGCTCGGGAGGTGGCGCTAGCGTGATGTAACACCTCAGGTGTTTACATGAATAAAATGTTGTCATGCCATCATAAGCATTTCATAGCATCATGTGCTAGCTCACCTTGAGATGCATTCACTAAAATAAGTTTAATTCCTAATATGTGAGCAACTTTGTTTATATGCTTGTGATGCAGCTCAAAACCCTAATTTAGAATGTCATTATGAAATAACTTGTGTTCATTCCCATTTGACTAAAGTCATGTAAAGGCATGAATCCAAGTTCAACAATTCAAAAGGATATAAAATTTATTTAGATTAAGAATGAGAAAATCATTAAATTCCTATATAAGTTAATTAGCCCTTTCTAGTTAACTAAAAATCTGTGCATAATTAGGGGTTGACCCTAAAAGCTTTTTGGTAGATCTTGAGGAGAGGTACAAATTTGGTATTCAAGGTTTTCAAAGTTTCTGTACAAAATTTAAAGTAATTTTGAATTTACTCAAACCCTAGAAATGGTTCCCTTCTGACTTTAAACTTGCATTTCAAAAACTATTTGAAATCTGAGTTGAAGATCTACATCAAAGTTGTAGAGAATTTTAAAATGAACATTTTATACATTGACCATTTTTCAAGTGTCAATGCAAAATTGAAAATAATTTTGCTTTTGCTGCAAAACCTTAGTTTTGTCCCCTTTTCAAATTTCCAATTTGAAATGGATTTGAAATATTTTGATCAAATTGACCTACTTCCAGTTGAAATCAGCCAAAGGGTGTTAAAGCAAAGTTGTATAACTTTTCAAACTCTACATCTCATATATTGGCAAAATTTGAAGTTGTTCAGAGAATTCAAGAGTAATTTTGAATTCAGTTTGGTCCAAATTTGATTTTGAACCTCATTTCAAAATCCAGGCAGAATTTGACTTTGATTCTTAAAGCAAACTTGTAGAACATAAAATTTAGAGCAACTTTTGTTTTAAGAGTTTTTGGTGTGTAGTACAAAAATCTGGAGATTTTTGAAAGGGGGTAATTCTGATCCTGTAGCTACAGGAGGGGGGGGCCTGCCGGAGCAGGGCAGGCCGCCGCGTGCGCCGTCGCAGTGGCCTGGCCGTCTCCGCGCCGCTCTGCGTGTCTGGCCACGCAGCTAGAAGCCTGCTTGCTTCACTCCGCGCGGTGGCAAGCTCTGAGAGTTCCCCAATCTCCCAGCGTCCGCGTCCGCCACCTCCTCTTTCTCCTCCTCTGTTTCCCAGTCGAGCTCCGGCGAGCTCTTTCTCCGCCGCAGCTGCATCCCTGCACCCTCCATCTCCCAAATAGCTCCGCCTAAATCCCTTGCTTCTCCTAAGCTAGCTAACCCGAGCACTAGAGCTTGCAATCGCCGTCGCCACGGTCTTCTTCCTCGCTGCCGGCAGGCAACCGCCGCGAGTGCTTTGGTCGCGGCCACGGTGAGCTAGAGTTCCTCTGGTCAAATCAACTAGTGTTTTAGTTTCGCGTTGTGTTGTGGCTCATGTTCGGCTCGCTTTTGAGGTCTCTACCGCTCTGGCTTGAGCAGTCCACAGAGGTTGCCACCGGTGCAAGCTCTGCCATCGCCGTCGCCAACCTCGGTCCAGTGCTCCTCGGGTCAAGGTAAGGCGCGCATCGTAGTCGTGATGAGCTCCTAGGCATGTTGCGCTCCCTAGTTTAGTCTCTACCGAGTCACCTTGGTCGGTCCGCGTGGGTCGCCGTCGGTGCAAGTGCCGCCATGGCCGCCATCGTGGACCATGTTGCTCGGAGTCATCTCCGAGCGAGTTTGGGTGCGCAGCGTGGTCGCTGCACGTCTCTGAGTATGAAGCCACCCTCACCTAGGTCACTACAGAGCCCTAGCAGCCGGAACATCACGTCGTCGCCGTGCTCGGTGTGGCCGAGCCGCCATAGCCGCTGTCAGCTCGAAGTCGAGTGGGTGCTAGGTCTAGAAAGGGGTGGGATTGATGCGCGAGGTCAAGACGGGGACGCTGAGGCCCTCGCCGTCGCCGGAGACTTCGCCGGTGAGGAGATCGCCGGCCGGTCAGCGCGGCCGAACAGCCGGTCAAGGCCGGCCGAGCGCTGGCTGGGCGTGAGGGGGAAGAGAAGAGGCTGACACCTGGGGCCCAGTCGTCAGCGACTCTGGGCCGAAGTTGGGCCGAGCCCAATAGGGTTTAGAAAAGTTTTTCTTTTTCTGAAATGGGTGAATAGTGTTGTGTTTTGTCTTTTTTATATGTTTTTGTAGAAAGCTCAAAAAATTGTGAAAATTTTTGTGTAGCTTTCTCAAGCTGTCTAATATTTAAGAAAAATATGAAACTTGAATTTTGAACAAATTTTGAAACTGATTTAAATAGGGCTTTTTATTAATAAATTATCTTTGATGATTTTTGTAGGTGTTGGGGCGGCACCCAGACCGCAGGCGCCTCCGGCCCGCATTTACCGAAAGATAACGGAGCTTTCGTGCGAAAGGAAGCATTCGCGCGGAAGCATGCATTCGCCTTCGGTCCACAGGACCGAAGTAGGACGGAGCTTTTGTGCGAAAGGAAGCATTCGCGCGGAAGCAGGCGTCTCGGCTTGCAGATCAAGGGAAGGCGGAGCTTTCGTGCGAAAGGAAGCATTCGCGCGGAAGCATGCATTCGCCTTCGGTCCGCAGGACCGAAGTAGGACGGAGCTTTGGTGCGAAAGGAAGCATTCACGCAGAAGCACGCGTCTCGGCTTGCTGATCAAGGGAAGGCGGAGCTTTCGCGCGAAAGGAAGCATTCGCGCGGAAGCACGCATTCGCCTTCGGTCCGCAGGACCGGAGTGGGACGGAGCTTTCGTCATTCATGACTTCGGTTTTTCATAGGTTTTCGCAGGTCGACGGAAGCCGGAGTCAAAGGGAGCGGGCCCACCGGTCAGGAAAAGGAGCCGGGGGACGCTGGGCCCGTCGGAGGGCGAAGTTACAATGGTGCCCTTCGTGCCGGGAGAGGCGGCGTATGACCATGGAGTAGTTGCGTAGGGCATCATTGTATTTGCAACAGAGTGGTTGGAAGGGCATTCCTGTACTTTCAAATTGATCTGGATTAATATAAAAAGCTCCCCAGCCTCCCAAGGGAGGGGGGGAACACTGTTCACTTCTACCACTTCTCCACTTCCCTGTTCGCTTTCAGCTTTCGCTTCGTGCTTTCGTTCGTGCGACAACCCGCTGTTTCAAGGACCCGGTCCTGAAACAACAGTAGGCCTATTTAAAGGTCCAAAAATCATGAAACTATTTTTGTCACTGTTTTTAGTTGAAAATATATCATCACAAAAATTTTGAGCTCGGTTGAAGAAAATAAATTTTATTCTTATTTCTATGCCTTAATTAATTATTTAAGTGTTATAGTTTGATTTAATTCTGCAGATTTGTATGTTTGTTCAAAAATTGTGATATTTGTTTTACCACTGTTATTTTATATAATTTATCATCTCTAAAAGTTTAAACTAAGTTGGACATAGTTTGCTTCACAACTTAATTTCGTGCTAAGTAAATTGCTTTCTTTTTGAATAAGTAGTGTTGTTAAATATGAAAACCCAAGTTTCTTTATGGTAGATTTGAAGGTAAAGTTAGGTGAATTATCTTGATCTGCTGCTTGATGCAGGTAAGAGTCAATCCTGTAAACCATGTATATTTATACCAGTTGGTTTTGTTGGTTTGCAACTGTACCGTGATGGAAAGTTGTTACAAGTTAAATGTTTATAACTTAGAAAATTTCCATCTTTACCATGATCATGACATGAGCATCTCATTAAGCATGCACTCCTTTATCGTGTAGTTTTCGAAGGGGTCGATTGTCCGGACGAGATTGGTCCAAAGAGTTCGGAGTGTCCTGTTGATCCGGAATATCAGGAGTTCTAGACTCTTTCAGTCAACGAAGGCAAGCCCTGGTTCATTTAACCATTTTCTTGGATTTACAATTACACTTATTTTTGATAACCTGATGCATTAGATGTTTATCAAATAAATGCTTTAAACCTATTGATGCATGATCAACCTTGTTATCGATAAACCATACCTTGCTACCTGCTTTGTGAAAATGATAGAAATGCTTAACCTTGCTTTCTCACGCTTCCGATAAATGTTTAATACTTATCGTTTTGGAATGATTATGAGAAAGAAGAATGGTTAAGACCAGACGGGCACATGCATCAACCCTTGGATCGATGTATGGTGGCCCGAATGTATCAGGTTAGGATTACCCGTTGTTGGCCTGCTAGATTGAGAAACTGTGAAGTACCGATCATATGCTACGGTAAGCCCTACCTTGGTGGTTCCTAAATGAGAACGGCTAATCGCGCACTGGGAGTGGAGAGATGGCGGGAGTACTAGCTACCCTCGTGGGTTAAAGTCCCGGATTAGAGGTGTACAAGTACTCTCGGGTGGCGCGGACCCGGTCTTGTTTGGAGGATCCGAGGCTGGGGTTGGTATATGTGTGATCCAGGGTCTACATATATCGTATGATCGTGGAAAACTACCAGATCTGGTTGAATCGGTTTGAATCGTCGTGCTCCTCGGTTAAGGAGACTCAATCTTCCGACCCGCACGGTAGAATAAAAATGGAACTGGTATAAGAAAGAATGATAGTGACCTTTCACTAATGTTCACTTTACATCCTTACCAAATACTGAAATGAATAAAATTTGGGTCTAGGATTACTGTAGTAAGCTTTTATGCAAATGAAAAATACTGTTGAGCCTACCCAAGCCAGCATACCTTTTTCCCTCTCTTCTCTTGTCGAGTAAGCCTTGTTGAGTACCTTTGTACTCAGGGTTTGTTAATCCCCTGTTGCAGGTGACGATCACGAACAGCCTTGCCTTGAGGCTTGTTGCGTGACCGTCATAGAGGAGGACGTGTCCGAGGAGGAGTAATGCAACCCTTAGGCGGGGTTGTTTGTGTGCTATATAGTTTTATTAATGTTGCTTCCACTACCTAGGGTAAGGTTTGAAACTCTGGTTTGTAATAATAAAGCAAGTTTGAACAACTGGTTTGTAAAACTTATGGTGTAATACTTCCGCACTTTTATCTCTGATGTATAATATTTGTGAAATGTTGTAATACTGCATTGACTCTGCAATGATCCTGGGAGTGTAAGGAAATGTGGATGAGTCGGGTTACCCGATGACACGTGGTGGGTCTTTTGGGTTATTGGGCACAGTGTATGACTGTCTGAGGTCTGTAGGACAAAGACAGGTACACGTGGGCCCTAATAATTTAGGAGGTTCCATCACAGCTGGTATCAGAGCGATCATTGCAGCAGTCTTGGAGTATTATTGCAAAACTTCAAAATGATTTGAGTCAGAACTAATTGAAATTTAGTTTGATCCAAAATGTTTCTGACTTACCCTGTTCATGCTCTTCGATCTATGTTCTATCTTAAATAGTGGATCATAGATTGTTAAGTGGAGCAGCATGTTAAGTTAAGCCTTAATTTGAAATTGTTGTTAAACTTCTACTCTTATGTAATGGAGTATAATTTAAATTATATATGCTTTATGCGTAAGTACGTTTCATGCATCATGCTTATTCAACTTATTTTAAGTGGTATAGTTGGGTGAGGGTTAGAATCCAATCCTTTCTTGCTATCCAAAAAGTATTTTTCCTTTGTCTGCCTAATTCAAAATCTTACCTCACCAGGATGCCACGTGACAAGCAGACACCTCGCAAGAGTACGGGTCCTCATGGTGTACCCATGCACCAACTCGCATCCTGCGAGGAGGAAGGGTCCAACAGCAGTCGGAGGATCAATGAGGACTTACGGGCAGAGGTCCATCAGCTGAAATCTCAGTTGGCCGCCACCTCTCGGGAGAAGAGCTTAGCACTTGCCAAAGCTGGAGGCATGAAAATCAAGCTGGAGGAGGCCAATAGAAGCGTGGTCAATGCAGAAAAACTCATGACTAAAATGCTTGGAGAACGGAACACCACTTGGCAGCGAGAAGATGCTGCTTTAGCCCGTTTGCATGAGTTGGAGGCATATGTGACGGATATAGAGGCATTCAATGACCAGCTGCATGAGGCAGTCCATGTGTTGTATGATCAACTCCATCCACCTCCACCTCCAAATGCAGCGGAAGATGAGATGGGTACGCTCACTGATGAGGAAAAGGTAGATGGGCAAAGTGAGGAGATCCTGATATAGTTGAGTCTGTTGATGACAGTGATAGTGAGAGTGAGGGTGACGAGTGAGTCGTCTGAACCCTAGGGGGTAAGGGCTGTGTAATAGTTAGCTTAATATAATCTTAAACTAGTCGGACCATGTATCAGTTCTGTTATGCATGAATAATGTAACATGAGTGTGTAAGCAGTTACTGTTTTTGTGTCATAAACCAGAAATCAATAAAGTTTGGTTTGCTTATGAGCAGATGCCTCGTACCCGTGCTACTGATGGGGCTGGTTCGTCTCATGATGGGGAGGGTGTTCCCAACGCACCCCCAGTTCCACCGACACTGGCAGAAGCCATTGCGGCCCTTATGCAGGCCACAACAGAAAATGCACGTTTGCTACAGGGCCTGGCTCAGAATGCACCACATGGACAACGTGGCCGACATCACCAGCAGGTCCAGGAAAGTACTTATCAGGATTTCACAGAAACTAGGCCACCGGTTTTCACAAAGGCTGATGAGCCTTTAGAAGCTGCAGATTGGCTCCGAACTATGAACCAGAAGTTTGAGCTAATTCACTGCACTGAGACCCAGAAGCCATCCTTCGCAGCCCAGCAGTTTAGGGGAGCTGCGGGGACGTGGTGGGTAAACTTTGTAGCTGCTCAAGCTCTAGGATACCGCATCACCTGGGATGAGTTCTCGAGCACTTTCAAAGCTCACTACATTCCAGTGGGTGTGATGCGGATGAAGGCCGAGGAGTTTTTAGCCCTCAGGCAGGGGGATCAGCCAGTACAGCAGTATATTGGCAAGTTTAATCATCTGTCTCAGTATGCTCTAGATCACGTGAACACCGATGACAAGAAGCGCAGTTGCTTCATGAGGGGGCTAAATACGAAGATGCAGAAGATGCTGGTAATGTGTGATGATAATATATCTTTCAGCGATGCGGTGAACAAAGCTATATCTGCAGAAGAGAAGCATCTCAAGCATCTTGAAGCTAAGAAGAGGAAGGGTGGGAGTTCGACCGGATCATCTGGTGGCAATAAGAAGCGCCAGCGTATCATATACCACCCAATCCAGCACAACCGTCCACCGTACCGTCCACTGTATCGTCCACCCCAGCAACAACAAGCCAGCTCACAGCAGTCATCTGCCAGAACTGTTGTGAACCCTAACTATCCACGACAGCCGAATGCCCCTGGCATTCAAATCCAAACTCCCAGAACCACAACTACCCATGCTATAACTGTGGGAAACTGGGTCATTTCTCCTGTGACTGCCCATAACCCAAGAAAAATCCTCTAAATATTCCGCAAGGACAAGGTAGTCAGAATTTCCAGCCGCGGCCACTGCAACAGCTACAGCAGAATCGAGGCCGCAATGATAATCAGAAGAATAAGACCGTCCAGAAGACTGGCTGGGTGTTTTATGCACAAGCGGCAGATATTCCTGAAGGGGAACCCGTCATGATGGGTATGTTTTCAGTCGCTCGCCATCCTGCCGTATTACTATTTGATTCTGGTGCATCGCATACCTTTATCAGTAAGAAATTTGTTGAAAAACATCATATACCAACGGGGGAAGCACAAGAAAATTTCCTTATACAGACACCTGGAGGTCGTATATATACAAAGGAAGTGGCGCATCAGGTGCCCGTAGAATTTGCCGGGCATACTTATCCCACTAATATGATAGTAATCAAGGATCAGGATATAGATGTGATCCTAGGAATGAACTGGATGTACCAGCAGAGGGCAATATTAGATGCCTTGCATAGAACAGTCAGGTTGATTATACCTAATAGTACATCTGAACTCTTTATCCAACTTCCGATCCCAAAGAAAACCGTTGACCAGATGTGCGGCAGCGTCTGTGCAGCAACAGTTAAAGAGATTCATGATATTCCAGTAGTCTGTGAGTTCCCGGATGTGTTCCCTGAAGATTTGTCGGGGTTACCACCAGACCCTGATGTTGAGTTCAGCATAGAGCTAAAGCCAGGAACAGCACCAATATCTCGACGAGCCTATAGAATGCCACCTAAAGAACTGGCAGAATTAAAAGTTCAGTTGCAAGAATTGCTTGATAAAGGTTATATCAGACCTAGTTCATCTCCATGGGGCTGTCCTACTTTGTTTGTCAAAAAGAAAGACCAAACCTTGAGGTTATGTGTGGACTATCGTCCGCTTAATGAAGTAACGGTGAAGAATAGGTACCCATTACCGCGGATTGATCTTTTGTTTGATCAACTCACGGGTGCCAAGGTATTTTCCAAGATAGATCTGAGATCTGGGTATCATCAGATAAAAATAAAGCCTGAAGATATTGCAAAAACTGCTTTCACTACCAGATATGGCTTGTATGAGTACTTAGTCATGTCCTTTGGGTTGACCAATGCTCCAGCTCACTTTATGTACCTGATGAACTCCGTATTCATGCCTGAGCTAGATAAGTTTGTAGTGGTATTCATTGATGATATTTTGGTATATTCCAAGAATCCACAAGATCATGCTGAACATCTCAGAGTAGTGCTGGGCCGTTTGAGAGACCATCAGCTATATGCAAAGTTCAGTAAATGTGAGTTCTGGCTAGACAAAGTTCCATTTTTGGGTCATGTGTTATCGGCTGAAGGTATAGCTGTGGATCCAGGCAAGGTGCAGGAAATCCTTGAGTGGAAATCCCGTAGAACTGTCCATCAAGTTCGCAGTTTTCTAGGTATGGCAGGTTATTACCGCAGGTTTATTCCAGACTTCTCCAAAATTGCCAAACCTATAACTGAGTTGCTAAAGAATGAAGTCAAGTTTGTCTGGTCAGATAAATATGAAGAAGCTTTTCAGAAGCTGAAAGAATTCTTGACTACAGCTCCAGTCTTAGCCCAACCCGATATTGAGAAACCGTTTGATGTGTATTGTGATGCTTCTGGTATCGGGATTGGCTGTGTTTTGATGCAAGAAGGCAGAGTAATAGCTTATGCATCCAGATAGTTGAAGCGTCATGAAGAACACTATCCGACTCATGACTTAGAGTTAGCAGCAGTTGTCCATGCCTTGAAGATTTGGCGTCATTACCTCTTGGGCAACACATGTCACATATACACCGACCACAAGAGTCTGAAATATATTTTCACACAGTCAGAGCTGAATATGCGACAATGGAGATGGTTAGAACTAATCAAGGATTATGATCTTCAAGTGCACTACCACCCCGAAAAGGCAAATGTGGTAGCTGATGCTCTTAGTCGGAAGGTTCGTTGCAACTATACCACTGTTAGACCAGTAGATCTTGCTCTCTGTACCGAGTTAGAAAAACTGGGTATTCAGATGATCACTCACGGCAGTTTGTCTAATATATCAGTTCAGTCATCTATCAAAGACCAGATTGTAGCTGCTCAGAAAGAAAACAAAGGTATTGTTCACCTCAAGGAGAAAGCCAAGGCAGACAAAACCTCTTGCTTCCGAGTGGATGAAGCAGGAGTGGTCTGGTTCCAAGATAGGCTGGTCGTTCCGAAGAATCCTGAGTTGAAAAAGCAAATTCTTGATGAAGCTCATCTTACCCCATTTGCGATTTATCCGGGGAGTACCAAGATGTACCAGGATCTTAGGCAAAGATTCTGGTGGACTAAGATGAAGATCGAAATTTCAAGGTATGTAGCCAGATGTGATACTTGTTAGAAAGTCAAAGCCATCCATCTTAAGTCAGCTGGTGAACTACAGCCATTGCCAATTCCTGCTTGGAAATGGGAGGACATCAGTATGGACTTTATTGTTGGTCTGCCAAAAACATCCAAGGGCTACAACTCTATTTGGGTTATAATAGATCGACTGACCAAGGTTGCACACTTTATACCAGCCAAGACCCTCTACCCGGCATCAACATATGCCAAGATATACTTTTAGAGGATTATGAGTTTGCATGGAGTTCCGAAGACTATTGTCTCAGATAGGGGTACTCAGTTTGTTTCAAAATTCTGGGAGAGTCTACATGAGTCTCTGGGTACTAAGCTCTTACACAGCACAGCTTACCATCCACAGACCGGGGGTCAAACTGAAAGAGTAAATCAGATACTAGAAGATATGCTCAGGGCATGTGCTATTAACTTTCCATTTAAGTGGGACGAGTGCTTGCCATTAGCGGAGTTCTCATACAACAATAGCTACCAAGAGAGTATCCACATGGCACCCTTTGAAGCTTTATATGGCAGAAGGTGTTGGACTCCGTTACACTGGTCCGAACCTGGTGAAAGATGGTTCTTCGGTGTCGATCTAGTTCAAGAGACTGAACAGAAAGTCAAACTCATACAAAGTAATCTGAAGATAGCACAATCCCGACAGAAGAGTTATGCCGATAAAAGGCGTAGGCCTTTGACGTTTGCCAAAGGGGATTTTGTGTATCTGAAGGTGTCACCCATCAAGGGTGTTTATCGTTTCGAGGTCAAAGGAAAGCTTGCTCCCCGTTACATCGGACCATTTCAAGTCCTGGCCAAGTGTGGAAAAGTGGCATATCGTATCCAATTACCAGCTCATCTGTCAGAAGTTCATAATGTGTTTCACATCTCTCAGTTGAAGAAGTGTCTGCGAGTTCCTAACCAAGTAATTGATGTTGAATGGGTACAACTTAAGCCTGATATGACTTACTCAGAGTATCCCATTAGAATTCTTGATCAGCGAGATAGAGTGACTCGACGACACACTAACAGGTTCTATAAAGTTCAATGGAGTCAGCACTCTGAGGAAGAAGCGACGTGGGAAACCGAAGAATTTCTGATAGAGCAGTTTCCTGAGTTCTATGCAACCATACAGTCAGGACAGTGAAAGAGGTTGACAAACAAAACATGTTCCTAGTTTTTGTAAAAAGTCTGTAATCTTTATCCTCGTACCCCACAACTTTCGTAGTTGGTTTAGTTTATAGTTAAATCTCGGGTCGAGATTTCTTTTAGGGGGAAAGGATGTAACACCTCAGGTGTTTACATGAATAAAATGTTGTCATGCCATCATAAGCATTTGATAGCATCATGTGCTAGCTCACCTTGAGATGCATTCACTAAAATAAGTTTGATTCCTAATATGTGAGCAACTTTGTTTATATGCTTGTGATGCAGCTCAAAACCCTAATTTAGAATGTCATTATGAAATAACTTGTGTTCATTCCCATTTGACTAAAGTCATGTAAAGGCATGAATCCAAGTTCAACAATTCAAAAGGATATAAAATTTATTTAGCTTAAGAATGAGAAAATCATTAAATTCCTATATAACTTAATTAGCCCTTTCTAGTTAACTAAAAATCTGTGCATAATTAGGGGTTGACCCTAAAAGCTTTTTGGTAGATCTTGAGGAGAGGTACAAATTTAGTATTCAAGGTTTTCAAAGTTTCTGTACAAAATTTAAAGTAATTTTGAATTTACTCAAACCCTAGAAATGGTTCCCTTCTGACTTTAAACTTGCATTTCAAAAACTATTTGAAATCTGAGTTGAAGATCTACATCAAAGTTGTAGAGAATTTTAAAATGAAAATTTTACACATTGACCATTTTTCAAGTGTCAATGCAAAATTGAAAATAATTTTGCTTTTACTGCAAAACCTTAGTTCTGTCCCCTTTTCAAATTTCCAATTTGAAATGGATTTGAAATATTTTGATCAAATTGACCTACTTCCAGTTGAAATCAGCCAAAGGGTGTTAAAGCAAAGTTGTGTAACTTTTCAAACTCTACATTTCATATATTGGCAAAATTTGAAGTTGTTCAGAGAATTCAAGAGTAATTTTGAATTCCGTTTGGTCCAAATTTGATTTTGAACCTCATTTCAAAATCCAGGCAGAATTTGGCTTTGATTCTTAAAGCAAACTTGTAGAACATAAAATTTAGAGCAACTTTTGTTTTAAGATTTTTGGTGTGCAGTACAAAAATCTGGAGATTTTTGAAAGGGGGTAATTCTGATCCTGTAGCTACAGGAGGGGGGGAACCTCCCGGAGCAGGGCAGGCCGCCGCTTGCGCCGTCGCCGTGGCCTGGCCGTCTCCGCGCCGCTCCGCGTGTCTGGCCACGCAGCTGGAAGCCTGCTTGCTTCACTCCGCGCCGTGGCAAGCTCTGAGAGCTCCCCAATCTCCCAGCGTCCGCGTCCGCCACCTCATCTTTCTCCTCCTCTATTTCCCAGTCGAGCTCCGGCGAGCTCTTTCTCTGCCGTAGCTGCATCCCTGCACCCTCCATCTCCCAAATATCTCCGCCTAAATCCCTTGCTTCTCCTGAGCTAGCTAACCCGAGCACTAGAGCTTGCAATCGCCGTCGCCACGGTCTTCTTCCTCGCTGCCGGCAGGGAACCGCCGCGAGTGCTTTGGTCGCGGCCACGGTGAGCTAGAGTTCCTCTGGTCAAATCAACTAGTGTTATAGTTTCGCGTTGTGTTGTGGCTCATGTTCGGCTCGCTTTTGAGGTCTCTACCGCTCCGGCTTGAGCAGTCCACGGAGGTTGCCGCCGGTGCAAGCTCTGCCATCGCCGCTGCCGTCGCCAACCTCGGTCCAGTGCTCCTCGGGTCAAGGTAAGGCGCGCATCGTAGTCGTGATGAGCTCCTAGGCGTGTTGCGCTCCCTAGTTTAGTCTCTACCGAGTCACCTTGGTCGGTCCGCGTGGCTCGCCGTCGGCGCAAGTGCCGCCATGGCCGCCATCGTGGACCATGTTGCTCGGAGTCATCTCCGAGCGAGTTTGGGTGCGCAGCATGGTCGCTGCACGTCTCTGAGTATGAAGCCACCCTCACCTAGGACGCTACCGAGCCCTAGCAGCCGGAACATCGCGTCGCCGCCGTGCTCGGTGTGGCCGAGCCGCCATAGCCGCTGTCAGCTCGAAGTCGAGTGGGTGCTAGGTCTAGAAAGGGGTGGGATTGATGCGCGAGGTCAAGACGGGGACGCTGAGGCCCTCGCCGTCGCCGGAGACTTCGCCGGTGAGGAGATCGCCGGCCGGTCAGCGCGGCCGAACAGCCGGTCAAGGCCGGCCGAGCGCTGGCTGGGCGTGAGGGGGAAGAGAAGAGGCTGACACCTGGGGCCCAGTCGTCAGCGACTCTGGGCCGAAGTTGGGCCGAGCGCAATAGGGTTTAGAAAAGTTTTTCTTTTTCTGAAATGGGTGAATAGTGTTGTGTTTTGTCTTTTTTATATGTTTTTGTAGAAAGCTCAAAAAATTGTGAAAATTTTTGTGTAGCTTTCTCAAGCTGTCTAATATTTAAGAAAAATATGAAACTTGAATTTTGAACAAATTTTGAAACTGATTTAAATAGGGCTTTTTATTAATAAATTATCTTTGATGATTTTTGTAGGTGTTGGGGCGGCACCCAGACCGCAGGCGCCTCCGGCCCGCATTTACCGAAAGATAACGGAGCTTTCGTGCGAAAGGAAGCATTCGCGCGGAAGCATGCATTCGCCTTCGGTCCGCAGGACCGAAGTAGGACGGAGCTTTTGTGCGAAAGGAAGCATTCGCGCGGAAGCAGGCGTCTCGGCTTGCAGATCAAGGGAAGGCGGAGCTTTCGTGCGAAAGGAAGCATTCGCGCGGAAGCATGCATTCGCCTTCGGTCCGCAGGACCGAAGTAGGACGGAGCTTTGGTGCGAAAGGAAGCATTCACGCAGAAGCACGCGTCTCGGCTTGCTGATCAAGGGAAGGCGGAGCTTTCGCGCGAAAGGAAGCATTCGCGCGGAAGCACGCATTCGCCTTCGGTCCGCAGGACCGGAGTGGGACGGAGCTTTCGTCATTCATGACTTCGGTTTTTCATAGGTTTTCGCAGGTCGACGGAAGCCGGAGTCAAAGGGAGCGGGCCCACCGGTCAGGAAAAGGAGCCGGGGGACGCTGGGCCCGTCGGAGGGCGAAGTTACAATGGTGCCCTTCGTGCCGGGAGAGGCGGCGTATGACCATGGAGTAGTTGCGTAGGGCATCATTGTATTTGCAACAGAGTGGTTGGAAGGGCATTCCTGTACTTTCAAATTGATCTGGATTAATATAAAAAGCTCCCCAGCCTCCCAAGGGAGGGGGGGAACACTGTTCACTTCTACCACTTCTCCACTTCCCTGTTCGCTTTCAGCTTTCGCTTCGTGCTTTCGTTCGTGCGACAACCCGCTGTTTCAAGGACCCGGTCCTGAAACAACAGTAGGCCTATTTAAAGGTCCAAAAATCATGAAACTATTTTTGTCACTGTTTTTAGTTGAAAATATATCATCACAAAAATTTTGAGCTCGGTTGAAGAAAATAAATTTTATTCTTATTTCTATGCCTTAATTAATTATTTAAGTGTTATAGTTTGATTTAATTCTGCAGATTTGTATGTTTGTTCAAAAATTGTGATATTTGTTTTACCACTGTTATTTTATATAATTTATCATCTCTAAAAGTTTAAACTAAGTTGGACATAGTTTGCTTCACAACTTAATTTCGTGCTAAGTAAATTGCTTTCTTTTTGAATAAGTAGTGTTGTTAAATATGAAAACCCAAGTTTCTTTATGGTAGATTTGAAGGTAAAGTTAGGTGAATTATCTTGATCTGCTGCTTGATGCAGGTAAGAGTCAATCCTGTAAACCATGTATATTTATACCAGTTGGTTTTGTTGGTTTGCAACTGTACCGTGATGGAAAGTTGTTACAAGTTAAATGTTTATAACTTAGAAAATTTCCATCTTTACCATGATCATGACATGAGCATCTCATTAAGCATGCACTCCTTTATCGTGTAGTTTTCGAAGGGGTCGATTGTCCGGACGAGATTGGTCCAAAGAGTTCGGAGTGTCCTGTTGATCCGGAATATCAGGAGTTCTAGACTCTTTCAGTCAACGAAGGCAAGCCCTGGTTCATTTAACCATTTTCTTGGATTTACAATTACACTAATTTTTGATAACCTGATGCATTAGATGTTTATCAAATAAATGCTTTAAACCTATTGATGCATGATCAACCTTGTTATCGATAAACCATACCTTGCTACCTGCTTTGTGAAAATGATAGAAATGCTTAACCTTGCTTTCTCACGCTTCCGATAAATGTTTAATACTTATCGTTTTGGAATGATTATGAGAAAGAAGAATGGTTAAGACCAGACGGGCACATGCATCAACCCTTGGATCGATGTATGGTGGCCCGAATGTATCAGGTTAGGATTACCCGTTGTTGGCCTGCTAGATTGAGAAACTGTGAAGTACCGATCATATGCTACGGTAAGCCCTACCTTGGTGGTTCCTAAATGAGAACGGCTAATCGCGCACTGGGAGTGGAGAGATGGCGGGAGTACTAGCTACCCTCGTGGGTTAAAGTCCCGGATTAGAGGTGTACAAGTACTCTCGGGTGGCGCGGACCCGGTCTTGTTTGGAGGATCCGAGGCTGGGGTTGGTATATGTGTGATCCAGGGTCTACATATATCGTATGATCGTGGAAAACTACCAGATCTGGTTCCTCGGTTAAGGAGACTCAATCTTCTGACCCGCACGGTAGAATAAAAATGGAACTGGTATAAGAAAGAATGATAGTGACCTTTCACTAATGTTCACTTTACATCCATACCTAATACTGAAATGAATAAAATTTGGGTCTAGGATTACTGTAGTAAGCTTTTATGCAAATGAAAAATACTGTTGAGCCTACCCAAGCCAGCATACCTTTTTCCCTCTCTTCTCTTGTCGGGTAAGCCTTGTTGAGTACCTTTGTACTCAGAGTTTATTAATCCCCTGTTGCAGGTGACGATCACGAACAGCCTTGCCTTGAGGCTTGTTGCGTGACCGTCATAGAGGAGGACGTGTCCGAGGAGGAGTAATGCAACCCTTAGGCGGGGTTGTTTGTGTGCTATACAGTTTTATTAATGTTGCTTCCACTACCTAGGGTAAGGTTTGAAACTCTGGTTTGTAATAATAAAGCAAGTTTGAACAACTGGTTTGTAAAACATATGGTGTAATACTTCCGCACTTTTTATCTCTGATGTATAATAATTGTGAAATGTTGTAATACTGCATTGACTCTGCAATGATCCTGGGAGTGTAAGGAAATGTGGATGAGTCGGGTTACCCGATGACACGTGGTGGGTCTTTTGGGTTATTGGGCACAGTGTATGACTGTCTGAGGTCTGTAGGACAAAGACAGGTACACGTGGGCCCAAATAATTCAGGAGGTTCCGTCACACGTGAGCACCGGGTGTCCGGGGTGTAGGCGGAGTGGTGCGCGGGATGAATCGATCGGGGGTGGATAGGTGAGGTTGGAACGGCGGGGTGTCCTTGCGGTGTCGAACGGCGGCGGGCACTAGCGCTCGCATTCGTTCGTAGAGAGGAGAGGGAGAGGGAGAGAGCTAGCGGGGGTGTTCGAATGAGCGGGTGAGCGAACGAGTGAAGGGAGGTGCTCGGTTTTGCTCGGCGGTGCGAGGGACGGCCGGTCATGGCGGGGGCCACGGCGTGGCGTGCGGCGAGCGGCGGCACGGTGAGCGAGAGCGGCGCGGCAGGCGAGGTGAGCGGCGACTGGCGGGGGGGGATCGCTGGCGTGCTCAGGTGGGAGAAGATAGAAAGGGGAGTGGCCGACGCGGATCTTCGGCATGATGCGGCGGCCACGTGGCGCAAACGCCGGCGTATGGCGCGGCCGCGGTCAGGGCGACCGGCGTGCCATGCGTGGGCGCGCGCGCGGGAGCGGCGTGAGCAGGCGGCCACGCTGGGCCTGGGCCGAAAGGCCTAACGGGCCGAAAGTGAGGGCGCGGGAAAAATCATTTTCCTTTTTCTTTTTCCAAAATCTTTTCAAACTTTGACCATTCAAAAACAGTTTCAAAAACTCCAAACCAGGCTTTGACCCAAAAATAAAAGTTGCTCAAAATAATTTTCTCTACAACTTTCATATGAGGCGCTTTTTCTGAAAACCATTTTTTACAACCTCCACATAAATAAAGCCAATTTTGAGACATAAACCATTTTGTTTAACTCATTTTTATTTGATTAACTATTTTGAACTAGGTCAAAATGCCATCATGAAAAGCACTTTACTCAATATTCTTTATTTTATAAAACTATTTGCCAAGACAGAAATCCACTTAAACCATCAAGTGCAATAGAAATCCAAAATCCAAATAAATAAACAAAAGGGCAAAAGCACTCTTATGCACATGAAATGATGTCATGCATTGCTTATGTATTTTAGTAGCTAAATGCAGTTCCTAATGCAGTGCTTGACACTAGAGTGTCACAGACACAGTTGGTCCAGCTCGGGTTTGCTCAGCGGGTGGGAAGTGGTACGTTCTTGTGATCGTTGACGATTTTTCGAGGTACTCTTGGGTATTTTTCATGGAGGGTAAGGATGAAGCTTTTCCTTTTCCTCGTGATTTGATTTTGAGGTTGAAAACTGAGTTTTCCCCTGATACCATTAGAGCTATTCGTAGTGATAATGGTACTGAGTTTGATAACTCTCAGTTTGCCTCTTTGTGTTCTTCTAATGGAATCGAGCATCAGTTTTCTTCTCCTTATGTCCCCCAGCAAAATGGTGTTGTTGAGCGCAAGAACCGGACCCTTGTTGAGATGGCCAGGACGATGCTCGATGAGCAAAGGACTCCTAGGCGTTTTTGGGCCGAGGCAATCAACACCGCTTGCCATGTTGCAAATTGCATCTTTCTTCGAGCTTTCATGAAGAAAACTTCTTACGAGTTGCGTTTTGGACGGGTACCCAAGGTGTCTCATTTTCGGGTGTTTGGGTGTAAGTGCTTTATCCTGAAGCAAGGAAATTTGGACAAATTTGAATCTCGCTCTGCTGATGGCGTGTTTCTTGGTTATGCTTCGCATTCGCGCGCTTATCGAGTTCTTAACCTTGAAACTAACCGGATAGTGGAGACCTGCGAGGTCACATTCGATGAGAATATGTCTTGTGTTTCTTCTGCTTTTGATGTTGCAGGAGAACAGGAGCTGGGAGAGACCATCTTTGTGGAGGAGGAGTAGGAGAATGCCGATTGGGGTGATCCCGAGCCAACTCCACTGGCTACCCCCGTCGACCCTGCGACGACTACTTCAGCTCGAGGACCCGATCCCACGACTTCGTCTTCTTGGGGTCCTCTTGAGCCACCTCTCCAGCAAGCACCGGCTGCACCCGGGAGAGCGACAGCATCTGGCGAGGGGGAGGCAACTTCGACGAGGCATGTGCCCCGAAGCGTTCAGCAAACTCACCCCCTGCAGCAGATGATCGGCGGCATCGACCAGCGAGTCACGCGGTCGCAAGCGTATGAAATCTCGCACTTTGCTCATTCTGCATTCGTTGCTTCTTTTGTGCCCAAAGATGTTGGACACGCACTTTCTGATCCTAACTGGGTAAATGCCATGCATGATGAGCTAGAAAACTTTGAGCGAAACCAAGTTTGGACCCTAGTTCCACCTCCACCAGAATGCCACCCGATAGGTACCAAATGGGTTTTCAAAAACAAAGAGGGTGAGGATGGGATGGTAGTGAGGAACAAGGCTAGGCTAGTAGCCCAGGGTTTTTGCCAAAAAGAGGGGATAGACTATGAAGAAACCTTTGCCCCTGTAGCCCGTTTAGAAGCCATTAGAATCCTTCTAGCCTTTGCTGCTTCGAAGGGTTTTAAGCTTTATCAGATGAACGTTAAGAGTGCGTTCTTGAATGGGTATATAGAGGAAGAGGTTTATGTTAAGCAACTCCCTAGTTTCGAGGATCCCAAGTTTCCAAACCATGTTTATAAACATACAAAAGCTTTGTATGGTTTGAAACAAGCCCCGAGAGCGTGGTATGATCATTTGAAAACCTTTTTACTCTCTAAGGGTTTTAAAATGGGACGGATTGATAGAACTTTGTTTCTCCTCAAGCAAGGCAATGATACCCTGATAGTCTAAATTTATGTGGATGATATCATCTTTGGTGGCTCCTCTCACGCACTTGTTGCCAAGTTTGCAGATACCATGAGCAGGGAGTTTGAGATGAGTATGATGGGTGAGTTGACCTTCTTCCTCGGGATGCAAATCAAGCAAACCCGAGACGGTACGTTCGTGCATCAAGGCAAATACACGATGGACATCCTGAAGAAGTTCGACATGGGCGAGGCCAAGCCTCTTACGATGCCCATGCCGACGACTGCGGCGATGGACGCGAACCAGGACGGAGAGCCAGTTGACCAGAAGGAGTACAGGAGCTTGATCGGCTCGCTCATGTACCTGACGGCGATGAGGCCGGATATACAGTTTGCTGTGTGTCTGTGCACTCATTTTCAGGCGTCCCCTCGGACTTCCCACAAGCAAGCGGTCAAGCGCATCATGAGGTACCTCTGATACACTCCTGAGTTCGGACTTTGGTATTCCTCTTCTTTGAATCTCTCGCTTTGTGGTTATTCCGATGCGGATTTTGCCGGCTGTCGGCTTGAGCGCAAGTCTACTTCTGCGACTTGTCAGTTTCTTGGTTCTTCTTTGGTTTCGTGGTCTTCTCGCAAACAGTCGAACGTAGCCCAGTCTACTACAGAAGTCGAGTATGTTGCCGCCGCTTCTTGCGCTTTGCAGCTTTTATGGATGGTTGCTACCTTGCGTGATTTTGGTCTAGACTTCAGTCGGGTCCCTTTGCTTTGCGACAGCACTTCTGCCATTAGTGTAGCAAAGAACCCTGTTCTTCACTTCAAGACCAAACACATCGATGTACGTTTTCATTTTCTTCGTGATCACTATGAGAAAGGCGACATTGATCTTAGGCATGTAGACACCCATAATCAGGTTGCGGATATTTTCACCAAGCCTTTGGATCTCTCAACTTTTGCTAGGTTGAGAGATGAGCTTGGTGTGTGTTTCCCCTTTTAGATGGGGGAAGCATTTTTTTATGTACCATAGACTAACTTTCTGATCCTTTTTGTTTTTGGGTCTTGAGTCTTTTTAGTTTTATTTTGGCTTCGATTCTGACTTCATCATGTATGCATCTTGCTTTTTCAAGCTTCATGTCTATATTCTTGAGAATGAACTTATGCTCTAATTAGAGTATGCTTCGATGATATATGATGATGCTTGTAGCTTAGGCTCTCTTTGATCACTGATACATGCTGTGAGCTAAGCTATATTTTTCAGAATGATGAACATGTCTAATGAACTTAAAATTTGATACATGTTCACCATTGAGATTGGCAACTAGCATGTGTAGGATGTGTTGAGGTCACATGAGCTATTTCATATATGCTAGGTTGCTATGTCTCTAGTTCTGAGTCATTCACTTGCCTGGATTGTTCATATTCTGCTTAAAATGAACCAAGTATTAGTGAATTGAAAAGATCGAGATGAGATTGCTTTGTCAGCACATCACGGTATCGAGACTGTTTCTCATTGCACTTTGAGTTAAACTTGAGCCGGGTAGTGTAAGACCGAAACCGATGCTTTAAGCTTCTGATTGCATATGCATAGGCTTAGCACGGTTGAAAAGTTAGGCAATGACAAGCTTTCAACCTCTCGCAATCACATGTTGTATTTAAACTTGTGTTAATCACCGCTGCAATTTCTCCGATAAAATCTGAAAACACAAGTCTATGTTTCATTCTATAGCATGATGGTTGAACTTTGCTAGGGGTAGTTCACCTTGTATACATGTTTAGCACTTGTTTGACTTCCTGTCTATACATGTTCAGTGCTAATTTGATGGTGAAACTCCTTTCAGAATGGCTTAAAACTGTTCACTTGGCTTATGCGTTCATATTCCGTATTTAGTGATCAGTTTGAGCCTTTGCTAGCACTTTTGCATGTTGCCTTATAGTCGGATCAGCACTCATTAGAGCATTCTTTCACTCTTTCGAGTATATACCTGAAGCTGCTAACATGCATTTTTGACTCATGTGCATGTGTCTGACTTCGATAGGCATGACCTAGCTCCATTTTGCTTATTTGAGTTCCTTTCCCTTGTCTTTTGATTGCAAATTGCCCCCAAGGGGGAGAATTGGGGGAGAATGTCTAGTATTGGGGGAGAATGACTTGTGGTGACAATTTGCAATTTATGCTTCACTTGTTGAGGGGGAGTTCCATGAGTGAGGGGGAGTTTTTCTGCCTGCTCTGAGTCGGTTCTACTTGATATCGATCTTTTTAGCTAGTTGCGTTGAGCCTCTATGCCTCTGTCTTGAGGGACTAGCAGTAGCTGCGTCTTATGCAGTCTTCATTTGGTTTCGAGCTTTCAGCTAGTGGTGTTGAGCCCCTTCTGCCTCTTCGTGAGGACTAGCTTGTTTCTGACTTGGTTGCGTCGAGCCGTTGCCCATGTCTTTGGGAACCAAGTCTTGAGCTCTGATTTTGATTGAGTTTTGCTATCTGATGAGTTGTTGCTCCAATCTTTTGCTTGGTTGTGTCGAACCGTTGCCCATGTCTTTGGGGACCAAGCTTCGCTTATCTCGATTTGTTCTTCTTCGGCCTTTTCTCTGGCTTTTGGACATTTCCAGTGAGTTTTCTCCGTCTACCTAATTCTGCTTTCTTTTATTTTGGTTACGATTTCTATGAGTTGACGATCCACTCATCAAGGGGGAGATTGCGAACACAAGGTTGATATGTGCCCTTATGGTTCCCTTCCTGAGTGATGAGTGATCGATCAACGGGCAACATGTCTCTTGGCTGTGTTGATGTGCAGGTGCAGAGCTCGGGCAGTGGTCGAAGGTGAGGTGAAGGTCAAGTATGGACGTGCCGTGCCGACGGACCGAGAGTGGTGAAGGGCGGACGTGGAGCTTGGACCGACGGACCGGGAGACCTGAGGACCAGCTGTGGTAGCTGGCATGTGGCGTTGACAAGCAAGAGCACATGGGGATGTGCGGTGCATCAGCCGAGTCGGGAGGAAGGTGATGGCGTCATGACACTTGGCAGGAGGCCGAGAAGGATGGCGAATGCACTGTGCCCGGCGTGGAGGCTGGACATGCTCCGGCATCGGTGCTGGAACTCGGGGTGTGCGAACCACATCCTGCCTACGGCACGGGTTCGGTAGCTGAGCCTCAAAAAGCTACCCTCTACGGTTTCTGAGTTTGGGCCTCAAAACTCGGAGTGGCCGGTTTCCAACTTTGGGCCTCAAAACTCGGCGTGGACGGTTTCCAGGTTTGGGCCTCAAAACCTGGGCGCGCGGGTTTCTGAGTTTGGGCCACAAAACTCAGCCGGAGGACAGGTTTCCCGGTTTCAGCCACAAAAGCGGGGGAAGGCCCAGGTTTCCCGGTTTCGGCCTCAAAACCGGGGGGGAGGTCCGCAAAAAGGACGGTCAACGCGTAGCGGCATGGAGAGGCTGGCGCAGTGGCGCAGCTATCCACGAGGAAGGCGCGACGGTCGACAGGGCGGCACGTGGCGGCATCCTGAGGCTTGCGTCGAGGCGAAGCTATGGATGAGGAAGGCGCGTGGCCGTCGGATCGTCATCAAGCAGAGTTGGACCGGGATACCCCTAGGGTTGGCCGCTTCGCTCTTGTATTTAGGAGTAGAAGGGGCTTACTGTATTAGGCTATAAATAAGAGAGGCACCCCTCATCTCTCCCTATTATTTTCTGGCAGTCATTTGTTCCTAAGCACTCTCTCTCTCTCTCTCTCTCTTTAGCCCTCGCTTAGGTTCTAATCATACCTAGCTACTAGCGATCCACAGGGAACACTCAATCTTGTCTATCTGTTTTGGGAAGTTCAGGAAGTGAGACCGTAATCTCACGATTGTAGCGTGTGGTAGCCACACGGTTGCAAATTTGTGATTGTGATTCGCGTTTTGTTGGTGTTCTTCGCGAATTGCTTTTTCTTCACGTTTCTCCCATCGATTGATCTCTTTGCTTGGTGCGTCTTTCACAAATCCATTTGAACCAAGTTGTTCTAGATCGTGAAGCACTTCCTTCCATCGAAGGAATTCTCTTCTAACCTCACGGTCTAGGAGATCGAGCGATTTTCGTTGTGGATCACATTTTTGCTCCTTTGCTCCGAAATCCTTCGATTCATCAGTTTGGAGATAGGTTCGAGCCATGATCTCTTGAAGATAGCTCACTACCCTCCTTGTGACTCCTCTCACCAAGTTTGATCCCCAGAGAATTTGTTTTGGGAGAGATCGAGTCGAATCGGTGAACGAATGGAGCAGTTTCGGGGTGACCGGACGCTGAGCACGGGATGACCGGACGCTGACCCTATGCGTCCAGTCGTTGAATGCACAGCGTGTGTTCTCTGTAGCTTGACCGGACTCTAGACGTTGAACTGACCGGACGCGACCTTGTTCCTGTTCATCGTTTTTGTCCATACTGACCGGACGCTGGTTTAGTGACCGGACGCTCTTGTGATCGTGAGTCCGGTCACAAACAGAGAGGTCCGAAATTTGATTTGGCTCGACCGGACGCGTCTGGTGCCTGTTGACCGAACGCTCCAGTGAGTCCGGTCGGTGTTGTTTCGCGCAGTTTCGTCCACAGTTCGTTCGTTCGTTGTCGGTTTTGGTTTCCGGCTTTTGCGTTGGGTTTCTAGACTCGTGTAGTGTCCCGCTGTGCTTCTTGGAAGCATCCACCCTACATTTGGGGTCGGGGACATTTTCCGAGCTCTTGGTTTGCTCTTGGGGTGACTTTTGGGACAGTGGCTGAAAGTTTTCCAGTAGGAAATTTTTAAGCTCCCATTCACCCCCCTCTGGTCACTTATTCGGTCCTTCACACGGGTCTAGCCCGAAGCTCATCCACCTCTCCAAATAAAGCATCATACTTACTCCTCAAGGTGAGAAGATCAGTCATGTGCTTGGTGCACATCTCACACTCACCCTCCTCAGAAACGACCACGGTGGACCTAGCAAACTCAAGCTCCTTCACCGTGTCCTCCCACTTCTGCCTAAACTCCTTGTGCTCTCTAGCTGCATGCCTAAGAAACTTATCCTTGCTAAGCAAAGTGGCAGTAAGCTTATCTACTTCGGCAGAGAGTTCCTCGGGAGTTTGCGATACCTGCGAGGAGTCGTCGTCGTCGTCGTTCTGAGGGATCTCCTCCAGCTTGCCGTCGACCTCATCACCAAGGGCCATGGTGCAGAAGCCCTCGTCGTCGGCGAGGAAGCACAGTCCGTTCAGCTCATCCTTGATCCTCTTCTTCTTCCCGGACTCGTCATCGCTTGAGCCAACGGAGTCGTCATCCGAGCCGTCGACGTCGCTGAGCGTGGCGAAGAAAGCACGCTGCTCAGCCTGGGCCTTCTCCAAGTACTTCTTCTTGATGTACTACTTGTCGAAGTCGCCCCTCCGCTTGTGCTTCGCGGGGACGTACTTCTCCTTGTGCTTGCCGGAGTCGTACTTGCGCCCATGATCACCCTTTCCAGAGTGCTTGTTCTTCTTGGGACAGTTGGCGATGAAGTGGTCGGGGTCGCCGCACTCGAAGCATCCCGAGCGTCCTCCTCCGCGGCGACGGTTCATGCGGTTGTTGTGGAACCGCGAGAACCGGTTGGCAAGCAAAGTCAACTCATCATCCCCCAAAGACTCCAGCTGCTCCTCTATGACAGAAAGAAGTGAAGAGAGTGCAAATCCTCCAGAGGGGTTAGAAGAAGAGCCTGAAACCAAAGCCATAGTCGGGCCAGAAGGATTTTCATAAGAAGCCCTCGACATGGCGTCAATCTCACTAGACTTGAGCTTACTGAAGAGCTCGTCGCATGTGAGGGTCTCATAGTTAGATGATTCGATGATCGCCTGGACCTTTGAGTCCCACACCGACTGATCGAGAGTATGCAAAAGCTTCAAAGCTCTCTCATGATCGTCGAAAGGCAACAGCTCCTTGTTCGCTCTCATCTTGTTGCCAATAACCTGAAAGCGAGCGAATAAACTTTCTATGCTCTCACCAGGCATGTGTCAAAAGTTCTCATACTCCCGCTTGTGCGACTCGTAGAGACAGGATTTGACTTGAGTGGTTCCCTCATGGAAGCGCATGTGGGTCGCCCAAATCTCACGAGCCGTGGGGAGGTGAGAAACGCGATCAAACTCGGACATGCTCAAATAGGAGAAAAGAGCATTACGCGCTCGGCTATTGGCATCGTGCTCATCGATCTGAAGCTGAGAGACACGAGCAGCCAAGACAACGTAATCCTCCTTGTTGCAAATCTCCCAAACAGAAGCACTCATGCTCTGAAGATAGACCGACATACGTATCTTCCAATACGCATAGTTCGTCCCATCAAAGAACGACGGTTTGCCTACTCCGCGATCCATGTCGCCTTCTATGGATCTGGAACCGGCTAAGGTGGAAGATCCTTAACCTGCTTTGATACCAATTGAAGGACCGAGAGTGCTACCAGAAAGCGACCAGAGGGGAGTGAATGAGAGCTTCAAATTTTCCTTTCGGAAACTTGTCGCCACTGTCCTAAAATCAACCCCAAGAGCAAACCCTAGAACTCGTAAGTGTCCACGACCCTAGAGATAGGGTGGATGCTTCCAAGAAGCACAGCGAGACACTATACGACTCTAGAAACCCAACGCAAAAGCCGGAAATCAAAACCGACAACGGACGAACCAACCGCGAACGAAACTGTGCGAAAACAGTCGCATCGGACACTGGCCTGCGTCCGATGGCTCAGCACCGGATGCGTCCGATGCAAACAGGACCTTACTGAAACCTTACTGGACAGACATCGGACACTGCTACAGTGAATCCCTAGTGTTCGATGCTTAACCCCCGGCGCGTCCGATGGCAACGGACGCTCCGATGGTCAGCGTCCGATGCTCCTTAAAATTGTCTGTCAGGTGACACGTGGCATCGGATGCGTCCGCTAGTATGAAACAGCGTCCGATGGTCCCGACACCAGCGTCCGATGCTCCCAGACCAGAACTGTTCTTCCGCAAAAATCACCCGATCTCCTCTGAAACAAAAGCACTAGGGCTTAGACTTGGTATGAGGAGTTCCAAAGAGGTTAGTGAGCTATCCTAAAGGAATCATGGCTCGAACCTAACTCCAAATCGGTGAATTGGAAGAATTTGGGTCAAAGGAGCAAAACTTGATCCAAAACGAAAATCGGCCGATCTACTAGCTCGTGAGGTTTGAGATGATTTCCTTCAGTGGAAAGAAGTGCCTCACGATCTAGAACAACTTGGTTCAAACGGATTTGCAAAAGACGCGCCAAGCAAAGAGATCGATCAACAGGAAAAACGTGGAGAAAAGCAACCCACGAAGAACACGAACAAAACGCGAATCACAATCACAAATTTGCAACCGTGTGGCTACCACACGCTACAATAGTGAGATTACGGTCTCATTTCCTCAAAATCTCACGGGCACAGAGGTATTGTTCTCTTCTCTGTGGATCTCAATTCACTACAGCAGGGAATAGGGAGAGCAGGAAAACCCTAGGAATGAAAGAGCAAATGACTGAGATGGTTTGGGAGGTGGGTGTCCCCTCTACTTATCCTAATTCTAATTTCCACTCTACCCCTAACTAATTACGGAGCGAGCCAGCTAAACCCTAGGGTTATTCTGGACCAACTCGAAGATAGTTGTGATCTGATGGCCACGCCCGCACAACTGGTAGCGTTGCCTCGACGCAACCTCACCGATTGCCGCCACGTGCCACCCTCGCTCCGCTCGTCCTTTTCTCGGACTCCGCCCCCAGTTTTGTGGCCGAAACCGGGAAACCAGGCCTTCAAGTCCATCCCCCAGTTTTGAGGCCCAAACCGGGAAAACAGCCGCCCATTGCCTGAGTTTTTGTGGCGCAAACTCAGAAACCCGCCAGCGCCCAGGTTTTGAGGCCCAAACCTGGAAACCGTCCTCAGCCCGAGTTTTGTGGCCCAAACTCGGCAAACTCGCAATACCCAGGTTTTGTGGCCCAAACCTGGAAACCGTCCACCCGGTGGTTTTTCTGTGGCTTAACCACCAAACCGGAGCTGTAGAGGGGATGCACCACCCGTGCACCCCGTCCACTGACACGTGTCCCCAGGTCCTCGACCCGAGCAACACCACGCCCCGCAAGTCTCCGCTTGTCGCTGTCCCAGGCTGTCAGCCACCACAGCTGATCCACAGGCCACCGGTCCCTCAGTCCAAGCCTCACGTCCGCCCTTCACCGCTCCCGGTCCGTCGGCACGGCACGTCTCTACTTGACCTTCACCTTGCCCTCGATCACTGTCTCTGTGCTCGACACCTGCAAAACACAAGCCAAAGAACATGCGATCAAACCCGTTGACAATCACTCATCACTCGAGACTTGACATACACCCATGTATCCGCAACAATGCCATCATATCTTGAATTGATTAGTCTCTAGGCTAAAATATAAATAACGATACCTGAGACTAGCTTGGTTGAAATGCTTCTACAACGGGTATGTTTATCTGTGCGCTTGCGGGTAAATATCTATCTTTTAAATTTAGTGCCCTGATATAATTACATTGCTAGCTTCATGTTGGGGATGACAACTTGACGTTAAGTGGAGTTAGTAGTGTCCCGTACACTCTTTAGTGCTTTCACTAGTTTATTATTTTATGTGGTTCGTTCTTAGTAGCGACGTTAAGAAATACCGACAAGTATTTCTGGCGCCGTTGCCGGGGATAGATTATAACTCTCTTCTTAGAGTGATTCCATTAAGGAGTGTCAACAGCGGCATATGCGGGACCACGGGAAAAGAAGAATATTTCCTTCCTCCCTCCTAATGTCATTTGCATTTTACCACTCCCCACATATATGCAAGCATCAACAGTGTTCAAGAAAGGTCTACCTAAGATTAGAGGCACATCTTTCCTATTTCCCATATCTAGTATTATGAAATCAGCAGGAACATATGATCCTCTAATATGAACAGGTAAATCAGTGACTATTCCTTCTACATAGCATGTTGATTGATCAGCTAGCACGACATAGGCAGATGTGGATGACATGGGTGGAAAGAAAGAGTTTTCATAGAAATCCTTAGATAAAATGTTCACACTCGATCCTAAATCACACATGGCATTTTTAAAGACTTCACCAAAGATTGAGCATCTAATTATGGGACTACCAGGATCACCCTTTTTAACAGTCATGGTTTGATCTTCATAATAGTTCAAATATTTTATTTCAACCATATTTGCAGTTTCCATGTTAGGTTTAGCCGGAATTTTGCCAGTTTCAAAAGATGGTATGATCGCAGCAAGTTGAGCTAATTGGGTTTCTAAGATCTTATTAAAGCTAAGTTGATTTTTCAAAGCAGATGAGAAATCTTCCAATTTAGCATTTATGTTCTCAAGCATTTTATCATTTGACATTAATTTCTTATTCAAAAATTCAGTAGTTCTACATTGAGAGTAGACTAGATTCTTTAAGAACGAGAAATTATTAGTACTTTGGAAATTAGAGCGAGGGAATGAATTATTACCTTGAGAGTTGGAGTGCTGATTCCATCCTTGATGTTGTTGACGGAAACCGTTGTTGTTGTTGTTGTTGATGAAGTTCAAATCTTCATGTAACTTGGGGTAGTGGTTCCCAGAATGTCCGGTTTCTCCACAGACTTCACAAGTCATGTTGGATTCCAGAGATTGGACACTCTCTTGTTGGTTCATCTTCTCACAGTTGTCCAGCTTCTTGGCCAGCAGGTCCATCTTGGCCACGATCATGTCGGCCTCCTTAAGGGAATGCATACCTCGCTTATGGGGCTGCAATCTCTCGTCATTCCATCCTTGGTTCGATACCATCTTCTCTATGAGAGCATTAGCATCTGCAACATTCAGAGAAAAGAATGTACCGTCAGCGGCGGCATCCAAATGGCTTCTAGAGAGTGGGGTTAGGCCATGGTAGAAGTTCTGGATCAACAGCCAGTCCTCCCTGCCATGGTGTGGACAAGCAGTGACGTACTCTTGCATTCTCTCCCAAGCCTCTGGAATAGATTCCTTGGCTTGTTGCGTAAAGCTAGAGATTTTGTTGCGAAGAGCGTTCGTCTTGCCCATCGGAAAAAATTTGGCGAGAAAAGCATTGGAACACTTGTCCCATGTGTCTACAGCGTTGCGATTGGTATAGAACCATTGCTTCGCTTTTCCTAGAAGAGAAAAGGGAAAGAGACGAAGATAGATGGCTTCTTGGGTTATCCCCTTAATGGTGAAGGTGCCGCAAATCTCTAAAAATTGTTGGAGGTGAGCATTGGAATCCTCATGAGCTTTGCCATAGAACGGGCTAGCTTGGACAATCGTTCAGAGCCGGTTTCAACTCGAAATTGAGGTTCGCATCGATCACAGCTGGTCCTGTCGCTACATTGGCGGCAGAAGGAGCAGAAAACTCACGAATGGTCTTGTTGGCCATCGTGAAGGTAGAACGAGATAAGAAAGAAAGAAGTTGAAGAAGTTGAAGGAAAACGATAAGAAGGACTAAGGAAAGAAAGAATGGGGAAAGATGGGATTCGCTAAGCGGGAGCTTAAGCGAAGATAAATTCGACAAGGACTCGAAGGATACACCGATTGCCTTCCCCGGCAACGGTGCCAGAAATGCTTGTTGGTAGTTCTTAACTTCACTAAAGATAGAGCTAGGCAACTATCCCCGGTAACGGCCCAGAAATGCTTGTTGACACTTACTAACGTCGTTACTAGGAGTAGACTATGGAATCTATCCCTGGCAACGGCGCCAAAAATGCTTGTAGCAAGTCCAGTCACTATACCTAAAGGAGTGAAGCTAAAGCAGCTATCTACTAATGTCAAATGGGGTTGTCAATCCTGACACTAGTAGGAGCTAGCTAGAGACATTGCAATCTACCTAGAGGAGATTCTGCAAGTGCACAGAACTATCGTAGTAGAACTTTGCCTGGGAGTACCAGGTGTCGATTTATTTGATCCCAAAGGAAGGCTAGGGTGGTGTATGAGTCGAGTCAAGGAGGGGATGAGAGTCGAAGAATAAGAAAGGGAAAAGGAGAGAAGAGAAGAGAGGAGATGAAAGGCTAGAAAGAATTTATGAGTGGATAGGTAAGGATGAAATGAATGGTTAAGGTAAGGTGGATGGACAGGTAGATAGGAGGAAAAGATAACTAAGGATAACTAATATAACTAACTAATAACTAATAACTACTCCTAGATAACTACGAAGCAAGATAGGCAAATGCCAAATAAGAAACTAAGTTAAGTATAGTTTTATTCCTATCTTGTCAAGTACCGAGGCGTACTAGCCTTTACCACTGACTTAGATTGAACACTAGCACAACGAGCCTTACTATTAAACTAGACCAACTATGTGGTGGAATTCAAGGCGCACAGGGCTGTCACCACCTGCTTGCTACCACAGCTATTCGGGGGTCTAGCCGTATCTGAAGGTAAGTCTATAACTAAGCACCACGCCTAATTATATTCTAACTATCTCTATCCTAGCCTAGAATAGAGACACCCTTGCGGACGTCAGAGCAAATACTTGACTTAATAAGATAAACACTAAACTAACTAAGCAATCTATTGGCAAAGATCAAACACTAAGCACACTAGAGATTAACTACTATGGCTAAGTGAATTAAAATGTAGGATAGCTAGGTACTCAAGCAATCATTCAAGTATACTACTCAATACTGGTAAGTAGAATAAAGTAATACTTGAAATGATGGACTAGAATATAGTAAAGTGCTTGAGTTACAAGAGCAAAACCTGAACCGGATATGAAGGAAGACTCTTCCCAACTCCAGGACCGATTACTCGCACGCTTCTACTCTTGAGCTAAGCCTTGAGCAGCGCTTCCGCGAGGGCAATGAGGCAAGGATGCCTTGCTCTACTAGCTACCTACTTGCCTAAGCTTGGCTAAATCCTAAGCTATTAGCTCTCTAGCTTTAGCCTTGCTTTCCTTGCTTCTCCTTGCTTTCCTTGCTTGAAGTGAAGTGACGCCTCCAGGGGGGTATTTATAGTAGAGAAGTGGAGTAGGGGCTACTCCACCGCCACATCATCGATCCGCGTGATGATGGATGAGAGCCCTTGGATTGTAACCGCCTTCAGATCAATGGTGGAGAAGAATTAAGCATGTGCTTCTTTAATTCAACATGTGCTTCTTTGCATGGCGGCATGCATGATCCACGCCACTCCCTCCTGAGCCCTCCGATGCCACCGACCTAGTGACCGAGGGCTAAGATTTGGCCCTGGGGTGGTCACACGGATCAGTGACGTGACAGAGGAGAAGTTTGGGCGCCACCTAGGGGTGGCGGGTGCCACCCCACTATGGCCCAAATGGGCCCTGGTGAGTGGGCTCGGCCCCTGGTGGGTCCATTCTCCAAATTTGGTCCAAATCCTGCATTCAAATAAAAATCTATGGACATGTGTAATTTGGTTAGTTTGAAACCTATTTGACTACTTTTCATGCCTTTTTGTTGAATTTTTGGGTAAAATGTTGATGGTAAAATAAGTGTTTAAGGA
Source organism: Coix lacryma-jobi var. lacryma-jobi (assembly GCA_009763385.1). Classification (NCBI taxonomy): domain Eukaryota; kingdom Viridiplantae; phylum Streptophyta; class Magnoliopsida; order Poales; family Poaceae; genus Coix; species Coix lacryma-jobi. The sequence continues at coordinate 113,076,301 of CM019830.1, read as the reverse complement.
CCATCAACACTTTCTCTCCTTGACTGTTTCTCGGGGTACCATCAAATCTGGAAGAATGAAGATGACGAAGAAAAAACAAGCTTTATCACCCCCTCGGGCACCTTTTGCTTCCGGAGGATGGCAGAAGGCTTGAGAAACGCAGGGTCTACCTTCACTCGCATGACGTCCGAGGTTTTCAAAGATGAACATGCCATCTCTGCTTACGTCGATGATTTGATCGTTCAAACCCAACAAAGAGAAAATCACATATCAGACTTGGCAAGAGTATTCAACAACCTTCGGTCAGCCGGGTTGAAACTAAACCCCAAAAAATGCGTTTTCGGAGTCAGCGAAGGGAAACTGCTAGGCTGTATCGTCTCAGCAAGGGGGATCGAAGCCAATCCAGAAAAAAATTGATGCCATCATCAATACGGAACCACCAACGACCAAAAAAGCAGCCCAGCGACTGTCAGGGCGCTTAGCAGCACTCAGCAGATTCATCTCAAGATCAGCTGAGCGAGGGTTGCCTTTCTTCGAAACCTTAAGAAGTACAACCCTATTCAATTGGGGACCTCGGCAGCAGAAAGCTTTTGAGGATTTAAAAAAGTATCTCACCAACATGACCGTTTTGACCAGCCCTAGCAAAGGGGACTTGCTACTACTGTACGTCGAGCTTCACCTCATGCCGCCAGCGCAGTGTTGATCAAAGAACTACACGAAAACAACAAAACCAGGCAGGCCCCCATCTACTATGTGTCAGAAACCCTCGATGGTCCCAAGCGAAATTATTCAGAACTCGAGAAAATAGCATATGCCATGGTCATGGCGTCAAGAAAGCTCAAACACTATTTCCAGGCACACGAAATCCAAGTACCCTCAGCATACCCCCTCGAAAACATTTTCAAGAACAATGAAGCAATCGGCAGAATAGCAAAATGGGCAGTTGAATTGAATAGTTACACCATAACCTTCGTGGGAAGATCAGTGATCAAATCGTAGGCCTTAGCAGATTTCATAGCCGAATGGACTCCGGACCCTCGCAGAGAAGGAATCGAAGCAGATCCATTTTGGATGGTGTATGTCGACGGAGCCTGGGGAGCGGCTGGAGAAGGAGCCTCGGCCATCCTAGTTTCACCATCTGGGTCGAAGCTACGGTATGCAAAAAGACTAGACTTCAAGTGCACAAATAATTCTGCAGAGTACGAAGCTATAATTTTGGCACTTTCAAGGCTTCAAGCTTTATCAGTCCAAAGGGCAGTCATCAAGACAGACTCCCAAGTCATCGCGGGTCATATTGAGAAAAATTACAAAGCAAAAGATTCAGAGCTACACAAGTACTTTACAGTATGTCCGAATGTTAGAATCTTTCTTCCTCGGCAAAACAGTGAAAGCAATACCGAGGTCTGAGAATAGCGAGGCAGACAATCTGGCCAAAGCAGCAGCGCAGCAATTACAGTTACCCCCAGACGTCTTTTACAAAGTAGCAACACAATCAGCCATCGAAGCCTCTGAAACAATAGCGAAGCAGATCAATGCAATTCAGAGCGAAGACTGGAGAGCCCCAATCATGGCCTATATCAACGGGTTGCACGAGCCCGATTCCAAAGAGGAAGAAAATAGGCTTAGCCAAAGAGCTCGAGGATATAAAATAGTAGACGACACATTGTTCAAAGCCTCGGTTACCTCCCATTCACCCCCCTCTGGTCGCCTTGCTTTTGCATTCTCAGTCCTTCAATTGGTATCGGAGCGGGTTAAGGATCTTCCACCTTAGTCGGTTCTAGATCCACAGAACTCGACATGGATCACGGCGTGGGCAAACCACCGTTTTTCGATGGGACGAACTATGTGTATTGGAAGATACGCATGTCGGCCTATCTTCAGAGCATGGGTGCTTCCGTCTGGGAGATTTGCAATAATGCCAATTACGTGGTCTTGGCTGCTCGTGTGTCTCTGTTGCAGATCGATGAGCACGATGCCAATAGCTGAGCCCGTAATGCTCTTTTCACTTGTTTGAGCATGTCCGAGTTTGATCGCGTTTCTCATCTCACCACGGCTCGGGAGATTTGGGCTACTCTCATGCGCTTTCATGAGGGCACCACTCAAGTCAAAACCCGTCTCTACGAGTCGCATAAGCGTGAGTACGAGAACTTTCGACACATGCCTAGCGAGAGCATAGAGAGTTTATTCGCTCGCTTTCAGGTGATTGTCAACAGGATGAGGGCTAATAAGGAGCAGTTGCCTTTCAACGATCATGAGAGGGCTCTCAAGCTTTTGCATACTCTCGATCGGTCGGTGTGGGACTCTAAGATCCAGGCAATCATCGAATCGCCTAACTATGAGACTCTCACATGCGACGAGCTCTGCAGTAAGCTCAAGTCCAGTGAGATTGACGCCATGACGAGGGCTTCTTATGAGAATCCTTCTGGCCCGTCGATGGCTTTGGTTACTGGCTCTTCTGCTAACCCCTTTGGAGGATTTGCACTTTCTTCTCTTCTTTATGTCACAGAGGAGCTGCTGGAGTTCATGGGGGATGAGGAGTTCGCTTTGCTTGCCAACTGGTTCTCGCGGTTTCACAACAACCGCATGAACCATCGCCGCGGAGGAGGACACTCGGGATGTTTCGAGTGCGGCGACCCCGACCACTTCATCGCCAACTGTCCCAAGAAGAACAAGTTAGCTTTTGGGAAGGGCAATCATGGGCACAAGTATGACTCCGGCAAGCGCGAGGAGAAGTATGTCCCCGTGAAGCACAAGCGGAAGGGCAGCTTCAACAAGGAGTACATCAAGAAGAAGTACTTGGAGAAGGCCTAGGCTGAGCAGTGTGCTTTCTTCGCCACGCTCAGCGATGTGGATGACTCGGATGATGACTCGGCTTCCTCAAGCAACGACGAGTCCAAGAAGAAGAAGAAGATCGAGGACAAGCTGAACGGCCTCTGCTTCTACACCGACAACGAGGGCTTTTGCACTATGGCCCTCGGCAAAGAGGTCGAAAGCCAGCTGGAGGAGATCCCTCGGAACGACGACAACGACGACACCTCCCAGGTAAAACGATTGGAGGGCATTTGGTTGGTGGATTCTGGTTGTTCGAGGCACATGACCGGAAACGCCAAGTGGTTCTCCAGTCTTAGTCCTATTGCCGGAAAGGAGTTTATCACCTTCGGCGACAATGGCAAAGGTAAAGTGTTGTCTCGTGGGTCGGTGCGAGTTAATGAGCACTTTATGTTGCGTGATGTTGCTCTTGTTTCTAACTTGCATTTTAACCTTTTTTCTGTTTCGCAACTTTTCGATGATGACTATGAGATTCGTTTTAAACCGAATCTCAGTCGCATTTTAGATCCTCAGGGCATTCTTGTATGTTTGATTTCGCCCTTTGGGAAAGTCTTTCGTGCGAATTTCTCGGAGTCGTTTGGAATTTCCCGATGTCTTGTGGCTGGTCCTTCTCCTCTGATCTTTAGAAGTGGCATAGGAGACTTGGACATTTGAGCTTCGACTTGCTTGCAAGGCTTAATTCACTTGGCCTAATCTGAGGATTGCCTAAGTTATCCATGGAGGATCTTGTTTGCCATTCTTGCAGACATGGGAAGATGGTTGCCACTCCCCACCATCCAGTGACTCAGGTCATGACTAAGCGCCCTGGAGAGCTTTTACACATGGACCTTGTTGGTCTAGCTCGAGTGAGCTCGGTTGGGGGGAAGTGGTACGTGCTAGTTGTCATTAACGATTTTTCGAGATATTCGTGGGTCTTCTTTTTGACTGAGAAGACTGAGACTTTCTCTTTTGCTCGCAATCTGATTTTGCGTCTTCAGAATGAGTTCCCTGTGAACTCGATGCGAGCTATTTATAGTGATAATGGTTCCGAATTTAAGAATTCGGATTTTGAGAAGTTTTGTAACTCTTTGGGTTTGGAGCATCAGTTTTCTTCCCCCTACACACCGCCACAAAATGGTGTTGTAGAGAGGAAGAATCGGACCCTTGTAGAGATGGCCAGGACGATGCTCGATGGACTCCTAGGCGGTATTGGGCCAAAGCTATGAACACTGCATGCTATATTTCCAATCGCATTTTTCTCCGAGCTTTCTTGAAAAAGACTTCTTATGAGTTGCGTTTTGGAAGACAGCCCAAAGTGAGTTATTTTAGAGTTTTCGGTTGCCACTGTTTTATACTTAAGAAAGGCAACCTGGACAAGTTTGAGTCTCGTTCTTCTGACGGTGTATTTTTGGGTTATGGCACTCACACTCGAGCATATCGTGTACTTAACCTTGATACTAACCGAGTCATGGATGTTGATGGTGCTTAAAGCATCATTTCACCATCAACATTTCACCCAAAACCAAGGTAAAACAACATAAAAAGTAGAAGATTTGGTTTATAACTAACCTATTTCCACATGTGCATAGTTTCTTATCTTAATGCAGGAAATGATGGAATTTGGGCCAAACAAGTGTAACGGGAGCAAGACCAAGCCACTCTGGCCCATTTGGGCCTGAGTAGGGTGGCGGCTGCCACCTACTACTGGCGGCCGCCAGCTCCATCTTGCCAAAAGTGGCCCAAGCCACGTCATCGATCCGTGGGAGTCACCTCAAGCTCAAATCCTGGCCATTGCACACTAAGACGGTTTGATCCAAGGGCTAAGAGGAGTATCACCTGGATAGTGGGCTCTAGACACGTGTCTAAAACCCTAACCGACCCTCAAACCGACTTAGGGGAGCAAGTGAAAACCGTTGGATGAATGGCGGTTGCAATGGATGGCAGAGAGGTGGCGGGCGCCAGGGTTTGGTGGAGGGCGCCACCCTCTAAACCCTAACCGACCTCCCCTTCACTCTATAAGTACCCCCTAGCTTCCTAGCACTATAAATAGGCCCCTAGAGCTCTCATTCGGAGAGCCTCACATCATTCTTCACCACTTTGTTAGATTAGCACACTTGCTATGAAAGAGAGATTAGAGTGTGAGTGCCTCACTAGAAGAGGAGCTGGAGAGGAGAAGAGTAGAAGTCTGGAGAGTTCCGGAGTTGTCGGAGACCTCTGCTTCTCTCTGCTCTACGCTTCAAATTTGGTAACTTAGTATCTATTTTATGTTCAAGTATTTATTTTCAGTACTTGTGTGCTCATTTCATTGCTTGATTTTAGTTTCAAGTGCTCTAGTTCTAGTACAGGGCTAGTAGTAGTAATATATAGATTAAGTGTGGTACTTAGGCTATATATTGCCAGTGAATATGGCTTGGCCCCCGGATAGCTGTGGTAGCAAGCAGGTGGTGACAGCCCTGTGCGCCTTGAATTCCACCACGTAGTTGGTCTAGTTTAACAGTAGGGCTCGTTGTGCTAGCATTCAACCTAAGTCAGTGGTAAAGGCTAGTACGCCCACAGTACACTAGTAAAGAACTTAAATCACTAGAAGTCTAATAGAACTAGGATCTACCCCAGTAGATAGTGCCTGTTCCCCTTCATTTATCCTAGATATCCTTACCCCCCTAGTTTTCTCAAAATCACTTTGCGTTCCTCGTGGATTCGATACCCCGGATTAGGGGTGAAAGGGCCTTTGCCTTTTACGACCCTGTCGTGGGAATTAATGTTCTTGCTAGTAATTAGGTATCCAGAACATTCCCCGACCTTCAACGACAACCAACTAAACGGTGTTTAAGAGACCCAAATGGTGACATCTTGGAAAGTGAAGGAATCCTAAAGTTGGTCCCCATCCAAGTAGATGGAGCGGACATGGTCTCAGATTTCTACATTTTCGATGTAGTCCTTTTTGACGTCTTCTTAGGACAGCCTTGGTCTATACTTGCCTTGCAAGGACCATGTCAAGAGCACTTTAATGCTCAAATCGGTGGGAAAGAGTACTCAGTACCTTTCGTTCGTGCATTAAATTCTATTGCCGAACAACCACCAGAACCAGATCTTCTCGATCAAGCTAGAACCTCTACCCTTTATGAGTTGGCTCAGCCTGATTTTGAAGAAGATTCTGAGTTCTTTGTCGAAGAAGAAGCTGAGACAGACGAACCGTTTCGCTTAGACGAATCGGAAAAGCCATCTCAACCTTCCATAGAGCTAAAACCTCTGCCTGAAGGCCTGAGATACATTTTTCTAAACAATGACCCCGAGACTCCCGTAATCATTAGCAGTAAGCTATCTGAAGAGGAAGTCCGTAGGTTGACCCTTGTCTTAGAAAAACACCGATCTGTCTTTGGCTATTCACTTCAAGATTTGAAGGGAATTAGTCCAAATCTCTGCACCCATTGTATCCCTCTCGATCCCGAGATACCTTCTTCAAGAGAGCCCCAAAGATGACTTAATAACGCTATGCGTGAAGTCGTGAAAAAGGAGGTTCTAAAACTCTTGCATGCGGGAATTATTTATCCAGTTCCTTATATTGAATGGGTAAGTCCCGTGCAAGTAGTTCCAAAGAAATGAGGCATGGCAGTCGTTAAGAATGAGAAAAATGAGTTAATCCCTCAACGCATTGTCACTGGATGGAGGATGCGTATAGACTATAGGAAGCTGAATAAAGCCACAAAGAAAGACCATTTCCCACTTCCTTTTATAGATGAGATGCTAGAGAGATTGGCAAATCATTCCTTCTTTTGCTTCCTGGATGGATATTCTGGTTATCACCAAATTCTAATCCATCCAGATGACCAAAGTAAGACCACTTTCACATGCCTGTATGGAACTTATGCCTATAGACGCATGTCCTTTGGACTTTGCAATGCGCCGACATCTTTCCAACGATGTACGATGTCCATCTTTTCCGACATGAATGAACAAATCATGGAGGTATTCATGGACGATTTTTCGGTCTATGGGAAAACCTTTGACGATTGCCTAGCCAATTTAGACAAAGTCCTCCAACGCTATGAAGAGAAGGACCTAGTTCTTAACTAAGAAAAGTGTCACTTCATGGTGCGGGAAGGAATTGTCCTAGGCCATCGAATTTCAGAACGTGGGATAGAAGTGGATAAATCCAAAATCGATGTAATTGAACAATTGCCACCACCCACTAATGTGAGAGGAATCCGAAGCTTCTTGGGCCATGCCGGCTTTTATAGAAGCTTTATCAAGGATTTCTCACAAATCGCTAGACCCTTAACGAGCCTGTTAGCAAAAGATGCCCCATTCAAATTTGACGAGGATTGTCTACAAGCTTTCAATGTTTTGAAAAAGGCTCTAACTTTTGCACCAATCATCCAACCCCCAGATTGGAATTTGTCATTCGAAATCATGTATGATGCTAGTGATTATGTTGTGGGAGCCGTCCTTGGTCAAACTAAAGATAAGAAGCATTATGCTATTTCTTATGCTAGTAAGACCCTGACTGGCCCCCAGATAAACTATGCAACCACAGAAAAGGAACTTTTGGTCGTAGTCTTTGCCATAGACAAGTTTAGATCTTACTTAGTGGGAGCTAAGGTGATCGTCTATACCGATCACTCTGCTCTGAAATATCTCTTCACTGTTGGGTATTTTAAAAGCACACAGAATAATCCGCAAGCGCACGGATACCGATGTAGCTTTCACCCGAGCGTATTCCAGAATATCAATTTCCACGGGGAACGTGAAGTGTACTAGAAGAATTAAGAACGTCCAAGAAAAGAATGGTAATGTGGGTAGAGATAGATATAGGGTTTTCTAAGCGGGTCTATTTAATTAAAGGCTCACTATACTTTACTTACTTCGGAGCAACAGTACCTTTCCGATTCTCGAAAAAGACTGGGAAAAGGGTAATCGGGAGAAGGCTGCCAAAAAGCTCTATGAAAACACCAACCCTAACGTGGTGGATTATAACAATCTACAAAGCTGTCACCCCTGTAGCTACCACAACTATCCGGAGGATTGGGCGCAAACTCAGGCAAACCCTAGTCTAGACACTGTGTCTACACTAACGCTTACTACTCTAATTACCGCGGATAACTAGAGCACTCAATACGAGCGGAGATCCAGTAAATAAAATAAAGCAAGAACTAAAATTAAATATAATACTTAGAAGTATTAAATGAAGAACCTGGAGATTACTTGAAGACAAACCAGATGCTGCACCAATACAATGTCGAGGAAGATCCGACAGATCCGGCTCCTCCTCAGCTCTCTCCTTCTCCTCTCTCTTATCCAATCTCTAATTACAACTAGATGAACTAGACAACTAGAACAAGAACTAGAACTAGAACTAGAACTAGATCTAATTCTAGATGAACTAGAAGAGATTCATCTAGAGGGACCTCTACTTCTAATTGAAACCCTAGTTTCTGATGTGGAGATGAATAATGAAGATGAAGATGCCTGGAGAGGGGAGTCTGGGGTTGCTTATATAGCCCGAGGTGGAGTAGGGGGCAAGGAATCGCGTTTATCGCCCACCGTTAGATCAAACCGACTTCGGGGACGGTGGAGATGCATCCTAGGAGGCGGTGGAAGAAGGTTCCAGAAGGCGGAGGCGAAACGGGCTTCGTGGCCGACCAGTCGGTCTCCATGTGGGACCGGTAGGTCTGGCTCAGTGGGCCCACGTGGTGGGCCGCCTCGTGGTGTCTTCTGGTGTCTTCTAGATCCTTCTTTTGCAGATTTCGTTGCGAAATTAATATCTTTTCATCCGGGGCTCCGAATATAGCAAATGATATGTCCATTTCGATCGTCTCGATGAGCCCTTCGCAATGGTGCACTCTAATTCATCACTTGAGATACTTTTATACAGTGAAATATTGATGTCCTACAAAACAAGTGAGAGCACCAAAACTCGTGGAACTTGTTAGTTTCAAACCCTACAACTATGCTTTGTAATTCATTTAGTGTCATTTCATGCAATAGTTGATGGTTAATTATGAGCGTTAGTGAGCATCAACAAGTTCCCCCAAGCTTAACCTTTGCTAGTCCCGAGCAAAGCCAATCTCAACAATGGATCAGGAGTTGCTGCAATATCTTCATTTCCAACAAGTACACATGCATTCAAACAAAAGTTCTCATTTGGATTAGAAAAAGATATCATATTATTTATCACGGGACTTAGTACTTTACCTTGAATCTTGAGTAATTGAACGATAGAACGATCAAATCAAGCACTATGTCTCTCGCTCTTTCACTTCACCATTATCCCGGAGTTTTTATGAATTTTCAAAAAGCTTAAGAACATATGTTGCCAAATTAAACAATGGATCCAAAGAGAAAGTCAACCATACTATTGAATCGAGAAGTGCATGTGTATGGAAAATGGAGGTGGATGCTCTTTTGAATATATCACTCTCTTTTATCTATTAGAAACACATGGCTATCAGGCTAATTCTACTATTGGGCACGTGCCCATTTTTTCTGATATTCATATATATTTTTTTCTTCTCTCTTTTCTTTTCTTTTCTTTTCTTTTTTTCGAGGTTCCGGACACTTGTCCCTTTTTATTTCCTCGGGATCTATCTTTTTGAGGTTTCGGACACTTGTCCCTTTTTATTTCCTCGGATTTTTTTTTCTCTTTTTTTTTAATAGCCACATGCTTCCAACAAACTTTTGAGAGGATAACAATCGATAATCATGAGCATTTATACGGAGGATGGATGAAATGTGTAAGTGATATCTCAATTCAATAGCATGATAACTTCTCATAGGGTCAACAAAGCTTAATTTAACTCAATGCCATTATTAGTCATATTAATATTGGAAACTCTCTGGAACTCTAGTGTTGTTTCAGAACAAGATAACAGTAGCTCAGATCATCACATATCATATATGTCAATTACCTAGACTCTGGATCAAGCATTTGCTATCCATATATTTAATTTCATTTTAAGGCATCATTAATTTTTAAACTTAAGAGAACTCATGCTTAAAGGCTAGGTACTAGAAAGAAATACAATAGAGCAACTATTCATCTTTTCCATTTTAAGAAATTAGAGAGAGTTCTTCAGATTTGACATGCTTTATTTATTTAATCTAACACACACACTAGAACCTATTATTTAAAAAACACTAAGATAGTAGTAAGACATACCTGAATCACGAAGATAATGGGGGTGCGTCTCCCCCAAGCTAATCCTTTCGATCACATCGAGCCTTCATGTGCCCGAATATTTTTGTTCTTTTTCTTTTTAAGGGTGAGCCTTCATGTGCTCATATTTTTTTTATTTTGAACTTATTTATAGAAAGAAAACTTAAGAGGATAAAAATACTTACCTGGATACACGGGGGTGCTTTCCCCCAAACTGAATATTGACGTAGTCGTTTGATCTTGCAATGTAGCAAACTCGCAGTGAAAATGTTCTTCCTCTATCAGAGCATTAATTGATGTTGATGGTTGTTGAAATAGTGCTCCAATAGTGGATGGAACATCCACTTGCTCGTCACCTTTTCTTGGTCATTCAATCCTGTGAAACTCAAATAGACAACAAAACTTGTGGAATAGATTAAGTATCAGTGGTTGGCCACTCAAGCCTTAGTTGTCCAGAGTTTCAGTAAGATCTCTTTCTCAATATTTTTGTATTTTTAGATTTTTTTTATGATGCAAAAATGCAATAGAATGAATGCATATTTATTTTTATTTTTATGCCACCACAGTGAATATTTCATGTGGGTTTTTAAACACCACAGAATTATTCATATGGGGCTTTAGGTTTTATTATGAAATGCAAAAAGTAAACTATTTTCTTTATTTTTTTATGCAATGCTAATGCAAAAAAGTAAATATGCTATGGAGAGATGATGATAGAAAGTAAATATGCAAAATGGAAACTAATGCAGAAAAGATAAATATGGATAACTACCGATTTACCTTTTGGCGAGGGTTCAATGTTTTAAGTCCTCTGAAAAGGACTTCTCACCATGTTCATTCCTGAGGTGCATCATTTGATTTCGATATATAGACCTTGATAAGTACACCTCTTGATATGGTGTCACTCATGTTCTTCGTTCGCCCAGCAATTTGAAGTGAAACATTGATTGTGAAAGCTAGTAGCATCTTGCTCAGTGTGCATGTTCTTGTAGATCCAGGACCTTCACTCTGTAGAATTTGGGAGTTGACAAACCCCTCCATGTTTTGCTCAAGAGTGTGTCCTGCTCATAAAGACAAGGTAGAGGTCAAGTGCATAGGCTCTGTTGGTGGAAAAACACCAACAGAACCAAAAGTTTTGTTCATTCCTCTCTAACCTTAGGCACATTTAACAAGATAAACTTGTTGTTTATGTGTTCTATTCAAACTTAACATGAGTGATAGGATCAGAAGATGAGCATGAAAGTAGCATCTTAAAGTATTTAACATATTAGATTACTTAACCAAAGGAAGGATAATCTATGCAAAATGTGTTGATGATTGTGATATATCATCTTCCAAAGGTTGGATGCATAATATTTTAGCTCATTAAGATAGTGAGATTCAAGAGAGTAAAGCTAGGAACAAAAAGTAAAGAACTGAACATGTTGAGTTGATTAAGTTGGATCAAGTGAGGTGCAACTTAAACATGTTTGGTTCTTCATGTATGCGCATACCAGAAACAAAGAGAAGCTTTTAAAGTGATGGTCACTTACCTTGAAATGATGATTTATCATTGAAGAGTGATTGCGTCGAACCACCTTGTGGAAGCTTCTCTTGTCTAGCTGGTTGTTGTTCATGAGTGCCTTGTCTTCTCTTGCTTATCTCAGAGTGGGTCAGCTGAGTCTTGTTCTCAATAGGTCCAGACGATGGAGGCTTTGTCAATTATTCTCTTGATTTGTAGACTCAGGTACTATCTCTCCATCTTCTAATTCTTGCAGTGTAGTGGCTTCATCCTCATGATGCCCCCCTCAATTCCTGGCAGTTGGTTCTTCCCTTGTCGGTCGAATCGACGTCTCCTCTTGGCTCCCTTCGGCTGCTCATAAATGGTGTAGTTGTTGAAGAAGCAGCGACCCTTTTGATCAAAGATCCAAAAGTGGACGTCTCTAGGTCCGACATAGATGACAACGATCTTCCAAGAATGAGTGATGGATCATTTTTCTTCTTCTTGATTAGGGTAGTATCTAGTGGCTTGTACTGATCAAAGTGGTGAGCAGGAGGTCAAAGTGTCTTGAAGCTGAATTTCTCCTTCCTCCTCTTGATCGTGAAGCAAATCTAGACAACAGAATCGTGTCTCCCCCAAGCTGGCTTGTGAGGAAGGTGGATGCCCAAATTTCTTCAACATGTTCATGTGTTGAATTTGTAAGCCTTGGTGTTGTTGAAGTTGTTCCACTTCATCCCCCAAACTAGCTCTTGTGTTAGAAGATAGGATAAGTTCTCACTACTTGTGTTTGTACTGTTTAATCTGAGGATTCAGAGACGAGTGCCCCCATGATGGTCTTTGTCTTTTAGTGGCCCAACTCAGACTTGTTCACCTACTTCCATGGAGTGGGTGCCTTGATTGTAGATATTATTTTGTGGCACTCATCTTTTGTCTTGTTCCATGGATCTCATTTCTCCATGATCAGTGAGTTGTGTCTCCCTTGCGCAAGTTGTTGAAGTTCATGTGTCTCTTCATCTCCCGTGTGAGTTCTTCTCAGGACTTTCCCAAATTCATATTAAAAGTTTTCCTGCAGGGGTTAGTCCAACAAAATATCCAACATCCACTATAGCATATTATCAGCTCAAAAACCAACCTAGACACCACGTCTAATTTGATTTAAGAGGGCATTTTAACCTAAGCATGCTTAAATTAAAAGGCCTTTGAAAGCAAGAACACCACTCCTAAACTAGGCACCATGCTTCATTTAAGAGATGTGTGAAAGTACTTCAAACCTAAACATATACTATCGCAAATGAAGGTAGCATTGAAGCATTAAAGAGATTTACTCAAATGGTGATGAAAGAGCATAATTAGTGTATAGCATATGAGCATATCTTAAAGGTAGGGGCAACCAACATAGCAACATGGTAAGAGATGTTCTTACAAAGTGTATCCCCCAAGCATAGATTTGCAAAAATCAAGATTGGATGAATGTAATTCAATGTTGCATGATGACTAGTTGGGCATACCTTGTGTTTGTCATTCCTTCGAACTCTTTGCTCCAGACCTAGAAAGGTTAGTGACAAGAATACCCGAAGGAATATTTTAACAATTATATCCTTATGCTCATTACACAAAGGCAGTGTAGCAGGAGAGTGAGCACTGATCTAAAAAGTGCTTGTTTTAGGACACTGAGCTTGTCCTGGGGAAACCTTCAAAATGTGATTTGGTGAAGTGGTTTCCCCTCCAACACCAACTTAAGAGCACTACGAGATCTACAAAATTTGTGATAAACATATGCATCGACAACCACCCTTTTGAAGTTTTTCTAAACAGAAAGTGTGAGGGGGTTGAAAATCTCAAGTGTGGCAATGTTAGACAGACCACTTGAATCAGGAGATGTCTCAAATGAGCATGGATTTAAAGAGGTGTTTATGAAGTAGCTTCCATGCTCTTTGATATCATCTTCCTTGTTTTCAGAGAAGAACACCGAAGGATAGGGTTCATCATTTTCTAATGTGTGGGGTGTTTTCCCTAAGGGTGGTTCTATGACAACCAAATTATTAGAAGGATTTGAAGGAATTTCAAATTTGGTTGTGTGTTCCTCCTCGTGTTGGTTGGGATTGGGCTCGATTTCTTCTTCTGGGAATTTGTCAAAAGTGCTAGTGTGTTGACGCTAGTTATCTATCAAAATGAAAGGATAAATAAATATAAAAAGGGCATGAATCCAATCACCAACAAAGGTTTAGGGTTTCAACTGACAATATTCCACGAGTTTTGTTAGTTATGATTCTGCAGGGACTAAACCAGGAAACCAGCGCTGATTGCTTCCCCTAGAAGGAAACCGACGCAAGATAACGCAACCGGCACGTCAGGGATATTCCAGAAGGTTCTAGAGGACACCAAAGGACACCACGAGGCGGGGCACCGCGAGAGGCCGCCAGGTGGGACCGGTCGGTCCCACCATGAGACCGACCGGTCTCCCCCCGGGCCCGCTGCCTTCCGTCTTCTGCAAGCTACCTCCACCGCCTTTGAGGATCCATCTCAGCCCTACGTGAAGTCGGTTTGATCCAACGGCCGCGGTTGATCCCTTAGGGCTATATAAGCAGCCCCAGACCCTCCTCTCCAGGCATCTCCTTCTTCATTATTCATCTCCACATCAGAAACTAGGGTTCCAATGTAGAAGTAGAGGTCCCTCTAGATGAATCTCTTCTAGTTCATCTAGAATTAGATCTAGTTCATCTAGTTGTAATCAGGAGCCAGCTATCAAGTAGAAGACTAGATACCCCTCTAGTAGGATTAGAACCTAGTCTTATTTTAGAACTAGAGGAGAGAGAGAGAGAGGAAGAGATCAAGAAGGAGCTCCAGCCTGTCGGATCAACTTCTTCATCTTGTACCTGTGGATTCAAGTTCTTCATCAACTTGCTTCAACGATTGTTTCGGTAATCGATATCTATATTTAAGTTTGAGCTATTGTTCTTATTATTCTTAAGGTTTATGGCTCTCTTGAGTACTCTAATTCTAGAGTTAGAGTAGTTGGATGGTGTAAGCGTGGTGCTTAGACTTGATAACTCATCATAAATGCCTCCTATAATGCCGGTAGTAGTGGTAGTTCGCAAGGGTGACTCTTATAGCCTTGTTGATTCTTCTATAGTCCACTTACCCGTGTGTAGGCCCGGTAGGATTATACATTTGCATAAAAGAATCATACTCTGTTTGTGACCTTTTATGGCAACTTCCCCATTAAGAATAATAAACATATCACTCTTAAGTTAGATTTAGATAACCTTAGTGATCCCCTCTATCCTTCTAGATTCTCCGTCCTTGTTAGCCACTCAGGGGTTATACACTTGAGACTCATCGCTATCCGTTCCTTTGGGTTCGATATTAAACTGGGTTACTCCGGTGAAGTGCTACATCGGTAGATGTTATCTGTGCGCTTGCGGATAAAGTAGAGTGTGCGTTAATTTATACCAACAAGCATTTCCGGCGCCGTTGCCGGGGAACGGTAGATCATTTTACGTCTTAAGTATAACCTTGTATTATACTTTTATCTTTTCTTTTTTTGTCCCAGTCTTTTCATTATTTTTGTTTTCATTCTTATGAATGTTATTTTTGAATTCCACTCTTATCTATCACTACCCCATGAGCGCAGCTATAACCAGTAGAATCCTTACACCCTATCATAACATCTGGTTATTAGCTATGCCTACCTTTCTGCTGCACTATCCTTGTAATGAGCATAGAAATATAATTGTGAAAATATTCCTTCGGGTATTCTTGTCACTAACCTTTCCAGGTCTGGAGCATAAAGAACGAAGGAACAACAAACACAAGGTATGTCCCACCAATCATCATGCAACATTGAATTACATTCATCCAATCTTAATTTATGCAAAATCCAAGCTTGGGGAATAGACTTTCTAAGAATATTTCTTGCCATGTTGCTATGATTGTTGTCCCTACCTTTAGGATATGCTCATTATGCTCTTTCATCACCATCTGAATAAATCTCTATAATACTTTCATGCTACCCTCATTCTCTATATTATATATTTAGGTTTGGAGTACTTTCATACATCTCTTAAATTAAGCATGGTGCCTAGTTTAGGAGTGGTGATCTTGCTTTCAAAGGCTTTTAATTTAAGCAATTAAGTTAAAATGCCTTCCTAGATCAAATTAGACGTGGTGTCTAGGTTGATTTTTGAGCCGATAGTATGCTATAGTGGATGTTGGATATTTTGTGGGACTAACCCCTACAGAGAAACTTCCAATATCAATTTGGGGAAGTCCGGAGATGAAGAGACACATGAACTTCAACAACTTTGCACAATGAAGACTCAGCTCATTCATCATAGATGAAAGAACTGTGAGTATCAAAGTTTATTTATTTTGTCTTCTACTGCAAGTTATCTTTTGCCTCGAATCATGTTAAAGTGCAGCCAACACATGAAATACTAGTCTATGCTAAAATAATTCTAAAACATCTTTTTATTAGCATAGATACAAAATACATATGTTGTGGACAATAACCCATGCTTTAAATTCTTGCACTCCTTCGGGTATATGTCCACTAACATTATGCAGGAGAGAAAATTTTGTTCATCCATGGTTTGGTGTGAACATTGAAGATCCAAAACCCAAACCATAAACACACAAACCTACTCTCAGATCACAAATGGTGCTAGCCTAGCTTTGAGTCTTGCTTGGGCACTAATGACAAGCAGGATGCAACTTACCTCGTATGAGACAACCTATGCCTGTAGTCATCATTGTCCAAGACATCAAGACAAGAAGTGGGAAGTTATCCTCTTTTCTAATCAAGAGCTAGCTTGGGAGACAAGATGGTACCACTACAACAATAGCAAGATCTACAAATCCAACACATGAACATGTTGTTGGGAGTCCATCTACATCACAAGCCAGCCTGGGAGAGACAATTCCATTGTCTAGATGTGTTTCATAATCAAAGGGTGGAAGGAGAAACCCAACTTCAAACATATTGAACTCCTACTCACCACTTTGATCAATACAAACCACTAGATGTTGTCCCAGTCAAGAAGAAGAGTATGATCCACCACTCATTCTTGGAAGATCGTTCTTGAACGCCATCAATGTTATCATCTTTGCCGGACCTAGAGAAGTCAACTTTTGGATCTTCTACTGCATCTTCAACATCTACATCACTTATGAAGAGAACCAAGAGAAGACCTCGAAGGAAGTGCCAACTGCCAAGAATTGAGGAGGGCATCATGAAGGATGAAGCCACTGCACCACAAGGAGTTAGAAGATGAAGAGATTACCTAAGTTAGCAAATCAAGAAGAATAGTCGATAAGATCTCCATCATCTACACACTATTGAGAGAACAAGTCTCAGTTGTGACATTACAAGACAAAAGACTCTCATAGAGGCACTCGAGTAGCAGCTCTAAATTCAAGCCTCTTGCCAACCCAATGATTAAAGGAAAACAAGAAAGGTTGACAAGAGAAGAATGCGAAACTGTTCCTACATCCTCAGTGTACAGAATTAAGACAAAAAAAATAGAGAGGATCCTAGTCGACATACTCGAGGAACAATGCGCCTTCACCGATAAGTCAACACAAGAGAAGGAAGGTCGATACCTCTAAAAGATGATTCCACTATGATCTTCCTCCTCTCAATCACACTATGAGACGAGCAAGAGAAGACAAGCCAGCTAGACAAGAGAAGCTTCCACAAGGTGGTTCGACACAATCACTCTTCAAAGTAATATTTCAAGGTAAGTAACCATCTCTTTAAAAGCTTCTTCTTGATTCTAGTATGAACATAAATAAAGAACTAAACATGTTTAACTGCATCTCACTTGATCCAACCTAATCAACTCAACATGTTCAGTCCTTTGATCTTTGTTCATAGCTATACTCTCTTGAATCTCACTGTCTTAACTAAATGAGCTAAAATGTTGTGCATCTAACCTTTGGAAGATGATATATCTCAATTATGAAAAGATCGACACTTTATGCATAGATTATCCTTCCTTGGGTTAAGTAATTTGATCTGTTAAATATTTTAAGATGCTACTTTCATGCTCATCCTCTGATCCTATCACTCATGTTAAGATTGAATAGAACACATAAACAACAAGTTTGTCTTGTGCAATGTGCCTAAGGTTAGAGAGGAATAAACAAAACTTTTGGTTCTGTTGGTGTTTTTCCACCAACAGAGCCCATGCACTTGATCTCTACCTTGTCTTTATGAGCAGGACACACTCTTGAGCAAACATGAAGAAGTTTATCACTCCCAAATTCTATAGAGTGAAGGTCCTAGATCTACAAGAACATGCGCACTGAGCAAGATGCTGCCAGCTTCCATAATTAACGCTTCATTACAAACTCCTGGACGAACGAACGAACATGAGTGACACCATATCAAGAGGCATAAATAAGAAGGAATGATGGAAGACGTCGTAGTCAGAATTAGAGGTCATGAAGCCCCCACAGACTTCTTGATCCTCGACATAAGAAGACAATGATGTCCACCTCATCCTAGGAAGACTATTCCTCTACGCTACAAGTACAATCATTTACAAGAGGAAATCCATTTTCACTTTCCTGGAGAAAAGGCATGATACAACTTCATCAACTACATACCCAAAGAAGCACCCAAGAAGAATAGAAGTGAAAGACATCACTCTCAAAGCCAAAGAAGACAAACTATCAGGAATAGAGAGGCCAATCACGAAGAAGAAGCTATCAACACTGTCGTAGAAAAAAAAGAACAAAAGAAACCTCAAGACAGTGAGCCACACGAAGTGAAGACTCAGACCAAGAAAGTATGAAAGAAAAAGTCTGCACCTCAGAGGTACAATCAATAACAACTTTCAAAACGTCTGACATACCTTGGGAGGTCTGAACCAAGGGAAGGTCCGGTTCGTCGGACCTAAATATCTGAACCTTCGCCAAAAGGTAAAAACCGGTAGTTATCTTCATATTTACTTTTCTGCATATTTCTCATATTTAATTCTTAGTTAATCATTGCATCATCATATTTAATTCACAAATATTTTAATTTCTACATTGCATTAGAAAAGGAAATAAAAAATGTTGCAATTGTTACACTACATCATAAATCATAAAGCCCCATGTGAATAAATCTTTGGTGTGTAAAAACCCATAGGAGTGTTCACCGTGGTGGCATAAAAATAATAAAAATAAATATACATGCATTCATCCTGTTGCGTTTCCTCTTGCATCATAAAAATATAAAAATACAAAAATATTGAGAAAGAGATCTTACTGAAATTCTGGACAACTAAGGCTTGAGTGGCCAACCGCTAATGCTTAATCTGTTCCACAAGTTTTGTTGTCTATTTGAGTTTCGGAGGATTTGAAAGGCCAAGAAAAGCTGATGAACAAGTGAATGCTCCATCCACTGTTGGAGCATTGTCTCAACAAACATCGACATCAATCAAAGCTCTAATAGAGGAAGGACATATCCACTGCCAGTCTGCTACATTGCAAGATCAAATGACTACGTCAACATTCAGCTTGCGGGAAGGCAATCCCCATATATCCACGTAAGTATCCCTATTCTCTTAAGTTTTTCATTCTATAAATAAATTCAAAACACCAAAAATATGTGAGCACATGAAGGTTCACTCTTAAAAATGAAAACCCCAAAAATATATGGGCACATGAAGGCTCACCCATAAAAGAAAAGAACAAAAATATGTGGGCACATGAAGGCTCACCATTAATTAAAAAAGACACAAAAATATATGGGCACATGAAGGCTCAACGCTATTAAGGGAACCAGCTTGGGGGAGACGCACCCCCGTTATCTTCGCGATCCAGGTATGTCTTTATTGTTACTACTACTACTATTATTAGCTTTTATCTTAAAAGTGTGTTAGATTAAATAAAATAGTGTGTCTAGTTTGTTTAAGAAGTCGATGACCAAAGAAGAATCTGCTCTCTCTAATCTTTTGCATGGAAATGATGAATAGTTGCTCTATCTAATTTCTTTCAAGTACCTAGCTTTTAAAGCATGAGTTCTCCTCATTAATAATGATGCCTTAAAATAAAATTAAATGCATGGATGGCAAATACTTAATTTAAGGTCTAGGTAATTGGGATATGACATGTGATGATCTGAGCTGCTATTATCTTGTTCTAAACAACACTAAAATTCCAGAGATTTCTAAATATAAACATGACGAAGAATTGCATTGAGTTAAATTAAGCTTTGTTGACCCTATGAGTAGTTTATCATACATTTGAATTGAGATCACTTACACATTTCATCCATCTTCCGTATAAATGCTCATAATTATTTGTTGCTATACTCTCTGAAGTTTGTTGGAAGCATGTGGCTATGAAAAAAAAGAAAAAAAAAGAGAAGAAAGATCCGAGGAAATAAAAAGGGACAAGTGTCCGAAACCTCAAAAAGATAGATCCCGAGGAAATAAAAAGGGACAAGTGTTCGGAACCTCGAAGAAAAGAAAAAAAAATGGGCACGTGCCCGATAGTAGAATTAGCCTAATAGCCATATGTCTCTGATAAACAGAAGAGATTCAATATATTCAAAAGAGCATCCGACTCCATTTTTCCATACACATGCACTTCTTGATTCAATGGTTGGTTGACTTTCTCTTTGGATCCATTGTTTAATTTGACAACATACGTATTAATACTTTTGAAAAAAATTAATTAAAACTCTGGGATAAAGGTGAAGTAAAAGAACTAGAGACATAGTGCTTGATTTGATCGTTCAATCTCTCAATTATTCAAGATCAAAGGTAAGAGTAATAAGCCCCATGAAGAATAACATGATATGTTTCGGAGAATTTTTGTTTAACGGCAGGTATACTTGTTGGAAGTGAAGATATTGTAGCAACTCCTGATCCATTGTTATGTTTTGGTTTTGCTAAGGGACTAGCAAAGGGTAAGCTTGGGGGAGTTGTTGATGCTAGTTATCTATCAAAATGAAAGGATAAATAAATATAAAAAGGGCATGAATCCAATCACCAACAAAGGTTTAGGGTTTCAACTGACAATATTCCATGAGTTTTGGTGAGTTATGATTCTGCAGGGACTAAACCAGGAAACCAGCGCTGATTGCTTCCCCTAGAAGGAAACCGACGCAAGATAACGCAACCGGCACGTCAGGGATATTCCAGAAGGTTCTAGAGGACACCAAAGGACACCACGAGGCAGGGCACCGCGAGAGGCCGCCAGGTGGGACCGGTCGGTCCCACCATGAGACCGACCGGTCTCCCCCGGGCCCGCTGCCTTCCGTCTTCTGCAAGCTACCTCCACCGCCTTTGAGGATCCATCTTAGCCCTACGTGAAGTCGGTTTGATCCAACGGTCGCGGTTGATCCCTTAGGGCTATATAAGCAGCCCCAGACCCCCCTCTCTAGGCATCTCCTTCTTCATTATTCATCTCCACATCAGAAACTAGGGTTCCAATGTAGAAGTAGAGGTCCCTCTAGATGAATCTCTTCTAGTTCATCTAGAATTAGATCTAGTTCATCTAGTTGTAATCAGGAGCCAGCTATCAAGTAGAAGACTAGATACCCTCTAGTAGGATTAGAACCTAGTCTTATTTTAGAACTAGAAGAGAGAGAGAGAGAGAGAGAGGAAGAGATCAAGAAGGAGCTCCGGCCTGTCGGATCAACTTCTTCATCTTGTACCTGTGGATTCAAGTTCTTCATAAACTTGCTTCAACGATTGTTTCGGTAATCGACATCTATATTTAAGTTTGAGCTATTGTTCTTATTATTCTTAAGGTTTATGGCTCTCTTGAGTACTCTAATTCTAGAGTTAGAGTAGTTGGATGGTGTAAGCGTGGTGCTTAGACTTGATAACTCATCATAAATGCCTCCTATAATGCCGGTGTAGTGGTAGATCGCAAGGGTGACTCTTATAGCCTTGTTGATTCTTCTATAGTCCACTTACCCGTGTGTAGGCCCGGTAGGATTATACATTTGCATAAAAGAATCATACTTTGTTTGTGACCTTTTATGGCAACTTCCCCATTAAGAATAATAAACATATCACTCTTAAGTTGGATTTAGATAACCTTAGTGATCCCCTCTATGCTTCTAGATTCTCCATCCTTGTTAGCCACTCAGGGGTTATACACTCGAGACTCATCGCTATCCGTTCCTTTGGGTTCGATATTAAACTGGGTTACTCCGGTGAAGTGCTACATCGGTAGATGTTATCTCTGCGCTTGCGGATAAAGTAGAGTGTGCGTTAATTTATACCAACATAGTGCAAGGAGTATTTTCAAGGATTTTCTCTAGGATGTCTCTTCCTTCACTAACAAGTTTATGTGAGAATGATCCTCCAGAAGCTAAATCGAGATGTAGACCAGTTTCCTTGTTAAGACCACGATAGAAGTGAAAGTGTAGCACATGGTCTGGCAAGGAAAGGTTTGGGCCAGAATTGGTAAGGTGTTTGAACCTATCCCAAGCTGCTCCTAGTGTCTCCTTCTCTTTTTGTTTGAATGTAAGAATTTCGATTCTAAGATCAGTGATTCGAAAAAAAGGGAAGAAAGCAAGACAGAAGTTATCCCGAAGTTCAGCCTAATTTCCATTTGTGCCCATTACGGAATGATCATACCATTTTCTCGCTCTTCCCAAAAGGGAGAACGGGAATAGTTTCCATTTTATGGTCTCTTGTGTCATGGCAGCAATAGTCCGACAAGAACACAATTGCTCAAATTCCCTAAGGTGGGTGTATGGATCTTCGTCTTCTGATCCAGAGAAGGATTTTTCCCGAACCATGGCTATAAGGGCAGGGCGAAGCTCATAGCCATCTATATGAATGGGGTGTGATGATGGTGGAGGCTCCAACAAGTCACCCTTTGGAGTAAAGAATTTAAAGATAGAAGTTAAGTCCATGTGGTAAGAAGTGTGGTGGTGAGGTAAAGGTCGTGATAAGAAAAAAGTGGTAAAAGAAAAGAAACACGGACGAACTTGGTTCGATTCTAGAACAGCTACCGTTCCCCGGCAACGGCGCCAGAAAGCTTGTTGGGTATTTTAAACGCACACAGAATAATCCGCAAGCGCACGGATACCGATGTAGCTTTCACCCGAGAGTATTCCAGGGTATCGATTTCCACGGGGAACGTGAAGTGTACTAGAAGAATTAAGAACGTCCAAGAAAAGAATGGTAATGTGGGTAGAGATAGATATAGGGTTTTCTAAGCGGGTCTATTTAATTAAAGGCTCACTATACTTTACTTACTTCGGAGCAACAGTACCTTTCCGATTCTCCAAAAAGACTGGGAAAAGGATAATCAGGAGAAGGCTGCCAAAAAGCTCTACAAAAACACCAACCCTAACGTGGTGGAGTATAACAATCTACAAAGCTGTCACCCCTGTAGCTACCACAACTATCCGGAGGATTGGGCGCAAACTCAGGTAAACCCTAGTCTAGACACCGTGTCTACACTAACGCTTACTACTCTAATTACCGCGGATAACTAGAGCACTCAATACGAGCGGACATCCAGTAAATAAAATAAAGCAAGAACTGAAATTAAATATAATAATTAGAAGTATTAAATGAAGAACCTGGAGATTACTTGAAGACAAACCAGATGTTGCACCAATACAATGTCGAGGAAGATCCGACAGATCCGGCTGCTCCTCAGCTCTCTCCTTCTCCTCTCTCTAATCCAATCTCTAATTACAACTAGATGAACTAGACAACTAGAACAAGAACTAGAACTAGAACTAGAACTAAATCTAATTCTAGATGAACTAGAAGAGATTCATCTAGAGGGACCTCTACTTCTAATTGAAACCCTAGTTTCTGATGTGGAGATGAATAATGAAGATGGAGATGCCTGGAGAGGGGAGTCTGGGGTTGCTTATATAGCCCGAGGTGGAGTAGGGGCAAGGAATCACGTTTATCGCCCACCGTTAGATCAAACCGACTTCGGGGACGGTGGAGATGCATCCTAGGAGGCGGTGGAAGAAGGTTCCAGAAGGCGGAGGCGAAACGGGCTCCGTGGCCGACCGGTCGGTCTCCATGTGGGACCGGTCGGTCTGGCCCACCTCGTGGTGTCTTCTGGTGTCTTCTAGATCCTTCTTTTGCAGATTTCGTTGCGAAATTAATATCTTTTCATCCGGGACTCCGAATATAGCAAATGATATGTCCGTTTCGATCGTCTCGATGAGCCCTTCGCAATGGTGCACTCCAATTCATCACTTGAGATACTTTTATACAGTGAAATATTGATGTCCTACAAAACAAGTGAAAGCACCAAAACTCGTGGAACTTGTTAGTGTCAAACCCTACAACTATGCTTTGTAATTCATTTAGTGTCATCTCGTGCAATAGTTGATGGTTAATTATGAGCATTAGTGAGCATCAACATTCACTAAGAAAGATGCTAAGCCAAGGTTGATCCACTGGATCCTTCTTCTTCAAGAATTTGACCTGGAAATAAGAGACAAGAAAGGAGTAGAGAATTCAGTAGCTGATCACTTGTCTAGACTACAAGTCATTAATTCGGACAATCTCCCAATAAATGACTTCCTTCGCGATGATACCCTTTTAAAAGTCACATACCAACCCTTGGTATGCAAACATCATGAATTTTATAGTCGTCGGCTATGTCCCGCCGGGGGAGAATAAAAAGAAACTGCTATATCAAAGCAGAACGCACCTATGGGATGAACCATATCTCTATAAGGTCTGTGCAGATGGACTCCTGAGAAAATGTGTCCCCATAGAAGAAGCAACAAAATATGGCAAAAATATGGCAAAGTGGTTTTTATTGGCCATCCATGTACGAGGACACAAAGAATTTTGTGAGATGTTGTCCTCGTTGCCAAAAGCATGGTAACATTAGTGCCCGAGATGCTATGCCTCTCGTGAACAATGTCCAAGTTGAGTTGTTCGATGTTTGGGGTATAGATTTCATGGGCCCCTTTCCTAAATCCTATGACGCCGAGTACATTCTTGTGGCTGTGGATTATGTCTCGAAATGGGTAGAAGCCATACCCTGTCGAGCGGCAGATGCTAAACATTCGAAGAAAATGTTCACAGAGAACATCTTTCCTCGTTTTGGAGTTCTTAGACTAGTCATTAGTGACGGAGGCCCTCATTTCATAGATAAGAGCTTCCAACATTTCTTAGCTAGTCAAGGAGTCCAACATAATGTATCCACTGCATACCACCCCCAGACAAGTGGACAGGCCGAAACGTCCAATAAACAAAGAAAGAATATCTTTCAAAAGACGGTAGAAGAAATGGGAAAGGGATGGAAACATAAGTTACTCGAAGCTCTGTGGGCCTATCGGACCGCCTATAAGACCCCAATTGGAATGTCCCCATACCAACTAGTTTATGGGAAAACTTGTCATCTTCCTATTGAGCTTGAGTTCAAAGCTCATTGGGCCATTAAGAAATGGAACATGGACCTTGACCAAGCTGGCCAAAATAGGAAGATGCAAATTTCCGAACTAGAAGAATGGCGACAGAAAGCTTATCATAGTGCCAAGCTCTATAAAGAGAGGACTAAGAGATGGCATGATAAACGGATCAAAAAGAAAGAGTTCGAAGTAGGAGATAAAGTTTTACTCTTTAACTCCCGTGTTTGACTTTTCGGACACGGTAAACTCCAAAGCAAATGGGAAGGACCTTTCAAGGTTGTTGCAACCTCATCCCATGGAGCCGTCACATTGGAAAGTGACGATGGGCAAATCTTCAAAGTCAATGGACAAAGATTAAAAATGTTCTATGACTTTGATAAAAATGAGCTAAATGAAATTGATATAATTGACTTTGAAGTAGCTCAAGCCCATGACAATTAATAGATGGACCCAGTTTATCCTCTTCATGCACCTAGTCCATCCAAAACCCCGAAAAAGGCCCCTTTAGGCCCAACCAAGCCGTTTCAACCTCGGGACTTTGAATTTTACGAGGCTTACCTTCTCCCGCTCTACGCCCGACGAAGGAGGAGTGGCGACCGCCACTCTCAACTGGCGGCCGCCAACAAACCCTGGCGCTCGCCACGCTAGGCGGCGGTTTAGAGGCCCCCCTCCACGTGGCAACTAATCCCGAGCTCGGGAGAGTGAAAGAAGGAGGAGATGAGGACGTGTTAGTTCGTCTAAGGCCTATCCCTCCACTTTTTCCCCTTCTTAAAAGAAGAACTCTTTCTTCTTCCATCCACCCATGAAGTCTAGCCAAGCCTCCTCCAAAACCATGTCGTCTCCACGGAAATCCGTGTCCTATAACCCTCAAGGATCCATCTCGTCCTCCACCAAAGCCATCATCCGGTCTTTGATCGACGACGACATGGAGGTGCTTGACGTCCCCCCTTTAGCGATGGTGTTGCCTGATGGAACTTATGTCGAGGGGACACCACTGGAGGGTGCAGGGAAGGCACTGGCCACTACTCCAGTGGCGGGCGCCACCCCTGCTGGGCGGCCGCCAGGGGTGAAGCGCCCCCTGGCCTCGTCTCCGCTCCGTCTTCATCCTCCTCCGGTGACGCCACCCGGAAAGAAGTTGAGGACACCCACCAGGTCGACCACGGAGGAGATCACCCCGAGGAAGTCTCTGGCCGTCAAAACCAGGGGTGATGAGACACCCACTCCGTCAAGGGTGAAATCCCGGGTTAGCTTTGGCTCGGATAGCCGCACCCGTAGTTACAGCCCCAATCCAAAAAGGGCTAAACTGGAGGTGCATGGCGTGAGAATGCCCGATGGGCATTATGAGAAGAGGCTGCGTGAGCGCGAGGCGAGCACTCATGACTCCAATGGGTCACTCTCCGCGTCATCCGTGCGCCGCCGTCTCAACCCATCGCCGGCAGGAGTCCCCGGCGAGATGGAGCACAACGGTGGTGAGGAGGGGTTAACCCTCGAAAAACTCACCGCCGAGGTGAAGAAGCTGCGCAAGGAGAAGAGCGCCTTGGAGGATCAAGTCGCAGAGATAGCCCTGTGGTGGATGGATATGGAGGATCGGTTCACCATCCTCCGCAAGGGCTGCACCTCAAAGATCAAGCGTCTCTTCAAAGAGGCGGGCTTCGAGGACCTCTACGAGGCTCCTTCAGTAGATTAGATTAGATTTAGGGTGTCTAGTTAGGTTTTTAGTTAGATTAAGATTAATTTTGCTTGATTTAAATTTTAGTTTGTTTAATTTTTAATTTAGAACATTTGTTTAGGAAATTTTTATAAAGAATAAAAAGACACCCTTAGTTTTCCTTTCATCAAGATTGTTCATTTTTAAAAATAAAAAGTGCCAAAACTTCTAGTGTGGGGGAAATCCCCTCTTTAAACACCACTGTAAAATGTGATAGAATGTTCAAAGCTGTAACCTGAACTTAGCAAGGTAGCTACCACGCTGTTTGCAAGCCGCTTGGGCCAAAGCCCAAGGCGGCCGCCACCTATTACTGGCGGCCGCCCAACCACTCTGCGCCGAGACACCCCTGGTGAACCCCTAAACCTGTCTTTTAAATTCTATACAATTTGGATCACTGGATGTCTCGGTTTGAACTAAAAATGTAGCTAGGAAAAAAAATGCTGAAACAATTTCTTTCGAATTTAGTGTTTACACGACATGTTATTCTACCTTTTATTCATGTGTAGTAGCCTACTCATTTTGTTAGGGAAATCAGCCTAGGTTGTTGTTTGATAAGATATAGAAGTAGTAATTTAAATTGCATTAGTTCTCTGCTACAACCTTGGGAGCTTTTATTTTGAAAACCAAAATTACCATGGTTCATGATCTTTCTTTCCTATCCACCTACCAAAGCCAAAATATTAGAGTATAGGAGAACAGCCCATAAAGCCTTCTAAATCAATCTTTGAGCCTTGTCAAGAATAGTTGATCTAGGTAGAAGAGTTTAGTCATGCTCTAAAAGCCATGGTGTAACACCCCAGGTGTTCGCCGTCAGTTAAGCAGTCAGTTGAGCACGGACTTGGTATATCAAGCAACGATGAAGAACTAAATTCAAGGTTAGTCAGTGATGACAGAAGTGTCAGGATCAATCTCAGAGGCAAAATCTCAGTTTGAATTATTCGGGAAATAATCAATGAAGCCAGTTAATAATTGTAAGGAAAATGGACCTCGGCCCATTTATCTTTGAATTTTGGTGTTTGATGAACAACATAACCAAATTGGACTAATGTGGTTGCAAGTTTTTGTTTTGTAGTCCAATAGGGTGCAAATGTGACTTGAACTAAGGCGACGTGGTGATCCGATGATCAACACCTCAAGCAAGACACTAGAAGCTCAATAGAAGACCCTCAAGATCAAGCAAAGTCCATGGCACAAGAATGGAACCAAGACGGCGCAAGAAATGACGAAGAAACGAAGCAAAGAGGTGCATCGGACGCTGCATCGGACGCTGCTCAAAAGCATCGGACGCGTCCGGTGAAAAACCCTAGCACGTGACAGCGCCAGCAGGAGCATCGGACGCTAAAGACCGAAGGCATCGGACGCGACTGTGACACTATGCGACTGCACAGCGTTCATCGGACGCACCGATGTAGCATCGGACGCTATAGGACCCTGCGTCCGATGACTGCACAGAAAGGTTCAAGAAAGGCTCTGGCGGCATCGGATGCGTCCGGTGATAAGGCATCGGACGCTGACTAGCCGTTGCGGTACAGTGCCAGGTTGGCATGTAGCCGTTGATGGACCATCGGACGCGTCCGATGGTCACGACTCCAGCGTCCGATGCTACGCTGTGAAGCCCATGACTTTCTCCAACGGCTCTATTTGCTTGGGGCTCTATATATACCCCCATGGCCGGCCAAAATAATGTGTTGGAGCTCAAGGAAGTAATCATAGTGCATAGACACATATTTAGTTGCTCTAGCCACAAAAGTGCTTAGTGAATATACTAGGTGATTAGTGTAGGTGCTTTGCGAAGTGCTTAGGCTAGTTAGACCACCGCTTTGCGCTTGCTCTAGGTGTTAGGCCTAGTGTTTAGTGAGGTTAAAAACCTCTTATCTATCGGTGCTTGCGTGCACCGTGGTTGTACATCGGCGGGGCTTGTAATCTTGCGAGATCACACCAACCGAGTTTGTGGTGTGGCCGCCTCCGTGTACCGAAGGGAACAAGGCCCGTGGCGGTTCGGCCGGAAGCTTGATAGTGAAGACGGCGGAGAGCATCCGGGAGAGGCTTTGCCACGAGTGGCTTAACCGGAGACCCACTTGAGTGTGGGGAAGGCCCGGAGCTATCCACAGAGTTATCCGACTGGGAGCTTGGCCCTTGCGAGGGATTCCTTGCGAGGGGCTCCAACGAGGACTAGGGGGAAGCTTGTGTGCTTCTCGATACCTCGGTAAAAATACCGGAGTCGTCGATGGGAGTTTGCATCTCTACCTCACTCTTTAGCTTTCGCATTTACTTTGCTACCTTGTTGTGTGCTTTACCTTTCCTAGCTTAGTTGATAGGCTAGTTGATAGGTTTGGATCATAGGTTGCAAAACTCTTTTGCGGTAGAGATAACAACACACCTAGCAAAACCTTAGTTGCACATATAGATGGTTTACTTTCTTACTTAGGTTTTGACTAGGTGGTAATTAGAGGCCTTAGTTAGAGTAAAAGTTTTTAGTTGCCTAATTCACCCCCCCCCCCCGCCCCCTCTTAGGCGTCACGGTCCTTTCAATTGGTATCGGAGCCGGTTGGCTCTCTTGTGGACTCTTGGCTTCACCGCCTTCGAGCCGACGCCCCTAAGAGTGGTTGGGATGGATACCTTTAGGCCTCTGCACTTTGACGGCACTAACTTCCCTTACTATAGTGCTAGGATGGCTTGTTTTTTACAAGCTATTGATCTAGGTGTTTGGAGAGTCACCCACGACGGGATGAAACCCATTAAGAATCCTGAGAAGCCTACCGCGGGTGATGAAAAAGAAATTCATCTTAATGCTAGAGCAAAAAATTGCTTGTTTGAATCTTTTAGCGTGGATGTGTTTAACCAAGTTTTTACTTTACAAACATCTCATGAAATTTGGTTAAAACTCCATGAGCTCCATGATGGTACAAGTAATGTTAGAGAGCAAAAACATCATCTAGCTAAATCTTGTTATGATTCCTTTAAAATGAATGATAATGAGCTTGTTCGTGATATGTATTCGCGTTTGAATCTAATTATCAATGAGCTCAACTCTATAGGAATCACCAAGCTAGGTGATGCGGATATTGTGAGGAAGATCATCTCCGTGCTTCCAAAGAGCAAGTACGCAACCATCATCACCATTCTTCACAACATGGAGGACTTAAGCACCATGACCCCAGCCAATGTCATTGGCAAATTGGTGGCATTCGAGATGTCATGCAAGATGGGTCAAGAAGAAGCCACTTCATCAAGCAAAAGCATTGCTCTCACATGTGATGAGCACAAAAAGATGAAGGGCAAGAAGCAAGTAGAAACAAGTTCAAGCTCCTAAGGTGAAGAAGAAGATGATGATGATGATGAAGAATCAAGTGATGATCAAGCCTCCACCTCATCCGATTCCTCCTTAGATGAAGAAGAAACAATCAAACTCATGAAAGGAGTGAAGAGGATGATCCGCAAGCTCAATGTCAAGGGTGTGCCCATCACCATAGAAGATTGCCTCTTCACCAATCAAAGAAGAGAGCAAAGGAAAAAGGGATGCTATAGATGTGGCAAGAAAGGGCACTTTGTGGAAGATTGTCCAAAACAAAAGCCCACACCCAACGACAAGAAAAAGAAGGGATGCAAGGCCAAAGCCCTCACCACCATCAAGACTTGGGATGATTCATCAAGTGATGATGAAGCTCAACACAAGAGGCATGGCCACAAGCACTCATCATCAAGCTCCTCTCGTATGTGCCTTATGGCACAAGGTAACACAAGATCTATCTCTAGTGATAGTGATAGCGATGATGAGCTACCTTCGTATAATGAACTTGTGCAAGATAATCTCAAATATGCTAAAGCTTGCACTAGCCAACAAAAGAAAATAAATGACTTAAAAGAAAAATTAGATAGTTCTCAACAAGCTTATAATGCTATGCTTGATCAATATGAAACCTTTTCAAATCTAAATGTTGAGCTATCTAATAAAATTGAGAAACTTGAGGCTAGTGCAAGCACATGTGATAGCACAAGTAATGATGAGCAATTTGTTAAGAAAAATGAAAAACTAAAAGCAAAGTTAGCTAGCACACAAGGTGCTTACAAAAGTTTGCTTGCTAAAATGGAAATCATGTGCAAACATTGTGATGAGCTAACTAACAAAGTTGCTAATCTTGAAGCCATCAGAGCAAACCCCACCGAGGCACCTAAAATTAAAAAGGATGCCTCTACTTCTTGCTTTGATTTACTTGATTTAGACTCACCCATATGCAAACAAGCTTGTGTTGAGAATATCATTGTAGAAACATGTACACAAGAAGTTGCAATGGAGAATGAGCTACTAAAGCAAGAAGTGGCTCGTCTCACCAAGGACTTGACTCAAGCAAAAGGCAAGACAAAGCAAACCCGAACTCATCAAAATAACACTGTCAAGGGAGTGAAGAAGCTTGATGAGGAGCAAACCGTGGTTTGTTATGTTTGCCACAAGGAAGGCCACAAGTCCTATGAGTGCAAGGTGAAGCAAGGGGGAGAAAAGAAGAAAGAGAAAAACAAAAAGCAAACAAGCAAGCTCTCCAACACCTACACCAACAAAGTAAACAAGAAGGCCTCCACACCTTATCTCTTGAAGAAGAAGAAGAATGACAAGGTGGTGGCCATCAAGGTGAACAAGCAAGCCAACAATGGGGCCAAACGCATTTGGGTGCCGAAGGACATTATCTCCACCACCATGAGGAGCACCAAAAAGGTTTGGGTCCCGAAAGGGAAGTAATTAGTCAAGTGGACTTCGGGGAATTTGGAGACTTGGCAAAGTTTTGGGTGCATTTCATGGGGTGCATCACATTGGAACATGTCATTGCCAAGTGAGTTAATGGGTACTATGGACCCAAGTTCCCCTCCCATGTTAGGTAACTAGATTTAATTTCTTGCAATTAAGTTTTGCATCTAGTTTCTTTCCATTTCCTAGGTGTGCATTTGCATTTTTAAAACTTTTATCATGCATACACTAGATTTATCATATGGTAGTTTTGCTCGGTATCACTCTCATCTTTGGAGCAAATCTGCATGGTTTAAATTATTTAGAAGCACGGCACATAGCTTCTTTTACTTGCTTTATATTATATGTGCCAAAGTCCAAATAGTAGATAAACTACCCCAATTACCATCTTCAATTGATGTCACATGTCTAGTGATGTCAACCTGTAAAATGGTAGTTTGACCTTACAAGTCAATGCGCATGTCTCCTACAAGTATTTCAAACTTGTATGCACACTTTTAGGGGGAGTTTACCCTACAATTTGGAAGCTTTGAGACTAACACCACTTTCAAGTTTATCATGTGTGTAGTAGTCTCATTGCAAGGAAAATGGAGTCCTTGGAGACAAGCATCGTGTGTGGCGATAATCCAATTGGCATCTACATGTGGTACTTCTAACCGATATCATCATGTTGATTTCAATTTAATACTTTTATGCTTTCTCCATACATTATATAGATTAAATTCCTCTATGCATTAATTTGCCCATTATGCATATGCTTTGCTACATCACATGTATGCATACACTTAGGGGGAGTTTAGTCTATATAATGTGAGAGCCAAGATTTGTGATCAATTCCACTCCACATAAAAAGGATCACAAATTTTGACCCTCCCTTGTGCCACTAATGTCTTCCTTTTCGGTGTTTGATTCCAAAGGGGGAGAAATTGAGGGACCAAAGCAACCAAAACAAATACAATAACCAAAACCAAAATTTAAAATTTTTATGGTTATATCTTTGGGATGGTCCGAGAAAGGGAGAAAATGGATTATGGAGTTAGGGGGAGACTTAAATCCATAATACCGCAAAGGGACTCAATAGCAAGGGCAAGATAAGTTATAATGGTGTTGGTTCTTTTTGGAATCTTTTAGCATCACATGATCTTGCCTTTGCATTGCAGCCTAGCAAGTAGATTGCATTTTTTAAATCTTGTATCTATTATTTGCTTGCTTTGGTTGTGTTGTCATCAATCACCAAAAAGGGGGAGATTGTAAGGAAAATGGACCTCGGCCCATTTATCTTTGAAATTTTGTGTTTGATGAACAACATAACCAAATTGGACTAATGTGGTTGCCAGTGTTTGTTTTGTAGTCCAATAGGGTGCAAATGTGACTTGAACTAAGGCGACGTGGTGATCCGATGATCAACACCTCAAGCAAGACACTAGAAGCTCAATAGAAGACCCTCAAGATCAAGCAAAGTCCAAGGCACAAGAATGGAACCAAGACGGCGCAAGAAATCGCGAAGAAATGAAGCAAAGAGGTGCATCGGACGCTGCTCAAAAGCATCAGACGCGTCCGGTGAAAAACCCTAGCTCGTGACAGCGCCAGCAGGAGCATCGGACGCTAAAGACCGAAGGCATCGGACGCGACTGTGACACTATGCGACTGCACAGCGTTCATCGGACGCACCGATGTAGCATCGGACGCTATAGGACCCTGCGTCCGATGACTGCACAGAAAGGTTCAAGAAAGGCTCTGGCGGCATCGGATGCGTCCGGTGATAAGGCATCGGACGCTGACTAGCCGTTGCGGTACAGTGCCAGGTTGGCATGTAGCCGTTGATGGAGCATCGGACGCGTCCGATGGTCACGACTCCAGCGTCCGATGCTACGCTGTGAAGCCCATGACTTTCTCCAACGGCTCTATTTGCTTGGGGCTCTATATATACCCCCATGGCCGGCCAAAATAATGTGTTGGAGCTCAAGGAAGTAATCATAGTGCATAGACACATATTTAGTTGCTCTAGCCACAAAAGTGCTTAGTGAATATACTAGGTGATTAGTGTAGGTGCTTTGCGAAGTGCTTAGGCTAGTTAGACCACCACTTTGCGCTTGCTCTAGGTGTTAGGCCTAGTGTTTAGTGAGGTTAAAAACCTCTTATCTATCAGTGCTTGCGTGCACCGTGGTTGTACATCGGCGGGGCTTGTAATCTTGCGAGATCACACCAACCGAGTTTGTGGTGTGGCCGCCTCCGTGTACCGAAGGGAACAAGGCCCGCGGCGGTTCGGCCGGAAGCTTGATAGTGAAGACGGCGGAGAGCATCCGGGAGAGGCTTTGCCATGAGTGGCTTAACCGGAGACCCACTTGCGTGTGGGGAAGGCCCGGAGCTATCCACGGAGTTATCCGACCGGGAGCTTGGCCCTTGCGAGGGATTCCTTGCGAGGGGCTCCAACAAGGACTAGGGGGAAGCTTTCGTGCTTCTCGATACCTCGGTAAAAATACCGGAGTCGTCGACGGGAGTTTGCATCTCTACCTCACTCTTTAGCTTTCGCATTTACTTTGCTACCTTGTTGTGTGCTTTACCTTTCCTAGCTTAGTTGACAGGCTAGTTGATAGGTATGGATCATAGGTTGCAAAACTCTTTTGCGGTAGAGATAGCAACACACCTAGCAAAACCTTAGTTGCACATATAGATGGTTTACATTCTTACATAGGTTTTGACTAGGTGGTAATTAGTGGCCTTAGTTAGAGTAAAAGTTTTTAGTTGCCTAATTCACCCCCCCTCTTAGGCGTCACGGTCCTTTCAGTAATGATTGTCAATTTATAAATATTCAGGATTAATGCTAAACCTAGATTTTTCATGTGACCCGCCTCAGTTCCTGTCTATAGTAACTAGTGAAAAAGTTTCGTGAAGTTTGGAATCAAAAAGTCACATGAAATGTCGAGTCGCAGCTTTGACAGTGCTGACTGATTAACGGAAGAAAATCATTCGGGTTCAATCAAGTGTTGCAGTTATGCCCAATCAACTGTATATGAACTCACGGTCAAAAGTTATGAAAGTTCCGTGTTGAGCAGATGACCGGAAAATGTTCCGACCGACGAGAAACCCTAATTCGGATCCTACCGGGTGATTGCGTTGACTGGCGTTGAACGGTATTTTTGGTGCTCGCATGTCAGAGTGCCTTAAACGAAAGTTGTAGTACAGTTCGAGAGGAACAAATTTTGTTTTATGGCCAAGACCTGGATCGGTGCCAAAAATGGTGAAAACGAGCTCGCAAGATGAAATACATCACAGTTTTCAGGTTCTGGAAATTGGTTAAGTCAGTACTGCAAAATTGGAATTTCGGTCACCGCGAAGCTGCCATCGACGATCGTTACCGGGCAAACCGTTGGGAATTTGACCAAGTGCCTCTAACGAAAGTCGGAGTACTCGTCGAGACGACGACAACAAAATTAGATTCATCGAAATCGGAATCCGTTTGAGCAGTGTTCGCAATTTTGGAGTTTGACTGAAAGTTTCTGGAAACTTGCCATTTTGGGAAAGAAATTTTGGGCAAAAATTTACCGAGCTCTTCACCCGAGGCCGCGCCGTCCTGCTCCCTCCGACCAAAAAGGCCGAGACCGGCCCTCCTCTCCCCCTCGGTCCTTTCTTCCCCCTCTCTCTCTGTTTCCCCTCCCTGTTCTTCCTCTCCATGGTTGAACAGCAAAAGCAGCAGCTCCCTTCTCCATCCATGGCACCTCTCCCTGTTCCTACCTCCATGGCCGGCCTTCTCCCTGCTCCTCTTCCTGGCTCGAGCAAGTACCAGCAGCTGGCGCTCCCTCTCCTTTCCTTCCTTTCTCCTTTCTTCCACCGGCTAATTTCTTCGGTCCGCCCGAAGCCGCGACCTTCTAGTCGCATGGCCTTCAGGCCGCGGCCTTCCCTGGCCGCCGCTGCAGGGGCAGCAGGCCACAGCAATCAGGGCACCAGCAGCGCCAGAGGCAGCTCGCAGCAGCCCCGGCCGAGCAGCCCAGCCAGCCCTCCAAACCCTAGCGCCATCCCCTCCCCTGCCCGCAGAGCTCGCCGCTTTCCCCTCTGTCTCCGATGTTTCCCGTGAAAACAAAGAAGGAGGGTGGAAAATGAAATTGAAACTCTTTATGTGTTCATTTTGCATATATGTCATGACTCATAGATTCACTTTTTGGTCCTTAATTAATTTCTGAAAAGTTATTTGTTCACTCTGCATATGTGCCTTTATTTAATTTCCCGAAATTATTAATCCTTGTTTTTGGCTGAACATGTAAAATGCATAGTAAATAGTAGGAATGTCGAAAAATTGCAAATGAGGACTTTTCGGAATCCTTTTGAAAATCTCTGTCCAGTGAACCTATAAAATGATATGTGCTAGTGCAAAGTTTCTGTTGTGATGATTTATTTGTGTTAAATAGGTTTAAATAGGGAGAAAATGATATCTGCTGTTATGTTGGTTGAAATGATGTGAAATTTTTATAGTAGGCTCCTCTGGTCATGTGTGTGTTGTCATAAAAATTTCAGGATTTTGGTGCATGTATGAATTAGTTATGAATTTATCTTGCTTTCAGCTCATTAAATGAATTAAAATGATTTGTGGTAAATGTTTGCATGTAGAAATAGAAAATGTGGTTCCACTGCCTTTTATGGTATTGCTGTAGCTTGTATAATTTTATCATGGCCATGGGATTGCTGAAAATATGTTTTGTAGATTTATCTTGCTCTCATGAACATGTATATGTTAATGTGTTTGACTTGTTGCATTTTGATATGAGATAAGTGTTGTGTGATCATGTTCATGAATGTCACAAGTGTTTTTATAGCTCATGTATGTGCTCTCATATCAATCCAATAAGTTGTGAAGTGAGTTTATTTTTGCTGAAATGGCTGCTAGACCAGTTTCTGTTGTGGTAATTATTTCGGGTTGTAGATATTGTTTGCTGTAGAAGTGGTCTATACAAAAGTTGTAGACAATTTCTATATCTTGCTTTCCTTGAAATTTCATGATTTTAGGCAAAGTGGTTTGGGAGTTATAGTTTTTAGAAGTTCACTGTCAGGATTTGCAGGCTTTCAGGGCAGATCTGATAAAGTGAACTGTTGGGCTAATTTAACATGTGAATCATGTGTTGTTGTTTATAGAAGAGTTGTAGTACTTTTCATAAGCTTTCTAAATTGTCTTAGATCATGTTTGTTGGAGTTCTTTAACTTGAGTTATAGCTGTTTTAGTATAGATGGGTAAATCTGTCCAAGTCTGGACAGAGGTGCCTAATTATACTAATTAGACCTTGTTAACTTGTGAATCATCTTGAGATGATTATAGATGATTTGTAGACAACTTAATAATCTTTCTAAAGAGTCTATGGGCAAGTTCCCAGGTATTATAGATCTTTAGTTATGGTTGTCCTAATTACTGTTCTTGATGTGTGGCTAGTTCTCTCCAAGTGTGGACAGAGCTGCACTAATCATGTTGTTTGACATTGTTAATGATTGATTCACCTTGAGCTAACAATAAGAAAGATTTATATAATCTTGTATGCTTTCTAGAATGTCTAATTGCATGCTCATGTAATGTTTGTATTTTGAGTTATGCTTCTCTGAAGCTCTGTCTGTCCTGCTGTCTAACAGCTGGACAGAGCTGCATTGTTACCAGCTTTTGAGCTATATAACCTTTGAATTTGCTCTTATGGTGAATAAAAAAGTTGTAGACAATTGAGTTAGCTTTCCAGAAATCCTTATATCACCTTGTTTGGAGATTTGTAGCTTGAGTTACAGTTAAAAGAGTGGACTGTTGTCCTGCTGTCCAAATCTGAGTGTTTGTGTTTGATTGCTTAACTTGGCTTAAGTTGATTAGGTGAACTTAGTGATCAATTTAAAAGTGTGCATTACCTGTTGGTTGTTGTGTGCTTTGGTGTGTGCTATGTTATCTTAATTGTTTGCATGAATTTTGTGTTATGTGATCAATATATTACTTCGGGAGCATTGATGCATATGCATTGTGCATCTCATATCTATTTTCGCTAGATGGAAGAACGTCAAGCGAATGACGTCGTGATGGAGCCAGACCATAGGATGATGGTTTGGTGATCACCTGGATATGATGGTGTTGGTGAACCACAAGTTGCTGGAGTGGCGGTGTTCCCGAAGTGGTGCCAACTAACACTAGCATAAGTGTTGTTTCTCAGGCAAGCCCCGGAGCATTCTAAGTCTCCTACCATTCTTTTATAAATGCAATCGAGTCAATATGATGATTATTGCATTAAGTTATAGGAGTTGAATGATACCGTTGATGCATTACTTACTTATCCTTGTCCACCTGCAATTATTATCTTGATATCCCTGTTAGGTCTAGGCTCGATTTATATGCTTAGCCCTGCTTAGACCGGTAAAAGTCGGGTGATTTCCTGTCTCTCGCATTTAGGTGGATACTGATCATGATTAGCTGTGCTATCATGGAGATAACCATGTGATAATTAATTTCAGACAGAGACGGGATGTATGGGCAGCA
Source organism: Coix lacryma-jobi var. lacryma-jobi (assembly GCA_009763385.1). Lineage (NCBI taxonomy): Eukaryota > Viridiplantae > Streptophyta > Magnoliopsida > Poales > Poaceae > Coix > Coix lacryma-jobi. The sequence continues at coordinate 113,038,588 of CM019830.1, read as the reverse complement.
GGGCATGGGTTCTGTGTGCTAGTAGTCTCCCGTCTGTGTCGATTAGGACCCGACGAAGGCACACCTCAGTCATTTTGAACGCGTCAATCACTTAACAGAGCAGGTGCGGGTACCTCCCATGAAGCCGAGTAAGGTTATTCGAGCCGGTGATGGAGATGTTGACGCCTAACACCCAGGGCCTCAGATGTACCGTGGGCAACTATTCTGATCAACCTGGCATGGTCCGAGGGCAGGCGGGGTCTGATCGACCTGGCATGACCGTGGGCAGTTATAGCTTGAGCGACTTGGCACTGAGATAACCCCCGATGTAGAAGGGCCCATGACCGTCCCGCGTGTTGTGTTCTCGAATCTCCTGAATTGGTCGCCGACGGCTGCCTGGCAAGGTGTGATCGGGCGAGTGTGCGACATTTTTATTCCCAGCTGGTAGGAATCGATTATAATCGCCATCGCTCCTGGACAGTGAGTAACTTGACTGGGTATGTGTTACCGTAGTAACTTATGGAACTAAAGATGGTTATGATGTTTAATCAAAAAGGCTATTAATGAAATAGTCACTCTTGCTTGATTAATTAGCCAAGTGATTGCTCTAGATCAGGTGGAAATCTAGTTAATCACGTTGATTACATAAAATTGACGGTTAATACTCTAATGATGATTATTAAAAACAAAAATGCTTTTATGCAAAAAGGTAAGTATTGCCAACCCCAGATATAGCCTTGCATACTCCTTGGTGTCACTTTATTTCTGGTTTATGACGGGTAAGTCTAGCTGAGTACATTCGAGTACTCAGGGTTTATCCCACCTTGTTGCAGGTGAAGGTTAGGCCTGCCGAAAGGTGATGGCTAGTGCCGGTGGGCTCGGCAGTTCCATATTTCTTCTCTTATGCTGTTGTTGGAGGATGTCACTCAAGCTAGCAAAGTATTTCAACTTATGTTATGGTATTCATTTCAAAGCTATGTTGTTCTTCTAAATTAAGTGGAACTCAACTTGTATTATTATTTGTGAACTCTATTATAATATTATTTCCGCTGCAAAGCTCCGTGGACATGATTTGTATTTGCTTGACCATGCGATCTTGGTTAAGATGTTGGAAATGTTTGAAATCCTTCGAGATTTCCGGACTACCGGGTTTATATGGGCTCAAGTGTGCTAATTCAGCTGCGTCGGCGGAGGTTTTCGCACTTGTGCTCTTATAAATTGGACGGTTCTGTTACAGCTGGCATCGGAGCAAGGTTAAGCATAATACTGTCATGTGCATGGTTTTAAAACAAAGTTTTATTTTGAAAAGCCTATTTTATCTAAAAATCTTTAGCTAGTAGGCAAGTTTGTCAAAACCTAATTTGTAAACTATGTGCTAGCGACAACCTCCAGTTACGCCCAACTAGGACTTTCAGGTGGCTTAGTTAAGTAATACTAACTTTGGAAGTTTTACTTTCTTGCAACGACACGTCGACTCAAAAGGTACGTGTAGATGACCGCACTATGCTACCCTGTGGTCTAATGTTAGAGGTAGCCCTCACATATGATGTACTCATATATGTGGGGTAGTTGAATTTACTTTATGCAACGTCGCACCTACGCTCAGGTAAGTGTGAGTTGTGAGAGCATGACCAAACAACCTTTGGTCTAGGGAAGTGCTAGTTTGGTACTGGAACTTGTACTCGTTAAGCACACGGGTACAAGTGAAGGTATTTAATTGCGGGTAGATTTAGGAACTGGGTAGTGTAATGTCAAGTGAGAGCATGATCGGACAACCGCCGATCTAGGGGTGTGCTAGATTGGTACTGGATTATATACATGTTACACACAGGTATATATGAAGGTACTTAATTGTGGGTAGACTTATCATCCGGGTAGTTTGGTGCTACATATATGTATATGGGTATGCATATATGGGAGTACTTAGATTTTAAATTCCTGCAATGTATTTATATCTGTTGTGGGAATGGGCTAAAATGAGATTTTCTGCAGGTACACTAACCTCGAATGCGTATGTATAGTTGACGACTAGCTATATCGAGAGTGCGTGTTATGCCACCGACCTAGAACGCGATTGCTACCTCAGGTTGGCAATTTGTAAGGACGTATAGGACGAGCATACATCTTTTTGTGCATTGCTCATGAACATGCTTCTCTCACCCTTGTTCTAATAATAAACAACTTGTTGTCAAGTTTGACTAAAGTAATGATAAACATGATGGTTGTTCATGCTTAAATAAAATGCTTCCCCACTCTTGTTCCTGTAATGATAAAGGCTTCTTGTGAACTAGTGCGTCAAGGTGATGTGCTAGCTTACTTGTAAGAGTTAGAAATAAATCTTCTGTCTGGTGTTGTGTGTTGACAGAAGCTAGGTGTACTGTGGTCTTGTCTTGATGGTTGGTAGGGCGCAAGGTTTTATATGAGTGGTTCCATGTCGTCTAGATATGTGATTGATTGTTTAGACTAGAAATAAATACCTGTATGATGTTGTCTAGATAACCCTGCTAGCTCATCATGATGGTGTGTTGTCTTACTCTGCTTGATGCTTTCTAGAAAAGTAGTTAGACAATAAGCTTCTAATTGCTAAAAGTTTCCCCCTATGTCGAAATGTCTTGTAGTAACTAAATGGCTTGTGTGTTGTTATCCTGCTTGTGTGGCACAACTATGCCAAGTTTGTAATCCTATGCCTTGAACTAAGAAACTCCCTTTGGGTGAAGCCAATTGAATTAGTTTTGTTTTGAAATGCTCCACCTAAAGGAACAATAAAACCTGCTGCTTGAGCCAGTTTTGTATGCAGTTTTGTTTAGATACGCTAAGTGCTTCCTAAACATGTAATTCTAGTTTTGTTAGCATTAACATGCTTTAACAAGGAAACGTACTAAGGCCTGTTGTTTAGTTGCTTTATCATGTTATAATCATGTAATCTTATTTCCTGCTTGTCCTCTTGCAATAGTGAGAACTAGAGTTATATGAATTAAAAGTTGGTGAAACTAATTTTAATACCATACTAGTATCATGTTGCTGCAAGAAAACTACAAAACTTGCTATTTGACAACATTAAATAGTTTAAACCTATTTAAGTTGTTTTAAGCATGTTTACTTGCTAGAATTGTGTAGGCTGTTTTACTTACTCAAATATATTGAAATGCTAATAATAGCCTACTAAATACATGAGTGAGCTACCATAATATTCCTAGAATTCTCTGGGAGTAGATTGAAACAGCTCTATGTCTCACCTTGCTAAATTAGGTAAAGTAATAAGTGCATGTAAGAAATTTAATTTGGGTTAATCAAGAACTGTCTAACAAGTTTAAGACGTATACAAACTGTTTTTCATACATGGTTATGCCTAGAATTATGTTTTTATGTGCACCATGTCTTGTAATTGCTCTCTAATCTAGCTTTAATTTATACTAGCTTATATGCTTGTTAAAACTAAAGCTTGCAACTAATTGAAGTGGCTGCAATTTAGCTTTTTTTAACATGATTAGAATGTTTTAAACTGATAATTGCGCTTGATTGTACCCCAAAAATCAAGTTGCGGCATGCTGCCTGTTAGTTGTTGTTACTTAGTGTCTGTTTATTCCTTCTTGGAATATAGATTATGCATGAGTTTGTTACTTGTTGTTACCTCATATGTTAAATAAGCGAGTTGCAACTCAAAAATGTAAACTGCTTATAGTTAACAAACAAGTATGCCTTAGTTTGCTTGGTATGTTTGCTCCTGGATATAGAGTTGTGCTCCAATCTAGTGATCAGGAAATAAAAGTATGACAACATTTGTTCACTATGTTTGCATGTCTATGTTTGCTTGTGTGCTATAGATAGATGCTTGACTAGTGTGAGCTTGGTGATTAGTGTTGATTGCTTAAGCTCATTGATTGTGAATTCCAAATGCTTGTTAAGGCTGTGTGTAGATGTGCTGTTATCTAAGTGATGCCTTAGTTAGTCAACCTTTGTCCTCGGTGAGTGCATGAGTGGTTGGTCAGCCTTCGGTTAGAAGTGTTGCCCGAGCCCTCCTGACCTTCCAAGATGCCTTTAGTTGAACCTTGGTTGCTTGAAGGCCTATGTTTTCTGTGTCCAGTCTTGATGGTTTAGAATGATCATGCCAAAAACCTAAACAAGGTTGTCCATGCCTTTTGTTGGACCAGTTGGCCCTAGCTAACCTTCCAAAAATCCTAGTTCTAAACCGTGGTATGCCTATGCTTGTTGTACAGCCATGCCTCTAACCCAACCTGTAGACCCAAGTTTGGTCTTAAGTGTTGCCAAAGCCATAGATGTTTGGTACCCTTTTGTTGTAACGGCCTTTGTTTGTTTGACCAGCCAAGTTTAGTTCCTGTTAACCTCATCCTTGGACCATAGTTTGTCTTGCCCAGTTGTGGAGACCATGCCCCAAGCCTATGTATTCCCTCGGTTGCTCTTTTGTTGCTGCTTGGCCAAATCAAGTTCATGAAATCCTTCATCTTGTCATGACCTCGATGTGCACCAGACGAACCCATGTTGTCTTGTGCCATGTTTTGTCCTGAAAATCGTATCCTAGTGATTTTCCAAACCGTGTGATCATCCTTGTTTTGCTAGCTTATGCCTTGCATGTGATCCTTATCCATGCAAGATTTATCTGCGTCATGTGGGATTTCTCACTGGTTGTGGATTCGATAATGGTGTCTTGGTTGAGAGCTAATGGTGCCGCGACGAAACCGGGAGCCTCCTGTGGCTGCAGACACATGGTTGTGCTGCTCGGCACGCGCTGGTACCGTGGGTTCTAATCAAGATCTATTATAGAATTGCGCCAATGTGTTATCTTTCATGAAGCTTCCTCCTTGATTATCTCCTATATTCCTTTAGAAAAATCCTTATGTTGGCTCGGATAAGGCAGCGTTTCTTTCTAAAAATGGCAAGAAGGATGACCTTTTAAGAATCGGTCAAAGATGAAAGCAGTAACAAACTGTAAGAGGTGGTAGACAAAGGACTCTGTTTGAGCAACAACACAAGAGTAAGCATCGTATATGGTCATAGTGAAGTAAAGCAACACCACATACTTGAGGTAGACAAGTATCAGTTGAAGGATGGGTAACAGAAATGGTGTGTTATTGATCTAGATCCCTGAGGTCCAGATGTTTTCTGTCTGAACTTAATATATATATCTGCATGATGATCTTGTAGTCAACCAATCTTCTCAGATGTGTCTGATTCTCGGCTGACTTTGGTGATGACTATGTGCATTGATATCCGACCGTGCTTGCAGTTAAGGCTGAAACCTTGGAGCTTTAGTCTTGAGAGGCAACTGATTAGTTTCAGTCATTGAAAAGGTTAATCTCCAGTTTAGAAATGACTCTTTGGTAGCTATGAAGGCTATGTCTCACAGAACAATGTTATGCCAGAAGTCTGTAACCAACTGATTTTTGTTTGTGGCACTTGTACATCCAAGTCTCTGACAGATTCCAGCCAGCTCTATCTTGGAAAATTTTTAATGATAATACAAGACAGTATGCCAGTCTAGAAACTCAGTCAGAATTGTGCCTCGCGTAAGGACTGCCTATTAATACATTTGAGTACTATGGAAAGATTTATTCCAGATTATTTTGGATGGAGCTAAGAAGGACATTCAGAATTAGTCTCTTATTATTGAGCAGTCAAGGTGTCCTACCAAACATCAACTATTAGAAGTGCAGATTGATGACGAATTGTAGTGTCAACCGACGGATTACAGATTATGTTCCTGCATTGCTGGAAGAACTTGAGAAGATCACTCTCTGACCCAAGTAATTCAACAAGTCAGTTCCACTAAGTTGCAACTGCACCATGAAGAAGAATGATGCTGGTCTGCTTAGTAGTGTATCGAGATTCAGTAACTTGGTATTTTCACCCAAGGGGTTGCATCAAATTTAATAGGAGTGACTGTCGCAGCTTAAGAAATAAGAATTTCTATAAAGAAGGATCGGTGGGAACGTGGATTTGGTAGAGTCAGCTATCACATTCACCGCTCTCTTATCAGATTCAGGTAATACAGTGTTATCATCAGAGAAAGAGAATTGCACACATAGAACCTTAGGTAGCTTTCCATCGATAGGTATCTGATTCATCAGACATTCGCAGTAGTATAAATAGTGGTTGCAGTCAGTGAGTTCCTCCTAGTCTCGAAGGATGTTATTTGTGTAGTCTCAATCAGACAAAGATCCAATATTGGCAGTAATATTAATTTGGGATTCCTCCCAATGTAGCAATGCGATTTTGGTTTCTCTGTTAACCTGACAGTGATGTCTTAAGTGCACCTTATTTTTCTATGGGAATTAGTGAAGAAAGTTTTTGTGACAAGAGCTAGTAATTGAAAAATGACATGAAGGATCGGGAAGTTGTTCTATTCATAACAGCTTCTGTCCTGTCGAGAAGTTAGTATCTTGAGCTTTCAATAGCCTGTGATTAAGGATGAGTGCTATACTTTTCTTCCCTTGAAAAGTCTTTCGTCCGGAATCTCGGGACGAGATTCTTTTAAGGGGGAGGGCTGTAACACCCCAGGTGTTCGCCGTCAGTTAAGCAGTCAGTTGAGCATGGACTTGGTATATCAAGCAAAGATGAAGAACTAAATTCAAGGTTAGTCAGTGATGACAGAAGTGTCAGGATCAATCTCAGAGGCAGAATCTCAGTTTGAATTATTCGGGAAATAATCAATGGAGCCAGTTAATAATGATTGTCAATTTATAAATATTCAGGATTAATGCTAAACCTAGATTTTTCATGTGACCCACCTCAGTTCCTGTCTATATTAACTGGTGAAAAAGTTTCATGAAGATTGGAATCAAAAAGTCACATGAAATGACGAGTCGCAGCTTTGACAGCGCTGACTGATTAACGGAAGAAAATCATTCGGGTTCAATCAAGTGTTGCAGTTATGCCCAATCAACTGTATATGAACTCATGGTCAAAAGTTATGAAAGTTCCGTGTTGAGCAGACGACCGGAAAATGTCCCGACCGACGAGAAACCCTAATTCGGATCCTACCGGGTAATTGCGTTGACCGGCGTTGAACGGTATTTTTGGATACTCGCATGTCAGAGTGCCTTAAACAAAAGTTGTAGTACAGTTTGAGAGGAACAAATTTTGTTTTATGGACAAGACCTGGATCGGTGCCAAAAATGGTGAAAACGAGCTCGCAAGATGAAATACATCACAGTTTTCAGGTTCCGGAAATTGGTTAAGTCAGTACTGCAAAATTGGAATTTCGGTCACCGCGAAGCTGCCATCGACGATCGTTACCGGGCAAACCGTTGGGAATTTGACCAAGTGCCTCTAACGAAAGTCAGAGTACTCGTCGAGACGACGACAACAAAATTAGATTCATCGAAATCGGAGTCCGTTTGAGCAGTGTTCGCAATTTTGGAGTTTGACTGAAAGTTTCTGGAAACTTGCCATTTTGGGAAAAATTTACCGAGCTCTTCACCCGAGGCCGCGCCGTCCTGCTCCCTCCGACCAAAAAGGCCGAGACCGGCCCTCCTCTCCCCCTCGGTCCTTTCTTCCCCCTCTCTCTCTGTTTCCCCTCCCTGTTCTTCCTCTCCATGGTTGAACAGCAAAAGCAGCAGCTCCCTTCTCCATCCATGGCACCTCTCCCTGTTCCTACCTCCATGGCCGGCCTTCTCCCTGCTCCTCTTCCTGGCTCGAGCAAGTACCAGCAGCTGGCGCTCCCTCTCCTTTCCTTCCTTTCTCCTTTCTTCCACCGGCTAATTTCTTCGGTCCGCCCGAAGCCGCGACCTTCTAGTCGCATGGCCTTCAGGCCGCGGCCTTCCCTGGCCGCCGCTGCAGGGGCAGCAGGCCACAGCAATCAGGGCACCAGCAGCGCCAGAGGCAGCTCGCAGCAGCCCCGGCCGAGCAGCCCAGCCAGCCCTCCAAACCCTAGCGCCATCCCCTCCCCTGCCCGCAGAGCTCGCCGCTTTCCCCTCTGTCTCCGATGTTTCCCGTGAAAACAAAGAAGGAGGGTGGAAAATGAAATTGAAACTCTTTATGTGTTCATTTTGCATATATGTCATGACTCATAGATTCACTTTTTGGTCCTTAATTAATTTCTGAAAAGTTATTTGTTCACTCTGCATATGTGCCTTTATTTAATTTCCCGAAATTATTAATCCTTGTTTTTGGCTGAACATGTAAAATGCATAGTAAATAGTAGAAATGTCGAAAAATTGCAAATGAGGACTTTTCGGAATCCTTTTGAAAATCTCTGTCCAGTGAACCTATAAAATGATATGTGCTAGTGCAAAGTTTCTGTTGTGATGATTTATTTGTGTTAAATAGGTTTAAATAGGGAGAAAATGATATCTGCTGTTATGTTGGTTGAAATGATGTGAAATTTTTATGGTAGGCTCCTCTGATCATGTGTGTTCTGTCATAAAAATTTCAGGATTTTGGTGCATGTATGAATTAGTTATGAATTTATCTTGCTTTCAGCTCATTAAATGAATTAAAATAATTTGTGGTAAATGTTTGCATGTAGAAATAGAAAAGGTGGTTCCACTGCCTTTCTATGGTATTGCTGTAGCTTGTATAATTTTATCATGGCCATGGGATTGCTGAAAATATGTTTTGTAGATTTATCTTGCTCTCACATGCATTTTTGTAAATTAAATGTGCCATGTTTTTAATAATTAATCTATAAGGCCTGAACATGTAATCTTTTTACAGTAGCCATATTTTGATGTTATCTATCACTTGTAAAAATATGAGACCCAAATTATATGTTTGCAACATCCCTTAAAAATAATGCCTATGTTTAATAATTATCTAATAATTATAGAAACATAGTAATAGATGAACATGTATATGTTAATGTGTTTGCCTTGTTGCATTTTGATATGAGATAAGTGTTGTGTGATCATGTTCATGAATGTCACAAGTGTTTTTATAGCTCATGTATGTGCTCTCATATCAATCCAATAAGTTGTGAAGTGAGTTTGTTTTTGCTGAAATGGCTGCTAGAACAGTTTCTGTTGTGGTAATTATTTCGGGTTGTAGATTTTGTTTGCTGTAGAAGTAGTCTATACAAAAGTTGTAGACAATTCCTATATCTTGCTTGCACTGAAATTTCATGATTTTAGGCCAAGTGGTTTGGGAGTTATAGTTTTTAGAAGTTCACTGTCAGGATTTGCAGGCTTTCAGGGCAGATCTGATAAAGTGAACTGTTGGGCTAATTTAACCTGTGAATCATGTGTTGATGTTTATAGAAGAGTTGTAGTAATTTTCATAAGCTTTCTAAATTGTCTTAGATCATGTTTGTTGGAGTTCTATAACTTGAGTTATAGCTGTTTTAGTATAGATGGGTAAATCTGTCCAAGTCTGGACAGAGGTGCCTAATTATACTAATTAGACCTTGTTAACTTGTGAATCATCATGAGATGATTATAGATGATTTGTAGACAACTTAATAATATTTCTAAAGAGTCTATGGGTAAGTTCCCAGGTATTATAGATCTTTAGTTATGGTTGTCTTAAGTTACTGTTCTTGATGTGTGGCTAGTTCTCTCCAAGTGTGGACAGAGCTGCACTAATCATGTTGTTTGACCTTGTTAGTGATTGATTCACCTTGAGCTAACAATAAGAAAGATTTAGATAATCTTGTAAGCTTTCTAGAATGTCTAATTGCATGCTCATGTAATGTTTGTATTTTGAGTTATGCTTCTCTGAAGCTCTATCTGTCCTGCTGTCTAACAGCTGGACAGAGCTTCATTGTTACCTGCTTTTGAGCTATATAACCTTTGAATTTGCTCTTATAGTGAATAAAAAAGTTGTAGACAATTGAGTTAGCTTTCCATAAAGCCTTATATCACCTTGTTTGGAGATTTGTAGCTTGAGTTACAGTTAGAAGAGTGGACTGTTGTCCTGCTGTCCAAATCTGAGTGTTTGTGTTTGATTGCTTAACTTGGCTTAAGTTGATTAGGTGAACTTAGTGATCAATTTAAAAGTGTGCATAACCTATTGGTTGTTGTGTGCTTTGGTGTGTGCTAAGTTATCTTAATTGTTTGCATGAATTTTGTGTTATGTGATCAATATATTACTTCGGGAGCATTCATGCATATGCATTGTGCATCTCATATCTATTTTCGCTAGATGGAAGAACGTCAAGCGAATGACGTCGTGATGGAGCCAGACCATAGGATGATGGTTTGGTGATCACCTGGATATGATGGTGTTGGTGAACCACAAGTTGCTGGAGTGGCGGTGTTCCCGATGTGGTGCCAACTAACACTAGCATAAGTGTTGTTTCCCAGGCAAGCCCCGGAGCATTCTAAGTCTCCTACCATTCTTTTATAAATGCAATCGAGTCAATATGATGATTATTGCATTAAGTTATAGGAGTTGAATGATACCGTTGATGCATTACTTACTTATTCTTGTCCACCTGCAATTATTATCTCGATATCCCTGTTAGGTCTAGGCTCGATTTATATGCTTAGCCCTGCTTAGACCGGTAAAAGTCGGGTGATTTCCTGTCTCCCGCATTTAGGTGGATACTGATCATGATTAGCTGTGCTATCATGGAGATAACCATGTGATAATTAATTTGAGACAGAGGCAGGATGTAGGAGCAATAGGGCATGGGTTCTGTGTGCTAGTAGTCTCCCGTCTATGTCGATTAGGACCCGACGAAGGCACACCTCAGTTATTTTGAACGCGTCAATCACTTAACAGACGGGAATCGATTATAATCGTCATCGCTCCTGGACAGTGAGTAACTTGACTGGGCATGTGTTACCGTAGTAACTTATGGAACTAAAGATGGTTATGATATTTAATCTGAAAGGCTATTGATGAAATAGTCACTCTTGCTTGATTAATTTGCCAAGTGATTGCTCTAGATCAGGTGCAAATCTAGTTAATCAGGTTGATTACATAAAATTGACGGCTAATACTCTAATGATGATTATTAATAACAAAAATGCTTTTATGCAAAAAGGTAAGTATTGCCAACCCCAGATACAAACTTGCATACTCCTTGGTGTCACTTTATTTCTGGTTTATGACGGGTAAGTCTAGCTGAGTACATTCGAGTACTCAGGGTTTATCCCACCTTGTTGCAGGTGAAGGTTAGGCCTGCCGAAAGGCGATGGCCAGTGCCGGTGGGCTCGGTAGTTCCATATTTCTTCTCTTATGCTGTTGTTGGAGGATGTCACTCAAGCTAGCAAAGTATTTCAACTTATGTTATGGTATTCATTTCAAAGCTATGTTGTTCTTCTAAATTAAGTGGAACTCAACTTGTATTATTATTTGTGAACTCTATTGTAATATTATTTCCGCTGCAAAGCTCTGTGGACATGATTTGTATTTGCTTGACCATGCGATCTTGGTTGAGATGTTGGAAATGTTTGAAATCCTTCGAGATTTCTGGACTACCGGGTTTATATGGGCTCAAGTGTGCTAATTCAGCTGCGTCGACGGAGGTTTTTGCACTTTTGCTCTTATAAATTGGACGGTTCTGTTACACAAGGCAAACCATACCTTTTTGAGATAACTCTCACACTGAGAGTATACTCATGTAGTTCTCCTCCGAAATTTTGTTCTAAAAAGAGTTGAATAAATTTTCTCATTCCTTCAAAGGACATGGCTATATAGTATCTAAAAAAAGAGAGCAAATGCTCTAAAAAGGACAAGTGTCTAAGTATTCAAAAAAAAGAGAGCAAATGCTCTCGAAAGGACAAGTGTCCAAGTATTCAAAAAAAGAGAGAGATGCATATAGCCATGATCCTTGGTAAGAGAAGAGATTCAAAAAGAACAAAGGAGTTGAGTTAGTCCACCTTATACCTTGGCTTGTGCATGACTATACTCTCCCATGATCCTAAACTTGACTTAGCAATAAAAGAGAGATAGAAGTGCCTTACATTATTTCCTTCCCCTATAAACTCCACATAAACCATAGGATAGACTCTGGCATTTCTTTTGCCATAAAGTGAGGATATACGTCATGAGTGCCTTGAGATTTAAAGAGAGATTCAATTAACCATGTTTTTCCTTTTGAAAATATCCTGAAACCCCAAGGTATGTAAAAGAGGAAAGTGTGTTTCTCTTATTTGCATGCTATTCTATCTTTCAACTGCCATAGGTATGGTTTATTAGCCACTTGGAAAGGTTACTAACATGAGTATAGGTAGTTGAACATCTTATGTGAATACTTAGTTCAATAAATTGTTGCATTTCTTAAAGTCCATGCTTGCTCGGGACGAGCAAGAGGTTAGTGTGGGGAGCTTGTTGATGGTGCTTAAAGCATCATTTCACCATCAACATTTCACCCAAAACCAAGGTAAAACAACATAAAAAGTAGAAGATTTGGTTTATAACTAACCTATTTCCACATATGCATAGTTTCTTATCTTAATGCAGGAAATGATGGAATTTGGGTCAAACAAGTGTAACGGGTGCAAGACCAAGCCACTCTGGCCCATTTGGGCCTGAGTAGGGTGGCGGCCGCCACCTACTACTGGTGGCCGCCAGCTCCATCTTGCCAAAAGTGGCCCAAGCCACGTCATCGATCCGTGGGAGTCACCTCAAGCTCAAATCCTGGCCATTGCACACTAAGACGGTTTGATCCAAGGGCTAAGAGGAGTATCACCTGGATAGTGGGCTTTGGACACGTGTCTAAAACCCTAACCGACCCTCAAACCGACTTAGGGGAGCAAGTGAAGACCGTTGGATGAATGGCGGTTGCAATGGATGGCAGAGAGGTGGCGGGCGCCAGGGTTTGGTGGCGGGCGCCATCCCCTAAACCCTAACCGACCTCCCCTTCACTCTATAAGTACCCCCTAGCTTCCTAGCACTATAAATAGGCCCCTAGAGCTCTCATTCAGAGAGCCTCACATCATTCTTCACCAGTTGGTTAGATTAGCACACTTGCTATGATAGAGAGATTAGAGAGAGTGTGAGTGCCTCACTAGAAGAGGAGCTAGAGAGGAGAAGAGTAGAAGTCTGGAGAGTTCCGGAGTTGTCGGAGACCTCTGTTTCTCTCTGCTTTGCGCTTCAACTTTGGTAACTTAGTATCTATTTTATCTTCAAGTATTTATTTTCAGTACTTGTGTGCTCGTTTCATTGCTTGATTTTAGTTTCAAGTGCTCTAGTTCTAGTACAGGGCTAGTAGTAGTAATATATAGATTAAGTGTGGTACTTAGGCTATATATTGCCAGTGAATACGGCTAGGCCCCCGGATAGCTGTGGTAGCAAGCAGGTGGTGACAGCCCTGTGCACCTTGAATTCCACCACGTAGTTGGTCTAGTTTAATAGTAGGGCTCGTTGTGCTAGCGTTCAACCTAAGTCAGTGGTAAAGGCTAGTACGCCCACAGTACATTAGTAAAGAACTTAAATCACTAGAAGTCTAACAGAACTAGGATCTACCCCAGTAGATAGTGCCTGTTCCCCTTCATCTATCCTAGATATCCTTACCCCCCTAGTTTTCTCAAAATCACTTCGCGTTCCTCGTGGATTCGATACCCCGGAATACTCTGAGGTGAAAAGCTACAACTGACAGTCGTGTGCTTGCAGTTTCTTCTACGTGCCACCCGTGGTGTCAACAAGCCTTTTCTGGCGCCGTTGCCGGGGACAGAGTTTATCTCTACTCTTGGTAGCGACGTTAGTAAGTGTCAACAAGCTTTTCTAGCGCCATTGCCGGGGACAGAGTTTATCTCTACTCTTGGTAGCGACGTTAGTAAGTGTCAACAATGGAGACATCCGATGTCACCTTCGACTGGACCATGGTTTGTCCTTCTTCTAGATTTGAGCGTGCAGGTGATCACGAGGTTGGCGAACCTCTTTTTGATGATGAGGATGAGGGTGCTGAAGGGATGGATGACCCAGTACCACCTCCACCTGCTGTGCCGCAAAGAGCGGCCTCTACTATGTTGACTCACGACCCCGATCCTTCTTCCTCGACTACTTGGGGGCCGTGGGATCCGCCACCTCGGGCTGTACCATTTGTACCCGAGGAGGCACCAGCTACTGTTGAGGGGAGATTTCATCAGCTCGGGAGGCGCCACGACACATTCAGCGCTAACACCCGCCTCAACAGATGATCGGCAGCATCGATGAACACGTCACTCGGTCAAGGTCACAACAAATCTCTCACTTTGCTCATTCTGCATTTGTTGCTGATTTTGAACCCCGAGATGTTGGACACGCTTTATCTGATCCAGATTGGGTCAATGCCATGCATGAGGAGTTAGAAAATTTTGAGAGAAATCGAGTTTGGGTTTTGGTTCCACCTCCTTCAGACTGTAATCCTATTGGGACAAAATGGGTTTTCAAAAACAAACAAGGAGAGGATGGCCACATTATGAGGAACAAGGCCAGAATTGTAGCCCAGGGGTAAAGTCAGAAGGAGGGAATAGACTATGAGGAGACTTTTGCTCCTGTAGCTCGTTTGGAGGCAATTAGGATACTCTTGGCTTTTGCTGCATCCAAAGGGTTTAAACTTTTTCAAATGGATGTCAAGAGTGCCTTCTTAAACGGCTACATAGAAGAAGAGGTGTATGTGAAACAGCCCCCTGTTTTGAAAATCCCATGTTTCCAAACCATGTTTTTTAAACTTCACAAAGCTTTATATGGTTTGAAACAAGCCCCTAGAGCCTGGTATGATAGGTTGAAAACCTTTTTGCTTGCTAAGGGTTTTAAAATGGGATGTGTGGATAAAACGCTTTTTCTCCTCAAGCAAGGCAAAGACACTCTCTTGGTCTAGATTTATGTGGATGATATCATTTTCGGTGGTTCTTCTCACGCTTTGGTTGCCAAGTTTGCAGATCTTATGAGCAGGGAGTTCGAGATGAGTATAATGGGCGAGTTGACTTTCTTTCTCGGGTTGCAAATTAAGCAATCCCGAGAAGGGACGTTTGTGCACCAGGGCATGTACACCAAGGACATATTGAAGAAATTTGATATGGGTGAGGCCAAGCCTCTTCCAACACCCATGTCGACCATGACGGCCCTGGATGTGGACAAGGATGGAGAAGCTATGGACCAGAAGGAGTACCGAAGCATGATCCGGTCGCTGCTCTACCTGACGGCGACATGCCCGGACATTCAGTTCGCGGTGTGTCTTTGCGCGTGCTTTCAGGCGTCGCCGTGCACCTCTCACCATCAGGCGGTCAAGCGCATTATGAGGTACCTTCATTTCACACCTGAGTTTGGGATTTGGTATTCAGCTTCCTCCACCCTCTCCCTTTGCGGTTATTCTGATGCCGATTTTGCCGGTTGCTGACTTGAGCGCAAGTCCACTTTTGGGACTTGTCAGTTTTTGGGTTCTTCTCTTGTATCTTGGTCTTCTCACAAGCAGTCTAGTGTCGCCCAGTCTACCACAAAGGCTGAGTTTGTTGCTGCGGCTAGCTGCTATTCCCAGTTGCTTTGGATGATGGCCACTTTGCGTTATTTTGGTCTGAGCTTTTCTCGAGTTCCTTTGCTTTGCGACAGCACGAGTGCTATTAGCGTTGCTAAGAACCCCGTGCTGCATTCTAAGACCAAACACATTGATGTGCGCTTTCATTTTCTGCGAGACCATGTTGAGAAGGGTGATATCGACCTTCGCCATGTCGATACTCATCATCAGTTGGCTGATATTTTGCGGATACATGGGTGTATGCCGAGTCTCGAGTGATGAGTGATTATCAACGGGTTTGATCGCATGTTCTTTGGCTTGTGTTGTGCAGGTGTCGAGCACGCAGACAGTGATCGAGGGCAAGGTGAAGGTCAAGTAGAGACGTGCCGTGCCGATGGACCGGGAGTGGTGAAGGGTGGACGTGAGGCTTGGACTGAGGGACCGGTGGCTTGAGGATCAGCTGTGGTGGCTAACAGCCTGGGACAGCAACGAGCGGAGACTTGCGGGACTTGGTGTTGCTCGGGTCGAGGACCTGGGGACACGTGTTGGTGGACGGGGTGCACGGGCGGTGCATCCCCTCTACAGTGCCGGTTTGGTGGTTGAGCCACAGAAAAAACACTAGGTGGACGGCTTCCAGGTTTGGGCCACAAAACCTGGGTGCTGCGGGTTTGCCGAGTTTGGGCCACAAAACTCGGGCTGAGGACGGTTTCCAGGTTTGGGCCTCAAAACCTGGGCGCTGGCGGGTTTCTGAGTTTGGGCCACAAAACTCAGGCGATGGGCGGCTGGTTTCCCGGTTTGGGCCACAAAACCGGGGGATGGACTTGAAGGCCTGGTTTCCCTGTTTCGGCCACAAAACCGGGGGCGGAGTCCGGGAAAAGGACAAGCGGAGCGGTGGCGGCACGTGGCGGCAATCGGTGAGGTTGCGTCGAGGCAACGCTACCAGTTGTGCGGGCGTGGTCGTCGGATCAGCATCATCTTCAGGTTGGTCCAGGATAGCCTTAGGGTTGGGCTGTGTCGCTCTATAAATACTTAGGGGTAGAGTGGGAATTAGAATTAGGATAAGTAAGGGGAGACACCCACCTCCCAAATTATGTCAGTCATTTGCTCTTTTGCTTCTAGGGTTTCCTGCTCTCCCATTCCCTGCTGTAGCGAATTAAGATCCACAGAGAAGAGAACAATACTGTAACACCCCTGGTGTTAAGCAACGCTAAATGCATAACTTGACATCTCATAAGCATAAAGCAGCATCATCTCATGTTGCATTCTTTTTGTAAAGTGTCATTTCATGTGATGGTATTTACTGTGGTACTTGGTGTGATGCTTGTTTGAATTGTTTTTGGAGTGTTTGAGTCTCCTAAGTAGTTGAACCTTGTTGAGGAGTCAAAATGAAGCTAGGTTTATGTTGGGCATTATGGCTAACCAAGTCCCTAACCCTAGTTGCCTTAATAGAGCCCTAGGAGTCCTTTTGTTTGACTAACTAAGACCTCCTTGATAGAAGCTTTGCATGGTTGTGGGCCCTATACCAAAAGTGTGTAGAATTTAGAGTAGAACAAAAGTTGTTTGAGGGCCAACTCATGAAAATGGGTTTAACAAGGTGTTTTAGGACTTACAAGGCAGAAATGGGGGAGATTAGACTTAGAAAAATTCTTCTAAGTCCCGACTGCCGAAACAGTTTCGCCTGGTGATCTTTGGAGCATTCTTGAGAGCAATCTAGGCCGAACCAAAGCATGGTCTTGTAACCAAAGTTGTAGTTGGCACATTGCTCTACTCAATGGAACAAGTGGTTTAGCGTTTCATCGAGTGGTTAGCGAGTTAATCACGCGCAAAATCCGGGCGTCAGTCGGCCATCAGTGACTGAATCAGCCGATTCAGTTTGAATCGGCCGTGGTCGTGGCCGACCGCGTGCAGGGCTCGCCCGCCGCATGGCTCGCGCTGGCCGGCCAAGCCAGCAGCTCGCGCGCGCGTGGCGTGCACAAGGCAGCCCCGCTTGCCCCCGCCCTGTCCAAACCGCGCCATTCCATCCGCTCTGTCCCCCTCTTGCTCTCGCCGTCGCCTGAGCACGTAAGCGCCGCCGCGAGTTCGTCGGCGTCTTCCCGCCGCTCCGCCGCGGTTCCACCCCAACCATCCCGCCAAAACAAGTCGCCGTGACCCGCTCCATCTCCTGCCCTAGCTAGCTTGAGCCGAAAGCCTCTGGGTAAGCCGCGGAGCACGCGTTCGCCATGTCCGCCCTGGCCGGTGAGCTCAGTCCGCCGTGGCCAACCCCCTTTCCGAGCTCGTCCGTTTGTCCTAGCTAGCGTTCGCGAGTCGCCTTGACCCGTAGAAGTCGTTGGTGGTGTTGGGTTGGCCGATTAGGGTTTGGTAGTGATCGTACGTCACCGTCCGCCGCCAGCTCTGCTCGCCATGGATGAAGAGCCGCGGTCTTGGCCGTTTCTCATGGCAACCCTAGCTTCTTTGCTTCGATTAGGGTTCGCTAGGGTTTGAGGAGTGTGAGATGGCCGTCGGTTTGCTTCGGGAAGGCCGGAGATGGCCGGCGTGGTGAGCTCCCGCCGCCGCGGCCGCCATTCTCGCCGGTGAAGCTTGCTCCGTTCGTGCGCTAGGCCTTTTAGTGGTACCGTCGGGTGCAAAAAGTCGAGGGGAGTCCGTCGGTGGTGTTGGTTTTGCCGGGGAGGTCGCCGCCGGCGAGCTCCGCCGCGGTCAACCCTTCCCCTGCTTCTGTGTGCCTTACAAGTTGGGCCGGTTTGACCCGGGGTCCCGCCAGTCAGTGGCTTGGGTCCCAGCTGTCAGCGGATCTAGGTGCAGTGGTTTGGGTGCGTGTAGCAATTTAGGTTGAAGAGTTTTTTAGGGTTTTGTTTAATTAGTTTTCAGAAATGCTTATGTGGCTTGTTTAATTCATATCTTGCATTCTGTAAATGCTAAAAAGGTGAAACAAGTTTTGTTAAGTTTGTTGTGATGAGTTCTATGCATGAAAAATGTAATATGTCCAGTTTGTGATGAATTTATGTGTAGTTATATTTAATTTATGTTTAGGCTGAAATCTTGTTAAATGCATAGTAAACTGTGTATTGCTCAAAAAAATGTGATTCTTGTTTTGTTAGGTTTGTGTTGATCAATAGTTTATGGGAAAAATATAATACGAGGTTGTTATGTGAAATATTTTGGCAGTAGCAATTAAAGTGATTAAATGCTATTTTCTTGTTTAATTTGTAGTAATTAAAATATGAGGAATATGAACCTGATAATTTTTATACACTTCTCTTGCGCTAAGAAGTTCAGTGGAAAAATGGAAAATTTGCTGTTTGACACTTTTTTCTAGGGTGTGTAGTTCAAAGTACCTTTTCATGGTAGTATTTGTCTTTTTCATGGAGGATAGAGTTTAAGTCCAAATGGGTTGAAATTTGGACACGGAGCTAGATTGCATGCTGTCAACTTCCAGTAATTTCTGTAGATTTGTCTGAAGTCATTATCTAAGGGTTGCAGTTCTAGGCTAAATAAAATGATTAAGTGGTAGCAAATGGTTAAGTAATAATCGGATGATGTTGACTACCTTGTTGAAGAAAATGAAGTAGATGACATGTGCTTATCTCCTGAGTTATCTTGTTCTCTGTTACATCACCAATACATCCCATGTGCATTCATTTTATTTAAATGTGTTATGCATCATACAGGGTCGGTAGTGGAAGCCCAGAACCCGCCACCGGAGGAACCGTGTCCGGAGGAGAACCCGGACGAGAGGACCGAAGAAGGAGACGTCGAGGACCTGCCTGAGTGCCACGACCATCGACCCTCCGACTTTGAAAGAGGCAAGCCCCGGAGCATCCCACTCCTACGGTTTGCAAATGCAATTATACAATTAACCTGATATGTTTGTTGCATTAGGTTATAGGAGTTGAGTGACACCGTTGATGCATTACTTACTTATCCTTGTCCACCTGCAATTATTATCTTAATATCCCTATTAAGTCTAGGCTCGTTTATGCTTAGCCTGCTTAGACCGGTAAAAGTCGGGTGATTACCTGTCTCCCGCAAATAGGTGGATACTGATCACAACTAGCCTGGTGCTATCATGGAAATAACCCTGTGATAATTAATTTGAGACCGGGCGGGATGTAGGAGCAGCAGGACATGGGTCCTGTGTGCTGGTAGTCTCCCGTCTGTGTCGATTAGGACCCGACGAAGGCACACCTCAGTCATTTTGAACACGTCAATCACTTAACGGAGCAGGTGCGGGTACCTCCCGTGAAGCCGAGTAAGGTTATTCGAGCCGGTGATGGAGATGTTGACGCCTAACACCCAGGGCCTTACATATACCGTGGGCAACTATTCTGAGCAACCTGGCATGGTCCGTGGACAGGCGGGGCCTGATTGACCTGGCATGACCGTGGGCAGTTATAGCTTGAGCGACCTGGCATTGAGATAACCCCCGGTGTAGAAGGGCCCATGACCGTCCCGCGTGTTGTGTTCTCGAATTTCCTGAAGTGGTCGCCGATGGCTGCCTGGCAAGGTGTGATCGGGCGAGTGTGCGACATTTTTATTCCCAGCTGGTAGAAATCAATTATAATCGCCATCGCTCCTGGATAGTGAGTAACTTGACTGGGCATGTGTTACCGTAGTAACTTATGGAATTAAAGATGCTTATGGTACTGAATCTGAAAGTCTATTGATGAAATAGTCACTCTTGCTTGATTAATTAGCCAAGTGATTGCTCTAGCTCAGGTGCAAATCTAGTTAATCAGGTTGATTACATAAAATGGACTGCTAATACTCTAATGATACCTATTTACACTACAAGGTTTTGACCCTATTGCATCAAGTTCCCTTGCATCAAACAAGAATCTGATGCAATAGGTGGGTGCTATTGCATCGGTGTTTAGAATCCGATTCAATATGTAGTCGTTATTGCATCAAAAAAGAGTTGGATACGATAGTAATTCCTGTGGATGCAATAAGTTTGATCTATTGCATCCTTTAGGATCAGGGATGCAATTGGTAGGAATTATTGCATCAAACACATTTGGGTGAATTAGTCTTCAATTGTCGATGCATTATGTAAGTGGTATTGCACCGGTTTAGAATGTAGATGCAATTAAGAAGTGATATTGCATCATTTAGGAACATGGATGCAATAGGTAGAAATTATTGCATCAAACACCTTTGGTTGTATTAGTCTTGAATCTTTGATGCATTATGTAAGTGGTATTGCACCGGTTTAGAATGTAGATGCAATTAGAAAGTGCTATTGCAACGGATTTATGTTTGATGCGACCAATTTTAATTATAATTGAGAAATGTAAAAAAACATTGTGGCTACATAATATAAGTGAATTGTTAATCTTAATTTAAATGAGATGTTTAGTAAGTAAATTGTTAAATATTTTTTTTTAAAAAAACTTGCACCTAACAATTAGATTGTAAATTTTAAAAACATGGCTGCTCATTTAAATGAGGTGTGTCATAAGTGAAATGGTAAATATCTGAACAAAAAATATCTTGCACTTAATAATAATCGCTTAAAAAAATCATGCCTGCTAAAGGGCAAGCTTTGGACTCAAACCTGTGAGCTCTTGCATGCCTAGGTTGAGGACAAACCACTGGGACAGATGTTTGTTGTTGCATGAAAGAGTATATGATCTCTTTTATATTTAAATAAACATGTTTTAACTGATTGCACAAGCTAATTAATGGATGAGGCCCATCAGCCCATCACGTACCGTCGATCTCTCTCTCCCGTACGTCGCGAGTCGTACGTCGGCGGCGGCTCTCGCCCTCACCGAGCGTGGTACGTCGGCGGCGGCTCTCGCCCTCGCCGAGTGTGGTACGTCCACTCGTGCCCTCGCCTGGACGTCATCTGAAGACGACGGAGGAAGCTTCGCCTGCTGTCTGCCTCACCGCCGTGGCACCACGACGACACAACCGACAACGTACGTCGACGACGTGACGCCTGTAAGTACCACACCAATATCCATGATCGATTATTTGTTTTCTGTAGACGGAATTGTACAGTGTGGTAGGGTTATGAATTTGTAGTTCTATGTTTTTATTTGAATTGTTACAAATATTGAACGACGTAGGTACGTAGGGCAGGGCATTGCCAACGATTTTGTTTGGACATCATTAATATCCATACTGATTTTGCTTTTGAAGAAATAGAAGACATATTTATCTTTGTGCTGTTTTTGTCAGGAGTTGAAATCAATATCGTCACAGCAAGGTAGAAGTTGGATGCGTCTGGATAAGACATCTGCATAGTGGCAACAAGGATTAACTGAATATCTTAACAGCGCCTTTGGAGGCAGCTCGAAAGGAAGAACGACACCATGTCCATGTTCACAATGTCGTTCCATGTCATTTAGAAAATTTTCTGATATTCAGAATCATTTGCTTCGGAAAGGTTTTGATGAAGGCTTCATCTGCGAGGAGGAAAGTAAATGTGAAGGCTCAGCTGTACGTGATCATGATGATGATGATGTCGATGATAGGGCTCGTACCACAGATTTGATACATTCTCTGATCAAGGGTACCATACGTGGAGAAATTGATGAGGAACAACCAAATGAGATGGCACAAAAGTTCTTTAAATTGCTAGAAGAGGCCAGAAAGGAGTTGTATCCAGGCTGCACGGAAGCTACCCAGGTGTCTTTCATTGTCAAAATGTTTCAGATGAAGTGCATGTTTGGTTGTAGTAATGCTTCCTTGGAGTACGTACTTGCCCTGTTCTTGCTTGTTCTTCCTAAACGACACCGCCTCCCAGATAGTATGGATAAGATTAAAAAGATTGTTAGAGATCTTGGTCTACATTATGAAAAGATAGATGCATGCTATAATGATTGTGTGTTATTGAGAGGGAAAGAATATGAGGCCCTGGATAACTGTCCAAAATGTGGTGAGACAAGGTGTAACATCCCGGCCCAAGGCTTAATAGGAATAATAGGATACTCATACCAATAAGTTGCAACTTCTTTTCTGGAAGCCCATCTCCTAAAAACTCCAAAGTTAAGCGTGCTTGGCTTGGAGCGATGGGTGACCGACCGGGAAGTCTTTCCCGGGTACGCATGAGTGAGGACAAAGTGCGCAGAAAAGACTGGTGTTGGTCTGTGGGGATAGTCTAGGTCCTATGAAAGCTGCCTGATGTAAGCGGGCCCGGCCACGAGGAGGCGGGACGTTACAGAATGGTATCGGAGCCGACTCTCGCGGTTTCACGGGCGCGTGTGTCGCAGTTGCGCTGGCATTGGGCATACGAACGTGGCCAAGAGAGGACGTTCCTGGCCTGGGATTGATCGACGAGGACGTCGATCTCTTAAGGGGGTTGATGTAACATCCCGGCCCAAGGCTTAATAGGAATAATAGGATACTCATACCAATAAGTTGCAACTTCTTTTCCGGAAGCCCATCTCCTAAAAACTCCAAAGTTAAGCGTGCTTGGCTTGGAGCGATGGGTGACCGACCGGGAAGTCTTTCCCGGGTACGCATGAGTGAGGACAAAGTGCGCAGAAAAGACTGGTGTTGGTCTGTGGGGATAGTCTAGGTCCTATGAAAGCTGCCTGATGTAAGCGGGCCCGGCCTCGAGGAGGCGGGACGTTACAGAACTCATGCAGCATGGGTAACAATGTAAGCGGGCCCGGCCTCGAGGAGGCGGGACGTTACAGAACTCAGGACAAAGTGCGCAGAAAAGACTGGTGTTGGTCTGTGGGGATAGTCTAGGTCCTATGAAAGCTGCCTGATGTAAGCGGGCCCGGCCTCGAGGAGGCGGGACGTTACAGAACTCATGCAGCATGGGTAACAATGTAAGCGGGCCCGGCCTCGAGGAGGCGGGACGTTACAGAACTCATGCAGCATGGGTAACAAACTCTGAGTACTGGGGTACTCAACAAGACTTACCCGACTAAAGAAAAAGGGAGAAGACTCGGGAATGAGAGGCTTAGGGTAGTCAACGTAAGGCTTAAGCAAGATCAAGTATTTTGCAGAAAAAGCATTTTTGTAAACCTTATTTTATTTTGAAAGATTCAGTATTCCTCAATTCTTCATCATTCATGATTCATTTTACATTTCAAAACATTCCTAGTTGAGAACCACTCTCCGTTGACAGTCAGTGGACCAAGTCTCCATAACCGAGGAGCAACGTTAAACCGGATAAATAATACTCAGCTGAGGATCCCTATCCACACTACATATGTAGCACCCAAGCTTGCATATGCCAACTCGTCTACCACGATTCCTCCAAGATTGGACCGGTCCTACGCCACCCGGAAGTACAGTACACCACTCCTTTCCAGGTACGACGACCACGTGGGTACATGCTACTTCCGCCATCTCTCCACTCCCAGTGCGCGGTTGTCGGTCCCAATCAAGGATTTGTCGGAGCCAGAGCTTTCCGAAGTATGTGAATAGTTACAAGTCTTGACCAGCAGGCCCCCATACGGATGGTCCCTAATTTTCCAGCCAGAACTATACCTTGGTCATATCTCACCCAAGAGTAATAGTCCTATCAGTTTTTCAACCCTGTCCCGGTCGGTGTCAACTGTTGAGTCCCGGAGTACAACATGACGGCACCGTACGCTCGGACAATCTCTCCTCGCTATTGACTAGGTACGGATCAGATACCTAGCCAACAGCCGGGGAGTAAGACCAAAATCCCATAAACATTCCTTAAGTGATTACACTTTTGAAATTGGCATTTTATTGCAAAGTCTAATTCAATAAGCATTGCTAAGCATTTTTCAAATACTTTTGAAAAGCAGGTATCAGGTGTATCAGTGGTCAAGGTGGATAGTGCATCAATTAGGATAGCACACAACTCCTATAAACCTAATGCAATAATTTAACTCAAAAGCATTTAAGGAAATCATTTTATAAATTCAAGGAAAGGGTTAAATGCACCGGGGCTTGCCTTGAAGAGGAAAGAGGGCAGGCTCGAAGGCGGCGGAGCAGTTGTCGGAACTCGGGGTAGCCTCGGGGACAGGTTCGTCGGCGGCTGCCTCGATCTTGACTCCTTCTTCGGTGACTATACGAATGCAATGATGCATGCACATGAGTATGCTAGCATGAAAAATGCAAAACAGGACATACAACATGAAACCTAATCACTTTTTCTATTTTCCTTAATTATTTAAAAAGGTCATTTTATGAAGTTGCTCCAAAAATTACCAAATTAATCACATAAGTTCATTATGGTGTAGATAGATGGCAAAACAAATTTCATAATTTTTGGAGGTCATTAAGGTGCTCAAATAAATCCAGACATTAATTAACAAAAGGCACTATTTAACAATAAAAGATAAATGCTCAAAAATTAACTTTTTCCAAAAGACTTCAAAATTTCACCAGAGACTAAACATGGCATAGGAAGCTCACAAAAATTTATCTCATGATTTTTGGAGTTATGAATAATTTTCTAAAAATCCAAATCCATCTATTTATTAATTAAAAGAGGGATTTTACATTATTAAATTCTTGCAGAAAAGTCAGGTTTCATATTTTTATAAAATACTACACAGTGCAAGGAGCATACCATAATTTTATCAGGATTTAAGGAACAATAGATTAATTCACACAAAAAAGAGAAAACAGAACACTATTCACAACTCCCCAAAAAGGAAAAAGAGCACTGTGCTCTTTCCTCGCAAGGCTCGGGCGAGACGGGAGGCTCGGGCGAATCGGAAGACATGCGTTCGCCGAGGCCTGGCTCGAGCGAAGCGGGTTCGGGTGAAACGGGCTCGGGCGAGGCGGAAGCGACTGCTTCGTCCGAGGCCTGGCTCGGAGGCTCGGGCGAGACGGAAACAAGGGTTTCGTCCGAGGCCTGGCCGGGAGGCTCGGGCGGGACGGAAAATGATCGTTTCGTCCAAGGCCTAGCTCGGCGAAGCGGAGGGTGCGCAAATCCGCTCGAGGCCTGGCTCGAGCGAAGTGGTGAGGGT
The DNA here is from genome assembly GCA_009763385.1 of Coix lacryma-jobi var. lacryma-jobi. Classification (NCBI taxonomy): domain Eukaryota; kingdom Viridiplantae; phylum Streptophyta; class Magnoliopsida; order Poales; family Poaceae; genus Coix; species Coix lacryma-jobi. Next base: position 113,013,364 of record CM019830.1, on the reverse strand, counting down.
GTGTCCGCTCGAGGCTGGGCTCGGGCGAGACGGAAACGTATGCTCGAGGCCTGGCTCGAGTCAACAGTGAACGCGTGCGCCCGAGGTCTGGCTCGAGCTTTGCGCCGTTAAAAGACAGAGACCGAGGGGGCTTCGAGTGCTTACCTCGGTCGGAGACAGGGCTCGGCGGGCGGTGGTTCGGCGGAGCGCTCCCGGCGGCGAGCGGCGTGCCGTCGGCTCTGTCCACCAAAAGAGATTACCGAGGAGCGGTTAGGATCGCACCAAGATGAGGAAGAGAGGGCGGGGGTCAGATGGGCGGAAGGAAAACCCACGGCGACGAATTTCACTTCTTACCGAGGCGAGGTCGTTCGCCGGAGTTGGGGAAAATGGGGTTACGCCGGGCGATTGGAGACGGGGGAGATGAAATTGAGGGGTGGGGAAGCTTCACGGGCTCAAGGCGGAGCTGTTAGGCTAGTTGGTTGAGCGGCGGAGGGTCTGGAGTGGGCTGGCCACGGTGGCGGAGGTGGGTGGCTTCTCCGGCCAGCCGGTGGTGGCTTTTATAGGCGCGGGCAGGGACGGATGGGTGTCGCGCAGGCGCGGATAAGATCGGGCGAAGCACGCGCACTCGATTGCACGCTGCAGCGGGGCAGGAGCGTTGCCCAGGGGCCGGGCGCAAGCTCGCCGGCGTTTGGACACGCGGCGGCGGCGAACTGGGAGCAGTGGGGGACGGGGCGGAGGTCAACTGGCGCGCGTGCGGGGGCGGCATGATGGCGCGGGTGCAGGCGACAAGTCGGGGGCGGGCGTGCGGCTGCCAGGCGTGCGGCGTGCGCAGCGCCGGCGCGCGGCCATGGCGGGCCCCCCCCTCTACGGTGAGGAAGATGAACAGGGCTATGCCCTAGGGTTTGACTTTTGGCTGATCTCTGTATTTTGCAAATTCCTTCCAAAACTTGAACTGAGCAGCAAAAACTCAAAACACCAAAGTTGTTCAAAAAAAAAAGATCTACAACTTTGTCAAAAAGAATATTATCAAATTCTAAACAGTTTTTGAATTAAATACGAAATCAGAAAAGGGGACACTTTTAGGATTTGAATAATTTCAAAATTACTTTTGATTTTACATTGAAAGTTGGAAATATGCAAATATGAAAGTTGTTCCTTTTATCAAAACCTACAACTTTGCTAATATACCCTTTTTCTGAAACTCAATAGTTTTTGAATAAATTTTGAAAACTGAAAAGGGGACAAAAACTGGAATCTGAATGAATTTGGATTTACTTCAAACTTTGTACAAAAACTTGAAAATTTGTAAATACCAAAGTTGTTTCTCCTGGCCAGATCTACAACTTTGCTTTTTGGACCAACCTCAAATTTTGAATAATTTTTGAATTACAAAAAGAGGGATAAAATCCAGGGTTTGGAAATCAGGGTTTTGCAAAGGGATTTGAAATCTGATTTTGGTTTTTGAACTTTGGCCAACACAACAAAACTTCAAGACATCCAACTGAACAAGAATTACACAAAGCTAGGCACAGAGGTGAAATTACCATTTTTGCCCTTATAGGAAGATTTGGGCTTTTAGGGTTTTTGAAAAGAGATTGCTACACAAGTACTAAGCAAACATAAATGCAAGGCAAGAATGATTAATGACTAATGATGATGACATGTCAGGTTAATTACAGTTAAACACCAGAGGTGTTACAGCCTTCCCCCCTAAAAGAAATCTCGCCCCGAGATTCCACGTCTTAAGAAGGAAAAGGCAAAACCTTACATCTACAGAGATTCGAGAAAGTCGGGATAGTTCTTTGCTAAGAAGTCTTCGGATTCCCAGGTGGCTTCTTCTTCAGAGTGCTGGTTCCACTGGATCTTGTACCATCTTGTGGTGGTTCTTCGGGTAACACGATCCTTGTGATCCAACACGCGAACTGGATACTCAGTGTATGACAAATCTGGTTCTAGCTCAACGCCTTCAACTTCAACCACATGTTCAGGTACTCGGAGACACTTCTTGAGTTGGGAGACATGAAACACATTATGAACTGCTGAAAGATGATCGGGCAAACTTAGCTTGTAAGCGACCTTGCCACAACGATCCAGAATCTCAAAGGGACCAATGTAGCGGGGTGCTAACTTTCCTTTAACTCCAAAACGAGTGACTCCTTTGGTGGGTGAGACCTTTAGGTACACATAATCCCCGATCTCGATCCCTGATGTAAGCGGGCCCGGCCTCGAGGAGGCGGGACGTTACACAAGGTGGAAGCAGTCTAAAGAGGAACAAGATGATGCCAGTAGTTGTGGGTCAAAAAAGCGTGTTCCACGTAAGATGTTGCGGTACTTCCCACTAATTCCATGGCTCCAAAGGATATATATGTCAGCAACTAGAGCATCATATATGCGTTGGCATAAGGAAGAATTGGTGGATGATGGAAAATTGCGACATCCTGCGGACTCGAAAGCATGGAAACATGTGGATACAACCTATAAATGGTTTTCAAAAGATCCTCGTAATGTCAGGCTAGGTCTGGCATCTAATGGATTCAATCCATTTGGTATGATGAATGTGTCATATAGTTGTTGGCCTGTGATTTTAATTCCTTACAATCTTCCGCCATGGTTGTGTTTGAAACGGTCGTATTGGATGTTGTCGATGATGATACCAGGACCGAAATTGCTTGGTGTTAGCATTGATGTGTACTTGCAGCCTCTTATTGATGAGCTCCAAGTTCTCTGGAAAGAGGGTGTCAAAGCCTGGGATGCAAAGGAGAAGAAGGAATTTGATTTGCATGCAATTCTACTGTGGACAATCAATGACTTTCCAGCATATGCGATGCTGTCTGGATGGAGTACGAAAGGCAAGTTTGCATGTCCATACTGCCATACAGAAACAGACTACTTATGGTTGAAGCATGGGAAGAAGCACTGCTACATGGGGCATCGTCGCTTTTTGCCTACGAACCACAAGTGGCGTAGAAACAAGGTCAGTTTCAACAACAAGACAGAATATAGGGGGGCTCCACAACCACTCACTGGAGAAGAGGTGTTGCAACACTATGGTTCTTTTGACCAAGTCACATTCGGCCCTGAATCAAGAAAAAGGAAGCAACGTGACGAAGAAAAAAGATGGCACAACTGGAGGAAGAAGAGTATTTTCTTCGAGCTTCTGTACTGGAAAGACTTGCTTATTAGGCACAACTTGGATGTGATTCATATCGAGAAAAATATATGTGAGAGCATATTGGGCACTTTGCTAGAAACAGAAGGTAAAAGTAAGGATAATGAAGAAGCTCGGCTTGACATGCAGCATCTCGGTACAAGGAAGGATCAGCATCCAGTGCAGCATGAGAATGGTAAGTTCACCTTACCACCTACTTTGTACAAATTAGGGAAAGAGGACAAGAAACTTTTATGCAAATTTCTTCATGAAGTTAAGTTGCCTGATGGATACGCATCCAATATTCGAAGATGTGTGCATGAGGATCGGCTATTGCTCTCTGGTCTGAAAACTCACGATTTTCACATTATATTCCAGAAACTTTTACCATTAGTACTACGCAACATTCTTCCTCAAGAAGTTGTTGTCCCATTGAATAATTTGAGTAGGTTCTTCAGTTCGCTTTGTTCAAAGGAGCTAGATGTAAACGAGCTTGTGAACATGAGTGCCTCCATTAGGGAGACTGTTGACGGTCCTTAATATCAATATTATACCATCAACTAATGCATAGAATGACCTGAAATGAACCATAAAGCATAGTTGTAGGGTTTGATTCTAACAAGTTCCACGAGTTTTGGTGCTCTCACTTGTTTTGTAGGACATCCATGTTTTTACCATATAAAAGTATTTCAAGTGATGAAACAGAGCACACCATTGCGAAGAGCTCGTCGAGACGATCGAATCAGACATATGGTTTGCTATATTTGGAGTCCCGATGAGAGAGTCCTCGATGGATACGACTTGGAAGATTCTAGAACATTCCAGAACATTCTAGAAGACACGAGAAGGCGACCCACGGAAGGCGGGGCCCACCTGTCATAGGGGGAGACCGACCGGTCTCCTCCCTAGACCGGCCGGTCGGGTGTTGGGCACAATTTCGTCCCCCTTCGCGTGACGCACTCCAACCGACCTCTCCAACATGTTTTGGCCCATTTAGGCCCAAGTGCATATGATGAAGGATTTAGTACCACGTCGCTTGCCCAAGGTGGAGGGGAGGCCAGGAGCCCCTATATAATAAACCCAGGACCCCCCTGAGGCAACACACCATCATGGAGTTGTAGAGGCGTCCCTTGAATGGATAACCTCTCTTCTCTATGTAATTAGGTTTAGATTTTCCAATGTAATAGCTTAGCTCTAGTCAGGAGTTAGGGAGAGCGGAGCTGCGCTCCTGTTCCGGAGGAGTCTTCAGAGTTTCGGTATGTCTTTGTATATTTTCTTTGTAAGACTTATGCTTTAATATATTTATCTTCTCTATTTACTTTATTCTTTATTATATGATTAGTATAGTTGTTATATCTTGGCATGGGATCTTTGTTCGTATTGCGTGCTCTAGTTATCCTAGGTAATTAGAGTAGTAATCGATAGATTAGACATGGTGTTTAGTCTATAGGTTACCTGAGGTTGCGCTCAATCCCACGGAATAGTTGTGGTGGCCCCAGGGGTGACAGCTCTGTTAGGCCTTCGTAGTCCACCACATTCGGATTGATGTTTCGTAGAGCTTTTGGCAGCCTTCTCCCAACTACCTTTTTCCCAGTCTTCTTCGAGAGTTGGAAAGGACCTGCTGCTCCAAAGTGCCAATGATTATGACTGCTATATCTTTTCATCTTTGTTGCCTTAGAACCCAAGTAATAGAGAAGTACATAGGAACCTTGATCTCTCCCGTTGTCCTCCCACTATAGTTATCTAGTTATCATTGAATTATCTTCTATGTGCTTTAATTCATTATCATTTATCAATTACTCCTGCTCTAGTCTATTTAGTACTCTAAGTTAGTAGATGCATGATAGTGAGTTATCAGATTCTTGACCCTAGCTTCCCTGTGGTAAAATATAAATAACGATCCTGGAATACTCCCGGTAAAATTTAACAATGATATTCTGTGCGCTTGCGGAATCTTTCATATTCTTATTTGCACTAACGAATGTCAACAAGCATTTTTGGCGCCGTTGCCGGGGAAGCAATTGGTGTAAAGATTTTGATAATGATCTTGATGTCTGCTAATTTAGTGTACCACTAGCTTTAGTAGGATTACCCCTTGTTCTGTTTAGTGTGGAATAGACAGGACATCAGACGCCGTTTCGACCTTATGGGGAGCTTCCACAAGAATGAAGAACCCAGGGTGCCTGAACATTCAAGATCCATCATTAATTCTGGAACCCTGCCATCTCACAGGTTTGTGTATACATATATATATTCTAACCATGTGTAGATCGGAAAAAAGGTCGCCGTCACAAGAATTCAACTCCCATCTCATGTGACGGATAATTACGCTGCGCCACTCACAAGTTCCAGTTGTGATTCATGGTAAGTATGATCAAGGTGAGACAGTCTTGCTCATGGACTTTAAACTTTATGAGTAGTTATCTTTTTAATTTCTTGCATTCACTACATGTTTACTTTGAATCATTCTTGCATCCACTTCATTTAGTTTAAGTTTTCTTTTATCAAATCCACATCATGTTTAGTTCCTTATATGCATTCATGTCATCTGCATCTAAAAAAATAAATGATAAAAAAAATATTCCTCATAGTGATCATACTTTTTCATCTCTGTCTGAATAAATCTCTTTTATGCCTTCATGCTACCTTTGTCGATGCTAGTATATTTTGGTTTGAAAGTACTTCATGGGTACTTCCATAGGCTTTTAAATTAAGCGTGGTGCTTAGGTTAAATAGTCTACCTTAATCAAATTAGACATGGAGTTTGGTTTGATTATTGATCTGAAATTAGCTTGTGTAGACATTGGATATTTTGTTGGACTAACCCCTGCAGAAAACTTTCAAATACAATTTGGGAAAGTCCTGAGATGAATTCATATCAGAGATGAAGCAATGCATTTGATGAACTGCACAAAGAAGACTCAGCTCATTCATCATGGATGAAAGAACTGTGAGTATTAAAGATTATTTACATTTATCTTCTACTACAAGTTATCTTTTGCCTTGAACCATGTTAAAATGCAGCCAACACATAAAATACTAGTCTATGCTAAAGTAATCCTAAAATCATCTTTTTATTAGCATGGATGAATAACACATAAGTAGTGGATAACAACCCATGTTTCAAATTCAGTGCAATCCTTCGGGTATGTGTCCACTAACATTTTGTAGGAGATGAGGTTTGCTTGTTCATGGTGTGAACTTAAAGATCCAAAACCCAACCCGTGGATAGACAAAACTCATCATCAGATAAGTCACTAGTGATGTCAAAGGCAGCCAAGCTATGAGCCTTACCAAGGCTTAAGCTAGGACACTGATGACGAGTAGGATGTAACTCACCCCGTATGGGTCAATCTATGCCTACGCTCATCATTGTCAAAGACATCAATACCGACACTAACAACAAATATCAGGGAGATGATATGCCACTACATCATAACATCTATGTGTCGTCCGAAGGAAGTTTGTTGGTGGTTCACTATAAAGACAAGCAGTGGAAGTTCTCCTCACTTCTAACACAAGAGCTAGTTTGGTGGACGAGGTGGTACGACTTCAACAACAACAAGGTCTACAATTTCAACTCATGAACATGTTGTTGAAGAAATATGGACATCCACCTATTTCACAAGCTAGCTTGGGGGAGACACGATTCCATTGTCCAGATCTGCTTTACGATCAAGGGTAGGAAGGAGAAATCCAGCTTCAAGACACTTTGATCTCCTACTCATCACTTTGACGCCATCCCAATTAAGGAGAAGAATATGATCCATCACTCATTCTTGGAAGATCGTTTTTGAACACCACCAATGTGTCATTTATGTCGGACCTGGAATGTCCACTTTTGGATCTTCGATCAAAGGGATTGCTGCTTTTTCAACAACTACACCACTTATGAGCAGCCGAAGAAAACCAAGAGAAGACGTTGACTCAACCGATAAAGGAAGAACCAACTGCCAGGAATTGAGGGGGACATCATGAAGGATGAAGCCACTGCACTGGAAGAATTCAAAGATGGAGAGATAGTACCCGAGCCTAAAAATCAAGAGAATAATTGACAAAGCCTCCATCGTTTGGACCTGTTGAGAACAAGACTCAGGTGGCCCATTGTGAGATAGAAAGAGAAGACAAGCCATTCATGAACAACAACCAGCTAGACAAGAGAAGCTTCTACAATGTGGTTCAACACAATCACTCTTCAACGATAAAGTAACATTTCAAGGTAAGTGACCATCACTTTAAAAGCTTCTCCTTGTTTCTGGTCTGTGTATACATAAAGAACCAAATATGTTTAAGTTGCACCTCACTTGATCCAACCTAATCAACTCAACATGTTCAGTTCTATACTCTTTGTTCTTAGCTTTACTCTCTTGAATCTCACTATCTCACTATCTAAATGAGCTAAAATGTTGTGCATCTAACCTTTGGAAGATGATATATCACAATCATGAAAAGATCGACACACTATACATAGATTATCCTTCCTTGGGTTAAGTAATATGATCTGTTAAATATTTTTAAGATGCTACTTTCATGCCCATCTTCTGATCTTATCACTCATGTTATGATAGAATAGAACACATAAACAATAAGTTTATCTTGTGCAATGTGTCTAAGGTTAGAGAGGAATGAACAAAATTTTTGGTTCTGTTGGTGTTTTTCCACCAACAGAGCCTATGCACTTGATCTCTACCTTGTCTTTATGAGCAGGACACACTCTTGAGCAAAACATAGAGGAGTTTGATAACTCCTACATTCTACAGAGTGAAGGTCCTGGATCTACAAGAACATGCACATTGAGCAAGATGCTGCCAGCTTCCACAATTAATGTCTCACTTCAAGTTGCTGGGCGAGCGAAGAACATGGGTGACACCATATCAAGAGGTATAGTTATCAAGGTCTATATATCGGAATCAAATGATGCACCTCAGAAATGAACATGATGAGAAGTCCTGTTCAGAGGACTTAAAACATTGAACCCTCGCCGAAAGGTAAATCGGTAGATATCCATATTTATCTTTATTGCATTAGTTTCTCTTTTTGCATGTTTATTTTCAATCATTATCTCTCCATAGAATATTTACTTTTCTGCATTAGCATTACATAAAAAAAATAAAAATATTTTACTTATCGCACTGCATCATAAAACTTAAAGCCTCATGTGAATAATTTTGTGGTGTGTAAAAACCCACATGAAAAATTCACCATGGTGGCATAAAAACAAAAATAAATATGCATACATTCATCCTGTTGTATTTTCTCTTGCATTATAAAAAATATAAAAATACAAAAATATGGAGAAAGAGATCTTACTAAAACCCTGGACAACTAAGGCTTGAGTGGCCAACCACTGATACTTAATCTATTCCACAAGTTTTGTTGTCTATTTGAGTTTCACAGGATTGAATGACCAAGAAAAGCTGACGAGCAAGTAGATGTTCCATCTACTGTTGGAGCACTATTTCAACTACCATCAACATCAATCAATGCTCCGATGGAGAAAGAACATTTTCACTACCAGTCTGCTGTTGATGCTCACTAATGCTCATAATTAACCATCAACTAATGCATAGAATTACATGAAATGAACCATAAAGCATAGTTGTAGGGTTTGAAACTAACAAGTTCCACGAGTTTTGGTGCTCTCACTTGTTTTGTAGGACATACATGTTTTTACCATATAAAAGTATTTCAAGTGATGAAACAGAGCACACCATTGCCAAGAGCTCGTCGAGACGATCGAAACGGACATATGGTTTGCTACATTTGGAGTCCCGATGAGAGAGTCCTCGATGGATATGACTTGGAAGATTCTAGAACATTCCAGAAGACACGAGAAGGCGACCCACGGAAGGCGAGGCCCACCTATCATAGGGGGAGACTGACCGGTCTCCTCCCTAGACCAGCCGGTCGGGTGTTGGGCCCAACTTCGCCCCCCCTTCGCGTGATGCACTCCAACTGACCTCTCCAACACGTTTTGGCCCATTTAGGCCCAAGTGCATATGACGAAGGATTTAGTACCACATCGCTTGCCCAAGGTGGAGGGGAGGCCAGGAGCACCTATATAATAAACCCAGGACCCCCTGAGGCAACACACCATCATGGAGTTGTAGAGGCGTCCCTCGAATGGATAACCTCTCTTCTCTATGTAATTAGGTTTAGATTTTCCAATGTAATAGCTTAGCTTTAGTCGGGAGTTAGGGAGAGCGGAGCTGCGCTCCGGTTCCTGAGGAGTCTTCAGAGTTTTGGTATGTCTTTGTATCTTTTCTTTGTAAGACTTATGCTTTAATATATTTATCTTCTCTATTTACTTTATGCCTTTCATATTATGATTAGTATAGTTGTTTTGTTCTAGCATAGGATCTCCGCTCGCATCGAGTGCTCTAGTTATAGGCCATAATTAGAGTAGTAATCGATAGATTAGACTTGGTGTTTAGTCTATAGGTTACCTGAGGTTGCGCTCAACCCCATGGATAGTTATGGTAGCCCCAGGTGGTGACAGCCCTGATGGCCGACGTATTCCACCATGTTCGGGTTGATGTTCGTAGGACCGTAGTCAGAGCTTCCCAACCCCCTTCTCATCCCTTTCTGTGGTTGGTGTTCTGATGTCCCGATGTGTTATTATATGACTACTATATCTTTTCATCATTGTTACCTTAGAACCCAAGTAATAGAGAAGTGCATAGGAACCTTGATCTCTCCCGTTGTCCTCCCACTATAGTTATCTTTACATTTATCATTTAAATCCCTTTACTGTGCTTCCATTCATTACCATATCATATATCAATTACTCCTGCTCTAGTCTAATTAGTACTCTGAGTTAGTAGATGCATGATAGTAAATTATCAGAATCTTAACCCTTGCTTCCCTGTGGTAAAATATAAATAACGATCCTGGAATACTCCCGGTAAAATGCTACAATGATATTCTGTGCGCTTGCGAAATCTTTCATATTCTTATTTGCACTAACGAATGTCAACAAGCATTTTTGGCGCCGTTGCCGGGGAAGCAATCGGTGTAAAGATTTTGATAATGATCTTGATGTCTGCTAATTTTGTGTACCACTAGCTTTAGTAGGATTACCCCTTGTTCTATTGAGTGTGGAATAGACAGGACATCAGATGCCGTTTCGACCTTATGGCAAAGCTTCCACAAGAATGAAGAACCCAAGGTGCCTGAACTTTCATGATCCATCATTAATTCTGGAACCCTGCCATCTCATAGGTTTGTGTATACATACATATATATTATTCTAACCATGTGTAGATTGGAGAAAAGGTCGCCGTCATAAGAATTCAACTCCCATCCCATGTGACGGATAGTTATGTCGCGCCACTCACAAGTCCCAGTTGTGAGTCATGGTAAGTATGATCAAGGTGAGACAGTCTTGCTCATGGACTTTAAACTTAATGAGTAGTTATCTTTTTAATTTCTTGCATACCACTGCATGTTTACTTTTAACCATTCATCCACTCCATTTCGTTTATGTTTTGTTTTATCAAATCCACATCATGTTTAGATTCTTGTATGCATTCATGTCATCCGCATCTAAAAAAAGAAAAAAAAGAGAAGAAAAAAATATATATTCCTCACTATGATCATACTTTGTCATCTCTATTTGAATAAATCTCTATATGCTTTCATGCTACCTTGGTTTGCCATAGTATGTTTTGGTTTGGAAGTACTAGCTATACTTCCATAGGCTTTTCAATTAATCATGGTGCTTAGGTTAAATAGTCTACCTTAATCAAATTAGACACGGAGTTTGGTTTGATTATTGATCTGAAATTAGCTTGTGTAGACTTTGGATATTTTGTTGGACTAACCCCTGCAGAGAACTCTAAATACACTTTGGGAAAGTTCTGAGATGAATTCACATCAGAGATGAAGCAAGGCATACGGTGAATTGCATAATGAAGATTCAGCTCATTCATCACGGATGAAAGAACTGTGAGTATTAAAGTTTATTTAAGTCTATCTTCTACTGCAAGTTATCTTTTGCCTTGAACCATGTTAAAATGCAGCCAACACATAAAATACTAATATATGCTAAAGTAATCCTAAAATCATCTTTTCATTAGCATGGATGAATAACACATAGTTGTGGATAACAACCCATGTTTCAAATTCAGTACAATCCTTCGGGTATATGCCCACTAACATTTTGTAGGAGATGAGATTTGCTTGTTCATGGTGTGAACCTAAAGATCCAAAAACCAACCGATGGATAGACAAAACTCATCATCAGACGAGTCACTAGTGATGTCGAAGGCAGCCAAGCTTTGAGCTATCCCAAGGCCTAAGTTAGGACACTGATGACGAGCAGGATGCAACTCACCCCGTATGGGTCAATCTATGCCTATGCTCATCATTGTCGAAGACATCAACACCGACAACAACAAATTTCAAGGTGATGATATGCCACTACATTATAACATCTATGTATTGTCTGAAGGAAGTCTGTTGGTGGTTCACTATGAAGACAAGCAGTGGAAGTTTTCCTGACTTCTAATTATTACAACACAAGAGCTAGTTTGGGGGACGAGGTGGTACGACTTCAACAACAACAAGGTCTACAAATTAAACACATGAACATGTTGTTTAGGCATCCCCCTACCTCATAAGCCAGCTTGGGGGAGACACAATTCTGTTGTCTAGATTTGTTTCATGATCAAGGGTAGGAAGGAGAAATCCAGCTTCAAGACACTTTGACCTCCTACTCACCACTTTGATTAGTACAAGTCACTAAACGCTGCCCCAGCTAAGGAGAAAAATATGATCTATCACTCATTCTTGGAAGATCGTTCTTGGACACCACCAATGTGTCTTCTATGTCGGACCTGGAGATGTCCACTTTTGGATCTTCGATCAAAGGGATTGCTGCTTTTTCAACAACTACACCACTTATGAGCAGCCGAAGAAAACCAAGAGAAGACGTTGACTCTACCGACAAACGAAGAACCAACTGCCAGGAATTGAGGGTTACATCATGAAGGATGAAGCCACTGCACTGCAAGAATTAGAAGATGGAGAGATAGTACCCGAGCCTACAAATCAAGAGAATAACTAACAAAATCTCCATCGTCTGGACCTATTGAGAACAAGACTCAGTTGGGCCACTGTGAGATTGACAAGAGAACACAAGCTAGTCATGAACAACAACCAGCTAAACAAGAGAAGCTTCCACAAGGTGATTTGACACCATCACTCTTCAATGATAAAGGTAACATCTCAAGGTAAGTGACCATCACTTTAAAGGCTTCTCTTTAATTCTAGTATGTGCATAAATAAAGAACCAAACATGTTTAAGTTGCACCTCACTTGATCCAACCTAATCAACTCAACATGTTCAGTTCTTTACTCTTTATTCATGGCTTTACTCTCTTGAATCTCACTATCTAAATGAGCTAAAATGTTGTGCATCTAACCTTTGGAAGATGATATATCACAATCATGAAAAGATCGACACACTGTACATAGATTATCCTTCCTTGGGTTAAGTAATATGATCTGCTAAATATTTTTAAGATGCTACTTTCATGCTCATCTTCTGATGTTATCACTCATGTTATGATTGAATAGAACACATAAACAACAAGTTTATCTTGTGCAATGTGTCTAAGGTTAGAGAGGAATGAACAAAACTTTTGGTTCTATTGGTGTTTTTCCACCAACAGAGCCTATGCACTTGATCTCTACCTTGTCTTTATGAGCAGGACACACTCTTGAGCAAAACACGGAGGGGTTTGTCAACTCCCAAATTCTACAGAGTGAAGGTCCTGGATCTACAAGAACATGCACACTGAACAAGATGTTGCCAGCTTCCACAATCAATGTTCACTTCAAATTGCTGGCCGAACAAAGAACATGGGTGACACCATATCAAGAGGTCTAGTTAACAAGGTCTACATATCAGGATAAAATGACGCACCTCAGGAATGAACATGGTGAGAAGTCCTGTTTAGAGGACTTAAAACATTGAACCCTCACCGAAAGGTAAAATCGTTAGTTATCCATATTTATCTTTTCTGCATTAGTTTCTCTTTTGCATGTTTACTTCTCATCATTATTCCTCCATATCATATTTACTTTTCTGCATTAGCATTGCATAAAAAAGAGAGGAAAATATTTTACTTTTCGCACTGCATCATAAAACTTAAAGCCCCATGTGAATAATTCTATGGTGTGTAAAAACCCACATGAAAAATTCACCGTGGTGGCATAAAAACAAAAATAAATATGCATACTTTCATCCTGTTGCATTTTCTCTTGCATCATAAAAAATATTAAAATACAAAAATATTGAGATAGAGATCTTACTAAAACTCTGGACAACTAAGGCTCGAGTGGTCAACCACTAATGCTTAATCTGTTCCACAAGTTTTGTTGTCTATTTGAGTTTCACAGGATTTGAAAGACCAAGAAAAGCTGACAGGCAAGTGGATGTTTCATCCACTGTTGGAGCACTATTTCAACAACCATCAACATCAATCTATGCTCCGATGGAGGAAGAACATTTTCACCGCTAGTCCGCTACATTACAAGATCGAACGACTACGTCAATATTTAGCTTGGGGGAAAGCACCCCTGTGTATCCAGGTAAGTATCTTTATCCTCTTAAGTTTTCTTTCTATAAATAAATTCAAAATAAAAAAAATGTGAGCACATGAAGGCTCACCCTTAAAAAGAAAAAGAACAACAATATTCGGGCACATGAAGGCTGGATGTGATCGAAGGGATTAGCTTGGGGGAGATGCACCTCCGTTATCTTCATGGTTCAGGTATGTCTTACTACTATCTTAATATTTTTAAATAATAGGTTATAGTGTGTGTTAGATTAAATAAATAAAGCATGTCAAAACCAAAGAACTCTCTCTAATTTCTTAAAAATGGAAATGATGAATAGTTGCTCTATTGTATTTCTTTCTAGTACTTAGCTTTTAAGCACGAGTTCTCCTAAGTTTAAAAAATTAATGATTCTTTAAAATAAAATTAAATATATGGGTAGCAAATACTTGATCCAGAATCTAGGTAATTGACAGATATGATATGTGATGATTTGAGCTACTGTTATCTTGTTCTAAAACAAGACTAGAGTTCCGGAGAGTTTCCAATATTAATATGGCAAATAATTGCATTGAGTTAAATTAAGCTTTGTTGACCCTGTGAGAAGTTATCATACTATTGAATTGAGATCACTTACACATTTCATCCATCTTCTATAAAAATGCTTATGATTATCTGTTTCTATCCTCTCAAAAGTTTGTTGGAAGCATATGGCTGTTGAAAAAAAAGAAGAAAAAAATCCGAGGAAATAAAAAGGGACAAGTGTCCGAAACCTCAAAAAGATAGATCCCGAGGAAATAAAAAGGGACAAGTGTCCGGAACCTCGAAAAAAGAGAAAAATAAAAAAATATGAATATAAGAAAAAAATGGGCACGTGCCTGACAGTAGAATTAGCCTAATAGCCATGTGTCTCTAATAGACAAAAGAGAGTGATATATTCAAAAGAGCATCCGCCTCCATTTTCCATACACATGCACTTCTCGATTCAATGGTATGGTTGACTTTCTCTTTGGATCCATTGTTTAATTTGACAACATATGTTTTTAAGATTTTTAAAAATTCATAAAAAACTCCGGGATAATGGTGAAGTGAAAGAGCAAGAGACATAGTGCTTGATTTCATCGTTCTATCTTCCAATTACTCAAGATTCAAGGTAAAGTACTAAGCACCGTGATGAATAATATATTAATATGACATATTTTTTCCAAATGAGAACTTTTGTTTGAGTGCATGAGTACTCATTAGAAGTGCAAATATTGTAGCAACTCCTGATCCATTGTTGAGTTTGACTTTGCTAAGGGACTAGCAAAGGTAAGCTTGGGGGAACTTGTTGACGCTCACTAATGCTCATAATTAACCATCAACTAATGCATAGAATTACATGAAATGAACCATAAAGCATAGTTGTAGGATTTGAAACTAACAAGTTCCACGAGTTTTGGTCCTCCCACTTGTTTTGTAGGACATCCAAGTTTTTACCATATAAAAGTATTTCAAGTGATGAAACAGAGCACACCATTGCGAAGAGCTCGTCGAGACGATCGAAACGGACATATGGTTTGCTACATTTGGAGTCCCAATGAGAGAGTCCTCGATGGATGTAGACGTTTGTTAACGCAAATAAGAATGTGAAAGTTTCCGCAAGCTGTCACACCCCAATTTTAAGGATAAAATTGTGGCGAAATACTCATGTGTGCCCAGGAAACAATCACACACATAAGTTAGACAAATTACAAGAAGGTGGCATCATCACATTGTTTATTACATAACGATAGTATCAACACAAGTCTTACATCAAGCGAAACAAAAGATAACAGAACTGCTAACAAGATCTACTCCACAGGGAACGCTGACTGGGGGAAACAGCTAGCCTAGAAGTCCTCTGGGAAGTCGCCAACTGCACCTTTATCTGTTACCCATCCGGGATTTTGCCCAAAAAGAAGATAAACAACAAGCGTAAGTACTCCACGTACTTAGCAAGCTAACATAGGGTTCATGAGGCTCAAAAGGCTGACACTGTCTGACTGCAGTTAGCTTTTAAGTTGGCAAAGTTTTAGCATTAAGGTAAACGAGTATTGTGCTTAACCCTTAACCCATGATCCATTTGTCCATCAAAGATAAATATAACATCGTAAAGTACCAACAACATAAAGTAACCGTTATACAAGTATCATAGTTCTGCTAGTTTCCCGGACCGCTCGTGACCGTGAGCACGGCTGTTATAACAGTTTTACACTCTGCAGAGGTTGTGCATCTTTACCCACAAGCCGTGTTACCCTTGTGCCCGAGGCGGCCAACCTCTTGATCCACTTCCGAGGTAGATCGGCGGGGCACACTATGAAGCCTTTCGTTGGTTCGTCTAACATGTTAGGGCCGCTAGGTTTCCTTGGCAGGCAGATGTAGTAACCCTCCTTTCCTATGGCACAAGGCCATCGCAGCTATACACATAGGAACAGGAGCAGCCCTACACCCAAAGTGGCAAGCCCCTTTTGCGCCCTTTCGGGTCACCGCTAACAAGTTAGAAAAGGTCCAGTGTACTGAGCTAAAACCAGAGCCATATAGCACTCATGGTAGCACTGTCAATCCCAGCTTTTGCTAACAGCAAGTTTTATTGACCGTTTAACAACATATCATCATGAGAACAACTTTATCATTGGACTGGATCAGTTATAAGCCAGTTAGCACTAGCATTCTACCCATATGCATATATCCCATGGAAACAAGAACATCACAGATAACAAAGCTAAGTGGGTTTTCTAAGGTTGCTCAATTGGACACATGCATAAATGAGTGATTAAAGTAAAGTGTATAGGTAATGAAGGAGGTCCCATGCTAACTTGCCTTGGTTGTCGAAAGACTGATCTTCCTGCTGGTCGAAGAAAGAGGGGTCCTGGTCGTACCACACCGACTCACCGTCTACTCGATCACAAAACATCACCACGCATTCCAGGCGCAAACATACACAATGCAAACAAGGCTATCATTAGAACAGTACACCAAACAGTAATAAACAGAAATAAACTTTGATAAAACTGAAGTACGCGTTTCTACGATCACAACAAGTTTTGGTTCACCGAAAACGGAGTTACTATGCGAAAGATACGGCTGAAACGGTGTTTCTAGAGACCTAAACAAGATTAACTTGGACCCTGAAGCTAAACTGTTCAGAACAGTCTAACAGGGACGTCAACAGGTGGATAACTAAATTACGAACCTAACGCAACTTGAACGGGTCAAAACGGAGCTAAAACGTGGATTTTATAAGCATTTTAATGTAGTGGCATTTCTGTAAATAGAGTGAATCAATTTGAATTTAAATCGAATTTAAACTGAATTTTTAAAACAATTTGACGGCCGGCTGGACTGCGCCTCAATTCAACCGAAACGCAGGGGCCTGGTTGAAAGATTTCAAGACACTCAGGCAAACAGTAGGAGGGGAGCGCGGGTTGATTCCCGTTTTCCCCGGGCCCCTTAAGCAAGATTTCCCCCGAAGGTGTATCGCCACTCTCGGCCGTTGGATGGCGCACAAAGGGCGGGGATTAGGTCCGGGGAGCGCGCGCGGGAGCGAGTTGACGGCGTGTCCAGACCGCACGTCGCGGCACCAGCACACGCCGTGCGCGGCTCCGCCAAGGATGGCGCTCGCGAGCTCGCGGACCGGCCATAGGAGGCACCACCCGACGAACCAGGCGGTCGGCGGTTAGAGGGAGGCAAGGGGGTCTCACCGCGGCGGAACGGAGTGGAGGAGGGGCTCGGACGATGGCGAACCGCGACGAGCGGCGAAGACCGGCGGCCGGCGGGAAACTGCTCAAGGCAAACGGCGGTTAGGGGCGACTCCGAGCGCAAGCAAAGGGAGAAGAGGTTCAACGGACTCGATACCACGTCGCGGAACACGGCGGGGAGTCGGTTCAGTCGACGGCACGGCCTATCGCCGTGATGAACTCAGCGGGCGGCGGTGCTATGGCGCTTCGGCGCTGCTGCTGTTGCGAGCGAGGGAGGCAGGGGCAACTGGCAGGAAAGGAGTGGGGGCGGTGCGGTGCACCTTAAACCGAAGGGGATGTGGACGTGGGCCGGGTTGCACGAGGGAGGCGCGGGGGCGAGCAGTTGCTCAGCGCGCAGTGCGGTGCGCGCGGGGCGGCGTCGCGGCGGAGGGGGGAAAGAAGAGAGAGCGCTGACGCGCGGGGCCCGCGCTGCCAGAGAAGAGAAAGGGGAGGAGCGCCGGCGGTTTGCGCAGGTGCGGGCGCCAGCGGCCCCAATGGGCCGCGCGCGAGGAGAAGGGAGGAGGAGCGGCCCAGCGGGAGGAAAGGGAAGGGGGGAGGGCGCGCCGGCGGTTGGCGCCAGGCGCCTGGCCGAAGAGAGGGAGAGGGAGAGAAAAAAAGCTTTTCATTTTATCTAAAACTTTCAAATCATTTTCAAAGAGAATTTCGAATTCAAACCAAATTTTGGCAAAAACCAGTCACTCAAATAAATATAATGCACCAGCATGAATGCATAAACATGTTGTCACTACTCTTTTATTTCCATAAAAATTATTTAACCCCTAGGTTAAATGCTCACAAAAAATCGTAATTAACTCATTTTCACCTATTTGTTTTGGAGAAAATTTTTAGGGTGTTACAACTCTACCCCCCTTAAGATGAATCTCGTCCTCGAGATTCGACTGGAGCTTACTCAAACAACTGCGGATAGGATTTCCGAAGGTCTTCTTCTCTTTCCCAGGTAGCTTCTTCTTCTGTATATCGGTTCCACTGAACCTTGCACATCTTGATAACTCGGCTCCTGGTAACTCTTTCTGCTGTCTCTAAGATCTTGACAGGGTACTCTTCATAAGTGAGATCTTCTCCTATCTTGATTCCTTCAGGGGGAACTTGCTCTTCTGGCACCCTCAGACATTTCTTTAGCTGAGAAACATGGAACACATCATGAACGCCTGACAGTCTCTCAGGTAACTCCAGCTTGATAGGCCACTTCTCCACGTCTGGCAAGATCCGGAAAGGACCTATATATCTGGGTGCCACTGCCCTTTCATGTTGAACCTCTTTACGCTTCTCATGGGTGACACTTTCAAATACACATAGTCTCCCACTTTGAAAAACAAGTCCTTCTGCGAGTATCCGCATACCTCTTCTGTCGGGACTGAGCTATCCTTAGGTTTATCCCGGATCATCC
Organism: Coix lacryma-jobi var. lacryma-jobi; assembly: GCA_009763385.1. Lineage (NCBI taxonomy): Eukaryota > Viridiplantae > Streptophyta > Magnoliopsida > Poales > Poaceae > Coix > Coix lacryma-jobi. The sequence continues at coordinate 112,994,508 of CM019830.1, read as the reverse complement.
TTACTTGTTCTTCAGCATTCTAAGAACATCCGGTCCAACACTTGAGTTTCTCCTATCTGATTCTAGAACAGGGAGTTTCTACACTTTCTCACATATAAGGCTTCAAAGGAGCCATTTTGAGACTCTCCTGATGACTGTTGTTGTAGGAGAATTCAGCATATGGCAGGCTTTTATCCCAATAGCCCCATGCTGAAGTGCACATGCTCTCAACATGTCCTCCAAGATCTGATTTATCCTTTCAGTCTGCCCATCTGTTTGGGTGTGGGGATATGCAGAGCTGAAATTCAGCTTGGTTCCCAAAGATTGATGTACCTGATGCCAGAAATGAGATGTGAACTGTGTTCCTCTGTCAGACACTATTTCTTCGGAACACCATGCAAAAGACACAATTCTCTCCATGTACAGTTCTGCTAACCTTGCCCTAAATAAGTGGTCTTAACTGGTAGGAAGTGAGCGACCTTAGTGAGACGGTTCAACTATTACCCATATTGAGTCATAGCCTCTCTGTGTACGGGGTAATCCAGTGATAAAGTCCATTCCCACTTCTTCCATTTCCACTCGGGTATCTGCATAGGTTGTAACAATTGCTGGTCTTTGATGTTCAGCTTTGACCTTCTGACAGGTGTCACTAGGGCCACATATTCTGCTACATCTCGCTTCAATCCATACCACCAGTACTTTTCCTTCAGATCCAAGTACATTGGTGCTGCCGGGAGTATGGGAGAGGCAGATTCATGGTCTGGGGGGGGGCATTCATGCCATCTCGCAAGATGGCATCACGGATAGCTTTCACTTCAGGCGACCACATATCCTTTTTCCAAACCATAGTGTCCATTTTCATCCATCCTGAAACCTGGTGCTTTCCCAAGCCTATGTTCTCTGCTATCTCTTGCAATTCTCATCTTTCAATTGACCCTCACGGATTTCTTTCTTCAAGGTAGGTTCAACTGTCATCTCCACAACATTGTTGGCAAAGCATAGGTTAGATATGCATTTCAGCTCAACTCTGCTGACATGTATTCCACTTGCAGTCCATTTGCATACGTTTTTCTGCTCAAGGCATCGGCTACGACATTGCCTTTCTGGGTGATAATGTACCTCCAGGTCATAGTCGTTAATCATTCTAGCCAACCGGCGTTGCGTCAAATTCAGATCTGACTGAGTAAATAGTACTTCAGACTTTTATGATCCGTGTACACATCAACTTATGCCCAAACTACATAATGTCTCCATATTTCAAAGCATGGACCACAGCTGCTAACTCCAAATCATGAGTTGGATAGTTCACCTCGTGCTTTCTCAGCTGTCTAGATGCATAGGCACTACTCTTCCTTCTTGCATTAGAACACATCCAAGTCCCAGACGAGATGCATCACAATAGATGGAGAAGCTTTGTGTTCAAGTCTGGCAGAACTAGGACTGGTGCCGAGGTCAATCTCTCTTCAATTCTCAAAGTTTGCCTGGCACTTATCAGACCACACAAACTTAGCACTCTTTTCTAGCAAGGCAGTCATAGGCTTTGCGAGCTTGGAGAATCCTTCAATGAACCTTCTGTAATACCCAGCCAAACCCAGAAAACTTCGGATTTCGGTAGCATTGGTTGGCGGGTTCCAGTCCAACACATCTGCACTTCGTAGGATCAACGGATATACCTCCGTCAGAGACACATGCCCCAAGAAAGAGACTTCCTTCAACCAAAACTCACATTGCTCCTCTTGGCATAGAGTTGATGCCCTCTCAACTTCTGCAAAACCATCCTTAGATGTTCAGCATGTTCCTCTTCTGTTAGAGAGACCACTAGAATGTCATCTATGAACACCACCACAACTATCTAGGTACTCCATGAACACTTTATTCATCAGATACATGAAGTAGGCTGGGGCATTGGTCAGTCCAAAAGACATTACTGTATACTCATACAATCCATACCGCGTTGTGAAAGCAGTCTTAGGAATGTCTGAGTTCCGGATTTTCAACTGGTGATACCCAGACCTGAGATCTATTTTGGAGAACACACATGCTCCTCTAAGCTGGTCAAATAGATCGTCTATCCGTAGGGTAGAGGGTATTTGTTTTTAATGGTAACCTCATTTAAGACCTATAGTCCACACACATCCTTTGGCTACCATCTTCTATCCACAAAAATCACAGGTGCTCCCCAAGGAGAAGCACTAGGGCGTATATACCCTTTCTCTAACAACTCCTTAAGCTGTTTCTTAAGTTTTCTAATTCATTTACCCCCATTCTATAAGGTCTTTTAGCTATTGGTGCAGTTCCAGGCAGTAATTCAATAATGAACTCAACATCGCGATCAGGTGGCATACCTGGTAGATCATCAGGAAAGACATCAGGGAACGTCCCACCCGATCTTGCTCTGCGCCACTAGCATCCATCTGGTTTATCGTGGCAGTCGGTGTTCTTGCATCACCACTTCCACACAATCCTGTCTCCCTTGGGTGTAGATATAACAACTGATCTTTCTTGACATGAATGACAGCCGCCCAGTTGCTTCATCCAGTCCATACCCAAAATGAGATCTATGCTGCTGTTCTCAGCACTATAGGCTTTACTTTAAATTCTACCCCCCTTAAGTTGACACTAGAGGTGGGCTCCAAAAATTGAAGGCATACTACCCCTGGTGAGTTTACTATGATTGTTTTTTCATTGCACATAAAGGCACACCATGCATTCTAAACAAACGACTGTGAAATGAAGGAATGCGAAGCACCAGAATCAAAAAGTATGGTTGCTGGGATTGAGTTGATGCTGAAAGTACCCATCATAACATCCGGTGCATCCAGGGCACTATCGGCAGCCACATGGTTCACCCGCCCAGTGTGAGGTGGACGAGCATTCTGCTTCTGACCTCCGCTTGGTTCTGTGGAGCCTGAGGTTCTGCTTCTGGGGACATGGTAAGCATAGTGTCAACCTCCCCACAGGGTGGCAAGCGTTGGGGTTCTGCTGAGCCGCGTTCTTCATGGGAGCGGAGTTGGGTGCTCCCTGGCGTGATGCTTGGCTGCCCTGCTGCTGGTACCTGTCCTCCTGGCTGCTGCTGGTAGCGCTGACCACCTGACTGCTGTTGGTATGGAGGGCGCTGTTGGTTCTGGTTGCCTGGGGTGCTGTCCCTGTTCCACTGTTGGAGGAGCCTTGATTCCTCTGGGGGTAGCCTTGCTGGGGGTTGGTTCGGGGACGAGTGTTGCTTCCCGATGACTGGCCTTGGAAGCTTTCTTTCTTTGCTCCATTTCCTTCCTCTTGTTGTCAATAACAATCGCCCTATTGACCAGGGCCTGATAGTTCGGGTAGTGTTCGACATGAGCTGGAGCTGCAACCCATCATAAAGACCCTTCAGAAATTTGCGAGTGTTTGTCTTATCTGGGCCACATCCTGGGAGCATAGCGCGACAGTTGAGCAAACTTGTCGCGGTACTCCGCCACTGACATGGACCCTTGCTTCAAGGAGCGGAACTCTCTCTTGCTTCAGCTCTACGAGACCATCAGGGATATGATAGGGACCTGAAGTTTTCTCCTTGAACTCCTGCCATGTAACAACTGGAGCATCTTGGGGACGGCCGAACATGAACGCATCCCACCAATCTTGTGCAGCTCCCTGCAGTTGCCCCGAGGCATAGAGCACTTCTCATAGTCGGTGCACTGGCAATGTTCAGCTGTTTCTCCATGCACGGAGCCAGTCATCCGCCTCCAGTGGTTCAGAGGCGTGAGTGAACACAGGTGGATGGCCCTTCAGGAACTCTCCTCGACGGTCCCTGACTTGAAGAGGTTGAGGTGCTGCAGCGGGCGCCTGATCCAGGCGGTTCATCATGGCGTGCATAAGCTGATTCTGCGTGGCCATCAGCTGTTCGATGGTCACTGGCGGCGGTGGCGGTGGCGGGTCCATAGGAGCACACGCCCACGGCCACGGCCTCTTCCGCGTCCACCCCCTTGCTGCCATCTGTCATCAACAAATGCGCAAGAGTTAGACCTTATATCCAACATAGAATGTATGTTTAAACATAAATGACATTGCTGAAATTTTCTGTGCACATCTTGTCAAACAACAGCTCACTAAAACGGGCATAACTGAGCTACAGAACTCCAACAGGGATGAACCAGACATCGTTGGAAAGCTTAAGGAACAAGATACAACTTTCATATAAAACACTTTTTCAGATTCGACCAGATTCTGGGTCGAAAACAGCATTGAACAAAACCTGTTCTGGATGACAGACTGCGCAGGAACATCAACTTTGAACAGCCATATCTCACAGATCTGAACGATAAAGACTTGGTTCCAGATTGTGTTTGAAAGATACATCAGACTAGATACTCACAAAAAATTTCACAATTTTTGGGATCACGGATTAAGAGATATACAGATATAACCACAGGGTGCTCCAGAAAACAGCAACACAGGCATAGGAGATAAGCAACTTTATACATCACATGAAGGTGTTTAACTTGGAGAAGCACAACATAACTTGTAATTCACCACACACAACACAAAGTCCATCCAAACATAGTTCACCACATAAAAAAAAACATCCACACAAGGTTCATCAAACACAAATGAAACTTAAGCGACACGTCTAACGGGATAACTGAACGTGGTAGGCAAGCTACTGGGCTCCACCGGGGGCGTCGTTGGCTCTGTACCTTGTGTAGACAGCTGGATGATCTAAGCTCACCGCGAAGGTAGTCCACCTCACGCTCCAAATGCCTTATCACCTTCTGAGCGGCCGCAGGTCATCCTGCACCTTGTCGGCCTTCCTGACTTCAGGGCATGCTGGGCATGAGGGGGTAGAGACCAGAACGGGTACTCCACTGGTGGTAGCAGGGTTCGCCACGAGCCCTCCATGTCACTTTGGGGCAGGTAGCGGTAGCGTAGCAGGTCATCCTCATCACCTGGAAGCGTAGACCATGGTAATGCAGGTAGGCATCCTGCGCTGCGTCCTCCATACTTGCGAGAGCATCACCACGCTTGGTGGTGGTCCTGTGAACCGTCTCTATGACGTGGGCTTGATCCGCAGCTTTCCAACCTGTAACCATCAGGTCGGACTTCCAGTACGCAGTCTCCAACGGGTGGGTGTACTCGCCACAGTGGTACTGGAGCTTGGCCTCCATCTCAGGGTAGTACTCCTCCAGCAGACGAACCAGCATACTATGGTAGTATGCTGTCTCGTCAGGCTTCTTGAACATGAAGCGACGATCCAAACCAAGGTCTTCCACCACCTGCACTGCTGGAGAGGCAGGGGGTGCTGGTGCTGAAGCGGATGAGGCGGCAGGAGGAGAGGTACCACCGGGTACACTGGCACGAAGGCTGGTGCCGCAGGAGCTGGTGGGGCGGCAGGTGCTACAGGGACTGCTGGAGCGGCGGGGGCCTCCACAACTGGTGGAGCGACAGGCACCACAGGAGCGGGTGCCACTGGAGCAGGGACCTCAGGCGCCGGCGCCTCAGGCACAGGCTCCACTGGAGCTGGCACCACAGGAACGGCTGCAGGGGGCGGTGGTGGCGCTGCTAGCTCCTCAGAGACTGCTGGAGTAACGGTCAACTCCTCATCCTCCATGATGATGGCGGCGTTGGAGGAACTGGAGGAACCATCACTGATGTGGACAACAGGGGAGCAGGCGGGCTGGTGAAAAGAGCACGGTAGGCACGGGTGTTCATGCGAGGCATCCTGACGTTATGAAAGCAAGATAAGATAAGAGGGAACAATTAGTTTTACATAATAGAATAAGAATAAGAAGCATATAAATTTTTATAAAGTAACAAGTTAATAAAATAAGCATGAACGGGTAGCAAAAGGGGTGTTAGACGGCCATTTCCTAGCTAGGCTTGCGTCCTACAGTCAACAAAGCTCTGATACCAATTTGTCACACCCCAATTTTAGGACAAAATTGTGGCGAAATACTCATGTGTGCCCAGGAAAAAATCACACACATAAGTTAGACAAATTACAAGAAGGTGGCATCATCACATTGTTTATTACATAACGATAGTATCAACACAAGTCTTACATCAAGCGAACAAAGAAGATAACAGAATGCTAACAAGATCTACTCCACAGGGAACGCTGACTGGGGGAAACAGCTAGCTAGAAGTCCTATGGGAAGTCGCCAACTGCACCTTTATCTGTTACCCATCCGGGATTTTTCCCAAAAAGAAGATAAACAACAAGCGTAAGTACTCCACGTACTTAGCAAGCTAACATAGGGTTCATGAGGCTCAAAAGGCTGACACTGTCTGACTGCAGTTAGCTTTTAAGTTGGCAAAGTTTTAGCATTAAGATAAACGAGTATTGTGCTTAACCTTACCCATGATCCTTTGTCCATCAAAGATAAATATACATCGTAAAGTACCAACAACATAAAGTAACAGTTATACAAGTATCATAGTTCTGCTAGTTTCCCGGACGCTCGTGACCGTGAGCACGGCTGTTATAACAGTTTTACACTCTGCAGAGGTTGTGCATCTTTACCCACAAGCCGTGTTACCCTTGTGCCGAGGCGGCCAACCTCTTGATCCACTCCGAGGTAGATCGGCGGGGCACACTATGAAGCCTTTCGTGGTTCGTCTAACATGTTAGGGCCGCTAGGTTTCCTTGGCAGGCAGATGTAGTAACCCCCCTTTCCTATGGCACAAGGCCATCGCAGCTATACACATAGGAACAGGAGCAGCCCTACACCCAAAGTGGCAAGCCCCTTTTGCGCCCTTTCGGGTCACCGCTAACAAGTTAGAAAAGGTCCAGTGTACTGAGCTAAAACCAGAGCCATATAGCACTCATGGTAGCACTGTCAATCCCAGCTTTTGCTAACACAAGTTTTATTTGACCGTTTAACAACATATCATCATGAGAACAACTTATCATTGGACTGGATCAGTTATAAGCCAGTTAGCACTAGCATTCTACCCATATGCATATATCCCACGGAAACAAGAACATCACAGATAACAAAGCTAAGTGGGTTTTCTAAGATTGCTCAATGGGACACATGCATAAATGAGTGATTAAAGTAAAGTGTATAGGTAATCAAGGAGGTCCCATGCTAACTTGCCTTGGTTGTCGAAAGACTGATCTTCCTGCTGGTCGAAGAAAGAGGGGTCCTGGTCGTACCACACCGACTCACCGTCTACTCGATCACAAAACATCACCACGCATTCCAGCGCGCACATACACAATGCAAACAAGGCTATCATTAGAACAATACAGCAAACAGTAATAAACAGAAATAAATCTTTGATAAAACTGAAGTACGCGTTTCTACGATCACAATAAGTTTTGGTTCATCGAAAACGGAGTTACGGCGTGAAAGTTACGATCGAAACGGTATATATAGAGCCCTAAACAAGATTAACTTGGACCCTAAAGCTAATCTGTCCAAAACAGGCTAACAGGGGTATAAACGGGTAGAGCACTAAATTACGAAGCTAACGCAATTTGAACGGATCAAATCAGAGCTAAAACGTGGATTTTATAAGCGAAACAATGTAGGGCATTTCTATAAAAAGTCTGAATTGCATTTGAATTTAAATCAAAATTTAAATTGAATTTTAAACAAAAGCCGCAGCCAGCTGGACTGCGCCTCAATTCCAAAGAAACGCAGGGGCCTGGATGGGAGTTTGCAAAGACTCAGGCACAGTAGGGAGGGGAGCGCGGGTTGATTCCCGTTTTCCCCGGGGCCCCTTAAGCAAGATTTCCCCGAAGGGGTATCGGCCACTCTCGGCCGTTGGATGGCACACGAAGGGCAGGGATTAGGTCCCGGGGAGGCGCGCGCGCGGAGTGAGTTGACGGCGTGTCCAGCACGTGACGTCGCGGCACCAGCACGACGCCGTGCGCGGCTCCGCCAAGGATGGCGCTCGCGAGCTCGCGGAACGGCCATAGGAGGCACCACCCGACGAACCAGGCGGTCGGCGGGTTAGAGGGAGGCAAGGGGGTCTCACCGCGGCGGAACGGAGTGGAGGAGGGGCTCGGACGATGGCGAACCGCGACGAGCGGCGAAGACCGGCGGCCGGCGGGAAACTGCTCAAGGCAAACGGCGGTTAGGGCGACTCCGAGCGCAAGCAAGAGGGAGAAGAGGTTCAACGGACTCGATACCACGTCGCGGAACACGGTGGGGAGTCGGTTCAGTCGGCGGCACGGCCTATCGCCGTGATGAACTCAGCGGGCGGCGGTGCTATGGCGGCTTTGGTGCTGCTGCTTGCGAGCGAGGGAGGCAGGGGCAACTGGCAGGAAAAGGAGTGGGGGCGGTCGCGGTGCACCTTAAACCGAAGGGGATGTGGAATGGGCGCGGGTGCACGAGGGAGGCGCGGGGGCGAGCAGTTGCTCAGCGCGGCAGTGCGGTTGCGCGCGGGCGGCGTCGCGCGGAGGGGGAAAGAAGAGAGAGCGCTGACGCGCGGGGCCACGCTGCCAGAGAGAGAGAAGAAGGGAGGGAGCGCGCGGCGGTTGCACAGGCGCGGGCGGGGCGCCAGCGGGCCGGCCAATGGGCCGCGCGGCGAGGAGAAGGGAGGAGGAGCGGCCAGCGGGGAGGAAAGGGAAGGGGGGAGGGCGCGCCGGCGGTTGGGCCGCCAGGCCGCCTGGGCCGGAAAGGTAGAGGGAGAGGGAGACAAGAAATAAAAGCTTTTTCATTTTATCTAAAGACATTTCAAATCATTTTCAAAAGAGTTTGAATTCAAATCAAATTTTGGCAAAAACCAGACACCCAAATAAATCCAGTGCATCAGCATGAATGCATAAAATGTTGCCACCATTTTTTTAATTCAACAAAGATTATTTAACCCTAGGTTAGATGCTCACAAAAAAAATCACAATTAACTCATTTCACCTATTTGGTTTTGGAGAAAAATTTTAGGGTGTTACACAAGCGCACAGAACATCATTGTAGCATTTTACCGGGAGTATTCCAGGATCGTTATTATATTTTACCACAGGGAAGCTAGGGTCAAGAATCTGATAACTCACTATCACGCATCTACTAAGTCAGAGAGTACTAAATAGACTAAAGCAGGGGTAAATGATATATGATATGAATAAAAGTACATCAAAGAGAATTCAATGATAAATATATAGACAACTATAGCGGGAGGACAACAGAAAAGATCAAGGTTCCTACGTACTTCTCTATTACTTGTGTTCTAAAGCAACAAAGATGAAAAGATATAGCAGTCATAAACATTGGCACTTTGGAGCAGCAGGTCCTTTCCAACTCTCGAAGAAGACTGGGAAAAAGGTAGTTGGGAGAACGCTGCCAAAAGCTCTACGAAATATCAATCCGAACGTGGTGGACTACGAAGGCCTAACAGAGCTGTCACCCCTGGGGCTACCACAACTATTCCGTGGGACTGAGCCCAACCTCAGGTAACCTATAGACTAAACACCATGTCTAATCTATCGATTACTACTCTAATTACCATGAATAACTGGAGCACTCAATACGAGCGAAGATCCCATGCCAAGATATAACAACTATACTAATCATATAATAAAGCATAAAGTAAATAGAGAAGATAAATATATTAAAGCATAAGTCTTACAAAGAAAAGATACAAGACATACCAAACTCTGAAGACTCCTCCGGAACGGAGCGCAGCTCCGCTCTCCCTAACTCCCAACTAAAGCTAAGCTATTACATTGGAAAATCTAACCTAATTCTCTAGGGAGGAGAGGTTGTCCTTCGTGGGATGCCCTACAAAGACTCCCAGATGATGATCGTGTCTCAGGGGGTCCTGGGTTATTATATAGGGGCTCCTGGCCTCCCCTCCACCTTGGGCAAGCGATGTGGGACTAAATCCTTCGTCATATGCACTTGGGCCTAAATGGGCCAAAACGTGTTGGAGAGGTCGGTTGGAGTGCGTCACGCGAAGGGGGACGAAAGTGGGCCCAACACCCGACCGGTCGGTCCATAGAGGAGACCGGTCGGTCTGCCCCTATGACAGGTGGGCCCCGCCTTCCGTGGGTCGCCTTCTCTTGTCTTCTAGAATGTTCTGGAATGTTCTAGAATCTTCCAAGTCATATCCATCGAGGACTCTCTTGTCGGGACTCCAAATTTAGCAAACCATATGTCCGTTTCGATCGTCTCGACGAGGTCTTCGCAATGGTGTGCTCTGTTTCATCACTTGGGATACTTTTATATGGTAAAAATATGGATGTCCTACAAAACAAGTGAGAGCACCAAAACTCGTGGAACTTGTTAGTTTCAAACCCTACAACTATGCTTTGTGATTCATTTACTGTCATTTCATGCAATAGTTGATGGTATAATATTGACATTAAGGACCGTCAACAAGTTCCCCCAAGCTTACCCTTTGCTAGTCCCTTAGCAAAGCCAAACTCAACAGTGGATCAGGAGTTGCTGCAATATCTGCACTTCTAACAAGTACACATGCATTCAAACAAAAGTTCTCATTTGGATTAGAATAAGATATCATATTATTTATCACGGGCTTAGTACGTTACCTTGAATCTTGAGTAATTGAACGAAGAACGATCAAATCACGCACCATGTCTCTAGTTCTTTCACTTCACCATTATCCCGGAGTTTTTATGAATTTTCAAAAAGCTTAAAAACATATGTTGTCAAATTAAACAATGGATCCAAAGAGAAAGTCAACCATACCATTGAATCGAGAAGTGCATGTGTATGGAAAATGGAGGCGGATGCTCTTTTGAATATATCACTCTCTTTTGTCTATTAGAAAACATGGCTATCGGCTAATTCTACTGTCGGGCACGTGCCCATTTTCTGATATTCATCATTTTTTCTTCTTCTTTTTTTTTCTCGAGGTTCCGGACACTTGTCCCTTTTTATTTCTTGGGATCTATCTTTTGAGGTTTCGCACACTTGTCCCTTTTTATTTCCTCGGGATTTTTTTTCTCTCTCTTTTTTCAATAGCCACATGCTTCCAACAAACTTTTGAGAGGATAGAAATAGATAATCATGAGCATTTATGCGAAAGATGGATGAAATGTGTAAGTTATCTCAATTCAATAGCATGATAACTTCTCATAGGGTCAACAAAGCTTAATTTAACTCAATGCAATATTTGTCATATTAATATTGGAACTCTCCGGAACTCTAGTGTTGTTTTAGAACAAGATAACAGTAGCTCAGATCATCACATATCATATCTGTCAATACCTAGACTCTAGATCAAGCATTTGCTACCCATATATTTAATTTCATTTTAAGGCATCATTAATTTTTAAACTTAAGAGAACTCATGCTTAAAGGCTAGGTACTAGAAAGAAATACAATAGAGCAACTATTCATCATTTCCATTTTAAGAAATTAGGGAGAGAGTTCTTCAGATTAGACATGCTTTATTTATTTAATCTAACACACACTATAACCTATTATTTAAAATATTAAGATAGTAGTAAGACATACCTGAATCACGAAGATAACGGGGTGCGTCTCCCAAGCTAATCCTTTCGATCGCATCGAGCCTTCATGTGCCCGAATATTTTTGTTCTTTTTTTTATTTTTAAGGGTGAGCCTTCATGTGCTCACATTTTTTATTTTGAATTTATTATAGGAAGAAAACTTAAGAGGATAAAGATACTTACCTTGATACACGGGGGTGCTTTCCCAAGCTGAATGTTGACGTAGTCGTTTGATCTTGCAATGTAGCAGACTGGCAGGTGTGAAAATGTTATTCCTCCATCGGAGCATTGATTGATGTGATGGTTGTGGAAACAGTGGTCCAACAGTGGATAGAACATCCACTTGCTCGTCAGCTTTTCTTGGTCTTTCAATCCTGTGAAACTCAAATAGACAACAAAATATGTTCATTCCTGAGATGCATCATTTGATTTTGATATGTAGACCTTGATAACTACACCTCTTGATATGGTGTCACTCATGTTCTTCGTTCGTCCAGCAATTTGAAGTGAAGCATTAGTTGTGAAAGCTGGCAGCATCTTGCTCTGTTTGCTAGTTCTTGTAGATCCAGGAGCTTCACTCTGTAGAATTTGGGAGTTGACAAACCCCTCCATGTTTTGCTCAAGAGTGTGTCCTGCTCATAAAGACAAGGTAGAGATCAAGTGCATAGGCTCTGTTGGTGGAAAAACACCAACAGAACCAAAAGTTTTGTTCATTCTTCTCTAACCTTAGGCTTATTGAACAAGATAAACTTGTTGTTTATGTGTTCTATTCAATTTTAACATGAGTGATATGATCAGAAGATGAGCATGAAAGTAGCATCTTAAAAAATATTTAACTGATCATATACTTAACCCAAGGAAGGATAATCTATGCATAATGTGTTGATCTTTCATGATTGTGATATATTATCTTCCAAAGGTTGGATGCACAACATTTTAGCTCATTTAAGTGAGATAGTGAGATTCAAGAGAGTAAAGCTAAGAACAAAGAGTAAAGAACTAAACATGTTGAGTTGATTAGGTTGGATCAAGTGAGGTGCAACTTAAACATGTTTGTTCTTTATGTATACGCAGACCAGAAACAAGGAGAAGCTTTTAAAGTGATGGTCACTTACCTTGAAATATTGCTTATCATTGAAGAGTGATGGTGTCAAATCATCTTGTGGAAGCTTCTCTTGTTTAGCTGGTTGTTGTTCATGACTAGCTTGTCTTCTCTTGCCAATCTCACAGTGGGCCAGCTGAGTCTTGTTCTCAACAGGTCCAGACGATGGAGACTTTGTCAACTATTCTTTTGATTTTTTTAGGCTCGGGTACTGTCTCTCCATCTTCTACTTCTTGTTGTGTAGTGGCTTCATCCTTTATGATATCCCCTCAATTCCTGGCAGTTTGGTTCTTCCTTTGTCGGTTGAGTCAACGTCTTCTCTTGGTTTTCTTCGGCTGCTCATAAGTGGTGTAGTTGTTAAAGAAGCAGCGACCCTTTTGATCGAAGATCCAAAAGTGGACATTTCCAGGTCTGACATAGATGACAACATTGGCGGTGTTCAGAACGTTCTTCCAAGAATGAGTAATGGATCAATTCTTCTTCTTGGCTAGGGCAGCGTCCAGTGGCTTGTACTGATCAAAGTGTTGAAGCTGGATTTCTCCTTCCTACCCTTGATCGTGATGTAGATCTAGACAACAAAATTGTGTCTCCCCCAAGCTGGCTTTGAAGTAGGTGGATGCCCGGATTTCTTCAACATGTTCCTGAATTGAAATTGTAGACCTTGTTGTTGTTGAAGTCGTTCCACCTCATCCCTCAAACTAGCTCTGGTGTTGCAATGATTAGAAGTGAGGAGAATTCCACTGCTGTGTCTTATAGTGAACCACCACAAACTTCCTTCGGACGACACATAGATGTTATGATGTAGTGGCATATTGTCTCCCTGATATTTGTTGTTGGTGTCGGTGTTGATGTCTTCGACAATGATGAGCGTAGGCATAGATTGACCCAAACGGAGTGAGTTGCATCCTGCTCATCATTAGTGTCCTGGCTTAGGCCTTGGAATGGCTCAAAGCTTGGCTTCCTTCGACATCACTGGTGACTTGTCTGATGATGAGTTTTGTCTATCCATGGGTTGGGTTTTGGATCTTTAAGTTCACACCATGAACAAGCAAACCTCATCTCCTACAAAATGTTAGTGGACATATACCCGAAGGATTGTACTGAATTTGAAACATGGGTTGTTATTGTGACGGAACGGCCCTAATCCCATGGTCCACTAGTCCCTGTCAACCTCTGACAGCCGAACCCATGTTCCATGTGATTAAGACCTGTTCGCCACCGGGCTACATCAGCGCCCATTGTCCGCAGGATCATCTCACAATTCGGTTACAGCATTTCATAATTTTACAAATAACATCGGAATAAAGAGCGGAAGACTTAAATAACCATAGTTTTACAAACCGGAGTTCCAAATAGAATTAAGGTACGGCTATTACAGACCATGTTCTGACAATTCAAAATAGACAACGTAGCAGAGTTCAACAACATAAAGATACTTCACCCAGCCCGAGGGTGCACATCTATTCTTCGGCCTCATCGGCCTCCTCCTGAACGAAGGTCACACAGCAGGGGTCTAGACACATCGGGTGCTCAGGCATACCTGCAGCATGGGTAACAAACCCTGAGTACTGGGGTACTCAACAAGACTTAACCGTCTAAAGAAAAAGGAGAAGACTCAGGAATGAGAGGCTTAGGGTAGTCAAGGTAAGGCTTTAGCAAGATCAAGTATTTTGCAGAAAAGCATTTTGAGTTTTTCTGCCAACAGCAAGCACCTTGGGCCTCCAACCCAAGAGTACTTGTGCACCTCGGGCCTCTAACCCAAGAGTACAGGTCCTGTTTGCAGAAAAAAAAACACTTTGTAAAACTTGTTTTATTTTTTTGAAAGGTTCAAGTATTCCTCAGTTCTTCATCATTCATGGTTCATTTTACATTCCAAAAACATACTAGTGAGAACCACTCTCCGTTGGCAGTCAGTGGACCAAGTCTCCATAACCGAGGAGCAACGTTAATCCGGATAAATAATACTCAGCTGAGGATCCCTATCCACACTGCATATGTAGCACCCAAGCTTGCATATGCCAACTCGTCTACCACGATTCCTCCAAGATTAGACCAGTCCTACGCCACCCGGAAGTACAGTACACCACTCCAATCCGGGCCTCTAACCCACGTGGGTACATGCTACTTCCGCCATCTCCCACTCCCAGTGCGCGGTTGTCGGCCTCAATCAAGGATTTCTCGGAGCCAGAGCTTTCCGTAGTATGTGAACAGTTACAAGTCTTGACCAGCAGGCCATCATACGGATGGTCCCTATTTTCCAGCCAGAAACTACACCTTGGTCATATCTCACCCAAGAGTAATAGTCCTGTCAGTTTTTCAAACCTGTCCGGTCGGTGTCAACTGTTGAGTCTGGGACTACAAACATGACAACACCGTACACGCGGACAACCTCTTCTCGCCATTAACTAAGTACGGATCAGATACTTAGCCAACAGTCGAGAAGTAAAGCCAAATTCCCATAAAGTTCCTTAAGGTGATCACACTTTTGAAATTGGCATTTTTATTGCAAAGTCTAATAAGCATTGCTAAGCATTTTCCAAATACTTTTGAAAAGCGGTATCGGGTATATCAGTAGTCAAGGTGGATAATGCACCAATTAGGATAGCACTCAACTCCTATAAACCTAATGCAGTAATTTACTCAAAAGCATTAAGGAAACATTTTATAAATCCAAGGAAAAAGGGTTGGGCACCGGGGCTTGCCTTGAAGAGCGAAGACGGCAGACTCGGGAAAAGAGGTGCAGAGGTCGGAGTCCGGGATCGCCTCGGGAGTTGGTTCGTTGGCGGCGGTCTCGACCTTGACTCCTCCTTCGGTAACTATACGAATGCAATGATGCATGCACATGAGTATGCTATCATGAACAAAATGCATAGGACACAACTAGGGTAAAGCTAAGTGGGATCATGGACATACACTTACTTATCATTTTTAAGCAATATTAGTCAACCCTACTAGGCAACTTTCATTAAACCTAAACAAAAGTCATGCATGGCATCTCAAACATCATAGACCAGATGGGTGGGGGTCTATGAACATCAAACAATCCAAAAAGGTCACATCACACGACATTCAACACTAACCCTAATCATTTTCCTATTTTTCTAATTATTTAAAAAGGTCATTTTATGAAGGTGCTCCAAAAATACCAAATTAATCTCATAAGTTCATTATGGTACAAGTATATGGCAAAACAAATTTCATAATTTTTGGAGGTCATTAAGGTGCTCAATAAATCTAGGGATTAATTAACAAAAGTCACTATTTAGGAATTAAAATAAATGCCCACAAATCAACTTGTTCCAAAAGACTTCAAAATTTCACCAGAGACTTGTCATGGCATAAGAAGCTCACAAAAACTTATCTCATAATTTTTGGAGTTATAAATTATTTTCTAAACATCCAAAACCATCCATTTATTAATTAAATGGAGATTTTTCATTTTCAAATTTCTGCAGGAAGGTCAAGTTTTATATTTTTATAAATTATTCAAGGTACAAAGATGTCTATCCTCAAAATTTCAGAATTTTTGAAGCAACACAGAAAATCACACAAAAATATGAAATTTCAGCACTGTTTAAATAAAACTGAAAAAGAAAAACGGCACTGTTCTTCTCCTCCCCGCGCTCGCCGGCGACCAGACGGCGGCGCGACGATGTTCCGACCACGGCAGAGGCTCACGAGCGAAACCAAGCACATGGGGAGGATCAGGAGCTCACCGGCGACCGATGACGCGCGGTGGCGAGGCGAGGGGACGGTCGGAGCTAGGAAGTCGACGTTGGCGGGCTCGTCGGCGGACCGAACGGCGGCGAACTGGCGTTCCGGCGTTCCTGAGCAACAACAGCGACCACCGAGGAACGGTTAGATGCGCAAGATCATGAGGAACACAAGATGATCCTCGGGAAAGACAGCGCAGGACCAAGGACGACGAATTTTACGAACCCGAGTTCACCGGCGATTTACCGGCGATGAGGAAGATGGGGTTACGCCGGGCAATATAGCGCGGCGGAGGTGAAATTGAGAGGTGGGGAAGCTACACGAGCTCAAGGCGAAGCTTTTGGGCTAGCTGGGAGAGAAGCGGAGGCTCTGGCTTGCTCTGGCCACGGTGGCGGAGGCGGTGAGAGCTTCGGCTCACCGGCGACCCTTTTTATAGGCGCGGACGGAGCGGTAGGGATCACGGGATGGAGTGGAAAAACTCGGCCAAGACGTGCGCGTGCGATTGCAGACCGGCGGGAGTACAGGCGTGCACCCAGGGCCTGGGCGTGCGCGCGGCGGCGGACCACGCGGCGGCAACGAACTGGGAGCAGTGGGGGACGGTGTGGGGGTCGGTTTGTGGGCGTGCGGGTGCGGCGCGATGTTGCGACTGCGGGCGACAAGCCGGGGACAGGCGGGCAGGAACCATGCGCGCGGCGCACGCGGCGACGGCGAGCTGCCATGGCCGGGTCCCCCCCTACCGGAGAAGATAAACAGTAGCTAGTGTAGGGTTTGACTTTCTATATTTTGCAAATTACTCTCAAAAAGAACTGTGCAGCAAAAACTCAAAACATCAAAGTTGTTCACAAAAATGAGATCTACAACTTTGTCTATATGAACATTTTCAAATTCCAAATAGTTTTTGAACTATATTTGAAAACAGCAAAGGGAACACTTTTGGAATTTGAATCAATTCAAAATTACTTTTGATTTTACATTGAAACTTGAAAATCTGTAAATATGAAAGTTGTTCCTTTTGTCAAAACCTACAACTTTGCTATTATACACTTCTTCTGAAGCTCATTAGTTTTCAAACAAATTTTGAAAACCAAAAAGGGGACAAAAGTTGGAATTTGAATGAATTTGAACTAACTCCAAATTTTGTACTGCAACTTGAAAATTTGTAAATACCAAAGTTGTTTCTCTTGACCAGATCTACAACTTTGCTTCTTGGACCAACCCCAAATTTTGAATAATTTTGAATTACAAAAAGATGGATAAAATCCAGGGTTTTGGAAATCAGGGTTTTGCAAAGGAATTTGAAATCTGATTTTAGTTTTGAACTTTTGTCAACACAACAAAACTTCAAGACACCAAAGGAACAAGAAATACACCAAGCATAGCCACAGAGGTGAAATTACTGTTTTGCCCCTATAGGAAGGTTAGGGCTTTTAGGGTTTTTGCAATAGAGGTACTTCACATAAAATGATACACTTAGCAAATGCATACACATGAAATCATGATCAGGATGCTTAATGATGATAATGATGATATGTCAAGTTAATTACAGATTAAACACCAGGGGTGTTACAGCCTCCCCCCTAAAAAGAAATCTCGCCCCGAGATTCCACGTTTAAGAAGGAAAAAGACAAAACTTACATCTATAGAGTATTGAGAAAGTCAGGATAGTTCTTTGCTAAGAAGTCTTCTGATTCCCAAGTGGCTTCTTCTTCAGAGTGTTGGTTCCACTGGATCTTGTACCATCTTGTGGTAGTCCTCCGGGTAACACGATCTTTGTGATCCAACACGCGAACTGGATACTCAGAGTAAGACAGATCAGGTTCTAGCTCAACACCTTCAACTTCAACCACATGCTCGGGCACTCGGAGACACTTCTTGAGTTGGGAGACGTGAAACACATTATGAACTGCTGAAAGATGATCAGGCAAACTCAGCTTGTAAGCGACCTTGCCACAGCGATCTAGAATCTCAAAGGGACCAATATAGCGAGGTGCTAATTTCCCTTTAACTCCAAAACGAGTGACTCCTTTGGTGGGTGAGACCTTTAGATACACATAATCCCCGATCTCAAACTGCAGAGGTCGACGTCTCTTGTCAGCATAACTTTTCTGTCGAGATTGTGCAATCTTCATATTCTCTTGTATTTGCTTGACTTTCTCTTCCATATCTTGTACTAGGTCAACTCCAAAGAGTTCTCTTTCTCCAGGTTCAGACCAACTAAGAGGTGTACGACAACGACGACCGTACAGTGCTTCAAAGGGTGCCATCTTGATGCTTTCTTGATAACTGTTATTATATGAGAATTCTGCCAAGGGCAAACAATTATCCCAAGTATCTGCAAAGGTGAGCACACAGGCTCTCAACATATCCTCCAATACTTGGTTGACTCGCTCAGTTTGCCCATCCGTTTGTGGATGATATGCTGTACTATGCAAGAGCTTGGTTCCAAGTGAGGTATGGAACGCTTTCCAAAACTTTGCGACAAACTGGGTACCACGATCAGAGATGATGCTCTTGGGTATGCCATGGAGTTTGACTATGTTGTTCTTGTACAAAGCGGCATATGTGGGAACAGTGTAGCTGGTTTTCACTTGCAGGAAGTGAGCTTGCTTTGTGAGACGATCCACGATTACCCAGATGGAATCATAACCCTTTTGGGTCTTGGGCAGCCCATTTATGAAATCCATACTGATATCGTCCCATTTCCAGGCAGGTACAGGTAAGGGTTGTAGCTCTCCTCCAGGCTTCATGTGCACAGCCTTGACCTTCTGACAAGTATCACAGCGAGCGACATAGCGAGCGATTTCGATCTTCATCTTTGTCCACCAGAACCTTTGTTTCAAGTCCTGGTACATCTTGTTGCTGCCGGGGTGGATAGAGAATCTAGTTAAGTGTGCTTCATCAAGGATTAACTGTCTCAATTCAGGCACTTTAGGAACTACTAACCGATTCTTGAACCATACCACTCCCTCTTCATCAATCCTGAAGCAATTAGCCTTTCCGGCTTGGACCTTTTCGAGAATGTGCTTGATTCCAGGGTTATCCTTCTGTGCAGCGATGATCTGCTCTCTGATAGGGGTCTCTATTCTGATATTATGTAGAGCTCCTTGCGGAATCACTTCAATACCCAGCTTTTCTAACTCATAACATAGAGAAGAAACATTGGGTTTCATCATCAGATGATTGCAATGCGACTTGCGACTGAGTGCATCGACGACCACATTCGCCTTACCCGGATGGTAGTGCACTTCGAGATCATAGTCCTTAATTAACTCAAGCCATCTTCTTTGTCTCATATTCAGCTCTTCTTGAGTGAAGATATACTTCAGGCTTTTGTGATCAGTGTACACATTACAGGTACTGCCCAACAGATAATGACGCCAAATCTTCAAGGCATGCACTATTGTTGCTAACTCAAGATCATGAGTGGGATAATTCTCCTCATGTCGCTTAAGCTGCCGAGAGGCATAAGCGATTACTCGACCTTCTTGCATCAACACACAGCCCAAACCAGTTCCAGATGCATCACAATAGACATCAAAGGGCTTCTCGATGTTCGGCTGGGCTAGCACTGGTGATGTAGTTAACAGTTTCTTCAAAGTTTGAAAGGCTTGCTCACAGGCTGGTGACCAGACAAACTTCATTGATTCAAAAGTAGCTGATGGATACAGACAACTGACAGGTGACAACTGACTGATAAGGGAAAAAAAAGGTACGAAAGAAAGATACCGACTCGACTTTAACAAACTAACGCTCCCAAACCTAGACTAAGGTTTTAGGTAAGCAGGTGGTACAGACACACGGGATCTCCATCTCCTAGCGACGAGCCTAGTCTTCATCGATGATGATTATGTCCTCGTCGTCGTCTTCTTCTTCGAGGATGAGCTCAGGCTCTTCCTCCTCGTCCTCGTCCTCAGCGTGGACATCCTCAGCGGGTGTAATCTCGTTGTCCACTTCTGGGAGTTGCTCCACTTCGGGTCTTCCACTACTCCGTCCTCAGGGTCTTCCATGACTGGAGGTATCATGGGGTGGAGTTGAGCATACAACTGATGCACTTCCTCGTGAAGCATATCGTTGAACTGTTCAACCTGGGCTGTGTACTGCTGCAGTCCATGGAGCTCGGCTCTGGTGTTATCTTCGCGGTCCCAAGCTTCATTGCGCTGCTCGATAGCGCGAACCACGTTCCGGTGGCCTGCTCCAGGGAAGCTCGTGCCTCATAGAACTCCAGGCGCGATAGGTAGAAGTCATGCTCCATGTTCTCCATTTCAGCCTTCAGGTTCTTGATTTCTTCCTTGAGATTCTTGCGGGTGCGTCGGGGAAAACGACGTCCATTTGAAGACTCACCAGTCTCCTCTCCTGCGCGTGGTGCCAGCTGGTGACGCGGCACGCCATGCGGTCCAGTCGACTTGCGAGCAGTCCGCTTGATAAAGGCCATGTCTGGATAAGAGAAGATAGATGAGAAAGGCTAGCAAGAACAGGTAAAGGTATACTACCCCAAAAGAACTTAGTTAGCTTTAGTGAATATGATATGATGCATGAATCGTTCCTACGGAACAGGCAATGCAAGATACATAACATATATATGGCTTAAGACACGTTGTCCTGCTACTAATGTTGCCAATAGAAGACAAGATGAGAAAAGCAGTTTGGACTCAAAATAGTCAAGTTTAATTTGTTTGGACTCAAAAATCTTTTGAAGTTTTCGCAAAAACACTGCAACGTTAAAGTGAGATGCTCCGATACCACTCTGTGATGGAACGGCCCTAATCCCATGGTCCACTAGTCCCTGTCAACCTCTGACAGCCGAACCCATGTTCCATGTGATTAAGACCTGTTCGCCACCGGGCTACATCAGCGCCCATTGTCCGCAGGATCATCTCACAATTCGGTTACAGCATTTCATAATTTTACAAATAACATCGGAATAAAGAGCGGAAGACTTAAATAACCATAGTTTTACAAACCGGAGTTCCAAATAGAATTTAAGGTACGGCTATTACAGACCATGTTCTGACAATTCAAAATAGACAACGTAGCAGAGTTCAACAACATAAAGATACTTCACCCAGCCCGAGGGTGCACATCTATTCTTCGGCCTCATCGGCCTCCTCCTGAACGAAGGTCACACAGCAGGGGTCTAGACACATCGGGTGCTCAGGCATACCTGCAGCATGGGTAACAAACCCTGAGTACTGGGGTACTCAACAAGACTTAACCGTCTAAAGAAAAAGGAGAAGACTCAGGAATGAGAGGCTTAGGGTAGTCAAGGTAAGGCTTTAGCAAGATCAAGTATTTTGCAGAAAAGCATTTGAGTTTTTTCTGCCAACAGCAAGCACCTTGGGCCTCCAACCCAAGAGTACTTGTGCACCTCGGGCCTCTAACCCAAGAGTACAGGTCCTGTTTGCAGAAAAAAAAACACTTTGTAAAACTTGTTTTATTTTTTTGAAAGGTTCAAGTATTCCTCAGTTCTTCATCATTCATGGTTCATTTTACATTCCAAAACATTCCTAGTTGAGAACCACTCTCCGTTGGCAGTCAGTGGACCAAGTCTCCATAACCGAGGAGCAACGTTAATCCGGATAAATAATACTCAGCTGAGGATCCCTATCCACACTGCATATGTAGCACCCAAGCTTGCATATGCCAACTCGTCTACCACGATTCCTCCAAGATTAGACCGGTCCTACGCCACCCGGAAGTACAGTACACCACTCCAATCCGGGCCTCTAACCCACGTGGGTACATGCTACTTCCGCCATCTCTCCACTCCCAGTGCGCGGTTGTCGGCCTCAATCAAGGATTTCTCGGAGCCAGAGCTTTCCGTAGTATGTGAACAGTTACAAGTCTTGACCAGCAGGCCATCATACGGATGGTCCCTATTTTCCAGCCAGAAACTACACCTTGGTCATATCTCACCCAAGAGTAATAGTCCTGTCAGTTTTTCAAACCTGTCCCGGTCGGTGTCAACTGTTGAGTCTGGGACTACAACATGACAACACCGTACACGCGGACAACCTCTTCTCGCCATTAACTAAGTACGGATCAGATACTTAGCCAACAGTCGAGAAGTAAAGCCAAATTCCCATAAAGTTCCTTAAGGTGATCACACTTTTGAAATTGGCATTTTTATTGCAAAGTCTAATAAGCATTGCTAAGCATTTTCCAAATACTTTTGAAAAGCGGGTATCGGGTATATCAGTAGTCAAGGTGGATAATGCACCAATTAGGATAGCACTCAACTCCTATAAACCTAATGCAGTAATTTACTCAAAAGCATTAAGGAAACATTTTATAAATCCAAGGAAAAGGGTTGGATGCACCGGGGCTTGCCTTGAAGAGCGAAGACGGCAGACTCGGGAAAAGAGGTGCAGAGGTCGGAGTCCGGGATCGCCTCGGGAGTTGGTTCGTTGGCGGCGGTCTCGACCTTGACTCCTCCTTCGGTAACTATACGAATGCAATGATGCATGCACATGAGTATGCTATCATGAACAAAATGCATAGGACACAACTAGGGTAAAGCTAAGTGGGATCATGGACATACACTTACTTATCATTTTTAAGCAATATTAGTCAACCCTACTAGGCAACTTTCATTAAACCTAAACAAAAGTCATGCATGGCATCTCAAACATCATAGACCAGATGGGTGGGGGTCTATGAACATCAAACAATCCAAAAAGGTCACATCACACGACATTCAACACTAACCCTAATCATTTTCCTATTTTCTTAATTATTTAAAAAGGTCATTTTATGAAGGTGCTCCAAAAATTACCAAATTAATCTCATAAGTTCATTATGGTACAAGTATATGGCAAAACAAATTTCATAATTTTGGAGGTCATTAAGGTGCTCAATTAAATCTAGGGATTAATTAACAAAAGTCACTATTTAGGAATTAAAATAAATGCCCACAAATCAACTTGTTCCAAAAGACTTCAAAATTTCACCAGAGACTTGTCATGGCATAAGAAGCTCACAAAAACTTATCTCATAATTTTTGGAGTTATAAATTATTTTCTAAAAATCCAAAACCATCCATTTATTAATTAAATGGGAGATTTTTCATTTTCAAATTTCTGCAGAAAGGTCAAGTTTTATATTTTTATAAAATTCTTCAAGGTACAAAGAGTCTATCCTCAAAATTTCAGAATTTTTGAAGCAACACAAAAAATCACACAAAAATATGAAATTTCAGCACTGTTTAAATAAAACTGGAAAAAGAAAAACGGCACTGTTCTTCTCCTCCCCGCGCTCGCCGGCGACCAGACGGCGGCGCGACGATGTTCCGACCACGGCAGAGGCTCACGAGCGAAACCAAGCACATGGGGAGGATCAGGAGCTCACCGGCGACCGATGACGCGCGGTGGCGAGGCGAGGACGGTCGGAGCTAGGAAGTCGACGGAGGCGGGCTCGTCGGCGGACCGAACGGCGGCGAACTGGCGTTCCGGCGTTCCTGAGCAACAACAGCGACCACCGAGGAACGGTTAGATGCGCAAGATCATGAGGAACACAAGATGATCCTCGGGAAAGACAGCGCAGGACCAAGGACGGCGAATTTTACGAACCGAGTTCACCGGCGATTTACCGGCGATGAGGAAGATGGGGTTACGCCGGGCAATATAGCGCGGCGGAGGTGAAATTGAGAGGTGGGGAAGCTACACGAGCTCAAGGCGAAGCTTTTGGGCTAGCTGGGAGAGAAGCGGAGGCTCTGGCTTGCTCTGGCCACGGTGGCGGAGGCGGTGAGAGCTTCGGCTCACCGGCGACCCTTTTTATAGGCGCGGACGGAGCGGTAGGGATCACGGGATGGAGTGGAAAAAACTCGGCCAAGACGTGCGCGTGCGATTGCAGACCGGCGGGAGTACAGGCGTGCACCCAGGGCCTGGGCGTGCGCTCGCCGGCGGCGACCACGCGGCGGCAACGAACTGGGAGCAGTGGGGGACGGTGTGGGGGTCGGTTTGTGGGCGTGCGGGTGCGGCGCGATGTTGCGACTGCGGGCGACAAGCCGGGGACAGGCGGGCAGGAACCATGCGCGCGGCGCACGCGGCGACGGCGAGCTGCCATGGCCGGGTCCCCCCCCCTACCGGAGAAGATAAACAGTAGCTAGGTAGGGTTTGACTTTCTGTATTTTGCAAATTACTCTCAAAAATAGAACTGTGCAGCAAAAACTCAAACATCAAAGTTGTTCACAAAAATGAGATCTACAACTTTGTCTATATGAACATTTTCAAATTCCAAATAGTTTTTGAACTATATTTGAAAACAGCAAAGGAACACTTTTGGAATTTGAATCAATTCAAAATTACTTTTGATTTTACATTGAAACTTGAAAATCTGTAAATATGAAAGTTGTTCCTTTTGTCAAAACCTACAACTTTGCTATTATACACTCTTCTGAAGCTCATTAGTTTTCAAACAAATTTTGAAAACCAAAAAGGGGACAAAAGTTGGAATTTGAATGAATTTGAACTAACTCCAAATTTTTGTACTGCAACTTGAAATAAATTTGTAATACCAAAGTTGTTTCTCTTGACCAGATCTACAACTTTGCTTCTTGGACCAACCCCCAATTTTGAATAATTTTTGAATTACAAAAAGAGGGATAAAATCCAGGGTTTTGGAAATCAGGGTTTTGCAAAGGAATTGAAATCTGATTTTAGTTTTGAACTTTGGTCAACACAACAAAACTTCAAGACACCAAAGGAACAAGAAATACACCAAGCATAGCCACAGAGGTGAAATTACTGTTTTGCCCCTATAGGAAGGTTAGGGCTTTTAGGGTTTTTGCAATAGAGGTACTTCACATAAAATGATACACTTAGCAAATGCATACACATGAAATCATGATCAGGATGCTTAATGATGATAATGATGATATGTCAAGTTAATTACAGATTAAACACCAGGGGTGTTACAGTTATCCACAACTATGTGTTATTCATCCATGCTAATGAAAAGATGATTTTAGGATTATTTTAGCATAGACTAGCATTTTATGTGTTGGCTGCATTTTAACATGGTTCAAGGCAAGATACTTGCAGTAGAAAGAAATTGAAATAAACTTTAATACTCACAGTTCTTTCATCCGTGTGATGAATGAGCTGAGTCTTCATTATGCAGTTCACCGTATGACTTGCTTCATCTCTGATGTGAATTCATCTCAGGACTTTCCCAAATTGTATTTGAAAGTTTTCTGCAGGGGTTAGTCCAACAAAATATCCGATGTCTACACAAGCTAATTTCAGATCAATAATCAAACCAAACTCCGCGTCTAATTTGATTAAGGTAGACTATTTAACCTAAGCACCACGCTTAATTTAAAAAGCCTATGAAAGTATTTGCAGTACTTCCAAACTAAAACTTGCTTGAGTAAACAAAGGTAGCATGAAGGCATAAAAGAGATTTATTCAGATAGAGATGAAAGAGTATGATCATCATGAAGAATATTTTACTTTTTTTCTTTTTTTAGATGCGGATGACATGAATGCATATGAGGAACTAAACATGATGTGGATTTGATAAAAGAAAACCTAAACTAAATGGAATAGATGCAAGGATGATTCAAAGTAAACATGCAGTGGAATGCAAGAAATTAAAAAGATAACTACTCATAAAGTTTAAAGTCCATGAGCAAGACTGTCTTACCTTGATCATACTTACCATTACTCACAACTGGGACTTGTGAGTGGCGCAGCGTAACTATCCGTCACATGGGATGGGAGTTGAATTCTTGTGACGGCGACCTTTTCTCCAATCTACACATGGTTAGAATGATATATGTATACACAAACCTGTGAGATGGTAGTGCTCCAGAATAATGATGGATCTTGAATGTTCAGGCACCCTTCATTCTTGTGGAATTTTTGCCATAAGGTCGAAACGACATCTAATGTCCTGTCTATTCCACACTCAACAGAACAAGGGGTAATCCTACTAAAGCTAGTGGAACACTAAATTAGCAGACATCAAGATCATTATCAAAATCTTTACACCAATTGCTTTCCCGGCAACGGCGCCAAAAATGCTTGTTGACGTTTGTTAACGCAAATAAGAATATGAAAGTTTCCGCAAGCGCACAGAACATCATTGTAGCATTTTACCGGGAGTATTCCAGGATCGTTATTTATATTTTAGCACTGGGAAGCTAGGGTCAAGAATCTGATAACTCACTATCACGCATCTACTAACTCAGAGTACTAAATAGACTAAAGCAGGGGTAAATGATATATGATATGAATATGAAAGTACATCAAAGAGAATTCAATGATAAATGTATAGACAACTATAGCGGGAGGACAACGGAAGAGATCAAGGTTCCTACGTACTTCTCTATTACTTGTGTTCTAAAGCAACAAAGATGAAAAGATATAGCAGTCATAAACATTAGTACTTTGGAGCAGCAGGTCCTTTCCAACTCTCGAAGAAGACTGGGAAAAAGGTAGTTGGGAGAACGCTGCCAAAAGCTCTATGAAACATCAATCCGAACGTGGTGGACTACGAAGGCCTAACAGAGCTATCACCCCTGAGGCTACCACAACTATTCCGTGGGACTAAGCGCAACCTCAGGTAACCTATAGACTAAACACCATGTCTAATCTATCGATTACTACTCTAATTACCATGAATAACTAGAGCACTCAATACGAGCGAAGATCCCATGCCAAGATATAACAACTATACTAATCATATAATAAAGCATAAAGTAAATAGAGAAGATAAATATATTAAAGCATAAGTCTTACAAAGAAAAGATACAAGACATACCAAAACTCTGAAGACTCCTCCGGAACCGGAGCGCAGCTCCGCTCTCCCTAACTCCCAACTAAAGCTAAGCTATTACATTGGAAAATCTAAACCTAATTCTCTAGGGAGGCGAGGTTGTCCTTCGAGGGACGCCTCTACAAAGACTCCCAGATGACGATCGTGTCTCAGGGGGGTCCTGGGTTTATTATATAGGGGCTCCTGGCCTCCCCTCCACCTTGGGCAAGCGATGTGGGACTAAATCCTTCGTCATATGCACTTGGGCCTAAATGGGCCAAAACGTGTTGGAGAGGTCGGTTGGAGTGCGTCACGCGAAGGGGGACGAAAGTGGGCCCAACACCCGACCGGTCGGTCCATAGAGGAGACCGGTCGGTCTGCCCCTATGACAGGTGGGCCCCGCCTTCCATGGGTCGCCTTCTCTTGTCTTCTAGAATGTTCTGGAATGTTCTAGAATCTTCCAAGTCGTATCCATCGAGGACTCTCTCGTCGGGACTCCAAATGTAGCAAACCATATGTCCGTTTCGATCGTCTCGACGAGGTCTTCGCAATGGTGTGCTCTGTTTCATCACTTGGGATACTTTTATATGGTAAAAATATGGATGTCCTACAAAACAAGTGAGAGCACCAAAACTCGTGGAACTTGTTAGTTTCAAACCCTACAACTATGCTTTGTGATTCATTTAGTGTCATTTCATGCAATAGTTGATGGTATAATATTGACATTAAGGACCGTCAACAATGGATACAACTTGGAAGATTCTAGAACATTCCAGAATACACGAGAAGGCGACCCACGGAAGGCGGGGCCCACCTATCATAGGGGGAGACCGACCGGTCTCCTCCCTAGACCAGCCGGTCGGGTGTTGGGCCCAACTTCGCCCCCCTTCGCGTGATGCTCTCCAACCGACCTCTCCAACACGTTTTGGTCCATTTAGGCCCAAGTGCATATGACGAAGGATTTAGTACCACATCGCTTGCCCAAGGTGGAGCGAGGCCAGGCAGGAGCCCCTATATAATAAACCCAGGACCCCCTGAGGCAACACACCATCATGGAGTTGTAGAGGCGTCCCTCGAATGGATACCCTCTCTTCTCTATGTAATTAGGTTTAGATTTTCCAATGTAATAGCTTAGCTTTAGTCGGGAGTTAGGGAGAGCGGAGCTGCGCTCCGGCTCCAGAGGAGTCTTCAGAGTTTTGGTATGTCTTTGTATCTTTTCTTTGTAAGACTTATGCTTTAATATATTTATCTTCTCTATTTACTTTATGCCTTTCATATTATGATTAGTATAGTTGTTATGTTCTAGCATAGGATCTCTGCTCGCATCGAGTGCTCTAGTTATAGGCCATAATTAGAGTAGTAATCGATAGATTAGACTTGGTGTTTAGTCTATAGGTTACCTGATGTTGCGCTCAACCCCACGGATAGTTGTGGTAGCCCCAGGTGGTGACAGCCCTGATGGCCGACGTATTCCACCACGTTCGGGTTGATGTTTGTAGGACCGTAGTAAGAGCTTCCCAACCCTCTTCTCATCCCTTTCTGTGGTTGGTGTTCTGATGTCCCGAAGTGTTATTATATGACTGTTATATCTTTTCATCATTGTTACCTTAGAACCCAAGTAATAGAGAAGTGCATAGGAACCTTGATCTCTCCCGTTGTCCTCCCACTATAGTTATCTTTACATTTATCATTTAAATCCCTTTACTGTGCTTCCATTCATTACCATATCATATATCAATTACTCCTGCTCTAGTCTAATTAGTACTCTGAGTTAGTAGATGCATGATAGTAAATTTTCAGAATCTTAACCCTTGCTTCCTTGTGGTAAAATATAAATAACGACTACGTCAACATTCAGCTTGGGGAAAGCACTCCCGTGTATCAAGGTAAGTATCTTTATCCTCTTAAGTTTTCTTCCTACAAATAAATTCAAAATACAAAAAAATTTGAGCACATGAAGGCTCATCCTTAAAAGAAAAAGAACAAAAATATTCGGGCACATGAAGGCTCGATGTGATCGAAGGAATTAGCTTGGGGAAGATGCACCCCTGTTATCTTCGTGATTCAGGTATGTCTTACTACTATCTTAATTTTTTAATTTTTTTAAGTAATAGGTTATAGAGCTCCTCCTGCTCCACCTGCTACTCCTGCTACTGCTGCTGCTGCTACTACTACTACTCATAGCACTAATCCTACTACTTGCACTACTACTTCCAATCCTACAACAATTCGTCCGACATGTATACTACTACTCGTACTAGTAATCCTACCAATAATCCTAATTCTACTAATACAACCACAGTACTCTTAATAAATTCAACACTCCAACACCTTGTATAAAATATAATCATTTTTTGTTCCAATAAAAAAGGATGTAGTAGCATTTAATTATTGCTTTACATACGATGTAATTATATTAAAATGTTTACAATTATTTTTTAATAAAATATAATTATTGTCACGAGTTTATTATTTAATTATTATTTGGCTAAATCAAAAAGTCCCATACGTTCAGCTCAAAGTGGCGCCCGAGAAAGGTTGAAACCGCCAAAAATTTCAGATTAGGCGCCCTCCACCCGCGAGATTGCCGATAATTATGCCCCCTCCCTAATACAACCTGCAGCGGTTCCCTTCGCATCCCATCTAATCCTACTCCGAGCCGCCATGCCAAAGACCGGAAGCACGCCGTCGGCTACTCCCGCTAGGTCGCCCTCGCCGCCGCCGGCCCGGAAGCCCTCCGCCAAGTCGTCTACGTCGCAGCCGCGACCCCGGAGGCCCTCCGCCAAGTCGTCTCCGTCGCCGCCGCATTCACGGAGGCCCTCCACCAGGATCTCTCCGTCGCCGCCGGGAGCCTGGAGGCGCCCCGCAGGGATCTCGCCGTCGCCGTCGCCTGCCCGGAGGCGCTGCACAAAGCGGTCGCCATCGCCGTGTACTCCGGCCAAGAGATTGGCATCTCCTCCGACAAATAGGAGGACAACCAGATGGTCCAGCCCTAAAGATGCCCATGGCCAAGAAGATGTCCCCGACAAGAACACAAATGAACAACCCAGGTCAATTTTTGTCATTTATTTGTTCTATTTATGCTGTGCCTTCAAATTGCTTGTGCACGTTTTAAAAATGCTATTCTCTTAGCGTTTACAGTAAGATGCAGATGATATTGCTTGCGCATTTTCAGCTTTCCATCACAAATTATATTTTTTTACATCTGATGGTGTATATGTATCAATTAGAGATCATTTTTTCTCAGGCACTTCTTAATTAGAAACAAACTTATGTTCTTGTAATTGTCTATCCAATCAATGCTATATGTTGTTTACTGGTGAGTCAAAACAAAAATGCAGACCATAGTTTTAGATATTCAAATACAATATCATGAATGGTTTGCGGTTTAAATTATTTTGTAGTAGAACAGGAGAAAATGGAGAGTATATATTCTTTTCGCGGGGGACCCATGGACAAGCATCGTGGCATTTTGGACATTGACCGTGCTAGAATTACCTTTGCAAACTTAATAAAGTACAAAGTTCAGTGTGGTTATTCGCCGAGGGACTTCATGTACTATTTGAAGAGAAATGGCAACGATACAGCTGAGCTGCATCGTGTAGATCACGAAGAAGATGCATTCACAATGATACAAGATGGGATATAAGAGAAGACAGTTAGGATTGTAGTTTCGATAACAGATATAGATCACCATGGAGAATATGCAGTCACACCGCTTAACCAACGTAGAACACATGCGAATGTAAGTGGAGAAGAAGATGAGGATAAAGACATTGATGCATACAAGGTGTGGCTCAGTAAGCTGGAACATGATAAAGACAACCCAGGTACTAATGGACAAGAAAAATACATCTCAATGATATATATTTACTTATCTAAAACTGTCAGTATATATAAAACATGTATATGTGCATCTCACAGAATTTACTGATGACACCCGGATGAGTACAGTTAAAACATAACAAGAATGGTTGACGACGGAAGGGCTTCTTCAAGATATACGTAATCTCATCTTGTTTAATGGTTCATTAGTCGAAGCACTATTATATACATATATATTTCCAACTGAACTGTAACTGTGTACTTTCAACATTTTGTATGTGCAGATGCATATGTAGATGATCAAGCCAATGAAGAAGATGGATGTGGTGACAATAGCGCAACACCTATTCAGTTTCCAGTTCATGCTCGTAGGCCCAAGCCCTCTCAGAAAGGTACGTAATGGTATAGACTGTTCGTACACTAGTATAACATAAAAATGCTGATTTATAATGTTTACATTCATTCCATTATATACTCAATTTCACAGCTGGGGTTGGCAAGAAGAGAAAGATTGGGCGTGGAACCTTGAAAGGTGTATCGGTCGAAGCAAAGAGATTTAAACTTGCCACTAACAAACTTAGTGTAGAATTCTCATCGACGAAGGGTGGTCCTATAGGAGATAACTATCGCTCCTTTGTTGATGAAGTTGTTCGGTTTACAAGAAAATGGACTCCACTGATTGGAGTTAGCAAGTGGCGACAAGTGAAACAGAAAGCTAAAGATAAAATAACAACAGAAATAATGGTACGTTACAGTGTTGCTACCGCATATGATCAATTAATACTCTGTAATATCTTATTTGTTGACACTTTATTGAAATCCCATTTGTACAGGCAAGGTGGAACATTGAGGACAATGCTGAGGAGAAGGCTAGGATTTGGAAGATTGCACAGAATCGTTACAAGGGATGGCGAGCTCAATTGAGTACCACATACAAGGCATACAACAGTTATCCTGAAAGAATGAGACATAAGCCAGATGATGTGAACATTGTGGAGTGGCACTACTTGGTGTTGTATTTTTCAAGTGACTCATTCCAGGTTCCAAGCCTCTTATATGTGTTTATTGTGTGCATCTTTGATGTCAAACTAACATATCTATGTTTAATTTAGCGAATGAGCAACAAAAACTCTAGCAACTCCCAGCATCGACAGACAATACATCTGACTGGATCAAAACCTTATTCACAAGTTAGTTTTGAGCAGGTAATGATATGGAACCTAAACTTGTTCTTTTATTTTTGTTCCTAAACAGTAACAATGTTCTATTTACGCATATTAGAGAAACCTGGAGACTGGTGAAGAGCCAAATGGTTTGACATTTTGGAGGAGTACACGCACCAAGGAGGGTCGATGGTCTTCTGATGCTGCTAGGGAAATATATGTAAGTGCTACTTTGCTCACTACTACTTAGTGATGTTTTTCATATTTACACTACTACTTAGTTTCTGTAATTTGCCTATTTCAAAATAGTCTAGTTCTGAAACATGCTTTGATGTCTGAAAATGAAATCTGGAGAATTTTATAATATCTCCAGAAAGTCCTCTATTAAGTCATTTGGACTTATAAATCTGCAAATACGACTTCTTTTTTGACCAACTGTTGCCTGCCCACAAGTTTTATCCATACATCATCAATGTCATACTAATTGTGTTCTTAAACTTAGGAAACCACCTTCTCCAAAATCACAGAAAAAATTGAGAAGGAAGCTTCTGTGATATCAGAAGAACAATAAAGGCACATTCTTCATGAAACCTACAAGGAAACCACTGGCTGCAACAGCAGGAAAGGTCCTGGAAATGGATACATGGCAAATTATCCAACCCGAAGCCAACTTATGCAAGAACGAATTGAAGAGCAAGCTCGTGTCACAGCAATAGCAGCAGCAGCACAACAGAAGAATAGTGAGATGCAAGCTGAGATAGAGAAGTTAAAAGAACAACTTACCGTTCAAGCCGCTGACAGGGAGAGTGACAAGAAACAAATTGTGCTGCTGCAACAAGAATTGAAGAGTACATCTGACAAGATTAGAGAAGAACTAAGGCAAGAATTTTTCTCACTATTCAAAGAACGCAATGAAGCACCACCTTTGGTAAGATTACAAATTCTTAATTGTTAGCAGCATCATTGTTTTTAGTAAAACTTGATTGCTAATGCTCCTCCTCATTTCACCAATGACAGACTGCTGCAACAACCACACCATCCCCTGAAACTGCAGAAACAACCACTCAACCTTCAGAATTCACAGCTAATGCTACTGGTATTGAACATATCGTTCATGGTTTAGATGTTGCAGATTCATCAAAGGTATTATTTTGTTGATTAATGGAAACTGAAATGTAATGGACAGCTACATGTATTCTGACATAAAGTGTGAATATTTTTTCCCTGATATGAAGGTTGCCACAAAAGCTGCCTTGCCCACTCAAAGTGATCCTTCAGACGCACCTAATGCTATTCCCACTCCCATCCAAGAATCAGAACATGTGGAACAGGTAATTTACTTCGAAACCATTACCTGCAGCTCAACAGATCGCTAAGTGCTGGTTGCTCTTTCAAATCTTCTGGTTTGTGCAGGTTCTACAGGACAGTCAATCGTTGACGACCAATAACAGTACCCTACCTATTCGCTTCACTCGCGACAGTGCCAACAGAGCTCTTTTCCCAAATGATAAAGATAACAATGATACAGTGTCATATATTCAATCACAAACACTTAGACAGGTTGCTAATAGAAGAAAGCGACAAAGCAAAAAATAAATGAGAAAAGGTATGATCAATCAGCTCTCATTTTAAGTATCCATTGTATTTCTTAATCCCAAAAATATTGTTCCATATCATGTGTTGCCTATGTTTCAATCCAGCTATGTGATCAACTATATATATATTACTAATGCATGTCATTTTGACTTTTCTCAGGAAGATCAACAATGAGGGAGTCTTGACAAGCTGAAATGATTCAAAGATTGTGCAACAAGAAATATGCCATGTTCTGTGATAAGACACATGTCTTCGTCTTTATGACTAGCATCTATTAGTACCATAAGATAGTGGTTTCTAATGCATTTGGACCTTGCAATTTCATTTGGAAATAGGAAGCCATGTGACTTCCTTTCATTGTACAAACTATTGAATGATTATTATCCAATTTATTAATATAATTGCCTCTTGTGCCATGAAATTTGTAATTTAATGATTTCCTGTGCAATGAATTCAATGCTATTATTGGTCGTTCTTCAAATATCTTGTCGATGCAATAGCTTTTATTGCATCCACGGTCATGTAGATGTGATACTTGTATTGCATCGAACCTCATGTCGATGCAAAAGTTTCAATTGCATCCATCATATCATTGATGCAATACAACCTCTTGCATCAAACAAAATGGTGATGCAACACAACCTCTTCCATCAAACAAAATGGTGATGCAATACAACCTCTTGCATCAAACAAAATGGTGATGCAATAGAACCTCTTGCATCAAACCAAATTGGTGATGCAATAGATTATATTGAATCGAACCTAATTTTGATGCAATATAGTCTATTGCATCGTACCATATCCGATGCAATAAATGTATTGCATCAACATGATTTAGATGCAATAAGTTTGAAGGGCCGAAAGTGCTACCAGAAAGCGACCACAAGGGGGGTGAATGGGAGCTTTAAATTTTCCTTTCGGAAACTTTAAGCCACTGTCCCGAAAATCAACCTCAAGAGCAAAACCGATGCACGTGATGTCCATGACCCAAGAGAGTGGGTGGATGTTCCCTAGGAACACAGCGGGACACCAATTTCTGAAGAGCACGAAGTCAGGAATCCAACGCAACAAGCGGATCTCAAATCGAAAGTGGGACGAGCAAACTACGGACGAAAACGTGCAAACTGCAATTGACCGGACTCTGGTCAGCGTCCGGTCAGTGAGCACCGGACGCGTCCGGTCGTGTAAAATCCAGTTTGGTACCTTACTGTTCCGGACCGGACTCACAGTAGAGAGTGTCCGGTCAAAAACAACTCAGCGTCCGGTCAGAAGAAACGTGCAGTGAACAGTGTAAGGGTCGCGTCCGGTCACTTCCACGTCAAGAGTCCGGTCAAGCTACAAAGTGCACACGCTGTGCATTCAACGACCGGACGTACGGGGTCAGCGTCCGGTCAGCCCGTGCCCAGCGTCCGGTCACCCCGAAAATGCACAGTTCGTCCACCGATTCCACTCGATCTCACCCAAAACGAATCCTCTAGGGATCTAACTTGGTGAGAGGAGTCACAAGGAGGATAGTGAGCTATCTCTAAGAGATCATGGCTCGAACCTATCTCCAAATCGATGAATCGAAGAAATTCGTGGGAAGGGAGAAAAACTTGACCCGAAACAAAAATCAACCGATCTACTAGCTCGTGAAGTTAGAGGTGAATTCCTTCGGTGGAAAGAAGTGCCTCATGATCTAGAACAACTTGGTTCAAATGGATTTGCAAACGACGCATCATCAAAGAGATCGATCGATGGGAAAAACGTGAGAAAAGCAACCCGCGAAGAACAAGAACAAAACGCGAATCACAACCACAAATTTGCAACCGTGTGGCTACCACATGCTACAATAGTGAGATTACGGTCTCACTTCCTCAAAATCTCACGGGCACAGAGGTATTGTTCTCTTCTCTGCGGATCTCAGTTCGCTACAGCAGGGAATGGGAGAGCAGGAAACCCTAGAAACAAAAGAGAAATGACTGAGATAGTTTGGGAGGTGGGTGTCTCCCCCTACTTATCCTAATTCTAATTCCCACTCTACCCCTAGTTATTTACAGAGAGACACAGCCAAACCCTAAGGCTATCCGGACCAACCCGAAGATGATGCTGATCCGACGGCCACGCCCGCACAACTGGTAGCGTTGCCTTGACGCAACCTCACCGATTGCCGCCACGTGCCGCCACCGCTCCGCTTGTCCTTTTCACGGACTCCGCCCCCCGGTTTTGTGGCTGAAACTGGGAAACCAGGCCTTCAAGTCCATCCCCCGGTTTTGTGGCCCAAACCGGGAAACCAGCCGCTCCTCGCCTGAGTTTTGTGGCGCAAACTCAGAAACCCGCCAGCGCCCAGGTTTTGAGGCCCAAACCTGGAAACCGTCCTCAGCCCGAGTTTTGTGGCCTAAACTCGGCAAACCCGCAGCACCCCCAGGTTTTGTGGCCCAAACCTGGAAATCGTCCACCCGAGTTTTGTGGCCCAAACTCGGAAACCGTCCACCCGGTGGTTTTTCTGTGGCTCAACCACCAAACCGGAGCTGTAGAGGGGATGCACCGCCCGTGCACCCCATCCATCAACATGTGTCCCCAGGTCTTCGACCCGAGCAACACCATGTCCCGCAAGTCTTCGCTCGTCGCTGTCCCAGGCTGTCAGCCACCACAGCTGATCCTCAGGCCACCGGTCCCTCAGTCCAAGCCTCACGTCCGCCCTTCACCGCTCCCGGTCCGTCGGCACGGCACGTCTCTACTTGACCTTCACCTTGCCCTCGATCACTGTCTCCGTGCTCGACACCTGCACAACACAAGCCAAAGAACATGTGATCAACCCGTTGACAATCACTCATCACTCGAGACTCGGCATACACCCATCTATCCGCAATCACCCCTTGATGAGTGCATTGTCAACTACTCACAAAAAATAATAAGGAATAGAGGAAGGAAGGAAGAAGAAGAGAGAACTCGACCAAATGACCCAAAAGCATAGCAAAGCCGAAGAAGGTCAAGTGGAAGAAGCAAGACAAATTGGTCCCCAAAGACATGGGCAACGGCTCGACACAACCAAGCAAAGCAAAGCTAGCCCTCAAGAAGAGGTAGAACAGGCTCAACACCGCTAGCAGAAAAGCTCGATACCAACTGTTACCAGCTTAAGAAAAAGAGCTCGACACCAATTCAAAATCTGAAAAGCAAATGCTAGTCCCTCAAGAAAGAGGCAAAGGCTCAACACAACTAGCAAACCGCTCCGAACCAATTGGAAATGTCAAAAACTTATCACGAGCAAACTCCCCCTCGAATAGTGCACACAACCAGGAAAACTCCCCCATAGTTCAACTCGGAAAGCACAAGATTTGAAAATTTTCTCTCCCTTATGAATACTCCCCCTTAGTTGAACTCTGGAAGCATATGATTTGCAATCTCTCCCCCTTAGTTGAAAATGCACCATCAAGCAAAGAATGCACCATCGTGTAAAAACTCTCCCCCTTAGAAATGCACCATCAAAAGTGCCAACAAGCAAAGTTCTTCCCCTTCAAAAATGCATATGAGTCAAAATGCAGGTTAGCAGCTTCAGGAATATAGTCAAGAGAATGCAAGGATGCTCTACACAGTTCTGATCCGATGACTCAACACATCACACCAAGCTAGCAAAGGCTCAAACTGATCACACAATACGAAATATGAACAAGTGAGCAAGTGAGCAGTTTTTAGCCAAAAAGGATATTCAGAAAAGGTTGTTCACCACAAAATAGCACTAAACATGTATAGACAGGAATCCGAACAAGTGCTAAACATGTATACAAGGTGAACTACCCCTAGCAAAGTTCAGTCATCATGCTATAGAATGAAACATACACTTGTGATTTCAGATTATAATCGGAGTTGCAGCGGTGAAATTACACAAGGTTAAAGTTCAGCATGTGATCGCGAGAGGTTGAAAGCTTGTCTTTGCCTAACTTTTCAACTGAGCTAAGCCTATGCAAATGCAATCAAAAGCTTAAAGCGTCAGTTTCGGTCTTACACTACACGGCTCAAGTTTAACTCAAAGTGCAATGAGAAACATTCTCGATATCGTGATGTGTTGACAAGCAATCCCATCTCGATCTTTTCAATACACTTAATACTTCGTTCAAATTTTAAGCAGAATATGAACATACCAAGCAATAAGTGAATGACTCAGAACTAGAGACATAGCAACCTAGCATATATGACGGGCACAAGTGAACTCAACACATCCTACACATGCTAGTGGCGTATCTCAATGGTGAACATTTTTAGATTTTAAGTTCATTAAGCAGGTTCACCATTCAAAAATAGCTCAGCTCAAACATGTATCAGTGATCAGAAGAGCGTAAGCTACGAGCATCAACATAAAGCATCAGAGCATACTAAATAGAGCATAATCACATTCTAAATAATATATACATGAAGCTCAGAATGAAATATCGTATGCTGATGAAAGCAAAGAAAACAAAGACAAACGAAGAAGAGTTAGTCTATAGTACAAGAACCAAAATGTTTCCCCCATCTAAAAAGGGAAACACAACCAAGCTCACCTCTCAAACTATTAAAAGTTGATTGGTCTAAAGGCTTGGTGAAAATATCAGCCAACTGATGATGAGTATCGACATGGCGAAGGTCGATATCACCCTTCTCAACATGGTCTCACAGAAAATGAAAGCGCATATCAATCTTGTTTGGTCTTAGAGTGCAGCACGGGTTTCTTAGCAATGCTAATAGCACTCGTGCTGTCACAAAGCAAAGGCACGC
Organism: Coix lacryma-jobi var. lacryma-jobi; assembly: GCA_009763385.1. NCBI lineage: Eukaryota > Viridiplantae > Streptophyta > Magnoliopsida > Poales > Poaceae > Coix > Coix lacryma-jobi. Next base: position 112,956,245 of record CM019830.1, on the reverse strand, counting down.
GAGAAAAGCTCAGACCAAAATCATGCAAAGTGGCCATCATCCAAAGCAACTGAGAACAGCAGCTAGCCGCAGCAACATATTCAGCCTTTGTGGTAGACTGAGCGACACTAGACTGCTTGCGTGAAGACCATGATACAAGAGAAGAACCAATAAACTGGCAAGTCCCAGAAGTGGGACTTGCGCTCAACACGGCAACCAGCAAAATCGGCATCGGAATAACGCAAAGGGAGAGGGTGGAGGAAGCTGAATACTCAAATCCTGAACTCAGGTGTGAAACGAAGGTACCTGAAAATGCGCTTGACCGCCTGATGGTGAGAAGTGCGCGGCGACGCCTGAAAGCGCGCGCACAGGCACACCGCGAACTGGATGTCCGAGCGTGTCGCCGTCAGGTAGAGCAGCGACCCGATCATGCTCTGGTATTCCTTCTGGTCCACAGCTTCTCCATCCTTGTCCGCATCTAGGGCCGTCGTGGTCGACATGGGTGTTGGAAGAGGCTTGTCCTCACCCATATCGAACCTCTTCAGCAAGTCTTTGGTGTACTTGCCCTGGTGCACAAATGTCCCTTCTCGGGATTGCTTAATTTGCAATCCGAGAAAGAAAGTCAGCTCGCCCATCATGCTCATCTCGAACTCCCTACTCATTAAATATGCAAACTTGGCAACCAAAGCATGAGAAGAACCACCGAAAATGATATCATCCACGTAAATCTGGACCAAGAGAGTGTCTTTGCCTTGCTTGAGGAGAAAAGCGTTTTATCCACACATCCCATTTTAAACCCTTAGCAAGCAAAAAGGTTTTCAACCTATCATACCAGGCTCTAGGGGCTTGTTTCAAACCATATATAAAGCTTTGTGGAGTTTAAAAACATGGTTTTGGAAACTTGGGATTTTCAAAACCGGGGGGTTGTTCAACATACACCTCTTCTTCTATGTAGCCGTTTAAGAAGGCACTCTTGACATCCATTTGAAAAAGTTTGAAACCTTTGGATGCAGCAAAAGCCAAGAGTATCCTAATAGCCTTCAAACGAGCTACAGGAGCAAAAGTCTCCTCATAATCTATTCCCTCCTTCTGACTATAACCCTTGGCCACAAGTCTAGCTTTGTTCCTCACAATGTGGCCATCCTCTCCTTGTTTGTTTTTGAAAACCCATTTAGTCCCAATAGGATTATAGTTTGGAGGAGGTGGAACCAAAACCCAAACCCGATTTCTCTCAAAATTTTCTAACTCCTCATGCATGGCATTGACCCAATCCGGATCCGTCAAAGCGTGTCCAACATCTCAGGGTTCAAAATCAGCAACAAATGCAGAATGAGCAAAGTGAGAGATTTGTTGTGACCTGGACCGAGTGACACGTTCGTCGATGCTGCCGATCAACTGTTGAGGTGGGTGTTGGCGCTGAATGTGTCGTGGCGCCTCCCGAGCAGAAGTGACCTCCCCCTCAACAGCAGCTGGTGCCTCCCCGGGTACAAAAGGTACTGCTCGGGGAGGCGGATCCCACGGCCCCCAGGAAGAAGAAGTGTCAGGGTCGTGAGTCGTAGTAGAAGCCGCTCCTTGCGGCACAGTAGGTGGAGGGGGTGCTGGATCATCCATACCTTCAGCACCCTCTTCCTCGTCATCAAAAATAGGTTCACCGACCTCATGATCACCCGCACGCTCAAAACGAGAAGAGGGACAAACCATGGTCTCGTCGAAGGTGACATCGGATGTCTCCATGACTCGGTTAGTATCAAGGTTAAGTACACGATAAGCTTGAGTGTGAGTGCCATAACCCAAAAATACACCGTCAGAAGAACGAGACTCAAATTTGTCCAGGTTGCCTTTCTTAAGTATAAAACAGTGGCAACCAAAAACTCTAAAGTAACTCACTTGGGCTGTCTTCCAAAACGCAACTCATAAGAAGTCTTTTTCAAGAAAGCTCGGAGGAAAATGCGATTGGAAATATAGCATGCAGTGTTCATAGCTTCGGCCCAATATCGCCTAGGAGTCCTATGCTCATCGAGCATCATCCTAGCCATCTCTACAAGGGTCCGATTCTTCCTCTCTACAACACCATTTTGTGGCGGTGTGTAGGGGGAAGAAAACTGATGCTCCAAACCCAAAGAGTCACAAAACATCTCAAAATCCGAATTCTTGAATTCGGAACCATTATCACTACGAATAGCTCACATCGAGTTCATAGGGAACTCATTCTGAAGATGCAAAATCAGATTGCGAGCAAAAGAGAAAGTCTCAGTTTTCTCAGTCAAAAAGAAGACCCACAAATATCTCGAAAAATCATCGACAACAACAAGCACGTACCACTTACCCCCAACCGAGCTCACTCGAGCCGGACCAACAAGGTCCATGTGTAAAAGCTCTCCAGGGTGCGAAGTCATGACCTGAGTCACTGGATGGTGGGGAGCGGCAACCATCTTCCCATGTCTACAAGAATGGCAAACAAGGTCCTTCTCCATGGACAACTTGGGCAATCCTCGGATTAGGCCAAGTGAGCTAAGTCTTGCAAGCAAGTCGAAGCTCAGGTGACCGAGTCTCCTATGCCACTTCCAAAGATCAGAGGAGGAAGGACCAGCCACAAGACAGTGAGAAAATCCAAACAACTCCGAGAAATTCGCACGAAAGACTTTCCCAAAGGGCGAAATCAAACATACAAGATTGCCCTGAGGATCTAAAATACGACTGAGATTCGGTTTAAAACGGATCTCATAGTCATCATCAAAAAGTTGCGAAACAGAAAGAAGGTTAAAATGCAAGTTAGAAACAAGAGCAACATCACGCAACACAAAGTGCTCATTAACTCGCACCAACCCACGAGACAACACTTTACCTTTACTATTGTCGCCGAAGGTGATGAACTCCTTTCCGGCAACAGGACTAAGACTGGAGAACCATTTGGCGTTTCCGGTCATGTGTCTCGAGCAACAGGAATCCACCAACCAAATGTCCTCCAATTGTTTTACCTACATCAATAAAAAGACATAGGGTGAGCATACGGTCCAACACTGGGGTTAGTGAAGTAGGAAGAGTACCAGTGTTGGGCCGGTTGCTCAAAAGAACGGTCAGTATAAAAACCATTCCTAGCACGCCTACGGGTAAAGCGATCACCATGCACGGGAAAACGTGGTCCGCTAAGGAAGGAGCGTCCATCGCGATAGTCAAAACGCGGTGGAGGGAAACGCTCAACAAAGCCTCCGCCACGGGGTCCGTATCCTGCAAAGTCAGGACCCCATCGGGCAACACCTCCCTGACGCCTAGGACCCTGAGGTACTGTACCTCTATGCCTAGCAGCTCTCCTCTGAACATTCGGCACATGTACATTATGGAAAGGATGGTACATGTCCGGATTGTTCATCTCCCTGGCACGGCGCGCTTCTCTATTGCGCCAAAAGCAGAACTCACTCAAGTGTCCATCTCTCCCACAGTGCTCACAATGGAACCTCACCGCTCTCAGAGGGGGATGTTGGTACTCACGGTAGTGGGTGTGGATCACTTTGCCCTTCTGTGGCATAAGCTCCTCCTGGATAGGTGGCATCGTATCAAGCTTGTTTTTCAGGTGGTTGGGTTTGGGATGCCACATCTGTTTCTTAGGTGGAGCTTTTGGAGGTTCCTCAAACACTCCGTCCTTGGTGTTAGGCTTGAGAGGTTCTTTGGGTGGAATCTTGGTAAGTTTGGGAGTAGTGGTGGAGTTAGGCTTCTCACTCGGGTTAAGACCACTCGACTCTCCAATCTTCCCAAAAGAAGACATATCAACACCCAGAGCAAAACCTACACCTGGACCTCCAGCAGCTCGCTTAAACTGAGCAATCATCATCCCAAGCTGCGGCTCATTGCAAGACACCCAAGACAAGATGGTCCGAAGGTATGTGTTTTCCTCCTCGGTTTGCATCTTGCCAAGCTTCACATTAGCAATCTCCATCTCCAAACCGTCACACAAAGCACACCTCGCCACACAAGTGCTACCCGAGCTGGCCTTCTCAAGAGACTCAATCTTGGCATTCTTCTCTGCCAACTCGGTTTGCAAGCCAGCACAAGACTTGCACGCACCTAACAACACGGGTCTAGCCCGGAGCTCATCCACCTCTCCAACCAAGGCAGCATACTTGCTCCTCAAAGTGAGAAGGTCAGTCATGTGCTTGGTACGCATCTCACACTCAGCCTCCTCAGACACGACTACGGTGGATCTAGCAAACTCAAGCTCCTTCACCGTATCCTCCCACTTCTGCCTAAACTCCTTGCGCTCTCTAGCTGCATGCCTAAGCAACTTATCCTGACTAAGCAAAGCGGCAGTAAGCTTATCAACTTTGGCAGAGAGTTCCTCGGGAGTTTGTGATACCTGCGAAGAGTCGTCGTCATCGTTTTGAGGGATGTCCTCCAGCTTGCCGTCAACCTCATCACCACGGGCCATGGTGCAGAAGCCCTCGTCGTCGTCGAAGAAGCAGAGGCCGTTCAGCTTGTCCTCGATCCTCTTCCTCTTCTCAGACTCGTCATCGCTCGAGCGTGCGGAGTCGTCATCCGAGTCATCGACGTCGCTGAGCGTGGCGAAGAATGCACGCTGCTCAGCCTGGGCCTTCTCCAAGTACTTCTTCTTTATGTACTAATTGTTGAAGCCGCCCTTCCGCTTCGGCTTCGTGGGGACGTACTTCTCCTTGCGCTTCCCGGAGTCATACTTGTGCCCATGATCGCCCTTCCCAGATTGCTTGTTCTTCTTGGGACAGTTGGCGATGAAATGGTCGGGGTCGCCGCACTCAAAGCATCCTGAGCGTCCTCCTCTGCGGCGATGGTTCATGCGGTTGTTGTGGAACCACGAGAATCGGTCGGCAAGCAAAGCCAACTCGTCATCTCCCAAAGACTCAAGCTGCTCCTTTGTGACAGAAAAGAGTGAAGAGAGTGCAAATCCTCCAGAGGGGTTAGCAGAAGAGCCAGAAACCAAAGCCATAGTCGGGCTAGAAGGATTTTCATAAGAAGCCCTCGACATGGCGTCAATCTCACTAGACTTGAGCTTACTAAAGAGCTCATCGCATGTGAGGGTCTCATAGTTAGACGATTCGATGATCGCCTGGACCTTTGAGTCCCACACCGACCGATCGAGAGTGTGCAAAAGCTTCAAAGCCCTCTCATGATCGTCGAAAGGCAACAACTCCTTGTTCGCTCTCATCTTGTTGACAATAACCTGAAAGCGAGCGAATAAACTTTCTATGCTCTCGCCAGGCATATGTCGAAAGTTCTCATACTCCCGCTTGTGCGACTCGTAGAGACGGGATTTGACTTGAGTGGTTCCCTCATGGAAGCGCATGAGGGTCGCCCAAATCTCACGAGCCGTGGGGAGGTGAGAAACACGATCAAACTCGGACATGCTCAAACAGGAGAAAAGAGCGTTACGTGCTCGGCTATTGGCTTCGTGCTCATCGATCTGAAGCTGAGAGACACGAGCAGCCAAGACAACGTAATCATCCTTGTTGCAAATCTCCCAAACAGAAGAACCCATGCTCTGGAGATAGGCCGACATACGTATCTTCCAATACGCATAGTTCGTCCCATCAAAAAACGGCGGTTTGCCCACGCCGCGATCCATGTCACCTTCTGTGGATCCGGAACCGGCTAAGGTGGAAGATCCTTAACCCGCTCCAATACCAATTGAAGGACCGAAAGTGCTACCAGAAAGCGACCAGAGGGGGGGGGGGGTGAATGAGAGCTTTAAATTTTCCTTTCGGAAACTTTAAGCCACTGTCCCAAAAATCAACCTCAAGAGCAAAACCGATGCGCGTGATGTCCACGACCCAAGAGAGTGGGTGGATGTTCCCTAGGAACACAGCAGGACACCACAAAAATTCCCTCGCCCAAGTTCACGCAGGTCAACTAGTGACAGGATGAATTTTGGGTAGCCTCAACCTCCCCAGAGCAACATGTGGGGGATTTAGGCTATTTTGTAAAGCAAGAAGCCAATTTCTGAAGAGCACGAAGTCAGGAATCCAACACAACAAGCGGATCTCAAATCGAAAGTCGGACGAGCAAACTGCGGACGAAAACGTGCAAACTGCAATTGACCGGACTCTGGTCAGCGTCCGGTCAGTGAGCATCGGACGCGTCCGGTCATGTAAAATCTAGTTTGGGACCTTACTGTTCCGGACCGGACTTACAGTAGAGAGCGTCTGGTCAAAAACAACTCAGCGACCGGTCAGAAGAAACGTGCAGTGAACAGTGTAAGGGTCGCGTCCGGTCACTTCGACGTCAAGAGTCCGGTCAAGCTACGAAGTGCACATGCTGTGCATTCAACGACCGGACGTACGGGGTCAGCGTCCGGTCAGCCCGTGCCCGGCGTCCGGTCACTGTTGGGTATTTTAAACGCACATAGAGAAATCTGCAAGCGCACGGATACCGATGTAGCTTTCACCCGAGAGTATTCCAGGGTATCGATTTCCACGGGGAACGTGAAGTGTACTAGAAGAATTAAGAACGTCCAAGAAAAGAATGGTAATGTGGTTAGAGAGGGATATAAGGGTTTTCTAAGCGGGTCTATTTAATTAAAGGCTGACTATACTTTACTTACTTCGGAGCAACAGTACCTTTCCGATTCTCAAAAAAGACTGGGAAAAGGGTAATCGGGAGAAGGCTGCCAAAAAGCTCTACAAAAACACCAATCCTAACGTGGTGGATTATAACAATCTACAAAGCTGTCACCCCTGTAGCTACCATAACTATCCGGAGGATTGGGCACAAACTTAGGTAAACCCTAGTCTAGACACCAAGTCTACACTAACGCTTACTACTCTAATCAGATATCATAATTAGAGCACTCATACGAGCGGAGATCCAGTAAATAAAAATAAAGTAAGAACTGAAATTAAATATAGTACTTAGAAATAGTAAATGAAGAACCTGGAGATTACTTGAAGACAAACCAGATGCTGCACCAATACAATGTCGAGGAAGATCCGACAGATCGGCTCCTCCTCAGCTCTCTCCTTCTCTCTCTCTAGATTACAACTAGATGATGAACTAGAACTAGATCTAGAACTAGAAGATGAACTAGAACTAGAACTAGACGATCAACTAGAGGGACCTCTACTTCTAATTGAAACCCTAGTTTCTGATGTAGAGATGAATAATGAAGATGGAGATGCCTGGAGAGGAGGGTCTGGGTCTGGTTTTATAGCCCGGAGCGTGGAACGTGAGCCCTTGGATCAAACCGACTTCGGGGACGGTGGAAATGCATCCTAAGAGGCGGTGGAAGAAGGTTCCAGAAGGCGGAGGCGAAACGGGCTCCGTGGCGACCGGTCGGTCTCCATGTGGGACCGGTCGGTCTGGCCCAGGGGCCACGTGGTGGCCCGCCTCGTGGAGTCTTCTTGTGTCTTCTAGATCCTTCTTTTGTAGATTTCATCGCAAAATTAATATCTTTTCATCCGGGACTCCGAATATAGCAAATGATATGTCCGTTTCGATCGTCTCAACGAGCCCTTTGCAATGGTGCACTCCAATTGATCACTTGAGGTACTTTTATATGGTGAAATATTGATGTCCTACAAAACAAGTGAGAGCACCAAAACTCGTGGAACTTGTTAGTTTCAAACCCTACAACTATGCTTTGTAATTCATTTAGTATCATTTCATGCAATAGTTGATGGTTAATTATAAGCATTAGTGAGTGTCAACAAGTTCCCCAAGCTTAACCTTTGCTAGTCCCGAGCAAAGCCAAACTCAACAATGGATCAAGAGTCGGGTGCAATATCTTTACTTCCAACAAGTACACATGCATTCAAACAAAAGTTCTCATGTGAAATTGAAAAAAGTATCATATTATTCATCACGGGGCTTAGTACTTTACCTTGAATCTTGAGTATTTGAAAAGATAGAACGATCAAATCAAGCACCATGTCTCTAGCTCTTTCACTTCACAATTATTCCGGAGTTTTTATGAATTTTCAAAAGTTTAGAACATATGTTGCCAAATTAAACAAAGGATCCAAAGAGAAAAGTCAACCACACTATTGAGTCGAGAAGTGCATGTGTATGGAAAATGGAGGCGGATGCTCTTTTGAATATATCACTCTCTTTTGCTTATTAGAGACACATGGCTATCAGGCTAATTCTATTGGCGGGCACATGCCCATTTTTTCTGATATTCATTTTTTTTCTTCGAGGTTCCGGACACTTGTCCCTTTTTATTTCCTCGGGATCTATCTTTTTGAGGTTTCGGACACTTGTTCCTTTTTATTTCCTTGGATTTCTTTTTCTTTTCTTTCTCTCATTTTTTTCAATAGCCATATGCTTCCAACAAACTTTTGAGAGGATAACAATAGATAATCATGAGCATTTATGTGGAGAATGGATGAAATGTGTAAGTGATCTCAATTCAATAGCATGAAAACTTCTCATAGGGTCAACAAAGCTTAATTTAACTCAATGCAATTATTAGTCATATTTGTATTGAGAAATCTCCGGAACTCTAGTGTTGTTTAGAACAAGATAATAGCAGCTCAGATCATCACATGTCATATCTATCAATTACCTAGATTCTGGATCAAGCATTTGCTACCCATATATTTAATTTCATTTTTAAGCATCATTATTAATTAAGAGAACTCATGTTTTGAAAGCTAGGTACTTGAAAGAAATTATATAGAGCAACTATTCATCATTTCCATGTAATAGATTAGAGAGAGAGTTCTTCTTTTATTATTAACTTCTTAAAACAATCTAAGCAAACTTAACATAGTATTTATTTAACCTAACATACTTTATTATAAATAACTAAGATAATGAATAAGACATACCTGGATCACGAAGATAACGAGGGTGCGTCTCCCCCAAGCTGGTTCCCTTAATAGCGTTGAGCCTTCATGTGCCCATATTGTTTTTCTTTTTAATTAATGGTGAGCCTTCATGTGCCCACATTTTTTTTGTTTTATATTTTATTTTCATTTATGTATAGAAGGAAAACTTAAGGGAATAAGGATACTTACCTGCATACACGGGGGTGCTTTCCCCCAAGCTGAATGTTGACGTAGTCGTTCGATCTTGCAATGTAACGAACTGGCAGTGGAAATGTGTTTCCTCTGTCAGAGCTTTGATTGATGTTAATGGTTGTGGAAACAGTGCTCTAACAGTGGATAGAACAACCACTTGCTTGTCAGCTTTTCTTGGTCTTTCAGATCCTGTGAAACTCAAATAGACAACAAAACTTGTGGAATAGATTAAGCATTAGTGATTGGCCACTTAAGCCTTAATTGTCCAGAGTTTCAGTAAGATCTCTTTCTCAATATTTTTGTATTTTTATTTTTATGATGCAATGACAGTCTAACAAAATGAATGCATTTTTATTTTTATGCCACCACGGTGAATATCCCTACGGGTTATTACACACCATAGATTTATTCACATGGGGCTTTTAGGTTTTATGATGTAGTGCAATAAGTAAAATATTTTTATTTTCCCTTTTTTATGCAATGCTATTGCAGAAAAGTAAATATGCTATGGATAAATGATTATGCAAATGATAGAAAGTAAACATGCAAAAAGAGAAATTAATGCAGAAAAGATAAATATGGATAACTACTGATTTTACCTTTCGGCGAGGGTTCAATGTTTTAAGTCCTCTGAACAGGACTTCTCACCATGTTCATTCTTGAGGTGCATCATTTGATCTCAATGTGTCGACCTTGATAACTTCACCTCTTGATATGGTGTCACCCATGTTCTTTGTTCGTCCAGCAATTTGAAGTGAAGCATTAGTTGTGAAAGCTGGCAGCATCTTGATTAGTGCACATCTTCTTCTAGATCTAGGACCTTCACTCTATAGAATGTGGGAGTTGACAAACTCCTCCATGTTTTGCTCAAGAGTGTATCCTGCTCATAAAGACAAGGTAGAGATCAAGTGCATGGGCTCTGTTGGTGGAAAAACACCAACAGAACCAAAAGTTTTGTTCATTCCTCTATAACCTTAGGCACATTGCACAAGATAAACTTGTTGTTTATGTATTCTATTCAATCTTAACATGAGTGATAGGATCCAAAGATGAGCATGGAATTAGCATCTTAGAATATTTAACTGATCAGATTGTTTAACCCAAGGAAGGATAATCTATGCGTAATTGTGATATATCATCTTCCAAAGGTAGGATGCACAACATTTTAGCTCATTTGGTTAAGATAGTGAGATTTAAGAGAGTGAAGCTAGGAATAAAGAGTAAAGAACTGAACATGTTAAGTTGATTAGGTTGGATCATGTGAGGTGCAACTTAAACATGTTTGGTTTTTATTTGTGCATAGACTAGAATTAAGGAGAAACTTTTTAAAGTGATGGTCACTTACCTTGAAATGTTGCTTTATCATTGAAGAGTGATTGTGTCGAACCACCTTGTGGAAGCTTCTCTTGTCTAGCTGGTTGTTGTTCATAAATAGCTTGTCTTCTCTTACTTATCTCATAGTGAACCTGAGTGATGGGAGCTTCAAAGGAGGAAGGTATAGTAGGATCATCTTTAGAGGGATCAACCTTCCTTCTCTGAGTGTCAACATATCAGTGAAGGTGTGTTGCTCCTCCCACGATGGTCTTTATCTTCTAGTGACCCAGCTCAGACTTGTTCACCTACTTCCATGGAGTGAGTGCTTTGATTGTAGATATTGTTTTGTGGCACTCATCTTTTGTCTTGTTCCATGGACCTCATTTCTCCATGATCAGTGAGTTGTGTCTCCCAAGTGCAAGTTGTTGAAGTTCATGTGTCTCTTCATCTCCAGTGTGAGTTGCGGATACATGGGTGTATGCCGAGTCTCTGTGTGATGAGTGATTGTCAACGGAGATGATGCGCATGTTCTTTGGCTTGTGTTGTGCAGGTGTCGAGCACGGAGATAGTGGTCGATGGCGGGTGAAGGTCAAGTTGCGACGTGCCGTGCCGACGGACCGGGCGCGATGAAGGATGGGCGTGCCGTGCGGCGGACGTGCCATGCCGATGTATCGGATGGTGAAGGGCGGACGTGGACTTAGACTGATGGACTGGAGGCCGGAGGATCAGCTGTGGTGGCTGGCAGCCTGCGACAGCGACAAGCGGAGAAGTGCGATCATGTCGGTGGAAGGGGTGCACAGGCGGTGCATCCCCTCTACGACGTCGGTTTGTTTGTAGAGCCAGGGAAAAACCAACGGGTGGACGGTTTCCGGGTTTGGGCCTCAAAACCTGGGTGCTGGGTTTCCAGGTTGAGCCACAAAACCTGGGCGCGACGGTTTCCAGGTTGAGCCTCAAAACCTGGGCGTGGGCCGGTTTCCGAGTTTGGGCCTCAAAACTCGGGCGCTGCGGGTTTCCGAGTTTGGGCCACAAAACTCGGGCTGGAGGCTGGTTTCCCGGTTTGGGCCTAAAAACCGGGGGCTGATGGAAAAGGCGGGTTTCCCGGTTTGGGCCACAAAACCGGGGGTGCAGAGTGGTGGCGGCACGTGGCGGCGATCTAAAGGTTGCGTGGAGGCGACGCGGAAGACCGTGCGGGCGTGGCCGTCGGATCTACCTACCACCAGCGGGTGGACCAGATTAGCCTTAGGGTTTTCCTGGCCCGCTCTGTAATTAGAGTAGAGAGGGGTAGAGTACGAAATAGACTTAGGCTAGGTTAGTATAAGTAGTCCAGGGGAGACACCCTCCTCCCTATCTCAGTTTTAGCTATCTCAGTTAGCGCAGTCATTTGCTTCCTAGCACCTAGGGTTTCCACTCTCCCATCCCCTGCTTTAGCTAGTTGAGATCCGCAGAGAGACTCCACTCTGTGTACTGTTGATTTGAGGAAGTGAGGCCGTATCCTCACCTTGGAGCACTGGTCGATGGCTTGAGTTGCGTCCGTGATTCAAGTTCGTGGCTGTGATTCGCGTTTTTCTTGTGTTCTTCGCGGAATCCTTTTCTCCACGATTTTCTCGTCGCTTGATCTTTTTGCTCGGTTCATCTTTTGCAAATCCGTTTGAACCAAGTTGTTCTAGATCGTGAGGCACTTCTTTCCACCGAAGGAATCATTCTCTGATCTCACGGTCTAGGAGATCGATCGATTTTTCATTCCGGGTCAAGTTTTTCCCTTCATCCCGAAATTCTTCGATTCATCGATTTGGAGATAGGTTCGAGCCATGATCTCTCAGAGATAGCTCACTATCCTCCTTGTGACTTCACTCACCAAGTTTGATGCCTAGAGGATTTGTTTTGAGTGAGTTCTAGTCGAATCGGTGGACGAACAGTGAATTCGCGGGGTGACCGGACGCTTCATTCAACGACCGGACGCTGCTACAGTGCGTCCGGTGGTTGAACTCTGTCTGAGTTCTTTTGCTTGACCGGACGCTCTGTTCAAATCGACCGGACGCTCCCTTCAGTGAGTCCGGTCAGAAACAGAGAGGTTCCAAACCGGTTTTTCAGTGACCGGACGCGTCCGGTGTCAAGCGACCGGACGCTCTGGTGAGTCCGGTCAGTTCGTAAAACCTGACCGGACGTTACCAACCGGACGCGCAGTCTGCACTGTTCATCGCAGTTGTTTTGATCTGACCGGACGCACTGCTCTCGACCGGACCCTCCGTACTCGTGAGTCCGATCTCGAACAGAGAGCTCCCAGAGCCGATTTCTGACGACCGGACGCGTCCGGTCCTCCCTGACCGGACGCAGGCCAGAGTCCGGTCACTGCAGTTTTGCGCGTTTTCGTTCGCGGTTCGTTCGTTCGTTGACGGATTTGATTTCCGTCTTTTGCGTTGGCTTTCTAGGGTTGTCTAGTGTCCCGCTGTGCTTCTAGGAAGCATCCACCCTACATCTAGGGTCGTGGACATTAGCAAGCTCTAGGTTTCGCTTTTGGGGTTGAGTTTGGGACAGTGGCATCTAGTTTCCGAAAGGAAATATTGAAGCTCCCATTCACCCCCCTCTGGTCGCTTTCGGGTAGCTTCTCGGTCCTTCAATTGGTATCGGAGCAGGTTAAGGATCTTCCACCTTAGCCGGTTCCAGATCCACCGAAGGCGACATGGATCGCGGCGTGGGCAAACCGCCGTTTTTCGATGGGACGAACTACGCGTATTGGAAGATACGTATGTCGGCCTATCTGCAGAGTTTGGGCGCTTCCATCTGGGATATTTGCAACTCCCCTGATTATGTGGTCTTGGCTGCTCGTGTGAGTCAACAGCAGATCGATGAGCACGATGCCAATAGTCGAGCCTGTAATGCTCTTTTCTCTTGTTTGAGCATGGGTGAGTTTGATCGCGTTTCTCACCTCGCTACGGCTCGGGAGATCTGGGACACTCTCATGCGTTTTCATGAGGGCACCTCTCAAGTCAAAACCCGACTCTACGAGTCGTTCAAGCGAGAGTATGAGAACTTTCGACATCAGCCTGGCGAGAGCATAGAAAGTTTATTCGCTCGCTTTCAGGTGATTGTCAACAGGATGAGAGCTAACCGAGAGCAGTTGCCTTTTGATGATCATGAGCGTGCTTTGAAGCTTTTGCACACTCTTGATCGTTCGGTGTGGGACTCCAAAGTTCAGGCGATCATCGAATCCCCGAACTATGAGACTCTCACCTGCGACGAGCTCTTCAGTATCTCAAGTCCAGTGAGATCGATGCTATGGCGAGGGCTTCTTTTGAAAATCCTTCTCGTCCGTCCATGGCTTTGGTTTCCGGCTCTTCCTCTAACCCCTCAGCTGGCTTTGCACTTTCTTCTCTCTTTTCTGTGACAGAGGACCAGCTGGAGTCTTTGGGAGACGACGAGTTGGCTTTGCTTGCCAACCGGTTCTCGCGGTTCCACAACAACCGCATGAACCGTCGTCGAGGAGGAGGACGCACGGGATGCTACGAGTGCGGCGACCCCGACCACTTCATCGCCAACTGCCCCAAGAAGAACAAGCACTTGGGCAAGGGCGAACATGGGCGCAAGCGCGACTCCAAGTACAAGGAGAAGCACGTCCCCCCAAGGCACAAGAAACGGGGCGGCTTCGACAAAGAGTACATCAAGAAGAAGTACTTGGAGAAGCAGCAAGCTGAGCAGCGCGCGTTCTTCGCCACGCTCAGCGACGTCGACGGCTCGGATGACGACTCCGCCAGCTCGAGCGATGACGAGTCCGAGAAGAAGAAGAGGATCGAGGACAAGCTGAACGGCCTCTGCTTCTTCGCCGACGACGACGGCTTCTGCACCATGGCGCTGGGCGATGAGGTCGACGGCGAGCCGGAGCGTACCCCTCGGAACGACGACGACGACGACACCTCCCAGGTATCTCTCACCTACGACGAGCTTTCCTCCGAGGTTGAGAAGTTGACTGCTGCCCTCCTTAGCCAAGATAAGTTGCTTAGGCGTGCCGCTAGAGAGCGCAAGGAGTTTAGGCAGAAGTGGGAGGACACGGTGAAGGAGCTTGAGTTCGCTCGGTCCACCGTGGTAGTGTCGGAGGAGGCGGAGTGCGAGTCGTGCACCGCGCACATGACTGACCTTCTCACTCTGAGAGGTAAGTATGCTGCGTTGGTTGGAGAGGTGGATGAGCTCCGTGCTAGGCCGCAGCTGTTGGGTGCGTGCGAGACTTGTCCTGTCTTGCAATCTGAGTTGGCAGAGAAGAATGCCAAGATTGAGTCTTTAGTCAAGGCCAGCTCAGATAGCACTTGTGTCACGAGGTGTGCTTTGTGTGAGGGCCTGGAGATGGAGATTGCCAATGTGAAGCATGGCAAGATGCAAACCGAGGAAGAAAACACATACCTTCGGTCCATCTTGTCATGGGTCTCCAGTAGTGAGCCGCAGCTCGGGATGATGATCTCCCAATTCAAGCGAGCTGTTGGTGCCCCTGGTGTAGGTTTTGCTCAGAGTGTTGATCTCTCAGCCTTTGGGAAGATTGGAGAGTCTAGTGGTCTGAACCCATGTGAGAAGCCCAATTCCACCACTACTCCCAAACTTGCCAAGCTTCCACTCAAAGAGTCAGCCAAGCCTATCACCCAAGATGGTGTGGTTGAGGAACCCCCTAAAGTTCCTCCCAAGAACCCAGTTTGGGCACCCAAGCCAAACCACCTCAAGAACAAGCTTGATGCTATGCCACCCATCAGAGAGGAGTGTTTGTCTCAGAAGGGCAAAGTGAACCACACCCACAGCCCTGGTCACCAACAACCCCCTTTGCGTGCGGTGAGGTACCAGTGTGATTTCTGTGGGAGGGATGGTCACTTGAGCGAGTTCTGCTTTAGGCGCAAGAGAGAGGCGCGCAGGGCTCGGGAGATGGAGAACCCGGACATGTACCATCCAGCTCATGGTGGACATGTACCGAAGGCCCAGGGGAGAGCTGCTAGGCCCAGAGATCCAAGACCTCAAGTCCCCAGGCCTAGACAGCAGCATAGAGCTCCGAGGAGAGACGCTAGGCTTAGAGGTCCTGAGCCTCAGGTTCCTAGGCGTAGGCCTCATAGAGAGCGTGCCCGACGGGGTCCTGCTTTTGCAGGTAACGGACCCCGTGGCGGAGGATTAGTTGAGCGCTTTCCCCCACCGCAGTTTGGGTATCGCGGTGAGCGCTTCTTCCCCAGCGAACCACGTTTTTCTCAGCGTGGTGATCGCTTCCCTCGTAGACGTGCTAGGAATGGTTTTTCTGCTAACCGTTCTTTTGAGCAGCCGGCCCAACACTGGTATTACCCTTACTTCACTAACCCCAGTGTTGGACCGTATGCTCACCCTATGTCTTTCTATTGATGTAGGTAAGACGGTTGGAGGACGTTTGGTTGGTGGATTCCGGTTGTTCGAGGCACATGACCGGAAACACCAAGTGGTTCTCCAGCCTTAGCTCGGTCGCCGGAAAGGAGTACATAACCTTCGGCGACAATAGTAAAGGTAAAGTATTGTCCCGTGGGACTGTGCGGGTTAATGAGCACTTTGTGTTGCGCGATGTTGCTCTTGTTTCTAACCTGCATTTTAACTTGCTTTCTGTTTCGCAACTTTTTGATGATGACTATGAGATTCGTTTCAAACCGAACCTTAGTCGCATCTTAGATCCTCAAGGCGATCTTGTATGTGTAATTTCGCCCTTTGGGAAAGTCTTTTGTGCGGATTTCTCGGAATCGTTTGGTTCTTCTCGCTGTCTTTTGGCTAGTCCTTCTTCTTCCGATCTTTGGAAGTGGCATAGGAGGCTTGGTCACTTAAGCTTCGACTTGCTTGCAAGACTTAGCTCACTTGGTCTAATCCGAGGATTGCCCAAGCTTTCGATGGAGAAGGATCTAGTTTGCCATTCTTGCAGACATGGGAAGATGGTTGCTGCTCCCCACCATCCGGTGACTAAGGTCATGACCTCGCACCCCGGAGAGCTTTTACACATGGACCTTGTTGGTCTGGCTCGGGTGAGCTCGGTTGGTGGCAAGTGGTATGTGTTTGGTTGTTGTTGATGACTTTTCGAGGTATTCGTGGGTCTTCTTTTTAGCTGAGAAGACCGAGACTTTCTCCTTCGCTCGCAATCTGATTTTGCGTCTTCAGAACGAGTTCCCTTTGAACTCGATGCGAGCTATTAGAAGTGATAATGGTTCCGAGTTTAAAAATTCGGATTTTGAGAAGTTTTGTAACCGCCTTGGTTTGGAGCATCAGTTTTCTTCCCCCTATACACCACCCCAAAATGGTGTTGTAGAGAGGAAGAATCGGACCCTTGTTGAGATGGCCAGGACGATGCTTGACGAGCATAGGACTCCTAGGCGCTTTTGGGCCGAAGCTATGAACACTGCATGCTACATTTCGAATCGCATTTTTCTGAGATCGTTTTTGAAGAAGACCTCTTATGAGTTGCGTTTTGGTCGCCAGCCCAAGGTGAGTTATTTTAGAGTCTTCGGTTGCCATTGTTTTATATTGAAGAAAGGCAACCTGGACAAGTTTGAGTCTCGTTCTTCTGACGGTGTGTTTTTGGGTTATGGCACTCACACTCGAGCTTATCGTGTACTTAACCTTGACACTAACCGAGTCATGGAGGCATCAGATGTCACCTTCGACGAGACTCTTGTTTGTCCCTCTTCTCGTTTTGAGCGTGCAGGTGATCATGAGGTTGGAGAGCCTCTTTTCGATGACGAGGACGAGGGTGCTGAAGGTATAGATGATCCAGCACCCCCTCCACCTGCCGTGCCTCAAGGAGCGGCCTCGACGACGGCTCACGGCCCTGACACTTCTTCTTCCTGGGGGCCGTGGGATCCACCTCGCGCGGTACCTTTTGTACCCGGGGTGGAACCAGCTACTGTTGAGGGGGAGGTCACTTCTTCCCGGGAGGCGCCTCGACACATCCAGCGCCAGCACCCTCCTCAGCAGATGATCGGCGACATCGACGAGCGAGTTACTCGCTCCAGGTCACAGCACATCTCGCACCTTGCTCATTCTGCTTTTGTTGCGTCTTTTGAGCCCCGAGATGTTGGACACGCATTGACGGATCCGGATTGGGTCAATGCCATGCATGAGGAGCTAGAGAACTTTGAGCGAAATCGGGTTTGGGTTCTAGTGCCTCCACCTCCTGACTGTAAACCTATTGGGACAAAATGGGTATTTAAAAACAAGCAAGGAGAGGAGGGCCACATTGTGAGAAACAAGGCCCGGCTTGTAGCGAAGGGTTATAGTCAGAAGGAGGGGATAGATTATGACGAGACCTTCGCTCCTGTAGCTCGTTTGGAGGCTATTAGGATACTCTTGGCTTATGCTGCATCCATGGGTTTCAAACTTTTTCAAATGGATGTCAAGAGTGCCTTCTTAAACGGCTACATTGAGGAGGAGGTCTATGTCCAGCAACCCCCCGGTTTTGAAAATCCCAAGTTTCCAAACCATGTCTTTAAACTCCACAAAGCTTTGTATGGTTTGAAACAAGCCCCTAGAGCCTGGTATGAGAGATTAAAAACCTTTTTGCTAGCTAAGGGTTTTAAAACGGGATGTGTTGATAAAACGCTCTTTCTCCTCAAGCAAGGCAAAGATACTCTCTTGGTCAAAATTTACGTGGATGATATCATTTTCGGTGGTTCTTCTCACGCTTTGGTTGCCAAGTTTGCAGATACTATGAGCAGGGAGTTCGAGATGAGCATGATGGGCGAGCTGACTTTCTTTCTCGGGTTGCAAATTAAGCAATCCCGAGAGGGGACGTTTGTGCACCAGGGCAAGTACACGAGGGACTTGCTGAAGCGGTTCGACATGGGTGAGGCCAAGCCTCTTCCGACGCCCATGTCGACGACGACTGCCCTGGATGCCGACACGGATGGAGAAGCAGTGGACCAGAAGGAGTACCGCAGCATGATTGGATCGCTGCTCTACCTGACGGCGACACGGCCGGACATTCAGTTCGCCGTGTGCTTGTGCGCGCGCTTTCAGGCTTCGCCACGCACTTCTCACCGTCAGGCCGTGAAGCGCATCTTCAGGTACCTTCGTTTCACGCATGAGTTCAGGATTTGGTATTCTGCTTCTTCCACCCTCTCGCTTTGTGGCTTTTCTGATGCTGATTTTGCTGGTTGTCGCACCGAGCGCAAGTCCACTTCTGGGACTTGCCAGTTTATTGGATCTTCTCTGGTGTCGTGGTCTTCTCGCAAGCAGTCTAGTGTCGCTCAGTCTACCACGGAGGCTGAATATGTTGCTGCGGCTAGCTGCTGTTCCCAGTTACTCTGGATGATGGCCACTTTGCGTGATTTTGGTTTGAGCTTTACTCGAGTTCCTTTGCTTTGTGACAGCACGAGTGCCATTAGCGTTGCTAAGAACCCCGTGCTTCACTCGAAAACCAAACACATTGATGTGCGCTTTCATTTCTTGCGAGACCACCAGGAGTAGGGTGATATCGACCTTCGCCATGTCGATACTCATCACCAATTGGCTGATATTTTCACCAAGCCTTTAGACGAATCAACATTTAATAGGTTGAGGGGTGAGCTTGGTGTGTGTTTCCCCTTTTAGATGGGGGAAGCATTTGAGATGTACAGACTGACTCTTTTATTTTGAGGTTCTTTTCTTTTGAGTTTCTTGAGTCTTTCCAATTGGTATCTTCTTTCTTTCAGTTTTTGTGTCGGGCATACGCATTTACATTCTGAGCTTCATGTCTATATTCACTAGAATGTAATTATGCTCTTGTTAGTATTGCTCCGATACTTATGATGATGCTTGTAGCTTATGCTCTTTCTGATCACTGTTACATGTTATGAGCGAGCTATTTTAGGAATGGTGAATTATGCCTAATGTACATAAATCTGAAAATGTTCACCATTGAGATATGCAACTAGCATGTGTAGGGTGTGTTGAGTCCATTCCTGCTTTTCATATATGCTAGGTTGCTATGTCTCTAGTTCTGAGTCATTCACTTGCTTGGTTGTTCATAACTTGCTTAAAATCTGAACCAAGTATTGTTGAATTGAAAAGATCGAGATGGGATTGCTTGTCAACACCTCATGGTATTGAGACTGTTTCTCATTGCACTTTGAGTTAAACTTGAGCCATGTAGTGTATGACCGAAACCGTTGCTTTAAGCTTCTGATTGCTTCGGCATAGGCTTCGCACGGTTGAAAAGTTAGGCGATGACAAGCTTTCAACCTCTCGCAATCACATGCTAAAAATGAACTTGTGAATTCTTTTACCGCTGCAACTCCGATATGAATTTGAAATCACAAGTATATGCTTCATTCCTATGCATGATGATTGAACTTTGCTAGGGGTAGTTCACCTTGTATATATGCTTAGCACTTGTTTGGATTCCTTCTATACATGTCTAGTGTGACAGAACCGACCAATTTGCACCAGATTAAGCATTGAATCGCTGCTTTCACAGAGATTACAAGTACTTAAGCTCGTACAAACCCGGTAGTCCGGAAATCTCGAAGGATTTCAAGTCATTCAACTTTAACCAAGATCGTAATAGATTAGCATACATGCCCACAAGGTACATTCAGTTCGCACATAGTTCAAATACATCGGAGTTCATCAGTTATTACAAACCATAGTTTAAATTCAAAAGCGGAAGCAACATAGTTTTGAACACAAGTCCTTAGTTCACAATACAGTGCCATATGCTTGATCGGTCCACAAAAGCATCAGGGAAGATAAGAGTTGACCTTGCCCATGGTCTAGTCACTGCCCTCAACAGGGTACAGACAGTTCTCGCAATAGCCGAAGAAGCATTGCCCATCTGCAACAACAAGGGATAGAACCCTGAGTACGAGAAGGTACTCAGCTAGACTTACCCGTCGTAAACCAGAAATAACTGACACCAAGGATTATGCAAAGCTGTATCTAGGGTTGGCCACACTTACCTTTTGCATAAAAGCTCTTTATTATTAACTAGTCATCATTAGAGCATTAGCAGTCACTTTTATGTAATCAGCCTGATTATCTAGATTTGCACCTGATCTAGAGCAAACACTTGACTACTTATTCAAGCAAGAGTGACTATTTCATCAATAGCCTTTCAGATTCATTAGCCATAACCATCATTAATTCCATATATTACTACGGTAACACATGCTCAGTCAAGTTACTCACTAACCAGGAGCGATGGCGATTATAATCGATTCCTACCAGCTGGGGATAAAATGTCGCACACTCGCCCGTCACACCCTGCCAGGTGGCCGTTGGCGACCACTTCAGGAGGTTCGAGAACACAACACGCCGGACGGTCATGGGCCCTTCTACACCGGGGGTTATCTCAATGCCAGGTCGCTCAAGCTATTAACTGCCCACGGTCATGCCAGGTCGATCAGGCCCTGCCTGCCCTCGGACCATGCCAGGTCGATCAGAATAGTTGCCCACGGTACATCTGAGGCCCTGGGTGTTAGGCGTCAACATCTCCGTCACCGGCTCGAAAAACCTTACTCGGCTTCACGGGAGGTACCCGCACCTGCTCCGTTAAGTGATTGACGCGTTCAAAATGACTGAGGTGTGCCTTCGTCGGTTCCTGATCGACACAGACGGGAGACTACTAGCACACAGAACCCATGTCCTGCTGCTCCTACATCTCGCCCGGTCTCAAATTAATTATCACATGGTTATATTCCATGATAGCACGAGGCTAATCATGATCAGTATCCACCTATATGCGGGAGACAGGAAATCACCCGACTTTTACCGGTCTAAGCAGGGCTAAGCATGTAATCGAGCCTAGACCTAACAGGGATCACAAGGTAATATTTGCAGGTGGACAAGGATACTTAATTAATGCAGCAACGGTATCACACAACTCCTATAACCTAATGCAACAATCATAACAGGTTAACTTGTAAACGGTAACTTGCAAACCGTAGGAGAAAATGCTCCGGGGCTTGCCTCGCTCGAAGTCAGCAGGGCGGTGATCACGGCACTCCGGCAGGTCTTCAGCGTCTTCTTCCGGGATCCTCTCCTTGGGTGTCTCCTCCCGACGCTGCTCCTCCGGCGTGTCTTGGGCTTCCACTACCGACCCTGCATGATGCGGTACATGAATGAATAACATGAATGCACAGGGGATGCATGGTGATGCAGCATGGAGTGACAATCCAGGAGATAAGCACATGTCATCTACTGCTACTCACCTACTTAATCTAACATACTACTTACTAAGTCTTGTTGTCACCACATCAAAGTTGCTTAACGGGTTTATTACCTTCTAATTAATCGTAGAATTAAATCTAGTTAAATAGGCCTATAACAGTAACCTATCCTAGACAGCTTCACAAAAATCTATAAAAATTACTGGGGATTAACAACACTTGATCTATTCCCCTGTCAAAATTTCACTCCATTTGGACCTTGACTCTTCCCCTTATGAAAAAGACAAATTCTATCATGAAAAGGTGCTTTGAACTACACACCTTAGCTCAAAGTGTCAAACAACAAATTTCATAATTTTCTTATGAACTTCTTAGCACAAGAGCAGTCAGTAAAAATTACCAAGTCCATACTCTTCATATTTTAATTACTACAAAATAAACAAGAAAACAGCATTTAATTATTTTAATTACTACTGCCAAATTATTTCACAGAGCAACTTCATTTTACATTTTTCCCAGAAACTACTAGTCAACACAAACCTAACAAAACAAGAATCACATTTTCCTGAGATAACCACAAATTACTATGCATTAAACAAGATTTTAGCCTAAACATGAATTAAATATAACTACACATAAAATCACCACAAATTGGACATATTACATTTTTCATGCATAGACCTCAACATAACAAACCTAACAAAACTTGTTTCACCTTTTTAGCATTTATATTTCACAAGATATGAATTAAACAAGCAATACACAATTTCTGGAAACTAATTAACAAAACCTGAAAAACATTCAAACAGGAAACTGCTACGGGTACCCGAACTAGTGCACACAGACTGGTCCTAAGCCACTGACGCGCGGGCCCTCGGGTCAACCCTGACCCCACTCGTCAGACACACCGAACAGGGGAGGAGGTTGACCATGCCGTGGTTCGCCGGCGGCGAACTTTCCGGCGAAGCCAACTCCACCGACAGACTCCCCTTCTCCTTCCGCACCCAACGGTACCCTCGGCTGGCACAGCGCACACGCAGATCGAGCTCGCCGACGGCGATGGCGGACACGGCGGCGCGGGCGAGCTACGCCGGCCGACTCCGGCCACGACGGGCTCATCCGACCCTCGAGATCTACTCCGGCGACCTTCATAACCCTAGCCCAGGGCTCGGAAACCAGGGCGCAAGCTCCGAGCACCTGCGACCACGGCCGTGCCATCTCCGGCGACCTCGGCAAGCGGTGGACGACGGCGTACTCGTGCTTCCAGACCCTAATCGGCCTAACCAACACCACCACGAGCTCCAGCATAGCGAGGCGATTCAAGAACGCTAGCTAGGGCGGATGGTTGAGCTCGGGAAGAGGGTTGGCCACGGCGGACCGAGCGCGCCGGCCATGGCGGTCATGGCGGACGGCGGCGTTCCGCGGGCTCTTAACCCTAATCGACCAAACCAACACCCTCTACCCCCTCCTCGGACCTCACTAACCCCTAAACGAGCGCTAGGGCAACACGCAACCGCGGGACGGAGGCCGGCCACAGCGGACCGAGCTCGGCGGTCATGGAAGCCATGGCGGCGGCTCATCCCGGGGCTTACCTAGGGCTTCCTAGGGAGCGCTAAGGATAGCACGGGGTGTGGGGGCTCACGGCGAAGCTTGGTGGTTGGATGGATGGACGGTGCGGCGGCGGGACGGCGGCGAACGGCGGCGGCGCTCGCAGCTTTTCCCCTTTCTCCCCGCTCGAGCTCCGACGAGAGGAACAAGAGCGAGAGAGAGACAGAATGGAGGGAGGAGCGGGTTCGGACAGGCGAGGGCGAGGTCATGCTTGCCACGCCGCGTGCGGACGCTGCGTCCCCGGCCTGCTCGCGCCACGCGGCGGCCGAGCTCTGCGCGCGGTCGGCCACGACCGGCGGATTCAAACTGAATCGCCCGATTCAGTTACCGGTGGCCGACTGACGGCCGAACTTTGGTCACGATTATCTCCTAATCCACTCAGTGAAACGCTAAACCACTTGTTCCATTGAGTAGAGCTACATACCATCTACAACTTTGGTTACAAGATTGATCTTCGGTTCGGTCTAGATTGCTCCAGAAAAAGCTCCAAAGGTGACCTCGTGAAACTGTTTTGGGCAGTTAGGACTTAGAGAATTTTCTAAGTCTAAACTCCCTCTAATCTGCCTTGTGGGTCCCAAAACACCTTGTTAAACCCATTTTCATGAGTTGGGCCTTAAACAACTTTTGTTCTACTCTAAATTCTACACACTTTTGGTTAAGGGCCCACAGCCATGCAAAGCTTCTATCAAGAAGGTCTTAGTTAGTCAAACAAAAGGACTCCTAGGGCTCTATTAAGGCAACTAGGGTTAGAGACTTAGTTAGCCAACATGACCAACATAAACCTAGCTTCATTTTGACTCCTCAACAAGGTTCAACTACTAGGGAGACTTAAACACTCCACAAACAAGACACACAAGCTTCAATCAAGCATAGCATCACAAAAGGTCACATGAAATGACACTTAACAAAAGAAAGAATGCAACATGCAATGATGATGCTTTATGCTCATGAGATGTCAAATTATGCACTTAGGGTTGCTTAACACCTAGGGTGTTACATCTAGTGCTATTTTGATGGTGACTATCTTTTTGGCTTAAAACTGCTCACCTGCTCATATGCTTCATATTTCGTATAAGTGATCAGTTTGAGCCTTTGCTATTTGAGTGCTTAATTGAGATGTTGGAGCTATACTGATTAGAGCATCTTTGCACTCTTTTGACTATATACTTGAAGCTCCTAACTTGCATTTTGACTTCATATGCATTTTGGAAGGAGATCTTGTGTTCAGGGGGAGTTTGTGTGAAGGGAGTTGCTTCTCCGATACCTTTTGGCCTTGATAAGTGCATTTTCAACTAGGGGGAGAAATTTATGCAAATCATATGCCCCTGTGTTGATCAACTAAGGGGAGAATCATTTGTCCTAGTTGCTTGCATTTGTCGAGGGGGAGTTTGCTAGTTGTGTTGAGTCGTTGCCTCTGTCTTGAGGGACTAGCAAACGTTCCTAGCTTTTCATGAGACGTTCCTAACTTTTCATGAGCTTTCATAAGCTTTTTCATTTGGCTCTCAATTGGTATCGTCTGGTGTGCTTTCCCATTTGGTTTGGGTTGATTTCCAATTGGTTCGGAGTGATTTTCTTGCTAGTTGTGTTGAGCCTCTGTGCCTCTATCTTGAGGGACTAGCATTTTGCTTCTGTTGTCCTCCGATCTTCAATTGGTATCTGCTAGCGGTGTTGAGCTTGTTCTACCTCTTCTTGAGGGCTAGCTTTGCTTTGCTTGGTTGCGTCGAGCCGTTGCCCATGTCTTTGGGGACCAAGTTTTCGCTTCATCCACTTGACCTTCTTTGGCTTTTGTTAGGCTTTTGGGTCATTTGGTTGGGTTTTCTCTTCTCACTCCTTCCTACCTCCTTCTTCTTATTCATGATTTGTTGTGGAGTTGACAATGCACTCATCAAGGGGGAGATTGCGGATACATGGGTGTATGCCGAGTCTCTGTGTGATGAGTGATTGTCAACGGAGATGATGCGCATGTTCTTTTGCTTGTGTTGTGCAGGTGTCGAGCACGGAGACAGTGGTCGATGGCGGGTGAAGGTCAAGTTGCGACGTGCCGTGCCGACGGACCGGGCGCGATGAAGGATGGGCGTGCCGTGCAGCAGACGTGCCATGCCGATGTATCGGACGGTGAAGGGCGGACGTGGACTTAGACTGATGGACTGGAGGCCGGAGGATCAGCTGTGGTGGCTGGCAGCCTGCGATAGCGACAAGCGGAGAAGTGCGATCATGTCGGTGGAAGGGGTGCACAGGCGGTGCATCCCCTCTACGACGTCGGTATGTTGGTAGAGCCAGGGAAAAACCAACCGGTGGACGGTTTCCGGGTTTGGGCCTCAAAACCTGGGTGCTGGGTTTCCAGGTTGAGCCACAAAACCTGGGCGCGACGGTTTCCAGGTTGAGCCTCAAAACCTGGGCGTGGGCCGGTTTCCGAGTTTGGGCCTCAAAACTCGGGCGCTGCGGGTTTCCGAGTTTGGGCCACAAAACTCGGGCTGGAGGCTGGTTTCCCAGTTTGGGCCTCAAAACCGGGGGCTGATGGAAAAGGCGGGTTTCCCGGTTTGGGCCACAAAACTGGGGGTGCAGAGTGGTGGCGGCACGTGGCGACGATCTGAAGGTTGCGTGGAGGCGACGCGGAAGACCGTGCGGGCGTGGCCGTCGGATCTACCTACCACCAGCGGGTGGACCAGATTAGCCTTAGGGTTTTCCTGGCCCGCTCTGTAATTAGAGTAGAGAGGGGTAGAGTAGGAAATAGACTTAGGCTAGGTTAGTATAAGTAGTCCAGGGGAGACACCCTCCTCCCTATCTCAGTTTTAGCTATCTCAGTTAGCGCAGTCATTTGCTTCCTAGCACCTAGGGTTTCCACTCTCCCATCCCCTGCTTTAGCTAGTTGAGATCCGCAGAGAGACTCCACTCTGTGTACTGTTGATTTGAGGAAGTGAGGCCGTATCCTCACCTTGGAGCACTGATCGATGGCTTGATTTGCGTCCGTGATTCAAGTTCGTGGCTGTGATTCGCGTTTTTCTTGTGTTCTTCGCGGAATCCTTTTCTCCACGATTTTCTCGTCGCTTGATCTTTTTGCTCGGTTCATCTTTTGCAAATCCGTTTGAACCAAGTTGTTCTAGATCATGAGGCACTTCTTTCCACCGAAGGAATCATTCTCTGATCTCACGGTCTAGGAGATCGATCGATTTTTCATTCCGGGTCAAGTTTTTCCCTTCATCCCGAAATTCTTCGATTCATCGATTTGGAGATAGGTTCGAGCCATGATCTCTCAGAGATAGCTCACTATCCTCCTTGTGATTTCACTCACCAAGTTTGATCCCTAAAGGATTTGTTTTGAGTGAGTTCTAGTCGAATCGGTGGACGAACAGTGAATTCGCGGGGTGACCGGACGCTTCATTCAACGACCGGACGCTGCTACAGTGCGTCCGGTGGTTGAACTCTGTCTGAGTTCTTTTGCTTGACCGGACGCTCTGTTCAAATCGACCGGGCGCTCCCTTCAGTGAGTCCGGTCAGAAACAGAGAGGTTCCAAACCGGTTTTTCAGCGACCGGACGCGTCCGGTGTCAAGCGACCGGACGCTCTGGTGAGTCCGGTCAGTTCGTAAAACCTGACCGGACGTTACCAACCGGACGCGCAGTCTGCACTGTTCATCGCAGTTGTTTTGATCTGACCGGACGCACTGCTCTCGACCGGACCCTCCGTACTCGTGAGTCCGATCGCGAACAGAGAGCTCCCAGAGCCGATTTCTGACGACTGGACGCGTCCGGTCCTCCCTGACCGGACGCAGGCCAGAGTCCGGTCACTGCAGTTTTGCGCGTTTTCGTTCGCGGTTCGTTCGTTCGTTGACGGATTTGATTTCCGTCTTTTGCGTTGGCTTTCTAGGGTTGTCTAGTGTCCCGCTGTGCTTCTAGGAAGCATCCACCCTACATCTAGGGTCGTGGACATTAGCAAGCTCTAGGTTTCGCTTTTGGGGTTGAGTTTGGGACAGTGGCATCTAGTTTCTGAAAGGAAATATTGAAGCTCCCATTCACCCCCCCTCTGGTCGCTTTCGGGTAGCTTCTCGGTCCTTCATGAGTTCATCTCAGGACTTTCCCAAATTGATATTGAAAGTTTTCCTACAGGGGTTAGTCCAACAAAATATCTAGCATCCACTATAGTATACTATTGGCTCAAAAAAATCAACCTAGACACCACGTCTAATTTGATCTAGGAAGGCATTTTAACCTAAGCACCATACTTAATTTAAAAGCCTTTAGAGGTAAAATCAGGACACCTTTTAGCTCAAGAATCAAACCAGACACCATGTCTTAATTTAATTCATGAAAACAATTTAAACTAAGCACCATGCCTAATTTAAAAGGTGTATGAGAATACTTCAAAACCAAAGCATATACTATAGCAAATGAAGGTAGCATTGAAGCATTAAAGAGATTTACTCAAATGGTGATGAAAGAGCATGACTAGTGTATAGCATATGAGCATGTCTTAAAGGTAGGGGCAACCAACATAGCAACATGGTAAGAGATGTTCTTAAGTGTATCCCCAAGCTTGGATTTTGCACAAATTAAGATTGAATGATTGTTTCAATGTTGCATGATGATTGGTTGGACATACCTTGTGTTTGTTGTTCCTTCGAACTTTTTGCTCCAGACCTGCAAAGGATAGTGACAAGAATACCCGAAGGAATATTTTAACAATTATATCCATTTGCTCATTACACAAGGGCAGTGTAGCAGGAAGGTGAACACTGATCTGAAAAGTGCTTGTTTTTAGGACACTAAGCTTGTCTTTGGGAAACCTTCAAGATCTGATTTGGTGAAGTGGTTTCCCCTCCAACACCAACTTAAGAGCACTACGAGATCTACAAAATTTGTGATAAATATATACATCGACAACCACCCTTTTGAAGTTTTTGTAAACAGAAAGTGTGAGGGGTTGAAAATCTCAAGTGTGGCAATGTTAGACACACCAATTGAATTAGGAGATGTCTCATATGAGCATGGATTTAAAGAGGTGTTTATGAAGTAGCTTCCATGCTCTTTGATATCATCTTCCTCGTTTTTAGAGAAGAACACCGAAGGATAGGGTTCATCATTTTCTAAAGTGTGGGGTGTTTTCTCTATGGGTGGTTCTACGACAACCAAATTATTAGAAGGATTTGAAGGAATTTCAAATTTGGTTGTGTGTTCCTCCTCGTGTTGGTCGGGATCGAGCTCGACTTCTTCTTCTGGGAATTCGTCAAAAGTGCTAGTGTAAGGAGTGTTTTCAAGGATTTTCTCTAGGATGTCTCTTTCTTCACTAACAAGTTTATGTGGGAATGATCCTCTAGAAGCTAAATCGAGAAGTAGAGCAGCTTCCTGGTTAAGACCACGATACAAGTGATAGTGTAGAACATGGTCTGGCAAGGAAAGGTTTGGGCCAGAATTGGTAAGGCATTTGAACCTAGCCCAAGCTGCTCCTAGTGTCTCCTTCTCTTTTTGTTTGAATGTAAGAACTTCGATTCTAAGATCAGCGATTCGAAAAAGAGGGAAGAAAGCAAGACAAAAGTTGTCTCGAAGTTCATCCCAATTCCCATTTACACCCCTTACGGAATGGTCATACCATTTTCTCGCTCTTCCCAAAAGGGAGAACGGGAATAGTTTCCATTTAATGGTCTCTTGTGTCATGCCGGCAATAGTCCGACAAGAACACAACTGCTCAAATTCCCTAAGGTGGGTGTATGGATCTTCGTCTTCTGATCCAGAGAAGGATTTTTCCCGAACCATGGCTATAAGAGCAGGGCGAAGCTCATAGCCATTTGTATGAATGGGGTGTGATGATGGTGGAGGCTCCAACAAGTCGCCCTTTGGAGCAAAGAGTTTTAAGATAGGAGTGAAATCCATGTGGTAAGAAGTGTGGTGGTGAGGTAAAGGTGGTGATAAAAGAAAAAGGTGGTAAAAGAAAGAAACACGGACGATCCTGGTTCGATTCTAGAACAGCTACCGTTCCCCGGCAACGGCGCCAGAAAGCTTGTTGGGTATTTTAAACGCACATAGAGAAATCCGTAAGCGCACGGAAACCGATGTAGCTTTCACCCGAGAGTATTCCAGGGTATCGATTTCCACGGGGAACGTGAAGTGTACTAGAAGAATTAAGAACGTCCAAGAAAAGAATGGTAATGTGGTTAGAGAGGGATATAAGGGTTTTCTAAGCGGGTCTATTTAATTAAAGGCTCACTATACTTTACATACTTCGGAGCAACAGTACCTTTCCGATTCCCAAAAAAGACTGGGAAAAGGGTAATCGGGAGAAGGCTGCCAAAAAGCTCTTTGAAAACACCAATCCTAACGTGGTGGATTATAACAATCTACAAAGTTGTCACCCCTGTAGCTACCACAACTATCCGGAGGATTGGGCGCAAACTCAGGTAAACCCTAGTCTAGACACCAAGTCTACACTAACGCTTACTACTCTAATCAGATATCATAATTAGAGCACTCAATACGAGCGGAGATCCAGCAAATAAAATAAAGTAAGAACTGAAATTAAATATAGTACTTAGAAATAGTAAATGAAGAACCTGGAGATTACTTGAAGACAAACCAGATGCTGCACCAATACAATGTCGAGGAAGATCCGACAGATCCGGCTCCTCCTCAGCTCTCTCCTTCTCTCTCTCTAGATTACAACTAGATGATGAACTAGAACTAGACCTAGAACTAGAAGATGAACTAGAACTAGAACTAGAACTAGACGATCAACTAGAGGGACCTCTACTTCCAATTGAAACCCTAGTTTCTGATGTGGAGATGAATAATGAAGATGGAGATGCCTAGAGAGGAGGGTCTGGTTCTGGTTTTATAGCCCGGAGCGTGGAACGTGAGCCCTTGGATCAAACCGACTTCGGGGACGGTGGAGATGCATCCTAGGAGGCGGTGGAAGAAGGTTCCAGAAGGCGGAGGCGAAACGGGCTCCGTGGCCGACCGGTCGGTCTCCATGTGGGACCGGTCGGTCTGGCCCAGTGGGCCCACGTTGTGGCCCGCCTTGTGGTGTCTTCTGGTGTCTTCTAGATCCTTCTTTTGCAGATTTCATCGCGAAATTAATATCTTTTCATCCGGGACTCCGAATATAGCAAATGATATGTCCGTTTCGATTGTCTCGACGAGCCCTTCGCAATGGTGCACTCCAATTCATCACTTGAGGTACTTTTATATGGTGAAATATTGATGTCCTACAAAACAAGTGAGAGCATCAAAACTCGTGGAACTTGTTAGTTTCAAACCCTACAACTATGCTTTGTAATTCATTTAGTGTCATTTCATGCAATAGTTGATGGTTAATTATGAGCATTAGTGAGCATCAACAGTCACCCCGAAAATGCACAGTTCATCCACCGATTCCACTCGATCTCACCCAAAACAAATCCTCTAGGGATCTAACTTGGTGAGTGGAGTCACAAGGAGGATAGTGAGCTATCTCTAAGAGATCATGGCTCGAACCTATCTCCAAATCGATGAATCGAAGAAATTCATGGGAAGGGAGAAAAACTTGACCCGAAACGAAAATCAACCGATCTACTAGCTCGTGAAGTTAGAGGTGAATTCCTTCGGTGGAAAGAAGTGTCTCATGATCTAGAACAACTTGGTTCAAATGGATTTGCAAACGACGCATCATCAAAGAGATCGATCAACGGGAAAAACGTGGAGAAAAGCAACCCGCGAAGAACAAGAACAAAACGCGAATCACAACCACAAATTTGCAACCGTGTGGCTACCACACGCTACAATAGTGAGATTACGGTCTCACTTCCTCAAAATCTCACGGGCACAGAGGTATTGTTCTCTTCTCTGCGGATCTCAGTTCGCTACAGCAGGGAATGGGAGAGCAGGAAACCCTAGAAACAAAAGAGCAAATGACTGAGATAGTTTGGGAGGTGGGTGTCTCCCGCTACTTATCCTAATTCTAATTCCCACTCTACCCCTAGTTATTTACAGAGAGACACAGCCAAACCCTAAGGCTATCCTGGACCAACCCGAAGATGATGCTGATCCGACGGCCACGCCCGCACAACTGGTAGCGTTGCCTCGACGCAACCTCACCGATTGCCGCCACGTGCCGCCACCGCTCCGCTTGTCCTTTTCACGGACTCCGCCCCCCGGTTTTGTGGCTGAAACTGGGAAACCAGGCCTTCATGTCCATCCCCCGGTTTTGTGGCCCAAACCGGGAAACCAGCCGCCCCTCGCCTGAGTTTTGTGGCGCAAACTCAGAAACCCGCCAGCGCCCAGGTTTTGAGGCCCAAACCTGGAAACCGTCCTCAGCCCGAGTTTTGTGGCCTAAACTCGGCAAACCCGCAGCACCCCCAGGTTTTGTGGCCCAACCTGGAAACCGTCCACCCGAGTTTTGTGGCCCAAACTCGGAAACCGTCCACCCCGTGGTTTTTCTGTGGCTCAACCACCAAACCGGAGCTGTAGAGGGGATGCACCGCCCGTGCACCCCATCCATCGACACGTGTCCCCAGGTCCTCAACCCGAGCAACACCATGTCCCGCAAGTCTTCGCTCGTCGCTGTCCCAGGCTGTCAGCCACCACAGCTGATCCTCAGGCCACCGGTCCCTCAGTCCAAGCCTCACGTCCGCCCTTCACCGCTCCCGGTCCGTCGGCATGACACGTCTCTACTTGACCTTCACCTTGCCCTCGATCACTGTATCCGTGCTTGACACCTGCACAACACAAGCCTAAGAACATGCGATCAAACCCGTTGACAATCACTCATCACTCGAGACTCGGCATACACCCATGTATCCGCAGAGTTAATGCATTGGTCATTTTTGATGAAACAGACAACGACTATCCGATGCAATAGATGTATTGCACCAACATGATTTAGATGCAATAAGTTAATGCATCGGACATATTTGATGAAACAGACAACGACTATCCGATGCAAAAGCTGCTTCGCATCGACCACAAGTAACTGATGCAAAAGGCTATTACATCTTGGATAATTGCATCGGCTGCATCGACCGACAAATTGTTGCGGAAACGAGCTTTTGCATCCATTTTAGACCTATAACATCAAATTTTGCCCGATGCAATAGGGTGAAAACCTAGTAGTGTTAATAATGAAAATGCTTTTATGCAAAAAGGTAAGTATGGCCAACCCCAGATACAGCCTTGCATACTCCTTGGGTCACCTTATTTCTGGTTATGACGGGTAAGTTTAGCTGAGTACCTTCTTGTACTCAGGGTTTTATCCCTTGTTGTTGCAGATGAGCAGTGCTTCTATGGCTATTGCGAGAACTGTCTGTACCCCGTCACGGGTGATGATTAGACCAGGGGCATGGTCATCTCTTATCCTCTCCTGATGCTTTTGTGGACTGATCAGGCAATGGCACTGTATTGTGAACTATGAACTTATGTTTAAAACTATGTCGCTTCCGCTTTTGAATTCCAAACTATGGTTTGTAATAACTGTTGAACTTTGATGTATTTTGAACTATGTGCGAACTGAATGTACATTGTGGACATGTACGCTAATCTATTACGATCTTGGCAAATGTTGAATGATTTGAAATCCTTCGAGATTTCCGGACTACCGGGTTTGTACGAGCTTAAGTATCTGTCAATTTCTGTGAAAGCGGGGGTTTGGTGCTTAATCTGGTATAAATTGGTCGGTTCTATCACAGCTAGCATCGGAACATGGTTAGCATTACTGTTCATTGGTGTATTTGAAAAACCATATTTTCAAATCGGAATTTTATTTGCCAAAACTTATAACTATAATAGGATCTAAAAATTCTTATTGATAAAGATTAAGGTGTGCCATTGGTCAAGTCCTTATGCCCAGATAGGAGCTTAGGTGGCTATTAATGTACTGACTTGGAGGGGTTATGCATCATATTTTTATTTCTGTTATACTGTCGTCCATACGGCAATGAGGAATTGTATGGATGCTATTCTTCGGGATAGTAATGTATGGATCAGTTTGCTTCTACGCAAAGGTAATCAGGGAGTTGTGAGTGCATGACCAAACAACCGTTGGTCTAGGGGAAAGCTAGTTTGGTACTGGAGCCTGTACCCGTATGCACACGAGTACAAGCAAAGGTATTTAATTGCGGGTAGATCTAAGAAATGGGTAGTGTAAAGTAAGTGAGAGCATGGTCGGACAACCGCCGATCTAGGGGTGTGCTAGTTTGGTATCGGAATGCATACTTTTTACACACAAGTGTATGTGAAGGTACTTAATTGTGGGAGTAATATTATTCTGAATGGTGCATATACTGCTTACGTGTATATTGGGTATGCACCTATGTTAGTATTAGATTTAATTTCAGCAATGCATGATATCCATACTGTGGGCAGGGCTGAAATGATTTTCTGCAGCTACACTAACTTGCGAACGTATAGTACGTCTAGTTAACGCTATGAGTGAACGTGTATACCACCATCTAGCCGTTAGATTGTTAGACAGTGAGGACGTATGTTACGTGCATGCATCATGATCATATAACCTTGCATTAATCTTACTTCCTTCCTTATGTTATCCGTCCCGTTTTCTTAATAAAAGTTGTTCTCAAACTAATGAAAATATGTGTGGATAAACTTCTTACAGATGGCACGTACCAAGCGCACAGCTCGTAAGTCAACCGGAGGCATAAGGCCTAATTACATGCTGTGACCATGGACTGCTGAGGGGTCGGAGGACTTCTTAGATGAGTTTGGCATGCCTACCATCCTTTGGAGGGTGTTGCACTTGGTGGGATACCAGGAGGGCCAGGAGCCACAATACGACGGGCACCGCGTGCAGATTTCTGAGGATCGCCATATGTACATGGTGGAGGTTGATGTGCCTAGCCGTGATGAGCAGGATCACGCTTGGTGCCGCCGAGTGTTCGCGTTGCGGGGGAGAACCCCATGGGATGGAGCTAACAGAGTTGCTTACACCGTTCTTTGAGACATTATGGAGGACCATCCGGAGGTGGTTGCCAAGGCTACAGCCACTATCTTCCCGATAGCAGATCCGTATCTGTCAGTGTGGCGTCAGCCAGGAGCTGCCGTTCTTGAGGCCAGTTCGCTTGAGAGGGAGCATTGTGCCGGACCCGCTGGGAGTGCTATGGCTGCACTCATGGCTACCTACGGATGTCTATCACGCAGCTATGATCAGTTGGACCACATTCTTACTGAGGAGATGGCTGCACAGCACCGGAGGCAGCAGGAGCATACCGCTGAGGTAGACCACCTCACTGCAGAGTTGGCACGCATGACAGTAGAGAGGGACCAGGCGCATCAGAGAGAGCAGGAGACCGCCCATCAGCTCAGCATTCAGCAGGAGTCTGCTACCTTCTTAGCCTTGATCATGAGGGAGACCGAGGAGTCACTTCGAGGTGTTTGCCTTGAGGGCATACGCGCTTCAGAGGAGAACAGGCTGCTGAGGTTGTGAGTGGGAGACCTGGAGCTGCAACTTCACCACCTGCAGGATTATAACGATCGCTTGCATGAGGAGATCCACCGCAGGGAGTATGAGAGGAACCCCATCTTTCCTCACGAGGATCCGGACCCGCATAGTTCCTCTAGTGGTTCTACGGATGTGTCTAGTGATGATGACGACGATGGCGACGTCCCCAGAGAGTAGATCGGATCGTATGCTTAGAGCTTAGTGATCTTTTGTGTATGTTGATAAGCCCGATCTTTTGCTTTGTTATGGGCTGGATGTAAGCATGAGTAGTAAACTTATGTGCTTGTGGTGCGAGACCTTTGGAAAGTCCCAGATGTATGGGCAAAACTATGGATGTTTGTGTTGGCTTTTGCATGATATGTATTGAGCGATCTTATTATGTGATGATGCGATGTGGATTGAAATTTATTATGGCTCTGTGATTGTTTGGTGAACTTGTTTTCCGAATAATTTCAGTTGGTATGATTTATTGTTCTCTACAATAATTGCAACTTCGCCTAATGATCACTTGCCATCGTATATGCAGATGACGACAACCCGTAGTGGAGCTGGCTGGTAGTGGTGGAAATGAGGACCCCACGGACAACCGCAATCCACTACCTCCTCCACCACCCACGGCCGAGCAACTTTTTGCTCAATTTTTGGGAAGCCAACGCAACATTGAAGCCTTGCTGCGAGAGAATTTGGCGCACGACCACCAGCGACCGGAACCAAATCAATATAGTTCTTTCAAGGATTTCATGGATACTAAACCACCCATCTTCAAGGAAGCTACTGAACCTTTAGAGGCAGATGAATGGTTCCATACTTTGAAATAGAAGTTTCGTTTGCTTAGGCTCACAGAGGAACTCAAAGCAGAGTATGCCGCGCATCAACTCCAGGGGCCAGCCGGGATTTGGTGGGGCCATCACCGCACAACCTATCCTGCCAACGTTCCTGTCACTTGGAGAATGTTCACCGAAGCTGTTTGAGGGCATTATATTCCGCCAGGCCTGACTCAGATGAGAGTGGCAGAATTCATGAGCTTGATGCAAGGAACTCGGTCTGTCACTGAGTACCATCATTTGTTTAACTCCTTGTCTCGTTATGTTCCAGACTTCATGGACACAGATGCCAAAAAGATTGCTAGTTTCAAAAGAGGCTTGAACACCAAAATGGGAAAGTCAGTGGGAACATCTTCTTGTACTATCTTCAATGACTTCATCAGTGATTGCCTGATCCAAGAGAATCACAATAATAAGCATGCTGCATGTAAGGCCCGGAAGAGGACTTTTGATTCAAGACCATCTCAACCTAGGGGACCACCAGCTCAACGTACCCAGTATCCACCACCAGCGCCGGGGGCACGTTTTCGGCCGCCGCAAAAGAAGAAACAGCCGCAAGCTCAGCGCAATCAAAAGCCATACAAGATAGCTGCTGCCCAAGCTCGTGGAGATCAGGACAGTTCAACAGGAGGGAAACCTTTGGTTCGGGGACCCTATTTTAATTGCAACCAAGAGGGACACCTCGCAAGGTATTGTCCTCACCCAAAGAAGCAACAGGCTAACTACCCTGCACGTCTGCACAACATGACTGCTAAAGAAGCTCGTGCCGGAGAGCCCGTGACTGCCGGTATGTGTCTTGTTAACCATCATCCTGCAGTTGTTTTGTTTGATACTGGATCATCGCATTCGTTCATGAGCAAAGCATTTGCACAAAAACATAATCAAGAGATGGCTGAAATGGATTATGGGTTTCGCGTAAGCTCCATGGGGAGTAGCGTGTTATCTAGGCAGATGGTTTGTAATGCAACCATTGACATTGGAGGGCACAAATTTGGAGCCAATTTAGTAGTTCTGCCAGGACTGAGCATGGATGTAGTCTTAGGTATGAGTTGGATGAGTATGTGGAATGCGGTGTTAGACACTGCAAATAGGATTTTTACCTTGTCTGATGGAAGGACGAATACAAAGCTACGCATCTCTCTTCCCCGAGGTGCTGACTTCGTCGATTTATCTTGCACTTTGTCTATAGAAGACCTGTCTAAGATTCTAGTTGTCCGAGATTTCCCAGATGTCTTTCCGGATGAGTTACCGGGATTACTGCCCAAGCGGGCAGTGGAATTTGCCATTGAATTGTTACCTGGAACTGCACCAATCTCTAGAAGACCTTACCGTATGCCGCCCAATGAGTTAGCTGAACTCAAGATTCAGATTAAGGAACTTTTGGATAAAGGATTCATTCAACCTAGTATATCTGAATGGGGATGTCCAACACTGTTTGTCAAGAAGAAGGATAAGTTGTTACGGATGTGTGTAGATTATCGGCCACTCAATGCCGTGACTGTCAAGAACAAGTATCCGTTGCCGCGAATAGATATTCTGTTTGACCAGTTATCCAGAGCCAAGGTGTTTTCCAAGATCGATTTGAGGTCAGGTTACCACCATCAGGATTCGGCCACAAGATATCCCAAAGACTGCTTTTTCAACCAGATATGGGCTATATGAGTATCTTGACATGTCTTTTGGATTGACAAATGCTCCAACCTACTTCATGAGTTTGATGAATTCGGTGTTTATGCCGAAATTGGATAAGTTTGTGGTGGTGTTCATTGATGACATTCTGGTATATTCTGAGAACCCAGATGATCATGCAGAGCATTTGAGGAT
Organism: Coix lacryma-jobi var. lacryma-jobi; assembly: GCA_009763385.1. NCBI lineage: Eukaryota > Viridiplantae > Streptophyta > Magnoliopsida > Poales > Poaceae > Coix > Coix lacryma-jobi. The sequence continues at coordinate 112,919,181 of CM019830.1, read as the reverse complement.
TGTTTTGACAAGGCTCCGAGAACATAAGCTTTATGCTAAGTTTAGCAAATGTGAGTTTTGGTTGAAGAAGGTGCATTTTCTTGGTCATATCTTATCAGAAGAAGGAATTTCTGTGGACCCCAGTAAGGTGCAAGAAGTGATGGATTGGAAAGCTCCTACTTCCGTTGGTGAAATTCATAGTTTTCTCGGCTTAGCAGGATATTATCGCCGATTCATTCCCGACTTTTCCAAGATTGCAAAACCAATGACAAGCTTGCTCCAGAAGGACCAGAAGTTTGAATGGACAGAGGAGTGTGAGATAGCTTTCCGTACTCTGCGGGAACTATTGAGCACTGCTCCTGTCTTAGCTCAACCATATATCGAGAAGCCTTTTGATGTCGTTTGTGATGCATCAAAAGTTGGTTTAGGTTGTGTTCTTATGCAAGAAGGCAGAGTAATTGCTTATGCTTCATGCCAATTAAGGAAACATGAGATAAACTATCCTACACATGATTTGGAGTTGGCCGCTGTGGTGCACGCTCTAAAAATCTGGAGACATTATCTGCTTGGGAATGTCTGCAACATGTACACAAATCACAAGAGTCTCAAGTATATCTTCACTCAACCTGAACTGAATATGAGGTAGAGAAGATGGCTTGAACTAATCAAGGATTACAATCTGCAGATACATTATCATCTAGGAAAGGCAAATGTGGTTGTCGATGCTTTGAGCCGGAAATCACACTTCAATAATTTGAGGTTACGACCAAAAGACAAGTTTAGTCTCATACACCCTATAATTCTGCATAATATCAAGCTGCAAGGCACCCTAGTTGATCAGATTCTTGAAGGGCAGAAAACAGATAAGGGAATTTATCATATCAAGGAAAGGCTGAAAACCGCAACTGAACCAGTAAAACATTTTTGGATTGATGACAGAGGAGTGTTATGGTTTGACAAGTGCTTAGTAGTACCCAAGAACAGAGAGCTCAAAAATCGGATCATGGATGAAGCTCATTTGTCCAAGTTGTTTATTCATCCTGGAAGCACTAAGATGTATCAGGATTTGCGTCCAAGATTCTGGTGGACCAAAATGAAGAAAGAAATTGCCGCTTATGTAGCCAGATGCGACACGTGTTGTCGAGTGAAAGCTATTCACTTGAAGCCAGCCGAAACACTTCAACCATTACCAATACCCGAGTGGAAATGGGAAGAAGTGAGTATGGATTTCATCACTTGCTTGCAAGACTTAGCTCACTTGGCTTAATCCGAGGATTGCCCAAGCTTTCGTTGGAGAAGGATCTAGTTTGCCATGCTTGCCGGCATGGAAAGATGGTTGCTGCTCCCCACCATCCCTTGACCAAGGTTATGACCTCGCACCCCGGAGAGCTTTTGCATATGGACCTTGTTGGTCCGGCTCGGGTGAGCTCGGTTGGTGGGAAGTGGTATGTGCTTGTTGTTGTTGACGACTTTTCGAGGTATTCGTGGGTCTTCTTTTTAGTTGAGAAGTCCGAGACATTCCCCTTCGCTCGCGATCTGATTTTGCGTCTTCAGAACGAGTTCCCTTTGAACTCGATGCGAGCTATTCGGAGTGATAATGGTTCCGAGTTTAAAAATTCGGATTTTGAGAAGTTTTGTAACCACCTTGGTTTGGAGCATCAGTTTTCTTCCCCCTATACACCACCCCAAAATGGTGTTGTAGAGAGGAAGAATCGGACCCTTGTTGAGATGGCCAGGACGATGCTTGATGAGCATAGGACTCCTAGGCGCTTTTGGGCCGAAGCTATGAACACTGCATGCTACATTTCGAATCGCATTTTTCTGAGAGCGTTTTTGAAGAAGACCTCTTATGAGTTGCGTTTTGGTCGCCAGCCCAAGGTGAGTTATTTTAGAGTCTTTGGTTGCCACTGTTTTATATTGAAAAAGGGCAACCTGGACAAGTTTGAGTCTCGTTCTTCTGACGGTGTGTTTTTGGGTTATGGCACTCACACTCGAGCTTATCGTGTACTTAACCTTGACACTAACCGAGTCATGGAGACATCAGATGTCACCTTCGACGAGACTCTTGTTTGTCCCTCTTCTCGTTTTGAGCGTGCAGGTGATCATGAGGTTGGAGAGCCTCTTTTCGATGACGAGGACGAGGGTGCCGAAGGTATAGATGATCCAGCACCCCCTCCACCTGCCGTGCCGCAAGGAGCGGCCTCGACGACGACTCACGGCCCAGACACTTCTTCTTCCTGGGGGCCATGGGATCCTCCACCTCGCGCGGTACCTTTTGTACCCGGGGTGGAACCAGCTGCTGTTGAGGGGGAGGTCACTTCTTCCCGGGAGGCGCCACGACATATCCAGCGCCAGCACCCCCCTGAACAGATGATCGGCGACATCGACGAGCGAGTTACTCGCTCCAGGTCACAGCACATCTCGCACTTTGCTCATTCTGCTTTTGTTGCGTCTTTTGAGCCCCGAGAAGTTGGACACGCATTGACGGATCCGGACTGGGTCAATGCCATGCATGAGGAGCTAGAGAACTTTGAGCGAAATCGGGTTTGGGTTCTAGTGCCACCACCTCCTGACTGTAAACCTATTGGGACAAAATGGGTATTTAAAAACAAGCAAGGAGAGGAGGGCCACATTGTGAGAAACAAGGCCCGGCTTGTAGCGAAGGGTTATAGTCAGAAGGAGGGGATAGATTATGAGGAGACCTTCGCTCCTGTAGCTCGTTTGGAGGCTAGTAGGATACTCTTGGCTTATGCTGCATCCATGGGTTTCAAACTTTTTCAAATGGATGTCAAGAGTGCCTTCTTAAACGGCTACATTGAGGAGGAGGTCTATGTCCAGCAACCCCCCGGTTTTGAAAATCCCAAGTTTCCAAACCATGTCTTTAAACTTCACAAAGCTTTGTATGGTTTGAAGCAAGCCCCTAGAGCCTGGTATGAGAGATTAAAAACCTTCTTGCTAGCTAAGGGTTTTAAAATGGGATGTGTTGATAAAACGCTCTTTCTCCTCAAGCAAGGCAAAGATACTCTCTTGGTCCAAATTTACGTGGATGATATCATTTTCGGTGGTTCTTCTCACGCTTTGGTTGCCAAGTTTGCAGATACTATGAGCAGGGAGTTCGAGATGAGCATGATGGGCGAGCTGACTTTCTTTCTCGGGTTGCAAATTAAGCAATCCCGAGAGGGGACGTTTGTGCACCAGGGCAAGTACACGAGGGACTTGCTGAAGCGGTTCGACATGAGTGAGGCCAAGCCTCTTCCGACGCCCATGTCGACGACGACTGCCCTGGATGCCGACACGGATGGAGAAGCAGTGGACCAGAAGGAGTACCGCAGCATGATTGGATCGCTGCTCTACCTGACGGCGACACGGCCGGACATTCAGTTCGCCGTGTGCTTGTGCGCGCGCTTTCAGGCTTCGCCACGCACTTCTCACCGTCAGGCCGTGAAGCGCATCTTCAGGTACCTTCGTTTCACGCCTGAGTTCGGGATTTGGTATTCTGCTTCTTCCACCCTCTCGCTTTGTGGCTTTTCTGATGCTGATTTTGCTGGTTGTCGCACCGAGCGCAAGTCCACTTCTGGGACTTGCCAGTTTATTGGATCTTCTCTGGTGTCGTGGTCTTCTCGCAAGCAGTCTAGTGTCGCTCAGTCTACCACGGAGGCTGAATATGTTGCTGCGGCTAGCTGCTGTTCCCAGTTACTCTGGATGATGGCCACTTTGCGTGATTTTGGTTTGAGCTTTACTCGAGTTCCTTTGCTTTGTGACAGCACGAGTGCCATTAGCGTTGCTAAGAACCCCGTGCTTCACTCGAAAACCAAACACATTGATGTGCGCTTTCATTTCTTGCGAGACCACCAGGAGAAGGGTGATATCGACCTTCGCCATGTCGATACTCATCACCAATTGGCTGATATTTTCACCAAGCCTTTAGACGAATCAACCTTTAATAGGTTGAGGGGTGAGCTTGGTGTGTGTTTTCCCTTTTAGATGGGGGAAGCATTTTGAGATGTACAGACTGACTCTTTTATTTTGAGGCTCTTTTCTTTTGAGTTTCTTGAGTCTTTCCATTTGGTATCTTCTTTCTTTCAGTTTTGTGTCGGGCATACGCATTTACATTCTGAGCTTCATGTCTATATTCACTAGAATGTAATTATGCTCTTGTTAGTATTGCTCCGATACTTATGATGATGCTTGTAGCTTACGCTCTTTCTGATCACTGTTACATGTTATGAGCGAGCTATTTTTGGAATGGTGAATTATGCCTAATGTATATAAATCTGAAAATGTTCACCATTGAGATATGCAACTAGCACGTATTGAGTCCATTCCTGCTTTTCAGATATGCTAGGTTGCTATGTCTCTAGTACTGAGTCATTCACTTACTTGGTTGTTCATAACTTGCTTAAAATCTGAACCAAGTATTGTTGAATTGAAAAGATCGAGATGGGATTGCTTGTCAACACCTCATGGTATTGAGACTGTTTCTCATTGCACTTTGAGTTAAACTTGAGCCATGTAGTGTATGACCGAAACCGTTGCTTTAAGCTTCTGATTGCTTCGGCATAGGCTTCGCACGGTTGAAAAGTTAGGCAATGACAAGCTTTCAACCTCTCGCAATCACATGCCAAAAAATGAACTTGTGAATTCTTTTACCGCTGCAACTCCGATATGAATTTGAAATCACAAGTATATGCTTCATTCCTATGCATGATGATTGAACTTTGCTAGGGGTAGTTCACCTTGTATATATGCTTAGCACTTGTTTGGATTCCTTCTATACATGTCTAGTGCTATTTTGATGGTGACTATCCTTTTGGCTTAAAACTGCTCACATACTCATAAGCTTCATATTTCGTATAAGTGATCAGTTTGAGCCTTTGCTATTTGAGTGCTTAATTGAGATGTTGGAGCTATACTGATTAGAGCATCTTTGCACTCTTTTGACTATATACTTGAAGCTCCTAACTTGCATTTTGACTCCATATGCATTGTGGAAGGAGATCTTGTGTTTAGGGGGAGTTTATGTGAAGAGAATTGCTTCTCCGATACCTTTTGGCCTTGATAAGTGCATTTTCAACTAGGGGGAGAAATTTTATGCAAATCATTTGAATTTTATGCAAATCATTTGACCTAGTTGCTTGCATCTGTCGAGGGGGAGTTTGCTAGTTGTGTTGAGCCGTTGCCTCTGTCTTGAGGGACTAGCAAACGTTCCTAGCTTTTCATGAGCTTTCATAAGCTTTTTCATTTGGCTTTCAATTGGTATCGTCTGGTGTGCTTTCCCATTTGGTTTGGGTTGATTTCCAATTGGTTCGGAGTGATTTTCTTGCTAGTTGTGTTGAGCCTCTGTGCCTCTATCTTGAGGGACTAGCATTTTGCCTCTGTTGTCCTCCGATCTTCAATTGGTATCTGCTAGCGGTGTTGAGCCTGTTCTACCTCTTCTTGAGGGCTAGCTTTGCTTTGCTTGGTTGCGTCGAGCCGTTGCCCATGTCTTTGGGGACCAAGTTTTCGCTTCATCCACTTGACCTTCTTCGGCTTTTGTTAGGCTTTTGGGTCATTTGGTTGGGTTTTCTCTTCCCACTCCTTCCTACCTCCTTCTTCTTATTCATGATTTGTTGTGGAGTTGACAATGCACTCATCAAGGGGGAGATTGCGGATACATGGGTGTATGCCGAGTCTCTGAGTGATGAGTGATTGTCAACGGAGATGATGCGCATGTTCTTTGGCTTGTGTTGTGCAGGTGTCGAGCACGGAGACAGTGATCGATGGCGGGTGAAGGTCAAGTTGCGACGTGCCGTGCCGACGGACCGGGCGCGATGAAGGATGGGCGTGCCGTGCGGCGGACGTGCCATGCCGATGTATCGGACGGTGAAGGGCGGACGTGGACTTGGACTGATGGACTGGAGGCCGGAGGATCAGCTGTGGTGGCTGGCAGCCTGCGACAGCGACAAGCGGAGAAGTGCGATCATGTCGGTGGAAGGGGTGCACAGGCGGTGCATCCCCTCTACGACGCCGGTTTGTTGGTAGAGCCCGGGAAAAACCAACGGTGGACGGTTTCCAGGTTTGGGCCTCAAAACCTGGGTGCTGGGTTTCCAGGTTGAGCCACAAAACCTGGGCGTGACGGTTTCCAGGTTGAGCCTCAAAACCTGGGAGTGGGCCGGTTTCCGAGTTTGGGCCTCAAAACTCGGGCGCTGAGGGTTTCCGAGTTTGGGCCACAAAACTCGGGCTGGAGGCTGGTTTCCCGGTTTGGGCCTCAAAACCGGGGGCTGATGGAAAAGGCTGGTTTCCCGGTTTGGGCCGCAAAACCGGGGGTGCAGAGTGGTGGCGGCACGTGGCGGCGATCTGAAGGTTGCGTGGAGGCGACGCGGAAGACCGTGCGGGCGTGGCCGTCGGATCTACCTACCACCAGCGGGTGGACCAGATTAGCCTTAGGGTTTTCCTGGCCCGCTCTGTAATTAGAGTAGAGAGGGGTAGAGTAGGAAATAGGCTTAGGCTAGGTTAGTATAAGTAGTCTAGGGGAGACACCCTCCTCCCAATCTCAATCTCAGTTAGAGCTTTCATTTCCTAGGGTTTCCACTCTCCCACACCCCTGCTTTAGCTAGTTGAGATCCGCAGAGAGACTCCACTCTGTGTACTGTTGATTCGAGGAAGTGAGGCCGTATCCTCACCTTGGATCCCATCTCTTGGTGTCAATTCGCGTTTTGATTTCATGTTCATCATGTTCTTCGCGGATTGCTTTGTGCCTTGAGTTTTCCCGTCGCTTGATCTTTGTGCTCGGTTCATCTTTACGATTCCGTTTGAACTGAGTTGCTCTAGATCGTGAGGCACTTCTTTCCACCGAAAGAAATCATCTCTAACCTCACGGTCTAGGAGATCAATCAAGTTTTAGTTTCGGGTCTCTTTTTCTTCTTTCCCCCGAATTCCTTCGATTCACCGATTTGGAGTTAGGTTCGAGCCATGATCTCTTAGAGATAGCTCACTAACCTCCTTGTGACTCCTCAGATCGAATCCCAAGCCTAGAGCACTTGATTCGGAGGAGATCGGGTTGAATCGCCGGAGTTTCAGTGCAGTCGCGGGGTGACCGGACGCTCTGTCGGGCTGACCGGACGCACGCTTTCAGAGTCCGGTCGTTGAGCACGGCGCCAAGCTTTTCTGCGTACTGACCGGACGCTCTCGACCGGACGCTCTGTTTGCATTTCGACCGGACGCTACGCTTGCACTGTTCCTGGCTTTGTCGGTTTCGACCGGACGCACTGTACACGACCGGACGCTCCGTACTCGTGAGTCCGGTCGCGAACAGTAAGGTTCCAGAGCCGATTTTGGACGACCGGACGCGTCCGGTCTCTGCTGACCGGACGCTGGCCAGAGTCCGGTCGTAGCTGTTTCGCGCCGATTCGTTCGCGGTTCGTTCGTTCGTCAAAGGATTCGAGTTCCGTCTTTTGGGTTGGCTTTCTAGGGTTGTCTAGTGTCCCGCTGTGCTTCTAGGAAGCATCCACCCTACATCTAGGGTCGTGGACACTTGTCGGCTCTAGGGTTTGCTTTTGGGGTTGAGTTTGGGACAGTGGCATCTAGTTTCCGCAAGGAAATTTTAAAGCTCCCATTCACCCCCCCCTCTGGTCGCTTTCGGGTAGCTTCTCGGTCCTTCAATTGGTATCGGAGCAGGTTAAGGATCTTCCACCTTAGCCGGTTCCAGATCCACCGAAGGCGACATGGATCGCGGCGTGGGCAAACCGCCGTTTTTCGATGGGACGAACTATGCGTATTGGAAGATACGTATGTCGGCCTATTTGCAGAGCTTGGGCGCTTCGATCTGGGATATTTGCAACTCCCCTGATTACGTGGTCTTGGCTGCTCGTGTGACTCAACAGCAGATCGATGAGCACGATGCCAATAGCCGAGCCCGTAATGCTCTTTTCTCTTGTTTGAGCATGGGTGAGTTTGATCGTGTTTCTCACCTCGCTACGGCTCGGGAGATCTGGGACACTCTCATGCGTTTTCATGAGGGCACCTCTCAAGTCAAAACCCGACTCTACGAGTCGTTCAAGCGAGAGTATGAGAACTTTAGACATCAACCTGGCGAGAGCATAGAAAGTTTATTCGCTCGCTTTCAGGTGATTGTCAACAGGATGAGGGCTAACAGAGAGCAGTTGCCATTTGACGATCATGAGCGTGCTTTGAAGCTTTTGCACACTCTTGACCGTTCGGTGTGGGACTCCAAGGTTCAGGCAATCATCGAATCGCCGAACTATGAGACCCTCACCTGCGACGAGCTCTTTAGTAAGCTCAAGTCCAGTGAGATTGATGCTATGGCGAGGGCTTCTTTTGAAAATCCTTCTCGCCCGTCCATGGCTTTGGTTTCCGGCTCTTCCTCTAACCCTCTCAGCTGGCTTTGCGCTCTCTTCTCTCTTTTCTGTGACAGAGGACCAGCTGGAGTCTTTGGGAGACGACGAGTTGGCTTTGCTCGCCAACCGGTTCTCGCGGTTCCACAACAACCGCATGAACCGTCGTCGAGGAGGAGGACGCACGGGATGCTACGAGTGCGGCGACCCCGACCACTTCATCGCCGACTGCCCCAAGAAGAAGAACAAGCATCTGGGGAAGGGCGATCACGGCCACAGGCGCGACTCCAAGTACAAGGAGAAGCACGTTCCCCCAAGGCACAAGAAGCGGGGCGGCTTCGACAAAGAGTACATCAAGAAGAAGTACTTGGAGAAGCAGCAGGCTGAGCAGCGTGCGTTCTTCGCCACGCTCAGCGACGTCGACGGCTCGGATGACGACTCCGCTCGATCGAGTGATGACGAGTCCGAGAAGAAGAAGCTGGAGGACACGTTCAACGGCTTATGCTTCTTCGCCGGCGACGAAGGCCTGTGTACCATGGCGCTCGGAGATGAGGTCGGAGGCGAGCTGGAGCACACACCTCGGAACGACGACGACGACGACACCTCCCAGGTATCTCTCACCTACGACGAGCTTTCCTCCGAGGTTGAGAAGTTGACTGCTGCCCTCCTTAGTCAAGATAAGTTGCTTAGGCGTGCCGCTAGAGAGCGCAAGGAGTTTAGGCAGAAGTGGGAGGACACGGTGAAGGAGCTTGAGTTCGCTCGGTCCACCGTGGTTGTGTCGGAGGAGTTGGAAGTGCGAGAGTTGCGCCGCGCACATGACGGATCTTCTCACTCTGAGGAGTAAGCATGCTGCGCTGGTAGATGAGGTGGATGAGCTCCGAGCTAGACCGCAGCTGTTGGGTGCGTGCAAGACTTGTCCTGTCTTGCAATCCGAGTTGGCAGAGAAGAATGCCAAGCTTGAGTCTTTTGAGAAGGCCGGCTCGGATAGTACTTGTATCAAGAGGTGTGCTTTGTGTGAGGTCCTGGAGCAGGAGATGGCCAATGTGAGGCATGACAAGGTGCGTACCGAGGAGGAAAACACATACCTTCGGACCGTCTTGTCATGGGTGTCTTGTGGTGAGCCTCAGCTCGGGATGATGATCTCCCAATTCAAGCGAGCTGCTGGAGGTCCAGGCGTAGGCCTTGCGCAGGGTGTTGATCTTTCCGCTTTTGGGAAGATTGGAGAGTCTAGTGGCCTTGATCCGAGTGAGAAGCCCAACTCCACCACTACTCCCAAACTAACCAAGCTTCCACCCAAAGAGCCTGCCAAGCCTGCCACCAAGGATGGAGTTGTAGTTGAACCTCCCAAGGCTCCACCCAAGAATCCACAATGGCAACCCAAGCCCAATCACCTAAAGAACAAGCTTGACACAATGCCACCCATCCGAGAGGAGTTGCCACAGAAGGGCAAGGGCAAGGTGAACCATACCCACATCCCTGCAAACCAACAACCACCTTTGCGCGCGGTGAGGTTTCAGTGTGACTTTTGTGGGCGGGATGGTCACCTGAGTGAGTTCTGCTTTAGGCGCAAGAGAGAGGCGCGCCGTGCTAGGGAGATGCAGAACCCGGACATGTTTCACCCAGCTCGTGGTGGACATGCTCCGAAGCCTCAGGGGAGAGCTGCTAGGTCTGGAGGGAGGCGTACCCAGCCTAGGCAGCAGGAGAGAGCCCCTAGGAGGGAGACTAGGCCTAGAGGTCCGGCACCTCAGTTTGTTAGGCCTAGGCAGGAGAGAGCTCCGAGGAGAGACGCTAGAGCAGTTGAGCCCCAGGCTCCTAGGCGTAAACCTCGTAGAGAGCGTGCCCAACGGGGTCCTGCTTTTGCAGGTAACGGACCCCGTGGCGGAGGCTTTGTTGAGCGCTTTGTCCCACCGCAGGTAGAGTTTCGCGGTGAGCGCTTCTTCCCCAGCGGACCACGTTTTCCTGTGCGTGGTGATCGCTATCCTCCTAGACAGGATGGTTTTTACACTGACCGTTCTTTTGAGCAGCCGGCCCAACACTGGTTTCCTTCTTATCTTACTAACCCCAGTGTTGGACCGTATGTTCACCCTATGTCTTTTTATTGATGTAGGAGGAGCGGTTGGAGGACATTTGGCTTGTGGATTCCGGTTGCTCGAGACACATGACCGGAAATGCCAAATGGTTCTCCAGCCATAGTCCGGTCGCCGGAAAGGAGTACATAACCTTCGGCGACAAAGGTAAGGGCAAGGTATTGTCCGTTGGTGCAGTGCGGGTTAATGAGCATTTTGTGTTGCGCGAGGTTGCTCTTGTTTCTAACCTGCATTTTAACTTGCTTTCTGTTTCGCAACTTTTTCGTGAAGGCTATGAGATTCGTTTCAAACCGAACCTTAGCCGGATCTTAGATCCTCAGGGTGATCTTGTATGTCTGATTTCACCCTTTGGGAATGTCTTTCGCGCGAATTTCTCAAAGTCGTTTGGATCTTCTCGCTGTCTATTGGCTAGTCCTTCTTCTTCTGATCTTTGGAAGTGGCATAGGAGGCTCGGTCACTTGAGTTTTGACTTGCTTGCAAGACTTAGCTCACTTGGCTTAATCCGAGGATTGCCCAAGCTTTCGTTGGAGAAGGATCTAGTTTGCCATGCTTGCCGGCATGGAAAGATGGTTGCTGCTCCCCACCATCCCTTGACCAAGGTTATGACCTCGCACCCCGGAGAGCTTTTGCATATGGACCTTGTTGGTCCGGCTCGGGTGAGCTCGGTTGGTGGGAAGTGGTATGTGCTTGTTGTTGTTGACGACTTTTCGAGGTATTCGTGGGTCTTCTTTTTAGTTGAGAAGTCCGAGACATTCCCCTTCGCTCGCGATCTGATTTTGCGTCTTCAGAACGAGTTCCCTTTGAACTCGATGCGAGCTATTCGGAGTGATAATGGTTCCGAGTTTAAAAATTCGGATTTTGAGAAGTTTTGTAACCACCTTGGTTTGGAGCATCAGTTTTCTTCCCCCTATACACCACCCCAAAATGGTGTTGTAGAGAGGAAGAATCGGACCCTTGTTGAGATGGCCAGGACGATGCTTGATGAGCATAGGACTCCTAGGCGCTTTTGGGCCGAAGCTATGAACACTGCATGCTACATTTCGAATCGCATTTTTCTGAGAGCGTTTTTGAAGAAGACCTCTTATGAGTTGCGTTTTGGTCGCCAGCCCAAGGTGAGTTATTTTAGAGTCTTTGGTTGCCACTGTTTTATATTGAAAAAGGGCAACCTGGACAAGTTTGAGTCTCGTTCTTCTGACGGTGTGTTTTTGGGTTATGGCACTCACACTCGAGCTTATCGTGTACTTAACCTTGACACTAACCGAGTCATGGAGACATCAGATGTCACCTTCGACGAGACTCTTGTTTGTCCCTCTTCTCGTTTTGAGCGTGCAGGTGATCATGAGGTTGGAGAGCCTCTTTTCGATGACGAGGACGAGGGTGCTGAAGGTATAGATGATCCAGCACCCCCTCCACCTGCCGTGCCGCAAGGAGCGGCCTCGACGACGACTCACGGCCCAGACACTTCTTCTTCCTGGGGGCCATGGGATCCTCCACCTCGCGCGGTACCTTTTGTACCCGGGGTGGAACCAGCTGCTGTTGAGGGGGAGGTCACTTCTTCCCGGGAGGCGCCACGACATATCCAGCGCCAGCACCCCCCTGAACAGATGATCGGCGACATCGACGAGCGAGTTACTCGCTCCAGGTCACAGCACATCTCGCACTTTGCTCATTCTGCTTTTGTTGCGTCTTTTGAGCCCCGAGAAGTTGGACACGCATTGACGGATCCGGACTGGGTCAATGCCATGCATGAGGAGCTAGAGAACTTTGAGCGAAATCGGGTTTGGGTTCTAGTGCCACCACCTCCTGACTGTAAACCTATTGGGACAAAATGGGTATTTAAAAACAAGCAAGGAGAGGAGGGCCACATTGTGAGAAACAAGGCCCGGCTTGTAGCGAAGGGTTATAGTCAGAAGGAGGGGATAGATTATGAGGAGACCTTCGCTCCTGTAGCTCGTTTGGAGGCTAGTAGGATACTCTTGGCTTATGCTGCATCCATGGGTTTCAAACTTTTTCAAATGGATGTCAAGAGTGCCTTCTTAAACGGCTACATTGAGGAGGAGGTCTATGTCCAGCAACCCCCCGGTTTTGAAAATCCCAAGTTTCCAAACCATGTCTTTAAACTTCACAAAGCTTTGTATGGTTTGAAAGCAAGCCCCTAGAGCCTGGTATGAGAGATTAAAAACCTTCTTGCTAGCTAAGGGTTTTAAAATGGGATGTGTTGATAAAACGCTCTTTCTCCTCAAGCAAGGCAAAGATACTCTCTTGGTCCAAATTTACGTGGATGATATCATTTTCGGTGGTTCTTCTCACGCTTTGGTTGCCAAGTTTGCAGATACTATGAGCAGGGAGTTCGAGATGAGCATGATGGGCGAGCTGACTTTCTTTCTCGGGTTGCAAATTAAGCAATCCCGAGAGGGGACGTTTGTGCACCAGGGCAAGTACACGAGGGACTTGCTGAAGCGGTTCGACATGAGTGAGGCCAAGCCTCTTCCGACGCCCATGTCGACGACGACTGCCCTGGATGCCGACACGGATGGAGAAGCAGTGGACCAGAAGGAGTACCGCAGCATGATTGGATCGCTGCTCTACCTGACGGCGACACGGCCGGACATTCAGTTCGCCGTGTGCTTGTGCGCGCGCTTTCAGGCTTCGCCACGCACTTCTCACCGTCAGGCCGTGAAGCGCATCTTCAGGTACCTTCGTTTCACGCCTGAGTTCGGGATTTGGTATTCTGCTTCTTCCACCCTCTCGCTTTGTGGCTTTTCTGATGCTGATTTTGCTGGTTGTCGCACCGAGCGCAAGTCCACTTCTGGGACTTGCCAGTTTATTGGATCTTCTCTGGTGTCGTGGTCTTCTCGCAAGCAGTCTAGTGTCGCTCAGTCTACCACGGAGGCTGAATATGTTGCTGCGGCTAGCTGCTGTTCCCAGTTACTCTGGATGATGGCCACTTTGCGTGATTTTGGTTTGAGCTTTACTCGAGTTCCTTTGCTTTGTGACAGCACGAGTGCCATTAGCGTTGCTAAGAACCCCGTGCTTCACTCGAAAACCAAACACATTGATGTGCGCTTTCATTTCTTGCGAGACCACCAGGAGAAGGGTGATATCGACCTTCGCCATGTCGATACTCATCACCAATTGGCTGATATTTTCACCAAGCCTTTAGACGAATCAACCTTTAATAGGTTGAGGGGTGAGCTTGGTGTGTGTTTTCCCTTTTAGATGGGGGAAGCATTTTGAGATGTACAGACTGACTCTTTTATTTTGAGGCTCTTTTCTTTTGAGTTTCTTGAGTCTTTCCATTGGTATCTTCTTTCTTTCAGTTTTGTGTCGGGCATACGCATTTACATTCTGAGCTTCATGTCTATATTCACTAGAATGTAATTATGCTCTTGTTAGTATTGCTCCGATACTTATGATGATGCTTGTAGCTTACGCTCTTTCTGATCACTGTTACATGTTATGAGCGAGCTATTTTTGGAATGGTGAATTATGCCTAATGTATATAAATCTGAAAATGTTCACCATTGAGATATGCAACTAGCACGTATTGAGTCCATTCCTGCTTTTCAGATATGCTAGGTTGCTATGTCTCTAGTACTGAGTCATTCACTTACTTGGTTGTTCATAACTTGCTTAAAATCTGAACCAAGTATTGTTGAATTGAAAAGATCGAGATGGGATTGCTTGTCAACACCTCATGGTATTGAGACTGTTTCTCATTGCACTTTGAGTTAAACTTGAGCCATGTAGTGTATGACCGAAACCGTTGCTTTAAGCTTCTGATTGCTTCGGCATAGGCTTCGCACGGTTGAAAAGTTAGGCAATGACAAGCTTTCAACCTCTCGCAATCACATGCCAAAAAATGAACTTGTGAATTCTTTTACCGCTGCAACTCCGATATGAATTTGAAATCACAAGTATATGCTTCATTCCTATGCATGATGATTGAACTTTGCTAGGGGTAGTTCACCTTGTATATATGCTTAGCACTTGTTTGGATTCCTTCTATACATGTCTAGTGCTATTTTGATGGTGACTATCCTTTTGGCTTAAAACTGCTCACATACTCATAAGCTTCATATTTCGTATAAGTGATCAGTTTGAGCCTTTGCTATTTGAGTGCTTAATTGAGATGTTGGAGCTATACTGATTAGAGCATCTTTGCACTCTTTTGACTATATACTTGAAGCTCCTAACTTGCATTTTGACTCCATATGCATTGTGGAAGGAGATCTTGTGTTTAGGGGGAGTTTATGTGAAGAGAATTGCTTCTCCGATACCTTTTGGCCTTGATAAGTGCATTTTCAACTAGGGGGAGAAATTTTATGCAAATCATTTGAATTTTATGCAAATCATTTGACCTAGTTGCTTGCATCTGTCGAGGGGGAGTTTGCTAGTTGTGTTGAGCCGTTGCCTCTGTCTTGAGGGACTAGCAAACGTTCCTAGCTTTTCATGAGCTTTCATAAGCTTTTTCATTTGGCTTTCAATTGGTATCGTCTGGTGTGCTTTCCCATTTGGTTTGGGTTGATTTCCAATTGGTTCGGAGTGATTTTCTTGCTAGTTGTGTTGAGCCTCTGTGCCTCTATCTTGAGGGACTAGCATTTTGCCTCTGTTGTCCTCCGATCTTCAATTGGTATCTGCTAGCGGTGTTGAGCCTGTTCTACCTCTTCTTGAGGGCTAGCTTTGCTTTGCTTGGTTGCGTCGAGCCGTTGCCCATGTCTTTGGGGACCAAGTTTTCGCTTCATCCACTTGACCTTCTTCGGCTTTTGTTAGGCTTTTGGGTCATTTGGTTGGGTTTTCTCTTCCCACTCCTTCCTACCTCCTTCTTCTTATTCATGATTTGTTGTGGAGTTGACAATGCACTCATCAAGGGGGAGATTGCGGATACATGGGTGTATGCCGAGTCTCTGAGTGATGAGTGATTGTCAACGGAGATGATGCGCATGTTCTTTGGCTTGTGTTGTGCAGGTGTCGAGCACGGAGACAGTGATCGATGGCGGGTGAAGGTCAAGTTGCGACGTGCCGTGCCGACGGACCGGGCGCGATGAAGGATGGGCGTGCCGTGCGGCGGACGTGCCATGCCGATGTATCGGACGGTGAAGGGCGGACGTGGACTTGGACTGATGGACTGGAGGCCGGAGGATCAGCTGTGGTGGCTGGCAGCCTGCGACAGCGACAAGCGGAGAAGTGCGATCATGTCGGTGGAAGGGGTGCACAGGCGGTGCATCCCCTCTACGACGCCGGTTTGTTGGTAGAGCCCGGGAAAAACCAACGGTGGACGGTTTCCAGGTTTGGGCCTCAAAACCTGGGTGCTGGGTTTCCAGGTTGAGCCACAAAACCTGGGCGTGACGGTTTCCAGGTTGAGCCTCAAAACCTGGGAGTGGGCCGGTTTCCGAGTTTGGGCCTCAAAACTCGGGCGCTGAGGGTTTCCGAGTTTGGGCCACAAAACTCGGGCTGGAGGCTGGTTTCCCGGTTTGGGCCTCAAAACCGGGGGCTGATGGAAAAGGCTGGTTTCCCGGTTTGGGCCGCAAAACCGGGGGTGCAGAGTGGTGGCGGCACGTGGCGGCGATCTGAAGGTTGCGTGGAGGCGACGCGGAAGACCGTGCGGGCGTGGCCGTCGGATCTACCTACCACCAGCGGGTGGACCAGATTAGCCTTAGGGTTTTCCTGGCCCGCTCTGTAATTAGAGTAGAGAGGGGTAGAGTAGGAAATAGGCTTAGGCTAGGTTAGTATAAGTAGTCTAGGGGAGACACCCTCCTCCCAATCTCAATCTCAGTTAGAGCTTTCATTTCCTAGGGTTTCCACTCTCCCACACCCCTGCTTTAGCTAGTTGAGATCCGCAGAGAGACTCCACTCTGTGTACTGTTGATTCGAGGAAGTGAGGCCGTATCCTCACCTTGGATCCCATCTCTTGGTGTCAATTCGCGTTTTGATTTCATGTTCATCATGTTCTTCGCGGATTGCTTTGTGCCTTGAGTTTTCCCGTCGCTTGATCTTTGTGCTCGGTTCATCTTTTACGATTCCGTTTGAACTGAGTTGCTCTAGATCGTGAGGCACTTCTTTCCACCGAAAGAAATCATCTCTAACCTCACGGTCTAGGAGATCAATCAAGTTTTAGTTTCGGGTCTCTTTTTCTTCTTTCCCCCGAATTCCTTCGATTCACCGATTTGGAGTTAGGTTCGAGCCATGATCTCTTAGAGATAGCTCACTAACCTCCTTGTGACTCCTCAGATCGAATCCCAAGCCTAGAGCACTTGATTCGGAGGAGATCGGGTTGAATCGCCGGAGTTTCAGTGCAGTCGCGGGGTGACCGGACGCTCTGTCGGGCTGACCGGATGCACGCTTTCAGAGTCCGGTCGTTGAGCACGGCGCCAAGCTTTTCTGCGTACTGACCGGACGCTCTCGACCGGACGCTCTGTTTGCATTTCGAACGGACGCTACGCTTGCACTGTTCCTGGCTTTGTCGGTTTCGACCGGACGCACTGTACACGACCGGACGCTCCGTACTCGTGAGTCCGGTCGCGAACAGTAAGGTTCCAGAGCCGATTTTGGACGACCGGACGCGTCCGGTCTCTGCTGACCGGACGCTGGCCAGAGTCCGGTCGTAGCTGTTTCGCGCCGATTCCTTCGCGGTTCGTTCGTTCGTCAAAGGATTCGAGTTCCGTCTTTTGGGTTGGCTTTCTAGGGTTGTCTAGTGTCCCGCTGTGCTTCTAGGAAGCATCCACCCTACATCTAGGGTCGTGGACACTTGTCGGCTCTAGGGTTTGCTTTTGGGGTTGAGTTTGGGACAGTGGCATCTAGTTTCCGCAAGGAAATTTTAAAGCTCCCATTCACCCCCCCTCTGGTCGCTTTCGGGTAGCTTCTCGGTCCTTCAAGAACCTGTTATCGAGCACCGGACTATGCAGAGATTTATATCAATCAAATCGTTCGACTACATGGTGTACCCAAGGCTATAGTTTCGGATCATGGATCACAGTTTACTGCACCATTTTGGGAGAAACTGCAAAAGGAATTAGGCACCAAGCTAATCCGTAGCTCTGCCAATCATCCCCAAACATCCGGACAAACTAAAAGAGTGAATCAAGTTTTGGAGGACATGTTGAGAGCCTGTGTGATTTCAGCAAAAGGATCTTGGGAGAAATGGTTACCTTTAGCTGAATTTGCATATAACAATAGTTATCAAGAAAGAATACAAATGGCACCTTTTGAAGCTCTTTATGGTAGAAGGTGCAGGACACTGGTAAATTGGGTTGAACCAGGAGAACGTCGTTACTACGGAATTGATTTTGTTAACGAAGCAGAAGAACAAGTTAGAATAATCCAACAACATAAGGCAGCTGCGCAGTCTCGACAAAAGAGCTATGCAGACAAGAGGAGAAAACCGCTTGAATTCAACGAAGGCGATTATGTGTATCTGAAAGTGTCACCCATGAAAGGTGTCAGACGCTTCGGCGTTAAAAGGAAGTTAGCGCAAAGATTTGTGGGACCATACAGGATTGTGGAAAGGAGGGGAGAAGTAGCTTATCAGCTACAGCTACCTGAACATTTAAAAGCTATATTCCCTGTATTCCATGTGTCACAATTAAAGAAATGTCTTCGAGTACCAGAAGAAGAAGTACAACCGGCCAATATCAAGTTGCAATCCGATCTCACCTACTCAGTGAAGCCTTGTCGGGTGCTTGATGAAAAAGAAAGAGTAACTCGCGGAAGAATAGTGAAGCAATATAAAGTATCTTGGAGTGAACAAGACGATCGAGATGCCACTTGGGAAACGGAAGACTATCTAAAAGAGGTGTATCCACAATTTTATAAAGACTGGTTAGTAACTCAAATCTTGGGATGAGATTCTTTTAAGGAGGGGAGGGCTATAACACCCCTGGTGTTAAGCAACCCTAAATGCATAACTTGACATCTCATAAGCATAAAGCATCATCATCTCATGTTGCATTCTTTTTGTAAAGTGTCATTTCATGTGATGGTAGTTACTGTGGTACTTGGTGTGATGCTTGTTTGACTTGTTTTTGGAGTGTTTGAGTCTCCTAAGTAGTTGAACCTTGTTGAGGAGTCAAAATGAAGCTAGGTTTATGTTGGTCATTATGGCTAACCAAGTCCCTAACCCTAGTTGCCTTAATAGAGCCCTAGGAGTCCTTTTGTTTGACTAACTAAGACCTCCTTGATAGAAGCTTTGCATGGCTGTGGGCCCTTAACCAAAAGTGTGTAGAATTTAGGGTAGAACAAAAGTTGTCTAAGGGCCAACTCATGAAAATGGGTTTAACAAGGTGTTTTAGGATCTACAAGGAAGAAATGGGGGAGATTAGACTTAAAAAAATTCTTCTAAGTCCTGACTGCCGAAACAGTTTCGCCTGGTGATCTTTGGAGCATTCTTGAGAGCAATCCAGGCCAAACCAAAGCATGATCTTGTAACCAAAGTTGTAGTCGGCATATAGCTCTACTCAATGGAACAAGTGGTTTAGCGTTTCATTGAGTGGTTAGCGAGTTAATCACGCGCAAAATCCGGCCGTCAGTCGGCCATCAGCGACTGAATCAGCCGATTCAGTTTGAATCGGTCGTGGTCGTGGCCGACCGCGCGCAGGGCTCGCCCGCCGCTTGGCTCGCGCTGGCCGGCCAAGCCAGCAGCTCGCGCGCGCGTGGCGTGCACAAGGCAGCCCCGCTCGCCCCCGCCCTGTCCAAACCGCGCCATTCCATCCGCTCTGTCCCCCTCTCGCTCTCGCCGTCGCCCGAGCAGGTAAGCGCCGCCGCGAGTCCGCCGGTGTCTTCCCGCCGCTCCACCGTGGTTCCACCCCAACCATCCTGCTAAAACAAGTCGTCATGACCAGCTCCATCTCCTGCCCTAGCTAGCTTGAGCCGAAAGCCTCTGGGTAAGCCGCGGAGCACGCGTCTGCCATGTCCTCCATGGCCGGCGAGCTCGGTTCGCCGTGGCCAACCCCCTTTCCGAGCTCGTCCGTTTGTCCTAGCTAGCGTTCGCGAGTCGCCTTGACCCGTAGAAGACGTTGGTGGTGTTGGGTTGGCCGATTAGGGTTTGGTAGTGGCCGTACGTCGTCGTCCACCGCCGGCTCTGCTCGCCATGGACGACGAGCCACGGTCTCGGCCGTTTCTCATGGCAACCCTAGCTTCTTTGCTTCGATTAGGGTTCGCAAGGGTTTGAGGAGTGTGAGATGGCCGTCGGTTTGCATCGGGAAGGCCGAAGATGGCCGACGGGTGAGCTCCCGCCGCCGTGGCCGCCATTCTCGCCGGCGAAGCTTGCTCCGTTCGTGCGCTAGGCCTTTTAGTGGTACCGTCGGGTGCGGAAAGTCGAGGGGAGTCCGCCGGTGGTGTTGGTTTCACCTGGGAGGTCGCCGCTGGCGAGCTCCGCCGCGGTCAACCCTTCCCCTGCTTCTGTGTGGCTCACAAGTGGGGTCAGTTTGACCCGGGGTCCCGCCAGTCATTGGCTTGGGTCCCAGCTGTCAGCGGATCTGGGTGCAGTGATTTGGGTGCGTGTAGCAGTTTAGGTTGAAGAGTTTTTCAGTGTTTTGTTTAGTTAGTTTTCAAAAATGCTTATGTGGCTTGTTTAATTCATATCTTGCATTCTGTAAATGCTAAAAAGGTGAAACAAGTTTTGTTAAGTTTGTTGTGATGAGTTCTATGCATGAAAAATGTAATATGTCCAGTTTGTGATGAATTTATGTGTAGTTATATTTAATTTATGTTTAGGCTGAAATCTTGTTAAATGCATAGTAAACTGTGTATTGCTCAGAAAAATGTGATTCTTGTTTTGTCAGGTTTGTGTTGTTTAATAGTTTCTAGGAAAAATATAATATGAGGTTATTATGTGAAATATTTTGGCAGTAGCACTTAAAGTGATTAAATGTTGTTTTCTTGTTTAATTTGTAGTAATTAAAATATGAGGAATATGAACCTGATAATTTTTATACATTGCTCTTGTGCTAAGAAGTTCAGTGGAAAAATGGGAAATTTGTTGTTTGACACTTTTTGCTAGGGTGTGTAGTTCAAAACACCTTTTCATGGTAGTATTTGTCTTTTTCTTGGAGGATAGAGTTTAAGTCCAAATGGGTTGAAATTTGGACAGAGAGCTAGATTGCATGCTGTCAACTTCCAGTAATTTCTATAGATTTTCGGAAGTCGTTATCTAAGGGTTGCTATTCTAGGCTAAATAAAATGATTAAGTGGTAGCAAATGGTTAAGTAATAATCGGATGATGTTGACTACCTTGTTGAAGAAAATGAAGTAGATGACATGTGCTTATCTCCTGAGTTATCTTGTTCTCTGTTGCATCACTAATGCATCCCATGTGCATTCATTTTATTTATATGTGTTATGCATCATACAGGGTCGGTAGTGGAAGCGCAGAACCCGCCACCGGAGGAGCCGTGTCCGGAGGAGACCCCGGACGAGAGGACCGAAGATGGAGACGTCGAGGACCTGCCTGAGTGCCGTGACCATTGACCCTCCGACTTTGAAAGAGGCAAGCCCCGGAGCATCCCACTCCTACGGTTTGCAAATGCAATTATAAAATTAACCTGATATGTTTGTTGCATTAGGTTATAGGAGTTGAGTGACACCGTTGATGCATTACTTACTTATCCTTGTCCACCTGCAATTATTATCTTAATATCCCTGTTAAGTCTAGGCTCGTTTATGCTTAGCCTGCTTAGACCGGTAAAAGTCGGGTGATTACCTGTCTCCCGTATATAGGAGGATACTGATCATGACTAGCCTGGTGCTATCATGGAAATAACCCTGTGATAATTAATTTGAGACCGGGCGGGATGTAGGAGCAGCAGGACATGGGTCCTCTGTCCTGGTAGTCTCCCGTCTGTGTCGATTAGGACTCGACGAAGGCACACCTCAGTCATTTTGAACGCGTCAATCACTTAACGGAGCAGGTGCGGGTACCTCCCTTGAAGCCGAGTAAGGTTATTCGAGACGGTGATGGAGATGTTGACACCTAACACCCAGGGCCTTACATGTACCGTGGGCAACTATTCTGAGCAACCTGGCATGGTCCATGGACAGGCGGGGCCTGATTGACTTGGCATGACCATGGGCAGTTATAGCTTGAGCGACCTGGCATTGAGATAACCCCGGTGTAGAAGGGCCCATGACCATCCCGCATGTTGTGTTCTTGAATTTCCTGAAGTGGTCACCGACGGCTGCCTGGCAAGCTGTGATCGGGCGAGTGTGCGACATTTTTATTCCCAGCTGGTAGAAATCGATTATAATCGCCATCGCTCCTGGATAGTGAGTAACTTGACTGGGCATGTGTTACCGTAGTAACTTATGGAATTAAAGATGCTTATGGTACTGAATCTGAAAGGCTATTGATGAAATAGTCACTCTTGCTTGATTAATTAGCCAAGTGATTGCTCTAGCTCAGGTGCAAATCTAGTTAATCAGGTTGATTACATAAAATGGACTGCTAATACTCTAATGATACCTATTTAATAATGAAAATGCTTTTATGCAAAAAGGTAAGTATGGCCAACCCCAGATACAGCCTTGCATACTCCTTGGGTCACCTTATTTCTGGTTATGACAGGTAAGTCTAGCTGAGTACCTTCTTGTACTCAGGGTTTTATCCCTTGTTGTGGCAGATGGGCAGTGCTTCTATGGCTATTGCAAGAACTGTCTGTACCCCGTCGCGGGTGATGATTAGACACGGGGCATGGACATCTCTTATCCTCTCCTGATGCTTTTGTGGACTGATCAGGCAATGGCACCGTATTGTGAACTATGAACTTATGTTTAAAACTATGTTGCTTCCGCTTTTGAATTCCAAACTATGGTTTGTAATAACTGTTGAACTCCGATGTATTTTGAACTATGTGCGAACTGAATGTACCTTGTGGACATGTACGCTAATCTATTACGATCTTGTAAAATGTTGAATGATTTGAAATCCTTCAAGGTTTCTGGACTACCGGGTTTATACGAGCTTAAGTATCTGTCAATCTCTGTGAAAGCGGGGGTTCGGTGCTTAATCTGGTATAAATTGGTTGGTTCTGTCACAAATACCTCTGTGCCCATGAGATTTTGAGGAAGTGAGACCGTAATCTCACTATTGTAGCGTGTGGTAGCCACACGGTTGCAATTCGTGGTTGTGATTCGCGTTTTGTTTGTGTTCTTCGCGGATTGCTTTTCTCTATGTTTTTCCCGTTGATCGATCTCTCATTTCGGTGCGTCTTTTGCAAATCCGTTTGAACCAAGTTGTTCTAGATCGTGAGGCACTTCTTTCCACCGAAGGAATTCACCCCTCTAACCTCACGAGCTAGTAGATCGGTCGATTTTCCTTTTGGATCATTTTTGTCTCCCTTCCCCCGAATTTCTTTGATTCATCGATTTGGAGATAGGTTCGAGCCATGATCTCCTAGGAGTAGCTCACTATCCTCCTTGTGACTCATCTCACCAAGTTTGATCCCTAGAGGATTCGTTTTGGGTGAGTTTGAGTTAAATCGGTGGATGAACGGGGCTGACTCGGGGCGACCGGACGCTGGCATCGTGCAGACCGGACGCTAGGGCAGAGAGTTCGGTCGTTGAATGTCAATTCTCTGATCTTCGATTTTGACCGGGCGCATCACTTGCCCTGTGACCGGACTCGTCCATTCTACTGTTCACTACACGGTTGCTGTTGACCGGACGCTGCAGACCTGACCGGACGCTCGTTCTCTCACAGTCCGGTCACAAACAGAGAGGGTCCAGAACTGAATTAGCTCGACCGGACGCGTCCGGTGGACCTCGACCGGACGCAGGCAGAGTCCGGTCAATGTTGGTTTGCGTTGTTTCGTTCGCAATTTGTTCGTTCGTTGTCGGTTTTGATTTCCGGCTTTTGCGTTGGGTTTCTAGAGTTGTGTAGTGTCTTGCTGTGCTTCTTGGAAGCATCCACCCTACATCTAGGGTCGTGGACACTTACAAGCTCTAGGTTTGTTCTTAGGGGATGATTTTCGAGACAGTGGCGACAAGTTTCCAAAAGGAAAATTTGAAGCTCCCATTCACCCCCCTCTGGTCGCTTTCTGGTAGCACTCTCGGTCCTTCAATTGGGATCGGAGCGGGTTAAGGATCTTCCACCTTAGTCGGTTCCAGATCCACAGAAGGCAACATGGATCGTGGCGTGGGCAAACCGCCATTCTTTGATGGGACGAACTATGCGTATTGGAAGATACGTATGTCGGCCTATCTTCAAAGCATGGGTGCTTCGGTTTGGGAAATTTGCAACAAGGAGGATTACGTTGTCTTGGCTGCTCGTGCGACTTAGCTGCAGATCGATGAGCACGATGCCAATAGCCGAGCACGTAACGCTCTTTTCTCCTGTTTGAGCATGTCCGAGTTTGATCGCGTTTCTCACCTCCCCACGGCTCGTGAGATTTGGGCGACCCTCATGCGCTTCCATGAGGGAACCACTCAAGTCAAATCCCGTCTCTACGAGTTGCACAAGCGGGAGTATGAGAACTTTCGACACATGCCTAGCGAGAGCATAGAAAGTTTATTCGCTCGCTTTCAGGTCATTGTCAACAAGATGAGAGCGAACAAGGAGCTGTTGCCTTTCGACGATCATGAGAGAGCTTTGAAGCTTTTGCATACTCTCGATTGGTCGGTGTGGGACTCAAAGGTCCAGGCGATCATCGAATCGTCTAACTATGAGACCCTCACTTGCGACGAGGTCTTTAGTAAGCTCAAGTCTAGTGAGATTGACGCCATGTCGAGGGCTTCTTATGAAAATCCTTCTGGCCCGACTATGGCTTTGGTTTCTAGCTCTTTTGCTAACCCCTCTGGAGGATTTGCACTTTCTTCTCTTCTTTCTATCACAGAGGTGCAGCTGGAGTCCATGGGGGATGATGAGTTGGCCTTGCTTGCCAACCAGTTCTCACGGTTCCACAACAACCGCATGAACCGTCACCGTGGAGGAGGACGCTCAGGATGTTTCGAGTGCGGCGACCCTGACCACTTCCCAAGAAGAACAAGCAATCTGGGAAGGGCGATCATGGGCACAAGTACGACTCCGGGAAGCGCAAGGAGAAGTACGTCTCCACGAAGCCAAAGCGGAAGGGCGTCTTCAACAAGGAGTACATCAAGAAGAAATACTTGGAGAAGGCCCAGGCTGAGCAGCGTGCTTTCTTCGCCACGCTCAGCGATGTGGATGACTCGGATGACGGCTCCGCTTGCTCAAGCGACGACGAGTCCGAGAAGAGGAAGAAGATCGAGGACAAGCTGAACGGCCTCTACTTCTTCGCCGACAACGAGGGCTTTTGCACCATGACCCTTGGCAAGGAGGTCTACAGCCAGCTGGAGGACACCCCTCGGAACGACGACGACGACGACACCTCCCAGGTATCTCAGACCCCCGATGAGCTCTCTGCTAAGGTCGAGAAACTTACTGCCGCACTTCTTTGTCAAGATAAGCTGCTTAGGCATGCTGCTAGAGAGCGCAAGGAGTTTAGGCAGAAGTGGGAGGACATGGTGAAGGAGCTTGAGTTTGCTAGGTCCACCGTGGTCGTTTCTGAGGAGGGTGAGTGCAAGATGTGCACCAAGCACATGACTGACCTTCTCTGTTGGCGCAAAACTTGACGCCTCGCGCCAAGGCACACAACAAGCCGAACGAGGCTGGCTTCAATCGGGTGCCCGGAGTGTACTGAATCCGGAAGCGTGCCAGTCAGTTTGACCTGAAAACCAACAAAGGATAAAAGTGTGAGAATACCTTGGAACATGCCGGGTGAGACCAGACAGTTCCATATGTACGGCTTCGAAAGCCAATCACGACGGCACACAGCTATAGAAGCTGTTTGTCGAACAAGGTTTATAATGTCATTCGGCAAGTATAAAGATGAAGCTCACAAATGTGTTGAAAGCCGAACACATGAACAACAAAAGATAAAAAGGGCAACTTGTAAATATAAATCTATTCAAATAACATATGCATAGGCTAATCCAGCTAGTCCGCCGCACGTCTAGCCTTCATAAACCCGTCAGGTATAAACTCAAGCAAAGCTAATCCACCGCATGATACCACTTGCTATAAATCTACACCACTCCTTATAATTAGATCAATCCACCGCATGATACAATCTAATTATAAGAAGTTAAAAGCACACATATATCTGAACAGATCTATATGTACCCATTACTCATGTAAGCTTAACCAGAATCGGCAAACTAGCCGAACTGGGATCCATGAAGAAGGAACATACAAGCAAAGCATAATTAAACTAATCTAAAACCTGCACCTGCCGCACGGCACCCAGCTCTATCAAAGCCTAAACATGATCGGCATGCATGAACCCACAACATGTAATAATCTAGTTTGAAAGTTAATTCGGCCATTATGATCTTATGATTAGCAAAGCACAAGTGAACTCATGCGACAAGGCCGTACAAAGATCAATCTAGATTTGGCAAAAAGTGTTGTATGAATTAAACAAATAAAACATATAACACATGATAACTTAATGAATCTATTAGATCTGCCAAATCTAACAGAGCGGATAACTATTTTTACTCATGTCTTAATCCGCCGCACGATACAAGGCATAAGCAAAAACTTCCCGTCATAAGCTTAAATCCGCTGCACGATACTAAGCTTAACATACGAGACTACTTGCATCATATCTAAATCCACCGCATGATACTAGACATGATAGCAAGGTTGCCGGTACTTACGGAGGTCGACGGATCGATAATTCCTCTTGAAGAACTCGACGACACGACTAAGGACTCGAAGGTGGCACGGGGCCGGTTTGTATTGATATGGTTGTGAACAATTTTACAATGGTCGAGGGCTTATATTTATATCCCGGACGAAACATGAGTCCTAGACAATTACGACTTACAATAAAATACGGAAGGTATAAATTCTACATTATTTGGTGCCCTCCATCGTCACGTGTCTTCTCGTGCAAGCCAGCTTTGCTCGCAACATGCATTTCCCGAATGGAGCCATTGCCTCGTGAAAATAGCCGACCGCACACATAATCGCCGAAACCCTAAGGGCCAAACAGCCGCTGATTGCTTGCCAATCCCTTTTGTCTCTGCTGGTCGGGCCCATCTGTCATATCCTTACGTGTGCGAAATTTCGGTGTCAACACATGCCCCCTAATTTTGGGATAAATGTTTTATTCCAAAATTCCCTTTTCACTTCGCACTGACGTGGAACCTCCGGAAGCATCCGCCTTCACACACCATAATTATCGTACCTGCCGATTTGTCTCTCGATGCACTTGGGTTCCTTTAAAGTCCCCTTGTTACTTTATCTCGGCTTTGCGCATTCTGAACTCCTCTGCTTCGTTCACAAATCAGAAAACCCTCTTCTCCTCTATCATCCTCTAATCCAACTAGAAGATGTCTTCCGAGGGAAGCCGCCATAGCCTCGAGCTCGGGGCTTCCAGTACCTCCAAGAAGAGGTTGTTCTTCATTGTTTTCATTTGAAAACGAAGCAGTTTCCCTTATATCATTGTTCTTGTCTAGGAGAATCGACGACGACCTCCCCGAGGTCCTGACTCAGAAGGTCATGGATCTTCAATTTGATCTAGAAAAGAAAAGGTCGGGAAATTAGCCGAATCTCTCGAGAGCGTGACGCCGCTCGGGAACAGGCTGTCGGTAAGCATCCTTTCACCGTTCTTTCCCCATTCTCCTTCTCTATTTTACTGACCCTTCTTCCTCTCAGCTCTGGATGCCAAGCTTCATTCCCTCGAAGCAGCCATTGCTGATCTTGCCTTCACAGCCAATGTACCAGGCACGACAGCCCTGAGGCGGGTGAATGAGGCCAACCGAGTTCTTCCCGACATCTCTAGAGCTGGCATGGGCTACGGCGCAGCGCTCGCCTTCAACGCTGTTCGGATCCATTCTGTTGCCAATTACCGCAACTTCGACGCTTGCGAGCGAGGGCTAGATCTTGGGGTGGCACGCTCTGTCGATGACATGAAAGAAGCTGGAATGGATCTGGCCGACTCCTTTGACTTTGATCTCCCGATTAGGAATAGGATAGAATGGACGAACTGACTTTCTATTGTAACTTGTCTCCTCTTCTGTAAATAAATAAAAATTCCTTTGTTCGTCCTTCTGAAATCTGTCTGTGATTGATCCTTCGAGATCAACGTGTGTCCTGTTTCGTGTACTAGCTATTGATTCTCTTCTTATCTCAGCAGCGATGCACATTACATCGGCTGTCGTTGATAACTATGCTTAATCATCTGTGCTCCGTAAGCAACTGTCGCGATTGATTATCTCAGGTCCGGAGTCTTCTTTATCGTCTCAGTTTTTTGGTTTATGACGGTGCTGGGATAATACCTCTTAAGTTGTCTTGTCTTCAATGTCAATTGGTGATTAAATCAAATAATCAACTAAAACTGAACATTTCACACAGTAATCGTCCTTCAGCCGAACTTCTATCAGCCCCTGAGCCATTTGAGTCAGTAAAAACTTGGTTTGGCCCAATAACGGCCCACAAGTGTGTGAACCTTACTCCGTCGCTTGGTCTTACAATGTGCAGATTATAGCTATATAAATGTGATCTCGGCCAAGCCACTATCTCCAACTTCAAGCCAAATTCGCAAAAATCCTACTCTTGTGCTCCTGGCTCAAAACTTCTTCTGCTCAAAAACTCCTTCAATGTCCAGCGACAGTGATCTCAGTAAGCGCTCCTCCAGAGGTGAAACAGGGGATATCAAAGCATCGATCCACCGATGTTATGGGTAAAAAACTATTTCCTGCCCCCTTGCAGTAGATCTTCTCGTTTACCTTATCCTCGACTTACTGTCTCCTTTCCTTCCAGGGTAAGATCTATCTCTAATCAGGCTCAGGCTCTTTTCTCAGAAAACTTATCTAAGAGATATGACACCAAGGAAGCTCAACAGACATACCAATGGAAACAGATCTACAACGCTACCATAGGTTAATGAAATCCCCACTAGATCCTCTCCTTTTTATTGAGCTTGCGCTTGCCTAACACATGTCTTTCTTTTGCCAGTCCCTTCTGTAGAGAATGATCGCCTGAATTCAACAGCAAACAAAGCCGCTGGCAAAACGAATGCCCATAAGAACACAGCTGAGGCTAGCCTTGATGCTACAGACGGTCGCATTAGATCAGGCCATCATCCAAGGTGTGTACGCCGTAGATGGCTGCATAGATCAGGCCTTCATACAAGGCGCACATGTCGGGGTTTCTTCCTCAAGCTGGCGGTGACGAGTTCTTGATTCAAAGAAGACTACCCCTTTCTATTAGTCGGCCCTACAGATGCACTTCCGGACGACTTTGAAGTTTTCTGAAGCTCCTGATGGTTACGCCATCGCCCTTCGCTGAAACCACTGATTCTTAGTCTGTTTGATCAAACCATTTCAAGAGTACTTTGTACTTTAGGACAGATCTTGTAACTGAATAAAGCTCGTTCTCCCCCTGAGTAATGTTTAGTGATTCCTCTTTGATTGCAAAAATTTCTTCAGAAGAACGTTTGCCGAATGTATGACATCAGTTTAGCCGACTAGATCTTGTCTCTGATATGTCATGTCACTCGGCATCGCACTTACTGCACTTCACCTTTCCCTTTCCCCGATAAACCTGCTAGCTTAAAAAAACGCTAGGGTCACCAAGGTCATGAACATCTTTGAACTGAAGGCGATATAAATAATATCGGCTATAACTTAATTCTTTGGAAAATTCTTTCGGCTAAAGGCGATGCTTTTACATCGGCTGTATAAAATATTCCTCGAGTTACATAACTTTCATGCGTTCGGCTTTAACAAGTAGTGTTGAAGCTTCAACTGACAAGCAACACACACGAATCAAAAATTTGTCACAGCCAAATACCCTTTCTTGGGTTTAACATTTTCGGCTAAAGCAAACTGCTAATCATCTTTCCTTTAAACTTAAAAATAAGGGCCGATCCTATTATAAGGCTTATCGGCCGTCATGTACAACTCGAAATAATCACCAAGTTGTGGAAGTGCCTTCATATATACCTTCAATTTCGTCAAAAGCTTCTATTGTACGTCACCTTGCACAAATCCTTTCTGATTTTCCCTGAGCTCTGGTAATGGAGAAATACAGAATCCTTCAAAGGTTTACGACTTCAAAGTATATCCGAAACCCAAATTTGTACATGTTGATCCTATTTCGGCTTCATTGTCAACACTTTATTCCTTGTCAGCCGATATGAAACATGGTCTCAATTCTTCTCCATTACCACCAGTTTTGTTTCAAAAATTGCTCTGAGAGCCGATCGTTTGAACCGGCTGTTGGTCCTCGTCAAAAACGTTCACAGGACATGCTTCCCAAGCTCTTTCAGAGAAACATTCAACACCTTCATACTCCCAGTAGATGGGCTCTGTATTAGCAATACTTACCGAATCATCAGCATGGACGATTTCAATGTCATCTCCAATCCACTGGATGAGAAATTGGTGCATGGTTGATGCACACAACAGTTTCCATGTATCCAATCTCTCCCTAATAGCAAACTGTATGCCCCCTTGCCATTAATGACGAAGAAGGTAGTGATCAAGGTCTTAGACCCGATCATTAGCTCAACATGGACTGCTCCTCGAGTATCAGAAGAATTGCCGGTGAAGTCCCTTAACACCATATCGGTCTTCAACAGATCCTCACTTGTCATCCCAAGTTTTCTGAAGGTGGTATATGGCATGATATTTATAGTAGCTCCTCCATCGACGAACATCTTGGTTAATGGCTTGCCATTGACATACCCTCTCATATACAATGGCTTCAAGTGTCGGTGCCTAATCGGCTTGTCAAACACTGCCTTTTGAGCCAAAACGAGATGAGCCAACAAGTCTTGAAATTCACTTTCATCGAAATCTGAATACGTTTCTTCTTGGTCATCTTGATTTTCGGGAGCCACAAACTCTGATGAGAGAAAGAACGCCATGCACGTATCAGGCGAACGATTACCTCCATCTGGTTTCTCTTTAGGACACCAAACTCGTTTCGTCTTGGTGCCTGCTTGTTCTAAATATCTGTTCCTCAAGCGATGCACTCTCCTTTTCTGGCTTCTCCTTAATCCTGGTGGACACCACTGTCCCTTCTGCTAGATATACTCGCGGTATTCCTTTTCTTCAGTGCGAGCCCAACTTCGATCGGCAAATCCTCTTTCCTGCCGATCTCCGGAATTATTTATTTTTAAGCGCCGATCGTCCTCAGGGATTCTTGCCCCAAGCCTTTCATGGAGAGAACGGCGGTTGACTCGAGACTGCCTATACTCAGAATATTGATTACTGCATTCAGGGCAGTTGTTCTTAACAGGCAGTTTCAAGCCTTCGTTCCAACAATACTGAAAGAACGAGCATTCCCAATGAGACTGTTCTTGCTCCCTCATATCTTCTCGTTCTTCTCGGTGCATCTCCTCTTCGTGCCTTCTCTGGTTTTCCAGGAACTTCTGTTCTTCATAAAATCTCTGCTTCTGGTACCGTTCCTGTTCCCGACGCCACTTGTTCAACAGAATACGCGTCGTGACTCTGGGTTGGGAAGTTTCACCCGTCTCAGTTCGGCTATTTTGGAACCGAACCCTTTGCTGAAGCTCTTTATTTGTAATCTGCTGATTAGGATCAACGGCACCAGCTTCCCTCGCTCTATCAGAGGTCAACACTTTCATTTTACTCTTACCCCTAGGATCAGCTGTATTGACCATATTAACTGAGAAGGACACAGTATTCTGTCCAAAAGGGCTACCATCAACTTTCATCTTCCCATCGAACCTCAAGTGTCCATCTTGGATAGCTTTCTGAATCCGCACTCTGAACACTCGGCAATCATTTATGGAGTGGGATTTGGTATTGTGGAAACCACAATACTTCTTGTCTTTAACTCCCTCAGGGTGCAGCATAGGATGACCTTCCGGCAACTTGATGTGTCCTTCTTTCAACAAATACTCAAATAATTGATCTGACTTGGAAACATCAAAGTCATAAGTACCTTTTTGTTGCCTCAGCCATCGCTGGTTGACTTGAGTCGGGTCCTTAGCTCAGACTATCTCGGCTGCAGCTATTTCATCTTCATTATCATACTCATCTGCCTCCTCCAGGAAAGCTTGATACATCTCAGCAGCCACGCCACCTTTTTGGAACTAGTTATTCCATCTGAATCCTTGAGCTTGATTACTCATCATTGCCAATCGCTGTGATAACTGACCGAGGTCGTCAAAGTCTATGCCGAATAGTTTCTCTTTGAAACTCGACAACATGCCAGCTATGGCTATTCCTGGCAATTGGTCATCCGGTAAATTCAGAGAATAGCAAAGATTTTTGGTCTCCCTGAATCGGCATAGATACTCTTGCGGCGTTTTGCCAGGTTTCATTCTCAAGCTCATGAGATCGACCAACTTCCTCTCACTGGTGCCCGTAAAGAAATATGAATGGAACTTCTACTCCAGCTCTGCCCATGTATTGATAGAATTTGCTGGTAGAGAAGCAAACCAGGAGAAGGCTGGTCCTGTCAACGACAACGGGAAGTATCGAATCCTCCAAGCTTCGTCTGCCGATGCTTCGCCAAGCTGCATCAGGTAACGGCTGATATGCTCCCTGGTACTAGTATCGTCTTGGCCCAAAAATTTGGTAAGGTCAGTGGGAGGCTTGACTCTCGGAGGAAGAGCCACCCGATTGTACCATTCTGGGTAAGGAGATTTGTATGTATATGTTTGAGTCTTAGGTTTTAGGCCGAATTGATTTTGCATCATATCAGCCATCCTATGAATGATGAGGTCAACACTCGAATCAGGAGTTAGTTGGGTTTGCCCCCCAGGACGTGGTCCTGCTGAACATCTGTAGCCTGGATTTGGAAGAGCATTGATCGCACTATAATCGACAAACTCTTGGTATCCATCTCTGAACATGCTCCTCTGTATCCTGTTTGCTACAGGAGACACTCTAGAAGCAAACTGCGGGACATTCCCTGTTGTGCCGAACGTGACCTGGCCATAGGTTTGGGAAGGTTGTTGCATCTCATGAGGAACCATCCCACCTGTGCTTGGGCCAGCTCCACTGTCTTCGGCAATCCTTGGACGTTGGGGTACTTAGAACAATAATGGTCCCTGCATCGGACCAACAGCTTCTTCAAAGCTTTTATCCACGGCTGGACCGAAAGTATTGACCATGATGGCTCGAAAAGTATTCAAGAAGGCTGACTGGTGGTTGGTCATGGCTTCTGATACAACTTTGTACATTATTCCGGTCATCTTCCGAATAGCTTACTCTTCAGCACTGTCGGACAGCTCAGGTTGGTGATGAGGAACAATCTTCGGGAACGTCTGCTTTTGAAAGACCTTGCCGCTTTTGTTCTTGGAGAAAGTCTCCAAGCATTTACGCTGGAATTCATCACAAGCTCGTTGTACCAGATCCTTTGACTCTGGTGGCAACTCGTCCACGGTCACCTCGAAGACTTGTTCTTCGCTGATCTTAGGCATCTTGAAACATCACGGTATCGAGACGGTTTCTCATTGCACCGTTGAGTTAAACTTGAGCCGTGTAGTGTATGACCGAAACCGACGCTTTAAGCTTCTGATTGCTTCGGCATAGGCTTCGCTCGGTTGAAAAGTTAGGCAATGACAAGCTTTCAAACTCTCGCAATCACATGCTAATATTTGAACTTGTGAAATTTCACCGCTGCAACTCTGATTTAAAATTTGAAATCACAAGTGTATGTTTCATTCTTAAGCATGATGATTGAACTTTGCTAGGGGTAGTTCACCTTGTATACATGTTTAGCACTTGTTCGGATTCCTGTCTATACATGTGTAGTGTTGTTTTGATGGTGTCTATCTTTTGATCAAAACTGCTCACCTTGCTCATATGTTCATATTTCGTATTCTGTGATCAGTTTGAGCCTTTGCTATATGAGTGCTTAGTTGTGTCATTGGAGTTATATTGTTTAGAGCATCTTTGCATTCTTTTGACTATATGCCTGAAGCTGCTAACTTGCATTTTGACCCATATGCATTTTCTGAGGGGGAGAACTTTGTTCGGTTGCTTATGGATGCTTCTCTTGATGGTGCATTTTCAACTAAGGGGGAGAAATTGTCAAATCATGTGTTCTCCGAAAGTTTAAATAAGGGGGAGAAAATCATGCAAATCATATGCCTTCCGAGTTGAACTAAGGGGAGTTTTTACAGGTTGCATGCACTATTCGAGGGGGAGCTTGCTGTTTTGTGTTGACCGAAAGGCATTGGTATCGAGCTTTCTTGCTAGTTGTGTTGAGCCTCTGTGCCTCTATCTTGAGGGACTAGCATTTGCTTCGATTTCTCAATTGGTGTCTAGCTCTCTTTCTGGAGTTTTTGGTTGGTACTCGCTAGAGGTGTTGAGCCTGTTCTACCTCTTCTTGAGGGCTAGTCTTTGGGGACCAAGTTGTTTCGCTTCTTCCACTTGACCTTCTTCGGCTTTGCTATGCTTTTGGGTCATTTGGTCGAGTTCTCTCTTCTACTTCTTCTTCTTTCCATTATGATTTGTGTGTGTAGTTGATAATGCACTCATCAAGGGGGAGATTGCGGATACATGGGTGTATGCCGAGTCTCTGAGTGATGAGTGATTGTCAACGGGTTTGATCGCAGGTCCTTTGGCTTGTGTTGTGCAGGTGTCGAGCACGGAGACAGTGATCGAGGGCAAGGTGAAGGTCAAGTAGAGACGTGTCGTGCCGATGGACCGGGAGCGGTGAAGGGCGGATGTGAGGCTTGGACTGAGGGACCGATGGCCTGAGGATCAGCTGTGGTGGCTGGCAGCCTGTGACAGCGACGAGCGAAGACTTGCGGGGCATGGTTTTGCTCGGGTCGAGGACCTGGGGACATGTGTCGGTGGACGGGGTGCACGGGCGGTGCATCCCCTCTACAGCTCCGGTTTGGTGGTTGAGCCACAGAAAAACCACAGGGCGGACGGTTTCCGAGTTTGGGCAACAAAACCTGGGGGTGCTGCGTGTTTGCCGAGTTTGGGCCACAAAACTCGGGCTGAGGACGGTTTCCAGGTTTGGGCCTCAAAACCTGGGCGCTGGCGGGTTTCTGAGTTTAGGCCACAAAACTCAGGCGATGGGCGGCTGGTTTCCCGGTTTGGGCCACGAAACCGGGGGATGGACTTGAAGGCCTGGTTTCCCGGTTTCGGCCACAAAACCGGGGGGCGGAGTCCGGAGAAAGGACAAGCGGAGCGGTGGCGGCACGTGGCGGCAATCGTTGAGGTTGCGTCGAGGCAACGCTACCTATTGTGCGGGCGTGGCCATCGGATCAGGATCATCTTCGGGTTGGTCCAGGATAGCTTTAGGGTTTGGCTGGGTCACTCTGTAAATAACTAGGGATAGAGTGGGAATTAGAGTTAGGATAAGTAGGGGGAGACACCCACCTCCCAAAATAATCTCAGTCATTTGCTTTTTTGCTTCTAGGGTTTCCTGCTCTCCCAATTCCCTGCTGTAGCGAACCTGAGATCCACAGAGAAGAGAACAATACCTCTGTGCCCATGAGATTTTGAGGAAGTGAGAACGTAATCTCACTATTGTAGCGTGTGGTAGCCACACAGTTGCAATTTTGTGGTTGTGATTCGTGTTTTGTTCGTGTTCTTCGCGGGTTGCTTTTCTCCACGTGTTTCCCGTCGATCGATCTCCTTGCTTGGTGCGTCTTTTGCAAATCCATTTGAACCAAGTTGTTCTAGATCGTGAGGCACTTCTTTCCACCGAAGGAAATCATCTTAAACCTCACGAGCTAGTAGATCGGCCGATTTTTGTTTTGGATCGAGTTTTGCACCTTTGACCCAAATTCTTCCAATTCACCGATTTGGAGTTAGGTTCGAGCCATGATTCTTTTAGGATAGCTCACTAACCTCCTTGGAACTCCTCATACCAAGTCTAAGCCCTAGTCCTTTTGATTCGGAGGAGATCGGGTGATTTTCGTGGAAGAACAGTTCTGGTCTGGGAGCATCGGACGCTGGTGTCGGGACCATCGGACGCTGTTTCATACTAGCGGACTCGTCCGATGCCATGTGTCACCTGACAGACAGTTTTAAAGAGCATCGAACGCTGACCATCGGAGCGTCCGTTGCCATCGGACGCGCTGGGGGTCAAGCATCGGACGCTAGTGTTATACTGTAGCATCTTCCGATGCCTGTCAAGTAAGGTTCCAGTAAGGTCCTGTTTGCATCGGACGCGTCCGGTGCTGAGCCATCGGACGCAGGCCAGCGTCCGATGAGACCGTCTTCGCACAGTTTTGTCCGCAGTTTGTTCGTCCATTGTCGGTTTTGATTTCTGGCTTTTGCGTTGAGTTTCTAGAGCTGTGTATTGTCCAGCTGTTCTTCTCAAAAGCATCCACCCTACCTTTAGGGTCGTGGACATTATATAAGCTCTAGGTTTGCTCTTGGGGTGATTCTCGGGACAGTGGCGACAAGTTTCTTAAAAGAAATTTGAAGCTCCCATTCACCCCCCTCTGGTCGCTTTCTGGTTGCATTCTCGGTCCTTCAAACCTGCTCCGATACCAATTGAGAGACCAAAAGTACTACCAGAAAGCGACCAGAGGGGGGGTGAATGGGAGCTTCAAAATTTCTTTTCAGAAACTTGTCGCCACTGTCCCGAGAATCAACCCCAAAAGCAAACCTAGAGCTTGCGAGTGTCCACGACCCTAGATGTTGGGTGGATGCATCCAAGAAGCACAGCGGGACACCACACAACCCAAGAAACCCAACACAAAAGACGGAAACCAAAACCGACAACGGACAAACAAACCGCAGAAGAAAACGTGCTGAAGATACAGCATCGGACGCTGGCCTGCGTCCGATGGTCAGGCACCGGACGTGTCCGATGCAAAAAGACCCTGTCTGGAACCTTACTGGACAGGCATCGGACGCTGGCTACAGTGAAACCCTAGCGTCCGATGCTCAAACTCCGGACACGTTCGATGGCAACATACGGTCCAATGGTGAGCGTCTGATGCTCCTTCAAAAACACTAACACTTGAGACGTGGCACCGGACGCGTCCGATGTGATGAACACAACGTCCGATGTGAAGGACCGAGAATGCACTAGCAAGGCGACCAGCGGGGGGGTGAATGGGAGCTCAAAAATTTCTCTCGAAACTTTGGCCAAATGTCCCAAAATCAACCCCGAGAGAATGTGACCAAAACCGTGATGCCCACGACCCTTGAAAGAGGGTGGATGATCCCTAGGATCATAGCGAGGCACCACAAGAAGATAGCAAAGCAAACGCCAAAAGCACTGGCTCGAACACAACCCCAAAAACCAAGTCTCGAACGTAGATTGACGGCTACGTCGAGAAACTCCTAAATACCTATGCTAACAAGTAGCAAAGATACCTAGAGAGGTTCCTTGGTCAACTATAGGGCCAAATGACAAGTCCGGAAACCAAGCGAACAAACCGGGAGAGCAAACACACTAAACCGGAAGACACAGCCAAATCCCGGACTGTCCGTAGGTATGGTCCCGGACTGTCCGCGGTAGTGCCGGACTGTCCGCGAGCAAGGGGCGGACTGTCCGCCGGTCAAATGACCAAAACAGCAAGGTTGCTGAAGTCCCCTGCCCAAGTCCCGGACTGTCCGCCAAACACAACGGCGGACTGTCCACCGGTCAAGTTTCAGCACTGTTCACCGAGACACGCAGCCACTGCTCGGCTGAATCCCGATGCGCGGACTGTCCGCGCCCTGAGTGGCGGACTGTCCGCGGTCACTCAGGGAGGGCGATTTTGTTCGCCCTTCACCTAAATCGATCCCAAATCGAATCAACTCACAATCCCACGTTCCCAAACTTGGAGAGGATGATCACGGAGTAGTTAGGAGACTATCCCCAAGAAATCATCCGCTCAAATCAACTCAAACACCGGGAAATCGAAAGGGGAGGAGTATGAACAAAAAAACGCTACGAACACAAAATCAACCCGATCTACTTGTTCGTAAGGAGTTAGATAAATTCCTTCGGTGGAAATGATCTCCTTTCAAATACGAACAAGTTGATTCAAACGGATTTCGCAAAGACGCACGGAAGAGAGAGATCGAGTGACGGGAAAATCGCGGAGAAACGAAGAATGCGAAGAACACGAACCAAAACGGGAATCAACACATCGATCTGCAACCGTGTGGCTACCACACGCTACAATGGTGAGGTTACGGCCTCACTTCCTCAAAATCAACAGTACACAGAGGCAAGGTTCTCTGCGGATCTCAGGTAGCTACAGCAGGGGATTGGGAGAGCAGGAAACCCTAAGTGCGAAAGAGCAAATGACTGAGATAAAGGGGAGGAGGGTGTCTCCCTACTACTTATCCTAATTCAAACCTAAGTCTAATTCCTACTCTACCCCTCACTATTCTAATTACAGAGCGAACCAGCTAAACCCTAGGGTTATTCGGGACCAACTCGGTGGTAGGTGTATCCGACGGCCACGCCCGCACAATTCGAAGCGTTGCCTCGACGCAACCTCCAGATTGCCGCCACGTGCCGCCCTCGCTCTGCAACCTCCAGATCACCAAACGTTCTCCAATCATTTAACCTACATCAATAAAAAGACATAGGGTGAGCATATGGTCCAACACTGGGGTTAGTGAAGTAGGGGGAATACCAGTGTTGGGCCGGCTGCTCAAAAGAATGGTTAGCAGAAAAACCATTCCTAGCACGTCTACGAGAGGAGCGATCACCACGCTGAGGAAAACGTGGTCCGCTGGGGAAGGAGCGCTCACCGCGATACTCAAAACGCGGTGGGGGAAAGCGCTCAACTACAAAGCCACCGCCACGGGGTCCATAGCCCACAACTGCAGGCTCCTGCCGGGCACGCTCTCTACGAGGCCTAGGCCTAGGAACTTGAGGCTCTGCACCTCTAGGCCTAGCATCTCTCCTCGGAGCTCTCCTCTGCCTAGGCCAGGGAACTTGAGGTTCTGGACCTCTGGGCCTAGCAGCACATCTCTGAACATTTGGCGCATGTACATCATGGAGAGGATGGTACATGTCCGCATTGTTCATCTCCCTAGCACGGCGCGCCTCTCTCTTGCGCCGAAAACAGAACTCACTCAAGTGTCCATCTCTCCCACAATGCTCACAGTGGTACCTCACCGCTCTCAAAGGGGGTTGTTGGTACTCACGGTGGTGGGTGTGGATCACTTTGCCCTTCTGCGGCAAACAATCCTCCTGGATAGGTGGCATCGCATCAAGCTTGTTCTTCAGGTGGCTGGGTTTGGGATGCCACACTTGGTTCTTGGGTGGAGCTCTTGGAGGCTCAACAAAGACCCCATCCTTGGTGTTAGGCTTGAGAGGCTCTTTGGGTGGAAGCTTGGTAAGTTTGGGAGTAGTGGTGGAATTGGGCTTCTCACTCGGGTTCAAACCACTCGACTCTCCAATCTTCCCAAAAGCAGAAAGATCAACACCCGGAGCAAAACCTACACCAGGACCTCCAGCAGCTCGCTTGAATTGGGAGATTATCATCCCTAGCTGCGGCTCACCACAAGACACCCATGACAAGATGGTCCGAAGGTATGTGTTTTCCTCCTCGGTTTGCCTCTTGTCATGCTTCACATTGGCTACCTCCATCTCCAAACCCTCACAGAGAGCACACCTAGCCACACAAGTGCTACCTGAGTTGGCCTCTTCAAGAGACACAATCTTGGCATTCTTCTCTGCCAACTCAGATTGCAAGACAAGACAAGTCTTGCATGCACCCAACAGAGAAGGTCTAGCCTTCAGCTCATCCACCTCTCCTACCAACGCAGCATACTTACCTCTCAAAGTGAGAAGGTCAGTCATGTGCGTGGTGCACATCTCGCACTCGGCCTCCTCAGACACGACCACGGTGGACTTGGCAAACTCAAGCTCCCTCACCGTGTCCTCCCACTTCTGCCTAAACTCCTTGCGCTCTCTAGCAGCACGCCTAAGCAACTTATCCTGACTAAGGAGAGCGACAGTAAGCTTATCGACCTCAACAGAAAGCTCGTGGTGGGTGAGAGATACCTGGGAGGTGTCATCGTCGTCGTCGTCGTTCCGAGGGGAGTCCTCCAGCTTGCCGTCGACCTCATCACCAAGGGCCATGGTGCAGAAGCCATCGTCATCGGCGAAGAAGCAGAGACCGTTCAGCTTGTCCTCGATCCTCTTCTTCTTCTCGGACTCGTCATCGCTTGAGCAAGCGGAGTCATCATCCGAGCCGTCGACGTCGCTGAGCGTGGCGAAGAACGCACGCTGCTCAGCCTGGGCCTTCTCCAAGTACTTCTTCTTGATGTACTCCTTGTCGAAGCCGCCCCTCCGCTTGTGCCTCGCAGGGACGTACTTCTCCTTGCGCTTGCCGGAGTCGTATTTGTGCCCATGATCGCCCTTCCCAGATGTGTTCTTCTTCTTGGGACAGTTGGCGATGAAGTGCTCGGGGTCGCTGCACTCGTAGCATCCTGAGCGTCCTCCTCCACGGCGATGGTTCATGCGGTTGTTGTGGAACCGCGAGAACCGGTTGGCGAGCATTGCCAACTCGTCATCCCCCAAACACTCCAGCTGGTCCTCTGTGACAGAAAAGAGTGAAGAGAGTGCAAATCCTCCAGAGGGGTTAGCAGAAGAGCCAGAAACCAAAGCCATAGTCGGGCCAGAAGGATTCTCATAAGAAGCCCTCGACATGGTGTCAATCTCACTAGACTTGAGCTTACTAAAGAGCTCGTCGCAAGTGAGGGTCTCATAGTTAGACGATTCGATGATCGCCTGGACCTTTGAGTCCCACACTGACCGATCAAGAGTGTGCAAAAGCTTCAACGCCCTCTCATGATCGTCAAAAGGCAACAGCTTCTTGTTCGCTCTCATCTTGTTGACAATAACCTGAAAGCGAGCAAATAAACTCTATATACTCTCGCCAGGCATATGTCGAAAGTTCTCATACTCCCGCTTGTGCGACTCGTAGAGATGGGATTTGACTTGAGTGGTTCCCTCATGGAAGCGCATGAGGGTCGCCCAAATCTCACGAGCCGTGGGGAGGTGAGAAATGCGATCAAACTCGGACATGCTCAGATAGGAGAACAAAGCGTTACGCGCCCGGCTATTGGCTTCGTGCTCATCGATCTAAAGCTGAGA
Organism: Coix lacryma-jobi var. lacryma-jobi; assembly: GCA_009763385.1. Classification (NCBI taxonomy): domain Eukaryota; kingdom Viridiplantae; phylum Streptophyta; class Magnoliopsida; order Poales; family Poaceae; genus Coix; species Coix lacryma-jobi. The sequence continues at coordinate 112,878,763 of CM019830.1, read as the reverse complement.
GACACGAGCAGCCAGAACAACGTAATCGGCCTTGTTGCAAATCTCCCAAACAGAAGAGCCCATGCTCTGGAGATAGGCTGACATGCGTATCTTCCAATACGCATAGTTCGTCCCATCAAAGAACGGCAGTTTGCCCACGCCGCGATCCATGTCGCCTTCCGTGGATCTGGAACCGGCTAAGGTGGAAGATCCTTAACCCGCTCCGATACCAATTGAAGGACCGAGAATGCACTAGCAAGGCGACCAGAGGGGGGGGTGAATGTGAGCTCAAAAATTTCTCTCAAAACATTGGCCAAATGTCCCAAAATCAACCCCGAGAGAATGCGACCAAAACCGTGATGCCCACGACCCTTGGAAGAGGGTGGATGATCCCTAGGATCACAGCGAGGCACCACAAGAAGTTAGCAAAGCAAACGCCAAAAGCACCGGCTCAAACACAACCCCAAAAACCAAGTCTCGAACGTAGATTGATGGATACATCGAGAAACTCCTAAATACCTATGCTAATAAGTAGCAAAGATACCTAGAGAGGTTCCTTGGTCAACTATAGGGCCAAATGACAAGTTCGGAAACCAAGCGAACAAACCGGGAGAGCAAACGCACTAAACCGGAAGACACAGCCAAATCCCGGACTGTCCGCAGGTATGGTCCCAGACTGTCCGCGGTAGTGCCGGACTGTCCGCGAGTAAGGGGCGGACTGTCCGCTGGTCAAATGACCAAAACAGCAAGGTTGCTGAAGTCCCCTGCCCGAGTCCCGGACTGTCCGCCAAACACAACGGCGGACTGTCCGCCGGTCAAGTTTCAGCACTGTTCACCGAGACACGCAGCCACTGCTCGGCTGAATCCCGATGCGCGGACTGTCCGCGCCCTGAGTGGCGGACTGTCCGCGATCACTCAGGGAGGGCGATTTTGTTCGCCCTTCACCCAAATCGATCCGAAATCGAATCAACTCACAATCCCATGTTCCCAAACTTGGAGAGGATGATCACGGAGTAGTTAGGAGACTATCCCCAAGAAATCATCCGCTCAAATCAACTCAAACATCGGGAAATCGAAAGGGGAGTAGTATGAACGAAAAAATGCTACGAAAACGAAATCAACCCGATCTACTTGTTCGTAAGGAGTTAGATAAATTCCTTCAGTGGAAATGATCTTCTTTCAAATACAAACAAGTTGATTCAAACGGATTTCGCAAATACGCATGGAAGAGAGAGATCGAGTGACGGGAAAATCGCGGAGAAATGAAGAACGCGAAGAACACGAACCAAAACGCGAATCAACACATCGATCTGCAACCGTGTGGCTACCACACGCTACAATGGTGAGGTTACAGCCTCACTTCCTCAAAATCAACAGTACACAGAGGCAAGGATCTCTGCGGATCTCAGGTAGCTACAGCAGGGGATTGGGAGAGCAGGAAACCCTAAGTGCGAAAGAGCAAATGACTGAGATAAAGGGGAGGAGGGTGTATCCCTACTACTTATCCTAATTCTAACCTAAGTCTAATTCCTACTCTACCCCTCACTATTCTAATTACAGAGCGAACCAGCTAAACCCTAGGGTTATTCTGGACCAACTCGGTGGTAGGTGTATCCGACGGCCACGCCCGCACAATTCGAAGCGTTGCCTCGACGCAACCTCCTGATTGCCGCCACGTGCCGCCTTCGCTCTGCTACCCCCGGTTTTGTGGCCCAAACCGGGAAACCAGCCTTTTCCAGCCAACCCCCGGTTTTGAGGCCCAAACCGGGAAACCAGCCTTTTCCAGCCAACCCCCGGTTTTGAGGCCCAAACCGGGAAACCAGCCCACCAGCATCTGAGTTTTAAGGCCGAAACTCAGCAAACCCGCAGCGCCCAGGTTTTGAGGCCCAAACCTGGAAACCGTCCTCAGCCCGAGTTTTGTGGCCAAACTAGGAAACCGTCCACGCCCAAGTTTTGAGGCCCAAACCTGGAAACCGTCCACCCGATGGTTTTTCTCTGGCTCAACCACCAAACCGAAGCTGTAGAGGGGATGCACCGCCCGTGCACCCCGTCCACCGACACGTGTCCCCAAGTCCACAACTCAGGCAACACATGACCGCAAGTCTTCGCTCGTCGCTGTCCCAGGCTGCCAGCCACCACAGCAGATCCTCGGGCCTCTGGTCCCTCAGTCCAAGCCTCACGTCCGCCCTTCGCCACTCTCGGTCCATCGGCACGGCACGTCTCTACTTGACCTTCACCTTGCCTCTGATCACTGTATCCGTTCTCGACACCTGCACAACACAAGCCAAAGACCCTGTGCATTATCCCAGTTGACAATCACTCATCACTCAGAGACTCGGTATACGCCCATGTATCCGCACGATGCTCCTGACTCAAGCGTCCGATGCCCCCAAAACAGCACCATTCTTCCCCAAAATCAACTCGATCTCCTCCGAATCAAAAGCTCTAAGGCTTAGACTTGGCAAGAGGAGTTCCAAGGAGGTTAGTGAGCTATCCCAAAGAAATCATGGCTCAAACCTAACTCCAAATCGGTGAATTGGAAGAATTCGGGGCAAAGGGAGGAAAACTTGATTAGAAACGAAAATCGACCGATCTACTAGCTCATGAGGTTAGAGGTGAATTTCTTCGGTGGTGAAGGACCGAGAATGCAATAGCAAGGCGACCAGAGGGGGGGGGGGGTGAATGGGAGCCTCAAAAATTTCTCTCGAAACTTTGGCCTTTTGTCCCAAAATCAACCCCTGAAAGCTTCGACCGAAACCGTGATGCCCACGACCCTTGGAAGAGGGTGGATGATCCCTAGGATCACAGGGAGGCACTACAAAGCGATAGCAAACCAAATGCCAAAAGCACCGGCACAAGTTCGACCCCTAAAAACCGAGTCCCGAACGTAGATGGAAGGCTACGTCGAAAAATCCCCAAATACCAATGCTAACGAGTAGCAAAGATACCTAGAGAGGTTACTTGGTCAACTCTAGGGCCAAACGAGAAGTCCGGAAACCAAGCGAAGAAGCTGGGAGAGCAAACACACTAAAACGCAACACTCAGCAGGTTCCCGGACTGTCTGGCCCTGGGGTCCCGGACTGTCCGCCCATACTGCGGATTGTCCGCTAGGGGGTGGCGGACTGTCCGCCGGTCAAAAGTGCGAAAACGCACTGCTGCTGAAGTGTCCCTGGACCGTTCCCGGACTGTCCGTGACCGTGTACTGCGGACTGTCCGCCGGTCATGCAAAACCAAAATGGCCGAAGAACACAGCCACTGATCCGGCTGATCCCCTACGCGCGGACTGTTCGCAGTGGCACTGGCGGACTGTCCGCGAGTGCCCAGAAAGGGCGATTTCGGTCGCCCTCAACTCAAATCTTCTCCAAATCGATCCAAACCAAAATCCCTTGATCCCAAACTTAGAGACAATGATCACGAGGTAGTTAGGAGACTATCCCCAAGAAATTATCCGCTCAAAACAACTCAATCAACAGGAAATCGAAAGGGAAAGTGTATGAACTGAAAAAGCACCACGAAAACAAAATTGACCTGATCTACTTGTTCATGAGGAGTTAGACGAATTCCTTCAGTGGAAATGATCTCCTCTCTATAAAGAACAAGTTGATTCAAGTGGAATTCGAAAAGACGTAGTATAGAGAGGGATCGAGTGACGGGAAAATCGCTGAGAAACGAAGAACGCGAAGAACACGAACCAAAACGCGAATCAACACATCGATCTGCAACTATGTGGCTACCACACGCTACAATGGTGAGATTACGGTCTCACTTCCTCAAAATCTCCAGTACACAGAGGTATGATTCTCTGCGGATCTCAGTAGCTACAGCAGGGGATTGGGAGAGCAGGAAAACCCTAGAAGCAAAGAACAAAATGACTGAGATAGTTTGGGACGTGGGTGTCTCCCCCTACTTATTCTAATTCTAATTCCCACTCTACCCCTAAGTATTTACAAAGCGACCCAGCCAAACCCTAAGGCTATCCTAGACTAACTCGAAGATGATGCTGATCCGACGGCCACGCGCGCACAACTGGTAGCGTTGCCTCGACGCAACCTCACCGATTGCCGCCACGTGCCGCCACCGCTCTACTTGTCGTTTTCCTGGACTCCGCCCCCCGGTTTTGTGGCCGAAACTGGGAGACCAGGCCTTCAAGTCCATCCCCCGGTTTTGAGGCCAAAACCGTGAAACCCGACGTCCGTCGCCTGAGTTTTGTGGCCCAAACTCAGAAACCCGCCAGCACCCAGGTTTTGAGGCCCAAACCTGGAAACCGTCCTTAGCCTGAGTTTTGTGGCCCAAACTCGGCAAACCCGCAACACCCAGGTTTTGTGGCCCAAACCTGGAAACCGTCCTCCCGGTGATTTTTCTGTGGCTCAACCACCAAACCGGCGCTGTAGAGGGGATGCACCGCCTGTGCACCCCGTCCACCGACACGTGTCCCCAGGTCCTCGACCCGAGCAACACCATGCCCCGCAAGTCTCCGCTCGTTGCTGTCCCAGGCTGTCAGCCACCACAGCTGATCCTCAGGCCACCGGTCTCTCAGTCCAAGCCTCACGTCCGCCCTTCACCGCTCCCGGTCCGTCGGCACGGCACGTCTCTACTTGACCTTCACCTTGCCCTCGATCACTGTCTCTGTGCTCGACACCTGCACAACACAAGCCAAAGAACATGCGCATCAACCCCGTTGACAATCACTCGTCACTTGAGACTCGGCATACACCCATGTATCCGTAATCTCACCCTTGATGAGTGCATTGTCAACTACTCACACAAAACATAATGGAATAGAAGAAAGAGGGAAGAAGGAGAGAGAACTCGTCCAAATGACCCAAAAGCATAGCAAAGCCGAAGAATGTCAAGTGGAAAGAGCAAGACAACTTGGTCCCCAAAGACATGGGCAACGGCTCGACGCAACCAAGCAAAGCAAAGCTAGCCCTCAAGAAGAGGTAGAACCGGCTCAACACCGCTAGCAGATACCAATTGAAAACTCCAGAAAAAGAGCTCGACACCAATTGAGAAATCGAAGCAAATGCTAGTCCCTCGAGACAGAGGCACAGAGGCTCAACACAACTAGCAAGAAGATCGCTCCGAACCAATCAAAAACAAACGCACTGTGCCCCGCAAGTCTTCGCTCGTCGCTGTCCCAGGCTATCAGCCACCACAGCTGATCCTCAGGCCATCGGTCCCTCAGTCCAAGCCTCACGTCCGCCCTTCACCGCTCTAGGTCCATCGGCATGGCATGTCCGCCGCACGGCACGCCCATCCTTCACCGCTTTCGGTCCATCGGCACGACACGTCTCTATTTGACCTTCACCTTGCCCTCGATCACTGTCTCCGTGCTCGACACCTGCACAACACAAGCCAAAGAACATGCGCATCAAACCAGTTGACAATCACACATCACTCAAGATCCGGCATACACCCATGTATCCGCAATCTCCCCCTTGATGAGTTGTCAACTACCAACACAAATCATATGAAAGTAGAAGAAGGAAGAAGAAGGAAGAGAGAACTCAACCAAATGACCCAAAAGCATAGCAAAGCCGTAAGAAGGTCAAGTGGAAAGAGCAAGACAACTTGGTCCCCAAAGACATGGGCAATGGCTCGACGCAACCATGCAAAGCAAAGCTAGCCCTCAAGAAGAGGTAGAACAGGCTCAACACCGCTAGCAGGAAAGCTCGATACCAACTGTTACCAGCTTAAGAGCAAAAGAGCTCGAAACCAATTGAAAAGTTGAAAGGCGTATGCTAGTTCCTCAAGAAAGAGGCAAAGACTCAACACAACTAGCAAAAACGCTCCGTACCAACTGAAAATCAAGCTCAATAACTCAGGAACGAGCAAACTCCCCCTCAAATAGTGCACACAACCAGGAAGACTTCCTTAGTTCTACTCGGAAAGCACATGATTTGCAATATTTTCTCCCCCTTAGTTAAACTTTTGTTTCTCCCCCTTAGTTAAACTTTTGGAAGATGCATGATTAGTCAAATTTCTCCCCCTTAGTTGAAAATGCACCATCAAGCAAAAATGCACCACTAAGCAAGTTTCTCCCCCTTGACAGAATATCTCCCCCTTCCAAAATGCATATGAGTCAAAATGCGAGTTAGCAGCTTTAGGAATATAGTCAAGAGAATGCAAAGATGCTCTACATAGTTCTGATCCGATGACTCAACAACATACATAAAATGCTTAGCAAAGGCTCAAACTGATCACTAAATACGAAATACGAACATATGAGCAAAGTGAGCAGTTTTTAGCCAAAAGGATATTCACAATCAAAATAGCACTACACATGTATAGACAGGAAGTCAAACAAGTGCTAAGCATGTATACAAGGTGAACTACCCCTAGCAAAGTTCAATCATCATGCTATAGAATGAAACATAGACTTGTGATTTTAGTTTTTAATCAGAGTTGCAGCGGTGAAATTTCTCAAGTTTATAATTCAGCATGTGACTGCGAGAGGTTGAAAGCTTGTCATTGCCTAACTTTTCAACCGAGCTAAGCCTATGCATATGCAGTTAGAAGCTTAAAGCGTCGGTTTCGGTCATACACTACACGGCTCAAGTTTAACTCAATGTGCAATGAGAAACAGTCTCGATACTGTGATGTGTTGACAAGCAATCCCATCTCAATCTTTTTAATTCACTTAGGACTTGGTTCAATTTTAAACAGAATATGAACAAACCAAGCAAGTGAATGACTCAGAACTAGAGACATAGCAACCTAGCATATATGAAAAGCACGAGTGAATTCGACACATCCTACACATGCTAGTTGCATATCTCAATGGTGAACAATTTCAAGTTTTATGTTCATTAAGCAGGTTCACCATTTTAAAAATAGCTCAGCTCACAACATGTATCAGTGATCAGAAAGAGCATAAGCTACACGCATCATCATGAAGCATCGGAGCAATACTTAGACAGAGCATAACCACATTCTATAGATTATATACATGAAGCTCAGAAAGTGAAGATGCATGATGAAATGCAAAGTCTAAACTATCAGAAACGAAAACAAGGACAAACGAAAAAGAGTTAGTCTATGATACAAGAACCCAAAATGTTTCCCCCAACTAAAAGGGGAAACACACACCAAGCTCACCTCTCAACCAATTAAAGGTTGATTGGTCCAAAGGTTTGGTGAAAATATCAGCCAACTGATGATGAGTATCGACATGGCGAAGAACGATATCACCCTTCTCAACATGGTCTCTCAAAAAATGAAAGCGCACATCAATGTGTTTGGTCTTAGAGTGCAGCACGGGGTTCTTAGCAACGCTAATCGCACTCGTGCTGTCACAAAGCAAAGGCACACGAGAAAAGCTCCGACCAAAATCACGCAAAGTGGCCATCATCCAAAGCAACTGAGAACAGCAGCTAGCCGCAACAACATATTCAGCCTCTGTGGTAGACTGAGCAACACTAGACTGCTTGCGAGAAGACCAAGATACAAGAGAAGAACCAATAAACTGGCAAGTCCTAGAAGTGGACTTGCGCTCAACTCGGCAACCAGCAAAATCGGCATTAGAAAAACCGCAAAGGGAGAGGGTGGAGAAAGTTGAATACCAAATCCCGAACTCAGGTGTGAAATGAAGGTACCTCATAATGCGCTTGACCGCCTGACGGTGAGAAGTGCGCGGCGATGCCTGAAAGCGCACACACAGACACACCGCGAACTGCGGATACATGGGTGTATGCCGGGTCTCGGAGTGATGAGTGATTGTCAACGGGTTTGATCGCATGTTCTTTGGCTTGTGTTGTGCAGGTGTCGAGCACAGAGACAGTGATCGAGGGCAAGGTGAAGGTCAATTAGAGACGTGCCATGCCGATGGACCGGGAGCGGTGAAGGGCGGACGTGAGGCTTGGACTGAGGAACCGGTGGCCTGAGGATCAGCTGTGGTGGCTGACAGCCTGGGACAGCGACGAGCGAAGACTTGTGGGGCATGGTGTTGCCTGGGTCGAGGACCTGGGGACACGTGTCGGTGGACGGGGTGCACGGGCGGTGCATCCCCTATACAGCTCCGGTTTGGTGGTTGAGCCACAGAAAAACCACCGGGTGGACGGTTTCCAGGTTAGGGCCACAAATCCTGGGCGTGCGGCGGGTTTCCGAGTTTTTGCCATAAAACTCAGGCTGAGGACGGTTTCCAGGTTTGGGCCTCAAAACCTGGGCACTGGCGGGTTTCCTGGTTTCGGCCACAAAACCAGTGGATGGACTTGGAGGCTGGTTTCCCGGTTTGGGCCTCAAAACTGGGGGTTGGCGTAAAAGCCTGGTTTCCCGGTTTCGGCCACAAAACCAGGGGTGCAGAGCGAGGACGGCACGTGGCGGCAATGGGGAGGTTGCGTCGAGGAAACGCTACGAGTTGTGCTAGCGTGGCCGTCGGATCACCACCTACTTCGAGTTGATCGAGAATAACCCTAGGGTTTAGCTGGTTCGCTCTGTAATTAGTTAGGGGTAGAGTGGGAATTAGGAATAGTTAGAATTAGGATAAGTAGGGGGAGACACCCACCTCCCCATCTATCTCAGTCATTTGCTTTTTGCTTCTAGGGTTTCCTGCTCTCCCAATCCCCTGCTGTAGCTAGCTGAGATCCGCAGAGAACCACACCTCTGTGTACTGGAGATTTTGAGGAAGTGAGGCCGTAACCTCACGATTGTAGCGTGTGTTAGCCACACGGTTGCAGATCGATGTGTTGATTCGCGTTTTGGTTCGTGTTCTTCGCGTTCTTCGTTTCTCCCCATTTTTCCCGTCGCTCGATCTCTCTCCCTAGTGCGTCTTTGCAAAATCCGTTTGAATCATTTTGTTCTTTACTGTGAGGAGGTCATCTTGACCAAAGGAATTCATCTAACTCCTCACGAACAAGTAGATCGGGTTGATTTCGTTTTCGTGGCACTTTTTCGGTTCATACACCTTCCCTTTTGATTTCCCGGTGATTTAGTCGATTTGAGCGGATGATTTCTTGGGGATAGTCTCCTAACTACCCTGTGATCATCTTCTCCAAGTTTGGGAACTTGGGATTGTGTTTTGATTCGGATTTGGGAAGATTTGGACTTCGGACGACCAAAATCGCCCTTTCTGGGAGGTCGCGGACAGTCCGTCGTCCCCCCCGCGGACAGTCCGCGCGTCGGGACTTGGCCAGATCAGTGGCCGTGGGTTCTTACTGTTCATGTTCAGGTTGACCGGCGGACAGTCCGCCGTTGCAACCCGCGGACAGTCCGGGACTGTCCAGAGGCGTTTCAGCAGCACTGTTGTTTTGCCTTTATGACCGGCGGACAGTCCACCATTGGTTTTTGCGGACAGTCCGGGACCTGTCCAGAGGACTTCAGCAGCACTGCGGTTTTGCTCTTTTGATCGGCGGACAGTCCGCCACCTGAGCCCGGACAGTCCGCTGTTGGGCAGACAGTCCGCGACCGTATTGCCGGACAGTCCGGGATCCTGCTGAAGCTTCCGGTTTAGTGCGTTTGCTCTCCCGTCTTTTCGGCTTGGTTTTCGGACTTCTCGTTTGGCCCTATAGTTAACCAAGAAACATCTCTAGGTATCTTTGCTACTTGTTAGCATCGGTATTTGGGGATTTCTCGACGCAGCCTTCAATCTACGTTCGGGACTCGGTTCTCAAGGGTTGAACTTGTGCTGGAGCTTTTGGTCTTTGGTCCGCTATCGCTTTGTGGTGCCTCGCTGTGATCCTAGGGATCACCCACCCTCTTCCAAGGGTCGTGGGCATCACGTTCTCGGCTGTAGCTTTCGGGGGTTGATTTTGGGACATTTTGGCCAAAGTTTAGAGAGAAATTTTGTTGGCTCCCATTCACCCCCCCTCTGGTCGCCTTGCTATTGCATTCTCGGTCCTTCAATTGTTATCGGAGCGGGTTAAGGATCTTCCACCTTAGCTGGTTCCAGATCCACCGAAGGCGACATGGATCGCGGCATGGGCAAACCGCCGTTTTTCGATGGGACGAACTATGCGTATTGGAAGATACGCATGTCGGCCTATCTCTAGAGCATGGGCTCTTCTATTTGGGAGATTTGCAACAAGGCCGATTACGTTGTTCTGGCTGCTCGTGTCTTTCAGCTTCAGATCGATGAGCACAAGGCCAATAGCCGGGCGCGTAACGCCTTGTTCTCCTGTTTGAGCATGTCCGAGTTTGATCGCGTTTCTCACCTCCCCACGGCTAGTGAGATTTGGGCGACCCTCATGCGCTTCCATGAGGGAACCATTCAAGTCAAATCCCGTCTCTATGAGTCGCACAAGCGGGAGTATGAGAACTTTCGACATATGCCTGGCGAGAGCATAGAGAGTTTATTCGTTCGCTTTCAGGTCATTGTCAACAAGATGAGAGCGAACAAGGAGCTGTTGCCTTTCGACGATCATGAGAGGGCTTTGAAGCTTTTGCATACTCTCGATCGGTCGGTGTGGGACTCAAAGGTCCAGGCGATCATCGAATCGTCTAACTATGAGACCCTCACTTGCGATGAGCTCTTTAGTAAGCTCAAGTCTAGTGAGATTGATGCCATGTCGAGGGCTTCTGATGAGAATCCTTCTGGCCCGACTATGGCTTTGGTTTCTGGCTCTTCTGCTAACCCCTTTGGAGGATTTGCACTCTCTTCACTCTTTTCTGTTACAGAGGACCAGCTGGAGTCTTTGGGGGATGACGAGTTGGCTTTGCTTGCCAACTGGTTCTCGCGGTTTCACAACAACCGCATGAACCGTCGCCGCGGAGGAGGACGCTCGGGCTGTTTCGAGTGCGGCGACCCTGACCACTTCATCGCCAACTGCCCCAAGAAGAACAAGCATTCGGGGTAGGGCGATCATGGGCACAAGTACGACTCCAGCAAGCGCAAGGAGAAGCACGTCCCCACAAGGCGCAAGCGGAGGGGCGGCTTTGACAAGGAGTACATCAAGAAGAAGTACTTGGAGAAGGCCCAGGCTGAGCAGCGTGCTTTCTTCGCCACGCTCAGCGACTTCGACGGCTCGGATGACGACTCCGCTTGCTCAAGCGACGACGAGTCCGAGAAGATGAAGAAGATCGAGGACAAGCTGAACGGTCTCTGCTTCTTCGCCGACAACGAGGGCTTTTGCACCATGGCCCTCGGCAAGGAGGTCGACAGCCAGCTGGAGGACACCCCTCGAAACGACGACGACGACGACACCTCCCAGGTATCTATGACCCACGATGAGCTTTCAGATGAGGTCGATAAGCTTACTGCCACACTTCTTAGTCAAGATAAGCTGCTTAGGCGTGCTGCTAGAGAGCGCAAGGAGTTTAGGCAGAAGTGGGATGACACGGTGAAGGAGTTGGAGTTTGCTAAATCCACCGTGGTCGTTTCTGAGGAGGTTGAGTGTGAGTCGTGCACCAAGCACATGACTGACCTTCTCACTTTGAGAAGTAAGAATGCTGCTTTGGTTGGAGAGGTGGATGAGCTCCAGGCTAGGCCCATGTTGTTGGGTGCGTGCAAGACCTGTCCTGGCTTGCAAACCGAGTTGGCAGAGAAGAATGCCAAGATAGAGTCTCTTGAGAAGGCCAGCTCGGGTAGCACTTGTGTGACTAGGTGTGCTTTGTGTGAGGGTTTGGAGATGGAGATTGCCAATGTGAAGCATGGCAAGATGCAAACCGAGGAGGAAAACACATACCTTCGGACCATCTTGTCATGGGTGTCTTGTGGTGAGCCGCAACTTGGCATGATGATCTCCCAGTTCAAGCGTGCTGCTGGAGGTCCTGGTGTGGGCTTTGCTCCGAGTGTCGATGTTTCAACTTTTGGGAAGATTGGAGAGTCGAGTGGTCTGAACCCGAGTGAGAAGCCCAACTCCACCACTACTCCCAAACTTACCAAGCTTCCACCCAAAGAGACTTTCAAGCCTAACACCAAGGACGGAGTGTTTGAGGAACCTCCGAGAGCTCCACCCAAGAACCAAGTGTGGCATCCCAAACCCAACCACCTCAAGAACAAGTTGGATACAATGCCACCTATCCAGGAGGAGCTTATGCCACAGAAGGGCAAAGTGAACCAAACCCACAACCGTGAGTACCAACAACCCCCTATGAGAGCGGTGAGGTACCATTGTGAGTACTGTGGGAGAGATGGACACTCGGGTGAGTACTGCTTTCGGCGCAAGAGAGAGGAGCGCCGTGCCAGGGAGATGAACCGTATGCTCACCCTATGTCTTTTTACTAACCCCAGTGTTGGACCGTATGCTCACCCTATGTCTTTTTACTGATGTAGGTAAAATGATTGGAGGACATTTGGTTGGTGGATTCCGGTTGCTCGAGACACATGACCAGAAACGCCAAGTGGTTCTCCAGTCTTAGCCCTGTTGCCGGAAAGAAGTTTATTACTTTCGGCAACAATAGTAAAGGTAAGGTGTTGTCTCGAGGGTCGGTCCGGGTTAATGAGCACTTTGTGTTGCGCGATGTTGCTCTTGTTTCTAACCTACATTTTAACCTTCTTTCTGTTTCGCAACTTTTTGATGATGACTATGAGATTCGTTTTAAACCGAATCTCACTCGTATTTTAGATCCTCAGGGCAATCTTGTTTGTTTGATTTCGCCCTTTGGGAAAGTCTTTCGTGTGAATTTCTCGGAGTCGTTTGGCATTTCCCGCTGTCTTTTGGCCAGTCCTTCCTCCTCTGATCTTTGGAAGTGGCATAGGAGGCTCGATCACTTAAGCTTCGACTTGCTTGCAAGACTTAGCTCACTTGGCCTAATTCGAGGATTGCCCAAGCTGTCGATGGAGAAGGATCTTGTTTGCCATTCTTGTAGACATGGAAAGATGGTCGCCGCTCCCCACCATCCAGTCACTCAGGTCATGACTTCGCACCCTGGAGAGCTTTTACACATGGACCTTGTTGGTCCGGCTCGGGTGAGCTCAGTTGGGGGGAAGTGGTATGTTTTGGTTGTTGTTGACGATTTTTCGAGATATTCGTGGGTCTTCTTTTTGACTGAGAAGACTGAGACTTTCTCTTTTGCTCGCAATCTGATTTTGCATCTTCAGAACGAGTTCCCTATGAACTTGATGCGAGCTATTAAAAGTGATAATGGTTCCGAATTCAACAATTCAGATTTTGGGAAGTTTTGTAACTATTTGGGTTTGGAGCATCAGTTTTCTTCCCTCTACACACCGCCCCAAAATGGTGTTGTAGAGAGGAAGAATCGGACCCTTGTTTAGATGGCCAGGACGATGCTCGATGAGCATAGGACTCCTAGGCGATATTGGGCCGAAGCTATGAACACTGCATGCTATATTTCCAATCGCATTTTTCTGAGAGCCTTCTTGAAAAAGACGTCTTATGAGTTGCGTTTTGGTAGACAGCCCAAGGTGAGTAATTTTAGAGTCTTCGGTTGCTATTATTTTATATTGAAGAATGGCAACCTGGACAAATTTGAGTCTCGTTCTTCTGACGGTGTATTTTTGGGTTATGGCACTCACACTCACGCATATCGTGTACTTAACCTTGATACTAACCGAGTCATGGAGACATGTGATGTCACCTTCGACGAGACCATGGTTTGTCCTTCTTCTCGTTTTGAGCGTGCAGGTGATCATGAGGTTGGTGAGCCTCTTTTCGACGATGAGGACGAGGATGCTGAAGGCATGGGTGACCCAGCATTGCCTCCACCTGCTGTGCCACAAAGAGCGGCTTCTACGATGACTCATGGCCCCGATACCTCTTCTTCCTGGGGGCCGTGGGATCCGCCACCCCGAGTGGTACCTTTTGTACCCTGGGAGGCACCAGCTGCTGTTGAGGGGGAGATCACATCTGCTCGGGAGGTCCCACGACACATCCAGCGCCAGCACCCTCCTCAACAGATGATCGGCAGCATCGACGAACGTGTCACTCGGTCCAGATCACAGCACATTTCTCACTTTGCTCATTCTGCATTTGTTGCTGATTTTGAACCCCGAGATGTTGGACACGCTTTGACGGATCCCGATTGGGTCAATGCCATGCATGAGGAGTTAGAAAATTTTGAGCGAAATCGGGTTTGGGTTTTGGTTCCACCTCCTCCAGACTGTAATCCTATTGGAACAAAATGGGTCTTTAAAAACAAACAAGGAGAGGATGGCCACATTGTGAGGAACAAAGCAAGACTTGTGGCCAAGGGTTATAGTCAGAAGGAGGGGATAGACTATGAGGAGACTTTTGCTCCTGTAGCTCGTTTGGAGGCTATTAGGATACACTTGGCTTTTGCTGCATCCAAAGGTTTCAAACTTTTTCAAATGGATGTCAAGAGTGCCTTCTTAAACGACTACATAGAAGAGGAAGTTTATGTTGAGCAACCCCTCGGTTTTGAAAATCCCAAGTTTCCAAACCATGTTTTCAAACTCCACAAAGCTTTATATGGTTTGAAACAAGCCCCTAGAGCCTGGTATGATAGGTTGAAGACCTTCTTGCTTGCTAAGGGTTTTAAAATGGGATGTGTGGATAAAACGCCTTTTCTCCTCAAGCAAGGCAAAGACACTCTCTTGGTCTAGATTTACGTGGATGATATCATTTTTGGTGGTTCTTCTAACGCTTTGGTTGCCAAGTTTGCAGATATTATGAGCAGGGAGTTCGAGATGAGCATGATGCGCGAGTTGACATTCTTTCTCGGGTTGCAAATTAAGCAATCCCGAGAGGGGACGTTTGTGCACCAGGGCAAGTACACCAAGGACTTGCTGAAACAGTTCGATATGGGTGAGGCCAAGCCTCTTCCAACACCCATGTCGATGACGACGGCCCTCGATGCGGACAAGGATGGAGAAGCTGTGGACCAGAAGGAGTACCGAAGCATGATCGGATCGCTACTCTACCTGACGGTGACACGCCCGGACATCCAGTTCGCCGTGTGTCTGTGCGCGCGCTTTCACGCGTCGCCGCGCACTTCTCACCGTCAGGCGGTGAAGCGCATTTTCAGGTACCTTTGTTTCACACCTGAGTTCGGGATTTGGTATTCTGCTTCCTCCACCCTCTCCCTTTGCGGTTATTCTGATGCCGATTTTGCTGGTTGCCGTATTGAGCGCAAGTCCACTTCTAGGACTTGCCAGTTTATTGGTTCTTCTCTTGTATCGTGGTCTTCTCACAAGCAGTCTAGTGTCGCTCAGTCTACCATAGAGGTTGAATATGTTGCTGCGGCTAGCTGCTATTCTCAGTTGCTTTGGATGATGGCCACTTTGCATGATTTTGGTCTGAGCTTTACTCGTGTTCCTTTGCTTTGTGACAGCACGAGTGCTATTAGCGTTGCTAAGAACCCCGCGCTTCACTCGAAGACCAAACACATTGATGTGCGCTTTCATTTTTTGCGTGACCACCATGAGAAGGGTGATATCGACCTTCGCCATGTCGATACTCATCATCAGTTGGCTGATATTTTCACCAAGCCTTTAGACGAATCAACCTTTAATCGTTTGAGGGGTGAGCTTGGTGTGTGTTTCCCCTTTTAGATGGGGGAAACATTTTGGTTCTTGTATATTAGACTGACTCTTTTCATTTGTCTTTCTTTTCTTTTGCATTTCAGCATACGCATTTACATTCTGAGCTTCATGTATATAATCATTAGAATGTAACTATGCTCTATGTAGTATGCTCCGATGCTTATGTTGATGCTTGTAGCTTATGCTCTTTCTGATCACTAATACATGTTGTGAGCTGAGCTATTTTTGAATGGTGAATTTGCTTAATGAACTTAAAATCTAAAAATGTTCACCATTGAGATATGCAACTAGCATGTGTAGGATGTGTTGAGTTCACTCGTGCTTTTCATATATGCTAGGTTGCTATGTCTCTAGTTCTGAGTCATTCACTTGCTTGGTCTGTTCATATTCTGTATAAAATTTGAACCAAGTGTTGAGTGAATTGAAAAGATCGAGATGGGATTGCTTGTCAACACATCACGGTATCGACACTGTTTCTCATTGCACTTGAGTTAAACTTGAGTCGTGTAGTGTATGACCGAAACCGATGCTTTAAGCTTCTGATTGCTTCGGCATAGGCTTCGCTCGGTTGAAAAGTTAGGCAATGACAAGCTTTCAACCTCTCGCAATCGCATGCTAATTTTTGAACTTGTGAAATTTCACCGCTGCAACTCTGATTTAAAATTGAAATAACAAGTGTATGCTTCATTCTATAGCATGATGATTGAACTTTGCTAGGGGTAGTTCACCTTGTATACATGTTTAGCACTTGTTCGGATTCCTGTCTATACATGTGTAGTGCTATTTTGATGGTGACTATCTTTTGGCTAAAAACTGCTTACTACGCTCACTTGTTCATATTTCGTATTTGGTGATCAGTTTGAGCCTTTGCTAGCTTGATGTGCTGTTGTTGAGTCATCAGATCAGAACTGTGTAGAGCATCTTTGCATTCTCTTGACTATATTCCTGAAGCTGCTAACTTGCATTTTGACTCATATGCATTTGTGATGGGGGAGATATTTGCTTGACTGGCACTTTTGGATGGTGCATTCTCTAAAGGGGAGAACTTTGCTCGATGATGTTTTTCCTTGATTAGTGCATTTTCAACTAAGGGGGACAAATCTTCAAATCATACATCACCCGTGTGTTCAACTAAGGGGGAGATTTTCAAAACTTGTGCTTTCCATGTTGAACCTAGTGGGAGTTTTCCTGGTTGCGTGCACTTTTCAAGGGGGAGTTTGCTAGTTGTGTTGAGCCTTCGCCTCTTTCTTGAGGGACTAGCAAACATTTTTCAGTGCGTTTGTTTTTGATTGGTTCGGAGCGATCTTCTTGCTAGTTGTGTTGAGCCTCTGTGCCTCTGTCTCGAGGGACTAGCATTTGCTTCGATTTCTCAATTGGTGTCGAGCTCTTTTTCTGGAGTTTTCAATTGGTATCTGCTAGTGGTGTTGAGCCTGTTCTACCTCTTCTTGAGGGCTAGCTTTGCTTTGCTTGGTTGCGTCGAGCCGTTGCCCATGTGTTTGGGGACCAAGTTGTTTTGCTCCTTCCACTTGACCTTCTTTGGCTTTTGCTATGCTTTTGGGTCATTTGGTCGAGTTCTCTCTTCTCCTTCTTCCTTCTTCTTTTCTTTCAAATATGATTTGTGTGAGTAGTTGACAATGCACTCATCAAGGGGGAGATTGCGGATACATGGGTGTATGCCGGGTCTCGGAGTGATGAGTGATTGTCAACGGGTTTGATCGCATGTTCTTTGGCTTGTGTTGTGCAGGTGTCGAGCACGGAGACAGTGATCGAGGGCAAGGTGAAGGTCAAGTAGAGACGTGCCGTGCCGATGGACCAGGAGCGGTGAAGGGCGGACGTGAGGCTTGGACTGAGGGACCGGTGGCCTGAGGATCAGCTGTGGTGGCTGACAGCCTGGGACAGCGACGAGCGAAGACTTGCGGGGCATGGTGTTGCCTTGGTCGAGGACTTGGGGACACGTGTCGGTGGACGGGGTGCACGGGCGGTGCATCCCCTCTACAGCTCCGGTTTGGTGGTTGAGCCACAGAAAAACCACCGGGTGGACGGTTTCCAGGTTTGGGCCACAAAACCTGTGCGTGCGGCGGGTTTCCGAGTTTGGGCCACAAAACTCGGGCTGAGGACGGTTTCCAGGTTTGGGCCTCAAAACCTGGGCGCTGGCGAGTTTCCTAGTTTCGGCCACAAAACCAGGGGATGGACTTGGAGGCTGGTTTCCCGGTTTGGGCCTCAAAACCGGGGGTTGGCGTAAAAGCCTGGTTTCCCTGTTTCGACCACAAAACCGGGGGTGCAGAGCGAGGACGGCACGTGGCGGCAATCGGGAGGTTGCGTCGAGGCAACGCTACGAGTTGTGCGGGCGTGGCCGTCGAATCACCACCTACTTCGAGTTGGTCTAGAATAACCCTAGGGTTTAGCTGGTTCGCTCTGTAATTAGTTAGGGGTAGAGTGGGAATTAGGAATAGTTAGAATTAGGATAAGTAGGGGGAGACACCCACCTCCCCATCTATCTCAGTCATTTGCTCTTTGCTTCTAGGGTTTCCTGCTCTCCCAATCCCCTGCTGTAGCTAGCTGAGATCCGCAGAGAACCACACCTCTGTGTACTGGAGATTTTAAGGAAGTGAGGTCGTAACCTCACGATTGTAGCGTGTGTTAGCCACACGGTTGCAGATCGATGTGTTGATTCGCGTTTGTGGATTCGCGTGTTCTTCGCGTTATCGTTTCTCCCCATTTTTCCCGTCGCTCGATCACTATCCTAGGCGACTTTGCGAAATGCGTTTGAATCATCTTGTTCTTTACAGTGAGGAGGTCATCTTGACCAAAGGAATTCATCTAACTCCTCACGAACAAGTAGATCAGGTTGATTTCATTTTCGTGGTGCTTTTTTGGTTCATACACCTTCCCTTTCGATTTCCTGGTGATTTAGTCGATTTGAGCGGATGATTTCTTGGGGATAGTCTCCTAACTACCTCGTGATCATCTTCTCCAAGTTGGGAAATTGGGATTGTGTTTTGATTCGGATTTGGGAAGATTTGGACTTCGGGTGACCAAAATCGCCCTTTCTGGGAGGTCGCGGACAGTCCGCCGTTCCTCCCGCGGACAGTCCGCGCATCGGGACTTGGCCAGATCAGTGGCCATGGGTTCTTACTGTTCGTGTTCAGGTTGACTGGCGGATAGTCCGCCGTTGCAACCCGCGAACAGTCGGGATGTCCAGAGGCGTTTCAGCAACACTGTTGTTTTGCCTTTTTGACCGGCGGACAGTCCGCCGTTGGTTTTCGCGGACAGTCCGAGACCTGTCCAGGGGACTTCAGCAGCACTGTGGTTTTGCTCTTTTGATCGGCGGAAAGTCCGCCACCTGAGCCCGAACAGTCCGCCGTTGGGCAGACAGTCCGCGACCGTATTGCCGGACAATCCGGGATCCTGCTGAAGCTTCCGGTTTAGTGCGTTTGCTCTGCCGTCTTTTCGGCTTGGTTTTCAGACTTCTCGTTTGGCCCTATAGTTAACCAAGAAACATCTCTAGGTATCTTTGCTACTTGTTAGCATCGGTATTTGGAGATTTCTCGACGTAGCCTTCTATCTACGTTCGGGACTCGGTTCTCAAGGGTTGAACTTGCGCCGGAGCTTTTGGTCTTTGGTCCGCTATCGCTTTGTGGTGCCTCGCTGTGATCCTAGGGATCATCCACCCTCTTCCAAGGGTCGTGGGCATCACGTTCTCGGCTGTAGCTTTCGGGGGTTGATTTTGTGACATTTGGCCAAAGTTTAGAGAGAAATTTTGTTGGCTCCCATTCACCCCCCCCCCCCTCTGGTCGCCTTGCTATTGCATTCTCGGTCCTTCACGAACTGGATGTCCGGGCGTGTTGCCGTCAGGTAGAGCAGCGATCCAATCATACTCCGGTACTCCTTCTGGTCCACAGCTTCTCCAACCACATCCGCATCCAGGGCCATCGTGGTCGACATGGGTGTTGGAAGGGGCTTGGCCTCACCCATATCGAACCTCTTCAGCAAGTGTTTGGTGTACTTGCCCTGGTGCAGAAACGTTCCCTCTCAGGATTGCTTAATTTGCAATCCGAGAAAGAAAGTCAGCTCGCCCATCATACTCATCTCAAATTCCTTGCTCATAAGATCTGCAAACTTAGCAACCAAAGCGTGAGAAGAACCACCGAAAATGATATCATCCACTTAAATTTGGATCAAGAGAGTGTCTTTGCCTTGCTTGAGGAGAAAAAGCGTTTAATCACACATCCCATTTTAAAACCCTTAGTGTTGAGGACATCGCCACGCTGGACACACCAACGCCATGGTCTTCCTCAAGTTGCAATCCGTCTCCAACTCAACAACCACGTCACCCTCGGAATTCAGGAGCAGTCCCGGGTAAAATCAACGCCCCGGACGCATACAGACTCCGTTTTCAACGAACCAGATATGCGTGGAAAGATAATTTGATAAGCTAACCAATGGCTTTGGAATCACGTCGAAATACCTCCGGAGTCAACGGGAATCATTGAAACAAGTCAGCATCCAGAATCTGCCTGGGTGCTGCGACACCGTCTTTTGGTCCGTTGGGCCGTGTATCGTCTTAGAGCCCATTAGGGGGCGCGTCCAGCAGGGGCGACGACCTAGACATTATAATTAGCCGCCGCCGCCGTGGTTAGGGTTGGGTTTTGTTTAGAGTTTAGTTTTCCATCGAGAAACTGAATCGTTCATTGTAACTGTGGTGTCGAATCCTTTTATAGTGATCCTGGGCCCCGTTCTTGATCTCCTCCACTGTGTCGATTAGTCCTTTGGAACCGAGTTCTTGAACCCTCCATATAAATTCGAGAGATTCATATTTGCAATTTCAGATTGCGTGTTTTTACCTTCTTGCTTGTGTTCTTCGATTCGCTTGTAGGAATAGCCTTCTTGGAGAGGTCAATCAAGTTGTGCTTGGTTGATAACCATGGAGCAGTGGTGAGCGTTGTGGTGTGTAACGGTTGCAGGGTTCGAATCATGTCTGATTTGAAGCCAGATCGCCAACGTCGAGTTCTCCACCAATCGAATCTATCGCTACCTCACGGAAGATCGGGCCGTCCCTCATCAATTGGTATCAGATATTTCAGGTTTCCCGCGAGGTATAATCTCGTTTGTCTTAGATTCATATCTGTTCATTACCTAGAGTCCACAAAAAGCCAAACAAATATTTTAATTTCCGCTGTCCTATCGCCCTTTGTGCCTTTGCAATTTCGTTTCAGATTCGTATTGTTGAGTTTGTGTCCATGGTCGAGTCTTGTTGCTGGTTTAGGGTTGTGATCGTCGTCGTAGTTCAACGTGCCCTTCGCTGTTTCTTTGTTTCCGCCGCTATCCCATCCACCGTTCCCACACAATAAGTCAAAGCCATCACATTACTCGACTTGCCCCGCTAGCCGCCTTGTGTAACTTCTCACCGCCGCGCAAACCCTAGATAGCTTGCCAACCGCTCAAATTTTTGCCTGCATCGCAGCCCTCCTTTCATCATCTGGGATCTACCTATTGCTGTTAGTCACAAGGACGCTTTCTCTTGTGATCGGTGTTGGAGTTTCGGGTCGTTTTGCCCTAACTGCCGCTGTCGTGTTACCCTAACTGCCGCTTTCGTGTTGTGCCTTCCAGAAAACATAACTTGAGATACCTTCAGTAAAACAGACATAACTTTTCGCTCGTTTGTCCGAAAAATCTGAAATTTTTTGTGGAGTTTCTTGACACCGTTTGGAGCCGACCCAAACTCAGCTTCACCCTATTTGGTCCCCTCAAAATTGCCAAAAAATTCAGAGAAAATAAAGAAAAAAAATTGTCAAGGATTCTACACGCTTTTCAGAGAACTTACAGATTTTGTGTAGACCACATCCGACTTCAGTTGATGGTGTCAATTTTTGTGGTTATATCTTTTGTGATCCTTGTTCAGAGAAAAATATAAAAAAATAGTGAAAAAAAAGTTTGATTGCTACTAGTACCTTTTTGGAAAATCAAGGAAAAATTCAGGAAAAAGAAAAATTCAGCTCCTTTGCTTGATCTGTGAGTTCTTTCCATCGTCCTTTGTTTTCACCTTGTTGCGCTACGTCTCGACACGTCTTAGCCAGCAATTGTGACTTGTGCTTTGGATACTTAATGAACTTTGCTAATCTGCATTCGTTAATTACTAATCCTTGCTATTATATTGTGCCTACCCATAGCTCCACATATACTTCTGTCAGCACAGGTTCCTCTTGCAACTGTTACCCACGCTCAACAACAGATTGCTTCATCATTTTGGTTAGCTCTTATTTGGCGTTGGTAAGAATACAGGCAAGACGGTGGTAAGCCGCTTGTCATTTTCCATTCCACTTTCACCACCACCACCACTTGACTCCTTTTAGTTGATAGTGATAATACTTTGATGTTGTCTTTTTCTATCTTCTAACAATGGCAGGTATTCCGACGGACTTCAATGAGTGCGTGTCCAAAGGCGAGCTTACAACATTCATGAATGAACAACGCGACCTCATGACCGCGCTGACGCGCAACGTGAACAATCTGGTCAACCGCATTGAATAGCTTGAGCAACGCCCTCAACCTCATCGTGATGACGAAGATGCGGATGCTTTTGGTGATGATGATGCGGATGCTGACGCTGGTCCTCGTCGCCGCCTCAACTTCAATCGTCGCGGTATTGGAGGTAATAATCATAATAATGACCCTTTTACTAAAATTAAATTTAGCCTACCTCCTTTTGCTGGTAATATGGATCCAGAGACATATTTAGATTGGGAGCTTGTTGTTCAACAAAAATTTGATTCCCATAATTTTCCTGCTGAGCATAGAGTTAGACTTGCTACTAGTGAGTTTACTAATGTTGCCTTGTTCTGGTGGAGCGATCTTTGCAATGCTAATAATGCTGCTGTTGTGCCTCAAACTTGGAATGCATTAAAGCAACGTATGAAATCTCGGTTTGTTCCTCCTTATTATCAACGATGATTGCGTTTAAAATTGCAAACTTTAAAACAAGGTGATAAAAGTGTAGAGGCATATTATCAAGAGTTGCTTATTGGTTTAGCACGTTGTGGTATACATGAAGATGATAATGATGCTAGTGCTAGATTCTTTGGTGGTCTGTATCGTGATATCCAGGATATTCTTGATTACAAAGATTGGAACAGGTTCAGCCAATTATATCATCTTGCTCTTAAAGCTGAAAGAGAAGTAAAGGGACGCAAACAACAACATCAGCCTTTTAGGTATAACAATGGGAGGACTTTTCAGCAGCGTTCTGAGCCGGAGACGCCCAAGCTTCCTGTTGCACCACAGCCATCTACACCTTTCGCTTCTTCCGGGGTAAGTAAATTGTCTAATGTGCAGATTCCACAGCCGAAGAAAGGTGCCACTACGGGTGCTTCTACTAGCTCTTCCTCGTCCAGCTCCAAAATCATTTGCCACCGATGTAAAGGCATGGGATATGTCATGAAGGATTGCCCTAGTCGTCGCACTTTCATTGCTACCGAGGATGGTTACGTAAGTACTAGTGATGTTGAAGATGATTTAGTTCTTGCTGCTAACATTGCTGCAGATTCGAACGAGGACGATCAAGACAAGGAGACCATCACCATTGATTCTGTGGCTGCTGCCGCGGACTATCCTAGTCTTCTTGTGCAGCGTGTGTTGAGTACACGTGTGGGACATGAAGAAGAAGAGAAGAAGATTCAACGCCACAATTTGTTCCACATGTATCTCATTGTGCAGGGTTGTCGTGTTCTCACCATCATTGATAGCGGGAGTTGCAACAATTTGGTGAGTTCAGATTTGGTTGAGAAGCTTGGCTTGACCACACGACAACATTCGTATCCGTACAAACTTCAATGGTTCAATAATAATGGTATGACTAAGGTAACTAGATCAGCACATATTTGTTTTTTCACAGGCTCTTATCATGATACTGCTGATTTTGATGTTGTCCCTATGCAAGCTTGTTCTATTTTGTTAGGTCGTCCATGGGAATTTGATAATGATGCTATACACCATGGTAGAACTAATACATACACAATCACACATAAGGACAAGAAAATTACTTTGCTGCAGTTGTCTCCTACCGATATTATCAAACATGCTAAAGAGATTAACAATAAAAATAAACCTCCAACAGACATTGCTAAAAATAATGAGATTAAGTTAAAAGGAGGTGCTTTTCTTGCTACAACTTCTACTACTAATGAGTTATGTGATAACAATGATGCTCCTTGTTATACTATGCTTTGTCGCCATGCTAATGTTCCTACCCATGCTGCTATACCTTGTATTTCGCATTGTGCGGTCACTAACCTTTTGCAGGAGCTTGGAGATGACATGGAGTCGCGGACGACTCCAATTTTAGAAGGAGGGGATGATGAGGACATCGCCAAGATAGAGTCGAGGATGACTCCAATTCAAGAAAGGGAGGATGATGAGGACATTGCCACGCTGGACACACCGACGCCATGGTCTTCCTCAAGTTGCAATCCGTCTCCAACTGAACAACCACGTCACCCTCGGAATTCAGGAGCAGTCCCGGGTAAAATCAACGCCCCGGACGCATACGGACACCGTTTTCGATGAACCAGATATGCTTGGAAATATAATTTGATAAGCTAACCAATAGCTTTGGAATCACATCAAAATACGTCCGGGGTCAACAGGAATCGTCAAAACACTTCAGCATCCAGAATCTGCCAGGGTGCTGCGACACCGTCTTTTGGTCCATTGGACCGTGTATCGTCTTAGAGCCCTTAGAGCCCATTAGGGGGCGCGTCCAGCAGGGGCGACGACCTAGACATTATAATTAGCCGCCGCCACCATCGTTAGGGTTGGGTTCTGTTTAGAGTTTAGTTTTCCATCGAGAAACTGAATCGTTCATTGTAACTGTGGTGACGAATCCTTTTACAGTGATCCAGGGCCCCCGTTCTTGATCTCCTCCACTGTGTCGATTAGTTCTTTGGAACCGAGTTCTTGAACCCTCCATATAAATTCGAGAGATTCATATTTGCAATTTCAGATTGCGTGTTTTTACCTTCTTGCTTGTGTTCTTCGATTCGCTTGCAGGAATAGCCTTCTTGGAGAGGTCAATCAAGTTGTGCTTGGTTGATAACCAACGGAGCAGTGGTGTAACGATTGCAGGGTTCAAATCGTGTCTGATTTGAAGCCAGATCGCCAACGTCGAGTTCTCCACCAATCGAATCTATCGCTACCTCACGGAAGATCGGGCCGTCCCTCATCACATAGCAAGCGAAAAGGTTTTCAACCTATCATACCAGGCCCTAGGGGCTTGTTTCAAACCATATAAAGCTTTGTGGAGTTTAAAAACATGGTTTGGAAACTTGGGATTTTCAAAACCGGGGGATTGTTCAACATACACCTCTTCTTCTATGTAGCCATTTAAGAAGGCACTCTTGACATCCATTTGAAAAAGTTTAAACCCTTTGGATGCAACAAAAGCCAAGAGTATCCTAATAGCCTCCAAACGAGCTACAGGAGCAAAAGTCTCCTCATAGTCTATCCCCTCCTTCTGACTATAACCCTTGGCTACAAGTCTGGCCTTGTTCCTCACAATGTGGCCATCCTCTCCTTGTTTGTTTTTGAAAACCCATTTTGTCCCAATAGGATTACAGTCTGGAGGAGGTGGAACCAAAACCCAAACCCAATTTCTCTCATAATTCACTTACTCCTCATGCATGGCATTGACCCAATCCGGATCCGTCAAAGCGTGTCCAACATCTCGGGGTTCAAAATCAGCAACAAATGCAGAATGAGCCAAGTGAGAGATTTGTTGCGACCTGGACCGAGTGACACGTTCGTCGATGCTGCCGATCATCTATTGAGGCGAGTGTTGGCGCTGGATGTGTCGTGGCGCCTCCCGAGCTGAAGTGACCTCCCCATCAACAAAAGCTGGTGTCTCCCCGGGTACAAAGGGTACAGCCCGAGGTGGCAGATCCCACGGCCCCCAAGTCGAAGAAGAAGGGTCGGGGCCGTGAGTCATAGTAGAAGCCGCTCCTTGCGGCACAGCAGGTGGAGGAGGTGCCGGATCATCCATACCTTCAACACCCTCTTCCTCGTCATCAAAAAGAGGCTCACCAACCTCATGATCACCTGCACGCTCAAAACGAGAAGAAGGACAAACCATGGTCTCATCGAAGGTGACATCAGATGTCTCCATGACTCGGTTAGTATCATGGTTAAGTACACGATAAGATCGAGTGTGAGTGCCATAACCCAAAAATACACCGTCAGAAGAACGAGACTCAAATTTGTCCAGGTTGCCTTTCTTCAGTATAAAACAATGGCAACCAAAAACTCTAAAGTAACTCACTTTGGGCTGTCTTCCAAAACGCAAATCATAGGAAGTCTTTTTCAAGAAAGCTCAGAGAAAAATGCGATTGGAAATATAGCATGCATTGTTCATAGCTTCGGCCCAATAGCGCCTAGGAGTCCTATGCTCATCGAGCATCATCCTGGCCATCTCTACAAGGGTCCGATTCTTCCTCTCTACAACACCATTTTGTGGCGGTGTTGTAACACCCCAGGTGTTAAGCAACCCTAAATGCATAACTTGACATCTCATAAGCATAAAGCATCATCATCACATGTTGCATTCCTTTTTGTAAAGTGTCATTTCATGTGTTCACTTATAATGTTTTGCTTGGAGTGATGCTTGTTTGGCTTGTTTTTGGAGTGTTTGGGTTCCCTAAGTAGTTGAACCTTGTTGAGGAGTCAAAATGAAGCTAGGTTTGTGTTGGTCACTTTGGCTAACCAAGTCTCTAACCCTAGTTGCCTTAATAAAGGCCTAGGAGTCCTTCTGTTTGACTAACTAAGACCTCCTTGATAGAAGCTTTGCATGGCTGTGGGCCCTTAACCAAAAGTGTGTAGAATTTAGAGTAGAACAAAATTTGTTTAAGGAACAACTCATGAAAATGGGTTTAACAAGGTGTTTTAGGACCACAAGGCAGAAATGGGGGAGATTAGACTTAGAAAAATTTCCTAAGTCCTTAACTGCCGAAACAGTTTCACTGAGTGATCTTTGGAGCATTCTTGAGAGCAATCTAGGTCGAACCAAAGCTTGATCTTGTAACCAAAGTTGTAGTCAGCATGCAGCTCTAATCAATGGAGCAAGTGGTTTAACGTTTCATCGAGTGGATTAGGAGATAATCGCGTCCAAAATCCGGCCGTCAGTCGGCCATCAGTGCCTGAACCCGGCGATTCAGTTTGAATCGGCCGTGGTCGTGGCCGACCGCGCGCAGGGCTCGCCCGCCGCTGGCTCGCGCTGGCCGGCCAAGCCAGTAGCGCGCGCGTGGCGTGCACAAGGCCGCCCTCACCCCTGTCTGAAGCTGCACTCCCTCCATTCTGTCCCTCTCGCTCTCTCGCCAGCGCTCGAGCGGAAAGGGGGGAAAAGCAAGCGCACCGCCGTCCCGCCGCCGCACCGCATGCCCAACCACCAACAAAGCTTCTTCATGAGCTCCCGCACCTCTTGCTACCCTTAGCGCCCTGCAGGAAACCCTAGGCAGGCCCCGGGATGAGCCTCCGCCATGGCCGCCATGGCCGCCATGACCGCCGAGCTCGGTTCGCCGTGGCCGACCTCCTTCCCGTGGGTTTCGTGTTGCCTTAGCCCCTGTTCTAGAGTCGGTGAGGTCTGCGGAAGTAGAAGGAGGAGTCGGTTTGGCCGATTAGGGTTTGGTAGTGACGGTACGCCGCCGCCCGCCGCTCGCCATGGTCGCCGGAGTCGGCATGGCCGTGGTCGCGGGTGCTCGGGGTGAGAACCCTGGCTTCTAAGCCTCAGGTTAGGGTTGTGAAGGTCGCCGGAGTAGGAATCGGGAGTCGGTTTAGCTCGGGATGACCGGAGCCAGCCGGCGTAGCATGGCCGCGCCGCCGTGTCCGCCATCGTCGACGGCGAGCTCGATCCATGCATGCGATGGGCTGGGGGGCTGGTGGGTAGTGTACCGTGGGTGCGGAAAGTCGAGGGGAGTCCACCGGTGGTGTTGGTCTAGCCAGGGAGGTCGCCGCCGGCGAGCAGCGCCATGGTCAAACCCTCCCCTGCTTCGGTGAGGATGACCGGTGGGGTCAGTTTGACCCGGGGCCCCGCAAGTCAGTGGCTCGGGTCCGGTTGTCAGTGTCTCGGGTGCAGCAGTTGGGTGCGCGTAGCAGTTTAGAGTTAAGGGGTTTTTAGGGTTTTGTTTAATTAGTTTCAGAAATGCTTGATTAGCTTGTTTAATTCATATCTTGCATTCTGTAAATGCTAAAAAGGTGAAATAAGTTTTGTTAAGTTTGTTGTGATGAGTTCTATGCATGAAAAATGTAATATGTCCAGTTTGTGATAAATTTATGGGTAGCTACATTTAATTCATGTTTAGGCTGAAATCTTGTTAAATGCTTAATAAACTGTGTATTGCTCAGAAAAATGTGTTCTTATTTGGTTAGTTTTGTATTGATGAATAGTTTCTGGGAAAAATGTAATATGGTGTTGTTCTGTGGAATATTTTGGCAATAGCAATTAAAGTGATTAAATGTTGTTTCCTTGTTTAAATTGTAGTAATTAAAATATGAGGAACATGAACCTGAGAATTTATGTACACTGCTCTTGTGCTAAGAAGTTCAGTGGAAAAATGGGAAATCTGTTGTTTGACACTTTTTGCTAGGGTGTGTAGTTCAAAGCACCTTTTCATGGTAATGTTTGTCTTTTTCATAGAGGATAGAGTTTATGTCCAAATGAGTTGAAATTTGGACAGACAACTAGATTGTATGTTGTTAACTTCCAGTAATTTCTGTAGATTTTTCTGAAGCTGTCTAGGATGGGTTGCTGTTATAGGCTTGATTAGTTGGATTTATTTCAGCAAGTAATTAAAAGAGGGTAAATTAATTAAGTGAGTACTTGCTGTGGTAATTGGAAATCCTAACCAGTTAATTAGGAAAGTTAATTGGTTGGTTGGATGTTAAGGTCTTGTAATCACTGGGTTCATGTTGACTACCTTGTTGAAGAGAAAGCAGTGGATGGCATGTGCTTATCTCCTGAGTTATCTTAGTAGATGACATGTGTTTATCTCCTGAATTATCTTGTTCTATGTTGCATCACCAATGCATTCCATGTGCATTCATTTTATTTATACGTGTTATGCATCATACAGGGTCGGTAGCGGAGGTCCAGAACCCGCCACCAGAGGAGCCAAGTCTGGAGGAGACCCCGGACGAGAAGACCCAAGAAGGAGACGTCGAGGACCTGCCTGAGTGTCGTGACCATCGACCTCCGACTTTGAACGAGGCAAGCCCCGGAGCATTCTAAGTCTCCTATCATTCTTTTATAAATGCAATCGAGTCAATATAATGATTGTTGCATTAAGTTATAGGAGTTGAATGATACCGTTGATGCATTACTTACTTATCCTTGTCCACCCGTAATTATTATCTTGATATCCCTGCTAGGTCTAGGCTCGAATATATGCTTAGCCCTCCTTAGACCGGTTAAAGTCGGGTGATTTCCTGTCTCCCGCATATAGGTGTGGATACTGATCATGACTAGCCTGGTGCTATCATGGACGTAACCATGTGATAATTAATCTGAGACCGGGCGGGATGTAGGAGCAGCAGGACATGGGTTCTGTGTGCTAGTAGTCTCCCGTCTGTGTCGATTAGGACCTGACGAAGGCACACCTCAGTCATTTTGAACGCGTCAATCACTTAACGGAGCAGGTGTGGGTACCTCCGTGAAGCCGAGTAAGTTATTCGAGCCGGTGATGGAAGTGTGACGCCTAACACCCAGGGCCTTATATGTACCGTGGGCAACTATTTGAGCAACCTGGCATGGTCCGTGGAAAGGCGGGGCCTGATGATGACCTGGATGACCGCGGGCAGTTATAGCTTGAGCGACTTGTGACACCCTAGT
This sequence comes from Coix lacryma-jobi var. lacryma-jobi, assembly GCA_009763385.1. NCBI lineage: Eukaryota > Viridiplantae > Streptophyta > Magnoliopsida > Poales > Poaceae > Coix > Coix lacryma-jobi. The sequence continues at coordinate 112,849,517 of CM019830.1, read as the reverse complement.
GTCAAGCACTGCATTAGGAACTTCATTAGCTACTAAAGGAGCATAAGCAATGCATTGCATCATTGCATGTGCATATGAGTGCTTGTTGCCTTTTGTTTAGTTATTTGGCTTTCTTTATGTAGAGGATTTAAAAATGGTTTTCAGAAAAAGTGTCTTATATGAAGGTTGTAGAGAAAAATGTTTTGAGCAACTTTTGTATTTTGGTCAAAACCTAGTTTGGAGTTTTTGAAACTGTTTTGAGTGGTCAAAGTTTGAAAGAATTGGAAAAAGAAAAAAAAGGAAAACGTTTTTTTTCCAGTGCCACCCTTTCGGCCCATCTGGCTTTCGGCCCAGCCTCGCCCGCGCTCGCCAGCGCGCGCTGCACGCCGCTCGCGACCCGCGGCCGCGCCGTACGCCGCGACGCGGCCACGTGGCCGTTTTTCCCTGCCGAGGATCCGCGTCCGCCTATCGTCGCCTGATCTCCTCCGCCCAAGCACCCAAGCTATCTTGCTTGCCCTCCCGCTCCGCCTCGCCTGCTGCGCCGGCCTCGCCGCGCGCGCCGCGCGCTGACGCCGCTGACGGCCGCGCCGTACGCCGGCCGCAACCGCCGCGTGGCGGCACGCCTCTGCCGCGAATCCTCCTCGCCACTCCCCGCGAGATCTTTGCTCACCCGATCGCCACAATCCGCCTCGCCCGCTCCGCGCGCTCGCCGACCGCGCCGCTGCTGCCGCGACGTCCCGTCGCCGGCCCCGCCACGACCACGGCCGGTCAACGATCAAACCCCGAGCGCACCGCACTCCCCTCTCCCCACTGCCATTTCACTCGCCCGCTCTCACTCTCGCTCTCTCCCTCACTCTCCCACGAACACGCCGAACACCTCCCCGCTCGCCGCGACCATCACCGCAAAAGCCCGCCGTGTTCCGGCCTCACCGGAGCACCACCACCCGATTCGTCTCGCACACCACTCCGTCTACACCTCGGACACCCGGTGCTCCCGCTTGCACCACCTCTCGAGCCCCACCGACGCCGGAGATCGGAGAGCGCCGCCGCGGACGCCATCACCACCGCTGAGCCCGCGACGCTGTTCCTCGCCGACCCGAGCACCACTGCCCCTCTTCTTCATCCTCGACCTTCACCGAGTCAAGGCAAGGTAAGAACACCGACGAGCTTCAACGCTACCGCTCCCTATCGCACTCTTCTCCCCGGCCGAGCGCCATGGGCGCCGCCGCAGACCTCGCTCGTGGCCAGGCTCCTCTGGAGCCACCCGAGCCAAACCAACCCGTAGCTTTGCTCCTTAGGGTTCACTCGAGCTTTTGCCTCCCCCAATTTCACCGGCGACCGCCGGAGACGGCGTAGTCGCGCGTCACCGCCGCCTCCGTGCGCTGCCGCTCGCCGCCGGCACACTCCGGCCATCCGCTAGCCAAACCACCTACACCACTCGATGCGCCTCGTCGAGGTGAGTTCACAAGCCTAGCTTCCCCGCCGGCGACCTCACCGACGGCGAGGAATCGACGGTCAAACCTCTCCCCTGTTTCCGTCTCGCCCGAGCCCTCGAGCCAGGCCTCGGACGGGCGTGTATGTTTCCGTCTCGCCCGAGCCCTCGAGCCAGGCCTCGGACGGGCGTGTATGTTTCCGTCTCGCCCGAGCCCTCGAGCCAGGCCTCGGACGGGCGTGTGTGTTTCCGCCTCGCCCGAGCCCTCGAGCCAGGCCTCGGACGGGCGTTTGTTTTCCCGTCTCGCCCGAGCCCTCGAGCCAGGCCTCGGACGGGCGTTTGTTTTCCCGTCTCGCCCGAGCCCTCGAGCCAGGCCTCGGACGGGCGATTGCTTCCCGTCTCGCCCGAGCCCTCGAGCCAGGCCTCGGACGGACTAGTTGTCCGTCTCGCCCGAACTCGGCCTCGAGCGAACCCTCGGCCGCGGTCTCGTTCGAGCCAGGCCTCGGCCGATCACCTACCGCCGTGCGCTCGAGCCAGGGTGGGTTCCCGTTGACCCACGGGCCCCGCGCGTCAGCCACTCGCTGGTCCATGGACCGGGTGCACGTAGCCAGCCGGGAGAAATTCAAATGTTTTTCTTTTAGTTTTAATTTCCAGAGATGCTTGTTATTTTGTACAGCATGATTTATATGTCCAAATGGAGTACTTTCAGTTTTGTTGGCTTGTTTATGAGTAGATCTATCATGGAAAAATATGAATGTATTTTTTTGATAGCAGTTATTTTACTGTTTTCATTTATTTCAGTGTACATGCTTTTGTTGGGATAAATGGAATTAAGTGTTTTCTGATGGAGTTAATTCATGGGAAAATTTGTATAGGTTCTTTGTTATGTTTGGTGCCTGTGAAAATTATATGAAGTACTGTTCTTATGAAAAAGAGTTCCTGTTATGGTTAAAAGTTCCTTTTTGCTGATTTCTTAGAAAAGTGTTAAGGTGTTTTATAGGCTGAAATAAAATATGGGAAATTTTGTGCAGTCTCTGTATGCCATGAAGAGTCTAAGAAAAATATAAACCTGATCTGTTTTATGGAAAAAGTTGTAGTTGCTTTACAACTGTGTTTGTCTGTGTTTATCTTTGGAAATTCCTGTAAGAAATAATACAATGTTTCTGTTCATGGAACTTTCTTGATAAACATAAAATGTGAAGTAGAATCTGGGAAAAATATGAAATAGAGTTGTGCACCCTTTTACAGTAGGGTTGTAGTTCAAAGCACCTTTTTGGGCAGTTTGCTTGTCATTTTTGTATCTGCAGTTCTGTAGTTTATTTTGGCTGAAACTTGTTCAGTAGAGTCCAGCAAGTGTTGTTTACTTTCTAGAATTTTTGTGGATTTTCTGAGTCCAGAAAGATGCACTTGCAGTTCAATCGGAGTTTCTTTTGATTTATTTAAATAAGGAAAAAGGGGAATAACCAGATTTGTTTTATGAAATAATTAAGAAATTACCTCAATGTCAAAAGTGGTTCAACAAGTTGGCTTTGTTGGTTTGCATGAAATATTTTGTCATGTCTCCTTCATCTTGCACCACATTTATTTAAATATATATTCATCGCACGCAATAGGATCGACCCCGCCGGAGCCCCACCAAGAGCAGGAGCTAAACGCCGAGCCGGAGGTCCAGGAGCTGCAGCAGCCAGAGGAAGTCGACCCCGTCCACGACCCTAACTTACCTGAGTGCCCCTCTCACGAGGCAGCAGTCTTCACTCAAGGCAAGCCCCGGAGCATATTAAGCCTCCTATCTTTTGCAATTAAGATTACTTGAGTCCTTTTATATTGTGATGCATTAGGTTTAGGAGTTGAAATGAATCCTACTTGCTGCATTACCATTCCTTGGTTATTGATTAATATCTACCTTGTTATCCTGTTATTTAGTTACAATGTAGAATTGCTTAGCCTGCTTAATAAAAGTGGTAGTTAAGGATGTTTCTGTAATACCCGGATGGGTATTTACCGGATCACGGTTGGCTATATTTGCTATCGTGGAAAAGAACCTGAGTAGTAATGAAATACGGTCAACGGGATGGCAGGGCACAAGTTCGGAAACTTGGGGCAGTCCATCCGTTGGATCGTGTAGGTTTGTATCGATGTTGGCCCTCGTTCATTTTTGAACGCGCCCTTTTACTTAGGGATATGTCGGTGTTGTAATCATCGACCCCAAAGCCGGTTAGAAGCTGTTCGGGCCGGTTTCAACCCGTGTCGTGCCCTCTAGTACGGAAGTTGCGATCTGCCGCGTGAGGCCATCGCCAGACTCTGATTGGGCGGTCCGTGCTTGAACCGCGACGATTACCACCACGAACAAGCGTCGAGCGGTTGCCCAATGCATGGACCCGACGGGGAAAGTGTGGGCTGGTATTAAAGGTCTTTCATCAGCTGATTTGGAATTCGATTCGAGTCGCCGTCTCCCCCGGTTAGTGGGAAACTATGGCGAGCTTCACCACGATACAACTCCATGTAATGAATAAAGGTTCAACTAAAATGTGGATAAGTCAACTGGATATGGTTATATTATTGAGTGGTAGATTCAAGTGAGTGCTCTAGTACAGGGAAAAACCTAGAATTAAGGAATAGGTCTAAAAATGGCAGCTCATCTTTATCACTAATTACTTCCTATCTGAACTTGAGCTTCTCGCAACTAAAAGATCCCAGCTCCACCCAGAAAAGGCCTTGCATACCCTTGGTGTCTTTATTTTCAGTTGGACGGGGTAAGTCTAGCTGAGTACATTCCCGTACTCAGGGTTTATCCCGTTTGTTGCAGATGGCCAGGTCTACTTTGGCTATTGTAAGCACTGCCTCTACCCGGTGGAAGGTGATGAGGAGTAGGCCCAGGGCAGGGTCGTCCAGAAGCTTTCCCCTTTTCTTTTGCTGGACCAAGACTACTAGTGGCACATTATCTTAAAGGGAGGAGTGAGTTGTGTCGAGTGGATTTATCAAAACAATGAAGTTTTATTTGGACCACATGTGGTGGTCGTGTTTCAAACTATTTCAGCTTCCGCACTTTTAAACTCGGTATTGTAATAACTCCATTTTAAATTCGCACTCTGATATTTTAAATTCGGTTTCGTTTTCGTTATGATGTATCTTTACGAATGTAATCCTTGAACGATGCGATCCTGTTTGATGTATGGTGTTAGAAATCCTTCGAGATTTCCGGACTACCGGGGTTGTATGGGTTCAAGTATCAGTCGAAGTCAGACGGATTTGGCTAAGATAATACTTGAGCTCTTATAATCAGGACGGTTCCGCCACAGCTTGGTATCGAGCATGGTTCAAGGGATTACCCTAGTAAAGAGTTATTTTCGAACTAAAATGGGTATTTCAAAACTATTTTGAAACTATTTTCAATTACTAAGTGTGCCCAGTCTCGTCCTTAAGCCCTATACTAGGATTCAGGTGGCTTAACTGCTAACAGGGTTCAGGGATTTGTTCATGCTGGATCTTTATTTGCTGGTCCATTCTCGAGGGAAAAGAGAATGTGTCGATTGCGAAAACATGCATAAAATGATTTTGTGAGATATGAGAGCATGACCGTCCAACCGTCGGTCTAGGCAAGGGATTCTTATACCAAGTATGTGCGAGCTTTACGCGGACACATATGAAGGTATCAATGATTTTAAGGGTGATTTCTATTGGTGCATGGTGTTTTGTGTTGACCTTTATGTATTTTGCGCATACTGGTCAATACTGAATTGTTTTATCATTGGGAATTTCTTTGGGCTGAAATGAATCTTCTGCAGGTACGCTAACTATGCGATCGAGTAGAACGTGTAGTTAACGCATGAGAGATCGTTCTTGCCACCGACTAGAACGTTAGGACTTACGAGTCATTATTAGTGAGTGAGAACGTAAGTACGATCATGCATCATGTTTATATTCATGCATTTACATTACCTCCCCTTAATTTAAAAGTTGTCTCTTTTCTATAAAATATGCCAACTTAGTCTCCGTCTCACGAGAGTTCGAAACCCTTTGTTTCTACAGATGGCCCGGACCAAGTTGACTGCTCGCAAGGCCACCGGAGGCAGAGGAGTTCCGCGTCATCGCTTGGCCACCAAGCTGACCCGGAGGACGTTCTTGACCTATTTCGGGCTGCCGACTATCCTTTGGAGGATTTTGCAGGCAGTGGGTTATGAGGAAGGACAGGAGCCCAAGTACTCATGGCAGAAGGAGATCTACGGGCAGGATTCCTTGGTCATGGTGGAAATCAAAGTCAGGCTTTGCCCGCCAAGCCTCACTGGACAGGGTGGACAGAGATCACCAGAGGCACTTGTGCCAAGGATGGAGCCAACAGGGCAGCATACCTAGTGCTGAAGGATATCATCGCCCGCTTCCCCGCCGACCTGGCAAGTGCGATGGCAGGAGTGTTTCCCCGTGGATCACTTTCCCATTGCGCTGGAAGCAGACTTCAGAGTCAGTCTTGACAGGGAGCCCAGAGGAGAGGTTCTACTGTGAGACGCCTGCGATGAGCGCCACCGGAGCTTTGTTGGGTGTATGTGAGAGTTTGGAGCACACTCTCGAGAGCGTGTCCTTCACCCTCACCGCCACCTACCAGAGCAAGAGGAAGCTTCAGGAGGACTTCGACGCTGAGGTTGCTCGTCTGCAGGAGAGGATTCAGCAGCTCACTCTGGAGCGTGACGACGCCCGCACCACAGCAGCAGCACAGTCCACTGCCAGGACAGTTGCAGAGCAGATGTACCTGACTACCGCTCTTCAGAGGGATGAGGCCCGCACCGCGCTCGACCAGCTCAGAGAGGGAGCCCACCTGTTGATACAGCAGATACACGGACAGCAGGCCTATATCGACCAGCTCCACGAGGCCGTCCATCAGATGCACCACGCCGCGCAGGAGGCCGCCGCCCAGCAGCTGAGGTCCCGGATCCCCAGGACGGAGAAGTCCTTGGTCCCGACGCCCCACCAGAGGAGGATCATGCTGACGAGCCGATGATCGACGTCGACGCATAGGACGCTGCATCCGCCGCTGGAGACGTCTGAGCGCTAGTTTAGCTAGGAGACGTTTTTCTTTTGTATAGCTTGAGCTTGCTCGCTAAGTGATGTAACACCCTACACATGTGCTAGTGTTATGTTTAAATGGTTGATGGCATGTAAGCTTTTGGACAAAGTCCGGACTTCGATCCGGCACCTTTTATGGAAATCCGTCGTTTGCGTGTCTAATTTTTGAGCGATTATTCTGTGACGTTGTATGGAAATGAGTAATTATACTTGGTCGTGTGCTAAATTTTCGAATTATGTACAGCGCAGTATTTTATTCATGATCGATGTAACATCACCTAATGATTGCTTAATAATGGGATATGCAGATGCCGGCACACACTCGCAGCCAACGTGGGCAAGGGGCAGGACAGGAGGAGAATCTGCCACCTCCCCCACCGCCGCCGATGACGCCGGAAGCGTTCTTTGGCCAGTTCTTGGGCAGCCAAAGGAATATGGAGGAAATGCAGAGGCACATGGAGGCCACCCTTCGCAATATCGCTAACAACACTGCACAGCAGCATCATCAACGTCAAGGTCCGGAGCCCAACCAGTACAGCTCTTACCGTGACTTCTTGGACACTCGCCCTCTTGTGTTCAAGGAAGCCACCGAACCGCTCGAAGCTGATGAATGGCTCAACTCCATCACCCAGAAGTTTCGTCTGCTTCGTCTGACGGAAGAGCTCAAGGCAGAGTACGCCGCCCACATGTTGGAAGGACCCGCCGGTTTGTGGTGGGCCCAGTACCGTGCATCCTTGCCAGTAAATGCACGTACCACTTGGGATCAGTTCTCCACCGCTATGCGCAACCACTACATCCCTAGTGGACTGATGGAAATGAAGGTTGCAGAGTTCATGAGGTTATCCCAGGGGACTAGGTCTATGTCCGAGTACCTCCACAGTTTCAACAACCTAGCCGCTACGCCCCAGACTTTGTTGATACTGAGGCCAAAAAGATTGCAAGTTTAAGCGTGGCATGAGTGCCGCCATGCTTCCAAAGATGGGTAACAGTCACCGCACCACCACCTCAGTGACTTCGTCAGTGACTGCCTAATCAAGAGGCCAATGACAGCCGGCTAGCGACAGAGACGCGCCGTCGTGCAAATGAAGGAGGTTCGTCCCAGCAGAGGACCCCTTTCGGAGCACGCGCCCCTTATCGCCCGCCTGTCACAGGAGCACGATACCGTCCCCCACAGAGGAAGATCACCACCACCGTCCCCGTCCCGCTTCAGAAGCCTTACCGCCCCGCTCCCATGATGCAGAACAGAATAAGGCAGGAAGTGCAGCAGGATCCAAGACCCCATATGTGATTGGTCCATGCTATAACTGTGGCCAAACTGGACACTTGTCACGTCAGTGCCCTCGCCCAAAGAAGCAGTACACTCAGCCCCCACCTCGTACCGGTCATGTGCATCACACCACCGTGGAAGAAGTGCCAGAAGGAGAGCCTGTCACCGCTGGTACGTTTCTTGTTAATCAATGCCCCGCAGTTGTGCTGTTTGATTCTGGAGCATCGCATTCTTTTATAAGTGAGAACTTTGTTATAAGAAGTAATCTTGAGTTGGTAGAGTTAGACCGGGGATATCAGATAAGTTCCGCCGGAGCTGTTCTCTCCGCGCGTAAAATGGCTAAAGGAGTGGAAATGACCTTTGGGGATAAACAGGCCGTAGTGGACCCCATAGTCATTCCTGGTCTAGGTTTGGATGTAATTTTGGGTATGAGTTGGATGAAACTATGGAAGGTTAATCTAGACACCGCAGAGAGAATAGTGTCCATGGTTAGTCCCAGGAATGGATCTTCTTTCGGTTCAAGTTACCCTCGAAACCCCCATGAGATTGGAGTGTTGTTCAATATCACGGCAAAGCAGATAGCTGAGATCCCAATAGTGTGTGAGTTTCCAGATGTTTTTCTTTCCTGATGAGTTGCCTGGTTCCGCCTGATAGAGATGTGGAGTTTGCTATAGAGTTAGTCCCTGGAACAGCACCTATATCTCGAAGACCGTATAGAATGCACTCTAAAGAACTCGCAGAGCTTAAAGTTCAGTTGCAAGAGCTTTTAGATAAGGGTTTGATACGTCCTAGTTCGTCACCTTGGGGATGTCCCGCTATCTTTGTGAAAAAGAAGGATAAAACTTTAAGGATGTGCGTAGACTACAGACCGCTTAATGCAGTAACCATAAAGAATAAGTACCCCTTACCTCGAATCGATGTCTTGTTTGATCAGTTGTCAAAAGCAAAAGTGTTCTCCAAGATCGACCTGAGGTCAGGATACCATCAGATTAAGATCAGAAGAGAAGACGTGCCAAAAACAGCTTTCTCTACCAGATACGGACTCTATGAATATTTAGTTATGTCCTTTGGATTGACCAATGCACCGGCACATTTCATGTACCTGATGAATTCAGTTTTCATGCCAGAGTTGGATAAGTTTGTTGTAGTGTTCATCGATGACATCTTGGTATACTCTGAGAATGAGAAGGACCATGCTGAGCATCTACGAGTTGTTTTGACCCGGCTTAGAGAGCATAAGTTGTATGCTAAGTTCAGCAAGTGTGAGTTTTGGTTGAAGAAGGTACCTTTCCTTGGTCACGTCCTTTCAGAGGAAGGGATCTCTGTAGACCCTTCTAAGTACAAGAGGTTATGGATTGGCAAGCACCACCACGTTTTTGAGGTTCGCAGCTTTTTGGGTTTGGCAGGATACTACCGTCGGTTTATTTCCGGATTTTTCAAGAATAGCCAAGCCTATGACTCGTTTAACGCAGAAAAACAAGAAGTTCGAATGGACTCCAGAGTGTGAAGCAGCTTTCCGCACTCTGCGAACGTTGTTGACATCCGCACCTGTTTTGGCTCAGCCAAACTTGGAGGAACCTTTTGATGTGTTTTGCGACGCATCCAAGATTGGACTTGGATGTGTACTCATGCAAAATGGAAGAGTTATCGCCTATGCTTCTCGCCAGTTGAAACCGCACGAAGAGAACTATCCCACTCATGATCTGGAACTAGCAGCCGTCGTGCATGCACTCAAGATATGGAGACATTATCTTATGGGAAACCTATGTCATGTGTACACAGATCATAAAAGTCTGAAATATATCTTCACCCAGCCAGAGTTGAACATGAGGCAAAGAAGATGGCTAGAATTGATTAAGGATTATAACCTAGAAGTGCATTACCACCCTGGAAAAGCGAATGTTGTAGCTGATGCCTTGAGTCGCAAGACTCATTGCAACTCTCTACAACCACTGTTCGAAGATGGATTTAATCTTATGCACCCCGTCATGCTAAACAATATCACTCTTCAGTGCACCTTGGAAAGTGACATCATCGAGAGACAGAAGACCGATGAAGAAATCTGTCAGATAAAGAAGAGGTTGGAAACCAGTAGTTCGTTGAACTTTAGAACAGATGAACAGGGAATTCTATGGTATAAACGAAGGATAGTTGTTCCTAAGGATTCAGAGCTGAAAGAGAGGATTCTGAACGAGGCTCACAATTCAAAGTTGTCTATCCACCCAGGAAGCAGTAAGATGTATCAGGATTTGAAAACCAGATTTTGGTGGTCAAAGATGAAGAAAGAAGTCGCAGCCTATGTCGCCAGATGTGATACTTGTTGCAGGATAAAGGCAATACATCTGAAACCCGCCGGACTGTTACAACCGTTGTCAATCCCAGAGTGGAAGTGGGAAGAGATCAGTATGGACTTTATCACCGGACTTCCCACTACTCAGAAAGGGAATGATTCGATTTGGGTTATCGTGGATCGGTTATCTAAAGTGGCTCACTTCATACCAGTCAAGACTACTCACTCTACCGCCCCCATCAGTATGCAGACCTGTATATTCAGAATATCCTGAGGTTGCATGGAATTCCAAAGCGGATAGTTTCTGATAGAGGACCCCAGTTCATAGCACGTTTTTGGAACAGTTGCACAAGGAGTTAGGAACCAAGTTGGTAAGAAGTTCAGCCTATCACCCCCAGACTGCAGGACAGACAGAAAGAGTGAATCAGATTTTGGAGGATATCCTAAGAGCTTGTGTCTTATCTTCAGGAGAGTCATGGGAGAAATGGTTACCCCTTGCTGAGTTTTCATACAACAACAGCTATCAAGAGAGTATAAAGATGGCACCTTTTGAAGTTTTATATGGACGAAGATGCAGAACCCCAGTAAATTGGGTTGAGTCTGGAGATCGAGGATTCTATGGATCAGATTATGTAAAAGATGCCGAGGAAATCGTGCAGACCGTACAGCAACATATCAAGGTAGCACAGTCTCGACAAAAGAGTTATGCTGACACCCGAAGGAGACCTTTGGAATTTCAAGTTGGAGACTATGTGTATCTCAAGGTTTCACCTATGAGGAAGGTCCAACGTTTTGGAATCAAGAAGAAGCTAGCACCTCGATATGTGGGACCATACCCGATCATAGCAAAGAAGGGACAAGTGGCATACGAAGTACAGTTACCCCCAGAAATGAGCACAGTTTTCCCGGTATTCCACGTATCACAGTTAAAGAAGTGTCTTCGAGTTCCAGAACAAGAGGAAGTTCGGATTCCAGACATCACCATCAGATCGGATCTGGAGTACTACGAGCAGCCCAAGGAGATTTTGGATACCAAGACCCGAGAGACTCGTAACCGAACAGTGAAGACTTACAAGATTCTCTGGAGCAATCACGGACCCAACGATGCGACATGGGAAACCGAGGAGTACCTACGCGTAAGCTATCCCGCTTTTGTTAAGAAATGGTACGTAACTCAAATCTCGGGACGAGATTCCTTTAAGGGGGGAAGGGCTGTGACACCCTAGTGTCAAGCACTGCATTAGGAACTTCATTAGCTACTAAAGGAGCATAAGCAATGCATTGCATCATTGCATGTGCATATGAGTGCTTGTTGCCTTTTGTTTAGTTATTTGGCTTTCTTTATGTAGAGGATTTAAAAATGGTTTTCAGAAAAAGTGTCTTATATGAAGGTTGTAGAGAAAATGTTTTGAGCAACTTTTGTATTTTGGTCAAAACCTAGTTTGGAGTTTTTGAAACTGTTTTTGAGTGGTCAAAGTTTGAAAGAATTTGGAAAAAGAAAAAGGAAAACGTTTTTTTTTCCCGGTGCCACCCCTTCGGCCCATCTGGCCTTTCGGCCCAGCCTCGCCCCGCGCGCCGCGCTGCACGCCGCTCGCCGCCCGCGGCCGCGCCGTACGCCGGCGACGCGGCCACGTGGCCGTTTTTCCCTGCCGAGGATCCGCGTCCGCCTATCGTCGCCTGATCTCCTCCGCCCGAGCACGCAAGCTATCTTGCTTGCCCTCTCCCCCTCCGCCTCCCTGCTGCGCCGGCCTCGCCGCGCGCGCACGCCGCGCGCTGACGCCGCTGACGGCCGCGCCGTACGCCGGCCGCAACCGCCGCGTGGCGGCACGCCTCTGCCGCGAATCCTCCTCGCCCCCTCCCCGCGAGATCTTTGCTCACCCGATCACGCCACAATCCGCCTCGCCCGCTCCGCGCTCGCCTCGCCGACCGCGCCGCTGCTGCCGCGACGTCCCGTCGCCGGCCCGCCACGACCACCGGCCGGTCAAGCCGATCAAAACCCCGAGCGCACCGCACTCCCCTCTCCCCACTGCCATTTCACCACTCGCCCGCTCTCACTCTCGCTCTCTCCCTCACTCTCCCACGAACACGCCGAACACCTCCCCGCTCGCCGCGACCATCACGCAAAAGCCCCGCCGTGTTCCGGCCTCACCGGAGCACCACCACCCGATTCGTCTCGCACACCACTCCGTCTACACTCGACACCCGGTGCTCCCGCTTGCACCACTCGAGCCCCACCGACGCCGGAGATCGGAGAGCGCCGCCGCGACGCCATCACCACCGCTGAGCCCGCGACGCTGTTCCTCGCCGACCCGAGCACCACTGCCCCTCTTCTTCATCCTCGACCTTCACCGATGAAGGCAAGGTAAGACACACCGAAGAGCTTCAACGCTACCGCTCCCTATCGCACTCTTCTCCCCGGCGAGCGCCATGGGCAACCGCCGCAGACCTCGCTCGTGGCCAGGCTCCTCTGGAGCCACCCGAGCCAAACCAACCCCGTAGCTTTGCTCCTTAGGGTTCACTCGAGCTTTTGCCTCCCCCAATTTCACCGCGCGACCGCCGGAGACGGCGTAGTCGCGCGTCACCGCCGCCTCCGTGCGCTGCCGCTCGCCGCCGGCACACTCCTGGTATCCGCTAGCCAAACCACCTACACCACTCGATGCGCCTCGTCGAGGTGAGTTCACAAGCCTAGCTTCCCCGCCGGCGACCTCACCAACGGCACGGAATCGACGGTCAAACCTCTCCCCTGTTTCCGTCTCGCCCGAGCCTCGAGCCAGGCCTCGGACGGGCGTGTATGTTTCCGTCTCGCCCGGCCCTCGAGCCAGGCCTCGGATGGCCGTGTATGTTTCCGTCTCGCCCGAGCCCTCGAGCCAGGCCTCGGACGGGCGTGTATGTTTCCGTCTCGCCCGAGCCCTCGAGCCAGGCCTCGGACGGGCGTGTGTGTTTCCGTCTCGCCCGAGCCCTCGAGCCAGGCCTCGGACGGGCGTTTGTTTTCCCGTCTCGCTCGAGCCCTCGAGCCAGGCCTCGGACGGACTAGTTGTCCGTCTCGCCCGATCTCGGCCTCGAGCGAACCCTCGGCGCGTCTCGTTCGAGAGGCCTCGGCGATCCCCTACCGCCGTGCGCTCAAGCCAGGGTGGGTTCCCGTTGACCCACGGGCCCCGCGCGTCAGCCACTCGCTGGTCCATGGACCGGGTGCACGTAGCCAGCCGGGAGAAACTCAGATGTTTTTCTTTAGTTTTAATTCCAGAGATGCTTGTTATTTTTGTACAGCATGATTTATAAGTCCAAATGGAGTACTTTCAGTTTTGTTGGCTTGTTTATGAGTAGATCTATCATATGGAAAAGTATGAATGTATTTTTGATAGCAGTTATTTTACTGTTTTCATTTATTTTCTTGTACATGCTTTTGTTGGGATAAATAGAATTAAGTGTTTTCTGATGGAGTTAATTCATGGGAAAATTGGTATAGGTTCTTTGTTATGATTGGTGCCTGTGAAAATTATATGAAGTAGTAGTATTCTTATGAAAAGAGTTCCTGTTATGGTTAAAAGTTCCTTTTTGCTGATTTCTTAGAAAAAGTGTTAATGTTTTTATATGTTGAAATAAAATATGGGAAATTTTGTGCAGTCTCTGTATGCCATGAAGAGTCTAAGAAAAATATAAACCTGATCTGTTTATGGAAAAAGTTGTAGTTGCTTACAACTGTGCTTGTCTGTGTTTATCTTTGGAAATTCCTGTAAGAAATAATACAATGTTTCTGTTCATGGAACTTTCTTGATAAACATAAAATGTAAAGTAGAATCTGGGAAAATATGAAATAGAGTTGTGCACCTTTTACCGTAGGGTTGTAGTTCAAAGCACCTTTTTGGGCAGTTTGCTTGTCATTTTTGTATCTGCAGTTCTATAGTTTATTTTGGCTGAAACTTGTTCAGTAGAGTCCAGCAAGTGTTGTTTACTTTCTGGAATTTTTGTGGATTTTTCTGAGTCCAGAAAGATGCACTTGCAGTTTAATCGGAGTTTCTTTGGTTTAATTAAATAAGAAAAAGAGTGAATACCAGATTTTGTTTTACGAAATAATTAAGTAATTACCTCAATGTCAAAAGTGGTTCAACAAGTTGACTTTGTTGGTTTGCAAGAATTATTCTTTTCATGTCACCTTCATCTTGCACCGCATTTATTTAAATATATATTCATCGCACGCAATAGGATCGACCCCGCCGGAGCCCCACCAAGAGCAGGAGCTAAACGCCGAGCCGGAGATCCAGGAGCTGCAGCAGCCAGAGGAAGTCGACCCCGTCCACGACCCTAACTTACCTGAGTGTCCCTCTCACGAGGCAGCAGTCTTCACTCAAAGCAAGCCCCGGAGCATATTAAGCCTCCTATCTTTTGCAATTAAGATTACTTGAGTCCTTTTATATTGTGATGCATTAGGTCTAGGAGTTGAAATGAATCCTACTTGCCGCATTACCATTCTTGGTTATTGATTAATATCTACCTTGTTATCCTGTTATTTAGTTATAATGTAGAATTGCTTAGCCTGCTTAATAAAAGTGGTAGTTAAGGATGTTTCCGTAATACCCGGGAGGTATTTACCGGATCACGGTTGGCTATATTTGCTATCATGAAAAGAACATGAGTAGTAATGAAATACGGTCACAGGATGGCAGGGCACAAGTTCGGAAACTTGGGGCAGTCCATCCGTTGGATCGTGTAGGTTTGTATCGATGTTGGCCCTCGTTCATTTTTGAACGCGCCCTTTTACTTAGGGATATGTCGGTGCTGTAATTATCGACCCCAAAGCCGTTAGAAGCTGTTCGGGCCGGTTTCAACCCGTGTCGTGCCCTCTAGTACGGAAGTTGCGATCTGCCGCGTGAGGCCATCGCCAGACTCTGATTGGGCGGTCCGTGCTTGAACCGCGACGATTACCACCACGAACAGCGTCGAGCGGTTGCCCAATGCATGGACCCGACGGGGAAAGTGTGGGCTGGTATTAAAGGTCTTTCATCAGCTGATTTGGAATTCGATTCGAGTCGCCGTCTCCCCCGGTTAGTGGGAAACTATGGCGAGCTTCACCACGATACAACTCCATGTGATGTTTAAAGGTTCAACTAAAATGTGGATAAGTCAACCGGATATAGTTATATTATTGATTGGTAGATTCAAGTGAGTGCTCTAGTACAGGTGAAAAACCTAGAATAAGGAATAGGTCTAAAAATGGCAGCTCATCTTTATCACTAATTACTTCCTATCTGAACTTGAGCTTCTCGCAACTAAAAGATCCCAGCTCCACCCGAAAAGGCCTTGCATACCCTTGGTGTCTTTATCTTCAGTTGGACGGGTAAGTCTAGCTGAGTACATTCCCGTACTCAGGGTTTATCCCGTTTGTTGCAGATGGCCAGGTCTACTTTGGCTATTGTAAGCACTGCCTCTACCCGGTGGAAGGTGATGAGGAGTAGGCCCAGGGCAGGGTCGTCCAGAAGCTTCCCCTTTTCTTTTGCTGGACCAAGACTACTAGTGGCACATTATCTTTAAGGGAGGAGTGAGTTGTGTCGAGTGGATTTATCAAAACAATGAAGTTTTATTTGGACCACATGTGTGGTGGTCGTGTTTCAAACTATTTCAGCTTCCGCACTTTTAAACTCGGTATTGTAATAACTCCATTTTAAATTCGCACTCTGATATTTTAAATTCGGTTTCGTTTTCGTTATGATGTATCTTTACGAATGTAATCCTTGAACGATGCGATCCTGTTTGATGTATGGTGTTAGAAATCCTTCGAGATTTCCGGACTACCGGGGTTATATGGGTTCAAGTATCAGTCGAAGTCAGACGAATTTGGCTAAGATAATACTTGAGCTCTTATAATCAGGACGGTTCCGCCACAGACCTGGCATTGAGATAACACCCGGTGTAGAAGGGCCTATGACCGTCCCGCGTGTTGTGTTCTCGAACCTCCTGAATTGGTCGCCGACGGCTGCCTGGCAAGGTGTGATCGGGCGAGTGTGCGACATTGTTATTCCCAGCTGGTAGAAATCGATTATAATCGCCATCGCTCCTGGATAGTGAGTAACTTGACTAGGCATGTGTTACCGTAGTAACTTATGGAACTAATGATGGTTATGATGTTGAATCTGAAAGGCTATTGATGAAATAGTCACTCTTGCTTGATTAATTAGTCAAGTGCTTGCTCTAGATCAGGTGCAAATCTAGTTAATCAGGTTGATTACATAAAATTGACTGCTAATACTCTAATGATGATTATTTAATAATAAAATGCTTTTATGCAAAAAGGTAAGTATGGCCAACCCCAGATACAGCCTTGCAAACGCCTTGGTGTCATTTTATTTCTGGTTTATGACGGGTAAGTCTAGCTGAGTACCTTCTCGTACTCAGGGTTTTATCCCTTGTTGTTGCAGATGGGCAATGCTTCTACGACTATTGCGAGAACTGTCTATACCCCGTCGCGGGTGATGATTAGACCATGGGCATGGTCATCTCTTATCCTCTCCTGATGCTTTTGCGGACTGATCAGGCAATGGCACCGTATTGTGAACTGAGAACTTATGTTTAAAACTATGTTGCTTCCTATTGGTATAAATTAATGCACACTCTACTTTATCCGTTAGCGCACAGATAAAATCTACCGATGTAGCACTTCACCGGAGTAACCCAGTTTTAATATCGAACCCAAAGGAACGGATGACGATGAGTCTCAAGTGTATAACCCCTGAGTAAATAACAAGGATGGAGAAGCTAAAAGTATTGAGGGGATTATTAAGGTTATCTAAATCCAACTTAAGAGTGATATGTTTATATTATTCTTATTAGGGAAGTTGCCATAAAAGGTCACAAACAGAGTATGAATCTTTTATGCAAATGTATAATCCTACCGAGCCTACACACGGGTAAGTGGACTATAGAAGAATCAACAAGGCTATAAGAGTCACCCTTGCGAACAACAACTACTACCGGTGTTATAGGAGGCAAATATGAGTTATCAAGTCTAAGCACCACGCTTATACTATCCAACTACTCTAACTCTAGAGCGACTAGAATTAAAGTACTCAAAAGAGAGTCATAAACCTTAAGAATAATAAGAACAATGGCTCAAACTTAAATATAGATGTTGATTACCGAAACAATCATTGAAGCAAGTCGATGAAGAACTTGAATCCACAGGTACAAGATGAAGAAGTTGATCCGACAGGCCGGAACTTCCTCTTGATCTCTTCCTCTCTCTCTCTCTTCTAGTTCTAGAATAAGACTAGGTTCTAATCCTACTAGGGATATCTAGTCTTCTACTTGAAAGCTAACTCCTGAAGTCTCTTCTAGGGTTTCTAGTTGAAGCGTAGTCTTCGGAAGAGGGACCTTCTGTCTGACCTGGGGCTCAGGGGCCTATTTATATAGCCCTGAGGGATCAACCGCGACCGTTAGATCAAACCGACTTCACGTAGGGCTGAGATTGATCCTCAAAGGCGGTGGAAGTAGCTTGCAGAAGACGGAAGCCAGAGGCGCCAGGGGGCGACCGGCGGTGGTGGGCCAGGGACCGGTCGGTCCCACCTGGAAGTGGACCGGGGTGCCCTTCCTCGTGGTGTCTCTATGTGATCTTTGGAGTCTTCTAGAAGGTTCTTGACTTGACGAATGCGTTATCTCCCGTCGATTTCCTTCTAGGGGAAGCAATCGAGGGTTGTTTCCTGGTTTAGTCCCTGCAGATTCACAATTCACCAAAACTCGTGGAATTCATTAGTTTTAATCCCTATACTAAGGTGGAGTTTATATATTCATCCATTTTCATGCTTAATTGACCTTTAATAATAAGAGTTAATTAGTGTCAACAAGCTCCCCCACACTTAGACTTTTACTCATCCTCGATAAAAGGTTGGATCATAAGATATCAAATATTAAACTTTTCTGTGTTTACCATAAAACCTTGAGAAGTTGGAGAATAGAATAGTTGAAGCAGATTACCCTTTTCTTTCAGCATAAGACATTGGAGTTTTTGAATTTTTGAAACAAGTCATAGCTTTTCTTCTCCTTTTGTAGCACTTCAATTCCTTACCAAAGTATTTTATTTATGTAAAGCGGTTTTATGTTACTAAGTCAATGGAGAAAAATACTATACTCTTAGATCAAGACATTAATCTTTTTAAATTTGTCACTCTTACTGGCATATTGTAATTAGAGGGACCATGGGCTATCTTCTTTTTCTCTTTATCATATTTTTATCATAATACTTTTTTCTCTATATGTATATATTTTTTTCTGAGGTATGTCGGACACTTGTCCATTTTTCTTTCCTCATTTTTTTAACTTTTTTTTTACTTTTGCATAGCCCATGCCTCTAATACAATACTACTTCGGAAGAGTGAATCTTTCTTTTATTTGCAAGGATCTCGATCTTTAGAGCATAATAAATTCCTCAACAAAGAACTCAGTATTAAAGTAAATAATAATTAATTGATGTCTTTGGCAGGTAACTTATTTACTACAAAGGAGAAGTGTTGCTAATCTCTTTTTAACATTGCAAGTAAAATTCTCCAATGCTCATACTTCAAGAATTGAGTTCTCATTATTCTCTATCATATTCCACAACAACTCTAGATAATCTGGGTTTCTTTAAATATCAAAACAGGTCTTTTTAGAAAAGGTGATGTGAGCATGTCAAAAATAGTCTTTCCCTCTTTTTTTAATCAGAATTTATGAATATTGACGAGATTATGTTTTTAATTCGAACAGAAGTTTAAACATCGAAAAATAGAGTGTATCAGTTGCGTACCAATCCGTGGACGAAGGAGGAGGCAAGGGGGGTCCACCCCTGACCGACCGGTGGGGTCCACCAACCGGTCGGTTGGGCTTAGGGCCCAACCGTGCCCTGCTTCGTGGTGCGTGATCTTGGTAATGTTATCTTCTGTTTCATACAGCTTTGACGATCGTTTTTCGGTAATTCTGTTGTCGTTTTCTCCCGCACACTTATTTTCTATTTTCTGCTAATCACAACATGTGGAGACAAGACACATATCCAAAATAACAAGATATAAGATAACTAAAACTTTATTGATATTTAAGGCACTTTTATTACACACTGTGCGAACACAAGGTTGATATGTGCCCTTGTGGTTCCCTTCCTGAGTGATGAGTGATCGATCAATGGGCAACATGTCTCTTGGCTGTGTTGATGTGTAGGTGCGGAGCTCGGGCAGTGGTTGAAGGTGAGGTGAAGGTCAAGTAGGGACGTGCCGTGCCGACGGACCGAGAGCGGTGAAGGGCGCACGTGGAGCTTGGACCGACGGACCGGGAGACCTGAGGACCAGCTGTGGTAGCTGGCACGTGGCGTTGACAAGCAAGAGCACATGGGGATGTGCGGTGCATCGGCCGAGTCGGGAGGAAGGTGATGGCATCGTGACACTTGGCAGGAGGCCGAGAAGGATGGTGAATGCACTGTGCTCGGCGTGGAGGCTGGACATGCTTCGGCATCGGTGCTGGAACTCGGGGTGTGCGAACCACATCCCACCAATGGCATGGGTTCAGTAGCTGAGCCTCGAAAAGCTACCCTCGACGGTTTCCGAGTTTGGGCCTCAAAACACAGGGTGGCCGGTTTCCGAGTTTGGGCCTCAAAACTCGGCGTGGACGGTTTCCAGGTTTGGGCCTCAAAACCTGGGCGCGCGGGTTTCTGAATTTGGGCCACAAAACTCCGCCGAAGGATAGGTTTCCCGGTTTCAGCCACAAAACTGGGGGAAGGCCCAGGTTTCCCAGTTTCGACCTCAAAACCGGGGGGAGGTCCGCAAAAAGGACGGTCGACGCGTGGCAGCGTGGAGAGGCTGGCGCGGCGGCGCAGCTATCCGCGAGGAAGGCGCGGCGGTCGACAGGGCGGCATGTGGTGGCATCCTGCGGCTTGCGTCGAGGCGAAGCTAAGGATGAGGAAGGCGCGTGGCCGTCGGATCGTCTTCAAGCAGAGTTGGACCGGGATACCCCTAGGGTTGGTCACTTCGCTCATGTATCTAGGAGTAGAAGGGACTTACTGTATTAGTCTATAAATAAGAGAGGCACCCCTCTTCTCTCCCTATTATTTTCTGGCAGTCATTTGTTCCTAAGAACTCTCTCTCTCTTTAGCCCTCGCTTAGGTTCTAATCATACCTAGCTGCTAGCAATCCATAGGGAAGACTCAATCTTGTCTCTGTGTTTTGGGAAGTTCAAGAAGTGAGACCGTAATCTCAGGATTGTAGCGTGTGGTAGCCACACGGTTGCAAATTTGTGATTGTGATTCGCGTTTTGTTGGTGTTCTTCGTGAATTGCTTTTTCTTCATGTTTCTCCCGTCGATTGATCTCTTGCTTGGTGCGTCTTTCACAATCCATTTGAACCAAGTTGTTCTAGATCGTGAGGCACTTCCTTCCATTGAAGGAATTCTCTTCTAACCTCACGGTCTAGTAGATCGAGCGATTTTCGTTGTGGATCACATTTTTGCTCCTTTGCTTCGAAATCCTTCGATTCATCAGTTTGGAGATAGGTTCGAGCCATGATCTCTTGAAGATAGCTCACTACCCTCCTTGTGACTCCTCTCACCAAGTTTGATCCCCAGAGGATTTGTTTTGGGAGAGATCAAGTCGAATCGGTGAACGAACGGAGCAGTTTCGGGGTGACCGGACGCTGAGCACGGGATGACCAGACGCTGACCCTGTGCGTCCCATCGTTGAATGCACAACGTGTGTTCTCTGTAGCTTGACCGGACTCTAAACGTTGAACTGACCGGACGCGACCTTGTTCCTGTTCATCATTTTTGTTCATACTGACCGGACGCTGGTTTAGTGACCGGACGCTCTTGTGATCGTGAGTCCGGTCACAAACAGAGAGGTCCAAAATTTGATTTGGCTCGACCGAACGCGTCCGGTGCCTATTGACCCGACGCTCCAGTGAGTCCGGTCGGTGCTGTTTCGCGCAGTTTCATCCACAGTTCGTTCGTTCGTTGTCGGTTTTGGTTTTCCAGCTTTTGCGTTGGGTTTCTAGACTCGTGTAGTGTCCCGCTGTGCTTCTTGGAAGCATCCACCCTACATTTGGGGTCGTGGACATTTTCCGAGCTCTAGGTTTGCTCTTGGGGTGACTTTTGGGACAGTGGCTGAAAGTTTTCCAGTAGGAAATTTCTAAGCTCCCATTCACCCCCCCCTCTGGTCGCTTATTCGGTCCTTCAATTGGTATCGGAGCCGGTTAAGGATCTCCTCTACCTTAATCGGTTTCGGATCCTAAGGGCGACATGGAACGAGGGAACGGCAAGGCTCCATGGTTCGATGGAACGAACTATCCCTATTGGAAAATTCAGATGTGTGCTTATCTCAACAGCATCAGTTCTTCCGTTTGGGAAATATGTGAGAACGCTGAGTACGTGGTCCTTCCGGCTAGTGTGGGTCAGGTCCAGATTGACCAGCACGAGGCCAACTCAAAGGCCCGTAATGCTCTTTTGGCCAGCATCTCCCTTCCTGAGTTCGAACGTGTCTCTGAGCTTGAGACGGCACGAGAGATCTGGGTGAAGCTTCAGAGCTATCACGAGGGGACCGCTCAGGTCAAGACTAGACTCTTCGAGACGTATAAGCGAGAGTACGAGAACTTTGTTCAGTTGGAGGGAGAGACGATTGACGCTATGTTCGCTTGTTTCCAGACGATCATGAACAAGTGCGTGCCAATCGGAACAACCTACCCTATGACGATCATGATAGGGCTCTCAAGTTGCTATACGCCATGGATCGAGGGGTATGAGAGGTGTGAAGGACCGAGAATGCTACCAGAAAGCGACCAGAGGGGGGGGTGAATGGGAGCTTCAAAATTCCTTTCGGAAACTTGTTGCCACTGTCCCGTAAATCAACCCCAAAAGCAAACCCTAGAGCTTGCTAGTGTCCACGACCCTAGATGTAGGGTGGATGCTTCCAAGAAGCACAGCGAGACACTACACAACTCTAGAAACTCAACGCAAAAGACGGAAACCAAATCCGACAACGAACGGGCCAACCGCGAACGAAACAGCACAAACTAGTACTGACCGGACTCTGGCCTGCGTCCGGTCAGGGAGCACCGGACGCGTCCGGTCAAGCAAAGTCCAAAATCGGACCTCTCTGAGTTGGACCGGACTCACTGAGAGGGTGCGTCCGGTCAGGCACTCAGCGTCTGGTTGCGCGAAACAAAACACATGAACAGGAGCACCTGCGCGTCCGGTCCGTCTTAAGATCCAGTGTCCGGTCACGTTGAAACACACGCGCAGTCAACGCATTCAACGACCGGACTCAGACCGTGCGTCCGGTCTGTGCGTGTCAAGCGTCCGGTCACCCCGACAATGAACTGTTTGCCCACCGATTCAACTCGATCTCACCCAAAACAAATCCTCTAGGGAACAAACTTGGTGAGAGGAGTCACAAGGAGTATAGTGAGCTATCTCTAAGGGATCATGGCTCGAACCTATATCCAAATCGATGAATCGAAGAATTTCGGGGGAAGGGAGAAAACTTGACCCGAAACGAAAATCGATCGATCTCCTAGACCGTGAGGGTAGAGATTAATTCCTTCAGTGGAAAGAAGTGCCTCACGATCTAGAACAACTGGGTTCAAACGGATTTGCAAAAGATGAACCGAGCAAAGAGATCAAACGACGGGAAAAACGAGGAGAAAAACGTTTCCGCGAAGAAAAACGAACGAAACGTGAATCACAACCACGAATTGCAACCGTGTGGCTACCACACGCTACAACAGTGAGGTTACGGCCTCACTTTTTCAAAATCTCATGAACACAGAGGTATTGTTCTCTTCTCTGTGGATCTCAGCTAGCTATAGCAGGGATGTGGGAGAGCAGGAAACCCTAGAAGCCAAGAGCAAATGACTGGATGACTAACTGAGATCGATGGGGAGGAGGGTGTCACCCCCTACTTATCCTAATTCTAACCTAAGTCTAATTCCTACTCTACCCCTCACTATTCTAATTACAAAGCGAACCAGCTAAACCCTAGGGTTATTCTGGACCAACTCGGTGTAGGTGTATCCGACGGCCACGCCCGCCTCGTAGCGTTCTCGCACGCAACCTCCCGTAGCGTTGCCCGACGAACCCCGTCGCCACTGCAGCCCTCGCTCCCCCGGTTTTGGCCCAAACCGGGAAACCAGCCTTTTCAAGCCAACCCCCGGTTTTGAGGCCCAAACCGGGAAACCAGCCCACCAGCTTCTGAGTTTTGAGGCCCAAACTCAGCAAACCCGCAGCGCCCAGGTTTTGAGGCCCAAACCTGGAAACCGTCCTCAGCCCGAGTTTTGTGGCCAAACTCGGAAACCGTCCACACCCAGGTTTTGAGGCCCAAACCTGGAAACCGTCCACCCGATGGTTTTTCCCTGGCTCTACCACCAAACGACGTCGTAGATGGGATGCACCTCCCGTGCACCCCGTCCGCCGACACGTGTCCCCAAGTCCACGACTCTGGCCACACATGACCACAAGTCTTCACTTGTAGCTGCCACAGGCTGCCAGCCACCACAGCTGATCCTCGGGCCTCTGGTCCCTCAGTCCAAGCCTCACGTCCGCCCTTCGCCACTCTCGGTCCATCGGTACGGCACGTCTCTACTTGACCTTCACCTCGCCTTCGATCACTGTATCCATGCTCGACACCTGCACAACACAAGCCAAAGAACATGCGCAACATCCCAGTTGACAATCACTCTCACTCAGAGACCCGGCATACACCCATGTATCCGCAATCTCCCCCTTGATGAGTGCATTGTCAACTACCAACACAAATCATGATAGAAAGAAGAAGGAAGAAGAAGGAGAAGAGAGAACTCGACCAAATGACCCAAAAGCATAGCAAAGCCGAAGAAGGTCAAGTGGAAAGAGCAAGACAACTTGGTCCCCAAAGACGTGGGTAACGGCTCGACGCGACCAAGCAAAGCAAAGCTAGCCCTCAAGAAGAGGTAGAACCGGCTCAACACCGCTAGCAAATACCAATTGAAAATATCAAAGCAAAATGCTAGTCCCTCAAGATAGAGGCACAAAGGCTCAACACAACTAGCAAAGAAGCTCGATACCAACTGTTACCAAAAAGAGTTCGACACCAATTGAAAATCTGAAAAGCAAATGCTAGTCCCTCAAGAAAGAGGCTAAGGCTCAACACAACTAGCAAACCGCTCCAAATCAATTGAAAATGTTTAAGACTCAACCAAAAACAAACTCCTCCTCGAATAGTGCAAACAACTAGGAAGACTCCCCCTTAGCTAAAACGGAGGGTAATGATTTGCAATTTCTCCCCTTAGTTGAAAATGGACTTATCAAGAAATAAGACTCCCCCTTCCAAAATGCATATGAGTCAAAATGTAAGTTAGGAGCTTCAGAAGTATAGTCAAGAGAGTGCAAGGATGCTCTATAGAGTTCAAATCCGTGACTCAGAAAAATGCATAGAATGCTAGCAAAGGCTCAAGCTGATCACTAAGAATGAAATATGAACATGTGGGCAGTTTTAAGCCGAAAAAGATATTCACCATCAAAATAGCACAAGACATGTATGGACAAGAACAAGTGTGCTAAGCGTGTATACCAAGTGAACTACCCCTAGCACAGTTCAAATCATGCTGATGTGAACCATTTTAGGCATTTACTTGTGATTTCAAATGTTAATCGGAGTTGCAGCGGTGAAATTACACAAGTTCAGAAAACAGCATGTGACTGCGAGAGGTTGAATGCTTGTTATGGCCTAACTTTTCAACTGTGCGAAGCCTATGCATAAGCAATTAGAAGCTTAAGGCAACAGTTTCAGTCATACACTACACAGCTCAAGTTAACTCAAAGTGCAATGAGAAACAGTCTCGAAACTGTGAGGTGCTAACAAGCAAACCCATCTCGATCTTTCCAATTCACTTAACTTAGTTCAGATTTTAAACAGAATATGACATACCAAGCAAGTGAATGACTCAACACTAGAGACATAGCAACCTAGCATATATGAAAAGCACATGTGACTTCAACACATCCTACACATGCTAGTTGCATATCTTAATGGTGAACATTTTCAAGTTTTAAGTTCATTATCAAGTTCACCATTCAAAATAGCTCCGCTCATAGTATGCACTAGTGATCAGAAAGAGCATAAGCTATAGCATCATCATAAAGCATCGGAGTAAAAACTACACAGAGCATAGTTACATTCTTCAGATTATACATATGAAGCTCAGAATGTAAAAGCGTATGCTAAAATACAAAAGAAGACGAAGAAATCAAAAAGAAACAAAAACAACTGAAAATAAAAAGTCAGTGTATCATACAAAATCCAAAGTGTTTCCCCCATCTAAAAGGGGAAACACACACCAAGCTCACCTCTCAACCGATTAAAGGTTGATTGGTCCAAAGGCTTGGTAAAAATATCAGCAAGCTGATGATGAGTATCGACATGGCGAAGATCGATATCACCCTTCTCATAGTGGTCTCCCAGAAAATGAAAGCGCATATCAATGTGTTTGGTCTTCGAGTGAAGCACGGGGTTCTTAGCAACGCTAATCACACTCGTGCTGTCACAAAGCAATGGAACACGAGAAAAGCTCAGACCAAAATCACGCAAAGTGGCCATCATCCAGAGTAACTGGGAACAGCAGCTAGCCGCAGCAACATACTTAGCCTCCGTGGTAGACTGGGCGACGCTAGACTGCTTGCGAGAAGACCACGACACAAGAGAAGAACCAATAAACTGGCAAGTCCCAGAAGTGGACTTGTGATCAATATGGCAACCAACAAAATGGGCATCGGAATAACCGCAAAGGGAAAGGGTGGAGGAAGCAGAATACCAAATCCTGAATTCTGGAGAGAAAGATAAGTACCTCATAATGCGCTTAACCGCCTGACGGTGAGAGCTACGCGGTGAAGACTGAAATCGCGCGCAAAGACACACCGCGAACTGGATGTCCGGGCGTGTCGCCGTCAGGTACAGCAGCGATCTGATCATACTCCGGTACTCCTTCTGGTCCACTGCTTCTCCCTCCTTGTCCGCATCCAGGGCCGTCGTAGTCGCCATGGGTGTTGGAAGAGGCTTGGCCTCACCCATGTCGAACTTCTTCAGGATATCTCTGGTGTACTTGCCCTGTGCACACGTTCCTTCCCGGGTTTGCTTGATTTGCAACCCGAGGAAAAACGTCAACTCGCACATCATGCTCATCTCGAACTCCCTGCTCATAATGTCTGCAAACTTGGCAACCAAAGCGTGAGAAGAACCACCGAAAAATGATATCATCCACGTAAATTTGGACCAAGAGAGTATCACTGCCTTGCTTGAGGGGAGAAAGAGCGTTTTATCTACACATCCCATTTTAAAACCCTTAGCAAGCAAAATGGTTTTCAACCTATCATACCAGGCTCTAGGGGCTTGTTTCAAACCATACAAAGCTTTGTGAAGTTTAAAGACATGGTTTGGAAACTTGGGATTTTCGAAACCGAGGGTTGTGTGTAACATACACCTCCTCTTCTATGTAGCCGTTTAAGAAGGCACTCTTGACATCCATTTGAAAAAGTTTGAAACTTTGGATGCAGCAAAAGCCAAGAGTATTCTATAGCCTCCAAGCGTGCTACAGGAGCAAATGTCTCCTCATAGTCTATCCCCTCCTTCTGACTATATCCCTGGGGCTACGAGTCTGGCCTTGTTTCTCACAACATGGCCATCTTCTCCCTGTTGTTTTTTGAAAACCCATTTTGTCCCAATAGGATGACACTCAGAAGGTGGAGACACTAGAACCCAAACCTGATTTCTCTCAAAGTTTTCCAACTCCTCATGCATGGCATTGACCCAATCCGGATCCGTCAAAGCGTGTCCAACATCTCGGGGCTCAAAATCAGCAACAAAAGCAGAATGAGCAAAGTGAGAGATTTGAGACCTGGACCGAGTGACCCGTTCGTCAATGTCACCGATCATCTGCTGAGGCGGGGTGCTGGCGCTGAATGTGTCGTGGCGCCTCCCTTGCCGAAGTGGCCCTCCCCCTCAACAGCAGCTGGTGCCTCCCCGGGTACAAAGGGTACCGCTCGGGGAGGCGGATCCCACGGCCCCCAGGAAGAAGACGTGTCGGAGCCGTGAGTCGTCGTAGAAGCCGCTCTTCATGGCACAACAGGTGGAGGAGGTGCTGGGTCATCTATCCCTTCAGCACCTTCTTCTTCATCATCGAAAAGAGGTTCGCCAACCTCATGATCACCTGCACGCTCAAAACGAGAAGAAGGACAAACCATGGTGTCGTTGAAGGTGACATCGGATGTCTCCATGACTCGGTTAGTGTCAAGGTTAAGTACTCGATAAGCTCGAGTGTGAGTGCCATAAACCAAAAAACACACCATCAGAAGAACGAGACTCAAACTTGTCCAAGTTGCCCTTTTTGAGTATAAAACAATGGCAACCAAAAACTCGAAAATAGCTCACTTTGGGTAGTTTTCCAAAATGCAACTCATAAGAGGTCTTTTCAAGAAAGCTCGAAGAAAAATGCGATTGGAAATATAGCATGCAGTGTTCATAGCTTCGGCCCAATATCGCCTAGGAGTCCTATGCTCATCGAGCATCGTCCTGGCCATCTCTACAAGGGTCTGATTCTTCCTTTCTACAACACCATTCTGAGGCGGTGTGTGTAGGGGGAAGAAAACTGATGCTCTAACCCAAAAGAGTCACAAAACTTCTCAAAATACGAATTCTTGAATTCGGAACCATTATCACTCCGAATTGCTCGCATAGAATTC
The DNA here is from genome assembly GCA_009763385.1 of Coix lacryma-jobi var. lacryma-jobi. NCBI lineage: Eukaryota > Viridiplantae > Streptophyta > Magnoliopsida > Poales > Poaceae > Coix > Coix lacryma-jobi. Next base: position 112,821,780 of record CM019830.1, on the reverse strand, counting down.
AAAGGAACTCATTCTGAAGACGCAAAATCAGATGCGAGCAAAGGAGAAAGTCTCGGTCTCTCAGCTAAAAAGAAGACCCACGAATATCTCGAAAAGTCATCACAACAACAAGTACATACCACTTCCCCCAACCGAGCTCACCCGAGCCGGACCAACAAGGTCCATGTGCAAAAGCTCTCCAGGGCGCTTGGTCATGACCTGAGTCACTGGATGGTGGGGAGCGGCAACCATCTTCCCGTGTCTACAAGAGTGGCAATCCTTCTCCATAGACAACTTGGGCAATCCTCGGATTAGGCCAAGTGAGCTAAGCCTTGCAAGCAAGTCGAAGCTCAAATGTCCAAGTCTCCTATGCCACTTCCAAAGATCAGAAGAGGAAGGTCCAGCCACAAGACAACGAGAAGTACCAAAAGACTCCGAGAAATTCGCACGAAAGACTTTTCCAAAAGGCGAAATCAAACACACAAGATTGCCCTAATGATCCAAAATACGACTGAGATTCGGCTTAAAATGAATCTCATAGTTGTCATCAAAGAATTGCGAAACGGAAAGAAGGTTAAAATGCAAGTTAGAAACAAGAGCAACATCGCGCAACACAAAGTGCTCATTAACTCGCACAGACCCACGAGACAGCACCTTACCTTTGCTGTTGTCGCCGAAGGTGATATACTCCTTTCCGGTGACCGGACTAAGACTGGAGAACCACTTGGCGTTTCCGGTCATGTGCCTCGAACACCCGGAATCCACCAACCAAACGTTCTGCAATCGTTTACCTACATCAATAAAAAGACATAGGGTGAGCATACGGGCCAACACTGGGGTTAGTGAAGTAAGAGAATACTAAGTTAGGCGGCTGCTCAAAAGAACGGTTAGCAGAAAAACCATTCCTAGCACGCCTACGGAACGAGCAATCACCACGCTGAGGAAAACGTGGTCCACTGGGGAAGGAGTGCTCACCGCGATACTCAAAACGTGGTAGGGGAAAACGCTCAACTGCAAAGCCACCGCCACGGGGTCCGTAGCCTACAAATACAGGCTCCCGCCGGGCACGCTCTCTACGAGGCCTACGCCTAGGGACTTGAGGCTCAACACCTCTAGGCCTAGCGTCTCTCCTCGGAGCTCTCTGATGCCTAGGCCTGGGAAGTTGAGGTTCTGGACCTCTGGGCCTAGCATCACATCTCGGTGCTCTCCTATGAACATTCGGCGTATGTACATCATGGAAAGGATGGTACATGTCCGGGGTTGTTAATCTCCTAGCATGGCGCGCCTCTCTCTTGCGCCTAAAGCAGAACTCGCTCAAGTGTCCATCTCTCCCAACAGTGCTCACAGTGGTACCCTCACCGCTCTCAAAGGGGGTTTTGGTACTCACGGTTGTGGGTGTATACCCTTGCCCTTCTGTGGCAACTCCTCCTGGATGGGTAGCATTGTGTCCAGCTTGTTCTTTAGGTGATTGGGTTTGGGATGCCACACATGGTTCTTGGGTGGAGCTCTCGGAGGTTCCTCAAACACCCCATCCTTGGTGTTAGGCTTGAGAGGCTCTTTGGGTGGAAGCTTGGTTAGTTTGGGAGTAGTGGTGGAGTTGGGCTTGTCACTCGGGTTCAAACCACTCGACTCTCCAATCTTCCCAAAAGCAGAAAGATCAACACCCTGAGCAAAGCCTACACCGGGACCTCCAGCAGCTCGCTTGAATTGGGAGATCATCATCCCGAGCTGCGGCTCACCACAAGATACCCATGACAAGATGGTCCGAAGGTATGTGTTTTCCTCCTCGGTTTGCATCTTGTCGTGCTTCACGTTAGCAATCTCCATCTCCAAACCCTCGCACAAAGCACACCTAGTCACACAAGTGCTACTCGAGCTGGCCTCCTCAAGAGACACAATCTTGGCATTCTTCTCTGCCAACTCGGATTGCAAGACAGGACATGTCTTGCACGCACCCAACAACATGGGTCTAGCCTTCAGCTCATCCACCTCTCCTACCAATGCAACATACTTACTTCTCAAAGTGAGAAGATCAGTCATGTGCGTGGTGCACGCCTCACACTCAACCTCCTCAGAAACGACCACGGTGGACTTAGCAAACTCTAGCTCCCTTACCGTGTCCTCCCACTTCTGCCTAAACTCCTTGCGCTCTCTAGCGGCACGCCTAAGCAGCTTATCCTGACTAAGCAAGGCGGCAGTAAGCTTCTCTACCTCAGCTGAAAGCTCATCGTGGGTGAGAGATACCTGGGAGGTGTCGTCGTCGTTCCGAGGGGAGTTCACCAGCTCGCCGTCGACCTCCTTGCCGGGGCCCATGATGCAGAGGCCGTCGTCGTCGGCGAAGAAGCAGAGACCGTTCAGCTTGTCCTCGATCCTCTTCTTCTTCTCGGACTCATCATCGCTTGAGCAAGCGGAGTCGTCATCCGAGCCATCGACGTCGCTCAGTGTGGCGAAGAACGCACGCTGCTCAGCCTGGGCCTTCTCCAAGTACTTCTTCTTGTTGTACTCCTTATCCAAGCCGCCCCTCCGCTTGTGCCTCGTGGGGACGTACTTCTCCTTGCGCTTGCCGAAGTCGTACTTGTGCCCATGATCGCCCTTCCCAGATGAGTTCTTCTTCTTGGGACAGTTGGCGATGAAGTGATCAGGGTAACCGCACACATAACATCCTGAGCGTCCTCCTTCGCGGTGACGGTTCATGCGGTTGTTGTGAAACCACGAGAACCGGTTGGCGAGCATTGCCAACTCGTCATCCCCCAAAGACTCCAGCTGGTCCTCTATGACAGAAAAGAGAGACGAAAGAGCAAAGCCTCCAGAGGGGTTAGAAGAGCCAGAAACCAAAGCCATAGTCGGGCCAGAAGGATTCTCATAAGAAGCCCTCGACATGGCGTCAATCTCACTAGACTTCAGCTTACTAAAAAGCTCGTCGCAAGTGAGGGTCTCATAGTTAGACGATTCGATGATCGCCTGGACCTTTGAGTCCCACACCGACCGATCAAAAGTATGCAAAAGCTTCAAAGCTCTCCATGATCGTCGAAGGCAACAACTCCTTGTTCGCTCTCATCTTGTTGACAATGACCTAAAAGCGAGCGAATAAACTCTCTATGCTCTCGCCAGGCATGTGTCGAAAGTTCTCATACTCCCGCTTGTGCGACTCGTAGAGACGGGATTTGACTTGAGTGGTTCCCTCATGGAAGCGCATGAGGTCGCCCAAATCTCACGAGCTGTGGGGAGGTGAGAAACACGATCAAACTCAGACATGCTCAAACAGGAGAACAAGGCGTTACGTGCCCGGCTATTGGCCTCGTGCTCATCGATCTGGAGCTGAGTGACACGAGCAGCCAAGACAACGTAATCGGCCTTGTTGCAAATCTCCCAAACAGAAGAGCCCATGCTCTGGAGATAGGCCGACATGCGTATCTTCCATACGCATAGTTCGTCCCATCAAAGAACGGCGGTTTGCCCATGCCGCGATCCATGTCGCCTTCTGTGGATCTGGAACCGGCTAAGTTGGAAGATCCTTAACCCGCTCCGATACCAATTGAAGGACCGAGAATGCTACCAGAAAGCGACCAGAAGGGGGGTGAATGGGAGCTTCAAAATTCCTTTCGGAAACTTGTTGCCACTGTCCCGTAAATCAGCCCCAAAAGCAAACCCTAGAGCTTGCTAGTGTCCACGACCCTAGATGTAGGGTGGATGCTTCCAAGAAGCACAGCGAGACACAACACAACTCTAGAAACTCAATGCAAAAGACAGAAACCAAATCCGACAATGAACGGGCCAACCGCGAACGAAACAGCACAAACTAGTACTGACCGGACTCTGGCCTGCGTCCGGTCAAGCAAAGTCCAAAATCGGACCTCTCTAAGTTGGACTGGACTCACTGAGAGGGTGCGTCCGGTCAGGCACTCAGCGTCCGGTCGCGCGAAACAAAACACATGAACAGGAGCGCCGGCGCGTCCGGTCCGTCTTAAGATCCAGCGTCCGGTCACGTTGAAACACACGCGCAGTCAACGCATTCAACGACCGGACTCAGACCGTGCGTCCGGTCTGAGCGTGTCAAGCGTCCGGTCACCCCGACAATGAACTGTTCGCCCACCGATTCAACTCGATCTCACCCAAAACAAATCCTCTAGGGATCAAACTTGGTGAGAGGAGTCACAAGGAGTATAGTGAGCTATCTCTAAGGGATCATGGCTCAAACCTATCTCCAAATCGATGAATCAAAGAATTTCGGGGGAAGGGAGAAAACTTGACCCAAAACGAAAATCGATCGATCTCCTAGACCGTGAGGTTAGAGATTAACTCCTTCGGTGGAAAGAAGTGCCTCACGATCTAGAACAACTTGGTTCAAACGGATTTGCAAAAGATGAACCGAGCAAAGAGATCAAACGACGGGAAAAACGAGGAGAAAAAGGATTCCACGAAGAACACGAACGAAACGTGAATCACAACCACGAATTGCAACCGTGTGGCTACCACATGCTACAACAGTGAGGTTACGGCCTCACTTCCTCAAAATCTCATGAACACAGAGGTATTGTTCTCTTCTCTGTGGATCTCAGCTAGCTATAGCAGGGATGTGGGAGAGCAGGAAACCCTAGAAACCAAGAGCAAATGACTGGATGACTAACTGAGATCGATGGGGAGGAGGGTGTCTCCCCCAACTTATCCTAATTCTAACCTAAGTCTAATTCCTACTCTACCCCTCACTATTCTAATTACAGAGCGAACTACCTAAACCATAGGGTTATTCTGGACCAACTCGGTGGTAGGTGTATCCGACGGCCACGCCCGCACAACTCGTAGCGTTGCCTCGACGCAACCTCCTGATTGCCGCCACGTGCCGCCCTCGCTCTGCACCCCCGGTTTTGTGGCCCAAACCGGGAAACCAGCCTTTTCCAGCCAACCCCCGGTTTTGAGGCCCAAACCGAGAAACCAGCCCACTAGCTTTTGAGTTTTGAGGCCCAAACTCAGCAAACCCGCAATGCCCAGGTTTTGAGGCCCAAACCTGGAAACCGTCCTCAGCCCGAGTTTTGTGGCCAAACTCAGAAACCGTCCACACCCGGGTTTTGAGGCCCAAACCTCGAAACCGTCCACCCGATGGTTTTTCCCTGGCTCTACCACCAAACCGACATCGTAGATGGGATGCACCTGCCGTGCACCCCGTCTGCCGACACGTGTCCCCAAGTCCATGACTCAGGCAACACATGACCGCAAGTCTTCACTTGTAGCTGCCACAGGCTGCCAGCCACCATAGCTGATCCTCGGGCCTCTGGTCCCTCAGTCCAAGCCTCACGTCCGCCCTTCGCCACTCTCGGTCCATCGGCACGACACGTCTCTACTTGACCTTCACCTCGCCTTTGATCACTGTATCCATGCTCGACACCTGCACAACACAAGCCAAAGAACATGCGCATCATCCCAGTTGACAATCACTCATCACTCAGAGACCCGGCATACACCCATATATCTGCAAGGTGAAGGTGTCAACCATCATTCAGTCTGCTGCTTACGACACCCTCATCGTGGACGAGCTATTCAGCAAGCTCAAGTCCACTGAGATCGATCACTTGACTCAGGCCAAGCTGAAGAAACCATCTTCACATTCCATGGCTTTGGTCTCAGGCAAGGGTGGATCGACTCTTTCCGCTGATGCTTCACCACCTCTCTTTGCTTTGTCTTCTTTGCTTTCAGTAACAGAGGAGTAGGTGGAAGCGTTGGACGATGATGAGCTCTCCCTCATCATCACCCGATTCTCGCAGTTTCACAACAACCGCCTGAATCGCCGGCGTGGTGGCGCACGTGAGGGCTGCTACGGATGTGGGGATCCGGATCACTTTGTCGCGAGCTGCCCCAAACGCGACAAGACCTTCCCCGGCAAGAACCGCAACTTCAGGCGCAAGGGCAAGCCGGAGAACAAGGCCGGGAAGAAGAAGAAGGGCAGCTACCGCCGAGAGGACATGGAGAAGGCTTTCGATGCCAGCAAGCGTGCCTTCCTCGCCACCTTCAGCGACGGCGAGAAGACCACTGACGGCGACTCCAGCGACGATGGGTCCGAGCACAAGACTGATGAACGCTTCAAAGGACTCTGCTTCTTCGGCAAATCCTCCAAGGGCCTTTGCACCATGGCCTTGGACAAAGTGGACCGCAAGTGCCAGGACAAGGACGATGGCACCGACGATGACGACGACGACGCTTCCGAGGTATCACCCTCTTCTCTTGTCGATCGTCTTACCGGTGAACGCGATTCTCTTGTCAATATAGTTCTCGGTCAGGACAAGCAACTCAAGCGAGCTATCTGAGAGCGCAATGAGTTTAAGGCTAAGATGAATGATGTGCTTAAGGAGCTTGAGTTTGCTAAGTCTGAGGTGAAGGTGTCTGATGAGGAGGAGTGTGAGGAGTGCACGATGCATATGACAAACTTTGCCACCTTGCAAACCAAGTATGCCTCTTTGATTGAGGTGTATGATGAGCTGAAGAGTAGGCTAGACTTGGTGGGTGATTGCAAAGAGTGTCCCTCCCTGAAGAAGGAGCTGGAGGAAGTGAAGGCTAGGCCTTCTGTGATCGGTGCGTGCAAGCTTTGTCCTAGCTTGCGAACTGAGTTGGCAGAAGTCAGTGCCAAGCTTGTTGAAGCCGTGAAGGCCAGCTCAGTTAGCACCTTGTCCGCTCCATGTGAGCGATACGTGGGGATGGAGCTTGAGATTGCCAACTATCGGCATGCCAGGATGCAAACCGAGGAGGAAAACACATACCTTCGGTCCATCCTGAGTTGGGTGTCATGCAGTGAGCCACAGTTGGGCATGATGATCAGTTAGTTCAAGAGGGGAACTGATTATTCGAGAGTAGGCTTTGCTTCAGATGGGAAGGGCGCTAGTACCTTTGGCAAGATCGGTGAGTTTAGTGGAGTGAGCCCTAGTGAGAAGCCATCCGCTATCCCTAAGCTTATCAAGATCACCCCATCTGAGCCTCCCAAGCCTACCACCAAGGATGGCATCCTTGATGAACCTCCCAAGGCTCCACCTCGCAAGCAAGTGTGGGTTCCCAAACCTAACCATCTTAGAAACACACTTGACACCCTTCCTGACGTCTCTAGTGATCCCCTTCCGAAGGGCAAGCAGCCAGCCAGAGTGAACAACCCTCGCAACCATAGGAACCAACAACCCAAGAGAGTGGTGAGGTTCGAGTGCGAGTATTGTCACCATGAGGGTCACCTAGCTGAGTTTTGCTTTTGGAGGAAGAGAGACGCTAGGAAGGAGTTGGATCTGAACAACCAGGCCAGGCACCACCCTCTCCATGGTGTGCAAAGTCGGGGAGTTCAGAGGCAGGGCGCTAGGCCTAGAGGTGCACCCCCTCAGGTAGCTAGGCCCCAGACAGCCAGACCACGGGGTGGTGGTCGTGCCCGTCGCGGTTCTGGTCGTCCTCAATGCGACTATGAGCCGAGTGTAAGAGGCTTTGCTCCTCAGTCCCATAGCGGACCACCCTTTCAGTATGGTGGCGATCGCTTTGCTCAGATGGGACAGGTACGTCAGTTTGGAGGTTTTCCGTTCCATAGCGGACCACCCTTTCAGGTTGGTGGTGATCGCTATCCACCCATGGGACGAGGACAGCTTGGTGTTGCTACTAACACTTTTTCTAGGCCTATGACACAGCACTGGTATCCTTCTCAGTATACTAACCCTAGTGTTGTGCCATATGCTCACTTCCTGCCCTTCTATTGATGCAGGAACTTCGGTTGGAGCACATGTGGCTCATGGATTCCGGGTGTTTGCGCCACATGACCGGAAAGAAGGAATGGTTCTCCAGCCTTAGCCCCGTGATGCACAAGGAGTACGTCACTTTCGGGGATAATAGTAGAGGTAAGGTTGTTTCTCATGGAACTATCTGGCTCAATGAGAATTTTGTTCTTAAGGATGTTGCGTTGGTTTTGAATTTGCATTACAATTTGCTTTCTGTCTCGCAACTTCTTGAGGATGATTGTGAAGTGCGCTTTAAGAAGGGTCTGAGTCATGTTTTAGACCCTCGGGGAGATCTTATTTGTTGGATCATCCCTTTTGGCCGTGTTTTCAGAGCCGACTTTTCTCGTTCTTTCGGCTCTACTAGATGTTTAATGGCTGGTCCTTCTTCTGATTTGTGGAAGTGGCATAGGAGGCTCGGTCACTTGAGTTTTGACTTGCTTACAAGACTTAGCTCACTTGGCCTAATCCAAGGATTGCCCAAGATTAAGTTTCAGAAGGACCTTGTTTGCCATCCTTGTCGTCATGGGAAGATGGTTGCTGCTTCTCACCCACCTGTTAATCAGGTGATGACCAAGCGACCCGGTGAGCTTTTACACATGGACATAGTTGGTCCAGCTCGGGTTTGCTCAGCGGGTGGGAAGTGGTACGTTCTTGTGATCGTTGATGATTTTTCGAGGTACTCTTGGGTATTTTTCATGGAGGGTAAGGATGAAGGTTTTCCTTTTGCTCGTGATTTGATTTTGAGGTTGAAAACTGAGTTTCCCCCTGATACCATTAGAGCTATTCGTATTGATAATGGTACTGAGTTTGATAACTCTCAGATTGCCTCTTTCTGTTCTTCTAATGGAATCGAGCATTAGTTTTCTTCTCCTTATGTCCCCCAACAAAATGGTGTTGTTGAGCGCAAGAACCGGACCCTTGTTGAGATGGCCAGGACGATCCTCGATGAGCATAGGAGTTCTAGGTGTTTTTGGGCCGAGGCAATCAACACCGCTTGCCATGTTGCAAATCGCATCTTTCTTCGAGCTTTCATGAAGAAAACTTCTTACGAGTTGCATTTTGGACGGGTACCCAAGGTGTCTCATTTTCGGGTGTTTGGGTGTAAGTGCTTTATCCTGAAGCAAGGAAATTTGGACAAATTTGAATCTCGCTCTGCTGATGGCGTGTTTCTTGGTTAAGCTTCGCATTCGCGCGCTTATCGAGTTCTTAATCTTGAAACTAACCGGATAGTGGAGACCTGCGAGGTCACATTCGATGAGACTATGCCTTGTGTTTCTTCTGCTTTTGATGTTGCAGGAGAACAGGAGCTGGGAGAGACCATCTTTGTGGAGGAGGAGCAGGAGAATGCCGATTGGGGTGATCTCGAGCCAACTCCACTGGCTGCCCCCGTCGACCCTGCGATGACTACTTCAGCTCGAGGACCCAATCCCACGACTTCGTCTTCTTGGGGTCCTCTTGAGCCACCTCTGTAGCAAGCATCGGCTGCACCCGGGAGAGCGACAGCATCTAGCGAGGGCGAGGCGACTTCGGCGAGGCAAGCGCCCCGAAGCGTTCAGCAAACTCACCCCCCGCAGCAGATGATCGGCGGCATCGACCAGCGAGTCACGCGGTCGCAAGCGTATGAAATCTCACACTTTGCTCATTCTGCATTCGTTGCTTCTTTTGAGCCCAAAGATGTTGGACACGCACTTTCTGATCCTAACTGGGTAAATGCCATGCATGAGGAGCTAGAAAACTTTGAGTGAAACCAAGTTTGGACCCTAGTTCCACCTCCACCAGAATGCCACCCGATAGGTACCAAATGGGTTTTCAAAAACAAAAAGGGTGAGGATGGGATGGTAGTGAGGAACAAGGCTAGGCTAGTAGCCTAGGGTTTTTGCCAAAAAGAGGGGATAGACTATGAGGAAACCTTTGCCCCTGTAGCCCGTTTAGAAGCCATTAGAATCCTTCTAGCCTTTGCTGCTTTGAAGGGTTTTAAGCTTTATCAGATGGACGTTAAGAGTGCGTTCTTGAATGGGTATATAGAGGAAGAGGTTTATGTTAGGCAACCCCCTGGTTTCGAGGATCCTAAGTTTCCAAACCATGTTTATAAACTTACAAAAGCTTTGTATGGTTTGAAACAAGCCCCAAGAGCGTGGTATGATCGTTTGGAAACCTTTTTACTCTCCAAGGGTTTTAAAATGGGAGGGGTCGATAGAACTTTGTTTCTCCTCAAGCAAGGCAATGATACCCTGATAGTCCAGATTTACGTGGATGATATCATCTTTGGTGGCTCCTCTCACGCACTTGTTGCCAAGTTTGCAGATACCATGAGCAAGGAGTTTGAGATGAGTATGATGGGTGAGTTGACCTTCTTCCTCGGGTTGCAAATCAAGCAAACCCGAGACGGGATGTTCGTGCATCAAGGCAAATACATGAAGGACATCCTAAAGAAGTTCGACATGGGCGAGGCCAAGCCTCTTACGACGCCCATGCCGACGACTGCGGCGATGGACGCGGATCAGGACAGAGAGCCAGTTGACCAGAAGAAGTACAGGAGCATGATCGGCTCGCTCCTATACCTAACGGTGACGAGGCCGGATATACAGTTTGTTGTGTGTCTGTGCGCTCGTTTTTAGACGTCCCCTCGGACTTCCCACAAGCAAGCGGTCAAGCGCATCATGAGGTACCTCCGATACACTCCTAAGTTCGGACTTTGGTATTCCTCTTCTTTGAATCTCTCACTTTATGGTTATTCTGATGCGGATTTTGCCAGCTGTCGGCTTGAGCGCAAGTCTACTTCTGGGACTTGTCAGTTTCTTGGTTCTTCTTTGGTTTCGTGGTCTTCTCGCAAACAGTCGAACGTAGCCCAGTCTACTACAGAAGCCGAGTATGTTGCCGCTACTTCTTGCGCTTTGCAGCTTTTATGGATGGTTGCTACCTTGCGTGATTTTGGTCTAGACTTCAGTTGGGTCCCTTTGTTTTGCGACAACACTTCTGCCATTAGTGTAGCAAAGAACCCTGTTCTTCACTCCAAGACCAAACACATCGATGTACGTTTTCATTTTCTTCGTGATCACTATGAGAAAGGCGACATTGATCTTAGGCATGTAGACACCCATAATCAGGTTACGGATATTTTCACCAAGCCTTTGGATCTCTCAACTTTTGCTAGGTTGAGAGGTGAGCTTGGTGTGTGTTTCCCCTTTTAGATGGGGGAAGCATTTTGTTTATGTACCATAGACTAACTTTCTGATCCTTTTTGTTTTTGGGTCTTGAGTCTTTTTAGTTTTATTTTGGCTCCAATTCTGACTTCATCATGTATGCATCTTGCTTTTTCAAGCTTCATGTCTATATTCTTGAGAATGAACTTATGCTCTAATTAGAGAATGCTTCGATGATATATGATGATGCTTGTAGCTTAGGCTCTATTTGATCACTGATACATGTTGTGAGCTAAGCTATATTTTTCAGAATGATGAACATGTCTAATGAACTTAAAATTTGATACATGTTCACCATTGAGATTGGCAACTTGCATGTGTAGGATGTGTTGAGGTCACATGAGCTATTTCATATATGCTAGGTTGCTATGTCTCTAGTTCTGAGTCATTCACTTGCCTGGATTGTTCATATTCTGCTTAAAATGAACCAAGTATTAGTGAATTGAAAAGATCGAGATGGCATTGCTTTGTTAGCACATCACGGTATCGAGACTGTTTCTCATTGCACTTTGAGTTAAACTTGAGCCGTGTAGTGTAAGACCGAAACCGATGCTTTAAGCTTCTGATTGCATATGCATTGGCTTAGCACGGTTGAAAAGTTAGGCAATGACAAGCTTTCAACCTCTCACAATCACATTGTATACATTTTTAGCACTTGTTTGACTTCCTGTCCATACATGTTCAGTGCATTTGCTATTTGAGTGAAACTCCTTTCAGAATGGCTTAAAACTGTTCACTTGGCTTATGCGTTCATATTTCATATTTGGTGATCATTTGGAGCCTTTGCTAGCACTTTTGCATGTTGCCTTATAGTCGGATCAGCACTCATTAGAGCATTCTTTCACTCTTTCGAGTATATACCTGAAGCTGCTAACATGCATTTTTGACTCGTGTGCATGTGTCTGACTCTGATAGGCATGACCTAGCTCAGTTTTGCTTATTTGAGTTCCTTTCCCTTGTCTTTTGATTGCAAATTGCCCTCAAGGGGGAGAATTGGGGTAGAATGTCTTGTATTGAAGGAGAATGTCTTGTTGTGGTGACAATTTGCAATTTATGCTTCACTTGTTGAGGGGGAGTTCCTTGAGTGAGGGGGAGTTTTTCTGCCTGCTCTGAGTCAGTTCTACTTGATATCGATCTTTTTAGCTAGTTGCGTTGAGCCTCTGTGCCTCTGTCTTGAGGGACTAGTTGTTTTCACCATGTTTTGATGGTTCTTGATTGGTATCGGGCTTACTACTGGTTGTGTTGAGCCTCTGTGCCTCTATCATGAGGGACTAGCAGTAGCTGCGTCTTATGCAGTCTTCATTTGGTTTCGAGCTTTCAGCTAGTGGTGTTGAGCCCCTTCTGCCTCTTCTTGAGGACTAGCTTGTTTCTGACTTGGTTGCGTTGAGCTGTTGCCGATGTCTTTGGGAACCTGTGCTCTGATTTTGATTGAGTTTTGCTATCTGATGAGTTGTTGCTCCAATCTTTTGCTTGGTTGTGTCGAACCGTTGCCCATGTCTTTGGGGACCAAGCTTCTCTTATCTCGATTTGTTCTTCTTCGGCCCTTTCTCTGGCTTTTGGACATTTTGAGTGAGTTTTCTCCTTCTACCTAATTCTGCTTTCTTTTATTTTGGTTACGATTACTATGAGTTGACGATGCACTCATCAAGGGGGAGATTGCGAACAAAAGGTTGATATGTGCCCTTGTGGTTCCCTTCCTGAGTGATGAGTGATCGATCAACGGGCAACATGTCTCTTGGCTGTGTTGATGTGCAGGTGCGGAGCTCGGGCAGTGGTCGAAGGTGAGGTGAAGGTCAAGTAGGGACGTGCCGTGCCGACGGACCGAGAGCGGTAAAGGGCGGATGTGGAGCTTGGACCGACGGACCGGGAGACCAGAGGACCAGCTGTGGTAGCTGGCACGTGGCGTTGACAAGCAAGAGCACATGGGGATGTGCGGTGCATCGGCCGAGTTGGGAGGAAGGTGATGGCGTCGTGACACTTGGCAGGAGGCCGAGAAGGATGGCGAATGCACTGTGCCCGGCGTGGAGGCTGGACATGCTCCGGCATCGGTGCTAGAACTTGGTTTGTGCGAACCACATCCCGCCTACGGCACGGGTTCGGTAGCTGAGCCTCGAAAAGCTACCCTCGACGGTTTCCGAGTTTGGGCCTCAAAACTCGGGGTGGCCGGTTTCCGAGTTTGGGCCTCAAAACTCTGCGTGGACGGTTTCCAGGTTTGGTCCTCAAAACTAGGGCGCGCGGGTTTCGGAGTTTGGGCCACAAAACTCAGCCGGAGGACAGGTTTCCCGGTTTCAGCCACAAAACCAGGTGAAGGCCCAGGTTTCCCGGTTTCGGCCTCAAAACCGGGGGGGAGGTTCGCAAAAAGGACGGTCGACGCATGGCAGCGTGGAGAGGCTGGTGCGGCGGCGCAGCTATCCGCGAGGAAGGCGTGGCGGTCGACAGGGCGGCGCGTGGCGGCATCCTGAGGCTTGCATCGAGGCGAAGTTAAGGATGAGGAAGGCGCGTGGCCGTCGGATCGTCATCAAGCAGAGTTGGATCGGGATACCCCTAGGGTTGGCGCTTCGCTCTTGTATCTAGAAGTAGAAGGGGCTTACTGTATTAGGCTATAAATAAGAGAGGCACCCCTCCTCTCTCCCTATTATTTTCTGGCAGTCATTTGTTCCTAAGCACTCTCTTTAGCCCTCGCTTAGGTTCTAATCATACCTAGCTGCTAGCGATCCACAGGGAAGACTCAATCTTGTCTCTGTGTTTTGGGAAGTTCAGGAAGTAAGACCGTAATCTCACGATTGTAGCGTGTGGTAGCCACATGGTTTCAAATTTGTGATTGTGATTCGTGTTTTGTTGGTGTTCTTCGCGAATTGCTTTTTCTTCACGTTTCTCCCGTCGATTGATCTCTTTGCTTGGTGCGTCTCTCACAAATCCATTTGAACCATGTTGTTCTAGATCGTGAGGCACTTCCTTCCATCGAAGGAATTCTCTTCTAACCTCACGATCTAAGAGATCGAGCGATTTTCGTTATGGATCATGTTTTTGCTCCTTTGCTCCGAAATCCTTCGATTCATCAGTTTGGAGATAGGTTCGAGCCATGATCTCTTGAAGATAGCTCACTACCCTCCTTGTGACTACTCTCACCAAGTTTGATCCCCAGAGGATTTGTTTTGGGAGAGATCGAGTCGAATCGGTGAACGAACAGAGCAGTTTCCGGGTGACCGGACGCTGAGCACGGGATGACCGGACGCTGACCCTGTGCGTCCGGTCGTTGAATGCACAGCGTGTGTTCTCTGTAGCTTGACCGGACTCTAGACGTTGAACTGACCGGACGCGACCTTGTTCCTGTTCATCGTTTTTGTCCATACTGACCGGACGCTGGTTTAGTGACCGGACGCTCTTGTGATCGTAAGTCCGGTCACAAACAGAGAGGTCCAAAATTTGATTTGGCTCGACCGGACGCATCCGGTGCCTGGTTACCGGACACTCCAGTGAGTCCGGTCGGTGCTGTTTCGCGCAGTTTCATCCATATTTCGTTCGTTCGTTGTCGGTTTTTTTTTCCGGCTTTTGCGTTGGGTTTCTAGACTCGTGTAGTGTCCCGCTGTGCTTATTGGAAGCATCCACCCTACATTTGGGGTTGTGGACATTTTCCGAGCTCTAGGTTTGCTCTTGGGTGACTTGGGACAGTGGGCTGAAAGGTTCCAGTAGGAAATTTTTAAGCTCCCATTCACCCACCCTCTGGTCGCTTATTCGGTCCTTCACACTGAGTTTAACTAAACAAAAACTCTTAACAAAACATGACTCAACCACTAGACTCTGCAAACACGAGTGCCTTTATCAAACTGTCGACGAACTATTTCCTACTTCTCTCCCTCATGTAGATTTTCTATCGTAGAGGCTACACTGACGACCTTAGCCATTAAGCTAATGTGTTTAGTTACATATTCATGCATCATATAGGCCATCTTCTTTGTAGTCTTGGCTAGCGAGGCGTATCTCTGCTTGAGCTCTAAATTATCTCTCTCAAGATCTTCAATTCTGTCCCCGAGGCGATCTAACTAACTGGGTGGTCCTCTTGCGTTTGGCTGCGATATTAGGAGTGGTGGGTGCCCTGGTTACTGGTGGAGTGACCTTGATCTGCTCAGGGTGACCACGAACTCCTCCCTCAAGCGCGGGCGCAGATTTGTAGATGTGTATTTTACGACAGTGGGTTCCCCAAGCTTGTTCGTCTTTAGCCCGACGAGTGTCTCATTGGGCCTCGGAGGAAGGAGCGGAATCTCTTTGGTGACGGAGAAAGTCAGAAGTCTTCTCGCCGGCACCGCTTGAGCGTAGAAAGCTTGTTGACGATGCGACGAGGTCTCTTCTGGCGGGATTGTATCAACGGGAGTAGGCGAGTCAACAAGGGCGATCTCCTTGGATGGTGTTACGGCGAGGTCCTTTGATGCGGTGACGACAAGAGCCATCGAGTCGTCAGCGGGTTCGTTGAGGTCGATCCTTGGATAGGAGGCCATTAGTGCAGGGTGGAGGAGAGCTCTGTTGCTGCTGGTTTTCTGGGAGAGGCTGCAATGAATCAAGAGGCAGGCATGGGGCTGGTTTTATAGTTGAGGAGGCTTCAATGATAGGCATGATAGGTTCGTTACGGGAGTTATTGATTCTATGGATCAGGTTCCCAGAATGGGTACGAGAAAGAGCCGGGACACGTAACGAAAGAAGGCAGAGGGCGAGCGGCCTCCAGGGCAGACCGGTCGGTCTCCCTAGGAGACCGGTCGGTCCCTCCCTGTGGGATCTCGCGGGTCCATCGCTCGTGGTGTCTTTAAACTTGATCCTAATCCCAGAAAAAATATCTCGATGTGCAAACTTATCAGAAAAGTGACGATGGTGTAAATCTATGGGATAATGAAGAATTGGATGACATCCAACTCTTCAGGACTCTTTCAGGTTCTAGAAATCTTAAGACTTGTCATTACCAAAAATTTTCTTAAGAAGTGTCTTTTTAATGGCGTACATGTCCTCGTCATTTGAAGTGTAATGGCTCCATGTGATGAAGTGGCTACCACCGTGAAAGGTCCTTCCCATTTGCTTCGTAGTTTTCCATGCCCGAACAATTTACCCTGGAATTAAAAAGTAATACCTTATCTCCAGGAGTGAAGCTCTTCTTCTTTATTCTCTTGTCATGCCACTCTTTGTTCTCTCTTTGTAAATCTTTGCATTGTGATATGCTTTTTCGCGCCATTCATCTAGTTCAGAGAGTTGAATTTTCCTCTTGACTCCGGCAGCTTCTAAGCCATTTCCATCTTTTGATTGCCCAGTGAGCTTTGAATTCTAATTCTACTGGTAAGTGACAAGTCTTTCCGTAGACGAGTTGATATGGAGACATTCCCAATGGTGTTTGTAGGCAGTACGGTAAGCTCACAGTGCTTCAGGTAGTCTATCTTTCCATTGTGTTCCCATCTCGTCAACGTTTTCTGCAGAATATTCTTGATTTGCTTGTTTGATGTTTCTGCTTGGCCACTTGTCTGAGGATGATAGGGAGTGGCAACATTGTGACGGATCCCATGATTTGTTAGATATTTATGAAAGCCTTTATCAATGAAGTGGGTTCCTCTGTCACTAATTACCATCCTTGGTACTCCAATCTTGGAAATATTATCTCCTCGAACATCCTCTGAGAGTTTCTTGCATTAGCAGACTTGCTGCATGGCACTGCTTCGACCCATTTTGAGACGTAGTCGACAGCAACTAGGATATACTCATGATTCCTTGATTTAGGGAATGGTCCCATGTAATCAATTCCCCAGACATCGAAGAGCTCAATCTGAAGGTTGTTAGTGAGTGGCATGGCATCTCTGGTGTTGATGCTGCCGTGCCTCTGACATGATCCTCACCTCCGGACGAAGTCTTTTGTGTCTTGGTACATAGTTGGCCAGAAAAATCCACTTTGCCAGATCTTTGCATGTGTTCGGAATGCCCCATAATGTCCTCCATATGGTGAAGAGTGACAGCATTCAATGATCTTGATTCCTTCTTCAGCTGGTACACATCTCTGAGTAATCCATCAGAGCAAACTCTGAATAGATATGGATCATCCCATATGTGGATCTGCTCTCATAGATCAGCTTCTTCTTATTTGCTCCTGGTGGTACATACCCTGCAACTATAAAATTGACAATATCTGCATACCAGGGGTCAGATCTAGAGACTTGAAAAGCATGTCATCCTTGAGTGAGTCATTTATAGGCAATTCCTGCGGATTTTCAAAATACATTCTAGACAAGTGATCAGCTACAGAGTTTTCTGCTCCTTTCTTATCTTTTATTTCTAAGTCAAATTCTTGGAGTAACAAAACTCATCTTATCAAGCGTGGTTTAGCATCTTTCTTAGTGAGCAGGTACTTTAATGCAGCATGATCAGTAAAAACAATCACCTTAGATCCCACTAAATAAGATCTAAACTTGTCTATAGCAAAAACAACAGCCAGAAGTTCTTTTTCTGTAGTAGCATAATTAAGTTGAGGTCCAGTTAAGTTTTGCTGGCATAAGCGACTGCATGATGCTTTTTATCCTTATATTGTCCTAGCACAGCTCCTACAGCAAAATCACTTGCATCACACATGATCTCAAAAGGTAGAGACCAATCAGGAGGTTGAATGATAGGTGCAGAAGTGAGTGCTTTCTTAAGAGTGTTAAAGATTCCAAACATGCATCATCAAAATCAAAAGGAACATCTTTGGCCAAAAGATTTGTATGTGGTCTTGCAATGTAAGAAAAATCTTTTATAAATCTACGGTAAAAACCGGCATGGCCAAGAAAACTTCGGATTCCTTTGACATTAATCGGTGGAGGCAAACGCTCAATTACTTCAATTTTAGCTTTGTCTACCTCAATTCCATGTTCTGAACTAAATGACCTAGCACTATGCCTTCCTTAACCATAAAGTGACATTTTTCCCAATTAAGGACTAAGTGCTTTTCTTCACATCTTTGCAAAACCTTGTCTAAATTTTCAAGACAATCATCAAAAGTTTTTCCATAACAGAAAAGTCATCCATGAAAACTTCCATGATTTCTTCAATCATGTCAGAAAATATAGACATCACACATCTTTGAAAAGAAGCAGGTGCATTACATAATCCAAAAGACATTCGGCGATAAGCATAAGTTCCGTATGGACATGTAAAAGTGGTTTTGCTTTGATCATCTGGATGGATTGGGATTTGGTGATATCCAGAATATCCATCAAGAAAACAAAAGAAAGAGTGATTGGCTAACCGTTCTAACATTTCATCTATGAAAGGTAGCGGAAAGTGATCCTTCTTAGTTGCCTTGTTTAATTTTCTGTAATCAATACACATTCTCCAACCAGTAACAGTTCTTTGTGGAATTAATTCGTTCTTCTCATTCTTTATTACAGTCATGCCTCCCTTTTTAGGCACAACTTGGACATGGCTTACCCGTTCACTGTGTGGCACAGGATAAATGATCCTGGCGTGCAAGAGTTTCAAAACCTCTTTCTTTACTACTTCTCTCATCGCATTGTTAAGCCTGCGTTGTGGCTCTCTAGATGGTGATATGTTAGGATCAGTAGGAATGCGATGGGTACAAAGCGGGGTTGATTCCCTTTAAATCATGGAGTGAATAGCCAAAGGCTGACTTATGTTTTTCTAAGACAGTGATCAATCTAGAAGTTTGTTCCTGAGTAAGATTATTATTTATGATTACAGGAGATTCAGGATCATTATTCAAGAAAGCATATCGAAGCCCAGAAGGTAAGGGTTTTAACTCTATGGGAGGTTTAGGAGGTTCTTCTAAGGAATCTAAAGGATCTGGATTAGGTGTGTTATCTTCTTCCTCAGTGAAGAACTGTGCATCTTCTTCATATTCGGATTCATTTATTATTTCAAAAGATGTTTCCTTAATTTCTTCCATAGGATCTGGCTCGGGACATGATTCATTCTCAGCATTTAGAGAGTGAGTAATTGGTGTGGTTCCTTTAAGATTTTTCCAAAGATGGAAGTTTAAGATCCCTAATTGTCCTTCATGAATGAGTTGCTTAAGTGGTTGGCCTATCAGCAATTAAACTCTTTAATATCAAAGATATAAAAGCTTAAGTGTAGTGGAGTGTTATCTACTGTGACAGGCAGGACATACATGATTCCTGCTAGGAATAATATGTCCTAAAGGGGTTTTTTAAAGTTTAACTGTTGGGGTAAGTGGCATTTGTTTTAATAAATCTTGAGCAAAGGTTTCAGACATAATGTTGATTCCCACAACAGGATTATAGAGAGCTTCGAAGTGTTGTTGATGGATTTGACATTGAATGTGTGTAGAAGGTGAATTCAAGCGGATATATCAGTGGAAAGCTCTGATTCTTCTAACCATTCATGACTTATTTAGAGATTAGTTTCTTCGTAGTCTCTTTTAGGAAAACCTTATCAGTAAGTTCTTCTAAAGATGATTTTTGATTTTGTGGTTTCCTGTTGTGTGATATTTCGAGGTATTACCAAATTCGGTAAAGTACTCATCCTCGAAATCAAAGGTGTCTCCTAAGATTGAGGTTTCCCTCTCACTAGGAATTAAAGCTGAGGTTTGTTCATGATTAAGATTAGATATAGGATCAGCTTCTAGATTTACTTCTAGTGGTTCTTGTGGTTTAGCTTCAGGAGTAGGAGTGATTTGGGATAAGTTTTGCAACATTTCCCTTGCCTTGGAGGCTGGGTTTTGTAGGAATGATCCATTTGAAGCTAAGTTAAGGTAATTAGAAGTTTTTTCTATTCAGACCATTATAAAAATGTTGAAGCAAGACAGGGTCTGGAATAGATAAGGCTGGACCAGAGCGGACAAGATTATCGAATCTTTCCCATGCTGCAATTAGAGACTCATTATCCTCTTGGATGAAGGATAAAATCTCTAAGCGAAGACAAATAATTTTAGTGACAGGGAAGTATTCTAAGCAAAAGCTAGAGCAGAGTTTTTTCCAATCCCCATTTTTACTTGGTGCAGTTTGAAGGTACCATGTTTTGGCTCTTCCCTCTAAGGAGAATGGAAAAAGTTTCCATCTAAGGGTTTCGTCAGACATGCCTGCGATATGTAGGCACGCACAGGTTTGTTCAAACTCATTTAAATGAATATGTGGGTTTTCGTCTTCTAAGCCGGAAAAGGTTTGATTCCTAACCATTTTTATCAAACATGGGCGTAGCTCGTAGTTGTCTGAAAGGATAGGCTTAGCAGATTTGGGTAACTCTAAGTCTACGACAGTGTGATAGGTATACTTGTTTAGTGGAATGGAGTTCGTGGAGCTAGTGGTTGGCTCTGAGAAATCCATTGTGAAATAGTATAAAAGATAAAAGTAAAGGCAAAGCAAAGTAAAATATAAAGGTAAAAGATAAAGTATAAAAGTATAATACAAGGTTATACTCAAGACGTAAAATGATCTACCGTTCCCTGGCAACGGCGCCAGAAATGCTTGTTGGTATAAATTAATGCACACTCTACTTTATCCGCAAGCGCACAGATAAAATCTACCGATGTAGCACTTCACCGGAGTAACCCAGTTTTAATATCGAACCCAAAGGAACAGATAGCGATGAGTCTCAAGTGTATAACCCCTGAGTAACTAACAAGGACGGAGAAGCTAAAAATATTGAGGGGTTATTAAGGTTATCTAAATCCAACTTAAGAGTGATATGTTTATATTATTCTTATTGGGAAGTTGCCACAAAAGGTCACAAACAGAGTATGAATCTTTTATGCAAATGTATAATCCTACCGAGCCTACACACGGGTAAGTGGACTATAGAAGAATCAACAAGGCTATAAGAGTCACCCTTCCGAACAACCACTACTACCGGTGTTATAGGAGGCAAATATGAGTTATCAAGTCTAAGCACCACGCTTATACTATCCAACTAGTCTAACTCTAGAGCGACTAGAATTAAAGTGCTCAAAAGAGAGTCATAAACCTTAAGAATAATAAGACAATGGCTCAAACTTAAATATAGATGTTGATTACCGAAACAATCATTGAAGCAAGTCGATGAAGAACTTGAATCCACAGGTACAAGATGAAGAAGTTGATCCGACAGGCCGGAGCTTCCTCTTGGTCTCTTCCTCTCTCTCTCTCTCTTCTAGTTCTAGAATAAGACTAGGTTCTAATCCTACTAGAGGGATATCTAGTCTTCTACTTGAAAGCTAACTCCTGAAGTCTCTTCTAGGGTTTCTAGTTGAAGCGTAGTCTTCTGAAGAGGGACCTTCTGTCTGACCTAGGGCTCAGGGGCCTGTTTATATAGCCCTGAGGGATCAACCGCGACCGTTAGATAAAACCGACTTCACGTAGGGCTGAGATTGATCCTCAAAGGCGGTGGAAGTAGCTTGCAGAAGACGGAATCCAGAGGCACCAGGGGGCGACCGACCGGTGGGCCCAGGGGACCGGTCGGTGCCACCTGGAAGTGGATCGGGGTGCCCTTCCTCGTGGTGTCTCTATGTGATCTTTGGAGTCTTCTAGAAGGTTCTTGATTTGACGAATGCGTTATCTCCCGTCGGTTTTGTAACACCCTAAAAATCGCTTTTGAGAAAATAGAATTTAATATGACTTTGTTTATTTTTTTCATGAACTATATGTCAAATAATAATTTTTGGTGAATTAATGAATTAAGTTGGGGTTTAAAACATTTTTGTTGCATTCATGCTGGAGCATAATATTTTGTTTGAGTGTAGGAATAGTGTTGAGTGGTTCAAATTCAATTTTGGTTTGAGTTTGAACAAGTTTTTGCTTTGAAAATAAAAAGAAAAGCCTTTTTCTTTCTCCCTCTCCCTCTTCTCACCCTTTCGGCCTAGCCAAGAAAGCGGCCCAGCCTGTTTTTCCTTTTCCCCGCGCCCGCTCCGGCCTGGCCTGGCCCGCGCCCGCGCGTCCCCCGCGGCCCAGCTCCGCCGCGGCCCTCTCCCCTCGCCCCGCTCCCCTCTCCCCTCCGCGCGCCCGCGACCCAGCGTCTCCGCTGCGGCCCGCTCACGCGCGTGCAGCGCCTGCCCACGCCCACGCCCTGCCGCTGACAGCCCAGCCCACGCGCCAGCCACACTGCCACCCCGGGCCTGCTTGTCAGCGCCCCGAACCCTTCCCCTTCCTCGCGCCCGCTCGGCATTCCGCCGCCGAGCCTCCTCCTCTCCTGCAACGGCCCGGTAGTGGACATTATGGCCACTACGCCGCCGATCGAGCTCGGTGGAGCTCCTGCGCCCCTTCGCCATCCTCCCCCCCCCCTATATAAACCATGGCGAAGCCCCCTCGCCCTCCTCCCTCGCACACCGCTCGCGCCTCTCAACCCGCCGCCGCTGCAGTGCCCTACCGGCTGCCCGAGCACCCCAACGAGCGTTCCCAGGAGCCGCCGCAGCCACCCGAAGCTTTCCTTTACCCTCTACTTACTCTCATGCGCAGGTAGAGCACACCCGAGCCATCACAGATTCCGCTGCCGTAGGTCTCGCCATGGTGAGCCCCCCCCCCACAACAGAGCCCACCAGCGTGCTCGTCGTGGTCACGCTCCACTCCGGTACCCTGCACGCAGCCAGCCGAGGTCCAGAGCAGCTTCTAGCGGTGCTCCCGAGCCCTCCCATGGCGCGCCGCCATGCTCCGGTGGCGGCGCCGCCGCTCCCGCCGCCGCCTGCGCCCGCTCAGGCATTTGTGCCGTCCACTTGGCCACGGATGGCCAGGATTAGAAGACCGCCCCCGAAGGGGTATGCGCCGGGTCTACGGACACGTAGACCCCCGGCCAGCGCGCGGTCCATCGGCCAGCTGGTGGACCGGTCAATCCCATCGCGCCGCGTGGCGCCATGTCGGTGCCAGCGCGGCAGCCGCTACCAGTTTTGCAAGTAGGCCCCTGAGATTTTTGAAAATCAACCCGCAGTCCACCGCAGTTCAAAAGAGTTTCTTTTAGGTCCTGTTTTCTTTCGTTTAAACCCCTGGAACCTTCAGATATAGAACCCGCAGTCCTAGCCGCATCGTTTCGCTTGCTAGCCCCTAACCGTTTTCGTGGAGACCTTGAGGTCACACTAGACGAGACAACGCCTTGTATTTTCTTCTGCTTTTGAGTGTGCTGGAGAACAGGAGCCTGGAGAGAGCATTTCGGCTCATGGACCCGATTCCACTTCTTCCATGACTTGGGGTTCCGTTCGAGCAGCTCTCCAGCGAGCACTAGCTGCACCTGTGGGAGCGACAGCATCAGGCGAGGGGGAGACGACTTCGGCGAGGCAGGTGCCCCGAAGATTTCAGCAGATTCAGGCGTCCCCTCGGGTATCACACCAGCAGGCGATCATGCGCTTCATGAGGTACCTCCGACACACTTTTGAGTTCGGGTTTTGGTACTCTTCTTCCTTGACCTCTTGTTGCTGTGTGGTCTTTTCGATGTGGATTTTGCTGGCTGTCGCTTGAGCATTTCTTGGCTCTTTATTTGTGTCTTTGGTGCGTGTTTCCCTTTTAGTTGCGGAAGCATTTTGCTTGTTGTATCTTAGTTGGGCTTCTCTGATACCCTTTTGTTTTGGGTTTTCCTTTTTAGGCTAGTTTTGTTTTGTCTTTGATAGACTAGCTTTTGCATGCATTTCATCATGTATATCTTGCATTTTAGAGCTTCATGAATATAGTAATGAGAATGAGATTATGCTCTTGTTGGTATGCCCTATCTATTCATGATGATGCTTGTAGCTTAGGCTCTTTTTGATCACTTGATACATGTTATGAGCTAAGCTATTTTTGCAAATGGTGAACTTGACTAATCAACTATGAAACCTTTAATTTGTTCACCATTGAGATTGGCAACTAGCATGGGTAGGATATGTTGAGATCACTTGTGCTATCTTTTGTATGCTAGGTTGCTATGTCTCTTGCACTGAGTCATTCACTTGCTTGGATTGTTCATATTTTCCCTACATAAAATTTGATCCATGTCTAGTGAAATGGAAAGATCGAGATGGGATTGCATGTGTCAGCACATCACGGTATCGAGACTGTTTCTCATTGCACAATTGAGTTAAACTTGAGCCGTCTAGTGTAAGACCGAAACCGGTGCTTTAAGCTTCCGATTGCTTTTCTTGCATAGGCTTAGCCCGGTTGAAAAGTTAGGCAATGACCATGCTTTTAACCTCTCGCAATCACATGCTTTTAATATGAACTTGTGTTAATACCGCTGCAATCTCCGATGAAAATTTGAAAATAACACAAGTTTATGCTTCATTCTATTGCATGATGATTGAACTTTGCTAGGGGTAGTTCACCTTGTATACTTGAGTTAGCACTTGGTTGATTTCCTGACTATTCATGCTAAGTGCTATTTTAGTGGTGGACTACTTTTTCAAATGGCTTAAAACTGCTCATATGCTTAATTGTTCATATTTCGTATTCATTTGATCAGTTTGAGCCTTTGCTAGCATTTGTATTGATTGCTACACTTTTAGGACAACACCCTTTTGAGCATCTTTTCATTCTGATTGCTATACACCTGAAGCTGTTGCATTGTGCATATCATGCTTTTTTAGCTTAGTGTACATACCCCTAGCTCTGATTCATCTTGTGGTCACTTTCAATGCTTTTCATTGCCCCCATATGCTTTTGATTGATTACTTGTCTTGTGTTTGTGTCAACTTTGTGAAAGATGTCAAAACCCCTCAGCATGTTCCCTTTTGTCAAGGGGGAGTAGCTGTTTGCAAGGGGGCGCTTGAGTGTTGGCACAAAGGGGAGAGTCATGCATTTTGGGGAGAGCTTTCAGCAAGGGGGAGTTTAGCTCTTTTATGTTCTTCTTCACTTGGTATAGCTCTTTTATGTGTTTCAATTGGTATCCATCTTTTGGTATGGAATGCAATTGGTGTCATGAGCTCTGTTACATAGCTTTTGTGTATAGGCTTGATTTCAGGGGGAGTCGCTTTTGTCTTGCTGCTTCTCTCCATTTAGTGTTGAGCTTCTCTTGTGATTCTTCTCAGTCGGTATCGAGCCTGCTAGTCGTGTTGAGCCATTTTGCCTCTGTCTAGAGGGACTAGCAGTTTTTACTTGGTATTTTTCGATTGGTATGGACCCTTCAGCTAGCTGCGTCGAGCCTATGTGCCTCTGTCTTGAGGAGCTAGCTGTTTTCACCAATTCTTGGCTGGTTGTGATTTGTTGCATTCTAATGCGTTGTTTCAGCCTCAATTGGTATCGAGCCTTGAGCTAGTGGTGTTGAGCCATTTTCTGCCTCTTCTTGAGGGCTAGCTCATTTTTGACTTGGTTGCGTCAAGCCGTTGCCCATATCTTTGGGAACCAAGTCTTTTGCTCTGTGTGATCGAGTTTTGCTCTTTGATGAGTTATTGCTCCGATCCTTTGCTTGGTTGCGTTGAGCCGTTGCCCATGTCTTTGGGGACCAAGTTTTTGGTTTTGGTATCTCAAACCATCTCTTGTGCCTATTTTTTGTCAATTCAATCATCAAGGGGGAGAAAGAGAAAGAGAAAGAGAAAAAGGGGGAGAAATTGACCCAAACCCAAGTGGATAAGTACCTTGGTCTCTTTTGTAATGATTGTTTGACAATTTATTTGAGATTGGTTTTCGAGTACCTTTTGGGATGCATGAAACTCTTGTTTATCTTGACTCTTCGGTTGTGTGGAGGCTTTGCCCGCTTTTCCCGGTTCTTTCGGGACCGAGAGCTTTTGTTTGGAGTTTTCATGACCCTTCCTCATTCCAAGTGGCCTTGTGTTTGCTTTTGATTGGCTTTTGGGCACTTGAGTGAGGCTTCCCTTCAAACCCTTCCTTTTTGGTTTTATTGTTAGTCAATGCATTCATCAAGGGGGAGATTGAGAATATATATGATGAATGATTGACTTTGATAAGGAAGGTTTGAGGCTTTTACCCGGTTGTGTCCTTATATTCTATGCGCTTAATGTTTATGACTAATCGGTGGCGTTGAGTTGTGTGGTGTTTCTGTGTTGGTGTGCGTGTGCGACGTGTGTCTCTTGGCTGTGTTGATGTGCAGGTGTGGAGCTCGGATACAGTGGTCAATGGCGAGGTGAAGGTCAAGTAGAGACGTGCCGTGCCGACGGACCGGGAGCGGTGAAGGATGGGCGTGCCGTGCGGCGGACGTGCCATGCCGATGTACCTAGAGCGATGAAGGGCGGACGTGAGGCTTGGACTGACGGACCAGAGGGCCAGAGGACCAGCTGTGGTAGCTGGCACGTGGCATCGGCGAGCGAGAGCACATGGGGATGTGCGGTGCATCGGCCGAGTCGGGAGGAAGACGTGGCGTCGGGCCACTTGGCGGAGGTCGGACACGGGCTTGCGTGCGGTGCAAGTGCCGTCGGCCAAGTCAAGGAGGATGGCGAAGGCATTGTGCCCGGCGTGGAGGCTGGACATGCATCGGCATCGGTGCCAGTGGTCGGGGTGTGCGAACCACATCCCGTCTACGGTGCGGGTTCGGTAGCTGAGCCTCAAAAAGCTACCCTCGACGGTTTCCGAGTTTGGGTCTCAAAACTCGGGTTGCTGGTTTCCGAGTTTGGGCCTCAAAACTCGGGGTGGACGGTTTGCCAGGTTTGGGCCTCAAAACCTGGGCTGGCGGGTTTCCGAGTTTGGGCCTCAAAACTCGGGGTGCACGATTTCCCGGTTTGGGCCTCAAAACCGGGGGTTGGTCCGAAAGGACGGTCGACGTGTGGCGGCGTGGAGAGGCTGGCGCGGCGGCGAAGCTATCCACGAGGAAGGCGCGGTGGTCGACATGATGACACGTGGCGGCATCAGGGAGGTCGCGTCGAGGCGAAGCTACCGGATGTGCGGGCGTGGCCGTCGGATGAAAATCGCCAGGACTGGACGGTTTTACCCCTGGGGGGTATTTGGGTTGAGTGCTTAATGTAAGGGCATTTTGGTCTTTGGGCGTGCGCACATATATATGAGGGGGGCTGCTAGGGCAGCCGTATCCTTGGGGAAGTGTCACTCTCATTTTGTTCATTTGAGAGGAGGCTAGGGTTAGAGAGAGGAGTGGCTCTTGTTCTTGAGCTTTTCGCCATCCACGCTTTGTGTTGCGAGGAGTGGCTTGTAACCCGGCACAGAGTGCTACACAATTCTTCATCTAGTAGCAATCCAAGGATCAATTTCGCCCTTCCTCTTTGTTGGCTGCAATTTGGATCGAATCGCGTTTTTTGTTCTTCGCGTTTTCGTTTTTCCCTTCTCGGAGATTTGCCTCGTTCTCCCCTCTCCGAGCGACGATTTGCGATTCCGTTTGAATCAAATTGTTCTATGTCGTGAGCTCCTTCTTTCCACCAAAGGATTTCCCCTCTAACCTCACGAGCACATAGATCGGGTCGAAATCGCGTTCGTTCTTCGTTCTTCCCCCTTTTCTAGTGTTCTTCGGATTTCTCATGGATTAGTTGGATTGAAGTGACGATATCCTAGAATTAGCTTCCCAACACGTAGAAGAACACTTGGGAGAAGTTTGGTTGCAGCCCCGTTCGATTTGGTTGAGTTCCAATCGAATTTGAGTTTGATACGGGCTGTTTTTAGCCTTTCTGGGCATTCCCGGACTGTCCGGGACTTATCCCCGGACAGTCCGGGGGTCGGGGCTGTTCACGGGCAGCGAGGTCGTCGTTTTCATTTTTGAACGGCGGACTGTCCGGGACTCATTCCCGGACTGTCCGGGGTTCAATAGCGGACAGTCCGCGGTTCACTAGCGGACAGTCCGCGACTGCACAGTTTTGCTGATTTCGTCCGTATCTTTTGCATACGAGCTCCGATTTGTGATCCGTTTGTTGCGTTGGTTTCCTAACTTCTTAAGAATCATTCCAAAGTACTTTTGCCACCATTGGTCAAAGTATTTTCAGTCGGACACTTCCTTCTTCTCCATAGGAGTTAAGTGTTCCGCTTTCGGAGTTTCGTTTGTTCTAGCGGTCGTATCTTTTGCGTTCGAGCTCCGATTTGAGATCCGTCTGTTGCGTTAGTTTACTAAATTCATAAGGATATTTCCAAGGTGCTTTTGCCGCTAGTTGGCCTAAGTAGTTTTGGTCGAACACTTTCCTCTTCTCCATAGGAGTGGGGTGTTCCATTATCGGAAGTTCGATTGTTCTAGGAGCTTGCTTGTGCAGTTTAGCCACGTTGCTTTGGTGCTCCGTTTTGGGGGTTCTTCGGTAGTTCCGCTGTACCTCTAGACATCTCCTAGGGTATCCACCTATTCGTAGGTCGTGAACTCACCGGTTGTTTGAGTCTTCGCTTTTGGGGTGATTTTCTTTGACAAGGGCCATCATTTCTCGAGAAGAAATTTGAGGCTCCCATTCACCCCCCCTCTGGTCGCCAATTCGGTCCTTCAGTGGAGCTCTCGAAGGTTCCTCAAACACTCCATCCATGGTGTTAGGTTTGAGAGGCTCTTTGGGTGGAATCTTTGTAAGCTTGGGAGTAGTGGTAGAGTTGGGCTTCTCACTCGGGTTAAGACCACTCGACTCTCCAATCTTGCAAAAAGAAGAAGCATCAACGCCCTAAGCAAAACCTACACCAAGACCTCTAGCAGCACGCTTAAACTGGGAGATCATCATCCCAAGCTGCGGCTCACCACAAGACACCCATGACAAGATGGTCCGAAGGTATGTGTTTTCCTCCTCGGTTTGCATCTTGTCATGCTTGACATTCGCAATCTCCATCTCCAAACCCTCACACAAAACACACCTAGTCACACAAGTGCTACTCGAGCTAGCCTTCTCAAGAGACACAATCTTGGCATTCTTCTCTGCCAACTCGGATTGCAAGCCTATACAGGACTTGCACGCACCCAACAACATGGGTCTAGCGTGGAGCTCATCCACCTCTCCAACCAAAGCAGCATACTTACCTCTCAAAGTGAGAAGGTCAGTCATGTGCTTGGTGCACGACTCGCACTCACCCTCCTCAGAAACGACCACGGTGGACCTAGCAAACTCAAGCTCCTTCACTGTGTCCTCCCACTTCTGCCTAAACTCCTTGCGCTCTCTAGCAGCACGCCTAAGCAGCTTATCTTGACTAAGAAGCACTACAGTAAGTTTCTCGACCTCAGCTGAAAGTTCATCGGGGGTCTGAGATACCTAGGAGGTGATGTCATCGTCATCGTCGTTCCAAGGGGTCTCTTCCAGCTGACTGTCGACCTCCTTGCCGAGGGCCATGGTGTAAAAGCCCTCGTTGTCGGCGAAGAAGCAGAGGCCGTTCAGCTTGTCCTCGATCTTCTTCCTCTTCTCGGACTCATCGTCGCTTGAGCAAGCGGAGTCGTCATCCGAGTCATCCACATCGCTGAGTGTGGCGAAGAAAGCATGCTGCTCAGCCTGGGCCTTCTCCAAGTACTTCTTCTTGATGTACTCCATGTTGAAGCCACCCTTCCGCTTGTGCTTCGCGGGGACGTACTTCTCCTTGCGCTTGCCGGAGTCGTACTTGTGCCCATGATCACCCTTCCCAGATTGCTTGTTCTTCTTGGGACAGTTGGCGATGAAGTGGTCGCAGTCGCCGCACTCAAAGCATCCTGAGCATCCTCCTTCGCGGCGACGGTTCATGCGGTTGTTCTGAAACCGCGAGAACTGGTTGGCAAGCAAAGCCAACTCGTCATCCCCCAAAGACTCCAGCTGCTCCTCTGTGACAGAAAGAGGGGAATAGAGTGCAAATCCTCTAGAGGGGTTAGCAGAAGAGCCAGAAACCAAAGCCATAGTCGGGCCAGAAGGATTTTCATAAGAAGCCGTCGACATGGCGTCAATCTCACTAGACTTGAGCTTACTAAAGAGCTCGTCGCATGTGAGGGTCTCATAGTTAGACGATTCGATGATCGCCTGGACCTTTGAGTCCCACACCGACCGATCGAGAGTATGCAAAAGCTTCAAAGCTCTCTCATGATCATCGAAAGGCAACAACTCCTTGTTCGCTCATCTTGTTTACAATAACTTGAAAACGAGCGAATAAACTCTCTATGCT
Source organism: Coix lacryma-jobi var. lacryma-jobi (assembly GCA_009763385.1). Lineage (NCBI taxonomy): Eukaryota > Viridiplantae > Streptophyta > Magnoliopsida > Poales > Poaceae > Coix > Coix lacryma-jobi. Next base: position 112,791,978 of record CM019830.1, on the reverse strand, counting down.
CTCGCCAGGCATATGTCTAAAGTTCTCATACTCCCGCTTGTGCGACTCGTAGAGACGGGATTTGACTTGAGTGGTTCCCTCATGGAAGCGCATGAGGGTCGCCCAAATCTCATGAGCCGTGGGGAGGTGAGAAACGCGATCAAACTCGGACATGCTCAGACAGGAGAAAAGAGCGTTACGTGCTCGACTATTGGCATCGTGCTCATCCATCTGAAGCTGAGTAGCACGAGCAGCCAAGACAACGTAATCAACCTGGTTGCAAATTTCCCAAACAAAAGAGCCCATGCTCTGGAGATAGGCCGACATGCGTATCTTCCAATACGCATAGTTCGTCCCATCGAAAAACGGCGGTTTGCCCACGTTGCGATCCATGTCGCCTTCTGTGGATCTGGAACCGGCTAAGGTGGAAGATCCTTAACCCGCTCTGATACCAATTGAAGGACCAAGAATGCAATAGCAAGGTGACCAGAGGGGGGGTGAATGGGAGCCTCAAAAATTTCTCTCGAAACTTTGGCCTTTTGTCCCAAAATCAACCCCCGAAAGCTTCGATCGAAACCGTGATGCCCACGGCCCTTGGAAGAGGGTGGATGATCCCTAGGATCACAGCGAGGCACCACAAAGCGATAGCAAACCAAACGCCAAAAGCACCGGCACAAGTTCGACCCCTAAAAACCGAGTCCCGAACGTAGATGGAAGGCTACGTCGAGAAATCCCCAAATACCGATGCCAACGAGTAGCAAAGATACCTAGAGAGGTTACTTGGTCAACTCTAGGGCCAATCGAGAAGTCCGGTAACCAAGCGAAGAAGCCGGGAGAGCAAACGCACTAAAATGCAACACTCAGCTGATCCCCGACGCACGGACTGTCCGCGGTGGCACTGGCGGACTGTCCGCGAGTGCCCAGAAAGGGCGATTTCGGTCGCCCTCAACTCAAATCTTCTCCAAATTGATCCAAACCAAAATCCCTTGATCCCAAACTTGGAGAGGATGATCATGAGGTAGTTAGGAGACTATCCCCAAGAAATCATCCGCTCAAAACAACTAAATCAACGGGAAATCGAAAGGGAAGGTGTATGAACCGAAAAAGCACCACGAAAATGAAATCGACCCGATCTACTTGTTCGTGAGGAGTTAGATGAATTCCTTCGGTGGAAATGATCTCCTCACTATAAAGAACAAGTTGATTCAAGTGGAATTCGAAAAGACGCAGTATAGAGAGAGATCGAGTGACGGGAAAATCATGGAGAAACGAAGAACGCGAAGAACATGAACCAACACACGAATCAACACATCGATCTGCAACTGTGTGGCTACCACATGCTACAATGGTGAGATTATGGTCTCACTTCCTCAAAATCTCCAGTACACAGAGGTATGATTCTCTACGGATCTCAGTAGCTACAGCAGGGGATTGGGAGAGCAGGAAAACCCTAGAAGCAAAGAGCAAAATGACTGAGATAGTTTGGGAGGTGGGTGTCTCCCCCTACTTATCCTAATTCTAATTCCCACTCTACCCTTATGTATTTACAGAGCGACCCCACCAAACCCTAAGGCTATCCTGGACCAACTCGAAGATGATGCTGATCCGACGGCCACGCTCGCACAACGGGTAGCGTTGCCTCGACGAAACCTCACTGATTGCCGCCACGTGCCGCCACCACTATGCTTGTCCTTTTCCCGGACTCCACCCCTCGGTTTTGTGGCCGAAACTGGGAAACCAGGCCTTCAAGTCCATCCCCGGTTTTGAGGCCGAAACCGGGAAACCCGACGTCCGTTGCCTGAGTTTTGTGGCCCAAACTCAGAAACCCGCCAGCACCCAGGTATTTTTGAGGCCCAAACCTGGGAAACCGTCCTCAGCCCGAGTTTTGTGGCCCAAACTCAGCAAAAACCCGCAGCACCCAGGTTTTGTGGCCCAAACCTAGAAACTGTCCACCCGGCGGTTTTTTGGGCTCAACCACCAAAACCGGCGCCTTGTTTGTAGAGAGGATGCACCGCCCATGCAACCCCGTCCACCGACACGTGTCCCAGGTCTCGACCCGGCAACACCATGCCCCGCAAGTCTCCGCTCATCCTTTGTCCTAGGTTGTCAGCCACCACAGCTGATCCTCAGGCCACCAGTCCCTCAGTCCAAGCCTCACGTCCGCCCTTCACCGCTCCCGGTCCGTCGACACTGCACGTCTCTACTTGACCTTCACCTTGCCCTCGATCACTGTCTCTGTTGAGAACATATATGATGAATGATTGACATTGATAAGGAAGGTTTGAGGCTTTTACCCGGTTAGTCCATATCTCGCTATGCGCTTAATGTGTATGACTAACCGGTGGCGTTGAGTTGTGTGTGGTGTTTCTGTGTTGGTGTGCGTGTGCGACATGTGTCTCTTGGCTGTGTTGATGTGCAGGTGTGGAGCTCGGATACAGTGGTCTATGGCGAGGTGAAGGTCAAGTAGAGACGTGCCGTGCCGACGGATCGGGAGCGGTGAAGGATGGGCGTGCCGTGCGGCGGACGTGCCATGCCGATGTACTCAGAGCGATGAAGGGCGGACGTGAGGCTTGGACTGACGGACCAGAGGGCCAGAGGACCAGCTGTGGTAGCTGGCACGTGGCATCGGCGAGCAAGAGCACATGGGGATGTGCGGTGCATCGGCCGAGTCGGGAGGAAGGCGCTGGAGTCGTGTCACTTGGCGGGAGGTCGGACACGGGCTTGCGTGCGGCGCAAGTGCCGTCGGCCAAGTCAAGAAGGAAGGCGAAGGCGTTGTGCCCAGCGTGGAGGCTGGACATGCATCGGCATCGGTGCCGGTGGTCGGGGTGTGAGAACCACACTCCGTCTACGGTGCGGGTTCGGTAGCTGAGCCTCAAAAAGCTACCATCGACGGTTTCCAGGTTTGGGCCTCAAAACCTGGGCGCGCGGGTTTCCGAGTTTGGGCCTCAAAACTCGGGATGGACGGTTTCCAGGTTTGGGCCTCAAAACCTGGGCTTGCGGGTTTCCGAGTTTGGGCCACAAAACTCGGGGTGGACGATTTCCCGGTTTGGGCCTCAAAACCGGGGGTTGGTCCGAAAGGACGGTCGACGCGTGGCGGCACCGAGAGGCTTGCGTTGCGGCGAAGCTATCGGTGAGAAGGCGCAGCGGTCGACGGTGGCGGCACGTGGCGGCATCAGGGTGGTCGCGTCGAGGCGAAGCTACCGGATGTGCGGGCGTGGCCGTCGGATGAGATCGTCAGGACTGGACGGTTTTACCCCTGGGGGGTATTTGGGTTGAGTGCTTAATGTAAGGGCGTTTTGGTCTTCGGACGTGCGCCTATATATAGAGGGGGGCTGCTAGGGCAGCCGCCATCCTTGGAGAGGTGTCTCTCTCATTTTGCTGTTTGTGAGAGGAGGCTAGGGTTAGGGAGAGACAGGCTCTTGTTCTTGAGCTTTTCGCCATCCAAGCTTTGATTTGCTGGAGTGGCTTGTAGCCCGACACCGAGTGCTTAATGAATCATCCATTCCTCTGAGTCCAAGGATCAAATTCGTGCTTTGATTTGTCTTGCGATTTTGTTCTTCGCGTTTGCACGTTTTCCCCTCTTTCGTTCTTCACGAGAATTCTTGTTTCGAGGGAAGATTCGCAAATCCGTTTGAACCATCTTGTGTAGCTTTGTGAGAGTCTTCTTTCTACCGAAGGAATTTCTCTAATACCTCACGAACTCACAGATCGGGCGGATTTAGTTTTGGGATCGAGTTTTTGCCTGTTCCTCACCGTTTTCTTCGATTCACCGATTTGGAGTTAGGTTCGAGCCATGATCTCTTAGGAGTAGCTCACTAACATCCTTGTGATCCCTCACACGAAGTTAGAGCCCTAGTGCTTTTGATTTGAGGGAGATCGGGTCGATTCGGTGGACACAACAGGGGACTGGTCGGGGTGACCGGACGCTCTCATAGCGACCGGACGCACCGAGCCAGAGTCCGGTCGTTGAACAACTCGTTGTCCAGTTTGCGCGTGGTGACCGGACGCTGACTGGGAATCGACCGGACGCACCTCCACGCAGAGTCCGGTCCACAGAGAGCTCCCGAAACGAGTTTCTGTGGACCGGACGCGTCCTGATCGTTCCGGACCGACGCACCTCAGAGTCCGGTCAATGCTGTCAGAAAGCGTTTTGTGCGACCGGACGCTAGGGTTTCGCATGACCGGACGCACTGAAGGCACTGTTCATTGCCCCTTGGTGCTTGACCGGACGCTCAGTTGTAACGACCGGACGCTTGTTCACCTGAGTCCGGTCGTGAACAGAGAGCTCCCAGAACGCAGTTCAGCTGACCGGACGCGTCCGGTGCCTATCGACCGGACGCACCAGTGAGTCCGGTCAGTGCTGACAGAACGCGTTTTCGTTCGTATCTTTTGCGTTCGAGCTCCGATTTGAGATCCGCTTTTTGCGTTGGATTCCCGACTCTGTGCTCTACAGAAACCGGGCTTCCCGCTTTGCGAGATTGCCTGAATCCCCCTCGCATTGCTCGGGGGAGGTTGAGGTTACCCAAACTCCATCCTGTCACTAGTTGACTTGCGTGGATTTGGAAGAGGGAGCTTTTGTGGTGTCCCGCTGTGTTCCTAGGGAACATCCACCCATACTCTTGGTTGAGGACATCACGTGTGTCGGCTTTGCTCTTGGGGTTGATTTTGTTGGGACAGAGGCCATAATTTCTGAGAAGAAATTTTAGGCTCCCATTCACCCCCCCTCTGGTCGCCTTGCTTTAGCATTTTCGGTCCTTCAATTGGTATCGGAGCCAGTTAAGGATCTCTCTACCTTAACCGGTTCCGGATCCGCGAAGGCGACCTTTTTAGAGTGGTTTGGTTTCCGACGTTGTTTGTCGAGGTGTTGAGCTTTGTTTGGCTAACACTAACGATGCTTTTCGAGATGGCACCAAGTTCTTCTTCCAGTGTGTCTTTGTCCTTAGGTTTGAGTCTTGGACATGCTAATGAGGATGACACCTGGTGGGAGAAGGAGGAGTACGGCTCTTGAGGTGGAACGTGAGGTGGATGCTTTGCTGGGCTTCCTAGGAGATGATGAGCATTCAACGGAGGATCGCATACGCGAACTTGGCAAGGCCAAGAAAGGTATTCTTGCTGCATGTCTTGGGATCTTATCCCAACAATTTGAAGCTTGTTGTGATGATAACTTGAGATATGATGAGCTTTGTGATACCTTGCATAGAAAGATCAAGAAGTTGAAATGCTCCATTGATAGGTTAAAATGTGGCCTTTTTCATTGGAAGTCTAGTGCATCTTTACCTTGCACCTCTTGTAGTGACATGGTTAGGAAGAATAATGAGCTATGCTTTTCGCTTGCTAGCTTAGAATCTGAAAATGAAACTTTGAAATCAAATGCTTCCATACCATGTCTTGTTTGCTTTGACTTGCGCAAGGACCTTGTTTATGCTAAATCTGAAATAGCCTTGCTTAGGTCAAAAGCTTTTTTACCATGTGGTTCTTGTGAGTCTTTGCTTGCTGAAATTAATAAATTAAAATTGACTCACACCACATGTGTAGATGAACTTGAGCATGCTAGGGCTAAATTATTGAGATAAATGCTAGGCCTTGTAGCTTGTGCTCTTTGAATAAAAATGCTTGCCATGCTTCTAGTGCTACTCATGATTCTTTGCTTGATGTGAATGGTGATGTTTTCCACCGATTTCATGTGCACATCATGCATTGATTTGGAAAAAGAAGTTTTGGTTTTGAAGCAAATGCGCGATGATATGAGCGCTAAGTTGGTTGAGCACAATGATATGAGTGCCAACCTTGAGAGGGAAGTTGAGCTCTTGCGTACCACATATGCCGAGTGCATAAAAGAGGAGATGGAGAATCTAAAAACACTCCTTGTGGTACTTGTGATCGCCTCATGTTTGAAAATGAGGTTTTAGCCAAAAGGTGCAAGAGCCTTTGTGCTAAGTCTTTTGAGTCACGCATTTCTTCCAACTCCGATGTCGATGTTTCCAAGTCTGCATCTTTGCGACCGGAGTTGAGTTCTTGTGTTGCGCGTGAGTCTTTTGACGATAGCACTAGTGTCAAGGTTTTGGATAGCTCTTTCATAGCTACTCCCAACCTTGTTGTTTCTTCGAGTGATGTCCAACGGACTTCTCTTGACAAGGGTGCTTCTCATATTTTTGGGACTCGTCCTCCCAATCCGGTTTTCATTGCACCTTTTGCAAGAAGGAGGGACATTCGCTCGATTTTTGTTTTCGCCGTGTCAAGCACGAACGGCGAATTCGAGCTAAGGCTTTTAGGAAGCCGCGTAGCCTTCCCATGGCACGTGTGCTCCTATTGTTGGCACCAAGTTGGTGGTTGATGCTTCTTGTTCTAAGTCCCAAGGGACTTCTCACTTGTCGGAGAATGGTGTGCCTTCCAGTAGGCCTTTGTACCATTGCTCTTTTTGTGAGAAAGATGGGCATCAAGAAAGTTTTTGCTATCGGCGTGCCAAACGCTTGCGCCAAGCTCGCTCTTCTAGGAAGTTGGTGGTTCATAGCCCTTCTCATGGCATGAACACTTGTGCTCCTAGTAAGAAGCCCATTTTTGTTGATGGGTTTATGACTCCTTTTCTAGTGGGATAGGTCATGGTCGTGGACATGCTTCTAGTGCTTCTTCTCTTGGTCCACGTCATGCTTTTCATGGTGCTTCTATTGGTTCTTCTACAAAGACCTTGGAAGATGTTTGCCTCTTTTCCGTGGTACGACTCGTTCTTCTCCTCGAGTTGTCCTTTTGAGGAATGCTTCCAAGGGTGTTTCACAATTACATTTGAACCAACATTTGCATCATGCTAACCCACATGATAAGTTGAGATTTGTGACCAAGTCCTGGATTCCCAAGTACATGCTTGCTAACCCTTCGGGATCCAAGACTCGGGTTACTTTGTCCTCTTGTGTGTAGATATGAGGACGCGGGGTGGAGAACATGCGCCTGATGGAGCTTGATCTTTTAGATGTGATCAAGAGTTGATGGTTCTCTACACCCGCTTAGATTTGCCTCCAAAGAGGCTTTTGCAGTTTGGTGAGCTTTCTTTTACACTCATACCTTGTACATCCATGATCTATGTCTTGTGGTATGAGATGGTTCTTCATGTGCTCACTTGTATAGCTTTTACATGTACATTTTCTTTTGTATCATGTTTTGCTTTGGTCTAGCATGTGCTATCTTGTATATCATGTCATGCTAGCTTTGTGTACAGCTTTTGTGGATTATCCACTTTTCATGCTAGTCTGTGATCCCCATGAACATTATGCCATGTTTTACCATACTTCTCCATGAGCTTTACACGTAGAGGTATGATGTTCATTAGGAATCACTTTTCAGGTGCTAGTTTTGTGTAGCTATATGTACCTGTTGATAGTTTGAGCACTAGCCTTTCCTCAATTTTATCATGTTACATGCTTTTGGATCTATTGCTATCATTATCTTGCATTGTAGCATGTGTTGAGACCTAGGCTGTGTTTGGGTTGATCATGTCTTTAGGCGGCATTTGCTACACAGTGCTTTATCCTGTTGCATGGTAGTCTTGACTAGTTTGAATCAGATCTCCTTTGCGGTATCATTCATAGGTAGACCTCTTTTTGTTGAGAGCTTACCTTATGCTTTTATGTGACTAACCGTTTTCGTGGAGACCTTGAGGTCACACTGGACGAGACAACGCCTTGTGTTTTCTTCTGCCTTTGAGTGTGCAGGAGAACAGGAGCCTGGAGAGAGCATTTCGGCTCACGGACCCGATCCCACTTCTGCCACGACTTGGGGTTCCGTTCGAGCAGCTCTCCAGCGAGCACTAGCTGAACCTGAGGGAGCGACAGCATTGGCGAGGGGTAGACGATTTTGGCGAGGTAGGCGCCCTGGATCTTTCAGCAGATTCACCCCTCTGCAGATGGACGACGACATTGACCAGCACGAGATGCGGTCAGGTCCTTCTGTGTCTCATTCCACTCATTCTGCTTTTGCTGCCCCTTTTTGAGCCCAAAGATGTTGGACACATACTTTCTGACTCGTTTCAGATGGATGTGGATGATATCACCTTTGGTGGCTCCTTCATGGTCTTGTGGCAAGTTTTGCAGATTTTATGAGCAGGAGGTTGAGATGTGGATGATGGGTTCAACATGGGTGAGGCCAAGCCTCTTTTGACGCCCATGGCGACGATAGTGCGATAGATGAAGACAAGGACAGAGCCCATGGACCAGACTCGGGCGTCCCCTCGGGTATCACACAAGCAGGAGGTCATGCGCTTCATGAGGTACCTCTGACACTCCTCTAAGTTCGGTTTTTGGTACACTCCTTCTTCGACCTCTTTCTGCTGTGTGGTCTTTTCGATGTGGATTTTGCTGACTGTCGCTTGAGCGTTTCTTGGCTCTTCGCTTGATAGTCTGGTGTGTGTGTTTCCCTTTTAGTTTGGAAGCATTTTGCTTGTTGTATCTTAGTTGGGCTCCGATACCCTTTTGTTTTGGGTTTTCCTTATAGGCTAGCTTTGCATGCATTTCATCATGTATATCTTGCATTTTAGAGCTTCATGTATAGAGCAATGAGAATGAGACTATGCTCTTTTTGGTATGCCCTGCTTATTCGTGATGATGCTTGTAGCTTAGGCTCCTTTTGATCACTTGATACATGTTATGAGCTAAGCTATTTTTGCAAATGGTGAACTTGTTTAATCAACTATGAAACCTTTAATTTGTTCACCATTGAGATTGGCAACTAGCATGGGTAGGTCGTGTTGAGATCACTTGTACTATCTTTTGTATGCTAGGTTGCTATGTCTCTTGCATTGAGTCTTTCACTTGCTTGGATTCATATTTACCTTGTGCTTAAAATTTGATCCAAGTATTTGTGAAATGAAAAGATCGAGATGGGATTGCATGTGTCAGCACATCACGGTATCGAGACTGTTTCTCATTGCACATTTGAGTTAAACTTGAGCCGTGTAGTGTAAGACCAAAACCGGTGCTTCAAGCTTCCGATTGCTTTTCTTGCATAGGCTTAGCCCGGTTGAAAAGTTAGGCAATGACCATGCTTTCAACCTCTCGCAATCACATGCTTTTAATTTGAACTTGTGTTAATACCGCTGCAATCTCCGATAAAAATTTGAAAATAACACAAGTATATGCTTCATTCTAATGCATGATGATTGAACTTTGCTAGGGGTAGTTCACCTTTTATACTTGAGTTAGCACTTGGTTGATTTCCTGTCTATTCATGCTAAGTGCTATTTTAGTGGTGAACACCTTTTCGAATGGCTTAGAACTTCTCATATGCTTAATTGTTCATATTTCGTATTCACTTGATCAGTTTGAGCCTTTGCTAGCATTTGTATTGATTGCTACACCTTCAGGGCAGCACCCTTCTGAGCATCTTTTCATTCTGATTGTTATACACTTGAAGCTGTTGCATTGTGCATATCATGCATTTTAGCTTAGTGTTCATCCCCCCAGCTCCGATACACTACATGGTCACTTTTCAGTGCTTTTCACTGCCCCCATATGCTTTTGATGACTTGTCTTGTGTTTGTGTCAACTTTGTTTTGAAAAATGTCAAAACCCCTCAGCATGTTCCCTTTTGTCAAGGGGGAGTAGCTGTTTGCAAGGGGGAGCTTGAGTGTTGGCACAAAGGGGAGAGTCATGCATTTTGGGGAGAGCTTTGAGCTAGGGGGAGTTTAGCTCTTTTATGTGTCTCAATTGGTATCCATCTCTTGGTATGGAATGCAATTGGTGTCATGAGCTTTGTGCATAGCTTTTGTGTATAGGCTTGCTTTCAGGGGGAGTCGCTTTTGTCTTGCTGCTTCTCCGCGTGATCCGAGTGTTTGTGCTCCATTTAGAGTTGAGCTTCTCTTGTGGTTTTTCTCAGTCGGTATCGAGCCTGCTAGTCGTGTTGAGCCGTGTTTGCCTCTGTCTAGAGGGACTAGCAGTTTTTGCTTGGTATTTTTCAATTGGGACCCTTCAGCTAGTTGCGTTGAGCCTATGTGCCTCTGTCTTGAGGAGCTAGCTGATTTCACCAATTCTTGGCTGAATGTGATTTGTTGCATTCTGATGCATTGTTTCAGCCTCGATTGGTATCGAGCCTTGAGCTAGTGGTGTTGAGCCATTTCTGCCTCCTCTTGAGGGCTAGCTCATTTTTGACTTGGTTGCGTCGAGCCGTTGCCCATGTCTTTGGGAACCAAGTCTTTTGCTCTATGTGATCGAGTTTTGCTCATTGTTGAGTTAATGCTCCGATCCCTCACTTGGTTGCGTTGAGCCGTTGCCCATGTCTTTGGAGACCAAGTTATGTCCATTTCAAATTGCCCCTTCTTTAGAATTTTCGGTCCTTCAATGGTCCTTCAATTGGTATGGCATTTGAATGGATAATCTTCTCATGACAAGTGACTTTGTTCTTTGCCCTTCGATGGCTTTTGATCACGTGAATGAGATTTTCGGTTTTGTTTTGGTATCTCAACCATCTCTTGTGCCTAGTTTTTGTCAATTCAATCATCAAGGGGGAGAAAGAGAAAGAGAAAGAAAAAAAAGGGGGAGAAATTGACCCAAAACCAAGTGGATAAGTACCTTGGTCTCCCTTTTGTGATGATTGTTTGACAATTTTATTTGAGATTGGTTTTCGAGTGCCTTTTTGGGTTTCATGAAACTCTTGTTTATCTTGACTCTTCGGTTGTGTGGAGGCTTTGCCCGCTTTTCCCGTTTCTTTCGGGACCGAGAGCTTTTATTTGGAGTTTCATGATCCTTCCTCATCTCAAGTAGCCTTGTGTTCGCTTTTGTTTGGCTTTTGGGCACTTGGATGAGGCTTGCCTTCAAACCCTTCCTTTGTGGTTTATTTTTAGTCAATGCATTCATCGAGGGGGAGATTGAGAACATATATGATGAATGATTGACATTGATAAGGAAGGTTTGAGGCTTTTACCCGGTTAGTCCATATCTCGCTATGCGCTTAATGTGTATGACTAACCGGTGGCGTTGAGTTGTGTGGTGTTTCTGTGTTGGTGTGCGTGTGCGACGTGTGTCTCTTGGCTGTGTTGATGTGCAGGTGTGGAGCTCGGATACAGTGGTCTATGGCGAGGTGAAGGTCAAGTAGAGACGTGCCGTGCCGACGGATCGGGAGCAGTGAAGGATGGGTGTGTCGTGCGGCGGACGTGCCATGCCGATGTACTCAGAGCGATGAAGGGCGGATGTGAGGCTTGGACTGACGGACCAGAGGGCCAGAGGACCAGCTGTGGTAGCTGGCAGGTGGCATCGGCGAGCAAGAGCACATGGGGATGTGCGGTGCATCGGCCAAGTCGGGAGGAAGGCGCTGGAGTCGTGTCACTTGGCGGGAGGTCGGACACGGGCTTGCGTGCGGCGCAAGTGCCGTCGGCCAAGTCAAGAAGGAAGGCGAAGGCGTTGTGCCTAGCGTGAAGGCTGGACATGCATCGGCATCTGTGCCAGTGGTCGGGGTGTGAGAACCACACTCCGTCTACGGTGCGGGTTCGGTAGCTGAGCCTCAAAAAGCTACCATCGACGGTTTCCAGGTTTGGGCCTCAAAACCTGGGCGCGCGGGTTTCCGAGTTTGGGCCTCAAAACTCGGGATGGACGGTTTCCAGGTTTGGGCCTCAAAACCTAGGCTTGCGGGTTTCCGAGTTTGGGCCTCAAAACTCGGGGGGGGACGATTCCCGGTTTGGGCCTCAAAACCGGGGTTGGTCCGAAAGGACGATCGACGCGTGGCGGCACCGAGAGGCTTGCGTTGCGGCGAAGCTATCGGTGAGAATGCGCGGCGGTCGATGGTGGCGGCACGTGGCGGCATCGGGTGAGGTCGCGTCGAGGCGAAGCTACCGGATGTGCGGGCGTGGCCGTCGGATGAAGATCGTCAGGACTGGACGGTTTTACCCCTGGGGGGTATTTGGGTTGAGTGCTTAATGTAAGGGCGTTTTGGTCTTCGGACGTGCGCCTATATATATGAGGGGGGCTGCTAGGGCAGCCGATATCCTTGGAGCGGTGTCACTCTCATTTTGCTGTTTGTGAGAGGAGGCTAGGGTTAATGAGAGACAGGCTCTTGTTCTTGAGCTTTTCGCCATCCAAGCTTTGATTTGCTAGAGTGGCTTGTAGCCCGACACCGAGTGCTTAATGAATCATCCATTCCTCTGAGTCCAAGGATCAAATTCGTGCTTTGATTTGTCTTGCGATTTTGTTCTTCGCGTTTGCACGTTTTCCCCTCTTTCGTTCTTCACAAGAATTCTTGTTTCGAGGGAAGATTCGCAAATCCGTTTGAACCATCTTGTGTAGCTTCGTGAGAGTCTTCTTTCTACCAAAGGAATTTCTCTAATACCTCACGAACTCACAGATCGGGCGGATTTAGTTTGGGATCGAGTTCTTGCCCGTTCCTCACCGTTTTCTTCGATTCACCGATTGGAGAGTTAGGTTCGAGCCATGATCTCTTAGGAGTAGCTCACTAACATCATTGTGATCCCTCACACGAAGTTAGAGCCCTAGTGCTTTTGATTTGAGGGAGATCGGGTCGATTCGGTGGACGAACAGGGGACTGGTCGGGGTGACCGGACGCTGCCTCATAGCGACCGGACGCACCGAGCCAGAGTCCGGTCGTTGAACACCCGCGCTGTCCAGTTCGCGCGTGGTGACCGGACGCTGACTGGGAATCAACCGGACGCACCTCCACGCAGAGTCCGGTCCAACACAGAGAGCTCCCAAAACGAGTTTCTGTGGACCGGACGCGTCCGATCGTTCCTGACCGGACGCACCTCAGAGTCCGGTCAATGCTGTCAGAAAGCGTTTTGTGCGACCGGACGCTAGGTTTTCGCATGACCGGACGCACTGAAGGCACTGTTCATTGCCCCCTTGGTGCTTGACCGGACGCTCAGTTGTAACGACCGGACGCTTGTTCACCGTGAGTCCGGTCGTGAATAGAGAGCTCCCAGAACGCAGTTCAGCTGATCGGACGCGTCCGGTGCCTATCGACCGGACGCACCAGTGAGTCCGGTCAGTGCTGACAGAACGCGTTTTCGTTCGTATCTTTTGCGTTCGAGCTCCGATTTGAGATCCGCTTTTTGCGTTGGATTCCTAACTCTGTGCTCTACAGAAACCGGGCTTCCCGCTTTGCGAGATTGCCTGAATCCCCCTCGCGTTGCTCGAGGGAGGTTGAGGTTACCCAAACTCCATCCTGTCACTAGTTGACTTGCGTGGATTTGGAAGAGGGAGCTTTTGTGGTGTCCCGCTGTGTTCCTAGGGAACATCCACCCATACTCTTGGGTCGAGGACATCACGTGTGTCGGCTTTGCTCTTGGGGTTGATTTTGTTGGGACAGAGGCCATAATTTCTGAGAAGAAATTTTAGGCTCCCATTCACCCCCCCCTCTGGTCGCCTTGCTTTAGCATTTTCGGTCCTTCATCTGTGCTCGACACCTATACAACACAAGCCAAAGAACATGCGCATCAACCCCGTTGACAATCACTCATCACTCGAGACTCGGCATACACCCATGTATCCGAAGGTGGAAAGAAGTGCCTCACGATCTAGAACAACTCAGTTCAAACAGAATCAAAAAAGACGCAACGAGTAATGAGATCGATCACCGGGAAAATCATGGAGAAAAGCAACCCGCGAAGAACAACACCAAAACGCGAATCACAACCACGAATTTGCAACCATGTGGCTACCACACGCTACAATAGTGAGATTACGGTCTCACTTCCTCAAAATCTCACGAACACAGAGGTATGATTGTCTTCTCTGTGGATCTCAGTTCGCTACAGCAGGGATGTGGGAGAGCAGGAAACCCTAGGTGGAAAATAGCAAATGATTGAGATAGTTTGGGAGGTGGGTGTCTCCCCCTACTTATCCTAATTCTAATTCCCACACTACCCCTAATTATTACAGAGCGAACCAGCTAAACCCTAAGGTTATTCTGGACCAACTCGAAGTAGATGCTGATCCGACGGCCATGCCCACACAACTGGTTGTGTTGCCTCGACGCAACCTCACCGATTGCCGCCACGTGCCACCATCGCTCTGCTCGTTCTTTTCCTGGACCTTGCCCCCGGTTTTGTGGCCGAAACAGGGAAACCTGTCTTCACGACCAACCCCCGGTTTTAAGGCCCAAACCGGGAAACCAGCCATCCATCGCCTGAGTTTTGTGGCCCAAACTCAGAAACCCGCCAGCACCCAGGTTTTGAGGCCCAAACCTGGAAACCGTCCTCAGCCCGAGTTTTTTGGCTCAAATTCGGCAAACCCGCAGCACCCAGGTTTTGTGCCCAAACCTGGAAACCGTCCACCCGATAGGTTTTCTGTGGCTCAACCATCAAACCGACGCTGTAGAGGGGATGCACCGCCCGTGCACCCCGTCCACCGACACGTGTCCCCAGGTCTTCAACCCGAGCAACACCGTGCCCCGCAAGTCTCCGGTCATCGCTGTCCCAGGATGTCAGCCACCACAGCTAATCCTCAGGCCACCGGTCCCTCAGTCCAAGCCTCACGTCCGCCCTTCACCGCTCCCGGTCCGTCGGCACGACACATCTCTACTTGACCTTCACCTTGCCCTCGATCACTGTCTCCATGCCCGACACCTGCACAACATAAGCCAAAGAACATGCGCATCAAAACAGTTGACAATCACTCATCACTCAAGATCCGACATACACCCATGTATCTGCACAATCTTGGTTGGGCAAGATGTTGTTTAAAACATAAAGAAACAAAAAAACAAAACAACATCGATAACTTAATGAATCTATTAGCTTGTCAAACTAATAGAGCCGATAACTAGCCAAGATCGACAAAAGTAAGAGATTGATCAAAGTCAAGACAGTCTTACAAAAGACGAACTTAAACCGATAACTAGCCGTGCCATAGCCTAACAAGAGTTTGGTCGATGCCAATGCAGCCTTATTACACGATGACACAAGCCATTGGTGAAACTTACAAGCAAACCGGAGGTCGGTCGGTGCCGATGCAGCCCTGCCTGATTGAAGGTCTCGCCGAGATCTATGTTACTCCTACTCCTAGGGTTTTGGGCGAGGGCGGTTCGGTTGTGTTTGATGATTGGATTCCCTTACAAAATCCAGGTTTCTAGCTATTTATAACCCGGTGGACTCTTGCCCTAACACGAGTAGATTACAAAAAAGGAAAAAATAAAAGACGACCCGAACTTGAACTCCTTGGTCGA
Source organism: Coix lacryma-jobi var. lacryma-jobi (assembly GCA_009763385.1). Lineage (NCBI taxonomy): Eukaryota > Viridiplantae > Streptophyta > Magnoliopsida > Poales > Poaceae > Coix > Coix lacryma-jobi. Next base: position 112,776,846 of record CM019830.1, on the reverse strand, counting down.
GTCCGACACGTCTTTGAAGCCCGTCGTGCTGGTCCGCATGAAGCTTCTGGGTCACCCTCGACTCATACGAGCTTTTTATATTTTCAGGCCGATCCTTTTCCTTAATAAATCAGTCATTTATGTTTACAAAACATTAATCTCCTCGGTCCAAAATCTGGTGTAAACACATGCCCCCCAATTTTGGGATGAAATTTATTTCATTCCAAAAATGTCGTTTCCTTCCTTTAGGGTCCGATCGACTAACTTCATCTCTTAGTCAATCAGTCGAGTCCTTTTCCTCTTCTCCCCTTTTGACACCGCAAACAATCTGAACGGTATCTTGATGATTAATGCGAGATGATTGCTCTTCTCTTGAAAAACGTGTTGTGATTTAACATTTCACTTGAGTGCTCTGCACACACTGTACGAAGCGACATCTTTTCCCTTCCTTAGATTCATCTCCTAATATAAATTTCCCCTTCGTCTCTATCTCCCGTCACATTCGGAGCACATCTTTTTGCTTGCTTTTTCCTTCCATCCAAAAACCCTCTTTCTCGCCAAAGCTTCGCCTTTCAAAAGCCCATCTCCTCCTCTTTTAATGGCAGATAACAACCACGGGAAGCGTCCTGAGGAGGAAGTGAACTCCTGTTACCGCCCTCAGCGCCATATTAGGTTTGTTCCTTGTTGACACTCCTTAATGGAATCACTCTAAGAAGAGAGTCTTAATCTATCCCCAGTAACGGCACCAGAAATGCTTGTGACATTTCTTAACGTCGCTACTAAGAATGAACCATATAAATAATAATCTAATGAAGGCACTAAAGAGTGTACGGGACACTACTAACTCCACTTAACGTCAAGTTGTCATCCCCAACATGAAGCTAGCAATGTAATTATATCAGGGCACTGGATTTAAAGATAGATATTTACCCGCAAGCGCACAGATAAATACACCCGTTGTAGAAGCATCAGAAGCTTTCACCCAAGCTAGTCTCAGGTATCGTTTTATATTTAGCCTAGAGACTAATCATTTCAAAGTATGATGGTATTATATAATGAGGACTTAACAGCATTCATTATGGCATACACTTATAATAAAGACGATAACACACTTATTACTCCAAACAGGGATCAGATTACAGAGGAAATGATAATGATAATGTTAAATGATAACAGAGATCAGATCAATCAGGATTATCCTAGAACAGTAACCTAGCAAGTGATGATTAGAACAGATATTAATAAAAACATTCCTAAGTTATTCTGATTACGTTATAGCATACATTGATTAGTGCAAATATATTTGGCAATCATTGCTAGGTCACATCATATTTATATCAAGAGGCAACTCCATAGTAAAGGTGCCAAACAGAGTAACCCTAAACCATGAGTAACTGAGTCATACTGAACACTACATTCGGGAGGTGGAATACAAAGGACTCAACAGGAATATCACACCCGCGATCTACCACTCTATCCAGAACATAAGACGCATTCGCAGATAAATAGTGTATAGGGCACCACGCCTACACAGCATCTATCACCCACCCTGTGTACTTAAGATGAGCGCTATACGAACATGAGTATAAACATAATAATGAACTACTATGCCAAATATATAATCAAAGCATACTATAAGCAATATAATTAAGAATATAATAGTTGATGTCTTAGTCATATCAATTGTATTGCTATCTAGAGCATAAAGATGAACAATAAGGTGAATGAATAGATCATCGAGAAGAACTAAAGTACGAACTAGAACATGAACTAGAACAGGATTATGAACTAGAAGATGAACTAGACGATGAACTAGAACTAGACGATGAACTAGAACATAAACAATGATGAACTAGAAGAGCAATTATGAAATAGATCCATATTGTTAATACAGAGAAGATCTTGGTTTACCGAGCCTTCTCGTGACTAGAGCAGGAATCCAAGCGAAGCTTGCCTCCTCAATCCTATTCTATCTAACTATTCTAGGTGGATGTAGTTCTAGGGCTTCCGATTGATCTCCCTCTAGGATTCTGATGATGATCTGATGAATGTAATGTTTGATGCTGTGATGCCCTGGAGAGGGGGTCTGGGGCTGTTTTATAGCCCTGGGCGATGAACCGTGGCCGTTAGATCAAACTAACTTAAGGTACGGCTGAGATGCATCCTAGAGGTTGGTGGGAGAACATTCGAGAAGATGGAGTCCGTAGGCCCCAACAGGGGACCGGTCGGTCCCCCATGGGACCGGTCGGCCCCCATGGCAGGGTCCCACGGTGCCCGACCTCCTGGTGTCTTCTGGTGTCCTCTGGAGTTTTCTAGAAACTTCCTGACGTGGCGGTGGAGTTATCTCCCGTGGTTTCCTTCTGTGGGAAGCTATCGGTGTTGATTTCCTGGTTTAGTCCCTGCAGAATCATAGTTCACCAAAACTCATGGAATTTGTCAATTAAAACCTAAACCTTTGTTGGTGATTGAATTCTTGCCCTTTCATATTTATTTATCCTTTAATTATGATAGATAACTAGTGTCAACAATTCCCCCAAGCTTACTTTTGCTAGTCCCTTAGCAAATATTCATGATGAATCAGGAATTGCTACTATGCTTTCACACCTCAATGGTACATATGTTTAAACAAAATTCTTCCCTTGGATTAGAGTTAACTATTCTGACTTTCTCATATTACCTTTAACTATGGAGTTTTTGCCTTCACCTGGGTCCTTAAACAATCAAAAGATAGAACAATCAAGTTAGCACTGATTTCTAACTCTTTGATCAAACCTTCATTCTGGAGTTTTATATATTTTCAAATAAAAATCAGAGATTCCACTTTATGACACTCTCAAATCGCTCTTTTATATTTTATGATTCCTCACTGATGCATTTTCCTTCCTTCTATGGATATATATATCTGGAGCTTTAAGAAGTGAAAAGCATATCTTACCAAGTCAAAGTTCAAAGTTAGGGAGAAAGATCTCATACTCATAGATCAAGATCTTAGAACATTTGCAATTTGTCATCTCTTACTGGCATATTGTAATAGAGGGACCATGAGCTATCATTCTTTTTTTCATATTTTTATCATAACTTTTTTTTCTTTTGAGGTAGTCGGACACTTGTCCCTTTTTATTTCCTCCTTTTATACTTTTGCATAGTCCCAAGCCTCTAACACAATACTACTTCGGAAGAGTGAATCTTTTAATAAAACATTCTTGATCTCTAGAGCATGATAAATTCTCAACCATAACTAAAAACTTAGAACAAAGCAAGTAGCCTTATCTTAAGATCATATTATTGGCTCTGGGTAGGAATTCATGTTATGTCATACAGGATCTCATCATGTGTTTTTAATCTTTTCAAAGTGTAAATCTCCAGAACTCTAGTATCTCTAGAATTAGATAAACAGCAGCTCAAACCTTTTTATATCATATCTCACAATTATCTAGACTTTCGATCAAGCTTTTGCAATCCACAGGTTTCAGGTTCAGAGTTTATTAAGAGCAGCTTTGTCTAAAACTCAAGAAAATTAAGTTAAACACTACGGCAGAGCAATTGTTCATCATGTTCATCATGAGCAAAATTAAGTCTTATATCCACCTAGACATTTATTCATTATTTAATATCTTTATTTGGTTTTGTAATAGTTATTCACCTTTTTAGGGGTTTCTACATTTATTAACCTGATCTATCTAAACCAAACTAATAGTAATAAAAAGCCGTGATACTTATCGTGATAACTGAGGGTGCCTTCCCCCAAGCTGGATCTTGACGTGGTCTTTTTCTCTAGAAGACGAGTAGACTGTTAGTGGTTTCTTGAGTCCTTCTCTTTTCTCTTCCTGCTGAATTCAAAGATAGACAACACAACTAGTGGAACTTGATTAAGCGTTAGTGATAAACATTCCTCCATTTGTCTAGTTGTCTTAAAGCTCTTAAGATTATTTATGTTCTTTTCCACTAAGTAGAGTTTCAGCAGTGTTTCATAGTATCTCTTTTAGATTTTTATTTTTATGGATGTATGCAATGCAAAAGTAAATATGCAAATGTATATTTATTTTTATGCCTCCACAGAAAGTGTACTCCTCTCATGGGCTTAGAGTTTTTCATATTTTTATTTGTTTTCTAATGCAGATATAATTGCTTAAGAAGTAAATATGATACTAATAGTAAAATGATTATGCAGATTCTACTAATGATGAATTTAATGCTAATGAATATGGATAACTACTGAGTTACCTTTCGGCGAGGATTCGACGTTTGTAGTCTATCGAACAAGACTCCTTGTATGCTTCATTTCCTTGGGTGCATCAGCAGATCCTGAGGAGGACCTCGATGATTGCACGTCAGTAGAACTCTCTTTCTTCTTCCACACTTGCTTGACTGGTGGACTTGTCTCCTTTACTTCATCGTCCTTTATTTCCTTTAATGGGATGTCTTCACTCCTGGTTACTTCTCCTTCATAGTTAGCCCATCCATCCTTGATTGGTCGATTCTTGTTGCGTTGGGATGTGCGGTGCCTCCTCCTTGAGTGGTTCTTCTTTTCCTGTACATTACTGGCATAACTATTGAAGTAACAGCGTACCTTCTCTCTTGGGAACTAGAAGTGGATCTCTCCAGATCTCATGTAGATGATGGCGCCAGTGGTGTTGAGGAAGGGTCTTCCTAGGATGATGTGAATATCGTCTTCTCTTCCCATGTCTAGCACCATGAAGTCGGTGGGAACATAGTGGTCTTCAATTTGGATCATCACATCTCTTATATTCCTCTGGAAATCGATAAGTTTTGTCCGCCAGCTGCAGCTGCACATATGTTTGATACATAGGTCTATTTTTATATAAGTATTCATATGTTACCTTAGACATTATGTTAACACTTGATCCGATGTCGCAGAACATCTTGTGGAATGTACTTCCCTCGATCCTGCAATCGATGGTGGGTACACCTGGGTCATCTCTCTTGGCGAGGTATGGTGATGGAAGAAGGTGGTCATATTCTGTTTGGACAGAGTTGACCATCCACACTGTGTCTTGATGCGGTTGTGTAGCCTTGTTCTTCCTCCTTCTATTCCTATTCTTCTTCTTTGATGATATAGCGTTTGCATCTTCATAAGGCATCTGAGGGGTGGACTCGGGTAGTGAGTGTACGTCTCTTGAAACAGATCTTGGCGTTGTCCGCGTAGATGATGGCTTTTGTTGATCTTAGGAACGGGCGTCCTAGAATAATGGGTGCTCTATTGTCTCCACCTGTTTCGACGATCATAAAGTCTACACACACATATGAGCGTCCCACTCGTATACAGACATCTTCTAGAATCCCAATGGGTAGCATAGCGTCTGATCTGCAAGCTGCAAAACACATACTTGTATATAACAGAGGTGCACCATGAATTTGTTCGTATATTACCTTTGGCATAATGTTGACGCTTGCTCCAAAGTCGCAGACTGCTTCGTCAAAACTGTTAGATCCAATGTGGATTGGAAGAACAAGTCTTCCTGGATCTCCTTTCTTCGGGGCAATGGAGTCATCCTTCTATCCCTTGATGGTCTAGGTATGAGATGTCCTGCATCATAAATATCTACAAGATTTGCAGTCTCTAGCTCTTTCGGACATCCAGGAATCTTACCTTTTTCAGTCATAGGGACTGAAGCTGCTAACTGAGATAACTGAGAATCTATCATCTTATTAAAGCTATGTTGATTCTTTATGGCAGAAGTAAAGCTATCCATTCTAGTATTAATATTTTCAAGCAGTTTATCATTGGAAGCTATCTTCTTAGACATATTATCAATAATCTTGTTTTGTAGATATCATCTCTCAAAGGTGGTTGGTTAAATGTATTACCTTGGTAGTTACCTGAGTAGTTACCGGAGTAATTAGGCCTTGATTGTTGGTTCCATCCTTGAGCTTGTTGAGGACGATAGTTAGTGTGTTGTTGATGTACTTTGCATCCTCTTTGAATCTCAGGGTAGTTGCTCCCTGAATGACCAGTGCCTCCACACTCTTCACATGTCATGCGAGATTCGTAGATTTGCTTGACGTCTTCTTTCTTGGGAGTGTGTTCATCGAACTTCTTCATGAGTAGGTCAAGTTTGATAGACAGCATGTCTACTTCCTTTAGTTGATGTATTCCTCCCCTCTTGCATGGTTGAGAGCGTTCCTCGTTCCATCCTTGGTTAGAGGCCATCTTCTCAATGAGTGTAGTAGCATTGTTGATAGTGAGTGATAAGAATGATCCTCCAGCAGCGGCATCCACATTCTCACGGGTACTCGAAGTGAGCCCATGGTAGAAGGTCTGCATGAGTAGCCAATTCTCCATCCCATGGTGAGGGCATTCTGATATGTAGTCTTGAAAGCGTTCCCAAGCCTCTAGGATTGATTCGTCGTATTGTTGCTGGAAAGTTGAAATCTTGGCACGGAGGGCATTCGTCTTGCCCACTGGAAAGAACTTTTCTAGGAAGGCAGTTGAACAGATCGCCCACGAGGTGTTTTTGTCTTTGTTGATTTCCTGGTTTAGTCCGTGCAGAATCATAGTTCACCAAAGCTCATGGAATATTGTCAATTAAAACCTTAAACCTTTGTTGGTGATTGAATTCTTGCCCTTTTCATATTTATTTATCCTTTAATTATGATAGATAACTAGTGTAAACAATTCCCCCAAGCGTACCTTTTGCTAGTCCCTTAGCAAATATTCATGATGAATCAGGAATTGCTACTATGCTTTCACACCTCAATGGTACATATGTTCAAACAAAAATCTTCCCTTGGATTAGAGTTAACTATTCTGACTTTCTCATATTACCTTTAACTATGGAGCTTTGCCTTCACCTGGGTCCTTAAACAATCGAATGATAGAACAATCAAGTTAAGCACTGTATTTCTAACTCTTTGATCAACCTTCATTCTGGAGTTTTATATATTTTCAAAATAAAAATCAGAGATTCCACTGTATGACACTCTCAAATCGCTCTTTTATATTTTATGATTCCTCACTGATGCATTTTCCTTCCTTCTATGGATATATATATCTAGAGCTTTAAGAAGTGAAAAGCATATCTTACCAAGTCAAGTTCAAAGTTATTAGGGAGAAAGATGTCATACTCATATATCAAGATCTTAGAACATTTGCAATTTGTCATCTCTTACTGGCATATTGTAATTAGAGGGACCATGGGCTATCATTCTTTTTTCATATTTTTATCATAAACTTTTTTGAGGTAGTCGGACACTTGTCCCTTTTTATTTCCTCCTTTTATACTTTTGCATAGTCCCATGCCTCTAACACAATACTACTTCGGAAGAGTGAATCTTTTAATAAAACATTCCTGATCTCTAGAGCATGATAACTTTCTCAACCATAACTAAAAACTTAGAACAAAGCAAGTAGCCTTATCTTAAGATCATATTATTGGCGCTGGGTAGGAAACCATAACTAGGATCGGAGAGGGTCCTTCCAACGCCGTGGCTGCCATGGCACCTCCCCCTGGAATGGGGTTGGTCTCTGAAAAACCCTCCTCAGCAGCTTCGAGTCGATGGCCACCTGCCATTACCGTCAGATGACGGAAATGCGGCACCTTCACTCGGAAGCCACCATCAGAAACTGCCTCCTCGAGGACCACATCGCCCAACTCCAGAAGGCGTTGGAGGAGGCAGAGGTGAGAGCTTCTCGGGCGGTCCAATAGTGCGCAGAATCCGATGCGTGTGTCGCCGGAATTCCTCTTCTTCCTAAAGAACTTTCATTTGATCGGATTTCCTTTGCTCAATCCCGCTTTATTTCGTTTTGCTCTGCGGACCTGACCGTTCGCCTGGAGGCCTTCAGGAGGCGTGGAATGAGGCGGCCGACTCCGTGAACGCCGCTGGTGACAGCGTCTATTGACTCTTGCTAACGTCGTTACTAGGAGTAGACTATGGAATCTATCCCCGGCAACGGCGCCAGAAAGGCTTGTTGATACTTCTTAATGTAAGAAGTATAACTAACTATTTGTATGACTATTGGTAAATTCCGCAAGCGCGCAAAATAAGTCAATTGTAGCACTTCACCCTGGAGTAACCGAGTATCGTATTTATTTCCACAGGGAAGCTACTATGGCAGAACTAACACTAGGACTGCTATGAACAACTAGTGATTCTAGCAGGGTTGATCAAAATGTATGAATGGGGGTTGGTTTCTACTACTACTAAAAAGAAAGAAAGACTAACTACTACTAAAACTAAATCGGCGGGGTCTGGCTGATGAACAGATTAATGTTTTCCTACACACTTACGAACACAACTAACTTAGCAATAAAGATTTTATCTAGTTCTTCGAACCGTACACGCCCTCTGGACTATTTACCTCAGACGTGCACAACGAGCTTTATGATTTAAAAACTAACCCAACTACGTGGTGGAATTCAAGGCTCCCAGGGCTGTCACCACCTGTTTGCTACCACAGCTATATCCGGGGGCTAGCCACAAACTAAGGTATAACTAGTCTAAGCACCGCGCTTACACTAATATATACTACTCTAATCTTGTGTCCAAAACTAGAGCACTGATTACTCAGCGAAGAACCCGAACTAGATACAAACTAAATACTAAGTTATCTATGATCGAAAGCACTCAACAAGAACAATAAGTAAAGAACTTAAAGTAAATGTTGAAAGTAGAAGAACACTAAGATAAATGAAGAAAGACATGGAATTATACCAGAGACTCTTGGAAGATCCTCTATTACAACTCCATCTCTTCTCTTCTACACTCTCGCTCTCACTCTAAGTCTCTCAACTAGAGTGTTACTTCACCAGAGCTTCGCTTACAAGAGAGTGGGACTAATGAGGTGAGGTCTGAGTACAAATGAGCTCGGGGGGGTCCTATTTATAGCCTAAGGGACCAAGGGGGTACTTATTGTAACACCATAGGTGTTAAGCAATCCTAAAATACATAACTTGACATAGCATGAGCATAGCATCTCATCATTTCATGTGCATTTGTTTGTATGAGTGTTTGAGTCCTTGCTTAGTCTCTAGTGTTACCTTGTTTTACTTTCTGTTTCTGACTTAGTGCCTTAAAACAAAGTTGTAGATCTTGATGAAAGAAACAACTTTGCTTAAAAGCACTTTCTCAGAAAAAGCTTTTAAAATGTGATTTCTTGCATTAGAAAAATAGATTAGAAGTAAATTTCTTTTTCTAAGCAGAATTTGGACTTGAGCCTTAAAGATGAATTGTTCCTTACAAAATTCTAAGTAACTTTGCTTTTAGGACCTTTTCCTAATTCGGCTTAGTTTGGGAGTTATGGAGCATCGAAGTTTGGATCAAAACCTCATTAGTTTAAACCTGCCAGGGACCCACCTGTCAGCCCCCTTCTTCCTCCCCGCGCGCGCCGCCCGCCTCCGCGCCGGCAGAAACCGCCTCGCCGCCGCGAGACCGCCTCTCCGCCGGCCAAACCGCCGCTCGCGGTCGCCCGTGGTTTGCGCGTCCAGCGCCACGTCGCCCCGACACGCCGTTGCCCGCTCACCGCGTGGCGACCGATTCCTGCCGCCGCCGCGCCGGTCGGAAGCTCCTCCCCGACGGCAACCGGCCAGGTGCAATGCACCTAGCCCTTTGTTCCTTTTGCCTTCGCCCCGCCTCGCGCTCGCAAGCCGAGTGCTCACTCTCTCGCTCGCTCTCTCGCTTGCGAACTCGCCAACCACCTCCACCATCTTCTCCAGTTCACCCAATCCGCCATTGCCGCCGAGCTTCAGCGAGCAATTGCTCGCTGGCCAGAGCTCCGCCGCTCGATTCCTTCCACCCACTTCTCCGCCCGAGTCTCCTCTTTCGATTGCTTGGGTTGCTTTCCCCTCTTCTCCTCTCTAGCCGGCGGAACGCCGATTGCCATCCTCGGGTTTCTACCATGGCCGCCGCCGTGACCATAGCTTGGTCCGGCCATCTCCGGCGAACCATCTCAAACCAAGCCCAGTTCTTACCTCCTCGGCCTCCGTAGATGCTTAGGGTTAGATGGAGACCCTTCTCTTGCCCTGTTTCAACGGAACAGAGCCATGCCGCCGCCATGTCCGCCGCGGGCCGCCGCCATGCGTGGCGCCGGACAATGCCGAGGCTGGCAAGGCTCGATAGAAGCCTCGGGAGGTAGCTTAGGGAGTGCTTGAGCCAGTGCTTGCGTCGCCGAGCCATGGAATAGCCTGGCAAGGCCGCGCCGTAGGGTTGCCGCGCCGCCGCTCCGCCATTGCCGCCGTCGAGCTTGCTCCGGTGATGCTCTGGCCGTGCGACCTAGCCGACCGTGTCCGCCTTGTGATGTGATGTGAGTCTAGTGGTGGGGTTGGTGTCGCCGGAAACCTCGCCACCGGCGAGCTAGGGCCGGTCAACTCCGGCGGGAGCGCTCTGCCTCCGACGCGTGGGCCCGTTGACCGCTGACGCGTGGGGTCGCCCTGACCAGCGGGTCCCGCGTGGCAGAGAAGGAGAGAGAGAGAAGGAGAAAGGTCTGGGTGCAATAGCGCTCGGGCAGCCGGGTGCGCGAAGCGTTTTCGCTGGTGCCTGCGGGTGCCCTTTTCCGGGTGTCCGTAGCGTTTAGGATAGGGTTTTCTTTAAAATGAGTTTTTCAGAATTTGTGTAAAGGCTTCAAAAATTCACACAAGGCTCATTTTAAGTCCAAATCCTGTGAAACAAATTTTGTTGTGTTAACCATGTTTAGATCTGTCTGTGAAAAATATTAAATGCATTTTTGGTGATACTTTTATGTGTAGATTTAATTAAATTGGAAATTTGCTGTTTACTTTGAAAATGCATAACTAATTCTGTAGAGGTCAGAAAAATGTCATTCTAGTTTTGTTAGGTTTGCATAGTTGAGTAGTTTAGGGAAAAATATAATATGACGTTGTTCTGTGAAATGTTTTTGCAGTAGCATTTAAAATGGTTAAATGTTGTTTTCTTGTAAAATTTGTAGTAATTAAAATATGAGAAATATGAACCTGATAATTTGTAGACTGCTTTTGTGCTAAGAAGTTTAGAAGAAAAATGTGAAATTTGTTGTGACACTTTCTGTTAGGTGTGTGTTCAAAGCACCTTTTCACCATATTATTTGTCTTTTTCATAGGGGACAATGTTTAAATCCAAATGGCCTAAAATTTTAACAGTGAATTGTTCTGTAAAGTGTTAATCTATGGTAATTTTCTTAGATTTTTCTGAAGCTGTGTAGGATGGGTTGCTGTTATAGGCATGATTAAAATAAATTTATTTCAGCAAGTAATTAGAGAAAATAGGTTCATTAAGTGAATCTAGCTGTGGTAATTATATAGCTTAACAAGTTGATTATGACTGATTAAATGGTTGGCTAGATGTTAAGGTCCTTTATAAACATTAGGATGATGTTGACTACCTTGTTGAAGAGAATGCAGTAGATGACATGTGTTTATCTCCTGTTTTCTGTTAACTCCTGTGCATCACATATGCATCCTTTGTGCATTCATCCTATTCATACACATTATGCATCATACAGGTTCAGCAGAAGAGACCCAGACCCAGCCGACACCGGAAGAACCCTGCCCGTAGGAGAACCTGACCGAGGAAGCCGGAGGGACAGACGCCGAAGAGCTACCAGAGAGCCGCGACCACCGTTCGTCGGACTTTGAGAAAGGCAAGCCCCGGAGCATTCTAACTCCTACGGTTTGCAAATGCTTTACAATTAACCTGATGATGAATGTTGCATTAGGTTATAGGAATTGATTGCTACCGTTGATGCATTATTACTTATCCTTGTCCACCTGCAATATATCTTGATATCCCTGTGTAGGTCTAGGCTCATTATATGCGTAGCCCTGCTTAGATCGGTAAAAGTCGGGTGATTTCCTGTCTCCCGCATTAGGTGGATACTGATCATGTTTAGCCTGTGCTATCATGAAAATACCATGTGTGATAATTAATTGGAGACAGAGGCGGGATGTAAGAGCAGCAGGACATGGGTTTTGTGTGCTCGTAGGCTCCCATCTGTGTCGCATAGGACCCATTCGGGAATGTCCCTTCAGTCAAATGAACGCATCGATCACTTAACAACGGAGTAGGTCGGAGTACCTCCCGTGAAGCCGAGTAAGGTTATTCGAGCCGGTGATGGAGATGTTGACGCCTAACACCTAGGGCCTCAACTGTACCATGGGCAACTATTCTGATCAACTTGGCATGGTCCGAGGGCAGGCAGGGCCTGATCGACCTGGCATGACCGTGGGCAGTTATAGGTTGAGCGACCTGGCACTGAGATAACCCCCGGTGTAGAAGGGCCCATGGCAGGACCGCGTGTTGTGTTCTCGAATCTCCTGACTGGTAGCTTACGACTACCGTAGCTGGAATATGTCGGGCGAGTGTGAGACATTTTATCCCCAGCTGGTAGAAATCGATTATAATCGCCATGCCTCCTGGACAGTGAGCAATTGACTGTAGACCATCGCCCGTAGAACTTATGGAACTAAGATGGTTATGGAATCTGAAAGGCTATTGATGAAATAGTCATTCTTGATTGATTAATTAGCCATGTGCTTGTTTTAGTTCAGGTGCAAACCTAGTAAGGTAGAGTTAATTATTAAAAGCAATTGCCAACACTCTAAACTGAGTTTATTTATCAAAGCTTTCATGCAAAAGAGTATGTGTGGCCAACCCCACCTATATAGCCTACATGATCCTTGGTGTCTCATTATTTCTGGTTTATGACGGGTAAGTCTAGGAGAGTACCTTCTTGTACTCAGGGTTTTATTCCCTTGTTGTTGCAGATGGCCAGTGCTTTTATGGCTATTGTGAGAATTGCTTATACCCGGTGACGGGAGATGATTAGACCAAGGGCATGGTCACCACTTATCTTATCTGTTGCTTTTGTGGACCCGATCAGACTGATGACACTGTATTAAGAACAATACAAACTTATGTTTAAGACTATGTTGCTTCCGCTACTACTATTAAACTATGGTTTGTAATATTATTTGACACTCCGATGTAATTTGAACTACGTGCAACTGTGATGTAATCTGTGGACATGTTCGCTGAACTACTACGATCTTGGTTGGATGTTGTTGAAATGATTTGAAATCCTTCGAGATTTCCGGACTACCGGGTTTGTACGAGCTTAAGTACTTGACGATCTTTGCGAAAAGTGAGGATCTCGGTGCTTAATCTCGTGCAAATTGGTCGGTTCTGTGACAGCTGACATCGGAGCATAGTTCAGTGTTACTGTTCATAGGTGTATTTGAAAACAGTATTTTGCAAAGAATAAAGCTGTATTGCCAACTTATAGTATAATAGGATTTGGAAAATCTTAAGAATTAAAGTTAAGGTGTGCCAATGATCAAGTCCTTATGCCCAATAGGATCTTAGGTGGCTATCTAAGTACTAACTGTGGGGGTAATGCATCATGTTACATTTTTGTTATATGCTGTCGTCCATACGGCAAGGAATTGTATGGGTGCTATTCCTCGGAATAGTAATGTATGGATCAAATGTCTCTACGCCAAGGTAATAAGGGAGCTGTTAGAGCATGACCAAACATACGTTCGTCTAGGGGAGAGCTAGTTTAGTACTGGAGCCTGTACCCGTATGCACACGAGTACAAGCGAAGGTATATAATTGCGGGTAGATACGAGGAATGGGTAGTGTAAGGTGAGTGAGAGCATGATCGGACAACCGCCGGTCTAGGGGTGTGCTAGTTTGGTATTGGAACGTATACCTGTTACACACAAGTTATTGTGAAGGTACTTAATTGGGGAGTATTTTATTTGATAGGTGCATATACTGCTTACGTGTATACTGGGTGTGCACCTAGTTCAGTATTAGATTTAATTTCAGCAATGCATGATATTCATACTGTGGGCAGGGCTGAAATGATTTTCTGCAGGTACGCTAACTTGCGAACGGTGTAGACATTAGTTAACGATATGAGTGAACGTTGTATGCCACCGTCTAGCCGTTAGTTTGTTAGGCAGTGAGACGTATGTTACGCACATGCATCATGATCATACAATTTGCATTAATCTTACTTCCTTCCTTATGTTATCCGTCCCGTTTCTTTAAATAAAAGTTGTTCTCAAATAATTTAAAACTATGTGGATAAATTCTTTCAGATGGCCCGTACCAAGCGTACAGCCTGTAAGTCGACTGGAGGCAGGAGACCAAATTACATGTGGGACCCTGGACTACCGAGGGATCAGAGGATTTCCTGGAGGGACTTCGACATGCTTACCCTTTTGTGGAGGGTGCTGCACTTAGTAGGATACCAGGAGGGCCAGGAACCGCAGTATGAGTGGCATCGAGTCCAGTTCTCAGAGGACCGCTATATGTACACAGTTGAGGTGGACGTAACCCAGTCGCGATCCGCAGGATCATGATGGTGCCGCGGGGTTCGCACGCAGGTAGGACCCCGTGGGATGGAGCTAACGGGTGCCTATACTGTTCTTCGGGACATTATAGAGGATCACCCAGAGGTGGTCGCGCAAGCCACTGCTAGCGTTTTCCCTATGGCAGACCCCTACTAGTCGGTGTGGCGTCAGCCAGGTGCCACCGCACTTGAGGCCAGTTCTTCGGAGCGGGGGCACTGCGCGGGACCAGCGGGAGTGCTATGGCTGCACTCATGGCTACCTATGGGTGTCTGTCACGTAGCTACGACCACCTGGACCACATTCTCAGTGAGGAGATAGCTGCACATCACCAGAGTCTGGAGGAGCATGCCACCGAGATAGATCGTCTCACTACAAAGCTAGCTCATATGACTGTCGAGAGGGACCAGGCTCGTCAGAGGCAGCAGGAGACGGCTCAGCAGCTTAGTGACAAGCAGGGGATGATGACCTTTCTATCCACTATCATGGCCGAGACCGAGAGGTGTCGCTTCGTGGTGTTTGTCTTGAGGGTATGCGTGCGACTGAGCAGAACAGGCTTCTCAGGCTTCAGTTGGGAGATTTGGAGTTACAGCTTCACCATCTCCAGAACTACAATGACCGCCTACATGAGGAGATCCATCGCCGCGAGAATGAGAGGAATCCCATCTTTCCTCAAGAAGACCCGGATCTTCGTGTTTCATCGAGTGGTTCTTCAGATATCTCGTGTGACAACGATGATGACGACGATGATGATGTTGGTGCAATGAGGGAGTAGACTAGTTAGTGCTAGCGCGTAGTGATCTTGCCACATGTCCTCGCGCTTGATCTTTTGTGAGTATCATGTTGGATGTAAGGTTGTGTTATGGACCTGTGCGCGTGTGGCGCAAGACCTTTGAAAGTCCGACATGTATGGGCACTTGTGGAGGCTATGTTGACTTTTGCATGTTATGTGATGAGCACTTTTTATCATGTGATGATGAAATGTGGATCGAAGTTTATTATGTCTCTGCAATTGTTTGGCGAATTCATTTTCCGAATGATTTCCGTTGGCATGATTTATTGTTCTCCGCAATAATGGCAACGTCGCTTAATAATCATTGCTGTCGCTACATGCAGATGACGATGACTCGCAGTGGAGCGGGTGGTAGTGGTGGTAATGAAGAAAACAGGGAGAATCGCAATCCACCACCTCCTCCACACCACGGCCGAGCAACTCTTTGCTCAATTTCTGGGGAGTAACGCAACATGAGCACTTCTGCGGGAAAATTTAGCGATGGAACCACTGGCAAATCATGATAGCAAAGGATAGATAAAAAATCCTTCCTAAGTCCGCAAAAAAATAAGCATCGACTACAACCTACGGTAGCACTAACTCAATAAAAAGCTCAACCTAACCAAATTCTAATGCAAATGGAACTGCTGGTAGGCTCTGCAGATTGGCCTGGCTGGGGTTACATCGGCGCCTGCCTACAAACACCAGCTGGAGGCCGGGGACCCTGGGAGCGTGTAGCCTTCGCCGGTCTTCAAAGAAGCTACAAAACCCCTGGAAGCAGAAGAATGGTTGCATACTATGGAGCAGAAGTTTCGGCTGCTCAGGCTTACAGAAGAACTAAAGGCAGAGTATGCTGCACATCAGCTACAAGGACCAGCCAGGATCTGGTGGGGACATCACCGTACCACTTATCCTGCTTGTACACCTGTTACTTGGAGGATGTTCACGGAGGCTGTTCGTGGGCATTACATTCCGCCAGGCTTGACTCAAATGAAGGTGGCCGAGTTTATGAGCTTAACACAAAGAACTCGATCTGTGACCGAGTATCACCACTTGTTCAACTCCTTGTCTCGTTATGCTCAGGACTTCGTTGATACCGATGCTAAAAAGATAGCTAGCTTCAAGAGAGGGCTGAATACCAAGATGGGAAAGTCAGTGGGTACTTCGTCTCGTACCGTCTTCAACGACTTCATCAGTCCTTGTTTGATCCAGGAGAATCACAATAACTAGCATACTGCAAGCAAGGCCAGAAAGAGGACCTTGGAGTCTGGACTGTCTCAGCCTAGAGGACAATCAGCCCAGTGTTCTCAATATCGACCACCAGTGCCTGGGGCTCGTTTTAGGCCGCCTCAGAAGAAGGGTCAGCAGCAAGCTCAGCGTGGCCAACGACCGTACAAGGTGGCAGCAAACCAAGCTTGAGCCGGTCAAGGCAGCTCAACTGGAAGCAAGCCTCTAGTTCATGGGCCGTGCTTCAATTGCAATCAAGAGGGACATTTTGCCAGGTATTGCCCACATCCGAAGATGCAGCAGACCAATTACCCAGCACGTCTGCATAACATGACTGCTGAAGAAGCCCGTGCAGGAGAGCCCGTGACTGCTGGTATGTGTCTCGTGAACCATCATCCTGCAGTTGTTTTGTTTGATACTGGATCATCGCATTCTTTCATGATCAAGGCATTTGCACAAAAGTATAACCAAAAAATGTCTGAAATGGATTATGGGTTTCGCGTGAGCTCTGTTGGGAGTAGTGTGTTATCTAGACAGATGGTGTGTAATGTAACCATCGATATTGGAGAGCATTTGAGGGTTGTCTTATCTAGACTCAGGGAGCATAAGCTCTATGCTAAGTTTAGCAAGTGTGAGTTTTGGATGAAGAAGGTACATTTTCTTGGTCACATTCTGTCAGAAGAAGGAATCTCAGTGGATCCCAGTAAGGTGCAGGAAGTCATGGACTGGAAAGCTCCTACTTTAGTTGGTGAGATTCGAAGCTTCTTAGGCTTAGCAGGGTACTATCGTCGATTCATTCCAAATTTCTCCAAGATTGCAAAGCCTATGACAAGTTTGTTGCAGAAGAATCAGAAGTTCGAATGGACAGAGGAGTGCGAAACTGCTTTCCGTACCTTACGGAAACTGTTGACCACTGCTCCTGTTTTAGCTCAGCCAGATATTGAAAAGCCATTTGATGTCTTTTGTGATGCATCGAAGGTTGGCTTAGGATGTGTTCTTATGCAAGAAGGCAGAGTGATTGCCTATGCTTCTCGGCAATTAAGGAAGCATGAAGTGAACTACCCAACACATGATTCGGAATTAGCTGCAGTTGTACACGCTCTGAAAATTTGGAGGCACTATTTGCTTGGAAATGTTTGCAATATGTATACAGATCACAAGAGTCTCAAGTATATCTTCACTCAGGCAGAATTGAACATGAGGCAGAGAAGATGGCTTGAATTGATTAAAGATTACAATCTCCAGATTCACTATCATCCCGGTAAAGCAAACGTTGTAGCCGATGCTCTGAGTCGGAAATCCCATTGTAATGCTATGAAGCTACTACCAGAAGATGAATTCAGTCTAATGCATCCTGTAGTACTACATGATTTAGAGCTACGCAGTGCATTGGTTGATCAAATCATAGAAGGACAGAAAACCGATAAGGGAATCTACCATATCAAGGAAAGGCTCAAGGATGAAACAGAATTCGATAAGCATTTTCAAGTGGATGAAAATGGAGTTTTATGGTTTAACCAGCGACTAGTGGTGCCTAATGATAGAGAACTCAGAAACCGGATTATGGACGAAGCACATTTGTCCAAGTTATCTATTCATCCTGGAAGTGCGAAGATGTATCAGGATTTGCGTCCCAGATTTTGGTGGACTAAAATGAAGAAGGAAATTGCTGCTTATGTGGCCAGATGTGACACATGTTGTCGAGTAAAAGCTGTTCACTTGAAACCAGCTGGAATGCTTCAGCCGTTAGCTATACCCGAATGGAAGTGGGAAGAAGTGAGCATGGATTTTATCGTCGGACTACCCATTACTCAAAAGGGTAACGATTCGGTTTGGGTGATTGTGGATCGTCTCACCAAGACCGCACATTTTATTCCAGTCAGGACCAGCTACAAAGCCCCGGATTATGCCGAGATCTACATGAGTCAGATTGTTCGACTTCATGGTGTACCGAAGGCTATAGTTTCTGATCGAGGACCGCAGTTTACTGCACCGTTTTGGGAGAAATTGCAAAAGGAGTTAGGCACAGATTTAGTCCGAAGCTCAGCCTATCATCCTCCAACATCAGGACAAACGGAAAGAGTAAATCAAGTACTAGAAGATATGTTAAGAGCCTGTGTTATATCAGCGAAAGGTTCTTGGGAGAAATGGTTACCTTTGGCAGAATTTGCTTACAATAACAGTTATCAAGAAAGTATTCAGATGGCGCCTTTTGAAGCTTTGTATGGTAGAAGATGCAGAACACCGATAAACTGGGTAGAACCAGGAGAACGTCGGTACTATGGAATTGACTTTGTCAAAGAAGCAGAAGAACAAGTTAGGATAATTCAACTACATATCGCAGCGGCACAGTCCCGACAAAAAAGCTATGCCGATAAACGGAGAAGACCACTTGAGTTCAAGGTTGGTGACTATGTTTATTTGAAGGTTTCGCCTATGAAAGGTGTGAAACGCTTCGGAGTTAAAAGGAAGTTAGCACCAAGGTTTGTGGGACCTTACAGAATTGTGAAAAGGAGGGGAGAAGTAGCGTACCAGCTACAGTTGCCGAAACATTTGAAGGCTATATTTCCTGTGTTCCATGTCTCACAGTTAAAGAAATGTCTTCGAGTGCCAGAAGAAGAGGTACAGCCAGCCCATATCAAGTTGCAATCTGATCTCACTTACTCAGCTGAACCATGTCGAGTGCTCGATGAAAAAGAAAGAGAAACTCGTGGAAGAATAGTAAAGCAATACAAAGTATCTTGGAGTGAGCAAGATGATCGGGATGCTACTTGGGAGACGGACAACTATCTAAAGGAGGTGTATCCACGCTTTTATAAGAAATGGTTCGTAATTCAAATCTCGGGATGAGATTTCTTTAAGGAGGGGAGGGCTGTAACACCATAGGTGTTAAGCAATCCTAAAATGCATAACTTGACATAGCATGAGCATAGCATCTCATCATTTCATGTGCATTTGTTTGTATGAGTGTTTGAGTCCTTGCTTAGTCTCTAGTGTAACCATGTTTTACTTTCTGTTTCTGACTTAGTGCCTTAAAACAAAGTTGTAGATCTTGATGAAAGCAACAACTTTGCTTAAAAGCACTTTCTCAGAAAAAGCTTTTAAAATGTGATTTCTTGCATTAGAAAAATAGATTAGAAGTAAATTTCTTTTTCTAAGCAGAATTTGGACTTGAGCCTTAGAGATGAATTGTTCCTTACAAAATTCTAAGTAACTTTGCTTTTAGGACCTTTTCCTAATTCGGCTTAGTTTGGGAGTTATGGAGCATCAAAGTTTGGATCAAAACCTCATTAGTTTAAACCTGCCAGTGGGACCCACCTGTCAGCCCCCTTCTTCCTCCCCGCGCGCGCCGCCCGCATCCGCGTCGGCAGAAACCGCCTCGCCGCCGTGAGACCGCCTCTCCGCCGGCAAACCGCCGCTCGCCGTCAGCCGTGGTTTGCGCGTCCAGCGCCACGTCGCCCCGACACGCCGTTGCCCGCTCGCCGCGTGGCGAGCGATTCCTGCCGCCGCCGCGCCGGTCGGGAGCTCCATCCCGACGGCAACCGGCCAGGTGCAATGCACCTAGCCCTTCATTCCTTTTGCCTTCGCCCTGCCTCACGCTCGCAAGACGAGTGCTCACTCTCTCGCCCGCTCTCTCGCTTGCAAACTCGCCAGCCACCTCCACCATCTTCTCCAGTTCACCCAATCCGCCATTGCCGCCGAGCTTCACCGAGCAATTGCTCGCTGGCCAGAGCTCCGCCACTCGATTCCTGCCACCCACTTCTCTGCCCGAGTCTCCTCTTTAGATTGCTTGGGTTGGTTTCCCCTCTTCTCCTCTCTAGCCGGCGGAACGCCGATTGCCATCCTCGGGTTTTCGCCATGGCCGCCGCCGTGACCATAGCTTGGTCTGGCCATCTCCGGCCGAACCATCTCAAACCAAGCCCAGTTCTTACCTCCTCGACCTTCGTAGATGCTTAGGGTTAGATGGAGACCCTTCTCTTGCCCTGTTTCAACCGGAACAGAGCCATGTCGGCGCCATGTCCGCCGCGGGCCGCCGCCATGCGTGGCGCCGGACAATTCCGAGGCTGGCAAGGCTCGATAGAAGCCTCGGGAGGTAGCTTAGGGAGTGCTCGAGCCAGTGCTTGCATCACCGAGCCTTGGAATAGCCTGGCAAGGCCGCGCCGTAGGGTTGCCGCTCCGCCATTGCCGCCGTCGAGCTTGCTCCGGTGATGCTCTGGCTGTGCGACCTAGCCGACCGTGTCCGCCTTGTGATGGTGAGTCTAGTGGTGGGGTTGGTGTCGCCAAAAACCTCGCCGCCAGCGAGCTAGGGCCGGTAAACTCCGGCGGGAGCGCTCTGCCTCTGACGCGTGGGCCCGTTGACCGCTGACGCGTGGGGTTGCCCTGACCAGCGGGTCCCGCATGGCAGAGAAGGAGAGAGAGAGAAGGAGAAAGGTCTGGGTGCAATAGCGCTCAGGTAGCCGGGTGCGCGAAGCGTTTTCGCTGGTGCCTGCGGGTGCCCTTTTCCGGGTGTCTGTAGCGTTTAGGATAGGGTTTTCTTTAAAATGAGTTTTTCAGAATTTGTGTAAAGGCTTCATGTTGGGGAAAGGGGCCCTCGGCAGAGGCACCACGCAGGCTGGCTAAACAAAGCGGCCCTCGCGCGTCCCGCGCACCTTCGCCGCCTACCCCCCTATTTCATCCTATTAAGTCTCTCAGATCGCCAATCAAACCTCTGAATACTGACCCAACCTTCGGAGGTGTGCAGGTACTTTTTGCAGGAAAGGGGCGTGAAGAGCGCTGGGAGTGACCCTCGCGCATCTCGCGTACCTTCGCCAAGAGGCCCAGACCCAACTGGTGGCGAGGAACCTCAAACTCTGCAACTGGGCGGATACCTCCGCAAAACGAAGGTCGGCCCTCGTCTTTCCATCGGGGTGAGCGTGAACCGAGCGGCGGCGGGCGCATGGAAAGCAGGCTAGGGATTTGGCTCCGGCTGTGTTTGTACGAGTTTGCCCTTCTGTATGAGTAGCGCAGAGGAATCTTTCTTGTACCCTACTGTAATTTGGTCGGCACCCCTTGGTATCCCCTATAAATACCGGGCGGTGAACAGTGTAAGAGAAAACGATCTTTTTTGGGGAACAGAGCCACAACAACTCTGCCTTCGTTTCCTTAGCCTTCGTTATTGCTCCCGACACTTGGTCACCTTCGCCACTCCCCTGCACAAGTGCGGAGGTGGGGCAAGTGTGTTTCCAACAGTTTGGCGCCGACCGTGGGGAGGCGAGTTCGAAATGTCAGGAAACAGGAGAGCGCACACAGCTAGGGACCGACGCGTCGCCAGTTAGACGGCGACGGTGGTTCCGCCTGCTGAGGAGATTGTGCAACCCTCGGGAGCCGAGGATGTCACCCCAGAATCTGAAGTCCCGGGCCCCCAGGCCTGAGTGGTGACACAGCCGCACCCCCACACTTCCGGAGAAGGAGAGGGGAGAGACGAGGAGGAGTTGGGCCTCGAGGCCCTCGAAAGACTTGAAGCTGAGCTGCAAGAGAAAAAGAGGCGCCTGGATCAGCTTGAGAGGCATAACCGATTGCGCTCGATCAGACAAAGGGCAGGCGAGGCCCGGGAACAGCTTCGCCGAATGGAGGAATCCCTCGCTGCGGCTGAAGCCGAGGCCGAAGGTTAGAATGATGAGGAAATGCCCCCGCCGCAAGAGGGGAACGAGGAGCAGGATCAAGACAACCTTCGTCGCCATCCACCACCCCCACCACCACCAATTCACCCAGAACCACATCCTATGAGGCCACCAAACTTTCGCCAACTCTACCCAGATGAGAGAGAGCCAAACCTTCGCAACCAACGAAGACCTCAACAACACCAAATGCCCTATGACCCAAAGTCACCACTCTCCCAATTACTCCAAACCCAACCCTGGCCACCATGCTATAATCCACAAAACCTACCCAGCTACGACGGGCTTTCCGACCCTCGCCAATTCATCATGAGCTATGAAGCAGCAGTTGCCGCAGCAGGCGGAGATGAATCAACAATGGCAAAGTCTTTTGTCATCATCCTGCGAGACATTGCACAAACCTGGTACAACAACCTCCGCCCCGGAACTGTAGATTCCTGGGCCAATCTCAGAGACATGCTTTGTACAAACTTCAAAGGCATTACACCAGCCCCATCAAACCCCATTGAGTTGTTTAACTGCAAACAAGAAGAGCGCGAACCACTTCAAGATTATTGGCGGAGGTTCATCCAAATCAGAGCAAGAACCCCGGGAATATCCGACGAGGCTGTCATCCTCGCTGCAGTCAGTGGCCTGCGCCTAGGCCCATGCTCTTCGAAATTTGCCAGGAAGCCGGCAAACACAATCGAGGAATTACACGAGACAATGGAAAGATACTGTAGAGCATACATGGACTTCAGAGCGAAGTCCGATGCTCGGAGGTCACAGCAGAAGCCGCAGCCGAGGCTTCAACCGAGAGAAAACAACCCTCGCCAAGAACAAAGCAACATCGGCGCCATCAACAAACCAGTACACTATGAAGACCAAAGACGGGGCACTCAACCTCCGAACAACCAAAACCCCCAAGGTTTGCCAACCCCGCCAGATCAACGGAACCAGCAAAAGGACCCCGCGAAAATGTATTGTCATTTCTGTGGTCTTGGAAAGGGGCACACCACCAAACAATGCGAATGCTTTGCCAAGTGGAAAGAGTTCCAGGAGTCCAAAAGAGCCGCTTCGGTAGACAACCGAACCATCAACCACACCAGGAAACCAAACTTCAACCCACCAAATCCCCCATACCACTATACCCCCATAAACTATGGCCTACCTTCGCAACAACCTATCTACACCCATCACCCACTCTACAACCAAACCTCTTATCAGCCAACCACCATCCAACAACGCCAAAATCCACCATACACAGTCACATACCCAACAACCCCCCAAACCCAAACCCCAACTACCCAACAAGTCAACAATGCTCTACCGCCACCACCACCAATACCCGCTTTACCAGCGCCTCAACCTGTCAAATCTGAAACCCAGAGCCAAACGACCATCAACAACCCAACATCAACCTTCGGTGTAATACTAGCTATCACCGGAGGTTCAAATGAAGACCATGGCAACAAGCGGTAGAGAAAAGAACATGCCAGACGGGTGCACCATGTAGCCGTCGAAGGACCACACAAATTTGGTCGTTGGTCCCACATTCCCATAACCTTCGACTCCAGTGATATGAAGTTGAGAGATTACCCTCATACCGACGCCATGGTGATCGAGACCAATCTAGCAGGGTGGGCTGTCACTAGAATTCTGGTCGACACAGGAAGCTCCGCAGACATCCTGTTCGCCTCAACCTTCGACAACATGAAGCTTGATAGGAACCTCCTACAACCTGCCGAGAACCCTTTATACGGCTTCGGCGGTCAACAAGTGAGAGCCATCGGGAAAATTTCCTTGCTCGTGACCTTCGGCGACCAGATCAACTGCAGAACCGAGCATTTAACCTTCGACGTGGTCGACATGTTCTATCCGTACAATGCCATATTTGGCCGAGGGGTAACCAACACATTCAACGCAGTCATCCACCCCGCTTACCTCTGCATGAAGCTTCCCGCTCCGAAAGGAGTGGTCGCAGTATATGGCGACCAAGACATTGCAAGGGCAGCTGAGGGAACAGTAGCACCAGGACAACGTAATGTCCACAACCTGTCGAAGCCTCAAGCTACTAACCTCAATGACGAAGGTGAGGTGTGCACTGACAAAATAAAGGTGTCACCCAAGGAAGAAACCAAACAAGCGCAACTCTTCGAGGGTAACGCCGAAAGAAAGGTGTTCATCTCAGCCAACCTAGCCCCCCAATCAGAAAGCGACCTCATCACTTTCCTCAAAGGAAACTCCGACACCTTCGCCTGGTCCGCAGAAGACTTAAGAGGAGTGAACAAAACCCTGATAGAGCACAGCCTAAACATCAAGCCGGGCTATCGCTCGGTCAAACAAAAGCTTCGCAAAATGTCAGAAGAAAGGAAAGAGGCAGCGAAGGCTGAGGTAAAAAGGCTTTTGGACGCAGGCGTCATCCGCCCGGTCAAGTACCCAACATGGCTCTCAAACGTGGTACTAGTACAGAAAAAGAACAAGAAATGGCGAATGTGCGTAGATTTCATGTGCCTGAACAAGGCTTGCCCGAAGGATGATTTTCCCCTCCCCAACATAAGCACCTTGGTAGACAGAGCAGCCGGCTGCCAAATGCTATCTCTACTCGACTGCTTTTCAGGGTACCACCAGATTTGGATGAATGAAGAAGATGAGGAGAAAACAAGTTTCATCACACCTTCGGGAACATTTTGTTTTCGGAGAATGGCAGAAGGCCTAAGAAATGCGGGTTCAGCCTTCGCTCGTATGACATCCGAGGTCTTCAAAAATGAACACTCCGTCTCCGCTTATGTTGATGACCTGGTTGTCCAAAGCGAGTTAAAAGAAAACCACATTTCGGACTTGTTGAGAGTGTTCAGCAACCTCCGGCGCGCTGGATTAAAGCTAAACCCCGAAAAATGTGTTTTCGGGGTAAGTGAAGGAAAATTGCTGGGTTGTATCGTCTCTACAAGGGGAATTGAAGCTAACCCCGACAAGATTGATGCTATCATCAACATGGAACCCCCGACAACCAAAAAAGCAGCCCAGCGCTTATCAGGCTGATTAGCAGCTCTCAGCAGATTTATTTCCAGATCAGCTGAGCGAGGGTTACCCTTCTTCGAAACTTTGAGAAGCACTGCACCATTCAACTGGGGACCCCGGCAGCAGAAAGCCTTCGAAGACTTGAAGAAGTATCTCACCAGCTTGACTGTTTTAACCAGCCCAAGCAAAGGGGACGTGTTACTGCTGTACGTCGCAGCCTCGCCTCACGCAGCGAGCAGTCTTAATCAAAGAGTTGCATGAGAACAACAAAACCAGGCAAGCCCCAATCTATTACGTATTAGAAACCCTCGAAGGCCCTAAACGAAATTACTCAGAGCTCAAGAAGATAGCGTACGCAGTGGTCATGGCATCAAGAAAGCTCAAGCACTATTTCCAAGCATACGAAATCCATGTACCCTCGGCTTTTCCCCTCGAGAACATTTTCAAAAACAACGAGGCAGTCGGAAGAATAGCTAAATGGGCAGTTGAACTCAACAGCTACGCCCTAACCTTCGTCAGTCGAACAGCAATCAAATCCCAGGCGCTAGCAGATTTCATAGCAGAATGGACCCCAGACCCTCGCAAAGATGAAACTCACCAAGACCCATTTTGGACTGTGTATGTTGACGGAGCCTGGGGTGCAACCGGCGTAGGGGCCTCGACCATTCTAGTCTCGCCATCCGGATCTAAGCTAAGATACGCAAGAAGACTTGACTTCAAATGTACAAACAACTCCGCAGAATATGAAGCTGTGATACTCGCTCTCTCAAGGCTTCGGTCACTGTCAGTCCGAAGAGCAGTCATCTACACAGACTCACAGGTCATCGCGGGGCACATTGAGAAAAACTACAAGGCCAAAGATCCAGAGCTGCAAAAGTACTTCCAACATGTCCGAAGGTTAAAGTCCTTCTTCCTCGGCATATCAGTAAAGGCAATACCTAGGTCAGAAAATAGCGAAGCAGACTGCCTAGCTAAAGCAACAGCACAACAATTACACCTACCGCCAGATGTTTTCCATGAAGTTGCGACCCAATCAGCTTTCAAAACCTTCGAAAAGAATGCCAAGTTGATCAATGCAATCTAGAGTGAGGACTGGAGGGCACCTATCATAGCCTACATCAAGGGGCTCCACGAACCAGACTCCAAAGAAGAAGAAAACAGGCTAAAACAAAGAGCACGAGGGTATAAGATTGTGGACAACATTATGTACATAGCTTCAGTAACCTCGCCCTGGCTCAAATGCGTCCCACAGTCTGAAGGAAATGATATTCTTAAGCTTATCCATGAAGGCATCTGTGGTTCACACAACGGCCCAAGGGCATTAGTTGGAAAAGCCTTCCGGCAAGGTTTCTACTGGCCAACGGCGCTAAAGGATGCAGAAAACATCATCAAACAATGCGAAGGTTGCCAACTAACAGCAAAAAACCAAAACGCCCCAGGGGCTCCTACGACGCTTATATGCCCAACATGGCCTCTGCAGAGGTGGGCAATGGACCTCGTGGGCCCACTACCGACAGCTCCAGGAAACCTTCGCTACGCGGTGGTAGCCGTGGAATACTTCACAAAGTGGATTGAAACAAGACCATTGTCTTCCATCACCTCCCTCGCAGTGAAAAAGTTTTTCTGGCAACAAATATCTTGTCGATTCGGCATCCCCAAACATCTCACCGTCGATAATGGCACCCAGTTTGACTACGAAGTTTTCAAAGAATTCTGCGCACAAATCGGTACAATCTTATGCTTCGCTTCAGTTCGGCACCCTCAATCCAACGGCTTAGTTGAAAGAGCTAATGCAACAATTTTCCAAGCCATATCCAAGAAATTGCAAGGCAGGCCTAAGGGAAAATGGGCGGAAGAGCTAACATCGGTCACTTGGTCTCACAACACCTCGGA
The DNA here is from genome assembly GCA_009763385.1 of Coix lacryma-jobi var. lacryma-jobi. Lineage (NCBI taxonomy): Eukaryota > Viridiplantae > Streptophyta > Magnoliopsida > Poales > Poaceae > Coix > Coix lacryma-jobi. Next base: position 112,750,009 of record CM019830.1, on the reverse strand, counting down.
GTGCAGAGCAACCAAATTCACACCTTTCAAGCTCCTGTTTGGGGAAGAGGCTGTGCTACAAGAAGAATTGAAGCACGAATCACCGAGAACAACCCTTGAACCAATAGAAAAAAGCCAGCTGCTCAACAAAGATTTACTCGAAGAAGCAAGATGCAACGCAGTGCACAACCTTCGCAAGTATCAAGAAGAAACCAAAAAATGGAGAGATAAAAAGGTCAGAATCAAAGACTTGCAGAAGGGTGACCTCGTCCTCATCCGGAAACAAAACGCCGGCATGGCGGGGAAGTTCCAGCCAAAGTGGATCGGTCCATACCTGATATCAGAATGCAATCGCCCTGGCTCTTTCTACCTCTCTGACAGCGAGGGAAACATCCTACCTCATACCTGGAACATCGACGACCTTCGCAAATACTTCCCATAGCGGAGCCTTAGCGAGCCTTCGCATTATGTAATTTGTTGTTTCTTCCATTTTCTATGAATGTAACAAACAAAAGGAGCTGCACTCTTTTTCCTTACGAAGGGGCGTAAGGTTTTTTAACGAGGCAGTATCCAAACCCTTAATACAGGCTAGAACCCCCAAAAAAGTAAAATCTCCAAGTTATTACTTTTACTAGCAAACATCGAAAAAGCACTTCTTTTTTCAAAGAGCGCTACAATCGATGGAAACCCGCTAAGATTGCTTCGAAAAACAACCTTTTTTCTTTTCAAAGCAAACTTCACCTCCACCTAAGATAAGGGGAGGCGCGAAGTCCAAATAAGTCGAGCACCCTCGCAAAACACGTCAGGGGCTCGCAAGAAGCAAACTTCACCTCCACCTAAGATAGGGGGTGGCGCGAAGCCCAAAAAGTTGAACACCCTCGCAAAACAAGCCAGGGGCTCGCAAGAAGCAAACTTCACCTCCACCTAAGATAGAGGGAGGCGCGAAATCCAAATAAGTCGAGCACCCTCGCAAACACGCCAGGGGCTCGCAAAAGCAAACTTCACCTTCACCTAAGATAAGGGGAGGCGCGAAGTCCAAAAAAGTCGAGCACCCTCGCAAACACGCCAGGGGCTCGCAAAAGCAAACTTCACCTCCACCTAAGATAAGGGGAGGCGCGAAGTCCAAAAACGTCGAGCACCCTCGCAAAACACGCCAGGGGCTCGCAAGAAGCAAACTTCACCTCCACCTAAGATAGGGAGAGGCGCGAAGCACAAAAAAGTTGAACACCCTCGCAAAACACGCCAGGGCTCGCAAGAAGCAAACTTCACCTCCACCTAAGATAGGGGGAGGCGCGAAGCCCAAATAAGTCGAACACCCTCGCAAAACGCGAGCCTCGCTAAAAAGAAAGGGGGCGTCGCTGTTTTTTACAAAACAGCTGTCTAATGAAACGCGAGCCTCGCTAAAAAGAAAGGGGGCGTCGCTGTTTTTTACAAAACATCTCAGTATAATGAAACGCGAGCCTCGCTAAAAAGAAAGGGGGCGTCGCTATTTTTTACAAAACATCTCAGTATAGTGAGACGCGAGCCTCGCAAAAAAGAAAGGGGGCGTCGCTGTTTTTAGCAAACTTCTCAGTCTAATGAGACGCGAGCCTCGCTAAAAAGAAAGGGGGCGTCGCTGTTTTTTACAAAACAGCTCAGTCTAATGAGACGCGAGCCTCGCTAAAAAGAAAGGGGGCGTCGCTGTTTTTTACAAAACAGCTCAGTCTAATGAAACGCGAGCCTCGCTAAAAGAAAGGGGGCGTCGCTGTTTTTCACAAAACAGCTGTCTAATGAAACGCGAGCCTCGCTAAAAAGAAAGGGGGCGTCGCTGTTTTTTACAAAACATCTCAGTATAGTGAGACGCGAGCCTCGCTAAAAAGAAAGGGGGCGTCGCTGTTTTTACCAAACTTCTCAGTCTAATGAGACGCGAGCCTCGCTAGAAAGAAAGGGGGCGTCGCTGTTTTTTACAAAACAGCTGTCTAATGAAACGCGAGCCTCGCTAAAAAGAAAGGGGGCGTCGCTGTTTTTTACAAAACATCCCAGTTCAACGAAACGTGAGCCTCGCTAAAAAGAAAGGGGGCGTCGCTGTTTTTTAATAAACATCTCAGTTTAACGAAACGCGAGCCTCGCTATTTCGAGCCTCGCTATTTCGCTTTCTGAGCTAAACATTGCATACAACAAAACAACGCAGTGCCGGACAGCCAGCGAGCCTTGTCAATATCCGATAACGAATAAGGAATCGTAGTGACATAAAACCAACATTCAGTGTTCCCGTTCATTTACAAAATAGCTTCACAACGACAAACAAATCATGAAAAATTACCAAAAATTACAGGGAACCTTCGCTCCCTTCAACTAACATCAAATCACCAGAGCCCTCGCTACCTTCCTCAAACTCTGGCTCCACCGCAACGATGGGTCCCCACAACAAAGAAGCTGCCGGAACAATTGGCAGCTCCCCAGACAAAACCCTAGCCCGATACATATATGTACGGCCTACATCACTGACCTCCGAAGGTTCCTCCTTTGGGACCACTAACGATCCGTCCGAACCTAAATCTAGTTCGGTTCGCCCAAACAAGTACTCCAAGGCTGTGTTCTCATCAATATCATCATCAATTCCAACTTGCGAGGACGAAGAAGCACCAAATAAATAACGGGTGGCCTGCCGGTCAGTAAAGTCCGCCTCGCGCCAAAAACGGCTCGACCTTTAAATCGTACCTTCGCACCTTCGACCACCAAAAACGCTCGAAGGTCAGTGAGGGATGTTTCAGCTTAGCACGAGCCCAAGATTCGCCAGTTACAAAAATATCTTGATAATTTAACGTCAGGGGCGTCACATCAAACACTTCTAGCACGGTTCCATCAGGAACCTGCATTACCATAGAATTAAAAAGTATCCTCAAGTCATTCCACCTACCTCACACATTACAAAATAACCTTCTCACCCATACAATCCTAAATTCTCACACCTACTCGGCTTCCCCGTGCTTGCCCGTCTCAACCCCGCCAGTGGGAGCATCCACACCTTCAGCAGGTGCCTCCTCCGTGGCCACCTCTTCCTCGACACCTTCGCCAGTGGTCGGGGCATCCGCGACCAAAGAGTCAACCTCGACTGGTGGAACCTCTGCAGAACTAGGAGCAGGAACAGCTTCGGAGCTACCACCAGCATCAATGGCCGCAGGCGGCGAAGGCACCGCCTCCATCCGAGCCTGTAAGCACAAATACGAGAAAAGAAACCTAAGTTAACACCAACTCCATAATCATTGAAACAAAGCCAAAAAACCAGTCTATCCAATAACGTGAACCTGACGAGTAGCCTCGGCAGCTTCCTCGAAAGCAAGAGCGCGACCACCGCCAGCAATCCAAAACCGGCGAAACAAGCGCATCGCACAATTCCGAACTTTGGCGTCCGCGATCTTCATTTGCGCACCTCGTCCACGGTTGGAAACTTATGGTTGGGTTTCTTAATTTTGCGAAGGTGTTCGCAATCTGCCTGACGAAGCGTACCAGCCATCGCCAGTGCTCCGGCATACCCACCAAAATCTGTAGCATTCCCAACCAACGAGCTAAACACATCCAGCTCATTACTTAACCAACCATCAAAACCCGCTGCGTCTTCAGCATGCAGCGGTTTCCCAGCAGAACCTCCGGCTTCGGTCAAGCATGTATCTATCTTATTTTTAACCCTCCCCATGCTTTCTCGCCAAGCCTCGGCTTGGGTAGCCAGCTCCGTGGACAGCTCTTCTATGCGCTTGTTCGCAGCCAACAAATCCTTGTCCTTTTGCCGGCTAGCAGCCAGGAGCTCCGCGTTGCTATTCAGAACCTCATCTGCGTCCGGCTTCGGCACCGTCTCCCCGGCACTAGTCCTCGCTTTACCTTCCTCAATCCAACCCCACCTGACATAAGACGCAATCTCTGCGGTGCAAACTCGGCTGAGTACGAACTCGAAGGTAATCCCCTCATCCGCGGCTGTGGGAGAAACAGCGCGAGCAGTTTGCTTCAACCTAGTCATCTCTTCAGCTGCTAACACTACCGAACAACGAACGCCTGTCTCAACCCTCGCAGACAAGCTAAAACAAACCTTCGCTACAAGCAAATTGCAACAGCAGGATGGCTATAGCAGAGGACGGCACAATCCAAACTCCTCACCCACCCCTTCTATTTATAGACCGGGTGGCGGAACGCCCCACCCGATAACACCGGCACGAAAACCAAAAAAGGCACGGCACAAAAAACGAAACAGACTCCTACAGTTCAAAAAACAATACTACGGCCCGGCCCAAAAGCAGCTGCGGGCGTCGCTGCCGAGGGTCCCGTCTCTTTTCCCGTTGAAAGGCGCTGCTTGGGCCTAAACATGGTTCTTTAGATCCAAGACAACGAGGGGGTACTGTTGGGGAAAGGGGCCCTCGGCAGAGGCACCACGCAGGCTGGCTAAACAAAGCAGCCCTCGCGCGTCCCGCGCACCTTCGCCGCCTACCCCCCTATTTCATCCTATTAAGTCTCTCAGATCGCCAATCAAACCTCTGAATACTGACCCAACCTTCGGAGGTGTGCAGGTACTTTTTGCAGGAAAGGGGCGTGAAGAGCGCTGGGAGTGACCCTCGCGCATCCCGCGTACCTTCGCCAAGAGGCCCAGACCCAACTGGTGGCGAAGAACCTCAAACTCTGCAACTGGGCGAATACCTCCGCAAAACGAAGGTCGGCCCTCGTCTTTCCATCGGGGTGAGCGTGAACCGAGCGGCGGCGGGCGCATGGAAAGCAGGCTAGGGATTTGGCTCCGGCTGTGTTTGTACGAGTTTGCCCTTCTGTATGAGTAGCGCAGAGGAATCTTTCTTGTACCCTACTGTAATTTGGTCGGCACCCCTTGGTATCCCCTATAAATACCGAGGGGTGAACAGTGTAAGAGAAAACGATCTTTTTTGGGGAACAGAGCCACAGCAACTCTGCCTTCGTTTCCTTAGCCTTCGTTATTGCTCCCGACACTTGGTCACCTTCGCCACTCCCCTGCACAAGTGCGGAGGTGGGGCAAGTGTGTTTCCAACACTTCAAAAATTCACACAAGGCTCATTTTAAAAGTGCGGAGGTGGGGCAAGTGTGTTTCCAACACTTCAAAAATTCACACAAGGCTCATTTTAAATCCAAATCCTGTAAAACAAATTTTGTTGTGTTAAGCATGTTTAGATTTGTCGGTGAAAAATGTTAAATGCATTTTTGGTGATACTTTTATGTGTAGATTTAATTAAATTGGATATTTGTTGTTTACTTTGAAAATGCATAACTAATTCTGTAGAGGTCAAAAAAATGTGATTCTAGTTTTGTTAGGTTTGCATAGATGAGTAGTTTTAGGGAAAAATATAATATGAAGTTGTTCTGTGAAATGTTTTTGCAGTAGCATTTAAAATGGTTAAATGTTGTTTTCTTGTAAAATTTGTAGTAATTAAAATATGAGGAATATGAACCTGATAATTTTTGTAGACTGCTTTTGTGCTAAGAAGTTTAGAAGAAAAATGTGAAATTTGTTGTTTGACACATTCTGTTAGGTAGTGTAGTTCAAAGGACCTTTTCACCATATTATTTGTCTTTTTCATAGGGGACAATGTTTAAATTCAAATGGCCTAAAATTTTAACAGTGAACTGTTCTGTAAAGTGTTAATCTATGGTAATTTTCTTAGATTTTTCTGAAGCTGTCTAGGATGGGTTGCAGTTATAGGCATGATTAAAATGAATTTATTTCAGCAAGTAATTAGAGGAAAATAGGTTCATTAAGTGAATCTAGCTATGGTAATTATATAGCCTAACAAGTTGATTATGATGGATTAAATGGTTGGCTAGATGTTAAGGTCCTTTATAAACATTAGGATGATGTTGACTATCTTGTTGAAGAGAATGCAGTAGATGACATGTGTTTATCTCCTGTTTTCTGTGAACTCCTGTGCATCACATATGCATCCTATGTGCATTCATCCTATTCATACACATTATGCATCATACACGTTCAGCGGAAGAGACCCAGACCCAGCTGACACCGGAAGAACCCAGCCCGGAGGAGAACCTGACCGAGGAAGCCGGAGGGACAGACGCCGAAGAGCTACCAGAGTGCCGCGACCACCGTCCGTCGGACTTTGAGAAAGGCAAGCCCCGGAGCATTCTAACTCCTACGGTTTGCAAATGCTTTACAATTAACCTGATGATGAATGTTGCATTAGGTTATAGGAATTGATTGCTACCATTGATGCATTATTACTTATCCTTGTCCACCTAAAATATATCTTGATATCCCTGTGTAGGTCTAGGCTCGTTATATGCTTAGCCCTGCTTAGATCGGTAAAAGTCGGGTGATTTCCTGTCTCCCGCATTAGGTGGATACTGATCATGTTTAGCCTGTGCTATCATGAAAATAACCATGTGATAATTAATTGGAGACAGAGGCGGGATGTAAGAGCAGCAAAACATGGGTTTTGTGTGCTAGTAGGCTCCCGTCTGTGTCGCATAGGACCCATTCGAGAATGTCCCTTCAGTCAAATTGAACGCGTCGATCACTTAACGGAGTAGGTCGGAGTACCTCCAGCGAAGCCGAGTAAGGTTATTCGAGCCGGTGATGGAGATGCTGACGCCTAACACCCAGGGCCTCAGCGGAACCGTGGGCAACTATTCTGATCAACCTAGCATGGTCCGAGGGCAGGCAGGGCCTGATCGACCTGGCATGACCGTGGGCAGTTATAGGTTGAGCGACCTGGCACTGAGATAACCCCCGGTGTAGAAGGGCCCATGGCAGGACCGCGTGTTGTGTTCTCGAATCTCCTGACTGGTAGCTTACGACTACCGTAGCTGGAATATGTCGGGCGAGTGTGAGACATTTTATCCCCAGCTGGTAGAAATCGATTATAATCGCCATGCCTCCTGGACAGTGAGCAATTGACTGTAGACCATCGCCCGTAGAACTTATGGAACTAAGATGGTTATGGAATCTGAAAGGCTATTGATGAAATAGTCACTCTTGATTGATTAATTAGCCAAGTGCTTGTTTTGGTTCAGGTGCAAACCTAGTAAGGTAGAGTTAATTATTAAAAGCAATTGCCAACACTCTAAACTGAGTTTTATTTATCAAAGCTTTCATGCAAAAGAGTATGTGTGGCCAACCCCACCTATATAGCCTACATGATCCTTGGTGTGTCATTATTTCTGGTTTATGACGGGTAAGTCTAGCTGAGTACCTTCTTGTACTCAGGGTTTTATTCCCTTGTTGTTGCAGATGGCCAGTGCTTTTATGGCTATTGTGAGAATTGCTTATACCCGGTGACGGGAGATGATTAGAACAAGGGCATGGTCACCACTTATCTTATCTGTTGCTTTTGTGGACCCGATCAGACTGATGGTACTGTATTAAGAACAATCCAAACTTATGTTTAAGACTATGTTGCTTCTGCTACTACTATTAAACTATGGTTTGTAATATTATTTGATACTCCGATGTAATTTGAACTATGTACAACTGTGATGTAATCTGTGGACATGTTCGCTGAACTACTACGATCTTGGCTGGATGTTGTTGAAATGATTTGAAATCCTTCGAGATTTCTGGACTACCGGGTTTGTATGAGCTTAAGTACTTGACGATCTTTGCGAGGATCTCGGTGCTTAATCTGGTGCAAATTGGTCGGTTCTGTGACACTTATGGACCTAGGGTTAGGTCAGGGGGGGTGAGTGCGGTGGCGGGCGCCAGCCCTAGGTGGCGGCCTCCACACCCCTGACCGTTGGATCCACCGTCATTGCTTCAACGGCATCCAGGAGCTCTAGAGAGGCGGTTCCAAGGTCAGTTGCATGTCCAAATAACTGTCACATGGGCAATTGGGTCACGATCCATGTGACATCTCCCTTGGATGCACCGACCTAAGTGATCAATGGCTGCAAATGAGTGTGGCACGCCTCCCCTGTATCAGTGACGTGGCAGGGGAGGAGTTTGGGCCTCACTCCCCTGGCGGCCGCCAGCTATGGGTGGCGGGCGCCACCCCACCTTGGCCCAAAGTGAGCCCAGGTGAGTGTGCTTGCCTCCTAGTGGGTCCTCTTGGTCATTTTGCTCAAAAACCCTGTAATTACCTACATTCAAATAAAACTTAAGGACAAGTGGAAATCGTTAGTTTATAAAAGGTTTTTGGTTGCTTTTAGGTCCTTGTGTTGCGTTATATGACCTTGTTGATGCTAAAAATATGACACTTAGTGAGCATCAACAAGCTCCCCAAAGCTTACCTCTTGCTCGTCCTCGAGCAAGCATGGACTTGAATCTTGGAAACTCTGTGTATTTGTTGTGTATGCCCATATTATTTTCATCACCATGGAATTGGTAGCCTTCCCTGCGCTCAAGATTAGAACAAAAGACCAGCAAGAAAGAAGGTTTGTCTTTCCCTTGCCTATTTTGCTAATCAAGATATGTGGAGTTTTTGCAAGTTTTGTTCAAAAGAAAGCATGCTTAGTAACTTCTGTGGCTCACTCAATCACTCATATTTGTATGTGGTAATGGAAGAATTATCCTGTCACTAAGACTTTATGTGGGGTGTAATGGGTAGGATAAAAATGAGCATGCAATGCTAGCATAATTTTGCTAAGTTAGACAAATGGAGCAAAGGAGCAACAAGTCATAGGTTCAGACAAGGAATGTGCAAGTGTGTGGTATTTATTGTGGCTAATACTTTCATGGCACTTCTCCTTTTTATCTCATTTGTGGGATCATGGCTATGAATGAGAGCACTTGCTCTTTTGAATATTCTTTTCTTTCTAGAGCACTTGCTCTTCTTTTTTTTATTTCTTTAGAGCACTTGCTCTTTTTTTTTGCTATAGCCATGTCCCTGAGATTTCATTATGGAGCATGATATTTTGCCATGTAGTATTTCTAACAATGAATGGAAATAAGGCATGTTGTGTGCATATTCTCAGTGTAAGAATAGCACTATATAGGTGGGTGCAAGTGAATTCCTTGGTCTAAAAATATGACAAGTTTCTCTACCATGTCTATCAACAAACGTCTAACAAGCTCAACACTAACATGCAGCAAGTGGAAGCTCCTACTCTAAGAGTAAAAATTATTTGGCTTTGGTAGGACTTTCTTTGCCACAGAAGTACTTAGAGCAAGTTTTTTATTTTTTTTTCAAAATAACTACTCCACAAACTTGACTTGCTCAAGTCAAAGTAAAAACTTACTTCCCCTTTACTTAGTCTAATGCTCATGTCTCAAGTTTAGTTCTAGCATAGGTTCTCCCATGGTAACTCTAATTGAAGGACCGAGAATGCAATAGCAAGGCGACCAGAGGGGGGGTGAATGGGAGCCACAAAAATTTCTCTCGAAACTTTGGCCAAATGTCCCAAAATCAACCCCCAAGAGCTTCGACCGAAACCGTGATGCCCATGACCCTTGGAAAAGGGTGGATGATCCCTAGGATCACAGCGAGGCACCACAAAACGATAGCAAACCAAACGCCAAAAGCACCAGCACAAGTTTGCCCCTTGAAAACCGAGTCCCGAACGTAGATTGAAGGCTACGTCAAGAAATCCCCAAATACCGATGCTAACAAGTAGCAAAGATACTTAGAGATGTTTCTTGGTTAACTATAGGGCCAAACGAGATGTCCGAAAACCAAGCAGAAAAGCCAGGAGAGCAAACACACTAAACCGGAGACAACAACAGGATCCCGGACTGTCCGCTAGTACGGTCGTGGACTGTCTGCCCAACGGTGGACTGTCCGGGCTCAGATGGCGGACTGTCCGCCGGCCAAAAAGGCAAAACAGCAGAGTTGCTGAACAGCTGCTGGACGCCTCCCGGACTGTCCACGAGTCCCAACGGCGGACTGTCCGCGGTTCAAAGAGGACTTGTCCGTACGAGCTGCGCAGCCACTGGTCTGACTGGAGCCCGACCCCCGGACTGTCCGCGCCCCCAGTGGCGGACTGTCCGCGGATGAACAGAGAGGGTGATTTCAGTCGCCCCTCTCCCAAATCTCCCCAAATTTGATCCAAATCAAAATCCCTTGATCCCAAACTTGGAGAGGATGATCACGAGGTAGTTAGGAGACTATCCCCAAGAAATCATCCGCTCAAATCAAATAAAAAAAAGGGAAATCGAAGGGGAAGGTGTATGAACCAAAAAAAGCGTCATGAAAACAAAATCGACCCTATCTACTTGTTCGTGAGGAGTTAGATGAATTCCTTTGGTCAAAATGACCTCCTCACTACAAAGAACAAGATGATTCAAGTGGATTTCGAAAAGACGCAGTAGAGAGAGAGATCGAGCAACGGGAAAATCGCGGAGAAACGAAGAACGCGAAGAACACGAACCAAAACGTGAATCAACACGTCGATCTGCAACCGTGTGGCTACCACACGCTACAACAGTGAGATTACGGTCTCACTTCCTCAAAATCTTCAGTACACAGAGGTATGGTTCTCTGCGGATCTCAGTAGCTACAGCAGGGGATTGGGAGAGCAGGAAACTCTAGCAAATGAAAGAGCAAATGACTAAGATAGAATGGGAGGAGGGTGTCTCCCTCTACTTATCCTAATTCTAATTCCTACTCTACCCCTCACTAATTGCAGAGCGAACCAGCTAAACCCTAAGGTTATTCTGGACCAACTCGTGGTAGGTGGTGATCCGACGGCCACGCCTACACAACTGGTAGCGTTGCCTCGACGCAACCTCACCGATTGCCGCCACGTGCCGCCACCGCTCTGCTTGTCCTTTTCTCGGACGCCGCACCCCCGGTTTTGTGGCCGAAACCGGGAAACCAGGCATTCAAGTCCATCCCCCGGTTTTGTGGCCCAAACCGGGAAACCAGCAGCCCATCGCCTGAGTTTTGTGGCGCAAACTCAGAAACCCGCCAGCGCCCAGGTTTTGAGGCCCAAACCTGGAAACCATCCTCAGCCCGAGTTTTGTAGCCCAAACTCAGCAAACCCGCAGCACCAGGTTTTGAGGCCCAAACCTGGAAACCGTCCACCCAGTGGTTTTTCTCTGGCTCAACCACCAAACCGGCGCTGTAGAGGGGATGCACCGCCCGTGCACCCCATCCACCGACATGTGTCCCTAGGTCCTCGACCCGAGCAACACCGTGCCCCGCAAGTCTCCGCTCGTCGCTGTCCCAGGCTGTCATCCACCACAGCTGATCCTCGGGTCACCGGTTCCTCAGTCCAAGCCTCACGTCCGCCCTTCACCGCTCCCGGTCCGTCGGCACGGCACGTCTCTACTTGACCTTCACCTTGCCCTCGATCACTGTCTTCGTGCTCAACACCTGCACAACACAAGCCAAAGAACATGCGATCAAACCCGTTGACAATCACTCATCACTCGAGACTCGGCATACACCCATGTATCCGCAATCTCCCCCTTGATGAGTGCATTGTCAACTATACACACAAATCATAATAGAATAGAAGAAGGAAGAAGGAGAAGAGAGAACTCGACCAAATGACCCAAAAGCATAGCAAAGCCGAAGAAGGTCAAGTGGAAGAAGCAAGACAACTTGGTCCCCAAAGACGGGCAACGGCTCGACGCAACCAAGCAAAGCAAAGCTAGCCCTCAAGAAGAGGTAGAACAGGCTCAACAACGCTAGCAAATACCAATTGAGAAATCGAAGCAAATGCTAGTCCCTCAAGACAGAGACACAGAGGCTCAACACAACTAGCAGAGAAAGCTCGATACCAAAACCTTACGGTCAAACTCCCCCTCGAATAGTGCACACAACCAGGAAAACTCCCACTTGGTTCAACTCGGAAAGCACAAGATTTGAAAGACCCCAAAACCCCTTAGTTGAACACTCAGAGAGCATATGATTTGCAATATCTCTCCCCCTTAGTTGAAAATGCACCATCAAGTAAAATCTCTCCCCCTTAGAGAATGCACCATCAAAAGTGCCAACAAGAGAGGTTCTCCCCCTTCCAAAATGCATATGAGTCAAAATGCAAGTTAGCAGCTTCAGGAATATAGTCAAGAGAGTGTAAAGATGCTCTACACAGTATAACTCCAATGACACAACAAGAAGCATACATGCCAGCAAAGGCTCAAGCTGATCACCAAATACGAAATATGAACATATGAGCAAAGTGAGCAGTTTGTAGCCAAAAAGGTATTCACCATCAAAATAGCACTACACATGTAGAGAAAGGAATTCAAACAAGTGCTAACATGTATACAAGGTGAACTACCCCTAGCAAAGTTCAATCATCATGCTATAGAATGAAACATACACTTGTGATTTCGAATTTCAATCGGAGTTGCAACGGTGAAATTTCACAAGTTTAGAATTTTAGCATGTGATTGCGAGAGGTTGAAAGCTTGTCATTGCCTAACTTTTCAACCGAGCGAAGCCTATGCAAATGCAATCAGAAGCTTAAAGCATCAGTTTCGGTCATACACTACACAACTCAAGTTTAACTCAAAGTGCAATGAGAAACAGTCTCGATACCGTGATGTGTTGACAAGCAATCCCATCTCGATCTTTTCAATTTACTTAAAAACTTGGTTCAGATTTTAAACAGAATATGAACATGTCAAGCAAGTGAATGACTCAGAACTAGAGACATAGCAACCTAGCATATATGAAAAGCACGAGTGAATTCAACACATCCTACACATGCTAGTTGCATATCTCAATGGTGAACATTTTCAAATTTTATGTTTATTAAGCAAGTTCACCATTCAAAAATAGCTCAGCTCACAACATGTATTAGTGATCAGAAAGAGCATAAGCTACAAGCATCAACATAAAGCATCGGAGCATACTACATAGAGCATAGTCACATTCTAAAGATTATATACATGAAGCTCAGAATGTAAAAGCGTATGCTGAAATGCAAAAGAAAGCAAGATAAACGAAAAAGAGTCAGTCTATAATACAAGAACCAAAATGTTTCCCCCATCTAAAAGGGGAAACACACACCAAGCTCACCCCTCAACCGATTAAAGGTTGATTCGTCCAAAGGCTTGGTGAAAATATCAGCCAACTGATGATGAGTATCGACATGGCGAAGGTCGATATCACCCTTCTCATGGTGGTCTTGCAGAAAATGAAAGCGCACATCAATGTGTTTGGTCTTCGAGTGAAGCACGGGGTTCTTAGCAACGCAAATAGCACTCGTGCTGTCACAAAGCAAAGGCACGCGAGAAAAGCTCAGACCAAAATCACGCAAAGTGGCCATCATCCAAAGCAACTGGGAACAGCAGCTAGCCGCAGCAACATATTCAGCCTCTGTGGTAGACTGAGCGACACTAGACTGCTTGCGAGAAGACCACGATACAAGAGAAGAACTAATAAACTGGCAAGTCCCAGAAGTGGACTTGCGCTCAACACGGCAACCAGCAAAATCGGCATCGGAATAACCGTAAACGGAAAGGGTGGAGGAAGCTGAATACCAAATCCCAAACTCAGGTGTGAAACGAAGGTACCTAAAAATGCGCTTGACCGCCTGACGGTGAGAAGTGCATGGCGACGCCTGAAAGCGTGCGCACAGACACACCGCGAACTGGATGTCCGGGCGTGTCACCGTCAGGTAGAGCAGCGACCCGATCATGCTTCAGTACTCCTTCTGGTTCACAGCTTCTCCATCCTTGTCCACATCCAGGGCCGTTGTGGTCGACATGGGTGTTGGAAGAGGCTTGGCCTCACCCATATCGAACCTCTTTAGCAAGTCCTTGGTGTACTTGCCCTGGTGCACAAACGTTCCCTCTCGGGATTGCTTAATTTGCAATCCGAGAAAGAAAGTCCGCTCACCCATCATACTCATCTCGAACTCCCTGCTCATTAAATCTGCAAACTTGGCAACCAAAGCGTGAGAAGAACCACCGAAAATGATATCATCCACGTAAATCTGGACCAAGAGAGTGTCTTTGCCTTTCTTGAGGAGACAGAGCGTTTTATCCACACATCCCATTTTAAAACCCTTAGCAAGCAAAAAGGTTTTCAACCTATCATACCAGGCTCTAGGGGCTTGTTTGAAACCATATAAAGCTTTGTGGAGTTTGAAAACATGGTTTGGAAACTTGAGATTTTCAAAACCGGGGGGTTGTTCAACATAAACCTCTTCTTCTATGTAGCCGTTTAAAAAGGCACTCTTGACATCCATTTGAAAAAGTTTGAAACCTTTGGATGCAGCAAAAGCCAAGAGTATCCTAATAGCCTCCAAACGAGCTATAGGGGCAAAAGTCTCCTCATAGTCTATCCTCTCCTTCTGACTATAACCCTTGGCCACAAGTCTTGCTTTGTTCCTCACAATGTGGCCATCCTCTCCTTGTTTGTTTTTGAAAACCCATTTTGTCCCAATAAGCTTACAGTCTGGAGGAGGTGGAACTAGAACCCAAACCCGATTGCACTCAGAATTTTCTAACTCCTCATGCATGGCATTGACCCAATCAGGATCCGTCAAAGCGTGTCCAACATCTCGGGGTTCAAAATCAGCAACAAATGCAGAATGAGCAAAGTGAGAGATTTGTTGTGACCTGGACCGAGTGACACGTTCGTCGATGCTGCCGATCAACTGTTGAGGCAGGTGTTGGCGCTAGATGTGTCGTGGCACCTCCCGAGCTGAGGTGATCTCCCCCTCAACAGTAGTTGGTGCCTCTCTGGGTACAAAAGGTACCGCTCGGGGTGGCGGATCCCACGCCCCCCAAGAGGAAGAGGTGTCGGGGCCGTGAGTCATAGTAGAAGCCGCTCTTTGCGGCACAGTAGGTGGAGGTGATGCTGGGTCACCCATGCCTTCAGCATCCTCGTCCTCATCATCGAAAAGAGGTTCACCAATCTCATGATCACCTGCACGCTCAAAACTAGAAGAAGGACAAACCATGGTCTCGTCGAAGGTGACATCGGATGTCTCCATGGCTCGGTTAGTATCAAGGTTAAGTACACGATAAGCTCGAGTGTGAGTGCCATAACCCAAAAATACACCGTCAGAAGAACGAGACTCAAATTTGTCCAGGTTGCCTGTCTTCAATATAAAACAATGGCAACCGAAGACTCTAAAATAACTCACTTTGGGTTGTCTTCCAAAACGCAACTCATAAGAAGTCTTTTTCAAGAAAGCCCTCAGAAAAATGCGATTGGAAATATAGCATGCAGTGTTCATAGCCTCGGCCCAATATCGCCTAGGAGTCCTATGCTCATCCAGCATCGTCCTGGCCATCTCTACAAGGGTCCGATTCTTCCTCTCTACAACACCATTTTGGGGCGGTGTGTAGGGGGAAGAAAACTGATGCTCCAAACCCAAAGAGTCACAAAACTTCTCAAAATCCGAATTCTTGAATACGGAACCATTATCACTACGAATAGCTCGCATCAAGTTCATAGGGAACTCGTTCTGAAGACGCAAAATCAGATTGCGAGCAATAGAGAAAGTCTCAGTCTTCTCAGTGAAAAAGAAGACCCACAAATATCTCGAAAAATCATTGACAACAACAAGCACGTACCACTTCCCCCCAACCGAGCTCACCCGAGCCGGACCAACAAGGTCCATGTGTAAAAGCTCTCCAGGGTGCGAAGTCATGACCTGAGTCACCGGATGGTAGGGAGCGGCAACCATCTTCCCATGTCTGCTAGAGTGGCAAACAAGGTCCTTCTCCATGGACAACTTGGGCAATCCTAGGATTAGGCCAAGTGAGCTAAGTCTTGCAAGCAAGTCGAAGCTCAGGTGACCAAGTCTCCTATGCCACTTCCAAAGATCAGAGGAGGAAGGGCCAGCCACAAGACAGCGAGAAAATCCAAACGACTCCGAGAAATTCGCACGAAAGACTTTCCCAAAGGGCGAAATCAAACAAACAAGATTGCCCTGAGGATCTAAAATGCGATTGAGATTCGGTTTAAAATGAATCTCATAGTCATCATCAAAAAGTTGAGAAACAAAGAGAAGGTTAAAATGCAAGTTAGAAACAAGAGCAACATCACGCAACACAAAGTGCTCATTAACTCGCACCGACCCACGAGACAACACTTTACCTTTACTATTGTTGCCGAAGGTGATAAACTCCTTTCCGGGAACAGGGCTAAGACTGGAGAACCACTTGGCGTTTCCGGTCATATGTCTCGAGCAACTGGAATCCACCAACCAAATGTCCTCCAATCATTTTACCTACATCAATAAAAATACATAGGGTGAGCATACGGTCCAACACTGGGGTTAGTGAAGTAGGAAGAATACCAGTGCTGGGCCGGCTGCTCAAAAGAACGTTCAGTGTAAAAACCATTCCTAGCCTGCCTACGGGGAAAGCGATCACCACGTACAAGAAAACATGGTCCGTTAAGGAAAAGAGCGTCCATCGCGATACTCAAAATGCGGTGGTGGAAAACGCTCAACAAAGCCTCCGCCACGGGGTCCGTATCCTGCAAAGTCAGGACCCCGTCGGGCAGCACCTCCCTGACGCCTAGGACCTTGAGGCATTGGACCTCTAGGCCTAGCAGCTCTCCTCGGAGCTCTCCTCTGAACATTCGACACATGTACATCATGATAAGGATGCTACATGTCCGCATTGTTCATCTCCCTGGCACGGCGCGCTTCTCTCTTGCGCCGAAAGCAGAACTCACTCAAGTGTCCATCTCTCCCACAGTGCTCACAATGGTACCTCACCACTCTGATAGGGGTTGTTGGTACTCACGGTTGTGGGTGTGGATCACTTTGCCCTTCTGTGGCATAAGCTCCTCCTGGATAGGTGGCATTGTATCCAGCTTGTTTTTCAGGTGGTTGGGTTTGGGATGCCACACTTGGTTCTTGGGTGGAGGTCTCGGAGGTTCCTCAAACACTCCGTCCTTGGTGTTAGGCTTGAGAGGCTCTTCGGGTGGAATCTTGGTAAGTTTGGGAGTAGTGGTGGAGTTGGGCTTCTCACTCGGGTTAAGACCACTCGACTCTCCAATCTTCCCAAAACCAGAAACATCAACACCTGAAGCAAAACCTACACCTAGACCTCCAGCAGCACGCTTAAATTGCACGATCATCATCCCAAGCTGTGGCTCATTGCAAGACACCCATGACAAGATGGTCCGAAGGTATGTGTTTTCTTCCTCGGTTTGCATCTTGCCATGCTTCACATTAGCAATCTCCATCTCCAAACCCTCGCACAAAGCACACCTAGTCACACAAGTGCTACCCGAGCTGGCCTTCTCAGGAGACTCAATCCTGGCATTCTTCTCTGCCAACTCGGTTTGCAAGCCTGGACAGGACTTGCACGCACCCAACAACATGGGTCTAGACCGGAGCTCATCCACCTCTCCAACCAAAGTAGCATACTTACCTCTCAAAGTGAGAAGGTCAGTCATGTGCTTGGTGCACATCTCACACTCACCCTCCTCAGAAATGACCATGGTGGATCTAGCAAACTCAAGCTCCTTCACCGTGTCCTCCCACTTCTGCCTAAACTCCTTGCGCTCTCTAGCAGCACGCCTAAGCAGCTTGTCTTGACTAAGAAGCGCGACAGTAAGTTTCTCAACCTCAGCAGAAAGCTCATCGAGGGTCTGAGATACCTGGGAGGTGTCATCGTCGTCGTCGTCGTTCAGAGGGGTGTCCTCCAGCTGGCTGTCGACCTCCTTGCCGAGGGCCATGGTGCAAAAGCCCTCGTTGTCGGCGAAGAGGCAGAGGCCGTTCAGCTTGTCCTCGATCTTCTTCATCTTCTCAGACTCATCGTCGCTTGAGCAAGAGGAGTCGTCATCCGAGCCGTCGACGTCTCTGAGCGTGGCGAAGAAAGCACGCTGCTCAGCCTGGGCCTTCTCCAAGTACTTCTTCTTGATGTACTCCTTGTCGAAGCCGCCCCTCCGCTTGTGCTTCACGGGGACGTACTTCTCCTCGCGCTTGCCGGAGTCATACTTGTGCCCATGGTTGCCCTTCCCAGATTGCTTGTTCTTCTTGGGACAGTTGGCGATGAAGTGGTCGGGGTCGCCGCACTCGAAACATCCCGAGCGTCCTCCTCCACGGCGACGGTTCATGCGGTTGTTGTGAAACCGTGAGAACCGGTTGGCGAGCAAAGCTAACTCGTCATCGCCCAAAGACTCCAGCTGCTCCTCTGTGACAGAAAGAAGAGAAGAAAGTGCAAATCCTCTAGAGGAGTTAGCAGAAGAGCCAGAAACCAAAGCCATAGTTGGGCCAGAATGATTCTCATAAGAAGCCCTCGACATGACGTCAATCTCACTAGACTTGAGCTTACTGAAGAGCTCGTCGCAAGTGAGGGTCTCATAGTTAGATGATTCGATGATCGCCTGGACCTTTGAGTCCCACACCGACCAATCGAGAGTATGCAAAAGCTTCAAAGCCCTCTCATGATCGTCGAAAGGAAACAGCTCCTTGTTCGCTCTCATCTTGTTGACAATGACCTGAAAGCGAGCGAATAAACTCTCTATGCTCTCGCCAGGCATATGTTGAAAGTTCTCATACTCCCGCTTGTGAGACTTGTAGAGACGGGATTTGACTTGAATGGTTCCCTCATGAAAGCGCATGAGGGTCGCCCAAATCTCACGAGCCGTGGGAAGGTGAGAAACTCGATCAATCTCGGACATGCTCAAACAGGAGAACAAGGCGTTACGCGCTCGGCTATTGGCCTCGTGCTCATCGATCTGAAGCTGAGAGACACGAGCAGCCAAGACTGAAGAGCCCATGCTCTGGAGATAGGCCGACATGCGTATCTTCCAATACGCATAGTTCGTCCCATCGAAAAACGGCGGTTTGCCCACGCCGCGATCCATGTCGCCTTCTGTGGATCTGGAACCGGCTAAGGTGGAAGATCCTTAACCCGCTCCGATACCAATTGAAGGACTGAGAATGCAATAGCAAGGCGACCAGAGGGGGGGTGAATGGGAGCCACAAAAATTTCTCTCGAAACTTTGGCCAAATGTCCCAAAATCAACCCCCAAGAGCTTCGACCGAAACCGTGATGCCCACGACCCTTGGAAAAGGGTGGATGATCCCTAGGATCACAGCGAGGCACCACAAAACGATAGCAAACCAAACGCCAAAAGCACCGGCACAAGTTTGCCCCTTGAAAACCGAGTCCCGAACGTAGATTGAAGGCTACGTCGAGAAATCCCCAAATACCGATGCTAACAAGTAGCAAAGATACTTAGAGATGTTTCTTGGTTAACTATAGGGCCAAACGAGAAGTCCGAAAACCAAGCAAAAAAGCTGGGAGAGCAAACGCACTAAACCGGAGACAACAGCAGGATCCCGGACTGTCCGCCGGTACAGTCGCAGACTGTCTGCCCAACGGCGGACTTTCCGGGCTCAGATGGCGGACTGTCCGCCGGCCAAAAAGGCAAAACAGCAGAGTTGCTGACAGCTGCTGGGCGCCTCCCGAACTGTCCACGAGTCCTAACGGTGGACTGTCTGCGGTTCAAAGAGGACTTGTCCATAGGAGCTGCGCAGCCACAGGTCTGACTGGAGCCCGACCCCCGGACTGTCCGCGCCCCTAGTGGCGGACTGTCCGCGGATGAACAGAGAGGGCGATTTCAGTCGCCCCTCTCCCAAATCTCCCCAAATTCGATCCAAATCAAAATCCCTTGATCCCAAACTTGGAGAGGATGATCACGAGGTAGTTAGGAGACTATCCCCAAGAAATCATCCGCTCAAATCAACTAAAACACCGGGAAATCGAAGGGGAAGGTGTATGAACCAAAAAAAGCGCCACGAAAACAAAATCGACCCGATCTACTTGTTCATGAGGAGTTAGATGAATTCCTTTGGTCAAAGTGACCTCCTCACTACAAAGAACAAGATGATTCAAGTGGATTTTGAAAAGTCGCAGTAGAGAGAGAGATCGAGCAACAGGAAAATCGTGAAGAAACAAAGAACACGAAGAACACGAACCAAAACGTGAATCAACACATCGATCTGCAATCATGTGGATACCACACGCTACAACAGTGAGATTACGGTCTCACTTCCTCAAAATCTTCAGTACACAGAGGTATGGTTCTCTGGTGCGGATATCTAGGTGTATGCCGAGTCTCTGAGTGATGAGTGATTGTCAACGGGTTTGATCGCATGTTCCTTGGCTTGTGTTGTGCAGGTGTCGAGCACGGATGTAGTGATCGAAGGCAGGTGAAGGTCAAGTTGAGACGTGCTGTGCCGACGGACCGGGTGCGGTGAAGGATGGGCGTGCCGTGCGACGGACGTGCCATGCCGAGGTACCGAGCGGTGAAGGGCGGACGTGAGGCATGGACTGAGGGACCGGAGTGCCTGTGGATCAGCTGTGGTGGCTGGCAGCCTGGGACAGCGACGAGCAGAGACTTGCGGGGCACGGTGTTGCTCGGGTCGAGGACCTAGGGACACGTGTCGGTGGACGGGGTGCACGGGCGGTGCATCCCCTCTACAGGTTCGGTTTGGTGGCTGAGCTAGCGAAAAACCACCGGTGGACGGTTTCCAGGTTTGGGCCTCAAAACCTGGGTGCTGAGGGTTTCCGAGTTTGGCCACAAAACTCGGGCTGAGGACGGTTTCCAGGTTTGGGCCTCAAAACCTGGGCGCGGATGGTTTGCTGAGTTTGGCCTCAAAACTCAGACGCTGGTGGGCTGGTTTCCCGGTTTGGGCCACAAAACCGGGGGTGCAGAGCGAGGGCGGCACGTGGCAGCAATCGGAAGGTTGCGTGGAGGCAACGCGGACGACTTGTGCGGGCGTGGCCGTCGGATCTACCTACCACTTGAGTTGGTCCAGAATAACCCTAGGGTTTAGCTGGTTCGCTCTGTAATTAGAATAGAGAGGGGTAGAGTAGGAAATAGACTTAGTCTAGAATAGGATAAGTAGTCATGGGAGACACCCTCCTCCCCTATCTCAGTTTTTAGCCATCTCATTTGCTCTCTCGCACTTAGATTTCCTGCTCTCCCTATTCCCTGCTGTAGCTTGCTGAGATCCACAGAGAGACTTGACTCTGTGTACTGTTGATTTTGAGGAAAGGAGGTCGTAACCTCTTTGTCGTAGCGTGTGGTTGCGTTTCGGCTGCAAGGTCGTGTGTCAATTCGCGTTTTGATTCAAGTTCATCGCTGTTCTTCGCGGATTGCTTTTTGCTACGATTCTCCCGTCACTCGATCTCCCTCTCCGGTGCATCTTTGCGAAATCCGTTTGTATCAACTTGTTCGTATTTGAAAGGAGAACATTTCCACCAAAGGAATTCATCTATCTCCCTACGAACAAGTAGATCGGGTTGATTTCGTTTTCGGATCACTTTTTCGTTCATCCACCTTCCCTTTTGATTTCCCGTTGATTTAGTCGATTTGAGCGGATGATTTCTTGGGGATAGTCTCCTAACTACCCCATGATCATCTTCTCCAAGTTTGGGGAACTTGGATTTTGATTTGGATCAGATTCAGAGGGATTTGAGAGAAGGGCGATCAAAATCGCCTTCTCTGGACACCGAGGCGCGGACAGTCCGACCCGCGTCCCTCGAGCGAGCCGAGGCCACCCTCGGACTGTGACCCTCGAGGACGCCGAGGCCTTTCCGTGACCCTCGAGCGAATCGGAGTTTGACGCCGAGGCCAGCCTCGAGCGAGCCGAGGCCTACCCTCGAGCCTCGAGGTCACATAACCCTCGAGGACGTCGAGGCCTGTCTCGAGCAGCTTCCCTCAAGCGAGCCGAGGCCACCCTCGAAGACACCGAGGCCTTTCCGTGAGCCTCGGGTGGGAGTCTTTCTTCAGTTTAGTCGAACTTTTCCCAGGGCTGAGGCTACCCTCGAGCCTCGGGCGAATCGGAGATTTTCCCGAGGCCCTTCCGTGAGCCTCGGGTCGAAGTGCAGTTTCGTCCGCGGTTTGCTCGGTTGTTGCCGGATTTGATTTCCGTCTTTTGCGTTGGCTGTCTAGAGTTGTGTAGTGTTCCGTTGTGCTTCTTGGAAGCATCCACCCTACATCTAGGGTTGTGGACACTTGCAAGCTCTAGGGTTTGTTCTTGGGGTTGATTTTCGGGACAGTGGCTCTAGTTTCCGAAAGGAAAATTTGAAGCTCCCATTCACCCCCCCTCTAGTCGCTTTCTAGTTGCATTCTCGGTCCTTCAATTGGTATCGGAGCGGGTTAAGGATCTTCCACCTTAGCCGGTTCCAGATCCACAGAAGGCGACATGGATCGCGGCGTGGGCAAACCGCCGTTCTTTGATGGGACGAATTATGCGTATTGGAAGATACGCATGTCGGCCTATCTTCAGAGCATGGGCTCTTCTGTTTGAGAGATTTGCAACAGGGACGATTACGTTGTCTTGGCAGCTCGTGTCACTCAGCTCCAGATCGATGAGCACGAGGTCAATAGCCGGGCATGTAACGCCTTGTTCTCCTGTTTGAGCATGTCTGAGTTCGATCGCGTTTCTCACCTCCCCACGACTCGCGAGATTTGGGCTACCCTCATGCGCTTCCATGAGGGAACTTCTCAAGTCAAATCTCGCCTCTATGAGTCGCACAAGCGGGAGTATGAGAACTTTCGATATATGCCTAGCGAGAGCATAGAGAGTTTATTCGCTCGCTTTCAGGTCATTGTCAACAAGATGAGAGCGAACAAGGAGCTATTGCCTTTTGATGATCATGAGAGGTCTTTGAAGCTTTTGCACACTCTTGATCGGTCGGTGTGAGACTCAAAGGTCCAGGCGATCATTGAATCGTCTAACTATGAGACCCTCACTTGCGACGAGCTCTTTAGTAAGCTCAAGTCTAGTGAGATTGACGCCATGTCGAGGGCTTCCTATGCGAATCCTTCTGGCCCGACTATGGCTTTGGTTTCTGGCTCTTCTGCTAACCCCTCTGCTGGCTTTGCACTTTCTTCACTCTTTCCTGTCATAGAGGACCAGCTTGAGTCATTGGGGGATGATGAGTTGGCAATGCTCGCCAACCGGTTCACGCGGTTCCACAACAACCGCATGAACCGTCGCCGCGGTGGAGGACGCTCAGGATGCTATGAGTGCGGCGACCCCGACCACTTCATCGCCAACTGTCCCAAGAAGAAGCATTCATCTGGGAAGGGCGATCATGGGCACAAGTACGACTCCGGCAAGCGCAAGGAGAAGTATGTCCCCGCGAGGCACAAGCGGAGGGGCGGCTTCGACAAGGAGTACATCAAGAAGAAGTACTTGGAGAAGGCCCAGGCTGAGCAGCGTGCGTTCTTCGCCACGCTCAGCGACGTCGATGGCTCGGATGATGACTCCGCTTGCTCAAGCGATGACGAGTCCGAGAAGAAGAAGAGGATCGAGGACAAGCTGAACGGTCTCTGCTTCTTCGCCGACGACGACGGCTTCTGCACCATGGCGCTTGGTGATGAAGTCGACGGCAAGCTGGAGCACACCCCTCGGGACGACGACGATGACGACACCTCCCAGGTATCTATGACCCACGACGAGCTCCTTGCTGAGAATGAGAAGCTTACTGCCGCGCTCCTTAGTCAGGACAAGTTGCTTAGGCGTGCCGCTAGAGAGCGCAAGGAGTTTAGGCAGAAGTGGGAGGACACGGTGAGAGAGCTAGAGTTTGCCAAGTTCACCGTGGTCGTGTCGGAGGAGGTTGAGTGTGAGATGTGCACCACGCACATGACTGACCTTCTCACTTTGAGAGGAAAGTATGCTGCATTGGTAGGAGAGGTGGATGAGCTGAAGGCTAGACCTTCTCTGTTGGGTGCGTGCAAGACTTGTCCTGTCTTGCAATCTGAGTTGGCAGAGAAGAATGCCAAGATTGTGTCTCTTGAGGAGGCCAACTCAAGTAGCACTAGTGTGGCTAGGTGTGCTTTGTGTGAGGTTTTGGAGATGGAGATTGCGAATGTCAAGCATTGCAAGATGCAAACCGAGGAGGAAAACACATACCTTCGGACCATCTTGTCATGGGTTTCTTGTAGTGAGCCACAGCTCGGGATGATGATCTCCCAATTCAAGCGAGCTGCTGGAGGTCCTGGTATAGGTTTTGCTCAGGGTGTTGATCCTTCTGCTTTTGGGAAGATTGGAGAGTCGAGTGGTCTGAATCCGAGTGAGAAGCCCAACTCCACCACTACTCCCAAACTAACCAAGCTTCCACCCAAAGAGCCTCCTAAGCCTACCACCAAGGATGGGGTGTTTGAGGAACCCCCGAGAGCTCCACCCAAGAACAAAGTGTGGCACCCCAAACCCAACCACCTAAAGAACAAGCTGGATACAATGCCACCTATCCAGGAGGAGTTGCCATCAAAGGGCAAAGTGATCCACACCCACAGCCATGAGTAACAACAACCCCCTTCGCGTGCGGTGAGGTACCATTGTGACTTTTATGGGAGAGATGGACACTTGAGCGAGTTCTGCTTTAGGCTCAAGAGAGAGGCGCGCCGTGCTAGGGAGATGAACAACCCGGACATGTACCATCCTTTCCATGATGTACATGTGCCGAATGTTCAGAGGAGAGCACCGAGACGTGCTGCTAGGCCCAGAGGTCCAGAACCTAAAGTTCCCAGGCCTAGGCAGCAGAGAGCTCCGAGGAGAGATGCTAGGCCTAGAGGTCCTGAACCTCAAGCTCCTAGGCGTAGGCCTCGTAGAGAGCGTGCCCGGTGGGAGCCTGCAGTTGTAGGCTATGGACTCCGTGGTGGAGGCTTTGTAGTTGAGCGCTTTCCCCCACCGTGTTTGGAGTATCGCGGTGAGCGCTCCTTCCCTAGCGGACCACGTTTTCTTGTGCGTGGTGATCGTTACCCCCGTAGACAGTCTAGGAATGGTTTTTACACTGACCGTTCTTTTGAGCAGCCGGCCCAACACTGGTATTCTCCTTACTTCACTAACCCCAGTGTTGGACCGTATGCTCACCCTATGTCTTTCTATTGATGTAGGTAAGACGGTTGGAGGACATTTGGTTGGTGGATTCCGGTTGTTCGAGGCACATGACCGGAAACGCCAAGTGGTTCTCCAGCCTTAGCCCGGTCGCTGGAAAGGAGTACATTACCTTCGGCGACAATAGTAAAGGTAAAGTGTTGTCTCGTGGGTCGGTGCGAGTTAATGAGCACTTTGTGTTGCGCGATGTTGCTCTTGTTTCAAACTTGCATTTTAACCTTCTTTCTGTTTCGCAACTTTTTGACGACGACTATGAGATTCATTTTAAACCGAATCTCAGTCGTATTTTGGATCCTCAGGGCAATCTTGTGTGTATGATTTCGCCCTTTGGAAAAGTCTTTTGTGCGAATTTCTCAGAGTCTTTTGGCACTTCTCGTTGTCTTGTGGCTGGACCTTCCTCCTCCGATCTTTGGAAGTGGCATAGGAGACTTGGACATTTGAGCTTTGACTTGCTTGCAAGGCTTAGTTCACTTGGCCTAATCCGAGGATTGCCCAAGTTGCATATGGAGAGGATGGCCACGTTGTGAGAAACAAGGCCAGGCTTGTAGCAAAGGGTTATAGTCAGAAGGAGGGGATAGACTATGAGCAGACGTTTGCTCCTGTAGCTCGTTTGGAGGCTATTAGGATACTCTTGGCTTTTGCTGCATCCAAAGGTTTCAAACTTTTTCAAATGGATGTCAAGAGTGCCTTCTTAAACGACTACATAGAAGAGGAGGTTTATGTTGAGCAACCCCTCGGTTTTGAAAATCCCATGTTTCCAAACCATGTTTTTAAACTCCACAAAGCATTATATGGTTTGAAACAAGCCCCTAGAGCCTGGTATGATAGGTTGAAAACCTTTTTGCTTGCTAAGGGTTTTAAAATGGGATGTGTAGATAAGACGCTCTTTCTCCTCAGGCAAGGCAAAGATACACTCTTGGTCCAGATTTACGTGGATGATATCATTTTCGGTGGTTCTTCTCACGCTTTGGTTGCCAAGTTTGCAGATACTATGAGCAGGGAGTTCGAGATGAGCATGATGGGCGAGCTGACATTCTTTCTCGGGTTGCAAATTAAGCAATCCCGGGAGGGGACATTTGTGCACCAGGGCAAGTACACCAAGGACTTGCTGAAGCGGTTCGATATGGGTGAGGCCAAGCCTCTTCCAACACCCATGTCGACGATGACTGCCCTGGATGCGGACGTAGATGGAGAAGCAGTGGACCAGAAGGAATACCGCAGCATGATTGGATCGCAGCTCTACCTGACGGCGACACGCCCGGACATCCAGTTCGCGGTGTGTCTGTGCGCGCGCTTTCAGGCGTCGCCGCGCACTTCTCACCGTCAGGCGGTGAAGCGCAATTTCAGGTACCTTTGTTTCACTCCTGAGTTCGGGATTTGGTATTCTGCTTCCTCCACCCTCTCGCTTTGCGGTTATTCCAATGCCGATTTTGCTGGTTGTCGCATAGAGCGCAAGTCCACTTCTGGGACTTGCCAGTTTATTGGATCTTCTCTTGTGTCATGGTCTTCTTGCAAGCAGTCTAGTGTCGCCCAATCTACCACGGAGGCTGAGTATGTTGCTGCGGCTAGCTGCTGTTCCCAGTTACTCTGGATGATGGCCACTTTGTGTGATTTTGGTTTGAGCTTTTCTCGCGTGCCTTTGCTTTGTGACAGCACGAGTGCTATTAGCGTTGCTAAGAACCCCGTGCTTCACTCGAAAACCAAACACATTGATGTGCGCTTTCATTTTCTGCGAGACCACCAGGAGAAGGGTGATATCGACCTTCGCCATGTCGATACTCATCATCAACTGGCTGATATTTTCACCAAGCCTTTAGACGAATCAACCTTTAATCGGTTGAGGGGTGAGCTTGGTGTGTGTTTCCCATTTTAGATGGGGGAAACATTTTGGATCTTGTATAGATTGCCTTTTTCGTTTGTCTTTCTTTCCTTTTGCATTTTGGCATACGCATTTACATTCTGAGCTTCATGTTTATAATCACTAGAATGTAACTATGCTCTGTTTTAGTATGCTCCGATGCTTATGTTGATACTTGTAGCTTATGCTCCTTCTGATCACTAGTACATGTTATGAGCTGAGCTATTTTGGAATGGTGAATTTTGCTTAATGTATATAAAATCTGAAAATGTTCACCATTGAGATATGCAACTAGCATGTGTAGGGCGTGTTGAGTCCATTCCTGCTTTTCATATATGCTAGGTTGCTATGTCTCTAGTTCTGAGTCATCCACTTGCTTGGTCTGCTCATATCATGTTTAAAATTGGAACCAAGTTTTAGTGAATTGAAAAGATCGAGATGGGATTGCTTGTCAACACCTCACGGTATCGAGACTGTTTCTCATTGCACTTTGAGTTAAACTGGAGCTGTGTAGTGTATGACCGAAACCGTAGCTTTAAGCTTCTGATTGCTTCGGCATAGGCTTCGCTCGGTTGAAAAGTTAGGCAATGACAAGCTTTCAACCTCTCGCAATCACATGCTAAATAATTAAACTTGTGAATTCTTTACCGCTGCAACTCTGACATAGAACTGAAATCACAAGTATATGCTTCATTCCTATGCATGATGATTGAACTTTGCTAGCGGTAGTTCACCTTGTATATATGTTTAAGCACTTGTCTGGATTGCTTCTATACATGTCCAGTGCTATTTTGATGGTGACTATCGTTTTGGCTAAAAACTGCTCACTTGCTCATATGCTTCATATTTCGTATGTGTGATCAGTTTGAGCCTTCGCTATTCGAGTGCTTAGTTGTGTCATTGGAGCTATACCGATTAGAGCATTTTTGCACTCTTTTGATTATATGCCTGAAACTCCTAACTTGCATTTCTGACTTCATATGCATTTTTGAAGGGGGAGTTGTGTTGGTTCAGGGCAAGAGTTTGTGCTTGATAAGTGCATTTTCAACTAAGGGGGAGAGTTATGAAAAATCATGGTGTGCTCACTCTGTTCGGTTCTGTTCGGTTGACTGAGGGGGAGCTTTCATCCGAGGCTCTGGGTGTTCATCCGGGTGCTCTGTTCGGTTGACTGAGGGGTGCTCTGTTCGGCTGAGGGGTGCTCTGGTCGATTGACTGGTGCTTTGACTGGTGCTCTGTTCGGTTGACTGGTGCTCTGTTCGGTTCTGTTCGGTTGACTGAGGGGGAGCTTTCATCCGAGGCTCCGGGTGTTCATCCGAGGGGGAGATTTTCAAATATTTTTGCTCCTCTCATGTTGGACCAAAGGGGGTTTCCCTAGTTGCTTGCACCTGTCGAGAGGGAGTTTGCTAGTTGTGTTGAGCCGTTGCCTCTGTCTTGAGGGACTAGCAAACATTTCCCTCAATTGGTGTCGAGGTTGATTTCATTTGGTTCAGAGTGGTTTACGTGCTAGTTGTGTTGAGCCTCTATCTTGAGGGACTAGCATTTTGCCATTTTATGCTCCGATTTTCGATTGGCTTTTTGCTAGCGGGTTTGAGCCTGTTCTACCTCTTCTTGAGGGCTAGCCTTGCTTTGCTTGGTTGCGTCGAGCCGTTGCCCATGTCTTTGGGGACCAAGTTGTTTTGCTTCTTCCACTTGACCTTTTTTGGCTTTGTTATGCTTTTTGGTCATTTGGTCGAGTTTTCTCCTCTCCTTCCTCCTACCTTCTTTCTGTTCATTATGATTTGTGTGTGTAGTTGACAATGCACTCATCAAGGGGGAGATTGCGGATATCTGGGTGTATGCCGAGTCTCTGAGTGATGAGTGATTGTCAACGGGTTTGATCGCATGTTCCTTGGATTGTGTTGTGCAGGTGTCGAGCACGGATGCAGTGATCGAAGGCAGGTGAAGGTCAAGTTGAGACGTGCTGTGCCGACGGACCGGGTGCGGTGAAGGATGGGTGTGCCGTGCGACGGACGTGCCATGCCGAGGTACCGAGCGGTGAAGGGCGGACGTGAGGCATGGACTGAGGGACCAGAGTGCCTGAGGATCAGCTGTGGTGGCTTGCAGCCTGGGACAGCAACGAGCAGAGACTTGCGGGGCACGGTGTTGCTCGGGTCGAGGACCTGGGGACACGTGTCGGTGGACGGGGTGCACGGGCGGTGCATCCCCTCTACAGGTTTGGTTTGGTGGCTGAGCCAGCGAAAAACCACCGGTGGACGGTTTCCAGGTTTGGGCCTCAAAACCTGGGTGCTGAGGGTTTCCGAGTTTGGCCACAAAACTCGGGCTGAGGAAGGTTTCCAGGTTTGGGCCTCAAAACCTGGGCGCGGATGGTTTGCTGAGTTTGGCCTCAAAACTCAGACGCTGGTGGGCTGGTTTCCCGGTTTGGGCCACAAAACCAGGGTGCAGAGCGAGGGCGGCATGTGGCGGCATTCGGAAGGTTGCCTGGAGGCAACGCGGACGACTTGTGCGGGCGTGGCCGTCGGATCTATCTACCACTTGAGTTGGTGTGACGGAACGGCCCTAATCCCATGGCCCACTAGTCCCTGTCAACCTCTGACAGCCGAACCCATGTTCCATGTGATTAAGACCTGTTCGCCACCGAGCTACATCAGTGCCCATTGTCCGCAGGATCATCTCACAAATCGGTTACAGCATTTCATAATTTTACAAATAACATCGGAATAAAGAGCGGAAGACTTAAATAACCATAGTTTTACAAACCGGAGTTCCAAATAGAATTTAAGGTATGGTTATTACAGACCATGTTCTGACAATTCAAAATAGACAACGTAGCAGAGTTCAACAACATAAAGATACTTCACCCAGCCCGAGGGTGCACATCTATTCTTCGGCCTCATCGGCCTCCTCCTGAACGAAGGTCACACAGCAGGGGTCTAGACACATCGGGTGTTCAGGCATACCTGCAGCATGGGTAACAAACCCTGAGTACTGGGGTACTCAACAAGACTTAACCGTCTAAAGAAAAAGGAGAAGACTCAGGAATGAGAGGCTTAGGGTAGTCAAGGTAAGGCTTTAGCAAGATCAAGTATTTTGCAGAAAAGCATTTTTGAGTTTTTCTGCCAACAGCAAGCACCTTGGGCCTCTAACCCAAGAGTACTTGTGCACCTCGGGCCTCTAACCCAAGAGTACAGGTCCTGTTTGCAGAAAAAGCACTTTGTAAAACTTGTTTTATTTTTTTGAAAGGTTCAAGTATTCCTCAGTTCTTCATCATTCATGGTTCATTTTACATTCCAAAACATTCCTAGTTGAGAACCACTCTCCGTTGGCAGTCAGTGGACCAAGTCTCCATAATCGAGGAGCAACGTTAATCCGGATAAACAATACTCAGCTGAGGATCCCTATCCACACTGCATATGTAGCACCCAAGCTTGCATATGCCAACTCGTCTACCACGATTCCTCCAAGATTAGACCGGTCCTACGCCACCCGGAAGTACAGTACACCACTCCAATCCGGGCCTCTAACCCACGTGGGTACATGCTACTTCCGCCATCTCTCCACTCCCAGTGCGCGGTTGTCGGCCTCAATCAAGGATTTCTCGGAGCCAGAGCTTTCCGTAGTATGTGAATAGTTACAAGTCTTGACCAGCAGGCCATCATACGGATGGTCCCTATTTTCCAGCCAGAAACTACACCTTGGTCATATCTCACCCAAGAGTAATAGTCCTGT
The DNA here is from genome assembly GCA_009763385.1 of Coix lacryma-jobi var. lacryma-jobi. Taxonomy (NCBI): domain Eukaryota; kingdom Viridiplantae; phylum Streptophyta; class Magnoliopsida; order Poales; family Poaceae; genus Coix; species Coix lacryma-jobi. The sequence goes on along the minus strand of CM019830.1, from coordinate 112,719,720 downwards.
CAGTTTTTCAAACCTGTCCCGGTCGGTGTCAACTGTTGAGTCTGGGACTACAACATGACAACACCGTACACGCGGACAACCTCTTCTCGCCATTAACTAAGTACGGATCAGATACTTAGCCAACAGTCGAGAAGTAAAGCCAAATTCCCATAAAGTTCCTTAAGGTGATCACACTTTTGAAATTGGCATTTTTATTGCAAAGTCTAATAAGCATTGCTAAGCATTTTTCAAATACTTTTGAAAAGCGGGTATCGGGTATATCAGTAGTCAAGGTGGATAATGCACCAATTAGGATAGCACTCAACTCCTATAAACCTAATGCAGTAATTTACTCAAAAGCATTAAGGAAACATTTTATAAATCCAAGGAAAAGGGTTGGATGCACCGGGGCTTGCCTTGAAGAGCGAAGACGGCAGACTCGGGAAAAGAGGTGCAGAGGTCGGAGTCCGGGATCGCCTCGGGAGTTGGTTCGTTGGCGGCGGTCTCGACCTTGACTCCTCCTTCGGTAACTATACGAATACAATGATGCATGCACATGAGTATGCTATCATGAACAAAATGCATAGGACACAACTAGGGTAAAGCTAAGTGGGATCATGGACATAAACTTACTTATCATTTTTAAGCAATATTAGTCAACCCTACTAGGCAACTTTCATTAAACCTAAACAAAAGTCATGCATGGCATCTCAAACATCATAGACCAGATGGGTGGGGGTCTATGAACATCAAACAATCCAAAAAGGTCACATCACACGACATTCAACACTAACCCTAATCATTTTCCTATTTTTCTTAATTATTTTAAAAAAAATCATTTTATGAAGGTGCTCCAAAAATTACCAAATTAATCTCATAAGTTCATTATGGTACAAGTATATGGCAAAACAAATTTCATAATTTTTGGAGGTCATTAAGGTGCTCAATTAAATCCAGAGATTAATTAACAAAAGTCACTATTTAGGAATTAAAATAATTGCCCACAAATCAACTTGTTCCAAAAGACTTCAAAATTTCACCAGAGACTTGTCATGGCATAAGAAGCTCACAAAAACTTATCTCATAATTTTTGGAGTTATAAATTATTTTCTAAAATCCAAAACCATCCATTTATTAATTAAATGGGAGATTTTTCATTTTCAAATTTCTGCAGAAAAGTCAAGTTTCATATTTTTATAAAATACTACACAGCATAAAGACTGTACTGTAAAATTTTCAGAATTTTTAGAGCAATACAGAAAATCATACAAAAAGATGAAAAAGCCATACTATTCACAACTTTCCAAAAAGGAAAAAGAGCACTGTGCTCTTCCTCGCAAGGCTCGGGCGAAGCGGAGATCAAACGTCCGTCCGAGGCCTGGGCTCGGGCGAGACGGAAAGGTGAGCGTCCGTCCGAGGCCTGGGCTCGGGCGAGACGGAAACGCAAGCGTCTGTCCGAGGCCTGGGCTCGGCGAGACGGACACGTGTGCTCGAGGCTCGGGCTCGGCAAGACGGACACGTGTGCTCGAGGCTCGGGCTCGGCAAGACGGACACGTGTGCTCGAGGCTCGGGCTCGGCAAGACGGACACGTGTGCTCGATACGTGCTCGAGGCTGGGGCTCGGGAAGAAGATGACCGCAGCGGCTCTCCGGCGGTCCGGCGACCCTGCGCAACACACGGGGCCGCAAGGGCCTGGTTAGGGTCGCACGGAGCCAAGGAAGCCGACTCCGGGGTCAGTGGAAGGTAAAATCAGTGGCCGGGGGGGGAGTATTTCACGGACCCGTGCTCGTCGGGTCCGCCGAAGATGGGAACGACTGCCTTACGCCGGGCGACTGGAGACGTGGGAGGTGAAATTGGAAGGTGGGGAAGCTTCACGGACTCAAGGCGAAGCTTTCGGGCTAGGTGGTTGAGCGGCGGGAGCTTTGGAGTGCTCTGGCCACGGCGGCGGGGTCGAGTGCGGAGGTCGGAGCTCCGGCGGGCTTATATAGCCGCGGCCAGGGGCCGGTAGAGAGCTCGAGGCGGGGTGATAAGCTCGGCGGACGCGTGCGCTCTTGATTGCGCGCAGGCGGGAAGGACAGGCGTGCGGCCGGGGCTCGGCGCAGGCAGCGCCGGCGATGGCCACGCGGCGGCGACGCGCTGGAGCAGTAGGGGACGGTGTGGGGGTCGGTTTGTGGGCGTGCGGGTGCGGCGCGATTTGCGACTGCGGGCGACAAGCCGGGGACAGGCGGGCAGGAACCATGCGCGCGGCGCACGCGGCGACGGCGAGCTGCCATGGCCGGGTCCCCCCCCCCCCTACCGGAGAAGATAAACAGTAGCTAGGGTAGGGTTTGACTTTCTGTATTTTGCAAATTACTCTCAAAAATTGAACTGTGCAGCAAAAACTCAAAACATCAAGTTGTTCACAAAAATGAGATCTACAACTTTGTCTATATGAACATTTTCAAATTCCAAATAGTTTTTGAACTATATTTGAAAACAGCAAGGGAACACTTTTTGGAATTTGAATCATTCAAAATTACTTTTGATTTTATATAGAAACTTGAAAATCTGTAAATATGAAAGTTGTTCCTCTTATCAAAAGCTACAACTTTGCTATTTTACATTTCTTCTGAAACTCATTAGTTTTCAAACTAATTTTGAAACCAAAAAGGGGACAAAAGTTGAGTTTGAATGAATTTGAAATAACTCAAAACTTTGTTCTGCAACTTGAAAATTTGTAAATACCAAAGTTGTTTATCTTGAGCAGATCTACAACTTTGCTTTTGGACCAACCCCAAATTTTGAATAATTTTTGAATTACAAAAAGAGGGATAAAATCCAGGGTTTTGGAAATCAGGGTTTTGCAAAGGAATTTGAAATCTGATTTTAATTTTTGAACTTTGGTCAACACAACAAAAACTTCAAGACACCAAAGGAACAAGAAATACACCAAGCATAGCCACAGAGGTGAAATTACAGTTTTGCCCTGTTGGGAGCACACTTGCCCAACCTCCGCACTTGTGCAGGGGAAGGAGCGAAGGTGACCAAGCGTCGGATGCAGTAGCGAAGGTGAAACGGAAGTGGAAAGTGCTCGAATTCCCAAAAAGTCGTCCTTTACACTGTTCATCCCCTTGGTATTTATAGGGAATGCCAAGGGGTACGGGCCAAATTACAAAAGGGTACAGCAAAGATTCCTCGCCTCCGCGCAGGGAGGAAGGGCAGAAGCGTAAACACACAGCTGGAGCGGAAACCCTAATCGGTCACACCCCGGCGCGCCGCCACCTGGCCCCCTGTTCACCTTCGGGGAGAGGTGCGGCGGTCTTGATCTTCGGCCGCGCTCACCCTTGGGCCCGCGCACCTCCGGCTTCACTTGCCTCCCGGAGGAGAGGCAAGTGAACACGCTTGCTGCTTGCCTGGACCCTCGCTCCAAGTGAAGGTGGTGTCGACGGTCAGCGAAGGTTTCCTGCAGTGCGACCATCGCCTCAGACCTGCACGGGAACACAGCAAGAGAGCGAGGGTTGATCCCGCGTTCGGGGGTCAGGGTAGTGGCCTCCGACGGGAGAGAGACCCCGCAAGCACGCCAGGCGTTACGCGAGGGCTGATTTGAGCACCACTTCGGGCGGCGCTTCTGTCGAGGGTCCTTTCCCCCAACAGTAGCCCTCGTTGTCTTGGATCTAAAAGATTGTGTTTAGGCCCAAGCAGCGCCTTTAAAAACGGACCCTCGGCAGCGACGCCCGCGGCTGCTTTGGGCCGGGCCGTTCTGGTGTTGTTTTATACTATTGAAGCCTGCTTCGTTTTTGGTGCCGCGTTCTTTGGTTGTCGAGCCGACTTCGTCGGGTGAGGGTTCGTCTCCCGGCCTATAAATAGAAAGAGTGAGCGTGGAGTTTTGATTGTGCTCTTTGTTGCTATAGCCATCCTGTTGTTGCAATTTGCTTGTAGCGAAGGTTTGTTTGAGCTTGTCTGCGAGGGTTGAGACAGGCGTTGGTTGTTCGGTAGTGTTAGCAGTTGAAGAGATGGCAAGGTTGAAGCAAACTGCTCGTGCTGTTTCCCCCAGCCGCAGATGAGGGGATTACCTTCGAGTTTGGTTTGAGCCGGGTTTGTGCAAGTGAGATTGCATCTTACGTGCGGTGGGGCTGGATTGAGGAAGGCAAGGCGAGGGCTAGCAGTGGGAGACCGTGCCGAAGCCGGATGCAGACGAGGTTGTGGTGTTCGAAGAGTTCTTTTCGGCTGGCCTTCGCTTCCAGCTGACTCCTTCGTGACTTCGGTCCTGCGGAGGTTCAACCTGCGGTTTCATCAGCTTACGCCTTCGTGCTTCACAAAGATGTCGGTCTACGTCTGGGCCTGCAGGTCTCAGGGGGTTGTCCCTCATGTCGAGGGTTTTGTTCGCACTCATCGCGTTCACATGCAGCCTCGCAAGATTATGGACAGCGAGGGCAGGACCAGCCTTGGACAATTTGCGGTGTACACTTTTTGCCATCGCGCCGGCGCGGAGCTGCCGGTGCAACGCAGAAAAACAAGTGGAGCAGCGGGTGGCAGGAGTCCTGGTTTTATTACAAACTCAGCGACGGCTCCGAGCTTTGCGGCGAGCTTCCGTGCTTGGAGATGTGGGCGCCGAAGCTAAGATGAGCATCGAGGCCCATGCTGCTGTTGATTGCCTGAGGGTCGTTGCGCGCTCTCAGTGCGCGCGTGATTTGGTGGAGGAATATTGCTGTGCCAGATTTGGCCTCTTGGCCGAAGGCAGACTTGGTTCGTTGTGGAGAACGACCAAGGTATGAAGGTAGGGGCTTGAAGAAGCCTAGTTTGGATCTGGAGAAGGTCTGGGAAAGAACTCTTAAGAAATTTCCGAGGCGCGAGGATGGGAACGAAGCTGTTTTCAAACGAGTTCAGCAGTGGACGGACGAGCTCGTGGGGAAGCTTTCCCCATTGGAAGTGAAGGCTATCCATAGCTTGATGGGCGGCGAAGGTCGCGTGAACAGAATGTTTGACATTCTTGGCGTTCGGTACGCCGACTGGCCGGCTCCTTCGAGCGACGACGCGCCGAAGAAGGAGGAAGCGTAAGGCTTTGGGAGGAACGGAGATCTCTCTCGGCCAAAGAGAGGCGTGGTCGAGGCCGCGGGGGAGCTGGTGGCCGAGCGAAGGTGCTTGCGACAAAGGTCACTGCCGGGCGTCGGTTGCTGCGGGCCTCACTTCTTTGGCCGCGGGCCGGAGCGGCCGAGTGGCAGTTCAGTCGGGGACGCATGCCTCGCGTTGGAGGGATCGGTGCTTTGGTCCAGACTTCGGGCGACGAGGATGAATCTGATGATGATGCGGAGGAAAAAGCAGAGGGGGAGACGGGCGAGGGCTCGTCTGATGAAGGTAGCGAGGGTTTTTCTGAAGGGCATGACACGGATGAGGAGGTGTCGATTGGAGGCGGAGCCTCGCCGGTTGTTGGTGCGATGGTTACCCAGGGCGCAGATGAGCTTACACGAGATATTGAGCCAGGTAGCCCTCGACGAGGTGCGGTTCCCAGGTTCGCGGGCTCACACCTTTGGGTGGAGGGGTCAGAGTTTGATGGGGAACTTGACTCTGCGCGGTCCCGGGGAAAAAACCGTTTGGCGAGGCTAGCCGGTCGAGCCTTCCGGAATATGCCAGGAAGCTTGGGATTTCTGATCCGGCCACTGCGCTGTTCACCAGTCCGGACCTTCGGGATTGCCACTTGCAGTGTAGCCCGGAGGAAAGGCGTTTTTTGGGCCGGATCTTCGGCCGCATTTGTGTGCCGGAGGCGGAGGTTCTTCTTGCAGATCAAGCGTTGGCGATACCTTCGATGATGTTGACGTCAAGTTGGCGGAGCTGATGCTCTTGAACCGCTCAGCGAGGCGGAAGGTTGGCTCCGACATGGAGTTTATGAGGAACCATATGACTGAACTTGAGAAGGAGAACAGCAAACTGGCGCGGAGCCTAGAGGGCAAGGAAAATGAAATGAGAATTGCTTCGGAGAAGGCGCGAAGGCTCGAGAGGAGGCGGTTGAGCTGGCGAGGCGTAATGCTGATCTGATTGCCGCGGGAAAGGAGAAGGACAAAGCTTTAGCCGAGGCCGAGGGTCGGCTGGTTGATTTGAAGAACTCTTGGCGGGCGAGCATGGAGAACGTCAAACGTAAACTTGATTGTTGTCTGACCGAGGCTGGGGGTTCAGCCGGAGAGCCGTTGCCTGCGGTTGATGCAGAGGCCTTCGAGGGCTGGCTGGGCAACGAGCTTGATGTGTTTAGCTCGCTAGTCTCCAATGCAGCCGATTTTGGTGGCTACGCCGGGCCTTGGCAATGGCGAGCACGCTTCGACTGGCGGATTGTGATCATCTTCGCAAGGTCAAAAGGCCGAGCCATGTCTTTCCGACGGTTGAAGAGGTTCGCCAGATGAAGGTTGATGACGCAGATGTCCGGAACTGTGCGATGCGTTTGCTTCGCAAGTTTTGGATCTCCGGAGGTGGCCGGGCTCTCGCCTTCGAAGAAGCTGCCGAGGCTACGCGCCAGGTTCGCACCTTTGTTTAAGTTTTTTGGTCTGTGTTGCTTTCGTTTTAGAGGGGTTGTTTGTTGATTTTGGCGAGGTTTGTCCTTTATTTTGCTTGTAGGCTCGACGAGATGCAATGCCCTCGCCGCCTGCGGAAGATGCAGCGAGGGGTGACCCTGAAGCCGCCCCTGAGCCAGGCTGTGCGGGGGTTACGCTCGCCGAGATCGAGGCGTTGACCGGAGCGGGCCGATCGCGGAAGGAGATGCTGCGAAAGAATCCACGGCGGAGGAGGCGTCAGCTGGGACCTCGACTGCCACCGCTGGCGAGGGTGTGGACATCAATCGGGGGGAAGCTGGGCAGGTGTGATGCCTGGGTTTGTTGGGGCGAGGGAGGCCTTTTTGTAGATACTATGGTTGTTTGTAAAGACTTGGCGAGGCTGAGACATCTCGTATTTTTGTGCAACATGCAGGTTCCTGACGGAACCGTGCTAGACGTGTTCGACGTGACCCCGCTGATGTTGAACTACCAAGATGTTTTTATAACTGGTGAATCATGGGCTCGCGCTAGATTTAAATATCCTTCGCTTTCCTTTGAACGTTTTTGGTGGTCGAAGGTGCGGAGATATGATTTAAAGAATAGTAGGTCGAGTCGATTTTGGCGCGAGACAGACTATACAGACCGCCAAGCCGATCGTTATTTGTTTGGGTCTTCGTCGACTTCGCAAGCTGTCGGTGATGATGATATTGACGAGAACACGGCTTTGGAATATTTGTTCGGTCGAAGGGAGCTTGAAATTGGTTCGGATGGGGCGCTTGTGATCCCGAAGGAGGAACCTTCGGAAGCTGTGACGAGGCATAGGTACATGTATAGGGCGAGGGTTTTGCCCGGGAGCTGCCAATTGTCCCTGCAGCTCCTTTGTTGTGGGGACCCCTGGTTCCAGTGGAGGGGGGGTCTGAGATGGAGGCCGAAGGTTTGGATGATTTGGAGTTAATTGAGGGGAGCGGTGGTCCCTTGTAAAGATTTTTATTTTGGGATATGTTTGTTGTTGTAACATTGTTTTGTAACGGTATGAGAAAAGCGTATGGGTTTTAGCGAGGCTCGCGCACTTGCTCGTGTACGCTTGTTTTGAAAAAACAGCGACGCCCCCTTTTTCTTTTAGCGAGGCTCGCGCACTTGCTCGTGTACGCTTGTTTTGAAAAAACAGCGACGTCCCCTTTTTCTTTTAGCGAGGCTCGCGCACTTGCTCGTGTACGCTTGTTTTGAAAAACAGCGACGCCCCCTTTTTCTTTTAGCGAGGCTCGCGCACTTGCTCGTGTACGCTTGTTTTGAAAAAACAGCGACGTCCCCTTTTTCTTTTAGCGAGGCTCGCGCACTTGCTCGTGTACGCTTGTTTTGAAAAAACAGCGACGCCCCTTTTTCTTTTAGCGAGGCTCGCGCACTTGCTCGTGTACGCTTGTTGAAAAAACAGCGACGCCCCTTTTTCTTTTAGCGAGGCTCGCGCACTTGCTCGTGTACGCTTTTTTGAAAAAACAGCGACGCCCCTTTTTCTTTTAGCGAGGCTCGCGCACTTGCTCGTGTACGCTTGTTTTGAAAAACAGCGACGCCCCCTTTTTCTTTTAGCGAGGCTCGCGCACTTGCTCGTGTACGCTTGTTTTAAAAAACAGCGACGTCCCCTTTTTCTTTTGGCGAGGCTCGCGCACTTGCTGTGTACGCTTGTTTTGAAAACAGCGACGTCCCCTTTTTCTTTTAGCGAGGCTCGCGCACTCTTTTGATCGCGTGATGTGGCCCCGCGCCGAGGCCTGGCTTGGAGGGCTCGGGCGGACGGAGAAAGTGGGGCCCGCGCCGAGGCCTGGCTTGGAGGGCTCTCGGGCGACGGAGAAAGTGGGGCCCGCGCCGAGGCCTGTCTTGGAGGGCTCGGGCGAGACGGAGAAAGTGGGGCCCGCGCCGAGGCCTGGCTTGGAGGGCTCGGGCGAGACGGAGGAAGTGGGCCCGCGCCGAGGCCTGGCTTTAGGGCTCGGGCGAGACGGAGAAAGTGGGGCCCGTGCCGAGGCCTGGCTTGGAGGGCTCGGGCGAGACGGAGAAAGTGGGGCCCGCGCCGAGGCCTGGCTTGTAGGCTCGGGCGAGACGGGAAAGTGCCGGGTGCTCGACTTTCCTCCCCTTATCTTAGGCGGAGGTGAGTTTGCTTTTGCGAGCCCCTGTCGTTTGTGCCAGGGTGCTCGACTTTCCTCCCCTTATCTTAGGCGGAGGTGAGTTTGCTTTTGCGAGCCCCTGTCGTTTGTGCCAGGGTGCTCGACTTTCCTCCCCTTATCTTAGGCGGAGGTGAGTTTGCTTTTGCGAGCCCCTGTCGTTTGTGCCAGGGTGCTCGACTTTCCTCCCCTTATCTTAGGCGGAGGTGAGTTTGCTTTTGCGAGCCCCTGTCGTTTGTGCCAGGGTGCTCGACTTTCCTCCCCTTATCTTAGGCGGAGGTGAGTTTGCTTTTGCGAGCCCCTGTCGTTTGTGCCAGGGTGCTCGACTTTCCTCCCCTTATCTTAGGCGGAGGTGAGATTGCTTTTGCGAGCCCCTGTCGTTTGTGCCAGGGTGCTCGACTTTCCTCCCCTTATCTTAGGCGGAGGTGAGATTGCTTTTGCGAGCCCCTGTCGTTTGTGCCAGGGTGCTCGACTTTCCTCCCCTTATCTTAGGCGGAGGTGAAGTTTGCTTTGAAAAGAAAAGGAATGTTTTTCGAAGCAATCTTAGCAGGCTTCATCGAATGTAGCGCTCTTGAAAGAGATCCGCTTTTTCGATGTTTGGGCGTAGAGGGTTAGAGATTTTACTTTTTTGGGGGTTGTAGCCTGTATTAATGCTTTGGATACTGCCTCGTTAAAAAACCTTACGCCCCTTCGTAAGGAAAAAGAGTGCAGCTCCTGTTTTTGTTGAGTACATGAGAGTAGATAACATGAAAAGTATCAAAAATTACATAACGCGAGGGCTCGCTAAGGCTCCGCTATGGGTAGAATTTGCGAAGGTCGTCGATGTTCCAGGGTGTGTGGTAGTATATTACCTTCGCTGTCGGAGAGGTGGAAAGAGCCTGGGCGATTGCATTCTGCGATCAGGAACGGGCCTGTCCACTTAGGCTGGAACTTTCCGGCCATGCTTGCGTTTTGTTTACGGATGAGGACGAGGTCACCCTTCTGCAGGTTCTTGATTCTGACCTTTTTATCTCTCCACTTCTTGGTCTCTTCCTGATATTTGCGAAGGTTGTGAACTGCGCTGCATCTTGTTTCTTCTAGCAAGTCCTTGTCGGTTAGTATGGCTGGCTCATCACTTGCGAGGGTTGTTCTTGGTGAGATGAATTTTAGCTCCTCTGGTAACACGGCTTCTTCGCCAAACAAAAGTTTGAAGGGTGTGAACTTGGTTGCTCTGCATTCGGAGGTATTGTGAGACCAGGTGACTGCAGTTAGCTCGTCTGCCCATTTGCCTTTGGGTCTGCCTTGCAATTTTTTGGATATGGATTGGAAGATTGTTGCGTTGGCTCTTTCGACTAGGCCGTTGGACTGCGGGTGTCGGACTGAGGCGAAGCATAGAATTGTTCCGATTTGTGCGCAGAACTCTTTGAAAACCTCGCTGTCAAACTGGGTGCCATTGTCGACGGTTAGATGTTGGGGGACTCCGAAGCGACAAACTATCTGCTGCCAGAAAAACCTTTTTACTGCGAGGGATGTTATGGAGGACAGCGGTCTTGTTTCGGTCCATTTGGTGAAATATTCCACGGCTACCACCGCGTAGCGAAGGTTCCCCGGAGCCGTCGGTAATGGGCCCACGAGATCCATTGCCCACCTTTGTAGGGGCCAGGTTGGGCATATGAGGGTTGTGGGGGCCCCTGGGGTGTTTTGGTTTTTTGCTGTCAGTTGACAACCTTCGCACTTCTTGACGATGGTTTCAGCGTCTCTCAGCGCAGTTGGCCAGTAGAAACCTTGCCGGAAAGCCTTTCCTACTAATGCTCTTGGGCCATTGTGTGAACCGCATATACCTTCGTGGATGAGTTTGAGAATGTCGGTACCTTCGGATTGTGACACGCACTTGAGCCAAGGTGAGGTTACCGAAGCTTTGAGCAAGGTGTTATCCATAATCTTGTACCCTCGCACTCTTTGCTTTAGTCTGTTCTCTTCCTCTTTGGAGCTGGGTTCATGGAGTCCTTTGATGTAGGCCATGATAGGTGCTCTCCAATCCTCGCACTGAATTGTGTTGATCAGCTTGATGCTGATCTCGGAAGCTTCGAAGGCTGACCGAGTGGAAACCTCGTAGAACACGTCCGGAGGGAGCTGTAGCTGCTGCGCGGCTGCTTTGGCTAAGCAATCTGCTTCGCTGTTTTCAGTCCTCGATATTGCTTTTACGGTTATGCCGAGGAAAAAGGATTCTAACCTTCGTACATATTGAAAATACTTTTGAAGCTCTGGATCTTTTGCTTTGTAGTTCTTTTCAATGTGCCCCGCAATGACTTGAGAGTCTGTGTTGATGAGTGCCCTTCGGACTGATAATGAACGCAACCTTGAAAGTGCCAGAATCACAGCCTCATATTCAGCGGAGTTGTTTGTGCACTTGAAGTCCAGCCTTCGTGCGTATCTCAGCTTCGACCCGGAGGGCGAGATTAGAATAGCCGAGGCACCGGCTCCAGTTGCGCCCCAGGCCCCGTCGACGTAAACGATCCAAAACTGGTCCTGCTGCAGCTCGCCGGGGCGAGGGTCGGGTGTCCATTCTGCTATGAAATCAGCCAGCACCTGTGATTTGATCGCTGTTCTGCCAACGAAGGTTACAGCATAACTATTAAGCTCGACTGCCCATTTTGCTATTCTTCCAACGGCTTCGTTGTTTTGAAAATGCTCTCGAGAGGGTACGTCGAAGGTACATGTATCTCGTGAGCCTGGAAATAGTGCTTGAGCTTTCTTGATGCCATGACGACGGCGTATGCTATTTTCTCAAGCTCCGAATAGTTTCTCTTTGGGCCTTCGAGGGTTTCTGAAACATAGTAAATTGGGGCTTGTCTGGTTTTGTTGTTTTCGTGGAGCTCCTTGATGAGGACTGCGCTTGCAGCGTGTGGCGAAGCTGCGACGTAGAGTAACAACAAGTCTCCCCTGCTTGGGCTGGTTAGGGCAGTCAAGCTGGTCAGATATTTTTTCAACTCCTCGAAGGCCTTTTGCTGCTGGGGGCCCCAGTGGAAAGGAGCATTGCTTCTGAGTGTTTCGAAAAATGGTAACCCTCGCTCTGCGGATCTTGAGATGAATCTGCTAAGTGCTGCCAAACGACCAGTCAGACGCTGAGTTGCTTTCTTGGTCGTCGGAGGTTCCATGTTCATGATGGCATCAATCTTCTCAGGGTTGGCCTCGATTCCTCTGGCTGAGACGATGCAACCTAGCAGCTTGCCTTCGCTTACCCCGAAAACACATTTTTCTGGGTTTAGTTTCAGTCCGGCGTACCGGAGGTTGCTGAATACCCTCGATAGGTCTGGTATGTGGTTCTCTTTTAGTTCGCTTTGAACGACTAGGTCGTCGACATAGGCGGAGACTGCATGCTCATCCTTGAAAACTTCGGAGGTCATGCGAGCGAAGGTTGAGCCTGCATTTTTCAAACCTTCTGCCATTCTTCGGAAGCAAAAGGTGCCCGAGGGTGTGATAAAGCTTGTTTTTCTTCGTCTTCTTCATTCATCCAGATTTGGTGATAGCCTGAGAAGCAATCGAGGAGGGATAGCATTTGGCAGCCTGCCGCTCTGTCGACCAGGGTGCTTATGTTTGGGAGGGGGAAGTCATCCTTCGGACAGGCTTTGTTCAAGCAAGTGAAATCGACGCACATTCGCCATTTTTTATTCTTCTTTTGGACTAGGACCACATTTGAGAGCCAAGTTGGGTATTTGACTGGGCGAATGACGCCTGCGTCCAGAAGCCTTTTACCTCAGCCTTCGCTGCCTCCTTTCTTTCTTCTGACATCTTGCGAAGCTTTTGTTTGATTGGGCGATAACCTGTCTTGATGTTCAGGCTATGCTCGATCATTGATCTGTTGACTCCTTTTAGGTCTTCGGCGGACCAAGCGAAGGTGTCGGAATTTTCTCTGAGGAAGGTGACGAGGTTGCCTTCTGATCGAGGGTCTAGATTGGCTGAGATGATCACCTTTCTTTCTTCATTACCTCGAAGAGTTGGACTTGTTTGGTTTCGTCCTTTGGCGCCGCCTTCACTCTGTCATTGCAGGACCTCGCCTTCGACGCTGATACCGGGGGTTTGAGGTTTTGACAAATTATGTACATTGCGTTGCCCCGGGGCGACGTTCCCTTCAGCTGTCCTTGCAATGTCCTGGTCCCCGAATACCGCGACGACACCCTTCGGCGGGGAAGTTTCATGCATAGGTAGGCGGGATGGATGACCGCATTGAACGCGTTTGTGACCCCTCGGCCAAAAAATGGCATTGTATGGGTAGAGAACATGTCGACGACATCAAATGTTAGTGTTCCGTCCTGCAGTTGATTTGGTCGCGAAGGTCACGGGCAGAGAAATTTTCCCGACGGCTGCTCTTACTTGTGACCACCGAACCGTATAGGGGGTTGTCGCGGCGGTTGCAGAAGATTCTGTCAAGCTTCATGCTGTCGAAGGTTGAAGCGAACAAGATGTCAGCGGAGCTTCCGTTATCGACCAGTATTTTGGTGACGGTCCACCCAGCGAGGTTGGTTTCGATCACCATGGCATCTGTGTGAGGGTAATCTCTTAGCTTCATGTCACTGGAATCGAAGGTTATGGGGATGTGAGACCAACGACCGAATTTATGTGGTCCTTCGACGGCCACGTGGTGAACGCGTCTGGCATGTTCTTCCTCTGCCGTTTGTTGCCATGGTCTTCGTTTGAGCCTCCGGTGATAGCTAGAATGACACCGAAGGTCGATGTGGATTGTTGATGGTTGTTTGGTTCGAGCCTTCGGCTTTCACAGGTTGTGGTGCTGGTGGTAACGGGGGGATCGGCGGTGGTGGTGGCAGAGCGCTGGTGGCTTGGTGGGTTGTTGGAATTTGGTTTTGGGGTGGTAGGGGTATGTGACTGTGTAAGGTGGGTTTTTGGCGTTGTGGGGTGGTGGTTGGCGTGATAAGGGTTTGGTTGTAGAGTGGGTGGTGGGGGTGTAGGGGGGTTGTTGTTGCGAAGGTAGGCGTAGTTTATGGGGGTATAGTGGTATGTTGGATTTGGTGGGTGGAAGTTTGGTTTCCTTGTGTGGTTTATGGGTTCGGGGGTCTGACATGGCAGGTTTCCTGGATTCCTGGAATTCTTTTCCTTTGGCGAAGCATTCGCATTGCTTTGTTGTGTGCCCTTTCCCATTCCACAGAAGTGACAATACATTTTGGCAGGATCTCGCTGCTGGTAGCGCTGGTTCGGCGGAGGTGGCAAAGCCTGCGGGGCTTGGAGCTCGGGTGTGATGAGCGTCCGTGTTTGATGTTCATAGCTTGTTGCTTTGTTGATCGCACCAACGTTGCTTTGCTCTTGGCGAGGGTTGCTTTCTCTCGGTTGAGGCCTCGGCTGTGGCCTCTGCTGAGACCTCCGAGCGTCGGACTTTGCTCTGAAATCCATATCAGCTCTACAGTATCTTTCCATTGTTCATGCAACTCCTCGATCGAGTTTGCCGGTTTCTGGCAAATTTGAGGAGCATGGTCCTGGGCGCAGACCACTGACTGCAGAGCGAGGAGGATGACAGCCTCGTCAGATATCCCAGGGGTCCTTGCTCTGATTTGAATGAACCTTCGCCAGTAATCTTGGAGCGGCTCGCGTTCCTCTTGCTTCAGTTGAATAGCGATGGGGTTTTAACGGGGCTGGAGTGATGCCCTTGAAGAAGTTTGTACACAGCTTGTCTCTGAGGGAGGCCAGGAATCCACAGTTCCGGGGCGAAGGTTGCTTGTACCAAGTTTGTGCGATGTCTCGCAGAATGATGACAAAGGATTTTGCCATTGTTGATTGTCACCGCCTGCTGCGGCAACCGCTGCTTCAATAGCTCATGATGAATGCGAGGGTCGGAAAGTCCATCATAGCGAGGTAGTTTTGTGGATTATAGCAAGGTGGCCAGGCTGGGTTGGGGTGGAGTGAGTGTTTGGGAGAGTGGGATTTGGATCGTATGGCATTGGTGTTGTTGATGCCTTCGCTGAATGCGAAGGTTTTGCTCTCTTCCATCTGGGTAGAGTTGGCGGAGGTTGGGGTCTCACAAGATATTATGGCTCTGGGTGTACTGGTGGTGGTGGGGGTGGGTGGTGGTGGTGGTGACGAAGGTTGTCTTGATTCGGCTCCTCATTCCCCTCTCGCAACGGGGGTATCTCCTCATTGTTCCAGCCCTCGGCTTCGGCTTCTGCCGCGGCGAGGGATTCCTCCATGCGGCGAAGCTGCTCCCTGGCCTCGTCTGCCCTCTGTCTGATTGAGCGCAGTCGGTTGTGCCTCTCAAGCTGTTCCAGGCGCCTCTTCTTCTCTTGCAGCTCAGCCTCGAGCCTTTCAAGGGCCTCGAGGCCCACCTCTTCTTCTTCCCCTTCTCCTTCTCCCGAAGTGTGTGGGTGCGGCTGTGTCGCCACTCGGGCCTGGGGGCCCAGGGATTGGGGTTCCGGGGTGACATTTTCTCCTCCCGAGGGTGTGCAATTTCCTCAGCAGGCGGGACCACCGCTGCCGCCTCTCTAGCAACGCGCTGGTCCCTCGCCGAAAGTGCTCTCCTGTTTCCCGCCATTTCAGACGCCGGTCCCCACGGACGGCGCCAAACTGTTGGGAGCACACTTGCCCAACCTCCGCACTTGTGCAGGGGAAGGAGCGAAGGTGACCAAGCGTCGGATGCAGTAGCGAAGGTGAAACGGAAGTGGAAAGTGCTCGAATTCCCAAAAAGTCGTCCTTTACACTGTTCATCCCCTTGGTATTTATAGGGAATGCCAAGGGTACGGGCCAAATTACAAAAGGGTACAGCAAAGATTCCTCGCCTCCGCGCAGGGAGGAAGGGCAGAAGCGTAAACACACAGCTGGAGCGGAAACCCTAATCGGTCACACCCCGGCGCGCCGCCACCTGGCCCCCTGTTCACCTTCGGGGAGAGGTGCGGCGGTCTTGACCTTCGCCGCGCTCACCCTTGGGCCCGCGCACTCCGGCTTCACTTGCCTCCGGGAGAGGCAAGTGAACACGCTTGCTGCTTGCCTGGACCCTCGCTCCAAGCGAAGGTGGTGTCGACGGTCAGCGAAGGTTTCCTGCAGTGCGACCATCGCCTCAGACCTGCACGGGAACACAGCAAGAGAGCGAGGGTTGACCCGCGTTGGGGGTCAGGGTAGTGGCCTCCGACGGGAGAGAGACCCCGCAAGCACGCCAGGCGTTACGCGAGGGCTGATTTTGAGCACCACTTCGGGCGGGCGCTTCTGTCGAGGGTCCTTTCCCCCAACATGCCCCTATAGAAGGTTAGGCTTTTAGGGTTTTTGCATAGAGGTACTTCACATAAAATGATACACTTAGCAAATGCATAACATGAAATCATGTCAGGAGGCTTAAGATGATATGTGATATGTCAAGTTAATTACAGATAAACACCAGGGTGTTACAGCCTCCCCCCCTAAAAGAAATCTCGCCCCGAGATTCCACGTTTAAGAAGGAAAAGGACAAAACTTACATCTACAGAGTATTGAGAAAGTCGGGATAGTTCTTTGCTAAGAAGTCTTCTGATTCCCAAGTGGCTTCTTCTTCAGGAGTGTTGGTTCCACTGGATCTTGTACCATCTTGTGGTAGTTCCTCCGGGTAACACGTCTTTTGATCCAACACGCGAACTGGATACTCCGAGTAAGACAGATCAGGTTCAGCTCAACACCTTCAACTTCAACCACATGCTCGGGCACCGGAGACACTCTTGAGTTGGGAGACGTGAAAAACACATTATGAATGCTGAAAGATGATTCAGGCAAACTCAGCTTGTAAGCGACCTTGCCACAGCGTCTAGAATCTCAAAGGGACCAATAAGCGAGGTGCTAATTTCCCTTTAACTTCCAAAACGAGTGACTCCTTTGGTGGGTGAGACTTAGATACACATAATCCCCGATCTCAAACTGCAGAGGTCGACGTCTCTTGTCAGCATAAATTTTCTGTCGAGATTGTGCAATCTCAATTCTCTTGTATTGCTTGACTTTCTTTCATATCTTGTACTAGTCAACTCCAAAGAGTTCTCTTCTCCAGGTTCAGACCAACTAAGAGGTGTACGACAACGACGACCGTACAGTGCTTCAAAGGGTGCCATCTTGATGCTTTCTTGATAACTGTTATTATATGAGAATTCTGCCAAGGGCAAACAATTATCCCAAGTTCTGCAAGGTGGTGAGACACAGGCTCTCAACATATCCTCCAATACTTGGTTGACTCGCTCAGTTTGCCCATCCGTTTGTGGATGATATGCTGTACTATCAAGAGCTTGGTTCCAAGTGAGGTATGGAACGCTTTCCAAAACTTTGCGACAAACTGGGTACCACGATCAGAGATGATGCTCTTGGGTATGCCATGGAGTTTGACTATGTTGTTTTTGTACAAAGCGGCATATGTGGGAACAGTGTAGCTGGGTTTCCTGGCAGGAAGTGAGCTTGCTTTGTGAGACGATCCACGATTACCCAGATGGAATCATAACCCTTTTGGGTCTTGGGCAGCCCATTTATGAAATCCATACTGATATCGTCCCATTTCCAGGCAGGTACAGGTAAGGTTGTAGCTCTCCTCCAGGCTTCATGTGCACAGCCTTGACCTTCTGACAAGTATCACAGCGAGCGACATAGCGAGCGATTTCGATCTTCATCTTGTCCACCAGAACCTTGTTTCAAGTCCTGGTACATCTTGTTGCTGCCGGGGTGGATAGAGAATCTATTAAGTGTGCTTCATCAAGGATTAACTGTCTCAATTCAGGCACTTTAGGAACTACTAACCGATTCTTGAACCATACCACTCCCTCTTCATCAATCCTGAAGCAATTAGCCTTTCCGGCTTGGACCTTTTCGAGAATGTGCTTGATTCCAGGGTTATCCTTCTGTGCAGCGATGATCTGCTCTCTGATAGGGGTCTCTATTCTGATATTATGTAGAGCTCCTTGCGGAATCACTTCAATGCCCAGCTTTTCTAACTCATAACATAGAGAAGAAACATTGGGTTTCATCATCAGATGATTGCAATGCGACTTGCGACTGAGTGCATCGGCGACCCACATTCGCCTTACCCGGATGGTAGTGCACTTCGAGATCATAGTCCTTAATTAACTCAAGCCATCTTCTTTGCCTCATATTCAGCTCTTCTTGAGTGAAGATATACTTCAGGCTTTTGTGATCAGTGTACACTTTACAGGTACTGCCCAACAGATAATGACGCCAACTCTTCAAGGCATGCACTAATGCTGCTAACTCAAGATCATGAGTGGGATAATTCTCCTCAGTCGCTTAAGCTGCCGAGAGGCATAAGCGATTACTCGACTTCTTGCATCAACACACAGCCCAAACCAGTCCAGATGCATCACAAATTAGACAATCAAAGTGCTTCTCGATGTTCGGATGGGGATTAGCACTGGTGATGTAGTTAACAGTTTCTTCAAAGTTCGAAAGGCTTGCTCACAGGCTGGTGACCAGACAAACTTCACATCATTCTTCAACAACGCAGTGATAGGCTGGCTATTCTTGAGAAATCTGGGATGAACCGCGATAAATCCAGCATTCCCAGAAAGCTGCGGACCTTGTGAACAGTGGTTAGGTGGCCTCCAATCCAGATATCTGCCACTTTTCCGGGATCAACTGACACACTTCAGCGGAATAAGCACATGGACCAAGGAACTGTAATTGATCAACCAGAACTCACATGTACTGAATGTTGGAACGCACTTGCCCCACCTCCGCACTTGTGCAGGGGAAGGAGCGAAGGCGGCCAAGTGTCGGGTGCAATAGCGAAGGTTAGACGGAAGTGGAAAGTGCTCAAATTCCAAAAAGTCCTCTCTTACACTGTTCATCCCCTTGGTATTTATAGGGAATGCCAAGGGGCACGGGCCAAATTACAGAAGGGTACAGCAAAGATTCCTCGCCTCCGCGCAGGGAGGAAGGGCAAAAGCGTAAATGCACAGCTGAAGCGGAACCCCTAATCGGCCACCCCCCAGCGCGCCGCCACCTGGCCCTTGTTCACCTTCGGGGAGAGGTGCGGCGGTCTTGACCTTCGGCCGCGCTCGCCCTTGGGCCCGCGCACCTCCGCCATCTGCCGGACCTCCGGCTTTACTTGCCTCCGGGGGAGAAGGACGAAGGTTTAACCTTCGGCCGTGCTCGCCGGACCTTCAGGCTCCGCTTGCCTCTGGGGCAACGCACACTTGCCGCTTGCCTGGACCTTCGCTCCTTACGAAGGTGGCGTCGTGAATCACCGAAGGTTTCCTGCAGCGCGACCGTCGCCTTAGACCTGCACGGAAGCACAAAAGTGACGAGGGTTGACCCCGCATCGGGGGTCAGGGTAACGGTCTCCAATAGGAGAGGGACCTCGCAAGCACACCAGGCGTTGCGCGAGGGCTAAAGTCGAGCATCAGTTCGGGCGGCGGCGCTTCTGCCGAGGGTCCTTTCCCCCAACAGTAGCCCCTCGTTGTCTTGGATCTAAAAGACCGTGGTTTAGGCCCAAGCAGCGCCTTTTAATGGGACAAAAACGGGGCCCTCGGCAGCGACGCCCGCGACTGCCTTGGGCTGGGCCGTTGTGGTGTGGCTTTATTATATTGAAGCCTGTTTCGTTTTTTGCGCCGCGTTTTTTGGTTGTCGTGCCGACTTCGTCGGGTGAGGGGCTCGTTTCCCGGCTTATAAATAGAAAGAGTGAGTGGGGGGTTTTGATTGTGCCTTCTGCTGCTATAGCCATCCTGCTGTTGCAATTTGCTTGTAGCGAAGGTTTGTTTTAGCTTGTCTGCGAGGGTTGAGACAGGCGTTCGTTGTTCGGTAGCGTTAGCAGCTGGAGAGATGGCTAGGTTGAAGCAAACTGCTCGCGCTGTTTCTCCCACAGCCGCGGACGAGGGGATTACCTTCGAGTTTGGTCTTAGCCGGGTTTGCGCAAGTGAGATTGCGTCTTATGTGCGGTGGGGCTGGGTTGAGGAGGCAAGGCGAGGGCCAGCAGTGGGGAGACCGTGCCGAAGCCGGACGCAGATGAAGTTGTGGTGTTTGAAGAGTTCTTTTCGGCTGGCCTTCGCTTCCCAGCTGACTCCTTCGTGACTTCGGTTCTGCGGAGGTTCAACCTGCGGTTTCATCAGCTTACGCCTTCTTGCTTCACAAAGATGTCGGTCTACGTCTGGGCCTGCAGGTCTCAGGGGGTTGTTCCTCATGTTGAGGGTTTTGTTCGCACTCATCGCGTTCACATGCAGCCTCGCAAGATTACGGACAGCGAGGGCAAGACCAGCCTTGGACAATTCGCGGTGTACATTTTGCCATCGCGCCGGCGCGGAGCTTCCGGTGCAAGCGCAGAAGAACAAGTGGAGCAGCGGGTGGCAGGAGTTCTGGTTCTATTACAAACTAGTGACAGCTCCGAGCTTTGCGGCGAGCTTCCGGTGCTTGGAGATGTGGGCGCCGAAGCTAAGATGAGCGTCGAGGCCCATGCTGCTGTTGATTGCTGAGGGTCGTTGCGCGTTCTCAGTGTGCGCGTGATTTGGTGGAGGAATATTGCTGTGCCAAGATTTGGCCTCTTGGCCGGAGGCGGACTTGGTTGTTGTGGAGAATGACCCGAGGTACGAAGGTAGGGGCTTGAAGAAACCTAGTTTGGATCTGGAGAAGGTTTGGGAAAAAACGCTTAAGAAATTTCCGAGGCGCGAGGACGGGAATGAAGCTGTTTTCAAACGAGTTCAGCAGTGGACAGACGAGCTCGTGGGGAAGCTTTCCCCACTGGAAGTGAAGGCTATCCATAGCTTGGTGGGCGGCGAAGGTCGAGTGAACAGAATGTTTGACATTCTTGGTATTCGGTATGCCAACTGGCCCGCTCCTTCGAGCGACGACGCGCCGAAGAAGAGGAAGCGTAAGGCTTCGGAGATCGTCTCTCGGCCGAAGAGGGGCCGTGGTCGAGGCCGTGGCGGGGCTGGGGGCCGAGCGAAGGTGCTTGCGACGAAAGTCGCTGCTGGCTCTGTTGCTGCGGGCACTTCTTCCTTGGCCGTGGCTCGGAGCGGCGGGGTGCCGGTTCAGTCGGGGGACGCGTGCCTCGCGTTGGAGGGATCGGCGCTTTGGTCCAGACTTCGGGCGACGAGGATGAATCGATGATGATGAGGTGGTGGAGAAGGACGCAAAGGAGAGGGAGACGGACGAGGGTTCGTCTGATGAAGGCAGCGAGGGTTCTAGTGAAGGACATGACACGGATGAGGAGGTGTCTATTGGAGGCGGAGCCTCGCCTAGTGTTGGTGCGATGGTTGCCCAGGGCGCACTTGAAATTGTACAAGATGTTGAGCCAGGTAGCCCTCGACGAGGTGCGGTTCCCAGCTTTGCGGGCTCGCACCTTTGGGTGGAGGGGTCAGAGTTGATGGGGAACTTGACTCTGCGCGGTCCCGGGGAAAGAGACCGTTTGGCGAGGCTAGCCGGTCGAGCCTTCCGGAATACGCCAAGAAGCTTGGGATTTCTGATCCGGCAACGGCACTGTTCACCAGTCCGGACCTTCGGGACTGCCATTTGCAGTGTAGCCCGGAGGAAAGGCGTTTCCTGGGCCGGATCTTCGGCCGCATTTGTGTGCCGGAGGCGGAGGTCCTTCTTGCAGATCAAGCGGTTGGCGACACCTTTGATGACGTTGACGTCAAGTTGGCGGAGCTGATGCTCTTGAACCGCTCAGCGAGGCGGAAGGTTAGCTCCGACATGGAGTTTATGAGGAACCATATTACTGAACTTGAGAAGGAGAATAGCAAACTGGCGCGGAGCCTAGAGAACAAGGAGAATGAATGAAGATTGCTTCTGAGAAGGCTGCGAAGGCTCGAGAGGAGGCGGTTGAGCTGGCGAAGCGTAATGCTGATCTGATTGCCGCGGGAAAGGAGAAAGACAAGGCTTTGGCTGAGGCCGAGGGTCGGCTAGTGATTTGAAGAAATCTTGGCGAACGAGCATGGAGAACGTCAAACGTAAACTTGATTGTTGTCTGACCGAGGCTGGGGGCTCAGCCGGAGAGCCATTGCCTGCAGCTGATGCAGAGGCCTTCGAGGGCTGGCTGGGAAACGAGCTTGATGTGTTTAGCTCGTTAGTTTCCAATGCAGCCGATTTTGGTGGCTACGCCGGGGCCTTGGCAATGGCGAGCACGCTTCGACTGGCGGATTGTGATCATCTTCGCAAGGTCAGAAGGCCGAGCCATGTTTTTCCGTCGGTTGAAGAGGTTCGCCAGATGAAGGTTGATGACGCAGAAGTTCGGAACTGTGCGATGCGTTTGCTTCGCAAGTTTTGGATCTCCGGAGGTGGCCGAGCTCTCGCCTTCGAAGAAGCTGCCGAGGCTACGCGCCAGGTTCGCATTTTTTAAGTTTTTTTTTGTTGCTTTGTTTTAGAGGGGTTGTTTGTTGATTTTGGCGAGGTTTGTCTTTTGTTTTGCTTATAGGCTCGACGAGATGCGATGCCCTCGCCGCCTACGGAAGTTGCAGCGAGGGGTGACTCCGAAGCCGCCCCTGAGCCAAGCTGTGCGGGGGTTACGCTCGCCGAGATCGAGGCGTTGACCGGGGGCGGGCCGATCGTTGAAGGAGATGCTGCGCGGGCGACGGCGATGGAAGAGGAGACTACGACAAACGTCGAGGCTGCTGCGGAAGATCCACGGCGGAGGAGGCGTCAGCTGGGACCTCGACTGTCGCCGCTGGCGAGGGTTTGGACATCAATCGAGGGAAGCTGGGCAGGTGTGATGCCTGGGTTTGTTGGGGCGAGGGAGGCCTTTTTGTAGATACTATGGTTGTTTGTAAAGACTTGACGAGGCTGAGACATCTCGTATTTTTGTGCAACATGCAGGTTCCTGACGGAACCGTGCTAGACGTATTCGACGTGACCCCGCTGATGTTGAACTACCAAGATGTTTTTATAACTGGTGAATCATGGGCTCGCGCTAGATTTAAATATCCTTCGCTTTCCTTTGAACGTTTTTGGTGGTCGAAG
Source organism: Coix lacryma-jobi var. lacryma-jobi (assembly GCA_009763385.1). Taxonomy (NCBI): domain Eukaryota; kingdom Viridiplantae; phylum Streptophyta; class Magnoliopsida; order Poales; family Poaceae; genus Coix; species Coix lacryma-jobi. The sequence continues at coordinate 112,697,208 of CM019830.1, read as the reverse complement.
GTGCGGAGATATGATTTAAAAAATAGTAGGTCGAGTCGGTTTTGGCGCGAGACAGACTATACAGACCGCCAAGCCGATCGTTATTTGTTTGGGTCTTCTTCGACCTCGCAAGCTGGCGGTGATGATGATATTGACGAGAACGCGGCTTTGGAATATTTGTTCGGTCAAAGAGAGCTTGAAGTTGGTTCGGATGGGGCGCTTGTGATCCCGAAGGAAGAACCTTCGGAAGTTGACGAGACGAGGCATAGGTATATGTATAGGGCGAGGGTTTTGCCCGGGGAGCTACCAATTGTCCCTGCCGCTCCTTTGTTGTGGGGGCCCCTGGTTCCGGTGGAGGGGGGTTTGAGGTGGAGGCCGAAGGTTGGATGATTTGGAGTTAATTGAGGGGAGCGGTGGTTCCTTGTAAAGATTTTTATTTTGGGATATGTTTGCTGTTGTAACGTTATTTTGTAACGGTAAGAGAAAAACGTATGAGTTGTGTGCCATGTTTGCTGAGCTATTTTGACGTTTCTTATGTTGTTTTAACGGCGACGCCCTGCTTAACTCTTGGCGAGGCTCGCGCACTTGCTCTGTGTAAGCTTGTTTTGAAAAAAAACAGCGACGCCCCCTTTTTCTTTTAGCGAGGCTCGCGCACTTGCTCGTGTAAGCTTGTTTTGAAAAAACAGCGACGCCCCCTTTTTCTTTTAGCGAGGCTCGCGCACTTGCTCGTGTAAGCTTGTTTTGAAAAAACAGCGACGCCCCCTTTTTCTTTTAGCGAGGCTCGCGCACTTGCTCGTGTAAGCTTGTTTTGAAAAAACAGCGACGCCCCTTTTTCTTTTAGCGAGGCTCGCGCACTTGCTCGTGTAAGCTTGTTTGAAAAAACAGCGACGCCCCCTTTTTCTTTTAGCGAGGCTCGCGCACTTGCTCGTGTGAGCTTGTTTTGAAAAAACAGCGACGCCCCCTTTTTTCTTTTAGCGAGGCTCGCGCACTTGCTCGTGTGAGCTTGTTTTGAAAAAAAACGCGACGCCCCCTTTTTCTTTTAGCGAGGCTCGCGCACTTGCTCGTGTGAGCTTGTTTTGAAAAAACAGCGACGCCCCCCTTTTTTTTTTAGCGAGGCTCGCGACTACTTTTAATCGCGTTGATGTGGCCTCGCCCGAGGCCTGGCTGGAGGGCTCGGGCGAGACGGAGAAAGTGGGCCCGCGCCGAGGCCTGGCTTGCTTGTGCGAGAATGCTCGATTTTTCGGACTCCGCGCCTTCCCTTATTTCTGGCGAGGTGAAGTTTGCTTTTTGCTAGCCCCTGTCTTTTGTGCCAGGGTGCTCGACTTTCCTCCCCTTATCATAGGCGGAGGTGAGTTTCTTTGCGAGCCCCTGTCGTTTGTGCCAGGGTGCTCGACTTTCCTCCCCTTATCTTAGGCGGAGGTGAGTTTGCTTTTGCGAGCCCCTGTCGTTTGTGCCAGGGTGCTCGACTTTCCTCCCCTTATTTAGGCGGAGGTGAGTTTCTTTTGCGAGCCCCTGTCGTTTGTGCCAGGGTGCTCGACTTTCCTCCCCTTATCTTAGGCGGAGGTAGTTGCTTTTGCGAGCCCCTGTCGTTTGTGCCAGGGTGCTCGACTTTCCTCCCCTTATCTTAGGCGGAGGTGAGTTTGCTTTTGCGAGCCCCTGTCGTTTGTGCCAGGGTGCTCGACTTCCTCCCCTTATCTTAGGCGGAGGTGAGTTTGCTTTTGCGAGCCCCTGTCGTTTGTGCCAGGGTGCTCGACTTTCCTCCCTTATCTTAGGCGGAGGTGAGTTTGCTTTTGCGAGCCCCTGTCGTTTGTGCCAGGGTGCTCGACTTTCCTCCCCTTATCTTAGGCGGAGGTGAGTTTGCTTTTGCGAGCCCCTGTCGTTTGTGCCAGGGTGCTCGACTTTCCTCCCCTTATCTTAGGCGGAGGTGAAGTTTGCTTTGAAAAGAAAAGGAATGTTTTTCGAAGCAATCTTAGCAGGTTTTCATCGAATGTAGCGCTCTTTGGAAGAGATCCGCTTTTTCGATGTTTGGGAGTAGAAGGTTGGAGGTTTGCTTTTTTGGGGGCTCTAGCCTGTATTAATGCTTTGGATACTGCCTCATTAAAAAACCTTACGCCCCTTCGTAAGGAAAAAGAGTGCAGCTCCTGTTTTTGTTAAGTACATGAGAGTAGATAACATAGAAAGTGACGAAGATTACATAACGCGAGGGCTCGCTAAGGCTCCGCTATGGGTAGAATTTGCGAAGGTCGTCGATGTTCCAGGTGTGTGGTAGGATATTACCTTCGCTGTCGGAGAGGTGGAAAGAGCCTGGGCGATTGCATTCTGTGATCAGGAACGGGCCTGTCCACTTAGGCTGGAACTTTCCGGCCATACTGGCGTTTTGTTATGGATGAGGACGAGGTCGCCCTTCTGTAGGTTTTTGATTCTGACCTTTTTATCTCTCCATTTTTTGGTCTCTTCCTGATACTTGCGAAGGTTGTGAACTGCGCTGCATCTTGTTTCTTCTAGCAAGTCTTTGTCAATTAGCTTGGCTGGCTCATCACTTGCGAGGGTGTTCTTGGTGAAACGTATTTTAGCTCCTCTGGTAGCACGGCTTCTTCGCCGAACAAAAGTTTGAAGGGTGTGAATTTGGTTGCTCTGCATTCGGAGGTATTGTGGGACCAGGTGACTGCAGTTAGCTCGTCTGCCCATTTGCCTTTGGGTCTGCCTTGCAATTTTTTGGATATGGATTGGAAGATTGTTGCGTTGGCTCTTTCGACTAGACCGTTGGACTGCGGGTGCGGACTGAGGCGAAGCATAGAATTGTTCCGATTTGTGCACAGAACTCTTTGAAAACCTCGCTGTCAAACTGGGTGCCGTTGTCGACGGTTAGATGTTGGGGGACTCCGAAGCGACAAACTATCTGCTGCCAGAAAAACCTTTTACTGCGAGGGAGGTTATTGAGGACAGCGGTCTTGTTTCGGTCCATTTGGTGAAATATTCCACGGCTACCACCGCATAGCGAAGGTTCCCCGGAGCCGTCGGTAGTGGGCCCACGAGATCCATTGCCCACCTTTGTAGAGGCCAGGTTGGGCATATGAGGGTTGTAGGAGCCCCTGGGCCGTTTTGGTTTTTTGCTGTCAGTTGACAACCTTCGCACTTCTTGACGATGGTTTCAGCGTCTCTCAGCGCAGTTGGCCAGTAGAAACCTTGCCGGAAAGCCTTTCCTACTAGTGCCCTCGGGCCATTGTGTGAACCACATATACCTTCGTGGATGAGTTTGAGAATGTCGTACCTTCGGACTGTGACACGCACTTGAGCCAGGGTGAGGTTACCGAAGCTTTGAACAAGGTGTTATCCACAATCTTGTACCCTCGCACTCTTTGCTTTAGTCTGTTCTCTTCTTCTTTGGAGCTGGGTTCATGAAGTCCTTTGATGTAGGCCATGATAGGTGCTCTCCAATCCTCGCATTGAATTGTGTTGATCAGCTTGATGCTGATTTCGGAGGCTTCGAAGGCTGACCGAGTGGAAACCTCGTAGAACACGTCCGGAGGGCAGTGTAGCTGCTGCGCTGCTGCTTTGGCTAAGCAATCTGCTTCACTGTTTTCGGTCCTCGATATTGCTTTTACTGTTATGCCGAGGAAGAAAGATTCTAACCTTCGTACATATTGAAGATACTTTTGAAGCTCTGGATCTTTTGCTTTGTAGTTTTTTCAATGTGCCCCGCAATGACTTGAGAGTCTGTGTTGATGAGTGCCCTTCGGACTGATAACGATCGCAACCTTGAAAGTGCCAGGATCACAGCCTCATATTCAGTGGAGTTGTTTGTGCACTTGAAGTCCAGCCTTCGTGCGTATCTCAGCTTCGACCCGGAAGGCGAGATTAAAATGGCCGAGGCACCGGCTCCGGTTGTGCCCCAGGCCCCGTCGACGTAAACGATCCAAAACTGGTCCTGCTGCAGCTCACCGGGGCGAGGGTCGGGTGTCCATTCTACTATGAAATCAGCCAGCACCTGCGATTTGATCGCTGCTGCCGACGAAGGTTACAGCATAACTATTAAGCTCGACTGCCCATTTTGCTATTCTTCCAACGGCTTCGTTGTTTTTGAAAATGTTCTCGAGAGGGTACGTCGAAGGTACATGTATCTCGTGCGCCTGGAAGTAGTGCTTTAGCTTTCTTGATGCCATGACGACGGCATATGCTATTTTCTCAAGCTCCGAATAATTTCTTTTGGGCCTTCGAGGGTTTCTGAAACATAATAGATTGGGGCTTGTCTAGTTCTGTTGTTTTCGCGGAGCTCCTTGATGAGGACTGCGCTGGCAGCGTGTGGCGAAGCTGCGACGTAAAGTAACAATAAGTCTCCCTTGCTTGGGCTGGTTAGGGTAGTCAAGCTGGTCAGATACTTTTTCAACTCCTCGAAGGCCTTTTGCTGCTGGGGACCCCAGTTGAATGGAGCGTTGCTTCTGAGTGTTTCGAAAAATGGTAACCCTCGCTCTGCGGATCTTGAGATGAATCTGCTAAGTGCTGCCAAACGGCCGGTCAGACGCTGAGCTGCTTTCTTGGTCGTCGGAGGTTCCATGTTCATGATGGCATCAATCTTCTCAGGGTTGGCTTCGATTCCTCTGGCTGAGACGATGCAACCTAGCAATTTGCCTTCGCTTACCCCGAAAACACATTTTTCTGGGTTTAGTTTCAGTCCGGCGGACCGGAGGTTGCTGAATACCCTCGATAAGTCTGGTATGTGGTTCTCTTTTAGTTCACTTTGAACGACTAAGTCGTCGACATAGGCGGAGACTGTATGCTCATCCTTGAAAACTTCGGAGGTCATGCGAGCGAAGGTTGAACCTGCATTTTTCAAACCTTCTGCCATCCTTCGGAAGCAAAAGGTGCCCGAGGGTGTGATAAAGCTTGTTTTTTCTTCGTCTTCTTCATTCATCCAGATTGGTGATAGCCTGAGAAGCAATCAAGGAGGGATAGCATTTGGCAACCTGCCGCTCTGTCGACCAGGGTGCTTATGTTGAGGGGGAAATCATCCTTCGGACAGGCTTTGTTCAAACAAGTGAAATCGACGCACATTCGCCCATTTTTATTCTTCTTTTGGACTAGGACCACATTTGAGAGCCAAGTTGGGTATTTGACTGGGCGAACGACGCCTGCGTCCAGAAGCCTTTTTACCTCAGCCTTCGCTGCCTCCTTTCTTTCTTCTGACATCTTGCGAAGCTTTTGTTTGATTGGGCGATAGCCTGTTTGATGTTCAGGCTGTGCTCGATCATTGATCTGTTGACTCCTTTTAGGTCTTCTGCGGACCAAGCGAAGGTGTCGGAATTTTCTCTGAGGAAGGTGACGAGGTTGTCTTCTGATTGAGGGCCTAGATTGGCTGAAATGATCACCTTTTTTCGGCATTACCCTCGAAGAGTTGGACTTGTTTGGTTTCCTCCTTTGGCGCTGCCTTCACTCTGTCATTGCAGACCTCGCCCTTGACGCTGAAAACGGGGGTTTGAGGTTTTGACAAATTGTGTACATTACGTTGCCCCGGGGCTACATTGCCTTCAGCTGTCCTTGCGATGTCCTGGTCCCCAAATACTGCGACCACACCCTTCGGAGCGGGAAGTTTCATACATAGGTAGGCGGGATGGATAACCGCATTGAACGCGTTTGTGACCCCTCGGCCAAAAATGGCATTGTATGGGTAGAACATGTCGACGACGTCAAATGTTATATGTTCCGTCCTGCAGTTGATTTGGTCGCCGAAGGTCACGGGCAGGGAAATTTTCCCGATGGCTCTCACTTGCTGACCACCGAAACCGGTATAGAGGGTTGTCGGCCGGTTGCAGAAGATTTCTGTCAAGCTTCATGCTGTCGGTTGAAGGTTGAAGCGAACAAGATGTCAGCGGAGCTTCCTGTATCAACCAGTATTTTGGTGACAGTCCACCCAGCGAGGTTGGTTTCGATCACCATGGCATCTGTGTGAGGGTAATCTCTAAGCTTCATGTCACTGGAATCGAAGGTTATGGGGATGTGGGACCAACGACCGCTTTATGTGGTCCTTCGACGGCCACGTGGTGAACGCGTCTGGCATGTTCCTTCCTCTGCCGTTTGTTACCATGGTCTTCATTTGAACCTCCGGTGATAGCTAGATAGAATCACCGAAGGTCGATGTTGGATTGTTGATGGTCGTTTGGCTCGAGGCTTCGGCTTTCACAGGTTGTGGTGCTGGTAACGCAGGGATTGGCGGGGTGGTGGTGGCAGAGCGCTGGTGGCTTGGTGGGTTGGTGGAATTTGGCTTTGGGGGGTAGCTGGGTATGTGACTGTGTAAGGTGGGTTATGGCGTTGTGGGGTGGTGGTTGGCTGATAATGGGTTTGGTTGTAGAGTGGGTGGTGGGTGTAGGGGGTTGTTGCGAAGGTAGGCCATAGTTTATGGGGGTATAGTGGTATGTTGGATTTGGTGGGTGGAAGCTTGGTTTCCTTGTGTGGTTTATGGTTCGGGGGTCTGACAGAGCAGGTTCCTGGATTCTGGAATTCTTTTCCCTTGGCGAAGCATTCGCATTGCTTTGTTGTGTGCCCCTTTCCCATTCCGCAGAAGTGACAATACATTTTGGCAGGATCTCGCTGCTGGTAGCGCTGGTTCGGCGGAGGTGGCGAAACCTGCGAGGCTTGGCTGCTCGGGTGTTGAGCGTCCCGTGTTTGATGTTCAAAGTTTGTTGCTTTGTTGATCGCGCGACGTTGCTTTGCTCTTGGCGAAGGTTGCTTTCTCTCGGTTGAGGCCTCGGCTGTGGCCTCTGCTGAGACCTCCGAGCGTCGGACTTCGCTCTGAAATCCATATCAGCTCTACAGTATCTTTCCATTGTTTCGTGCAACTCCTCGATTGAGTTTGCCGGTTTTCTGGCAAATTTGGAGGAGCATGGTCCTGGGCGCAGGCCACTGACTGCAGCGAGGATGACAGCCTCGTCAGATATCCCAGGGGTCCTTGCTCTGATTTGAATGAACCTTCGCCAGTAATCTTGGAGCGGCTCGCGTTCTTCTTGCTTGCAATTGAATAGCTCGATGGGGTTTAGCGGGGCTGGAGTGATGCCCTTGAAGTTTGTACACAACTTGTCTCTGAGGGAGGCCCAGGAATCCACAGTTCCGGGGCGAAGGTTGCTGTACCAGTTTGTGCGATGTCTCGCAGAATGATGACAAAAGATTTTGCCATTGTTGATTCGTCACCGCCTGCTGCGGCAACCGCTGCTTCGTAGCTCATGATGAACTGGCGAGGGTCGGAAAGTCCATCATAGCGGGGTAGGTTTTGTGGATTATAGCATGGTGGCCAGGGCTGGGTTTGGAGTATTTGGGAGAGTGGTGACTTTGGATCGCACGGCATTTGGTTGTTGCTGATGCCTTCGCTGAATGCGAAGGTTTTGTTCTTTCTCATCTGGGTAGAGTTGGCGGAAGTTTGGGTGTCTCACAGGATATGGCTCTGGGTGTACTGGTGGTGGTGGGGGTGGTGGATGGTGACGAAGGTTATCTAGATTCGGCTCCTCATTCCCCTCTCGCAACGGGGGTATCTCCTCATTATCCCAGCCTTCGGCTTCGGCTTCTGCCGCGGCGAGGGATTCTTCCATACGGCGAAGCTGCTCCCTGGCCTCGTCCGCCCTCTGTCTGATCGAGCGCAGTCGGTTATGCCTCTCAAGCTGTTCCAGGCGCCTCTTCTTCTCTTGCAGCTCAGCCTCGAGCCTTTCAAGGGCTTCGAGGCCCACCTCTTCTTCTTCCCCTCTCCTTCTCCCGAAGTGTGTGGGTGCGGGTTGCGTCGCCACTCGGGCCTGGGGGCCCAGGGATTGGGGTTCCGGGGTGACATTCTCTCCTCCCGAGGGTTGTGCAATTTCCTCAGCAGGCGGGACCACCGCCGCCGCCTCTCTTGCGACGCGCTGGTCCCTCGTCAAAAGTGCTCTCCTGTTTCCCGCCATTTCAGACTTCGGTCCCCACGGACGGCGCCAAACTGTTGGAACGCACTTGCCCCACCTCCGCACTTGTGCAGGGGAAGGAGCGAAGGCGGCCAAGTGTCGGTGCAATAGCGAAGGTTAGACGGAAGTGGAAAGTGCTCAAATTCCAAAAAGTCCTTCTTACACTGTTCATCCCCTTGGTATTTATAGGGAATGCCAAGGGGCACGGGCCAAATTACAGAAGGGTACAGCAAAGATTCCTCGCCTCCGCGCAGGGAGGAAGGGCAAAAGCGTAAATGCACACGCTGAAGCGGAAACCCTAATCGGCCACCCCCCAGCGCGCCGCCACCTGGCCCTTGTTCACCTTCGGGGGAGAGGTGCGGCGGTCTTGACCTTCGGCCGCGCTCGCCCTTGGGCCCGCGCACCTCCGCCATCTGCCGGACCTCCGGCTTTACTTGCCTCCGGGGGAGAGGACGAAGGTTTAACCTTCGGCCGTGCTCGCCGGACCTTCAGGCTCCGCTTGCCTCTGGGGCAACGCACACTTGCCGCTTGCCTGGACCTTCGCTCCTACGAAGGTGGCGTCGTGAATCACCGAAGGTTTCCTGCAGCGCGACCGTCGCCTTAGACCTGCACGGAAGCACAAAAAGTGACGAGGGTTGACCCCGCATCCGGGGGTCAGGGTAACGGTCTCCAATAGGAGAGGGACCTCGCAAGCACACCAGGCGTTGCGCGAGGGCTAAAGTCGAGCATCAGTTCGGGCGGCGCTTCTGCCGAGGGTCCTTTCCCCCAACAACTGAACTTGGCATACAGCTGATGTTCTCTGAGACGGGGGATAGAACGCTACGAAGATGCTGGCGTGATCTTCAGGGGTTTTTTGAGTAGATTAAGAATGTCGTCAATGAACACGACCCACAAAATTTATCAGCTCTGCATGGAAAACAGAGTTCATGAGGTACATGAGTGAGCAGGGGAATTGGTCAACCCGAAGGGACAGTGACCAAGTACTCATATAGGCGTATATGGTGGTGTGAAAGCTGTTTTAGGAATGTTCTTCTGGACGGATTTTTATTTGGTGGTAGCCAGATCTAGATCAATCTGGGAGAACACCTTGGCTCCAGTAGTTGATCAAAGAGAAGATCAATGCGAGGCAAAGGATATTGTTTTGATGTGACCTCGTTGAGAGGACGATAGTCAACGCACAGTCTGAGACTTTTGTCTTTCTTCTTTACAAAAGATTGCAGGACAGCCCCAAGAGATGAGCTTGGGCGAATGAAACCCTTGTCCAACAATTCTTGTAACTGAGTCTTCAACTCTGCCAACTCTCTGGGAGGCATTCGATAAGCTCTGCGGGATATAGGAGCAGTCCCGGGCTTTAGCTCTATGGCAAAACTCAACATCACGGTCAGGAGGTAGACCAGGTAAATCCTCTGGAAAAAAACATCAGGAATTCACAGACCACGGGGATGTCTCTGGTCTCCAGAACATAGGTGGTTTGTTTATTTGAGTGGCTGCTGGTTTTTGAGGCATAGGAAGTTGGAGAAGGAGTTTGGAGGTATGTAGGAATATCCACTCTCACAACTCTATTCAGGATGTCGATCATGGCTTTATACTGACACATCCAATCATGCCTAGAATGAATCTATTCTTGATCACGCAGTACTATCATAGTGGTGGGAAATGAATGTTCCCCCAACATTACGGGTATACTGCGAACCACTTCCTTAGTGCTTATACGCCCTCCAGGCGAAAATATGCAGCAGAAATTTTCTTTTAAATCTTCAATTGATATCTCATGCTTGATGACAAAAGTGCGACTGATGAAGGAATGCGATGCACCAGAATCAAACAACACAACTGCAGGATGGTGGCAACGGGAAACCTACCGATCATGACGGGCTCTCCCTCTGGGATGTCACTGAGGGTGGTGTAGTATAGACTTGCCCGTGCTTCTTGACGAACTTGCCCTTCTGAGCGTGTTGCTGCGGGGCACGGTGCTGCTGCTGCTGATGAGGTCCTCCAGGACCCTTCTGAAAGTTCTGTGCATACTTCTGGGCTTCGGACAATCACGAGACCAGTGGCCAGTCTGGCCGCAGTTATAGCAGGGGTGATTGTAAGCTGTTTGCGGATTGGATATACGAACACCTGGGGCGTTCGGCTGCGTGGCACTGCTGGTTGGCGTGTGGGTGGTAGCTGCTTGGGTACGGACAACCACTTGCTGGTGAGGATAAGGTAGGCGATTTTGGTGGGTGCTGGGATGATAGATGACTCTCTGGCGCTTGTGATTGCCAGAGAAAATGCTGGACCCTGCTTTCTTCTTCTTCTCTTCCGGTACTGGCGATGCTTTCTTCAAAAGCAACAGCCCGGTCAACAACATCATGATAAGAACCGGTCAAGTTATTGGACAAGCTTCTGCGGATCTTAGGATGTAGCCCTCTGAGAAAACAGTCCCTTTTCTTCTCATCAGTGTTGACATACTCTGAGGCATACTGACTGAGGTGGTTGAACTGACCCACATACTGCATCACTGTGGAGTCTCTCTGTTGAAGTGCCAGGAACTGATCAAGCTTCATCTTCATCAATCCAGAAGGGATGTGATGAGCACGAAAGGCAGTGCGGAACTCTTCCCAGGTCAACTGATGACCTTCAGGCTGGGCAGCTATCAGATTAGCATACCAAGCACTAGCTGGTCCACGAAGCTGCTGAGAAGCAAACCGAGGCTTCTGAATATTGGTGCAGTTGATCAGACCAAACTTCTGCTTCATGGTGCGGAGCCAATCATCAGCTTCTAAGGGTTCATCGGCCTTAGTAAAGACCGGTGGTCGGGTCTCGGTGAAATCGGCATAGGTAGTCTCACGGTTGACGTCGTGACGACCACGGTGACCAATGTCTGCTGCCCTGATCTGAGCCATCAGGTTAGCAGCGGCTGCCAAAGCTGCAATGGCATCTGCGAGAGTGGCTGGTACTGGTGGAGGATTGGGAAGGTTGGCACTTCCGGAACCTCCAGCTCCAGCGCGAGTGTTCACAGGCATCTGTTAAGCAACTTAGAACTTAGCATTCATAGATAGAGCTTTGAAAACAACTGACTGACAAGCTTCATTGATTCAAAGGTAGCTGACGGATACAGACAACTGACAGGTGACAAACTGACTGATAAGGGGGAAAAAGGTACGAAAGAAAGTTACCGACTCGACTTTAACAAACTAACGCTCCCAAACCTAGACTAAGGTTTTAGGTAAGCAGGTGGTACAGACACACGGGATCCCCATCTCCTAGCGACGAGCCTAGTCTTCATCGATGATGATTATGTCCTCGTCGTCGTCTTCTTCTTCGAGATGAGCTCAGGCTCTTCCTCCTCGTCCTCGTCCTCAGCGTGGACATCCTCAGCGGGTGCAATCTCGTTGTCCACTTCTGGGACTTGCTCCACTTCGGGTTCTTCCACTACTCCGTCCTCAGGGTCTTCCATGACTGGAGGTATCATGGGGTGGAGTTGAGCATACAACTGATGCACTTCCGTGAAGCATATCGTTGAACTGTTCAACCTGGGCTGTGTACTGCTGCAGTCCATGGAGCTCGGCTCTGGGTTATCTCGCGGTCCCAAGCTTCATTGCGCTGTTCGATAGCGCGAACCATGTTCCGGTTGGCCTGCTCCAGGGAAGCTCGTGCCTCATAGAACTCCAGGCGCGATAGGTAGAAGTCATGCTCCATGTTCTCCATTTCAGCCTTCAGGTTCTTGATTTCTTCCTTGAGATTCTTGCGGGTGCGTCGGGGAAAACGACGTCCATTTGAAGACTCACCAGTCTCCTCTCCTGCGCGTGGTGCCAGCTGGTGACGCGGCACGCCATGCGGTCAGTCGACTTGCGAGCAGTCCGCTTGATAATGGCCATGTCTGGATAAGAGAAGATAGATGAGAAAGGCTAGCAAGAACAGGTAAAGGTATACTACCCCAAAAGAACTTAGTTAGCTTTAGTGAATATGATATGATGCATGAATCGTTCCTACGGAACAAGGCAATGCAATACTTAACATATATAGGGCTTAAAACATGTTGTTCCACTAGCTAGTGTTGTCATATGAGAGACAAGATGAGAGAAGCAATTTGGACTCAAAATAGTCAAGTTTAAATTTTGTTTGGACTCAAAAGAACTTTGAAGTTTTCGCAAAAGAACACCGCAACGTTAAAGTGAGATGCTCCGATACCACTCTGTGACGGAACGGCCCTAATCCCATGGCCCACTAGTCCCTGTCAACCTCTGACAGCCGAACCCATGTTCCATGTGATTAAGACTGTTCGCCACCGGGCTACATCAGTGCCCATGTCCGCAGGATCATCTCACAAATCGGTTACAGCATTTCATAATTTTACAAAATAACATCGGAATAAAGAGTGGAAGACTTAAATAACCATAGTTTTACAAACCGGAGTCCAAATAGAATTTAAGGTACGGTTATTACAGACCATGTTCTGACAATTCAAAATAGACAACGTAGCAGAGTTCAACAACATAAAGATACTTCACCCAGCCCGAGGGTGCACATCTATTCTTCGGCCTCATCGGCCTCCTCCTGAACGAAGGTCACACAGCAGGGGTCTAGACACATCGGGTGTTCAGCATACCTGCAGCATGGGTAACAAACCCTGAGTACTGGGGTACTCAACAAGATTAACCGTCTAAAGAAAAAGGAGAGAAGACTCAGGAATGAGAGGCTTAGGGTAGTTCAAGGTAAGGCTTTAGCAAGATCAAGTATTTTGCAGAAAAGCATTTTTGAGTTTTCTGCCAACAGCAAGCACCTTGGGCCTCTAACCCAAGAGTACTTGTGCACCTCGGGCCTCAACCCAAGAGTACAGGTCTGTTTGCAGAAAAAGCACTTTGTAAAACTTGTTTTATTTTTTTGAATGGTTCAAGTATTCCTCAGTTCTTCATCATTCATGGTTCATTTTACATTCCAAAACATTCCTAGTTGAGAACCACTCTCCGTTGGCAGTCAGTGGACCAAGTCTCCATAACCGAGGAGCAACGTTAATCCGGATAAACAATACTCAGCTGAGGATCCCTATCCACACTGCATATGTAGCACCCAAGCTTGCATATGCCAACTCGTCTACCACGATCCTCCAAGATTAGACCGGTCCTACGCCACCCGGAAGTACAGTACACCACTCCAATCAGGGCCTCTAACCCACGTGGGTACATGCTACTTCCGCCATCTCTCCACTCCCAGTGCGCGGTTGTCGGCCTCAATCAAGGATTTCTCGGAGCCAGAGCTTTCGTAGTATGTGAATAGTTACAAGTCTTGACCAGCAGGCCATCATACGGATGGTCCCTATTTTCCAGCCAGAAACTACACCTTGGTCATATCTCACCCAAGAGTAATAGTCCTGTCAGTTTTTCAAACCTGTCCGGTCGGTGTCAACTGTTGAGTCTGGGACTACAACATGACAACACCGTACACGCGGACAACCTCTTCTCGCCATTAATAAGTACGGATCAGATTTTAGCCAACAGTCGAGAAGTAAAGCCAAATTCCCATAAAGTTCCTTAAGGTGATCACACTTTTGAAATTGGCATTTTATTGCAAAGTCTAATAAGCATTGCTAAGCATTTTTCAAATACTTTTGAAAAGCGGGTATCGGGATATCAGTAGTCAAGGTGGTGGATAATGCACCAATTAGGATAGCACTCAACTCCTATAAACCTAATGCAGTAATTTACTCAAAAGCATTAAGGAAACATTTTATAAATCCAAGGAAAAGGGTTGGATGCACCGGGGCTTGCCTTGAAGAGCGAAGACGGGCAGACTCGGGAAAAGAGGTGCAGAGGTCGGAGTCCGGGATCGCCTCGGGAGTTGGTTCGTTGGCGGCGGGTCTCGACCTTGACTCCTCCTTCGGTAACTATACGAATGCAATGATGCATGCAACATGAGTATGCTATCATGAACAAAATGCATAGGACACAACTAGGGTAAAGCTAAGTGGGATCATGGACATAAACTTACTTATCATTTTTAAGCAATTTAGTCAACCCTACTAGGCAACTTTCATTAAACCTAAACAAAAGTCATGCATGACATCTCAAACATCATAGACCAGATGGGTGGGGGTCTATGAACATCAAACAATCCAAAAAGGTCACATCACACGACATTCAACACTAACCTAATCATTTCCTATTTTCTAATTATTTTTAAAAAAAATCATTTTATGAAGGTGCTCCAAAAATTACCAAATTAATTCATAAGTTCATATGGTACAAGTATATGGCAAAACAATTTCATAATTTTTGGAGGTCATTAAGGTGCTCAATTAAATCCAGAGATTAATTAACAAAAGTCACTATTTAGGAATAAAATAATTGCCCACAAATCAACTTGTTCCAAAAGACTTCAAAATTTCACATTGACTTGTCATGGCATAAGAAGCTCACAAAAAACTTATCTCATAATTTTTGAGTTATAAATTATTTTCTAAAAAACCAAAACCATCCATTTATTAATTAAATGGGAGATTTTTCATTTTCAAATTTCTGCAGAAAAGTCAAGTTTCATATTTTATAAAAATACTACACAGCATAAAGACTGTACTGTAAAATTTTCAGAATTTTTAGAGCAATACAGAAAATCATACAAAAAGATGAAAAAGCCATACTATTCACAACTTCCCAAAAGGAAAAAGAGCACTGTGCTCTTCCTCGCAAGGCTCGGGGCGAAGCGGAGATCAAACGTCCGTCCGAGGCCTGGGCTCGGGCGAGACGGAAAGGCGAGCGTACGTCCGAGGCCTGGGCTCGGGCGAGACGGAAACGCAAGCGTCTGTCCGAGGCCGGGCTCGGCGAGACGGACACGTGTGCTCGAGGCTCGGCTCGGCAAGACGGACACGTGTGCTCGAGGCTCGGGCTGGCAAGACGGACACGTGTGCTCGAGGCGGGCTCGGCAAGACGGACACGTGTGCTCGATACGTGCTCGAGGCTGGGGCTCGGGAAGAAGATGACGCAGCAGCGGCTCTCCGGCGGTCCGGCGACCCTGCGCAACACACGGGGCCGCAAGGGCCTGGTTAGGGTCGCGCGGAGCCAAGGAAAGCCGGCTCCGGGGTCAGGAAGGTATCAGTGGCCGGAGGGGGAGTATTTCACGGACCCGTGCTCGTCGTGGTCCGCCGGAGATGGGAACGACGGCCTTACGCCGGGCGACTGGAGACGTGGGAGGTGAAATTGGAAGGTGGGGAAGCTTCACGGACTCAAGGCGAAGCTTTCGGGCTAGGTGGTTGAGCGGTGGGAGCTTTGGAGTGCTCTGGCCACGGCGGCGGGGTCGAGTGCGGAGGTCGGAGCTCCGGCGGGCTTATATAGCCGCGGCCAGGGGCCGGTAGAGAGCTCGAGGCGGGGTGGATAAGCTCGGCGGACGCGTGCGCTCTTGATTGCGCGCAGGCGGGAAGGACAGGCGTGCGGCCGGGGCTCGGGCGCAGGCAGCGCCGGCGATGGCCACGCGGCGGCGACGCGCTGGAGCAGTTGGGGACGGTGTGGGGGTCGGTTTGTGGGCGTGCGGGTGCGGCGCGATGTTGCGACTGCGGGCGACAAGCCGGGGACAGGCGGGCAGGAACCATGCGCGCGGCGCACGCGGCGACGGCAAGCTGCCATGGCCGGGTCCCCCCCCCTACCGGAGAAGATAAACAGTAGCTAGGGTAGGGTTTGACTTTCTGTATTTTGCAAATTACTCTCAAAAATTGAACTGTGCAGCAAAAACTCAAAACATCAAAGTTGTTCACAAAAATGAGATCTACAACTTTGTCTATATGAACATTTTCAAATTCCAAATAGTTTTTGAACTATATTTGAAAACAGCAAAGGGAACACTTTTTGGAATTTGAATCAATTCAAAATTACTTTTGATTTTATATAGAAACTTGAAAATCTGTAAATATGAAAGTTGTTCCTCTTATCAAAAGCTACAACTTTGCTATTTTACATTTCTTCTGAAACTCATTAGTTTTCAAACTAATTTTGAAAACCAAAAAGGGGACAAAAGTTGGAGTTTGAATGAATTTGAAATAACTCAAAACTTTGTTCTGCAACTTGAAAATTTGTAAATACCAAAGTTGTTTATCTTGAGCAGATCTACAACTTTGCTTTTTGGACCAACCCCAAATTTTGAATAATTTTTGAATTACAAAAAGAGGGATAAAATCCAGGGTTTTGGAAATCAGGGTTTTGCAAAGGAATTTGAAATCTGATTTTAATTTTTGAACTTTGGTCAACACAACAAAACTTCAAGACACCAAAGGAACAAGAAATACACCAAGCATAGCCACAGAGGTGAAATTACAGTTTTGCCCCTATAGGAAGGTTAGGGCTTTTAGGGTTTTTGCAATAGAGGTACTTCACATAAAATGATACACTTAGCAAATGCATACACATGAAATCATGATCAGGATGCTTAATGATGATAATGATGATATGTCAAGTTAATTACAGATTAAACACCAGGGGTGTTACAGTTGGTCCAGAATAACCCTAGGGTTTAGCTGGTTCGCTCTGTAATTAGAATAGAGAGGGGTAGAGTAGGAAATAGACTTAGTCTAGAATAGGATAAGTAGTCAGGGGAGACACCCTCCTCCCCTATCTCAGGTTTTAGCCATCTCATTTGCTCTCTCGCACTTAGATTTCCTGCTCTCCCTATTCCCTGCTGTAGCTTGCTGAGATCCGTAGAGAGACTTAACTCTGTGTACTGTTGATTTTGAGGAAAGGAGGTCGTAACCTCTTTGTCGTAGTGTGTGGTTGCGTTTAGGCTGCAAGGTCGTGTGTCAATTCGCGTTTTGATTCAAGTTCATCGCTGTTCTTCGCGGATTGATTTTTGCTACGATTTTCCCGTCACTCGATCTCCCACTCCGGTGCATCTTTGCGAAATCCATTTGAATCAACTTGTTCGTATTTGAAAGGAGAACATTTCCACCAAAGGAATTCATCTATCTCCCTACGAACAAGTAGATCGGGTTGATTTCGTTTTCGGATCACTTTTTCATTCATCCACCTTCCCTTTTGATTTCCCGTTGATTTAGTCGATTTGAGCGGATGATTTCTTGGGGATAGTCTCTTAACTACCCCATGATCATCTTCTCCAAGTTTGGGCAACTTGGATTTTGATTTGGATCGGATTCAGAGGGATTTGAGAGAAGGGCGATCAAAATCGCCTTCTCTGGACACCCAGGCGCGGACAGTCCGGCCCGCGTCCCTCGAGCGAGCCGAGGCCACCCTCGGACTGTGACCCTCGAGGACGCCGAGGCCTTTCCGTGACCCTCGGGCGAATCGGAGTTTGACGCCGAGGCCAGCCTCGAGCGAGCCGAGGCCTACCCTCGAGCCTCGAGGTCACATAACCCTCGAGGACGTCGAGGCCTGCCTCGAGCAGCTTCCCTCAAGCGAGCCGAGGCCACCCTCGAAGACACCGAGGCCTTTCCGTGAGCCTCGGGTCGGAGTCTTTCTTCAGTTCAGTCGAACTTTTCCCAGGGCTGAGGCTACCCTCGAGCCTCGGGCGAATCGGAGATTTTCCCAAGGCCCTTCTGTGAGCCTCGGGTCGAAGTGCAGTTTCGTCCACGGTTTGCTCGGTTGTTGCCGGATTTGATTTCCGTCTTTTGCGTTGGCTGTCTAGAGTTGTGTAGTGTTCCGCTGTGCTTCTTGGAAGCATCCACCCTACATCTAGTGTCGTGGACACTTGCAAGCTCTAGGGTTTGTTCTTGGGGTTGATTTTCGGGACAGTGGCTCTAGTTTCCGAAAGGAAAATTTGAAGCTCCCATTCACCTCCCCTCTGGTCGCTTTCTAGTTGCATTCTCGGTCCTTCATCTGGATCTCAGTAGCTACAGCAGGGGACTAGGAGAGCAGGAAACCCTAGCAAATGAAAGAGATAGAATGGGAGGAGGGTGTCTCCCTCTACTTATTCTAATTCTAATTCCTACTCTACCCCTCACTAATTACAGAGCGAACCAGCTAAACCCTAAGGTTATTCTGGACCAACTCGTGGTAGGTGGTGATCCGACGGCCACGCCCGCATAACTGGTAGCGTTGCCTCGACGCAACCACACCGATTGCCGCCACGTGCCGCCACCGCTCTGCTTGTCCTTTTCCCGGACGCCGCACCCCCTGTTTTGTGGCCAAAACCAGGAAACCAGGCCTTCAAGTCCATCGCCCGGTTTTGTGGCCCAAACCGGGAAACCAGCCGCCCATCGCCTGAGTTTTGTGGCGCAAACTCAGAAACCCGCCAGCGCCCAGGTTTTGAGGCCCAAACCTGGAAACCGTCCTCAGCTCGAGTTTTGCGGCCCAAACTCGGCAAACCCGCAGCACCCAGGTTTTGAGGCCCAAACCTGAAAACCGTCCACCCAGTGGTTTTTCTGTGGCTTAACCACCAAACTAGCGCTGTAGAGGGGATGCACCGCCCGTGCACCCCGTCCACTGACACGTGTCCTCAGGTCCTCGACCCGAGCAACACCGTGCCCCGCAAGTCTCCGCTCGTCGCTGTCCCAGGCTGTCAGCCACCACAGCTGATCCTCAGGCCACCGGTCCCTCAGTCCAAGCCTCACGTCCGCCCTTCACCGCTCCCGGTCCGTCGGCACGGCACGTCTCTACTTGACCTTCACCTTGCCCTCGATCACTGTCTCCGTGCGCAACACCTGCACAACACAAGACAAAGAACATGCGATCAAACCCGTTGAGAATCACTCATCACTCAAGACTCAGCATACACCCATGTATCCGCACTAATGCATGGCGTACATTATTTTTATTGAAAAGACTTACGATGAGAGCGTTTCATTTATTGCTATTTATTTATTATTATATATATATATTTATTATTATATATATATATTTATTTTATTTATTTATTTATTTATTTATTTTTACTTAATTAAGCTGGAAATTAACTAAGATAAAACTCAAATTTAAATTACTGAAAAAAAAATTGACAGTAATAAAGACGGGTTGTGATACTTACCTCATTGACGGGGGTCCTTCCCCAAGCTGGCTGTTTGCGTGGTCGGGTTACATCCATCCCTGACGACGGTACATGTCGTCCCAATTCTGCTGGTTCTGCTGCAGGAGAGAAGAAATATTACCCAGTTCTCCACCAGTTTCCTGGCGGAATACCTATAAATTTTGGTTCATTTCGTTCAAGTCCTGACGGATTTCGGCAGTATCCATGGTGAGACCATCCATTTGGTGCTGAAGATAGCCCATATCGCGCATCCACTCGTCCTGATGAAAGGACGAATGGCGAGCGGCCTGTGGTGAGATTCTTCTAGGGAAGAACTCATCACCACGGTCAGTGTACCGGGTGGATCCTCCCCTAGAATGGGATGAACTCCCCAACTGGGATGAGTGAAGGGACGCCTCATGGTCGTATGCCCACTGCGGATGTTGCAGTTGCTGCCAGTTCGACCCTCCTGCTTGGTGCGAGCCAGGGGGTGTCAACTGACCATAGTGTGCTAATCCTCCATACTGCCCTGCATGAAAAGGGTCAAACTCCTGTGCCGCCGCTACGGCTCTTGAGAGCCTCTTCTGCTGCACGGGTCTGCGCTCGCGTTCTCCTCCTGGGAACCTGCATGATGTTCTCTCGAGCCAACCTGCGGTTTCGTTCTGCCTCGGTTTCCAGGACCAAAAGTAACGTTGGTGCATTCACCAACCAAAGTGACATGTCAGGAAGAGCAATTTTATTCACATAATCTTGGTAGATCATGTGAATTTCACCAGTCTCCTGGTTCTCATGCAAGAGGTGTCCTTGCGAGAAGTGTTCCATGGTCAAAAGGTCTCGGTCACTAGGAATGTAAGAGTATACAGCAGTGTTTAGCAGACCCTTGTTTAAAGCCAGTCTAGTTATCCATGATGTCATTTCGATATTTCCAGTGCGTTGATCAAATTTAGACCAGTAGTCCGCCATGGCTTTGGCGGGTGATACTTTTATGTGGTTTACTAGAGCATAAAGCAGCAGCATTTCGGGCTTTTTAATTAGTCTTAAGTCAGGTCTTGGAAAGAGTGTGATACTAATATATTTGTGGAAAAACCTAAGCGTGGGGTTGTGGATATTACTTGTACGGGACAAGCCTGGGTTTCTATTCCCAGCAATACTTTTCCAAAATTCATTTCTATTGAATCCCGTACAGGCATATTCCAAGCTCAGCAAGCATGAATCATCAAAGTTTAAATTCTTGCTGAACTGCTTCCATGTTAAAGCATGTTCTTCATTAAAAAGCCGAAATTTTATGTGATTAGCAGATATTTGCATTGTGGCCAGAAATTCCATTGTGAGGGGAAGGATTCCTTCCTCATTAACCTTCCATGCATCTTCCCATCCCAAGGTTCGAAAAATATAGAGAAACTCATTGTCCATACCAGTGCGACTTAGCAAGTCATCGTCGATGTGGCGCGTGTGAACGAACTCCCTCTCACTGAGGATGTTCCGGGCCTGCCATTCCCGATCACTCTGCCAGATGATATCATCGACAGAGTTCAGGACGTGGATGGTCGGTCCAGCCTGGTGTGTGGGCGGAGAGTCCCGATCCACCGATATTTCGTTGGTGGAAGGGGTACCCCACCCGGCACTCTCCTCATCACTCCCAGCAAAGTGAATGTGGGTGTTTGCCCTCGACGAACTTCCTTCACCCTTACTCTTCTTCTTCTTGTTGGTGAAGAAGTTCCTGAGAGGGCCCATGACCTCCTTACTAGTGCTCAAGGTGGCTGGTGTTTGTTTTGTGTTTTGAGTGAGGTGTAGGAGCTTGCATGGGGTGTGGGTAGTATTTATAGGCTGAGGATGGAAGGGGGAAGGCTGAAAGCTTCTCCCGCCTAGTGGGCAACACCAATAAGTGGCGGGCGCCACCCCACCTTGCCCATTTCTGCCTGCAACCGACACATGAGGTTTCCCTCATAATGTCCACTGAAATTCCAAGTGGGGAATAAAGTGGTAGTGTCGGTGCAAAGTGCAAAGAGTGAAACCTCCTAAATGGAGTAAGTGGGTTGAAAATTTCAAAGACCACTTCTTCATCCTGGTCATACTTTATACCAAGGATGGTGGGAAACTTACTCGGGTGCTGCTTCGTACAGAAATGTGGAAATTGAGGTGGCGGGCGCCAGGAAAAAGTGGCGGGCGCCACCCCTTTATGGGTAATTCCCACTCAAAGCCACTCCTTTCACCTTGTGCTCTCCTCATCACTCCTCACCAGAATTTTTGAGTGGAGAAGAGGCCAAAAGATGGAGTGAAGTTGAAGAGAGAGGGGGAGACATGGGAGTGTATGAGTGCATTGAAAAGAGCAAAGGCATGGGTCTCCCCTGGTGGTATTTGAGTCTATGAGGTAAGGACGATAGTCTACTTGATTGGTTAAGTGAAAAAGAGGCCTACAGGGTGGCGGGCGCCAGCATGGGGTGGCGGGCGCCACCCCTAAGGCTGCCCTAAGCCCCCTAGGCTTCACCTAATCTCCCTACTAAGCATCTATTTTGCAGAAAATTAATTTGCTTAAGTAAAAATGAAAATTTAAATGGGGGGTAAAGACTTACCTTAGCCTAACTTACCTTGATTAGCCGCTTTGGATTCCCGATTAGTGTCGCCTTCACGGTGGTTGTGGCTGAATATTTCTTTCACTGGCTTTGTTTGGCGGAGTGTCGGCACCGATGAACTTTGATGACGGGTGTTTTTCCGGTCGCGGTGTGAACTGGAATTTCTCCTCCTTTCCACTGATGTGGAGCTGAATTTCTCCAGCTCCTACATCAATGGTGGCTTTTGCAGTGCTCAAAAATGGCCATCCCAGGATCAATGGCGTCCGGTGGTCGGGATTAATATCCAAAACCACAAAATCCACCGGAACAAAGAGATTCCGAATTTTCATCGGAATATTCTCTGCTATTCCCGCGGGATATCGGAGCGATTGATCGGCTAGCTGCAGACACATAGAAGTAGGGGACAAGGTATGATGATTTAATTTATCATATATTACCTTGGGCATGACGTTGACGCTTGCTCCCAGATCATAGAGTGCATGCTTGAAGTGCTGCTCTCCAATTGAACACGCGATCGTTGGGTTTCCTGGGTCCTTCTTCTTTTCTGGGAGTTGGTTTAAAATGACCGCACTACAATCTTCGGTCAATTTAACCACATCCTTACTTGGAATTGGTTTCTTCTTATTGAGCATGTCTCTCAAATATTTTGCATAAGTTGGAACCTGCATAGCGTCAATAAATGGTACATGTATATATAATTTTTGAATTACCTCGACGAATTTCTTGAATTGGTCGTCTTCCGTCGGATTTCTGTTTCGATCTGGGAAAGGTAATACATGTGTATCATAAAATTCATGAGGAGCAGTTCGTACCTTGGATGAAGGTTCAGCTGGGGTCTCCTCTTCTTCGTCTTCTTCAACATTAACAATATTTTTCTTTGCAGCAGAATTACTACTAGGAACTAAATTAGGATGAGGTGGATCATGAGTGGATTTACCACCTCTCGTGGTTATAGCTTTTAATTCCTCATGGTATTTAATTTGAGATTTAATGTTATCTACCTTTTGCTCTAATCTCTTATTAAAATTAATTTGTTCCTTAAATGCTTCAGAAAAATCTTTCAGTTTAGCATAAATTCCTTCTAACATTTTATCATGTTCAATTAATTTATTATTTATGCTATCATTAATTCTACCTTGATTAGAAACTAATTTTCCAATAGGAGAATTAAATACGGAGGTTTGAGGCATACCTTTATTATTCCATTGTTGGATCATTGGAATTGGAGGTTCTCCGTAGCCACCATTATTAAGAAGGGATTTTGCATCCTCTATCTTAATTTCTCCTTGACCTTCACTTGACAAAGCGGCTCTTTGCTTGGCGTAGTACTCCATTGCAACACGATCTCTCTTCTCATTTATTCTTTGCTCTAGCAATTTTACAAAAGTTTGCAGGGTAACAGAATCAACTTGATTAATTTCAGACATACCTCTAGCACGTTTTTCTGTCCATCCTTGATTTGCCACCATTGTCTCGATCAGTTTGGTTGCCTTCTCTACAATGAGAGAGAGGTATGCACCTCCGGCGGCAGCATCAATGTGTTGTCGAGATTCTTGCTGGAGTCCATGGTAGAAGCTCTGGATCAAGTACCAGTCTTGCATACCATGGTGGGGACAGTCTTCAACATACTCTTGTAGTCTCTCCCAAGCTTTAGTGATTGTTTCTTCGTCTCCCTGTCCAAAGTTAGAAATCTTGCTACGGAAAAGAATAGTTCGACTTATCGGGCAGAACTTTTTGAGGAATTGATCCGCGCATCTCACCCATGTCAGCGGGTGTCCAGAGTTGAAGAGGAACCACTGCTTCGCTTTTTCCACTAATGAAAATGGAAAAAGACGAAGTCTAATGGCATCCTGCGAAACTCCCTGCACAGAAATTGTACTACATATCTCCAGAAAATTCTGGAGATGAGCATTGGCATCCTCGGAAGGGTTGCCATTAAATGCAGTAGCTTGAGCCATACGTATTAGGTGAGGTTTAAGATCAAAATCTACATTACTAGTAGAAGGTAACACTAGAATGTGAGCAAGAGTAGGCATGGAATACTCACGGAGTGTTTTGGTCGACGTCGATGTTGATGACGATGTCGGCGTTGGTGTTGATCGATCGGTGGAGCAGCTTGGTTCATCAGTCACTTTTGACTGGGATTCTTGTCTTGACGAACTCCTCTCACAAAACTCCAGGTTCTTCCTCGGAGGAGTGAGATTAGCTCTCGCTCTCCTAAGAATGGCCTCGGGATCTTCTTGATAGTTGCTCGGAAGATTGAATCCGACCATGGCTATTTGAACGATCACAAACAACGAACAATATATATACCCGCTAGAACTACGGGGGTTAATTCAATAGAAATCACAAAGAATTAATTCTAGCCAATTGCTTCCCCGGCAACGACGCCAGAAATGCTTGTTGACTCTTGCTAACGTCGTTACTAGGAGTAGACTATGGAATCTATCCCCGGCAACGGCGCCAGAAAGGCTTGTTGATACTTCTTAATGTAAGAAGTATAACTAACAATTCGTATGACTATTGGTAAATTCCGCAAGCGCACAGAATAAGTCAATTGTAGCACTTCACCCGGGAGTAACCGAGTATCATATTTATTTCCATAGGGAAGCTACTATGGCAGAACTAACACTAGGACTGCTATGAACAACTAGTGATTCTAGCAGGGTTGATCAAAATGTATGAATGGGGGTTGGTTTCTACTACTACTAAAAAGAAAGAAAGACTAACTACTACTAAACTAAATCGGCAGGGTCTAGCCGATGAACAGATTAATGTTTTCCTACACACTTACGAAGACAACTAACTTAGCAATAAAGATTTTATCTAGTTCTTCGAACCGTACACACCCTCTGGACTATTTACCTCAGACGTGCACAACGAGGTTTATGATTTAAAAACTAACCCAACTACGTGGGCTGTCACCACCTGTTTGCTACCACAGCTATCCGGGGGGCTAGCCACAAACTAAGGTATAACTAGTCTAAGCACCGTGCTTACACTAATATATACTACTCTAATCTTGCGTCCAAAACTAGAGCACTGATTACTCAGTGAAGAACCCAAACTAGATACAAACTAAATACTAAGTTATCTATGATCGAAAGCACTCAACAAGAACAATAAGTAAAGAACTTAAAGTAAATGCTGAAAGTAGAAGAACACTAAGATAAATGAAGAAAGACTTGGAATTATACCAGAGACTCTTAGAAGATCCTCTATTACAACTCCAGCTCTTCTCTTCTACACTCTCGCTCTCACTCTAAGTCTCTCAACTAGAGTGTTACTTCACCAGAGCTTCGCTTACAAGAGAGTGGGACTAATGAGGTGAGGTCTGAGTACAAATGAGCTCGGGGGTCCTATTTATAGCCTAAGAGACCTAGGGGGTACTTATGGACCTAGGGTTAGGTCAGGGGGGTGAGTGCGGTTGCGGGCGCCAGCCATAGGTGGCGGCCGCCACACCCCTGACCGTTGCATCCACCGTCATTGCTTCAACGACATCCAGGAGCTCCAAGGAGGCGGTTCCAAGGTCGGTTGCATGTCCAAATAACTGTCACATGGGCAATTAGGTCATGATCCACATGACATCTCTTCTTAGCCCTTGGATGCACTGACCTAAGTGATCAATGGCTGCAAATGAGTGTGGCACGCCTCCCCTAGATCAGTGACGTGGCAGGGGAGGAGTTTGGGCCTCACTCCCCTAGCGGCTGCCAGCTATGGGTGGCGGGCGCCACCCCACCTTGGCGCAAAGTGAGCCCAGGTGAGTGTGCTTGCCTCCTGGTGGGTCCTCTTGGTCATTTTGCTCAAAAACCCTGTAATTACCTACATTCAAATAAAACTCAAGGACAAGTGGAAATCGTTAGTTTATAAAAGGTTTTTGGTTGCTTTTAGGCCCTTGTGTTGCGTTATATGACCTTGTTGATGCTAAAAATATGACACTTAGTGAGCATCAACAGCGTCGCGGACAGGGTGACCAACATCCCCGCGAGGGTGCATGAGGTTGCCCTCCACGACGTTCGTCATGGCGCCGCCATGGCCCTCGGGGCTGCCGCAGCCTACACCGGCCAAGACCTGGGTGGCCTCGAGGTCACTCCAGAAATAAGTCACGCCATGGAAGTAAACTTCGATGGTGTTGACGGTGCAGCTGGGGAAATAGCAGAGTCAACCCCCTCTGTAATCATAGTAGACAAGGTCTTCGAGTAGTTCATCGCCGGCCGGCCAAACCACCGACTTCGCCGCCCGTGGTTTGTGCCGAGCTCGCCACGTTGCCCTGACACCCGGTGCTCGCTCGCTGCGTGGCCGCCCAACCCTGACGCCACCGCGGCCGGTCGGGAGCTCCTCCCCGACGGGAAGTGGCCAGGTGCAATGCACCCGCGCCCTCCGTCTCAATTGCCTCCTCTCCGCCTCGCGCTCACGAGCCGGGAGCTCACTGCGGATACATGGGTGTATGTCGAGTCTCGGAGTGATGAGTGATTGTCAACGGGTTTGATCGCATGTTCTTTGGCTTGTGTTGTGCAGGTGTCGAGCAAGGAGACAGTGATCGAGGGCAAGGTGAAGGTCAAGTAGAGACGTGCCGTGCCGACGGACCGGGAGCGGTGAAGGGCGGGCGTGAGGCTTGGACTGAGGGACCGGTGGCCTGAAGATCAGCTGTGGTGGCTGATAGCCTGGGACAGCGACGAGCGGAGACTTGCGGGGCACAGTGTTGCTCGGGTTAAGGACCTAGGGACACATGTCGGTGGACGGGGTGCATGGGCGGTGCATCCCCTCTACAGCTCCGTTTTGGTGGTTGAGCCACAGAAAAACCACCGGGTGGACGGTTTCCAGGTTCGGGCCACAAAACCTGGGTGCTGCGGGTTTGCCGAGTTTGGGCCACAAAACTCGGGCTGAGGACGGTTTCCAGGTTTGGGCCTCAAAACCTGGGCGCTGGCTGGTTTCCCGGTTTGGGCCACAAAACTGGGGGATGGACTTGACGGCCTGGTTTCCCGGTTTCGGCCACAAAACCGGGGGGCGAAGTCCGTGAAAAGGACAAGCGGAGCGAGGGCGGCACGTGGCGGCAATTGGTGAGGTTGCGTCGAGGCAACACTACCAGTTGTGCGGGTGTGGCCATCGGATCACAACTATCTTCGAGTTGGTCCAGAATAACCCTAGGGTTTAGCTGGCTCGCTCTGTAATTAGTTAGGGGTAGAGTGGGAATTAGAATTAGGATAAGTAGGGGGAGACACCCACCTCCCAAACTATCTCAGTCATTTGCTATTTTCCACCTAGGGTTTCCTGCTCTCCCTATTTCCTGCTGTAGCGAACTGAGATCCACAGAGAAGAGAACAATACCTCTGTGCCCGTGAGATTTTGAGGAAGTGAGACCGTAATCTCACTGTTGTAGCGTGTGGTAGCCACACGGTTGCAAATTCGTGGTTGTAATTCGCGTTTTGTTTGTGTTCTTCGCGAGTTGCTTTTCTCCACGTTTTTCCCATTGATCGATCTCTCTACTCGGTGCGTGTTTTGCAAATCCGTTTGAACCAAGATGTTCTAGATTGTGAGGCACTCCTTTCCACCGAAGGAATTGACCTCTAACCTCACGAGCTAGTAGATCGGTCGATTTTCGTTTCGGGTCGAGTTTTTCTCCCTTCCCCCGAATTTCTTCGAATGATCGATTTGGAGATAGGTTCGAGCCATGATCTTTTAGAGATAGCTCACTATCCTCCCGGTGACTCTTCTCACCAAGTTTGATCCCTAGAGGATTTGTTTTGGGTGAGATCAAGTGGAATCGGTGGACGAACAGTGCTGCTGAGGGGTGACCGGACGCTAGCGTCGTGCAGACCGGACGCTAGGTCTCAGAGTCTGGTCGTTGAACACAGAGTGTTTAGTTTCGGATCTTGACCGGACGCTCCGTTCACAGCTAACCGGACGCACCCATCCTACTGTTCATCTGGCTTGTTTTTTGTGACCGGACGCTTGGTTACTGACCGGATGCTTCCCTTCAGTGAGTCCGGTTAGGAACAGAGAGGTTCCATTTCGGTTTTTAGCTGACCGGACGCGTCCGGTGCCTCTTGACCGGACGTAGGCAGAGTCCGGTCAGTGCTGCTTCTGCACGTTTTCGTCTGCAGTTTGTTCGTCCGACTTTCGATTTGAGATCCGCTTGTTGTGTTGGATTCCTATCTTAGTGCTCTATAGAAATCGGGCTTCTCGCTTTACAAAATAGCCTGAATCCCCCTCGCGTTCCTCGGGGGAGGTTGAGGTTACCCAAATTCATCCTGTCACTAGTTGACCTGCGTGAATTTCGGCGAGGGAATTTTTGTGGTGTCCCGCTGTGTTCCTAGGAAACATCCACCCATTCTCTTGGGTCGTGGACATCACGCGCATCGGTTTTGCTCTTGGGGTTGATTTTCGGGACAGAGGCTCAAAGTTTCTGAAAGGAAATTTAAAGCTCCCATTCACCCCCCCTCTGGTCGCTTTCTGGTTGCACTCTCGGTCCTTCAATTGGTATCGGAGCAGGTTAAGGATCTTCCACCTTAGCCGGTTCCAGATCCACAGAAGGCGACATGGATCGCGGCGTGGGCAAACCGCCGTTCTTTGACGGGACGAACTATGCGTATTGGAGGATACACATGTCGGCCTATCTCCAGAGCATGGGCTCTTTTGTCTGGGAGATTTGCAACAAGGAGGATTACGTTGTCTTGGCTGCTTGTGTCTCTCAGCTTCAGATCGATGAGCACGAAGCCAATAGCCGAGCACGTAACACTCTTTTCTCCTGTCTGAGTATGTCCGAGTTTGATCGCGTTTCTCACCTCCCCACGGCTCGTGAGATTTGGGCGACCCTCATGCGCTTCCATTAGGGAACCACTCAAGTCAAATCCCGTCTCTACGAGTCGCACAAGCGGGAGTATGAGAACTTTCGACATATGCCTGGCGAGAGCATAGAAAGTTTATTCGCTCGCTTTCAGGTTATTGTCAACAAGATGAGAGCGAACAAGGAGCTGTTGCCTTTCGACGATCATGAGAGGGCTTTAAAGCTTTTGCATACTCTCGATCGGTCGGTGTGGGACTCAAAGGTCCAGGCGATCATCGAATCGTCTAACTATGAGACTCTCACATGTGACGAGCTCTTCAGTAAGCTCAAGTCTAGTGAGATTGACGCCATGTCAAGGGCTTCTTATGAGAATCCTTCTGGCCCGACTTTGGCTTTTGTTTCTGGCTCTTCTGCTAACCCCTCTGGAGGACTTGCACTTTCCTCTCTCTTTTCTGTCACAGAGGAGCAGCTTGAGTCTTTGGGGGATGACGAGTTGGCTTTGCTTGCCAACCGGTTCTCGCGGTTTCACAACGACCGCATGAACCGTCGCCGTGGAGGAGGACGCTCGGGATGTTTTGAGTGCGGCGACCCCGACCACTTCATCGCCATCTGTCCCAAGAAGAACAAGCAATCTGGGAAGGGCGATCATGGGCACAAGTACGACACCGGGAAGCGTAAGGAGAAGTACGTCCTCGTGAAGCCAAAGCGGAAGGGTGGCTTCAACAAGGAGTACATCAAGAAGAAGTACTTGGAGAAGGCCCAAGCTGAGCAGCGTGCATTCTTCGCCACGCTCAGCGACGTCGACGACTCGGATGACGACTCTGCACGCTCAAGCGATGACGAGTCTGAGAAGAGGAAGAGGATCGAGGACAAGCTGAACGGTCTCTGCTTCTTCGCCGATGACGAGGGCTTCTGCACCATGGCCCTTGGTGATGAGGTCGATGGCAAGCTTGAGGAGATCCCTCAGGACGACGATGACGACTCCTCACAGGTATCACAAACTCCGGAGGAACACTTTGCCGAAGTTGATAAGCTTGCTGCCGCTTTGCTTTGTCAAGATAAGTTGCTTAGGCGTGCAGCTAGAGAGCGCAAGGAGTTTAGGCAGAAGTGGGAGGATATGGTGAAGGAGCTTGAGTTCGCTAGATCCACCGTAGTCATGTCTGAGGAGGCTGAGTGTGAGATGTGCACCAAGCACATGACTGACCTTCTCACTTTGAGGAGCAAGTATGCTGCTTTGGTAGGAGAGGTGGATGAGCTCCGGGCTAGACCCGTGTTGTTGGGTGCGTGCAAGTCCTGTGCGGGCTTGCAAACCGAGTTCGCAGAAAAGAATGCCAAGATTGAGTCTCTTGAGAAGGCCAGCTCGGGTAGCACTTGTGTGGCTAGGTGTGCTCTGTGCGAGGGTTTGGAGATGGAGATCGCTAATGTGAAGCATGACAAGATGCAAACCGAGGAGGAAAACACATACCTTAGGACCATCTTGTCATGGATGTCTTGCAATGAGCCGCAGCATGGGATGATGATCGCGCAGTTTAAGCGTGCTGCTGGAGGTCTAGGTGTAGGTTTTGCTCCGGGTGTTGATGTTTCTTCTTTTGGGAAAATTGGAGAGTTGAGTGGTCTTAACCCGAGTGAGAAGCCCAACTCCACCACTACTCCCAAGCTTACCAAGCTTCCACCCAAAGAGCCCTTCAAGCCTAACACCAAGGATGGAGTGTTTGAGGAACCTCCAAAAGCTCCACCCAAGAAACAGCAATGGGCTCCCAAACCAAACCACCTCAAGAACAAGCAAGACACAATGCCACCTATCCAAGAGGAGCTTATGCCACAGAAGGGCAAAGTGATCCAAACCCACAACCGTGAGTACCAACAACCCCTATGAGAGCGGTGAGGTACCATTGTGAGCACTGTGGGAGAGATGGACACTTGAGTGAGTTCTGCTTTCGGCGCAAGAGAGAGGAGCGCCGTTCCAGGGAGATGAACTATCCGGACATGTACCATCCTTTCCATGATGTACATGTGCGAATGTTCAGAGGAGAGCTACTAGGCCTAGAGGTCCAATGCCTCAAGGTCCTAGGCGTCAGGGAGGTGTTGCCCGACGGGGTCCTGACTTTGCAGGATACAGACCCCGTGGCGGAGGCTTTGTTGAGCGTTTCCCTCCACCGCGTTTTGACTATCGCGATGGACGCTCTTTCCTTAGCGGACCACGTTTTCCTGTGCGTGGTGATCGCTTTCCCCGTAGGCAAGCTAGGAATGGTTTTTACACTGACTGTTCTTTTGAGCAGCCGGCCCAACACTGGTACTCTTCCTACTTCACTAACCCCAGTGTTGGACCGTATGCTCACCCTATGTCTTTTTATTGATGTAGGTAAAACGATTGGAGGACATTTGGTTGGTGGATTCTGGTTGCTCGAGGCACATGACCAGAAACGCCAAGTGGTTCTCCAGTCTTAGTCCTGTTGCCGGAAAGGAATTTATCACCTTCGGCGACAATAGCAAAGGTAAAGTGTTGTCTCGTGGGTCGGTGCGAGTTAATGAGCACTTTGAGTTGCGTGATGTTGCTCTTGTTTCTAACTTGCATTTTAACCTTCTTTCTGTTTCGCAACTCTTTGATGATGACTATGAGATTCGTTTTAAACTGAATCTCGGTCGTATTTTAGATCCTCAGGGAAATCTTGTATGTTTGATTTCGCCCTTTGGGAAAGTCTTTCGCGCGAATTTCTCGGAGTCGTTTGGATTTTCTCGCTCTCTTGTGGCTGGTCCTTCCTCCTCTGATCTTTGGAAGTGGCATAGGAGACTGGGTCACCTGAGCTTCGACTTGCTTGCAAGGCTTAGCTCACTTGGCCTAATCCGAGGATTGCCCAAGTTGTCCATGGAGAAGGACCTTGTTTGCCATTCTTGTAGACATGGGAAGATGGTTGCCGCTCCCCACCATCCAGTGACTCAGGTCATGACTTCGCACCCTGGAGAGCTTTTACACATGGACCTTGTTGGTCCGGCTCGGGTGAGCTCGGTTGGGGGTAAGTGGTACGTGCTTGTTGTTGTCGATGATTTTTCGAGATATTCGTGGGTCTTCTTTTTGACTGAGAAGACTAAGACTTTCTCTTTTGCTCGCAATCTGATTTTCCGTCTTCAGAACGAGTTTCCTATGAACTTGATGCGAGCTATTCGTAGTGATAATGGTTCCGAATTCAAGAATTCGGATTTTGAGAAGTTTTGTGACTCTTTGGGTTTGGAGCATCAGTTTTCTTCCCCCTACACACCGCCCCAAAATGGTGTTGTAGAGAGGAAGAATCGGACCCTTGTAGAGATGGCCACGACGATGCTCGATGAGCATAGGACTCCTAGGCGATATTGGGCCGAAGCTATGAACACTGCATGCTATATTTCCTATCGCATTTTTCTCCGAGCTTTCTTGAAAAAGACTTCTTATGAGTTGCGTTTTGGAAGACAACCCAAAGTGAGTTACTTTCGAGTTTTTGGTTGCCACTGTTTTATTTTGAAGAAAGGCAATCTGGACAAATTTGAGTCTCGTTCTTCTGACGGTGTATTTTTGGGTTATGGCACTCACACTCGAGCTTATCGTGTACTTAACCTTGATACTAACCGAGACATGGAGACATCCGATGTCACCTTCGATGAGACCATGGTTTGTTCTTCTTCTCGGTTTGAGCGTGCAGGTGATCATGAGGTTGGTGAGCCTCTTTTTGATGATGAGGACGAGGATGCTGAAGGCATGGGTGACCCAGCATCGCCTCCACCTGCGGTGCCGCAGAGAGCGGCTTCTACTACGACTCACGGCCCTGACACTTCTTCCACATGGGGGCCGTGGGATCCGCCATCCCGAGCGGTACCTTTTGTACCCGGGGAGGCACCAGCTGCTGTTGAGGGGGAGATCACTTCTGCTCGGGAGGCGCCTCGACACATCCAACGCCAACACCCGCCTCAACAGATGATCGGCAGCATCGACGAACATGTCACTCGGTCTAGGTCACAACAAATCTCTCACTTTGCTCATTCTGCATTTGTCGCTGATTTTGAACCCCGAGATGTTGGACACGCTTTGACGGATCCGGATTGGGTCAATGCCGTGCATGAGGAGTTAGAGAATTTTGAGTGAAATCGGGTTTGGGTTTTAGTTCCACCTCCTCCAGACTGTAATCCTATTGGGACAAAATGGGTTTTCAAAAACAAACAAGGAGAGGATGGCCACATTGTGAGGAATAAAGCGATACTTGTGGCCAAGGGTTATAGTCAGAAGGAGGGGATAGACTATGAGGAGAGTTTTGCTCCTGTAGCTCGTTTGGAGGCTATTAGGATACTCTTGGCTTTTGCTGCATCCAAAGGTTTTAAACTTTTTCAAATGGATGTCAAGAGTGCCTTCTTAAACGGCTACATAGAAGAAGAGGTGTATGTTCAGCAACCCCCCGGTTTTGAAAATCCCTAGTTTCCAAACCATGTTTTTAAACTCCACAAAGCTTTATATGGTTTGAAACAAGCCCCTAGAGCCTGGTATGATAGGTTGAAAACCTTTTTGCTTGCTAAGGGTTTTAAAATGGGATGTGTGGATAAAACGCTCTTTCTCCTCAAGCAAGGCAAAGATACTCTCTTGGTTCAGATTTACGTGGATGATATCATTTTCGGTGATTCTTCTCATGCTTTGGTTGCCAAGTTTGCAGATTTAATGAGCAGGGAGTTCGAGATGAGTATGATGGGCGAGACCACCATGAGAAGGGTGATATCGACCTTCGCCATGTCGATACTCATCATCAGTTGGCTGATATTTTCACCAAGCCTTTGGACGAATCAACATTTAATCGGTTGAGGAGTGAGCTTGGTGTGTGTTTCCCCTTTTAGATGGGGGAAACATTTTGGATCTTGTATCATAAACTGACTATTTTTCGTTTATCTTGCTTTCATTTGCATTTCAGCATACGCTTTTACATTCTAAGCTTCATGTATATAATCTTTAGAATGTGATTATGCTCTGTTCAGTATGCTCCGATGCTTATGATGATGCTTGTAGCTTATGCTCTTTCTGATCACTAATACATGTTGTGAGCTGAGCTATTTTTGAATGGTGAACCTGCTTAATGAACATAAAATTTGAAAATGTTCACCATTGAGATATGCAACTAGCATGTGTAGGATGTGTTGAGTTCAGTCATGCTTTTCATATATGCTAGGTTGCTATGTCTCTAGTTTTGAGTCATTCACTTGCTTGGTATGTTCATATTCTGTTTAAAATTTAAGCCAAGTTGTTAAGTGAATTGAAAAGATCGAGATGGGATTGCTTGTCAACACATCACGGTATCGAGACTGTTTCTCATTGCACTTTGAGTTAAACTTGAGCCGTGTAGTGTATGACCGAAACCGATGCTTTAGGCTTCTGATTGCATATGCATAGGCTTCGCTCGGTTGAAAAGTTAGGCAATGACAAGCTTTCAACCTCTCGCAATCACATGCTAAAATTTTGAACTTGTGTAATTTCATCGCTGCAACTCCGATTATAATTTGAAATCACAAGTGTATGCTTCATTCTATAGCATGATGATTGAACTTTGCTAGGGGTAGTTCACCTTGTATACATGCTTAGCACTTGCCTGAGTTCCTGTCTATACATGTGTAGTGCTATTTTGATGGTGAATACCTATTTGGCTAAAAACTGCTCACTTTACTCTCATGTTGATATTTCGTATTTGGTGATCAGTTTGAGCCTTTGCTAGCCTGGTGGGATGTTGTTGAGTCATCGGATCAGAACTGTGTAGAGCATCTTTGCATTCTCTTGACTATATTCCTGAAGCTGCTTACTTGCATTTTGACTCATATGCATTTTGGAAGGGGGCGACTTTTGCTTATTGGCACTTTTGATGGTGCATTTTCTAAGGGGGAGAACTTTGCTCGCTTGCTTGATGATGTTTTTTCTTGATAAGTGCATTTTCAACTAAGGGGGAGAAATTTGACAAATCATGAGTGCTCCCCTGTGTTCAACTAAGGGTTTTTTCAAATCTTGTGCTTTCCGAGTTGGACCAAGGGGGAGTTTTCCTGGTTGTGTGCACTATTTAAGGTGGAGTTTGCTGCTTCCTGTTGACCGTAAGGTTTTGGTATCGAGCTTTCTCTGCTAGTTGTGTTGAGGGAGTTTGCTGCTTCCTGTTGACCGTAAGGTTTTGGTATCGAGCTTTCTCTGCTAGTTGTGTTGAGCCTCTATGCCTCTGTCTTGAGGGACTAGCATTTTGCTTCGATTTTTCAAATTGGTATTTGCTAGCGGTGTTGAGCCTGTTCTACCTCTTCTTGAGGGCTAGCTTTGCTTTGCTTGGTTGCGTCGAGCCGTTGCCCATGTCTTTGGGGACCAAGTTGTCTTGCTCTTTCCACTTGACCTTCTTCGGCTTTGCTATGCTTTTGGGTCATTTGGTCGAGTTCTCTCTTCTCCTTCTTCCTTCTTCTATTTTCATTTATGATTTGTGTGTGTAGTTGACAATGCACTCATCGAGGGGGAGATTGCGGATACATGGGTGTATGCCGAGTCTCGGAGTGATGAGTGATTGTCAACGGGTTTGATCGCATGTTCTATGGCTTGTGTTGTGCAGGTGTCGAGCACGGAGACAGTGATCGAGGGCAAGGTGAAGGTCAAGTAGAGATGTGCCGTGCCGACGGACCGGGAGCGGTGAAGGGCGGACGTGAGGCTTGGACTGAGGGACCGGTGGCCTGAGGATTAGTTGTGGTGGCGGATAGCCTGGGACAGCGACGAGCGGAGACTTGCGGGGCACGGTGTTGCTCGGGTCAAGGACCTGGGGAAACGTGTCGGTGGACGGGGTGCACGGGCGGTGCATCCCCTCTACAGCTCCGGTTTGGTGGTTGAGCCACAGAAAAACCACCGGGTGGACGGTTTCCAGGTTTGGGCCACAAAACCTGGGTGCTGCGGGTTTGCCGAGTTTGGGCCACAAAACTCGGGCTGAGGACGGTTTCCAGGTTTGGGCCTCAAAACCTGGGCACTGGCTGGTTTCCCGGTTTGGGCCACAAAACCGGGGGATGGACTTGATGGCCTGGTTTCCCGGTTTCGGCCACAAAACTGGGGGCGAAGTCCGTGAAAAGGACAAGCGGAGCGAGGGCGGCACGTGGTGGCAATCGGTGAGGTTGCGTCGAGGCAACGCTACCAGTTGTGCGGGCGTGGCCGTCGGATCACAACTATCTTCGAGTTGGTGCAGAATAACCCTAGGGTTTAGCTGGCTCGCTCTGTAATTAGTTAGGGGTAGAGTGGAAATTAGAATTAGGATAAGTAGGGGGAGACACCCACCTCCCAAACTATCTCAGTCATTTGCTATTTTCCACATAGGGTTTCTTGCTCTCCCTATTCCCTGCTGTAGCGAACTGAGATCCACAGAGAAGAGAACAATACCTCTGTGCCCGTGAGATTTTGAGGAAGTGAGACCGTAATCTCACTGTTGTAGCGTGTGGTAGCCACACGGTTGCAAATTCGTGGTTGTAATTCGCGTTTTGTTTGTGTTCTTCGCGAGTTGCTTTTCTCCACGTTTTTCCCGTTGATCGATCTCTCTACTCGGTGCGTGTTTTGCAAATCTGTTTGAACCAAGATGTTCTAGATTGTGAGGCACTCCTTTCCACCGAAGGAATTGACCTCTAACCTCACGAGCTAGTAGATCGGTCGATTTTCGTTTCGGGTCGAGTTTTTCTCCCTTCCCCCGAATTTCTTCGATTCATCGATTTGGAGATAGGTTCGAGCCATGATCTCTTAGAGATAGCTCACTATCCTCCCTGTGACTCTTCTCACCAAGATTGATCCCTAGAGGATTTGTTTTTGGTGAGATCGAGTCGAATCGGTGGACAAACAGTGCTGCTGAGGGGTGACCGGACGCTAGCGTCGTGCAGACCGGACGCTAGGTCTCAGAGTCCGGTCGTTGAACACAGAGTGTTCAGTTTTGGATCTTGACCGGACGCTCCGTTCACAGCTAACCGGACGCACCCATCCTACTGTTCATCTGGCTTGTTTTTTGTGACCGGACGCTTGGTTACTGACCGGATGCTTCCCTTCAGTGAGTCCGGTTAGGAACAGAGAGGTTCCATTTCGGTTTTTGGCTGACCGGACGCGTCCGGTGCCTCTTGACCGGACGCAGGCAGAGTCCGGTCAGTGCTGCTTCTGCACGTTTTCGTCTGCAGTTTGTTCGTCCGACTTTCGATTTGAGATCCGCTTGTTGTGTTGGATTCCTATCTTAGTGCTCTACAGAAATCGGGCTTCTCGCTTTACAAAATAGCCTGAATCCCCCTCGCGTTCCTCGGGGGAGGTTGAGGTTACCCAAAGTTCATCCTGTCACTAGTTGACCTGCGTGAATTTCGGCGAGGGAATTTTTGTGGTGTCCCGCTGTGTTCCTAGGGAACATCCACCCATTCTCTTGGGTCGTGGACATCACGCGCATCGGTTTTGCTCTTGGGGTTGATTTTCGGGACAGAGGCTCAAAGTTTCTGAAAGGAAATTTAAAGCTCCCATTCACCCCCCCTCTGGTCGCTTTCTGGTTGCACTCTCGGTCCTTCACTCACTCCATCGCCCACTCTCTCGCTCGTAAACTCGCCATCCACCTCCCTCATCTTCTCCAGTTCACCGAGCCGCCATTGCCGCCGAGCTTCGCCGAGCAATTGCTCGTTGCCCTGAGCTCCGCCGCCCGATTCCTTCCACCCACTTCTCCGCCCGAGTCTCCTCTTTCGATTGCTTGGGTTGGTTTCCCCTCTTCTCCTCTCTAGCCGGCGGAACGCCGATTGCCATTCTCGGTTCCCGCCATGGCCGCCGCCGTGACAAAAGCGTGGTCCGGCCATCTCCAGCCGAACCATCTCAAACCAAGCCCAGTTCTTACCTCCTCGATCTCCGTAGATGCTTAGGGTTAGATGGAGACCCTTCTCTTGCCCTGTTTTGACCGGAACAGAGCCATGCCGCTGCCATGTCCGCCACGGGCCGCCGCCGTGCATGGCGCCAGACAATGCCGAGGCTGGCAAGGCTCGATAGAAGCCTCGGAAGGTAGCTTAGGGAGTGCTTGAGCTGATGCGTGCGTCGTCGAGCCTTGGAATATCCTGGCAAGGCCGCACCGTAGGGTGCCTGCGCCGCCGCTCCGCCATTGCCGCCGTCGAGCTTGCTCCGGTGATGCTCTGGCCGTGCGACCTAGCCGACCGTGTCCGCCTCGTGATGGTGAGTCTAGTGGTAGGGTTGGTGTCGCCGGAAACTTCACCGCCGGCGAGCTAGGGCCGGTCAACTCCGGCGGGAGTGCTCTGCCTCCGACGCGTGGGCCCGTTGACCGCTGACGCGTGGTGTCGCCTGACCAGCGGGTCCCGCTTGGTAGAGAAAGAGAGAGAGAGAAGGAGAGGAGTCTGGGTGCAATAGCGCTCGGGATAGCCGGGTGTGCAAAGCGTTTTCACTTGTGTCTGCGGGTGCCTTTCTCCGGGTGTCCGTAGCGTTTAGGATAGGGTTTTCTTTAAAATGAGTTTTTGAGAATTTATGTAAAGGCTTCAAAAATTCATACAAGGCTCAATTTAAGTCTAAATCCTGTGAAACAAATTTTGTTGTGTTAAGCATGTATAGATCTATGTGTGAAAAATGTTAAATGCTTTTTTGGTGATACTTTTATGTGTACATTAAATTAAGTTAGGAATTGGCTGTTAACTTTGAAAATGCATAACTAATTATGTAGAGGTCAGAAAAATGTGATTCCAGTTTTGTTGGGTCTGTGTGGATAAGTAGTTTCAGGAAAAAATATAATATGGAGTTGTTGTTTGAAATATTTTTGCAGTAGCATTTAAAATGGTTAAATGTTGTTTTCTTGTAAAATATGTGGTAATTAAAATATGAGTTATATGAACTTGATAATTTTTGTAGACTGCTCTTGTGCTAAGAAGTTTAGAAGAAAAATATGAAATTTGTTGTTTGACACGTTCTGTTAGGTTGTGTAGTTCAAAGCACCTTTTCACCATAGTATTTGTCTTTTTCATAGGGGACAATGTTTAAATCCAAATGACCTAAAATTTTAACAGTAGACTGTTCTGTATAGTGTTAATCTGTGGTAATTTTTGTAGATTTTTCTGAAGCTGTCTAGGATGGGTTGCTGTTTTAAGCATGATTAAATGGATTTATTTCAGCAGTTAATTAGAGGAAAATGAGTTCATTAAGTAGGTCCTTTTGTGGCGATTATATAGCATAACAAGTTGATTATCATGGATTAAGTGGTTGGTTAGTTGTCAAGGTCTTTTATAAACATTAGGATGATGTTGACTACCTTGTTGAAGAGAATGCAGTAGATGACATGTGTTTATCTCCTGTTTTCTGTTAACTCGTGTGCATCACATATGCATTCTATGTGCATTCATCCTATTCATACACATTATGCATCATACAGGATCAGCGGAAGAGACCCAGACCCAGCCGACACCGGAAGAACCCAGCCAGGAGGAGAACCTGATCGAGGAAGCCGGAGGGATCGACGCCGAAGAACTACCAGAGTGTCGCGACCACCGTCCGTCGGACTTTGAGAAAGGCAAGCCCCGGAGCATTCTAACTCCTACGGTTTGCAAATGTCTTATAATTAACCTGATCATGAATGTTGCATTAGGTTATAGGAATTGATTGCTACCGTTGATGCATTAATACTTATCCTTGTCCACCTGCGATATATCTTGATATCCCTATTTAGGTCTAGGCTCGTTAAATGCTTAGCCCTACTTAGATCGGTAAAAGTCGGGTGATTTCTTGTCTCCCGCATTAGGTGGATACTGATCATGATTAGCCTGTGCTATCATGAATATAACCATGAGATAATTAATTGGAGACAGAGGCGGGATGTAAGAGCAGCAGAACATGGGTTCTGTGTGCTAGTAAGCTCCCGTCTGTGTCGCATAGGACCCGTTCGGGAATGTCCTTTCAGTCAAATTGAACGCGTTGATCACTTAACGGAGTAGGTCGGAGTACCTCCATCGAAGCCGAGTAAGGTTATTCGAGCCGGTGATGGAGATGTTGACGCCTAACACCCAGGGCCTCAGCTGTACCGTGGGCAACTATTCTGATCAACCTGGCATGGTCCAAGGGTAGGCAGGGCCTGATCGACCTGGCATGACCGTGGGCAGTTATAGCTTGAGCGACCTGGCACTGAGATAACCCCCGGTGTAGAAAGGCCCATGGCTATCCCGCGCGTTGTGTTCTCGAATCTCCTGACTGGTAGCTTACGACTGTCGTAGCCGAATTGTGCTGGGCGAGTGTGAGACATTTTATCCCCAGCTGGTAGGAATCGATTATAATCGCCATCACTCCTGGACAGTGAGCAGTTGACTGTAGATCATCACCCGTAGAACTTATGGAACTAAGATGGTTATGGAAATCTGAAAGGCTATTGATGAAATAGTCACTCTTGATTGAATAATTAGCCAAGTGCTTGTTTTAGTTCAGGTGCAAACCTAGTAAGGTAGAGTTAATTATTAAAAGCAACTGCCAACACTCTCAACTGAGTTTTACTTACTAACGCTTTCATGCAAAGGAGTATGTGTAGCCAACCCCACCTATATAGCCTACATGATCCTTGGTGTCTCATTATTTCTGGTTTATGACGGGTAAGTCTAGCTGAGTACCTTCTTGTACTCAGGGTTTTATTCCCTTGTTGTTGCAGATGGCCAGTGCTTTTATGGCTATTGTGAGAATTGCTTATACCCGGTGACGGGAGATGACTAGACCAAGGGCATGGTCACCACTTATCTTACCTATTGCTTTTGTGGACCTGATCGGACTGATGGCACTGTATTAAGAATAATCCGAACTTATGTTTAAAGACTATGTTGCTTCCGCTACTACTATCAATCTATGGTTTGTAATATTATTTCGTACTTCGATGTATTTTGTACTATGTGCAACTGTGATGTAATCTCTGGACATGTTCGCTGAACTATTACGATCTTGGCTGGATGTTGTTGAAATGATTTGAAATCCTTTGAGATTTCCGGACTACCGGGTTTGTACGAGCTTAAGTACTTGATGATCCTTGCGATAAGCGGAGATCTCGGTGCTTAATCTGCTGTAAATTGGTCAGTTCTGCTACAGCTGGCATCGGAGCATAGTTCAGTGTTACTGTTCATAGGTGTATTTGAAAACAGTATTTTTGCAAAGAATAAAGCTGTATTTGCCAACTTATAGTTTAATAGGATTTGGAAAATCTTAAAATTTAGCTAAGGTGTGCCAGTGATCAAGTCCTTATGTCCAATAGGATCTTAGGTGGCTATCTAAGTACTAACTTTGGGGGTAATGCA
This sequence comes from Coix lacryma-jobi var. lacryma-jobi, assembly GCA_009763385.1. Classification (NCBI taxonomy): domain Eukaryota; kingdom Viridiplantae; phylum Streptophyta; class Magnoliopsida; order Poales; family Poaceae; genus Coix; species Coix lacryma-jobi. The sequence continues at coordinate 112,656,751 of CM019830.1, read as the reverse complement.
TCATGTTGCCTTTTTGTTATATACTGTCGTCCATACGGCAAGGAATTGTATGGGTGCTATTCGTCAGAATAGTAATGTATGGATCAAATGCCTCTACGCCAAGGTAATAAGGGAGCTATGAGAGCATGACCAAACATACGTTGGTCTAGGGGAGAGCTAGTTTGGTACTGGAGCTTGTACCCGTATGCACACGAGTACAAGCGAAGGTATTTAATTGCGGGTAGATGCAAGGAATGGGTAGTGTAAGGTGAGTAAGAGCGTGATCGGACAACCGCCGGTCTAGGGGTGTGCTAGTTTGGTATTGGAACGTATACCTGTTGCACACAAGTATATGTGAAGGTACTTAATTATGGGAGTATTTTATTTGATGGGTGCATATACTGCTTACGTGTATACTGGGTGTGCACCTAAGTCAGTATTAGATTTAATTTCAGCAATGCATGATATTCATACTGTGGGCAGGGCTGAAATGATTTTCTGCAGGTACGCTAACTTGCGAACGTGTAGTACGTTAGTTAACGCTATGAGTGAACGTTGTATGCCACTGTCTAGCCGTTAGTTTGTTAGGCAGTGAGGACGTATGTTGCGCACATGCATCATGATCATACAACTTTGCATTAATCTTACTTCCTTCCTTATGATTATCCGTCCTGTTTCCTTAAATAAAAGTTGTTCTCAACTAATTAAAAACTATGTGGATAAACTTCTTTCAGATGACCCGTACCAAGCGTACAGCCCGTAAGTCGACTGGAGGCAGGAGGCCGAATTACATGTTGGGACCCTAGACTACCGAGGGATCAGAGGATTTTCTGGAGGAGTTCGGCATGCCTACCCTTTTGTGGAGGGTGCTACACTTAGTCGGATACCAGGAGGGCCAGGAGCCGCAGTACGAGTGGCATCAAGTCCAGTTCTCGGAGGACCGCTATATGTACACAATTGAGGTGGACGTACCCAATCGCGATCCACGGGATCATGTATGGTGCCGCCGGGTGTTTGCACTGCAAGGTAGGACCCCGTGGGATGGAGCTAACAGGGTTGCCTATACTGTTCTTCGGGACATTATGGAGGATCACCCGGAGGTGGTCGCGCAAGCCACTGCTAGTGTCTTCCCTATGGCGGACCCTTACTAGTCGGTGTGGCGTCAGCCAGGTGCCACCGCACTTGAGGCCAGTTCTTCGGAGTGGGAGCACTGCGCAGGACCAGCTGGGAGTGCTATGGCTGCACTCATGGCTACCTATGGGTGTCTGTCACGTAGCTACGACCACCTGGACCACATTCTCAGTGTGGAGATAGCTGCACATCACCAGAGTCAGGAGGAGCATGCTACCGAGATAGATCGTCTCACTACAGAGCTAGCTCACATGACTGTCGAGAGGGACCAGGCTCGTCAGAGGGAGCAGAAGACGGCACAACAGCTTAGTGATCAACAGGGGATGACGACCTTCCTATCCACGATCATGGCCGAGACCGAGGCATCGCTTCGTGGTGTTTGTCTTGAGGGCATGCGTGCGACCGAGCAGAATAGGCTTCTCAGGCTTCAGGTGGGAGACTTGGAGTTACAGCTTCACCATCTCCAGGACTACAATGACTGCCTACATGAGGAGATCCTTCGCCGTGAGAATGAGAGGAATCCCATCTTTCCTCAGGAAGACCCGGATCCTCGTGCTTCATCGAGTGGTTCTTCAGATATCTCGAGTGACGATGATGATGATGACAATGATGATGATGGTGCTGTTAGGGAGTAGACTAGTTAGTGCCAGCGCGTAGTGATCTTGTTACGTGTCCTCGCGCTTGATCTTTTGTGAGTATCATGTTGGATGTAAGGTTGTGTTATGGACCTGTGCGCGTGTGGCGCAAGACCTTTGAAAGTCCCGTATGTATGGGCACCTATGGATGTTATGTTGACTTTTGCATGCTATGTGATGAGCACTTTTATCATGTGATGATGCAATGTGGATTGAAATTTATTATGCCTCTACAATTTTTTGGCGAATTCGTTTTCCGAATAATTTCTGTTGGCATGGTTATTGTTCTCCGCAATAACAACAACATCACTTAATAATCATTGTTGTCGCTACATGCAGATGACGATGACTCGCAGTGGAGCGGGTGGTAGTGGTGGTAATGAAGAAAACGGGGAGAATCACAATCCACCACCTCCTCCACCACCCACGGCCGAGCAACTCTTCGCTCAATTTCTGGGGAGTCAACACAACATTGAGGCACTTCTGCGGGAAAATTTGGCGCACGGCAACCAACGCCTTGAGCCAAATCAATATAGCTCGTTTAAGGATTTTCTGGATACAAAACCACCGGTCTTCAAAGAAGCTACAGAACCCCTAGAAGCAGAGGAATGGTTGCACACTATGGAGTAGAAATTTTGACTGCTCAGGCTCATAGAAGAACTAAAGGCAGAGTATGCTGCACATCAGCTACATGGACCAGCCGAAATCTGGTGGGGACATCACCGTACCACTTATCCTGCCCGTACACCGGTTACTTGGAGGTTGTTCACGGAGGCTGTTCGTGGGCATTACATTCCGCCAGGCTTAACTCCAATGAAGGTGGCCGAGTTCATGAGCTTAACACAAGGAACTCGATCGGTGACCGAGTATCATCACTTGTTCAACTCCTTATCTCGTTATGCTCCGGACTTCGTTGATACTGATGCTAAGAAGATAGCTAGTTTCAAGAGAGGGCTAAATACCAAGATGGGAAAATCAATGGTACTTCGTCCTGCACCGTCTTCAACGACTCCATCAGTGACTGTTTGATTCAGGAGAATCATAATAACAAGCATACTGCAAGCAAGGCCAGAAAGAGGACCCTGGAGTCTGGACCGTCTCAGCCTAGAGGACCACCAGCCCAGCGTTCTCAATATCGACCACCAGCACCTGGGGCTCATTTCAGGCCGCCTCAGAAGAAGGGGCAGTAGCAAGCTCAGCGTGGTCAGCAGCCATACAAGGTAGCAGCAAATCAAGTTCGAGCAGGTCAAGGCAGCTCAACGGGAAGCAAGCCTCTAGTTCGTGGGCCGTGCTTCAATTGCAACCAAGAAGGGCACTTTGCAAGGTATTGCCCACATCCGAAGAAGCAGCAGGCCAATTACCCAGCACGTCTGCATAATATGACTGCTGAAGAAGCTCGTGCAGGAGAGCCCGTGATTGCTGGTATGTGTCTCGTGAACCATCATCCTGCAGTTGTTTTGTTTGATACTGGATCATCGCATTCTTTCATGAGCAAGGCATTTGCACAAAAGCATAACCAAGAAATGTCTGAAATGGATTATGAGTTTCGCGTGAGCTCCGTTGGGAGTAGCGTGTTATCTAGACAGATGGTGTGTAATGTAACCATCAAAATTGGAGGGCATAAATTTGGAGCCAATTTAGTGGTTTTGCCTGGACTAAGTATGGATGTAGTCTTAGGTATGAGTTGGATGACCATGTGGAATGCGGTGTTAGACACTGCAAATAGAACTCTTACCTTATCTGATAGTCGGACAGGTAACAAACTTCGTGTATCTCTTCCTCGAGGTGCCAATTTTGTTGACCTATCTTGCACTCTTGCTATAGAAGACCTCTCCAAAATTCTAGTTGTCAGGGATTTTCCGGATGTTTTCCCGGATGAGTTACCAGGGTTACCACCCAAGAGAGCAGTGGAGTTTGCAATAGAGTTGTTACCAGGGACCGCACCAATCTCTACGAGACCGTATCGAATGCCACCCAATGAATTGGCAGAACTCAGGACCCAGATCAAGGAACTCTTAAGCAAGGGTTTCATTCAACCTAGTGTGTCAGAATGGGGTTGCCCAGCTCTGTTTGTCAAGAAAAAGGATAAGTCCTTACGCATGTGTGTGGATTATCGTCCACTCAATGTTGTGACTGTTAAGAATAAGTATCCGTTACCGAGAATAGATATCCTCTTTGACCAGTTATCCAGAGCCAAGGTGTTTTCCAAGATTGATTTAAGGTCAGGCTATCATCAGATCTGAATCCGACCATAGGTGTTAACACCAGATTTTCGCACACATGAGAATATCACAGGTAGGTCCAGCCAGCAGGAAAGAGAGATTCGGCAAGCGATCGGCGGCTGTTTGACCCTCGGAGTTTCGGTGATTGTCTGTGCGGTCGGCTATTTCACGAGGCAGTGGCTCCATTCGGGAAACGCATGTTGCGGGTAAAGCTGGCTTCCACGAGAAGACACGTGACAATGGAAGGCACCAAATAATGTAGATTTATATCTTTCCGTATTTTATTGTAAATCGTAATCGTCTAGGACTTATGCTTCGTCCAGGGTATAAATATAAGCCCTCGACCATTGTAAAACTGTTCACAACCACATCAATACAAACCGGCCCCGAGCCATCTTCGAGTCCTTAGTCGTGTCGTCGAGTTCTTCGAGAGGAATCATCGATCCGTTGACCTCCGTAAGTACCGGCAACCTTGCTATCATGTCTAGTATCATGCGGTGGATTTAGATATAATGCAAGTAGTCTCGTACGTTAAGCTTAGTATCGTGCGGCGGATTTAAGCTTATGACGGGAAGTTTTTGCTTATGCCTTGTATCGTGCGGTGGATTAAGTCATGAGTAAAAATAGTTATCCGCTCTGTTAGATTTGGCAGATCTAATAGATTCATCAAGTTATCATGTGTTATATGTTTTATTTATTTAATTCGTACAACACCTCTTGCCCAATCTAGATTGATCTTCGTTCGGCCTTGTTACACAAGTTTGCTTGTGTTTTGCTAATCATAAGATCATGATGGCCGAATTGACTTTCAATCTAGATTGTTACATGTTGCGGGTTCATGCATGCCGATCATGTTTAGGCTTTGATAGAGTTGGGTGCCGTGCGGCAGGTGCAGGTTTTAGATTAGTTTAACCATGTTTTGCTTGTATGTTTCTTCTTCATGGACCCCAGTTCAGCTAGTTTGCCGATTCTGGTTAAGCTTACATGAGTAATGAGTACATATAGATCTGTTCAGATGTACGTGTGCTTTTAGCTTCTTATAATTAGATCGTATCATGCGATGGATTAATCTAATTATAAGGAGTGGTGTATATTTATAGCAAGTGGTATCATGCGGTGGATTAGCTTTGCTTGAGTTTACTCCTGACGGGTTTATGAAGGCTAGACGTGCGGCAGACTAGCTGGATTGGCCTATGCATATGTTATCTGAATAGATTTATATTTACAAGTTGCCATTTTATCTTCTTGTTACATATGTGTTCGGCATTCAACATGTTTACGAGCTTTATCTTTTATACTTGCCGAATGACATTATAAACCTGTTCCGACAAACAGCTTCTATAGCTGTGTGTCGTCGTGATTGGCTTTCAAAGCCGTACATATGGAACTGTCTGGTCTCGCCTGGCATGTTCCAAGGTATTCTCACACTTTTATCCCTTGTTGGTTTTCAGGTCAAACCGACTGGCACGTTTCCGGATTCAGCACGCTCCGGGCACCCGATTGAAGCCAGCCTCGTTCGGCTTGCTGTGTGCCTTCACGCGAGGCGTCACGTTTTGCGTCAACACACTTTTTGGCACGCCCGGTGGGACACTTCAGTTCAAGATGCCTGAAATTAACGAAGAGCAAGTCTTCGAGGTGACCATGGATGATTTGCCGCTGGAATCAAAAGATCAAGTACAACAAGCTTGTGATGAGTTCCAGCGCAGATGCCTGGAAACTTTCTCCAAGAATAAAAGCGGCAAGGTCTATCAGAAGCAGACATTCCCAAAAGTTGTTCCTCACCACCAGTCTGAGCTACCCGATGGTAGTGAAGAAATAGCTCTCCGAAAGATGACTGAGATAATGCATAAGACCGTATCAGGAGCCATGACCAATCATCAATCATCTTTCTTAAACACCTTTCATGCTATCATGATTGATACTTTCGGTCCAACCGCAGATAAGTACTTTGAAGAAGCTGTTGGTCCGGTACGGGGGCCATTGTTGTTCCAAGTGCCTCAACGGCGAAGAGTTGCCGAAAACGGTGGAGCTGGCCCAGGCACAGGTGGAATGGTTTCTCAGGAAACGCAACAACCTCCCCAGACCTATGGTCAATTCATGTTCGGCACAACAGGGAACGTCCCACCGTCTACTTCTAGAGTATCTCCTGTGGCAAATGGGATACAGAGGGATATGTTTGGAGGTGGATATCGGGAATTTATGGACTATAATTCGATTAATGCTCTTCCGAAACCAGGTTACAGGAGTTCAACAGAATTGCATACTGGGGGGCAAACACAAACAGCTCCTGATTCAAATGTTGACCTCATCATGCATAAGATGGCTGATATGATGCAGAATCAGTTCGGCCTAAAGCCAAAGAATCAGACATACACATAACAATCTCCTTACCCAGAGTGGTACAATCGGGTGGCTCTTCCGCCAAGAGTTAAGCCTCCTGCTAACCTTACCAAGTTATCGGGCCAAGACGATACCAGTACAAGGGAACATATCAGCCGTTACTTGATGCAGCTTGGTGATGCATCGGCAGATGAAGCTTGGAGGATTCGATACTTCCTGTTGTCGTTGACAGGACCAGCCTTCTCTTGGTTCGCCTCTCTGCCAGCAAATTCCATCAACACATGGGCAGAGTTGGAGCAGAAGTTCCACTCATATTTCTTTACGAGGACCAGTGAGAAGAAGTTGGTAGATCTCATGGGCTTAAGGATGAAATTTGGCAAAATGCCGCAAGAGTATCTGCGCCGGTTCAGGGAAACCAAAAATCTTTGCTATTCTCTGAATTTGCCGGATGACCAATTGCCGGGAATAGCTATAGCTGGCATGTTGCCGAACATCAAAGAAAAGTTGTTCGGCATGGAGTTTGAAGATCTCGAGTAGTTATCACAAAGGTTGGCAATGATGAGCAATCAAGCTCAGGGATTCAAGAGGAACAACCAGTTCCAGAAGGGTGACATAGCTGCCGAGATGTATCAGGCTTTCTTGGACGATGCAATTGATTAAGATGATGAAGATGAAGTAGCTGCAGCCGAGATAATCTGGGCCAAAGACCCAAATCAAGTCAACCAGCGATGGCTGAGGCAGGAAAAAGGTACATATGATTTTGATGTTTCCAAGTCAGATAAATTATTCGAATATCTGCTGAAGGAAGGACGCATCAAATTGCCGGAAGGTCATCCTATGCTGCTCCCTGAGGGTGTCAAAGACAAGAAATATTGTGGTTTCCACAATACCAAATCCCACTCCATAAATGATTGCCGAGTGTTCAGAGTGCGGATTCAGAAGGCTATCCAAGACGGACACCTAAGGTTTGATGGAAAGATGAAAGTGGACGATAGTCCTTTTGGATAGAATACTGTGTCCTTCTCTGTTAATATGATCAATGCAGCCGATTTTGGGGGAAAGAACAAAATGAAAGTTTTAACTTCCGATAGAGCGAAGGGGGTTGGTGCTGTTGACCCTGATCGGTAGATTACAAGTAAGGAACTTCAGTAGAGGGTTCGGTTCCAGAATGACCGAACTGAGGCAGGTGAAGCCTCTAGACACAGAGTCACGACGCGTATTCTATTGAACAAATGGCGTCACGAACAGGAATGATATCGAGAGCAGAGGTTTTATGAAGAGCAAAAGTTCCTGGAAAAACAGAGGAGGTACGAGGAAGAGATGTACCGAAAAGAGCGAGAAAATATGGGGGAGCAGGAACAATCTCATTGGGAATGCTCGTTCTTCCAGTATTGTTGGAATGAAGGCTTGAAGCTGCCTGTTAAGAACAACTGCCCTGAATGCAGTAATCAGTACTCCGAGTACAGGCAATCTCGAGTCAACCGCCGTTCTGTCCATGAAAGGCTTGGGGCACGAATCCCTGAGGACGATCGGCGCTTAAAAATAAATAATTCTGAGAATCGGCAGGGAAGATTTGCCGATCAAAGTTGGGCTCATACTGAAGAAGAAGAATACCGTGAGTATGTCTGGCAAAAGGGACAATGGTGTCCACTAGGATTAAGGAAGAGCCAGAAGAGGAGGGTGCAGCGCTTGAGGAACAGAGAGTTAGAACAAGCAGGCACCAAGACGAAATGAGTTTGGCGTCCTAAAGAGAAGCCGGATGGAGGTAATCGTTCGGCTGATACATGCATGGCGTTCTGTCTCCCATCGGAATTTGTAGCTCCCGAAAATCAAGATGTCCAAGAAGAGACGTATTCAGATTTTGATGAAAGTGAATTTCAGGACTTGTTGGCTCATCTCGTCTTGGCTGAAAAGGCAGTATTTGATAAACCAATCAGGCACCGACACTTGAAACCATTATATATGAGAGGGTATGTCAATGGCAAGCCATTAACTAAGATGTTCATTGATGGAGGGGCTGCTATAAACATCATGCCATACACCACTTTCAGAAAGCTTGGCATGACAAGTGAAGATCTGTTGAAAACCGACATGGTGTTGAGAGACTTTGCAGGCAATTCTTCTGACACTCGGGGAGCAGTCCATGTCGAGTTAATGATTGGGTCTAAAACCTTGATCACCACCTTCTTCGTCATTGATGGCAAGGGGGCATACAGTTTGCTATTGGGAAGAGATTGGATACATGCAAACTGTTGTGTGCCATCGACTATGCACCAGTTCCTCATCCAATGGATTGGAGATGATATTGAGATCGTCCATGCTGATGATTCAGTAAGTATTGCTAATACAGAACCCATCTACTGGGAGTATGAAGGTGTCGAGTGTTTCTCTGGAAGAGCTTGGGAAGCAGGTCCTGTGAATGTCTTCGACGAGGACCAACAGCCGATTCAGACAATCGGCTCTCAGAGTAATTTTTGAAGTCCAACCAATGGTAATGGAGAAAAGTTGAGGCCAAAGTTTCATATCGGCTGACAAGGAATAAAGTGTTGATAATGAAGCCGAAGTAGGATCAGTGTATACAAGTTTGGGTCTCATATATGCTTCGAAGTCTGCAAACCTTTAAGGGGATTCTGATTATTTCTTCATTACCAGAGCTCATGGAAATTCAGAAAAGATTCATACAAAGTGACGTACAACAGAAACTTGTGAAGAGATATGAAGGCACTTCCATGACTTGGCGATTATTTCAAGTTGTACGTGGCGGTCGATAAGCCTTATAATAGGATGGGACCTTATTTTTTTTAAGTTTAAAGGGAAATGAGTAGCAGATTGCCTTAGCCGAAAATGTTGAACCCAAGGAAGGGTATTCGGTTGTAACAAAATTTTTGATTCGTGTGTGCTGCTTGTCGGTTGAAGCTTTGGCACTACTCGTTAAAAGCCAAACGCATGAGGGTTATGTAACTCGAGGGATATTTTGTTCAGCCGATGTAAAAGCATCGCCTTTAGCAGAAAAAATATTCCAAAGAATTAAGTTATAGCCGATATTTTTACATATCGCCTTTAGTACAAGTTCATGACCTTGGTAACCCTAGCGTTTTTCAAGTTAGCAGGTTTATCGTGGATAGAGAAAGGTGAAGTACAGTAAGTGCAATGCCGAGTGACGTGACGTATCAGAGATAAGATCTAGACAGCTAGAATGACATCATACATTCGGCAAACTTTTTCTAAGAAGATGTCGCAACCAGAAGGATCATTGAGGAATCAAGATCATACAAATAGATATTATTCAGAGAAGAACAGATTCTACGGGTTACAAGCTTCATTCACAGATCTATCTTAATACAGGACTACCCCAGGAATAATTTGTTCACAATAGACTGCGGATCAGTAATCTCGGCAATAGCGGCAGCATCACCATCATAAACTTCAAGATCTTCAGATTCATCTGGGTTGCATGCGAATCCAACTGGTAAGGTGGAGTAATCTTCTTTGGTCCAGGAACTCATTGCTGCTAGCCCGGAGGAAACTCCGACGTGTACACCTTGGATGACGGCCTGATCTATGCGGCCACTCACAGCATCAAGACGAGCTTCGACTGAATCCCCGCGGACGTTTACATTGAAGGCGACTCTGTTTGCTGCTGCTTTCAAACGGTCATTTTCTGTAGAAAGAGCTAGCAAGAGGAAAGAATATTAGGCAAAGCAGGCTCAATTAGAGGGAGGAGAAGGACCAAGACTCTGCTAACCCGTAATGATGCTACAGAGTTGCTTCCATTGCTCTGCCCACTCAGCTTCCTCAATGACGTGTTTCTTAGATGCATCTTTCAGTTCCTTTTGAGCTTTATCCCTTTCCTCACAGTAACGAAGAGAGTCCAAGCGGGTCTGTTGAAGAATCATTAGGCTCAAAATCTGGTGGATTGAAGAAAGACTAGAAAGAGTTTTTTGGATCTACCGTTTCTAGAGAAGGAAACCAAGCATGGCTGGAAGGGGACTCCACCCTGGGAAGAAGATGAACAGCGAATCAAGAGACGAGCTATCACAAGGAGGCAGAGAGTTGGTTTCTTACTTGTGGCGCCGGTGAGTCAGTGCTAGATTTCCTCCTGCTTCGCTTCTGATGGGACATTTGCCGTGGTCACCATTCCCTACCATTATTTTCTCTCTGACTTGAGTTGGAAGCTGAGAGATGGGGATTTTGCAAAGATGAGCTGTTCGACTAGAGTCACAGCTTGTATACGGTCATCTTTATAGGACCATGATGTGCACATTGAAGGACCAAGCGTCGGAGTAGGGTTTGCATAGCTTATGGGCCGTTATTGGGCCAGGCCGGATCTTTTAATGATTAGAAGAAGTTGTAGCTTCAGAATTGGGAAGTCAATGGGATTCGGCTAAAAGTTTTTCAGTTTCAAATGGTTGATTGGAGACTCATATTACCAATTGGCACTAAAGGCGGAGACGAAAAAATTCCTTGAAGAGGGTTTTTCTGACGTCGTTGGAAATTTGAGGAAAAGATTAGAACTTCAGATCTGAAATAACCAGTTGCAATAGTTGTCTACAGAGCAAAGTTTTCCGGTACGGTTATCACAGTAACCATCGCCGATTGAGACGGAAAACAGAAATCAGTGATCGATATGCGAAAAAGCAGAACACGCATTGATCTCGGAGGATCAGTCGTAGATTGATTTCAAATGGGCAAACAAGGGAACTTCATATTTACAAAAGGAGGAACAAGATTGCAGAGGGTTAGTTTGTCCACTCCATCCTACGCCTAATCGGGAGAAAATGATCGAAGGTATCAGCCAGATCTAATCCGGCTACCTTCATGTCTTCTGCGGAGCATTCTACTCTATCCTCTAGATCTTGTTCGCAGACATCGAATATGTGGTAATTGGCACCAGAATGAATCTTCACGGCGGAAAAGGCGAGTGTCGCGCCGTATCCCATGCCGGCTCTGGAGATGATGGGGAGGACGCGGTTGACTTCGTTTACCCGCTTCAAGGGTGTTGTGCCCATTACATCGGCCATGACGGCAAGCTTAGTGACGGCAGCCTCGAGAGCATGGAGTTTGGCCGCCAAAGCTGAGAGAAGAAGAAGTCAGTAAAAGCAGAAAAGGAGAATAAAGAAAGAAATGATGAGAAAACACTTACCGGCAGCCCTTTTTCGAGCGATGTCGCGCTCTTGGGAAATTTGGGTGATTTCCTGATCCTTCCTTTCCAGGTCAAGCTGAAGATTTATGATTTTCTGTGTCCAGTCCTCGGTGAGATCGTTGCTAGTCCTCCTGAAGCAAAAGTAATAAAATGGAGCCAGATACTTCATTTTTAAAGGGAAGAGAAGAATGAAGTAACCTTCTCTTGGAGGCACTGGAAGCACCGAGCTCGAGACTATGGCGGCTCGCATGGGAAGACATCTTCTAGCTGATTCAGATTAGCAAAAGAGAAGAGGGTTTTCTGGTTTTGGGGCTGAAGCGGAAGAGTCCGGAATGCACAGGCCGAAGTGAAGCAAAGAGGAGAGTTTAAAAGATCCCAAATGCATCGGGAGGTGAATTGGCAGGTACGGTAACGGTGACATGAGAAGACGGATGCTTCTGGAGGTTCCGTGTCAGTGCAAAAAGAGAAGAATTTTGGAATAAAAACATTTATCCCAAAATTAGGGGGCATGTGTTAACACCAGATTTTCGCACACATGAGAATATGACCGGTAGGTCCAGCCAGCAGGAAAGAGAGATTCGGCAAGCGATCGCCGGCTGTTTGACCCTCGGAGTTTCGGTGATTGTCTGTGCGGTCGGCTATTTCACGAGGCAGTGGCTCCATTCGGGAAACGCATGTTGCGGGTAAAGCTGGCTTGCACGAGAAGACACGTGACAATGGAAGGCACCAAATAATGTAGATTTATATCTTTCTGTATTTTATTGTAAATCATAATCGTCTAGGACTTATGCTTCGTCCAGGGTATAAATATAAGCCCTCGACCATTGTAAAACTGTTCACAACCACATCAATACAAACCGGCCCCGTGCCATCTTCGAGTCCTTAGTCGTGTCGTCGGGTTCTTCGAGAGGAATCATCGATCCGTCGACCTCCGTAAGTACCGGCAACCTTGCTATCATGTCTAGTATCATGCGTGGATTTAGATATGATGCAAGTAGTCTCGTACGTTAAGCATAGTATCGTGCGGCGGATTTAAGCTTATGACGGGAAGTTTTTGCTTATGCCTTGTATCGTGCGGTGGATTAAGTCACGAGTAAAAATAGTTATCGGCTCTGTTAGATTTGGCAGATCTAATAGATTCATCAAGTTATCATGTGTTATATGTTTTATTTATTTAATTCATATAACACCTCTTGCCCAATCTAGATTGATCTTTGTTCGGCCTTGTTACACAAGTTTGCTTGTGTTTTGCTAATCATAAGATCATGATGGCCGAATCGGCTTTCAATCTAGATTGTTATATGTTGCGGGTTCATGCATGTTGATCATGTTTAGGCTTTGATAGAGCTGGGTGCCGTGCGGCAGGTGCAGGTTTTAGATTAGTTTAACCATGTTTCGCTTGTATGTTTCTTCTTCATGGACCCCAGTTCGGCTAGTTTGCCGATTCTGGTTAAGCTTACATGAGTAATGAGTACATATAGATCTGTTCAGATGTACGTGTGCTTTTAGCTTCTTATAATTAGATCGTATCATGCGGTGGATTAATCTAATTATAAGGAGTGGTGTAGATTTATAGCAAGTGATATCATGCGGTGGATTAGCTTTGCTTGAGTTTACTCCTGACGGGTTTATGAAGGCTAGACGTGCGGCAGACTAGCTGGATTGGCCTATGCATATGTTATCTGAATAGATTTATATTTAGAAGTTGCCCTTTTATCTTCTTGTTACATATGTGTTCGGCATTCAACATGTTTACGAGCTTTATCTTTTATACTTGCCGAATGACATTATAAGCCTGTTCCGACAAACAGCTTCTATAGCTGTGTGTCGTCGTGATTGGCTTTCAAAGCCGTACATAAGGAACTGTCTGGTCTTGCCCGGCATGTTCCAAGGGTATTCTCACACTTTTATCCCTTGTTGGTTTTCAGGTCAAACCGACTGGCACGTTTCCGGATTCAGCACGCTCCGGGCACCCAATTGAAGCCAGCCTCGTTCGGCTTGCTGTGTGCCTTGACGCGAGGCGTCATGTTTTGCGTCAACAACAGGATATCCCAAAGACTGCTTTCTCGACTAGATACGGATTATATGAGTATCTTGTTATGTCCTTTGGATTAACAAATGCTCCAGCATACTTCATGAGTTTGATGAACTCCGTGTTTTTGCCAGAATTGGACAAGTTTGTGGTAGTGTTCATTGATGATATTCTGGTTACTCGAAAAATGCAGAAGATCATGCAAAGCACTTGAGGGTTGTCTTATCTAGACTCAGGGAGCATAAGCTCTATGCTAAGTTCAGCAAGTGTGAGTTTTGGATGAAGAAGGTACATTTTCTTGGTCACATTCTGTCAGAAGAAGGAATCTCAGTGGATCCCAGTAAAGTGCAGGAAGTCATGGACTGGAAAGTTCCTACTTCAGTTGGTGAGAATCGAAGCTTCTTGGGCTTAGCAGGATACTATCGTCGATTCATTCCTGATTTCTCCAAGATTGCAAAGCCTATGACAAGTTTGTTGCAGAAGAATCAGAAGTTTGAATGGACGGAGGAGTGCGAAACTGCTTTCCGTACCTTGCGGAAACTGTTGACCACTGCTCCTGTTTTAGCTCAACCAGATATTGAAAAGCCTTTTGATGTCTTTTGTGATGCATCGAAGGTTAGCTTAGGATGTGTCCTTATGCAAGAAGGTAGAGTAATCGCTTATGCTTCTCGGCAATTAAGGAAGCATGAAGTGAACTACCCAACACATGATTTGGAATTGGCAGCAGTTGTACACGCCTTGAAGATTTGGAGACATTATTTGCTTGGAGATGTTTGCAATATGTATACAGATCACAAGAGTCTCAAGTATATCTTCACTCAGGCAGAATTGAATATGCGGCAGAGAAGATGGCTGGAATTGATTAAGGATTACAATCTCCAGATTCACTATCATCCCAGTAAAGCAAACGTTGTAGCCGATGCTCTGAGTCGAAAATCGCATTGTAATGCTATGAGGCTACTACCAGAAGATGAATTCAGTCTAATGCATCCTGCAGTACTACATGATTTGGAGTTACGCAGTGCGTTGGTTGATCAAATCGTAGAAGGACAGAAAACCGATAAGGGAATCTACCATATCAAGGAAAGGCTCAAGGTTGAAACAGAATCCGATAAGCATTTTCGAGTGGATGAAAATGGAGTTCTATGGTTCAACCAACGACTAGTGGTACCGAAGGATAGAGAACTCAGAAACCGGATTATGGACGAAGCACATTTGTCCAGATTATCTATCCATCCTGGAAGTGCGAAGATGTATCAAGATTTGCGTTCTAGATTTTGGTGGACAAAAATGAAAAAGGAAATTGCTGCTTTTGTGGCTAGATGTGACACCTGTTGTCGAGTAAAGGCTATTCACTTGAAACCAGCTGGAATGCTTTAGCCGTTAGCTATACCAGAATGGAAATGAGAAGAGGTGAGCATGGATTTTATCACCGGTTTATCCACTACTCAAAAGGGTAATGATTCGATTTGGGTAATTATGGATCGTCTTACTAAGACCGCACATTTTATTCCGGTCAGGACCAGCTACAAGGCACCGGATTATGCCGAGATCTACATAAGTCAGATTGTTTGACTTCATGGTGTACCGAAGGTCATAGTTTCTGATCGAGGACCACAGTTTACTGCACCGTTTTGGGAAAAATTGCAAAAGGAGTTAGGCACGGATTTAGTCCGAAGCTCAGTCTACCTTCCGCAAACATCAGGACAAACGGAAAGAGTAAATCAGGTCTTAGAAGATATGTTAAGAGCCTGTGTGATATCAGCGAAAGGTTCATGGGAGAAATGGCTACCTTTGGCAGAATTCGCTTACAATAACAGTTATCAAGAAAGTATTCAGATGGCGCCTTTTGAAGCTCTATATGGTAGAAGATGCAGAACACCGATCAACTGGGTAGAACCAGGAGAACGACGGTACTATGGAATTGACTTTGTCAAAGAAGCAGAAGAATAAGTTAGGATAATTCAGCAGCATATCGCAGCTGCACAGTCTCGACAGAAAAGCTATGCCGATAAACGGAGAAGACCACTTGAGTTCAATGTTGGCGACTATGTCTATTTGAAGGTTTCTCCTATGAAAGGTGTGAAACGCTTTGCAGTTAAAAGGAAATTAGCACCAAGGTTTGTGGGACCGTATAGAATTATGGAAAGAAGGGGAGAAGTAGCTTATCAGCTACAGTTGCCGGAACATTTGAAGGCTATATTTCCAGTATTCCATGTCTCGCAGTTAAAGAAATGTCTTCGAGTGCCGGAAGAAGAGGTACAACTAGCCCGTATCAAGTTGAAATCCGATCTTACTTACTCAGTCGAACCATGTCGAGTGCTCGATGAAAAAGAAAGAGCAACTCGTGGAAGAATAGTGAAGCAATACAAAGTATCTTGGAGTGAGCAAGATGATCGGGATGCTACTTGGGAGACGGACAACTATCTAAAGGAGGTGTATTCGCACTTTTATAAGAAATGGTTCATAATTCAAATCTCGGGACGATATTTATTTAAGGAGGGGAGAGCTGTAACACCCTAGGTGTTAAGCAATCCTAAAATGCATAATTTGACATAGCATGAGCATAGCATCTCATCATTTCATGTGCATTTGTTTGTATGAGTCTTTAAGTCCTTGCTTAGTCCCTAGTGTAACCTTGTTTTGCTTTCTGTTTGACTTAGTGCCTTAAAACAAAGTTATAGATCTTGATGAAAGAAACAACTTTGCTTAAAAGCACTTTCTCAGAAAAAGCTTTTAAAATATGATTTCTTGCATTAGAAAAATAGATTAGAAGTAAATTTCTTTTTCTAAGTAGAATTTGGACTTGAGCCTTAAAGATGAATTATTCCTTGCACAATTCAAAGCAACTTTGCTTTTAGAACCTTTTCCTAATTCGGCTTAGTTTGGGAGTTATGGAGCATCAAAGTTTTGATCAAAATCTCATTAGTTTAAACCTGCCAGTGGGCCCTGCCTGTCAGCCACCCTTTCTTCCTCCCCGCGCGCGCCGCCCGCCTCCGCCGGCAGAAACCGCCCCGCCGCCGCGAGACCGCTTCGCCGGCCGACCAAACCACTGACTTCGTCGCCCGTGGTTTGCGCCGAGCTCGCCACGTCGCCCTGACACCCGGTGCTCGCTCGCCGCCTGGCCGCCCAACCCTGACACCGCCGCGGCCGGTCGGGAGCTCCTCCCCGACGGGAAGTGGCCAGGTGCAATGCACCCGCGCCCTCCGTCTCAATTGCCTCCTCTCCGCCTCGCGCTCACGAGCCGGGAGCTCACTCCATCGCCCACTCTCTCGCTCGTAAACTCGCCATCCACCTCCCTCATCTTCTCCAGTTCACCGAGCCGCCATTGCCGCCGAGCTTCGCCGAGCAATTGCTCGTTGCCCTGAGCTCCGTCGCCCGATTCCTTCCACCCACTTCTCCGCCTAAGTCTCCTCTTTCGATTGCTTGGGTTGGTTTCCCCTCATCTCATCTCTAGCCGGCGGAACGCCGATTGCCATTCTCGGTTCCCGCCATGGCCGCCGCCGTGACCAAAGCATGGTGCGGCCATCTCCGGCCGAACCATCTCAAACCAAGCCCAGTTCTTACCTCCTCGACCTCCGTAGATGCTTAGGGTTAGATGGAGACCCTTCTCTTGCCCTGTTTCGACCGGAACAGAGCCATGCCGCCGCCATGTCCGCCGCGGGCCGCCGCCGTGCGTGGCGCCGGACAATGCCGAGGCTGGCAAGGCTTGATAGAAGCCTCGGAAGGTAGTTTAGGGAGTGCTTGAGCTGATGCGTGCGTCGCCGAGCCTTGGAATAGCCTGGCAAGGCCGCACCGTAGGGTGACCGCGCCGCTGCTCCGCCATTGCCGCCGTCGAGCTTGCTCCGGTGATGCTCTGGCCGTGCGACCTAGCCGACCGTGTCCGCCTCATGATGGTGAGTCTAGTGGTAGGGTTGGTGTCGCTGGAAACTTCACCGCCGGCGAGCTAGGGCCGGTCAACTCCGGCGAGGGTGCTCTGCCTCCGACGCGTGGGCCCGTTGACCGCTGACGCGTGGGGTCGCCTGACCAGCGGGTCCCGCTTGGCAGAGAAAGAGAGAGAGAGAGAAGGAGAGGAGTCTGGGTGCAATAGCGCTCGGGATAGCCGCGTGTGCAAAGCGTTTTCGCTTGTGTCTGCGGGTGCCTTTCTCTGGGTGTCCGTAGCGTTTAGGATAGGGTTTTCTTTAAAATGAGTTTTTGAGAATTTATGTAAAGGCTTCAAAAATTCATACAAGGCTCAATTTAAGTCCAAATCTTGTGAAACAAATTTTGTTGTGTTAAGCATGTATAGATCTATCTGTGAAAAATGTTAAATGCATTTTGGTGATACTTTTATGTGTAGATTAAATTAAGTTGGGAATTTGCTGTTAACTTTCAAAATGCATAACTAATTCTGTAGAGGTCAGAAAAATGTGATTCTAGTTTTGTTGGGTCTGTGTGAATAAGTAGTTTTAGGGAAAAATATAATATGAAGTTGTTCTGTGAAATATTTTTGCAGTAGCATTTAAAATGATTAAATGCTGTTTTCTTGTAAAATTTGTGGTAATTAAAATATGAGGAATATGAACCTGATAATTTTTGTAGACTGCTCTTGTGCTAAGAAGTTTAGAATAAAAATACGAAATTTGTTGTTTGACACTTTCTGTTAGGTTGTGTAGTTCAAAGCACCTTTTCACCATAGTATTTGTCTTTTTCATAGGGGACAATGTTTAAATCCAAATGACCTAAAATTTTAACAGTAGACTGTTCTGTATAGTGTTAATCTGTGGTAATTTTTGTAGATTTTTCTGATGCTGTCTAGGATGGGTTGCTGTTTTAAGCATGAATAAATGGATTTATTTCAGCAGTTAATTAGAGGAAAATGAGTTCATTAAGTAGGTCCTTTTGTGGTGATTATATAGCTTAACAAGTTGATTATGATGGATTAAGTGGTTGGTTAGTTGTCAAGGTCTTTTATAAACATTAGGATGATGTTGACTACCTTGTTGAAGAGAATGCAGTAGATGACATGTGTTTATCTCCTGTTTTCTGTTAACTCCTGTGCATCACATATGCATTCTATGTGCATTCATCCTATTCATACACATTATGCATCATACAGGATCAGAGGAAGAGACCCAGACCCAGCCGACACCGGAAGAACCCAGCCAGGAGGAGAACCTGACCGAGGAAGCCGGAGGGACCGACGCCGAAGAACTACCAGAGTGCCACGACCACCGTCCGTCGGACTTTGAGAAAGGCAAGCCCCGGAGCATTCTAACTCCTACGGTTTGCAAATGTCTTACAATTAACCTGATGATGAATGTTGCATTAGGTTATAGGAATTGATTGCTACCGTTGATGCATTAATACTTATCCTTGTCAACCTGCGATATATCTTGATATCCCTGTTTAGGTCTAGGCTCGTTAAATGCTTAGCCCTGCTTAGATCGGTAAAAGTCGGGTGATTTCCTGTCTCCCGCATTAGGTGGATACTGATCATGATTAGCCTGTGCTATCATGAATATAACCATGAGATAATTAATTGGAGATAGAGGCGGGATGTAAGAGCAGCAGGACATGGGTTCTGTGTGCTAGTAGGCTCCCGTCTGTGTCGCATAGGACCCGTTTGGGAATGTCCCTTCAGTCAAATTGAACGCGTCGATCACTTAACGGAGTAGGTCGGAGTACCTCCCGCGAAGCCGAGTAAGGTTATTTGAGCCGGTGATGGAGATGTTGATGCCTAACACCCAGGGCCTCAGTTGTACCGTGGGCAACTATTCTGATCAACCTGGCATGGTCCGAGGGCAGGCAGGGCCTGATCGACCTGGCATGACCGTGGGCAGTTATAGCTTGAGTGACCTGGCACTGAGATAACCCCCGGTGTAGAAGGGCCCATGGCCGTCCCGCACGTTGTGTTCTCGAATCTCCTGACTGGTAGCTTACGACTGCCGTAGCCGGATTGTGCCAGGCGAGTGTGAGACATTTTATCCCCAGCTGGTAGGAATCGATTATAATCGCCATCGCTCCTGGACAGTGAGCAGTTGACTGTAGATCATCACCCGTAGAACTTATGGAACTAACATGGTTATGGAAATCTGAAAGGCTATTGATGAAATAGTCACTCTTGATTGAATAATTAGCCAAGTGCTTGTTTTAGTTCAGGTGCAAACCTAGTAAGGTAGAGTTAATTATTAAAAGAAATTGCGAACACTCTCAACTGAGTTTTACTTACTAACACTTTCATGCAAAGGAGTATGTATAGCAAACCCCACCTGTATAGCCTACATGATCCTTGGTGTCTCATTATTTCTGGTTTATGACGGGTAAGTCTAGCTGAGTACCTTGTTGTACTCAGGGTTTTATTCCCTTGTTGTTGCAGATGGCCAGTGCTTTTATGGCTATTGTGAGAATTGCTTATACCCGGTGATGGGAGATGACTAGACCAAGGGCATGGTCACCACTTATCTTACCTGTTGCTTTTGTGGACCTGATCGGACTGATGGCACTGTATTAAGAACAATCCAAACTTATGTTTAAAGACTATGTTGCTTCCGCTACTACTATCAATCTATGGTTTGTAATATTATTTCGTACTCCGATGTATTTTGAACTATGTGCAACTGTGATGTAATCTGTGGACATGTTCGCTGAACTATTACGATCTTGGCTGGATGTTGTTGAAATGATTTGAAATCCTTCGAGATTTCCGGACTACCGGGTTTGTACGAGCTTAAGTACTTGATGATCCTTGCGATAAGCGGAGATCTTGGTGCTTAATCTGGTGCAAATTGGTCGGTTCTGCTACAGCTTTGTGATTGGATTCATAGCTGATGCTGGAGATTTCTGAATATTACCGAATTTTTGGCATTCTTGACATCCTTTATAATATTTAAAACAATCTTCCAAAATAGTTGGCCAAAAATACCCTGCTCTTCTAATCATTCACTTCATTTTATGAGCAGACTGATGTGCACCACAAATCCCTTCGTAGATTTCTCCCATCAGAACCTTAGCCTATTCTTAATTGATACATTTAAGGAGTACACCATCGATTGTTTTGTGATATAACTGATCATCAAGAACAACAAATTTCGTAGCTTTGTATCTCAATTTCCTGGATACTTGTCGTGATTGATTCTTTAAATATTCAATAATCTCAATTCTCCAATCATCACTATCGGCAACCTCATTACTTAGTATTTCAACGATTTGCCGATATCCAGAAGCACTTTGAGCTAAACGATTAGCCTCTTGATTTTGAAATCTAGGAATATGCTTTATGACAACAGAAGAAAAAGAATCAAACAATTCAAGGCACTTTTGATAATGCTTTCTCAGAATATCATCTTTGCATTTATATAGGTAGAGCAATTGATTAATCACTAATTGAGAATCTCCAAAAATCTCAATAGTCTCGGCCCCTACCTCACACAAAAGCTGAAGTCCCTTGAGAAGAGCTTCATACTCAGCTTGATTGTTAGTGGAGGTTGGATCAATTGAGAAAGCAAACTCAAAACTCCCTCCCTGAGGAGAAACGAGAACAATACCAATGCCCCCACCATGTTTGCAATTGGAACCATCAAAGAATAAAGCCCACGGGGTGAAGTCCAAAGTTTTAGTTTCTTGTTTATGATGATGAGTAACAAAATCGGCTATCACCTGACCTTTAACCGCTTTAGCCGATTCATATTTCAAGTCAAATTCTGATAATGCAAGAATCCATTTTCCAATTCTCCCATTCAGTATGGGCATGGATAACATATGTTTGATCAAGTCAAACTTCGATACCACCATGCATTCAGAAGACAATAGATAATGTCGAAGCTTGGTGCATGAGAAGTGCAAACATAGGCATAATTTTTCAACGGGAGAATACCTTGTCTCCGGGTCAAGCAATCTTCTACTAAGATAGAAAACCACTCTCTCTTTTCCTTCGAACTCTTGCATTAGGGCCGATCCAATTGTATGATCATCGGCCGACACGTATAGTTTGAAAGGTTTATTTTTCTGAGGAGGAATCAAAACTGGTGGAGACTTCATATATTCTTTGATTTCATCGAATGCCTTCTGTTGTTCGTCTCCCCATTTAAACTCTTGATCATCCTTTAATTTTAACAAAGCTGAGAACGGCAAAATCCTGGCTGATAAGTTTGAAACAAACCTCTTGATGAAATTAATTTTGCCGATCAAAGATTGTAATTGAGTCTTCATGGTTGGTGGTACTGCTTTGTCAATGGCATCATAGCTCTTTTGGCCAACTTCAATTCCTTTTTCATGTACAATGAACCCTAAGAACTGACCAGCCGATACTCCAAATGCACACTTGTGGGGATTCATCCTCAAGCCATGCTTTCTCACGGATTCAAGAGTATCTCTAAGATCCTTAAAATGTTTTTGATAATCTTTGGATTTTACAACCACATCGTCAATATAAATTTCAACAACCCTGCCGATCAACTCATGAAAGATATAATTCATAGCCCTCTGATAAGTTGCATCGGCATTTTTAAGCCCAAAAGTCATGACCACCCACTCATATAAGCCTATGGCACCTGGACATCTGAATGCAGTTTTATGTATATCTTCTTCTGCCATAAAAATTTGGTTATAACCAGCATTACCATCCATAAAACTGATAACCTTATGCCCTGCTGCTGCATCGACTAACATATCCGCCACTGGCATTGGATAGCCATCCATGGGAGTAGCTTTATTGAAATCCCTGAAGTCGATACAAACCCTCATTTTTCCGTTTTTCTTAGAGCATCCGCAACAATAAGAGCTAGTATCTAGCTCTAAGCACTCTAAGAGACAACCTTTCAAATGACCTATCTCTTAGCACATAGCTCTTAATGTAAATGACCCCACTTATCATTCTCACATAATCTCGAAGTGTGTGTATAAGACTATCTCTTGGACAAGAGATAGCTCTCTTCTCTCCCCTATTAAAATATGAGAAAATATTCTATGAGCTAACCAAGAGCTAATCACTGGAGACGCCCTTATATACAGGGACTACACTGGAAATCCATTCAGCATATCTACACTGCCGAATGAAATTAGCCTTGTAAAGCCGAGTGATTTCCATTTTTATATCAGCCATAACTTCTGCTCTGATCCTTCTTGGAGCTTGTTTCCCATGCTTAATAGGCAGTCGATGCTCAACCAATGATCGATCAAGACCAGGCATCTCAGAATAATCCCAAGCAAAGCATTCCTTATATTCCTTCAACAATGTAATAAGTTCTTGTCTAAACTTGGGATCCAACTTGGCACTAATATACGTCAACCTCGGCTTATCACCGTTTCCAATATCAACTTCTTCCAGCTCGTCAGTCGATGTGAAACCCTTACCCATCTTACTCTCATCCTCGTTAACTGTATAATCCATTAAATATATTTTTGAAGCCGACTGCTTGGATCGGCTGTTGACTTTCGTCGGTTGTTTTGAGAAAGTCTTCTTCGAGAACCCTTCCAAAGAAGCACTTCATGTTGTCAAAATTCCAAGCATCAGGGTTTGAATAAGGAACGCTAACAGTCGAATCGGCCGGTACCACTTCCACAGTGTCACCGATCCATTGTGTCACATTCTGATGCATGGTCGATGGGATGCAACAGTTGGCATGGATCCAATCCCTTCCAAGAAGTACACTGTAGGATCCTTTTGCATTGACTACAAAGAAGGTAGTCGGCATACTTTTGCTGCCAATTGTTAACTCAACACATATAGCACCTTTAGTGACCGATACATTGCCAGCAAAATCAGTTAACCTCATATCCGTCTTAGTCAAGTCTTCCGCGGTTTTACCAAGCTTTCTGAAAGTGGCATATGGCATCAAATTAACGGCTACCCCTCCATCAACCAGCATCATGTTTAGAGGCCTTCCATCGACAAACCCTTTTAAGTACAAAGCCTTCAAATGAGAATGCTTCTCAGGTTTTTGAAACGTGGCCTCTTGTGCTTGATAGATCCACTGAGCAACTGCTTCTTCACTATCATACTCTTCTTCACAATCAGAAGATCTAAACTCAGCAGGTAGCATGAACAGAGCAGCAATGTTAGCCGATGACTCACCTTTATTGGCTATTTGCTTTATTTGCCAGACTTTAGGTTTCTTCTTTTGGATTTCATCATTTCTCAACCTTTGAACCCATCGCTTCTGACTTTTAGTTAAGCCACCAGGACACCATTGTCCCTCCTACCATGGATGATCATGATCGTCTAATCTTGCTCCAAGCCGATTATGAACATTATTTTTTATGCGCCGATCTCCATTTTCAAACCTTAATCTGTCATGTACAGATCAACGGTTGTCTCTCGACTGCATATACTCTCGGTATTGATCACTGCATTCTGGGCAATTACGAAGAGTAGAAGTTTTAAGCCTTCATTCCAACAATGCCTGAAGAAAGGACAGTCCCAATGATTCCTCTCTTCTTCTCTGATGCGTCTTCCTTCTTCACGAGTCTTCCTGTACTCTTCTTCTTCGAGCCATTCTTGATACTCTTGTTCATCTCTTTCCTTTTGCATTTGGCTCCTTTCCTTCTGACATTGCCATTTGTTCAGTAAGATCCTGGCAGTTGGACGCCTTCTTGCTTCTCTAGCCTTTGAAGTCTCAGGTTGATCATGTTGATCATTGTTTTTCTTTCCTTTCATCTCCTAATACTCCTTGGCTGTTAATTGCTTCTTTGGACCAACTGTTCCATCCGCCCTGGCCTTGTCAGAATTCAACACCTTAATTTCACTCCGAGGTGCCAGGGCTACCATGTTCTGTGGGAAAGGATGGCCATTGATGCCCATGCCTTTGGCCTTTTCCAGACCTATTCTTCCTTTAACGATTGCCTTCTGTATCATATCTCTGAAAACTCGGCAATCATTAGTAGTATGGGTACCAGAATTATGAAATTTGCAGTACCTTTTGTTTTTAAGCTCCTCGGCTGATGGGATAGTATGATTCCCAGTTAACTTGATTTGACCCTTCTCCAGTAAGTAGTCAAATATTTTGTCGGCCTTGGTGATGTCGAAGCTATACTTTACATCTTTCTCGGTACTTTTGACCTTTGCCCAAGGCATGTACTCATTGTTTCTCCAAACCCAGTCTACAGCAGCCACTTCTTCATCACTTTCACCTTCTGAATTATCATTTTCATCTCCCAGGAAGAAATGGCTTTCCGTATTGTAGGCTTTCTTGGGTTTAAAGACTTGATTGTACCGATTTTGGGCATCGATATTTGCCACCTTTTTAGCTAAATCGGCCATGTTGTTACAACCGAAGCCGATTTTCTCTCTAATAGCAGGTATCAATCCTTGAATTGCAATGCTAACCACCTCTGAATCTGGCAAAGTCAAGGAATAGCATTGATTCTTCATCTCTCTGAATCTTTGGAGGTATTGGCATCTAGACTCATTATTCATTTGTCTTGTATCGATTAAGTCCACTACACCTTTCTCCAATACCCCAAAGCCGAAATACTTATGGAATTTATCTTCCAAGTCATCCCAACTCTAAATTGAATTGGGTGGCAGAGATGAAAACCACGAGAAAGCCGAACCAGACAGGGAGAGAGGGAACGTTCTGACTTTGAGTGCTTGTTCATCACCAATCTCTCCGAGCTGGACTAGGAACTGGGTTATATGCTCCATAGTTGATACTGAACCGGTTCCTGTGAACTTGGTAAAATCCGGAATTCTATACCTTGGAGGAAGAACAACCTGACCAAACCATTATGGATATGGCTTTTTGTAACCAGATACTGTGGATTTTAGCGTCAAGCCAAATTGCTTCTGAACCAGGTCAGTTACCCGACTCATTAACTGGTCAATTTGATTCACTGGCTTTTGATAGCCGATGTTCTTCCCCCTGACGGTGTTGCCGTTGTATCCTGGGTTTTCTTCAGCATCCAAAGTATAGAAGTCAGACTGTCAGAGACAAACTGATACCCTTGAGGGATATCACCAGATGCTAAGTTCCCTTGCTATGGCGGTGTGTTGAAATCTCTTGTGATGCGTCTCGCGTGAGTAGCTATTTTTGTAGCCGATGAGTACATGTTATTACTCATAATCGGTTGTTGCACTGGCTGCGGGGTCATGCCCCCAGAGTTAATCATCATCTGGTTTCCATTGCCATTTGGACCATTGGTCTGAGGTCCAGTAGAAGTTCCAGCTCCTTGATTGTTTACAATATTATACGCTGGACCTCTTCTGTCACCACCCATGCTGAAAACCTCTTTAATGGCATTTGTGAGTCTGGTGAGAAAAACCTCATTGTGATTCGTCAAGGTAGCAGACATAGCCTTGCTGATCACTTCCTGCATGGCATTATGTTGGACCTGGACCATTGGGTCAACGTGTCCATCAAAAACCACTCTTGGAAGGTGAGTTTTCTGAGTGATCTTCTTATCCCTGGTCTTGCTGAAACTCAATAAGCATAAGTGTCGGTATTGATCGATAGTTTCTTCTACTAAGCGCTGAGTCTCTTCTGGGAGGTCCTCCATCTTCACATGCAGTACTTCTTCATTGTCAAACGTCATGATTCAAACGATTGGGTCCCACCGGGTGTGCCAAAAGAATGTGTTGACGCAAAATCTCGATCGGGAGCGCCAAGACACTCGGGCGCATGGTCCTTAGAGGGGTACGGAGCGAGTCCTGACCTCCTGGATCTTTAGCAAGTGGTGGTGTCGATTCTCAGCGAAAATCGACTTCAGGCGTGCCAGTCAATTTGACCTGTAATTGACAAGGAGAAGAGAAGTTTTGTTAAATCGTGGAACCTGCCGGTTTGGTGCCAGACATTTCCAAATTATACGGCTCTGATATAGCCATTTATCTTTAGGACATTGACTACAAAGTAAACTCCCATGAAATTGCATGAAAAGTACTAAAAAAGATACAAAGCATGACGACTATGATATATGAAGAGATACACTTGAAATAAACAGCCGATGAGCTTTGAAGGTGTTAGCAGAAAGAGATCTATGTGCACGTTTAAGCAACATAAAAACAACGTATCGACTAAATGCACAAGCAGTTCTATTCATTAACAGTGGGGTGTCTCCATACAGCCATAATAACAAATAGATCGATAAAATAACTTAAACATCAACAGTGGGGTGTCTCCATACAGCCTTGATGATGACCAAGCTAGATCACGTCTCGTGCAAAGAGTAGATCCGTTGATTCCATATCACTTAAAAGAACACATTATGAAGAAAGCATAACTAGATTGGCTATTTCAGCCGATACAGGGTCCATGAGGCACGAACAAGATCTACCCGACAAAACATGATCTAATCTAAAGCGACCAGACTTAATCTATCATATGTATCAGTGGGGTTCTGAAATATAGCCGTAATAAACATGCTAGATCAAATTTATTTGCTCTTAGATCAGATCGTGTTTTTATCGGATATCTCGAACGCACAACATGTAACAACCAAGATTGACAAAATAGTCGATGAGAGGCTTGTATCGGCTATTTCCCCTGTTACGAGCGTGTAAACCTCAGAACAGCCGAGGCTAAGCATCTTTTTAGGCTTGAGCCACTTTGTCAATCTTGGTTGGGCAAGATGTTGCGGATACATGGGTGTATGCCGAGTCTCTGAGTGATGAGTGATTGTCAACGGGTTTGATGCGCATGTTCTTTGGCTTGTGTTGTGCAGGTGTCGAGCACGGAGACAGTGATCGAGGGCAAGGTGAAGGTCAAGTTGAGACGTGCCGTGCCGATGGACTGGGTGCGATGAAGGATGGGCGTGCCGTGCGGCGGACGTGCCATGCCGATGGATCGAGCAGTGAAGGGCGGACGTGAGGCTTGGACTGAGGGACCGGAGTGCCTGAGGATCAGCTGTGGTGGCTGGCAGCCTGGGACAGCGACGAGCGGAGACTTGCGGGGCACGGTGTTGCTCGGGTCGAGGACCTGGGGACACGTGTCGGTGGACGGGGTGCACGGGCGGTGCATCCCCTCTACAGCTCTGGTTTGGTGGTTGAGCCAGGGAAAAAACCACCGGGTGGACGGTTTGCGAGTTTGGGCCTCAAAACTCGGGTGCTCGGTTTCCAGGTTGAGCCACAAAACCTGGGCGCGGATGGTTTCCGAGTTTGGCCACAAAGCTCGGGTGATGGGCCGGTTTCCGAGTTTGGGCCACAAAACTCGGGCGCTGCGGGTTTCTGAGTTTGGGCCACAAAACTCAGGCTGGAGGCTGGTTTCCCGGTTTGGGCCTCAAAACCGGGGGTTGCTGGAAAAGGCTGGTTTCCCGGTTTGGGCCACCAAACCGGGGGTGCAGAGCGAGGGCGGCACGTGGCGGCGATCCAGAGGTTGCGTCGAGGCAACGCTTCGGTTCGAGCGGGCGTGGCCGTCGGATCTACCTACCACCGCGGGTTGGACCAGAATAGCCTTAGGGTTTAGCTGGTTCGCTCTGTAATTAGTTTAGAGAAGGGTAGAGTAGGAAATAGGCTTAGTCTAGGTTAGTATAAGTAGTCCAGGGGAGACACCCTCCTCCCGGATCTCAGTTAGTGCCTTCATTTGCTAGGGTTTCCTGCTCTCCCGTCCCTGCTTTAGCTAGTTGAGATCCGCAGAGAGACTCCACTCTGTGTACTGTTGAGTTGAGGAAGTGAGGCCGTATCCTCACCTTGGAGCACAAATCGTTGGCTTGATTTGCGTCCTTGATTCGAACTCGTGGCTGTGATTTCCGTTGTGCTCGTGTTCTTCGCGGAATCCTTTTCTCCACGATTTTCCCGTCGCTTGATCCTTTTTGCTCGGTTCATCTTTCGCAAATCCGTTTGAACCAAGTTGTTCTAGATCATGAGGCACTTCTTTCCACCGAAGGAATCATCCTCTAACCTCACGGTCTAGGAGATCAATCGTTTTCTAGTTTCGGGTCACTTTTTCTCTTCACCCCCGAAATTCTTCGATTCACCGATTTGGAGATAGGTTCGAGCCATGATCTCTTAGAGATAGCTCATTATACTCTATGTGACTCCACTCACCGAGTTTGATCCCTAGAGGATCCGTTTTGAGTGAGTTTGAGTCGAATCGGTGGAAGAACAGAGGGCTGTCGGGGTGACCGGACGCTGCTCGGGCCGACCGGACGCTCAGGTCGTGTGTCCGGTGGTTGAACACCACTGTGGTTGTCTGCGTGTGACCGGACGCTCTGTTCACTCGACCGGACGCTCCCTTCCGTGAGTCCGGTCAAGAACAGAGAGGGTCCAGATCGGTTTTTCAGCGACCGGACGCATCCGGTGTCAGCTGACCGGACGCGCAGGATCCACTGTTCATCGTGCTTGTTCGTTTCTGACCGGACGCACTGCTCTCGACCGGACGCTCCGTACTCGTGAGTCCGGTCGCGAACAGTAAGGTTCCAGAGCCGATTTTTGTTGACCGGACGCGTCCAGTCCCTGCTGACCGGACGCTGGCCAGAGTCCGGTCGATCCAGTTTCGCGCGTTTTCGTTCGCGGATCGTTCGTTCTTGATCGGATTCGAGTTCCGTCTTTTGCGTTGGCTTTCTAGGGTTGTCTAGTGTCCCGCTGTGCTTCTAGAAAGCATCCACCCTATATCTAGGGTCGTGGACATTAGCAAGCTCTAGGGTTCGCTCTTGGGGTTGATTTTGGGACAGTGGCATCTAGTTTCCGGAAGGAAATTTTGAAGCTCCCATTCACCCCCCCTCTGGTCACTTTCGGTTAGCTTCTCGGTCCTTCAATTGGTATCGGAGCGGGTTAAGGATCTTCCACCTTAGCCGGTTCCAGATCCACCGAAGGCGACATGGATTGCGGCGTGGGCAAACCGCCATTTTTCGATGGGACGAACTATGCGTATTGGAAGATACGTATGTCGGCCTATCTGCAGAGCTTGGGCGCTTCTATCTGGGATATTTGCAACTCTGCCGATTACGTGGTCCTGGCTGCCCGTGTGACTCAGCAGCAGATCGATGAGCACGAGGCCAATAGCCGAGCCCGTAATGCGCTCTTTTCATGTTTGAGCGCTGGAGAGTTTGACCGCGTTTCTCACCTCTCTACGGCTCGGGAGATTTGGGCCACCCTCATGCGCTTTCATGAGGGCACCTCTCAAGTCAAAACCCGGCTCTACGAGTCGTACAAGAGAGAGTATGAGAACTTTCGGCATCAGCCTGGCGAGAGCATAGAGAGTTTATTCGCTCGCTTTCAGGTGATTGTCAACAGGATGAGGGCTAACCGAGAGCAGTTGCCTTTCGACGATCATGAGAGGGCTCTGAAGCTTTTGCATACTCTTGATCGGTCGGTGTGGGACTCTAAGGTTCAGGCGATCATCGAATCCCCGAACTATGAGACCCTCACTTGCGACGAGCTCTTCAGTAAGCTCAAGTCCAGTGAGAATGATGCTATGGCGAGGGCTTCTTTTGAAAATCCTTCTCGCCCGTCCATGGCTCTGGTTTCCGGCTCTTCCTCTAACCCTTCAGCTGGCTTTGCTCTTTCCTGTCTCTTTTCTGTTACAGAGGACCAGCTGGAGACGTTGGGAGACGACGAGTTGGCTTTGCTTGCCAACCGGTTCTCGCGGTTTCACAACAACCGCATGAACCGCCGTCGTGGAGGAGGACGCACGGGATGCTACGAGTGCGGAGACCCCGACCACTTCATCGCCAACTGCCCCAAGAAGAACAAGTATTCGGGGAAGGGCGATCAAGGGCGCAAGCGCGACTCCAAGTACAAGGAGAAGCACGTTCCCCCAAGACACAAGAAGCGGGGCGGCTTCGACAAGGAGTACATCAAGAAGAAGTACTTGGAGAAGCAGCAAGCTGAGCAGCGTGCCTTCTTCGCCACGCTCAGCGACGTCGACGGCTCGGATGACGACTCCGCTGGCTCCAGCGATGACGAGTCCGTGAAGAAGAAGCTAGAGGACAAGTTCAACGGATTGTGCTTCTTCGCCGGCGACGGAGGCCTGTGTACCATGGCGCTCGGAGATGAGGTCGGAGGCGAGCTGGAACATACGCCTCGGAACGACGACGACGACGACACCTCCCAGGTATCTCTCACCTACGACGAGCTTTCCTCCGAGGTAGAGAAGTTGACCGCTGCCCTCCTTAGTCAAGATAAACTGCTTAGGCGTGCCGCTAGAGAGCGCAAGGAGTTCAGGCAGAAGTGGGAGGACACGGTGAAGGAGCTTGAGTTCGCTCGGTCCACCGTGGTTGTGTCGGAGGAGGCGGAGTGTGAGTCGTGCACCGCGCACATGACTGACCTTCTCACTTTGAGAGGTAAGTATGTTGCGTTGGTAGGAGAGCTAGATGAGCTGAAGGCTAGACCTTCTCTGTTGGGTGCATGCAAGACCTGTCCCGTCTTGCAATCTGAGTTGGCAGAGAAGAATGCCAAGATTGTGTCTCTTGAGGAGGCCAACTCAGGTAGCACTGGTGTGGCGAGGTGCGTTTTGTGCGAGGGCTTGGAGCTGGAGATTGCCAATGTGAAGCATGGCAAGATGCAAACCGAGGAAGAAAACACATACCTTCGGACCATCTTGTCATGGGTCTCCTGTAGTGAGCCGCAGCTCGGGATGATAATCTCCCAGTTCAAGCGAGCTGCTGGGGCTCCTGGTGTAGGTTTTGCTCAGGGTGTTGATCTTTCTGCTTTTGGGAAGATTGGAGAGTCGAGTGGTTTGAATCCATGTGAGAAGCCTAACTCCACCACTACTCCCAAGCTTGCCAAACTTCCACCCAAAGAGCCTGCCAAGCCTACCACCAAAGATGGTGTGGTTGAGGAACCCCCGAGAGCTCCTCCCAAGAACCAAATTTGGGCACCCAAGCCAAACCACCTCAAGAACAAGCTTGATGCTATGCCACCCATTAGAAAGGAGTGTTTGCCTCAGAAGGGCAAAGTGAACCACACCCACAGCCCTGGTCACCAACAACCCCCTTTGCGTGCGGTGAGGTACCAGTGTGATTTCTGTGGGAGGGATGGTCACTTGATCGAGTTCTGTTTTCGACGCAAGCGAGAGGCGCGCCGTGCTCGGGAGATGGAGAACCCGGACATGTACCATCCAGCTCATGGTGGACATGTGCCGAAGGCTCAGGGGAGAGCTGCTAGGTCCGGACGTCAAGGTCTCCGGCCTAGGCAGGAGATGAGAGCCCCTAGGAGGGAGACTAGGCCTAGAGGTCCAGCACCTCAGTTTGTTAGGCCTAGGCAGGAGAGAGCTCCGAGGAGAGACGCTAGAGCAGTTGAGCCCCAGGCTCCTAGGTGTAGATCTCGTAGAGAGCGTGCCCGACGGGGTCCTGCTTTTGCAGGTAACGGACCCCGTGGCGGAGGCTTAGTTGAGCGCTTTCCCCCCACCGCGTTTTGAGTACCGCGGTGAGCGCTTCTTCCCCAGCGGACCACGTTTTCCTCAGCGTGGTGATCGCATCCCCCGTAGACAGGCTAGGAATAGTTTTTACACTAACCGTTCTTTTGAGCAGCCGGCCCAACACTGGTATTCTCCTTACTTCACTAACCCCAGTGTTGGACCGTATGCTCACCCTATGTCTTTTTATTGATGTAGGTAAGGCGGTTGGAGGACATTTGGTTGGTGGATTCCGGTTGCTCGAGGCACATGACCGGAAACGCCAAGTGGTTCTCCAGCCTTAGCCCGGTCGCCGGAAAGGAGTACATAACCTTCGGCGACAATAGTAAAGGTAAGGTATTGTCTCGTGGGACGGTGCGGGTTAATGAGCACTTTGTGTTGCGCGATGTTGCTCTTGTTTCTAACCTGCATTTTAACCTTCTTTCTGTTTCGCAACTTTTTGATGATGACTATGAGATTCGTTTTAAACCGAACCTTAGTCGCATCTTAGATCCTCAGGGCGATCTTGTATGTCTGATTTCGCCCTTTGGGAAAGTCTTTCGCGCGAATTTCTCGGAGTCGTTTGGTTCTTCTCGCTGTCTTTTGGCTAGTCCTTCTTCCTCCGATCTTTGGAAGTGGCATAGGAGGCTCGGTCATTTAAGCTTCGACTTGCTTGCAAGACTTAGCTCACTTGGCCTAATCCGAGGATTGCCCAAGCTTTCGATGGAGAAGGATCTAGTTTGCCATTCTTGCAGACATGGGAAGATGGTTGCCGCTCCCCACCATCCAGTGACTAAGGTCATGACCTCGCACCCCGGAGAGCTTTTACACATGGACCTTGTTGGTCCGGCTCGGGTGAGCTCGGTTGGTGGCAAGTGGTATGTTTTGGTTGTTGTTGACGACTTTTCGAGATATTCGTGGGTCTTCTTTTTGACTGAGAAGACTGAGACTTTCTCCTTCGCTCGCAATCTGATTTTGCGTCTTCAGAACGAGTTCCCTTTGAACTCGATGCGAGCTATTAGAAGTGATAATGGTTCCGAATTCAAAAATTCGGATTTTGAGAAGTTTTGTAACCGCCTTGGCTTGGAGCATCAGTTTTCTTCCCCCTACACACCGCCCCAAAATGGTGTTGTAGAGAGGAAAAATCGGACCCTTGTTGAGATGGCCAGGACGATGCTTGATGAGCATAGGACTCCTAGGCGCTATTGGGCCGAAGCTATGAACACTGCATGCTATATTTCCAATCGCATTTTTCTAAGAGCTTTCTTGAAAAAGACTTCTTATGAGTTGCGTTTTGGCAAACTGCCCAAGGTGAGTTATTTTCGAGTTTTTGGTTGCCATTGTTTTATACTCAAAAAGGGCAACTTGGACAAATTTGAATCTCGTTCTTCTGACGGTGTGTTTTTGGGTTATGGCACTCACACTCGAGCTTATCGTGTACTTAACCTTGACACTAACCGAGTCATGGAGACATCCGATGTCACCTTCGACGAGACCATGGTTTGTCCTTCTTCTCATTTTGAGCGTGCAGGTGATCATGAGGTTGGTGAGCCTCTTTTTGATGACGAGGACGAGGGTGCTGAAGGTATGGATGATCCAGCACCCCCTCCACCTGCCGCGCCGCAAAGAGCGGCCTCGACGACGACTCACGGCCCCGACACCTCTTCTTTCTGGGGGCCGTGGGATCCGCCACCCCGAGCGGTACCATTTGTACCCGGGGAGGCACCAGCTGCTGTTGAGGGGGAGGCTACTTCAGCTCGGGAGGCGCCACGACATATCCAGCGCCAGCACCCACCTCAGCAGATGATCGGCAACATCGACGAACGGGTCACTCGGTCCAGGTCACAGCAAATCTCGCACTTCGCTCATTCTGCTTTTGTTGCTAATTTTGAGCCCCGAGATGTTGGACACGCTTTGACGGATCCGGATTGGGTTAATGCCATGCATGAGGAGTTAGAAAATTTTGAGCGAAATCGGATTTGGGTTCTAGTTCCACCTCCACCTGACTGTAAGCCTATTGGGACAAAATGGGTTTTCAAAAACAAGCAAGGAGAGGATGGCCACGTTGTTAGAAACAAGGCCCGGCTTGTAGCGAAAGGCTATAGTCAGAAGGAAGGGATAGATTATGAGGAGACGTTTGCTCCTGTAGCTCGTTTGGAGGCTATTAGGATACTCTTGGCTTTTGCTGCATCCAAAGGCTTCAAACTTTTTCAAATGGATGTCAAGAGTGCCTTCTTAAACGGCTACATAGAAGAGGAAGTATATGTAGAACAACCCCCCGGTTTTGAAAATTCCAAGTTTCCAAACCATGTCTTTAAACTTCATAAAGCTTTATATGGTTTGAAACAAGCCCCTAGAGCCTGGTATGATAGGTTGAAAACCTTTTTGCTTGCTAAGGGTTTTAAAATGAGATGTGTAGATAAAACGCTCTTTCTCCTCCGGCAAGGCAAAGACACGCTCTTGGTCCAGATTTACGTGGATGATATCATTTTCGGTGGTTCTTCTCACGCTTTGGTTGCCAAGTTTGTAGATACTATGAGCAGGGAGTTCGAGATGAGCATGATGGGCGAGCTGACATTCTTTCTCGGGTTGCAAATTAAGCAATCCCGAGAGGGGACGTTTGTGCACCAGGGCAAGTACACCAAGGACTTGCTGAAGCGGTTCGATATGGGTGAGGCCAAGCCTCTTCCAACACCCATGTCGACGATGACTGCCCTGGATGCGGATGTGGATGGAGAAGCAGTGGACCAGAAGGAGTACCGCAGCATGATCGGGTCGCTCCTCTACCTGACGGCGACACGCCCGGACATCCAGTTCGCGGTGTGTCTGTGCGCGCGCTTTCAGGCGTCGCCGCGCACTTCTCACCGTCAGGCGGTGAAGCGCATCTTCAGGTACCTTCGTTTCACTCCTGAGTTTGGGATTTGGTATTCTGCTTCCTCCACCCTCTCGCTTTGCGGTTATTCCGATGCCGATTTTGCTGGTTGTCGTACTGAGCGCAAGTCCACTTCTGGGACTTGCCAGTTTATTGGTTCTTCTCTTGTTTCGTGGTCTTCTCGCAAGCAGTCTAGCATCGCTCAGTCCACTACGGAGGCTGAATATGTTGCTGCGGCTAGCTGCTGTTCTCAATTGCTTTGGATGATGGCCACTTTGCGTGATTTTGGTCTGAGCTTTTCTCGCGTGCCTTTGCTTTGTGACAGCACGAGTGCCATTAGCGTTGCTAAGAACCCCGTGCTTCACTCGAAGACCAAACACATTGATGTGCGCTTTCATTTTCTGCGAGACCACCAGGAGAAGGGTGATATCGACCTTCGCCATGTCGATACTCATCATCAACTGACTGATATTTTCACCAAGCCTTTAGACGAATCAACCATTAATCGGTTGAGGGGTGAGCTTGGTGTGTGTTTCCCCTTTTAGATGGGGGAAACATTTTGGATCTTGAATATTTGACTGACTCTTTTGTCTTTCTTTTCTTTTGCTTTTTAGCATACGCATTTACTTTCTGAGCTTCATGTTTATAATCACTAGAATGTAACTATGCTCTATTTAGTATGCTCCGATGCTTATATGGATGCTTGTAGCTTATGCTCTTCCTGATCACTAGTACATGTTATGAGCTGAGCTATTTTGGAATGGTGAATTTACTTAATAACTTACAATCTGAAAATGTTCACCATTGAGATATGCAACTAGCATGTGTAGGATATGTTGAGTTCACTCGTGCTTTTCATATATGCTAGGTTGCTGTGTCTCTAGTTATGAGTCATTCACTTGCTTGGTCTGTTCATATCATGTATAAAAATTGAACCAAGTTTTAGTGAATTGAAAAGATCGAGATGGGATTGCTTGTCAACACCTCATGGTATCGAGACTGTTTCTCATTGCACTTTGAGTTAAACTTGAGCCGTGTAGTGTATGACCGAAACCGTAGCTTCAAGCTTCTGATTGCTTCGGCATAGGCTTCGCTCGGTTGAAAAGTTAGGCAAAGACAAGCTTTCAACCTCTCGCAATCACATGCTAAATAATTGAACTTGTGAAGTCTTCACCGCTGCAACTCCAATATAAAAATGAAATCACAAGTATATGCTTCATTCCTATGCATGATGATTTAACTTTGCTAGGGGTAGTTCACCTTGTATACATGTTTAGCACTTGTCTGGATTCCTATCTATACATGTGTAGTGCTATTCTGATGGTGACTATCTTTTTGGCTAAAAACTGCTCACTTGCTCATATGCTTCATATTTCGTATGTGTGATCAGTTTTGAGCCTTCGCTATTTGAGTGCTTAGTTGTGCCATTGGAGCTATACCGATTAGAGCATTTTTGCACTCTTTTATATGCCTAAAGCTGCTAACTTGCATTTCTAACTTCATATGCATTTTAGAAGGGGGAGTTTTGTTGGCTAAAGGGAAGAGTTTGTGCTTGATAAGTGCATTTTCAACTAAGGGGGAGAGTTTTTGCAAATCATATGTCTCCTGGCATTCAATTAAGGGGGAGACTTTCAGATCTTTATGCTCTTCTCTTGTTGGACCTAAGGGGGAGTCCCGGGTTGCTTGCACTTGTCGAGGGGAGTTTGCTAGTTGTGTTGAGCCGTTGCCTCTATCTTGAGGGACTAGCAAACATTTTCCTCATTTGGCATCGAGTTTGATTTCGATTGGTTCGAAGACTTTTCGATTGTTTTTCAACTGGTTCGGAGTGGTTTTCGTGCTAGTTGTGTTGAGCCTCTGTGCCTCTATCTTGAGGGACTAGCACTTTGCCATTTTTCAATTGGTTCGGAGTGGTTTTCGTGCTAGTTGTGTTGAGCCTCTGTGCCTCTATCTTGAGGGACTAGCACTTTGCCATCTTTTAGCTCCGATTTTCAATTGGTTTTCTGCTAGCGGTGTTGAGCCTGTTCTACCTCTTCTTGAGGGCTAGCTTTGCTTTGCTTGGTCGCGTCGAGCCGTTGCCCATGTCTTTGGGGACCAAGTTCTCGCTTCTTCCACTTGACCTTCTTCGGCTTTGCTATGCTTTTGGGTCATTTGGTTGAGTTCTCTTCCTCTCCTTCCTCCTACCTTCTTCTTTCATTTTACGATTTGTGTGTGTAGTTGACAATGCACTCATCAAGGGGGAGATTGCGGATACATGGGTGTATGCCGAGTCTCTGAGTGATGAGTGATTGTCAACGGGTTTGATGCGCATGTTCTTTGGCTTGTGTTGTGCAGGTGTCGAGCACGGAGACAGTGATCGAGGGCAAGGTGAAGGTCAAGTTGAGACGTGCCGTGCCGATGGACTGGGTGCAATGAAGGATCGGCGTGCCGTGCGGCGGACGTGCCATGCCGATGGATCGAGCAGTGAAGGGCGGACGTGAGGCTTGGACTGAGGGACCGGAGTGCCTGAGGATCAGCTGTGGTGGCTGGCAGCCTGGGACAGCGACGAGCGGAGACTTGCGGGGCACGGTGTTGCTCGGGTCGAGGACCTGGGGACACGTGTCGGTAGACGGGGTGCACGGGCGGTGCATCCCCTCTACAGCTCCGGTTTGGTGGTTGAGCCAGGGAAAAACCACCGGGTGGACGGTTTCCGAGTTTGGGCCTCAAAACTCGGGTGCTCGGTTTCCAGGTTGAGCCACAAAACCTGGGCGCGGATGGTTTCCGAGTTTGGCCACAAAGCTCGGGTGATGGGCCGGTTTCCGAGTTTGGGCCTCAAAACTCGGGCGCTGCGGGTTTCTGAGTTTGGGCCACAAAACTCAGGCTGGAGGCTGGTTTCCCGGTTTGGGCCTCAAAACCGGGGGTTGCTGGAAAAGGCTGGTTTCTCGGTTTGGGCCACCAAACCGGGGGTGCAGAGCGAGGGCGGCACGTGGCGGCGATCCAGAGGTTGCGTCGAGGCAACGCTTCGGTTCGAGCGGGCGTGGCCGTCGGATCTACCTACCACCGCGGGTTGGACCAGAATAGCCTTAGGGTTTAGCTGGTTCGCTCTGTAATTAGTTTAGAGAAGGGTAGAGTAGGAAATAGGCTTAGTCTAGGTTAGTATAAGTAGTCCAGGGGAGACACCCTCCTCCCGGATCTCAGTTAGTGCCTTCATTTGCTAGGGTTTCCTGCTCTCCCGTCCCTGCTTTAGCTAGTTGAGATCCGCAGAGAGACTCCACTCTGTGTACTGTTGAGTTGAGGAAGTGAGGCCGTATCCTCACCTTGGAGCACAAATCGTTGGCTTGATTTGCGTCCTTGATTCGAACTCGTGGCTGTGATTTCCGTTGTGCTCGTGTTCTTCGCGGAATCCTTTTCTCCACGATTTTCCCGTCGCTTGATCCTTTTTGCTCGGTTCATCTTTCGCAAATCCGTTTGAACCAAGTTGTTCTAGATCATGAGGCACTTCTTTCCACCGAAGGAATCATCCTCTAACCTCACGGTCTAGGAGATCAATCGTTTTCTAGTTTCGGGTCACTTTTTCTCTTCACCCCCGAAATTCTTCGATTCACCGATTTGGAGATAGGTTCGAGCCATGATCTCTTAGAGATAGCTCATTATACTCTATGTGACTCCACTCACCGAGTTTGATCCCTAGAGGATCCGTTTTGAGTGAGTTTGAGTCGAATCGGTGGAAGAACAGAGGGCTGTCGGGGTGACCGGACGCTGCTCGGGCCGACCGGACGCTCAGGTCGTGTGTCCGGTGGTTGAACACCACTGTGGTTGTCTGCGTGTGACCGGACGCTCTGTTCACTCGACCGGACGCTCCCTTCCGTGAGTCCGGTCAAGAACAGAGAGGGTCCAGATCGGTTTTTCAGCGACCGGACGCATCCGGTGTCAGCTGACCGGACGCGCAGGATCCACTGTTCATCGTGCTTGTTCGTTTCTGACCGGACGCACTGCTCTCGACCGGACGCTCCGTACTCGTGAGTCCGGTCGCGAACAGTAAGGTTCCAGAGCCGATTTTTGTTGACCGGACGCGTCCGGTCCCTGCTGACCGGACGCTGGCCAGAGTCCGGTCGATCCAGTTTCGCGCGTTTTCGTTCGCGGATCGTTCGTTCTTGATCGGATTTGAGTTCCGTCTTTTGCGTTGGCTTTCTAGGGTTGTCTAGTGTCCCGCTGTGCTTCTAGAAAGCATCCACCCTATATCTAGGGTCATGGACATTAGCAAGCTCTAGGGTTCGCTCTTGGGGTTGATTTTGGGAGAGTGGCATCTAGTTTCCGGAAGGAAATTTTGAAGCTCCCATTCACCCCCCCCTCTGGTCGCTTTCGGTTAGCTTCTCGGTCCTTCAGATGTTGTTTAAAACATAAAGAAACAAATTAAAACATAAAACAACATCGATAACTTAATGAATCTATTAGCTTGCCAAACTAATAGAGCCGATAACTAGCCAAGATCGACTAAAGTAAGGGATTGATCAAAGTCAAGACAGTCTTACAAAAGACAAACTTAAACCAATAACTAGCCATGCCATAGCCTAACAAGAGTTTGGTCGATGCCAATGCAGCCTTATTACACGATGACACAAGCCATTGGTGAAACTTACAAGCAAACCGGAGGTCGGTCGATGCCGATGAAGCCCTACCTGATTGAAGGTCTCGCCGAGATGTACGTTACTCCTACTCCTAGGGTTTTGGCCGAGGGCTGGTTGTGTTTGATTGATTGGATTCCCTTACAAAATCCGGGTTTCTAGCTATTTATAACCTAGTCGACTCTTTCCCTAACACGAGTAGATTACAAAAAAGGAAAAACAAAAGACAACCCGAACTTGAACTCCTTGGTCGAGTCCGACACGTCTTTGAAGCCCGTCGTGCTGGTCTGCATGAAGCTTCCGGGTCACCCTCGACTCATACGAGCTTTTTATATTTTCAGGCCGATCCTTTTCCTTAATAAATCAGCCGTTTATGTTTACAAAACATTAATCTCCTCAGTCCAAAATCTGGTGTAAACAGGTTCCTATAAGGTGCGACAAGGGGAGAACCCCTCACCCTGTCGCTTATTACTCGGATGAAGGGCAAATCCGATTTCGCACTCAAGCTGCGACTACCAAGAGGATATGATTCACCCAACAGGAACCATCATATTGGTCCTTGAGAGGTGCATGATCAAATTTATCCCTTGGAACAGGGTACTAAGAGTAGTACTCGGGCAGACTAAGTCCTCTAACAAGTCACCAAAGACTGTAAGAGGTAGCATGCTTGGCGAGTAGCTCAATCTCCCGCTGATTAGCCGCGTCACGCTCATCAACAACAACCTTGAGATTGTTCTAAAGCTCATTTATGCGGTTATGAAGCACTTGGGTGGCTACTCGCTGGCTGATCTAATCTTGAGCAATGTAATCCTTGAGCTGTTGATTCTCAAGGGAAAGCTCTTGGCGAATCCGAGTGATCTGCTCAGTCACTTTGACATCAAAGCCCTGCACAGAGATAGTAGCATAAGTACTCGGATGCGATAATATACCATAAAGAAGTACTCAAAGAGATTACCTCAACAAATTCTCTGAGCACCACGGCGGGAGCCATCACCTGCTCACTCAGCTCTTTCAGCCGGATGAGATCCGGGTTGTACCCCACAACTTCAAGTTTCAAGCCCTAGTGAGAGGACTCGGGGACACCATCGGACTCCTCCCGCGGAGGAACTGAAGCTCCAATCTCCCCTCCAGCACCGATCTCAGCTCGGACCATCTCCAGAGTAGGTTCACCGGGCTGTCGGGTATGGAAAAACTACTCGTTCATGACTCGGTCAAGCTCCAACTGAGCGGGAGAGCAAAAGATCGAATAAGGAACACCAACCTGAGGCAAGGGAGGGGCATCCACTTCATGAGCTATGTTGACCTGGGTACCAGAGGGGGAGGAGCCTGGCAGGGTATTCACCTGGCTACTGATAGGAGGGACGCCTGATTCGCCCTTCTCCTGAGCATCCGACTCCTCCACCCTCTAGGTTTCAATAGCACCACTTGAGGAATGTTTATATTAATACCAATATTATACGAGCATTCTAAAGAAAAGTGATGAGACTCAGTTGACTAGCTTTAACGCCCGCGGCAGCCTCACTTTGACATCAACACAGCCAAGAGACACATGTTGCACACACACACACACACCCCCCAACACATAAACACCACAACTCAACGCCACCGGTTAGTCATAAACATTAAGCTCATAGCGAGAGATGGACTAAACCGGGAAAAGCCTCAAACCTTCCTCACAAATGTCAATCATTCATCGCATGTGTTCTCACCGTGGCAGTGGCTTTGTTGAGCGTCTCCCTCCACTGCATTTTGAGTATCGTGATGGACGCTCTTCTCTTAGCGGACCATGTTTTCATGTGCGTGGTGATCGCTTTCCCCGTAGGCGTGCTAGGAATGGTTTTTCTACTAACCGTTCTTTTGAGCAGCCGGCCCAACACTGGTATTCTTCCTATTTCACTCACCCCAGTGTTGGACCGTATGCTCATCCTATGTCTTTTTATTGATGTAGGTAAAACGATCGGAGGACATTTGGTTGGTGGATTCCGGTTGTTCGAGGCACATGATCAGAAACGCCAAGTGGTTCTCCAGTCTTAGTCCTGTTGCCGAAAAGGAGTTTATCACCTTCGGCGACAATAGCAAAGGTAAAGTGTTGTCTCGTGGGTTGGTGCGAGTTAATGAGCACTTTATGTTGCGTGATGTTGCTCTTGTTTCTAACTTGCATTTTAACCTTCTTTCTGTTTCGCAACATTTCGATGATGACTATGAGATTCATTTTAAGCCGAATCTCAGTCGCATTTTAGATCCTCAGGGCAATCTTGTATGTTTAATTTTGCCCTTTAGGAAAGTCTTTCATGAGAATTTCTCGGAGTCGTTTGGAATTTCTCGTTGTCTTTTGGCTGGTCCTTCCTCCTTTGATCTTTGGAAGTGGCATAGGAGACTTGGTCACCTGAGCTTCGACTTGCTTGCAAGGCTTAGCTCACTTGGCTTAATCCGAGGATTGCCCAAGTTGTGCATGGAGAAGGATCTTGTTTGCCATTCTTGTAGACATGGGAAGATGGTTGCCGCTTCCCACCATCCAGTGACTCAGGTCATGACTAAGCACCCTGGAGAGCTTTTACACATGGACCTTGTTGGTCCGGCTCGGGTGAGCTCAGTTGGGGGGAAGAGGTATGTGCTTGTTGTTGTCGATGATTTTTCGAGATATTCGTGGGTTTTCTTTTTAGCTGAGAAAACTGAGACTTTCTCTTTTGCTCGCAATCTAATTTTGCGTCTTCAGAATGAGTTCCCTAAGAACTCGATGCGAGTTATTCGTAGTGATAATGGTTCCGAGTTTAAGAATTCAGACTTTGAAAATGTTTGTAATTCTATGGGTTTGGAGCATCAGTTTTCTTCCCCCTACACACCGCCACAAAATGGTGTTGTGGAGAGGAAGAATCAGACCCTTGTAGAGATGGCCAGGATGATGCTCGATGAGAATAGGACTCCTAGGCGATATTGGGCCGAAGCTATGAACTCTGCATGCTATATTTCCAATCGCATTTTTCTCCGAGCTTTCTTGAAAAAGACATCTTATGAGTTGCATTTTGGAAAATAGCCCAAAGTGAGTTATTTTACAGTTTTTGGTTGCCACTGTTTTATACTTAAGAAAGGCAACTTCGACAAGTTTGAGTCTCATTCTTCTAACAGTGTATTTTGGGTTATGGCACTCATACTCGTGCATATCATGTACTTAACCTTGATACTAACCGAGTCATGGAGACATCCGATGTCACTTTCAATGAGACCATGGTTTGTCCTTCTTCTAGATTTGAGCGTGCAGGTGATCACGAGGTTGGCGAACCTCTTTTTGATGATGAGGACGAGGGTGCTGTAGGCATTGGTGACCCAGCACCACCTCCACCTGTTGTGCCGCAAAGATCAGCTTCTACTACTTCGACTCACGGCCCCGACCCCTCTTCCTCGACTACTTGGGGACCGTGGGATCCGCCACCTCCGGCTGTACCTTTTGTACCCGAGGAGGCACCAGCTGTTGTTGAGGGGGAGGTTTCTATAGCTCGGGAGGCGCCACGACACATTCCGCGCCAACACCCGCCTCAACAGATGATCGGCAGCATCGACGAACGTGTCACTCAGTCAAGGTCACAACAAATCTCTCACTTTGCTCATTCTGCATTTGTTGCTGATTTTGAACCCCGAGATGTTGGACACGCTTTATCTGATCCGGATTGGGTCAATGCCATACATGAGGAGTTAGAAAATTTTGAAAGAAATCAGGTTTGGGTTTTGGTTCCACCTCCTCCAGATTGTAATCCTATTGGGACAAAATGGGTTTTCAAAAACAAACAAGGAGAGGATGGCCACATTGTGAGAAACAAGGCTAGACTTGTAGCCTAGGGGTATAGTCAGAAGGAGGGGATAGATTATGAGGAGACTTTTGCTCCTGTAGCTCGTTTGGAGGCAATTAGGATACTCTTGGTTTTTGCTGCATCCAAAGGATTTAAACTTTTTCAAATGGATGTCAAGAGTGCCTTCTTAAACGGCTACATAGAAGAAGAGGTGTATGCGAAACAACCCCCCGGTTTTGAAAATCCCAAGTTTCCAAACCATGCTTTTAAACTTCACAAAGCTTTGTATGGTTTGAATCAAGCCCCTAGAGCCTGGTATGATAGATTGAAAATCTTTTTGCTTGCTAAGGGTTTTAAAATGGTATGTGTGGATAAAACGCTCTTTCTCCTCAAGCAAGGCAGCGACACTCTCTTGGTCCAGATTTACGTGGATGATATCATTTTCGGTGGATCTTCTCACACCTTGGTTGCCAAGTTTGTAGATCTTATGAGCAGGGATTTTGAGATGAGCATTATGGGCAAGTTGACTTTCTTTCTCGGGTTGCAAATTAAGCAATCCCGAGAAGGAACGTTTGTGCACCAGGGCAAGTATACCAGAGACATTTTGAAGAAATTTGATATGGGTGAGGCCAAGCCCCTTCCAACACCCATGTCGATCACGATGGCCCTGGATGCGGACAAGGATGGAGAAGCTGTGGACCAGAAGGAGTACTGGAGTATGATCGGATCGCTGTTTTACCTGACGACGACACGCCCGGACATCCAGTTCGTGGTGTGTTTTTGCGCGCGCTTTCAGGCGTCGCCGCGCACCTCTCACGGTTAGGCGGTCAAGCGCATTATGAGGTACCTTCGTTTCACACCTGAGTTCTGGATTTGGTATTAAGCTTCCTCCACCCTCTCCCTGTGCGGTTATTCTGATGCCGATTTTGCTAGTTGCCGACTTGAGCGCACGTCCACTTCTGGAACTTGTCAGTTTTTAGGTTCTTCTCTTGTATCTTGGTCTTCTCGCAAGCAGCCTAGTGTCACCCAGTCTACCACAGAGGCTGAGTATGTTGCTGCGGCTAGCTGCTGTCCTCAGTTGCTTTGGATGTTGGCTACTTTGCGTGATTTTGGTCTGAGTTTTTCTCGAGTGCCTTACTTTGTGACAGCACGAGTGCTATTAGCGTTGCTAAGAACCCCGTGCTGCATTCTAAGACCAAACACATTGATGTGCGCTTTCATTTTCTGCGAGACCATTTTGAGAAGGGTGATATCGACCTTCGCCATGTCGATACTCATCATTAGTTGGCAGATATTTTTACCAAGCCTT
The DNA here is from genome assembly GCA_009763385.1 of Coix lacryma-jobi var. lacryma-jobi. Lineage (NCBI taxonomy): Eukaryota > Viridiplantae > Streptophyta > Magnoliopsida > Poales > Poaceae > Coix > Coix lacryma-jobi. The sequence continues at coordinate 112,612,457 of CM019830.1, read as the reverse complement.
TATACCAATCAATTTTTAATAGGTTGAGAGGTGAGCTTGGTGTGTGTTTCCCCTTTTAGATGGGGGAAACATTTTGTCTAGTGTATCATAGACTGACTTCTTTTCTTTCATTCTGTTTTTGTTTTTGATAGGTTAGTCTTTGCATTTCATCATGCATCTTTGCATTTCAAGCTTCATGTAAATAATCTTTAGAATGTGACTATGCTCTGTTTAGTATATGCTCCGATGCTATATGATGATGCTTGTAGCTTAGGCTCTTTTTGATCACTGATACATGTTGTGAGCTGAGCTAATTTTTGAATGGTGAATATGCTTAATAAACTTAAAATTTGAAATTGTTCACCATTGAGATTGACAACTAGCATGTGTAGAATGTGTTGAAATCACTTGTGCTTTTCATATATGCTAGGTTGCTATGTCTCTAGTTCTGAGTCATTCACTTGCTTGGTATGCTCATATTCTGTTATAAAATTGAACCAAGTTTTAAGTGAATTGAAAAGATCGAGATGGGATTGCTTGTCAGCACATCACGCTATCGAGACTGTTTCTCATTGCACATTGAGTTAAATTTGAGCCGTGTAGTGTATGACCGAAACCGATGCTTTATGCTTCTGATTGCATATGCATAGGCTTAGCTCGGTTGAAAAGTTAGGCAATGACAAGCTTTCAACCTCTCGCAATCACATGTTGGATTTTGAACTTGTGTATTTTCACCGCTGCAACTCCGATAAAATCTGAAAACACAAGTCTATGTTTCATTCTATAGCATGATGATTGAACTTTGCTAGGGGTAGTTCACCGTGTATACATGTTTAGCACTTGTTTCGACTTCCTGTCTATACATGTTCAGTGCTATTTTTATGGTGAACACCTTTTCTGAATGACTTAAAACTGCTCACTTTGCTCATATGTTCATATTTCGTATTTGGTGATCAGTTTGAGCCTTTGCTGACATGTATGCTTATTGTTAAGTCATCAGATCTGCACTCTATAGAGCGTCTTTTCATTCTATCGAGTATATTCCTGAAGCTACTAACTTGCACTTTTGACTCATATGCATTTGGAAGGGAGAAGTCTGCTTAATAGTGCATTATCAACTAAGGGGGAGAAATTTTCTCAAATCATATCTTAGTTGTGTGCATGATTGAAGGGGAAGTTTGCTCGTTTGATGAGTTTCAATTGGTTTGGAGCGAGCTCTTCTGTTCTTCAGTTGGTATCGAGCTTTCTCGCTAGCGGTGTTGAGCCCGTTCTGCCTATTCTTGAGGGCTAGCTCTATTTTGCTTGAATTTCAACTGATATGTCAATTGGTATCGAGCTTTCCTGCTAGCGGTGTTGAGCCTGTTCTACCTCTTATTGAGGGCTAGCTTTGCTTTGCTTGGTTGCGTCGAGTCGTTGCCCATGTCTTTGGGGACCAAGCTGTTTTGCTCGTTACACTTGACCTTCTTTCGGCTTTGCTATGCTTTTGGGGCATTTGGTCAAGTTCTCTCTCTTCCTTCTTATTTCTCTTTCTACTTTCATATGATTTGTGTTAGTAGTTGACAATGCACTCATCAAGGGGGAGATTGCGGATACATGGGTGTATGCCGGATCTTGAGTGATGAGTGATTGTCAACTAGTTTGATGCGCATGTTCTTTGGCTTGTGTTGTGCAGGTGTCGAGCACGGAGACAGTGATCGAGGGCAGGGTGAAGGTCAAGTAGAGACGTGCCGTGCCGATGGACCTGGAGCGGTGAAGGGCCGACGTGAGGCTTGGACTGAGGGACCGGTGGCCTGAGGATCAGCTGTGGTGGCTGACAGCCTGGGACAGCGACGAGCGGAGACTTGCGGGGCACGGTGTTGCTCGGCTCGTGGACCTAGGGACACGTGTCGGTGGACAGGGTGCACGGGCGGTGCATTCCCTCTACAGCGTCGGTTTGGTGGTTGAGCCACAGAAAAACCACCGGGTGGACGGTTTCCAGGTTGGGCCACAAAACCTGGGTGCGGCCGGTTTCCGAGTTTGGGCCACAAAACTCGGGCTGAGGACGATTTCCAGGTTTGGGCCTCAAAACCTGGGCGCTGATGGGTTTCTGAGTTTGGGCCACAAAACTCAGGCGATGGACGATGGGTTTCCCGGTTTCGGCCTCAAAACCGGGGGGAGGAATTGAAGGCTGGTTTCCCAGTATCGGCCTCAAAATCGGGGGCGAGGTCCGTGAAAAGGACGAGCGGCGCGGTGGCGGTATGTGGCGGCATCAGGTGAGGTCGCGTCGAGGCGAAGCTACCAGATGTGCGGGCGTGGCCGTCGGATCGACTACACTTCGAGTTGGTCAGTAATACCCCTAGGGTTAGCCTGCTCGCTCATTAGTTGTAAGGGTAGAAGGGGAATAATTGTTTAGGCTATATAAGGAGAGGCCACCCATCCCTCCAGACTATCTCAGTCATTGCTATTTTGCACTTAGGGTTTCCTGCTCTCTCATCCCTGCTGTAGCTACTGAGATCCGCAGAGACGGCTAATCGTACCTCTGTGTTCCCGAGATTTTGAGGAAGTGAGACCGTAATCTCACTGTGGTCTCGTGTGTTTGAGACACGGTTGAATTTGTGGTGTTGATTCGCAATTGTTCTTCGCGTTCTTGTTTTCTCCACGATTTTCCCGTGACTCAATCTCCCTCCTCGCTGCATCTTTTTCGAATTTGTTTGAAACAACTTGTTCTTTGTTGTGTGGGGATCATTTCCACCGAAGGAATTCAATTCAAACCTCATGAAAAAGTAGATCGATTGGTTTTTCATTTTGGATCGGTTTTCTTCTCTTTTGCCCTGAATTCTTCGATTCACTGATTTGGAGTTAGGTTCGAGCCATGATCTCTTAAGAGTAGCTCACTAACATCCTTGTGACCTCTTAGATCGAATCCTAGCCTTAGAGCTTTTGATTCGGAGTAGATCAGATTGAATCACCGAAGAACTGTGCTATTTTCGGGGGCATCGGACGCTGGTCACGGGAGCATCGGACACTGCTGTTCATAGCATCGGACGCTTCGATGACACGTGTCAGTTCTGGTGCTGTTGAGTGGACATCGGACGCTGGGCATCGGACGCGTCCGTTGGTCATCGAATGCGCCGGACCCTGAGCATCGGACGCTGACCAAACACTGTAGCAGCGTCTGATGGTCACACAGTAAGGATCCAGAGAGGACCTGTTTGCATCGGACGCGTCCGGTGAGTTGGCATCGGACGCTGCCAGCGTCCGATGTAGTGAAAACTTCACTGTTTCGTCCACAGTTTGACCGTCCGACTTCGGATTTGGTTTTGGGCTTTTGCGTTGGATTTCCGACTTCATGTTCTACAGAAATCGAGCTCCTTGCTTTGCAAAATAGCCTGAATCCCCCTCGCGTTGCTTGGGGGAGGTTGAGGTTACCCAGAGTTCATCCTGTCACTAGTTGACCTGTGTGAACTTGGGCAAGTGAGCTTTTGTGGTGTCCCGCTGTGTTCCTTGGGAACATCCACCCAATACCTTGGGTCGTGGACATCACGCTTGTCAGTTTGTTTTTGGGGTTGATTTTCAGGACTGAAGCTAAAAGTTTCCAAAAAGAAATTTAAGGCTCACATTCACCCCCCTCTGGTCGCCTTGCTTTAGCACTTTCGGTCCTTCAGTCGTATTGGATTAGGATTCAATCTCCTTCCATCTTTGGTAAAACTCCCTGGCAAATAGTAATTCACCGAAGTTGTTGTGATGTGAACAAGGGTGCCCGATCTTCCGAAAGGTTCTGGTAACTCTCGATTTGGTGGAAATGAGACACAAGTCGATCCAGCTTCTAAACAACACGATCCGAAACCCTGCAATCGCAGCACCACGTCTCCTCTGGTTATCAACCGGCATTGCACGGTTGACCTCGCCAAGAAGGCTAAAGTCCTTGTCTGTGAATCGAAGAACACGAGCAAGAACATGAAAGAATGCAACCAAATTGCAGATGAATGATTAATCTCACGAGTTGGGGTCTCACAAACCGACAAACGGCAAAACTGTTGTGAACAGAATAATCTAAGCAAAACTAAAAACCCTAACGAACATGACGGCTGCTATTTATAGCCCCTAAGGGTTGTCACCCCCTTGACGCGGCCCTCTAACGGGATCACGGACGATACACGGCCCAACGGACCAAAAACGGCGACGCAGCACCGGGACAGATTCTGTGCACTGTATTGTTTCGGCGATTCCCGTTTACTCAAGATGAATTTTGATATGAGACCAGATCCATTGGTTAGCTTATCAAAATAGCTTTCCAACGATATCTGGCTCATCAAAAACGGAGTCCGTACGCAACCTGGGTGACCAGTTTAGTGCTGACTGCTCCTGGACTCCGAAACTGACTCGAAGTCGACTTGGTTTTGGTCTCCAACTTGCATCAGGCGTCCTTGCTAGTCCTCCATGCCTCCAAGCCTTCCTCTATGCATCTCTAGGTCCTCTCCATGGTTCCTAATCAACACATAATCATTAGGTAGCAATCTATTCTCAAGAACATTTAAAGTGTTACATAGGAACGAACTCACCTCTAAATTTAGTTGACGCGCGCGAGCTCGTGTCATTGGACCATGATAACTCAGTGGAGGATCGTTGTGTGTATCCAAAGGAGTGATGTCCTCATCATCCTCCCCCTCTTGAATTGGAGTCATCCTCGACACAAGCTCAGCATCTTCTTCCAAGTAAGGCTTCAAATCTTGGTGGTAGAATGTGTGTCCCGATTATAAGCAAACTCCACATGAGGCAAACATTCTTCCCACATCTTCAAGTTTTTCTTCAAAATAGCTCTCAACATGGTACCCAAAGTGCGGTTCACTACCTCCGTTTGGCCATCAGTTTGTGGGTGACAAGTAGTAGAAAACAATAATTTTGTACCCAACTTATTCCATAGAGTGCGCCAAAAGTGACTCAAAAAATTTAGCGTCGCGATCTGAAACAATAGTAGAAGGCATACCGTGCAAGCGAACAATCTCTTTGAAAAAAAGGTCAGCAATATATACGGCATCATCACTTTTATGACAAGGTATAAAATGTGCCATCTTAGAAAAAAGATCAACAACCACAAAAATGCTATCCCTCCCCCTCTTAGTCCTAGGCAATCCCAAAACAAAGTCCATCGAAATATCTGCCCAAGGAATAGAAGGAACAGGAAGAGGCATATACAAACCATGTGGATTCAAGCGTGACTTAGCCCTTTGATAAGTGGTACAACGTGCTACGAACCGCTCAACATATCTCCTCATCTTTGGCCAAAAGAAGTGTGTGGCCAACATATCCAACGTCTTCTTAGCACCAAAATGCCCCATCAATCCTCCTCCATGTGCTTCCTGCTACAACAAACGACGAACGGAACCAACTGGAATGCAGAGACGGTTAGCTCTAAACACAAATCCATCATTAATCACAAACTTGTTCCATGTGCGTCCCTCTTTACAATTCAGCAACACATCTTTAAAATCAGGGTCAAACTCATATTGTTCTTTTATTGTTTCATGTCCAAAAATTCTATAATCAAGTTGGAACATCAAAGTATATCGTCTAGACAAAGCATCAGCAGTTACATTATCCTTCCCTTTATTGTGTTTGATAATATAAGGAAAAGACTCAATAAACTCAACCCACTTAGCATGTCTACGATTCAAATTATTTTGTGAACGAAGATACTTAAGCGATTCATGATCTGAATGTATAACAAATTCTTTAGGCCACAAATAATGACACCACGTCTCTAAAGAACGTACAAGAGCATACAATTCCTTATCATACGTAGAGTAATTGCAAACAAGGCCATGTAATTTTTCGCTAAAGTATGCAACGGGCTTACCTTCTTGCATCAAAACAACACCAATGCCAACTCCACTAGCATCACATTCTAGCTCAAAAGTCTTACCAAAGTTTGGAAGTTGCAGCAATGGCGCGTGTGTAAGCTTGTCCTTCATAGTATCAAAGGACTCCTCTTGTGCCTTACCCTAATGGAACACCACTCCTTTATTTGTCAACTCGTGTAAGGGGGCAGCAATGGCGCTAAAATCCTTCACGAATCGATGATAAAATCGTGCAAGACCAAGAAAACTTCTCACCTGTGTGATGGTTTGGGGCACCGGCCAGCTCTTTATGGCTTCAATTTTCATCTCATCCACCTCGATTCCCTGTGGAGTAACAACATAGCCAAGAAAAGAGACTTGATCTGTGCAAAAGATGCACTTCTCAAGATTACCAAATAAACGTGCATCACGCAAAGCATTAAAAACAACACGTAAGTGATCCATATATTCATCTAAAGACTTGCTATATATCAGTATATCATCAAAGTAAACCACCACAAATCGCCCAATAAAAGCTCTTAAAACTTTATTCATCAGTCTCGTGAAAGTACTAGGTGCATTAGTTAAACCAAAAGGCATTACTAACCACTCATATAATCTGAATTTAGTTTTGAAAGCTATTTTCCATTCATCTCCAAGTTTCATCCTAATTTGGTGGTAGCCACTACGCAAGTCAACCTTTGTGAAAATTACAGAGCCACATAACTCATCAAGCATGTCATCAAGCCTAGGAATAGGATGACGATATCGAATAGTAATATTATTAATGGCTCTACAATCAACACACATACGCCATGAACCATCTTTCTTAGGAACCAAAGTCATAGGAACAGCACAAGGACTAAGGCTTTCTCGTACATACCCGCGGTCCAAAAGGTCTTGGACTTGTCGCTGAATTTCCTTAGTCTCCTCGGGGTTGGTTCGATAAGCAGCTCGATTTGGCAATGTAGCTCCCGGAATCAAATCAATTTGATGCTCTATTCCTCTCATAGGTGCAGCCCCGGGGGTATCTCAGCTCGAAAAACATCCTTGTACTCCTGCAAAAGGTTAGTGGCAGCAGGAGGTATCGAGCTAACAACATCATCAAGCGAATACAAAACTCGTTTGCAAGCCAAAGTATAACAAATATCATCATCAGAAATTTCAGCAAGGTCACTTTTTATTGCAAGCATTACACCACCCTTCAATTTTATGCCCTCTTCCTTAGAACTAGGTGTAGATTTATCCTTTTTAGGTGGGTAAAGAGAATTAGCAACTTGATGATTTTCAGATTTAGTATCATGCAAATTAGCAGCTCGTTCTTTATCAGCTTGTACAATTTCAGGAGGGGTCATAGGAACCAAAGTAATTTTCTTTCCTTTATGCATAAAAGTGTATGTATTACTTCTACCATGGTGTACAACATCATTATTAAATTCCCACGGACGACCCAATAAAAGTGAACAAGCTTCCATAGGTACTACATCACAATATACAGAATCAACATAGGTACCAATGGAAAAAGAAACTTTGCAAGTTTTTGTTACCTTAGCTTTACCAGAATCATTCAACCACTGAATATGGTACGGATGTGGGTGTCGGCGCGTGGATAAACCAAGCTTCTTGATCAAATCAGAACTCACCAAATTATTGCAGCTACCGCTATCAATGATGGCACGTGCTCGCCGGTTGTTGATGACAAAGAAAATTTGGAACAAATTATGGTGTTGCAGCTTCTCAGGTTGTTGTACTTGTGCGCTGAGCACGCGCTGCACAATGACACTCATGTAGGTTGAAGTGTCCTCGCTACCAAAGACCTCGTCATCTCACTGAACCTGTTCTTCTTCTTCAGCATCTTCAACGTCAGAGGTACTGATGTACCCATCGTCTGTCGCAATGTATGCTCGCTTACTTGGGCAGTCCCTCTGCACATGTCCATATCCAAGGCAGCGGTGGCACTGAATGCCAGAAGTGCGTCCCGTTGAGGCAACGGAGGATGCACTATTCGAAGGTTCCTGCATAGAATTTTTACCTGATCCAGAAGGTTGTGAAGAAGGTGTCCGCTTGCTTGCTGGTAGAGGTGCCCGAAAGGAGGATGCCTCGGGAAGCACGGAAGATGTCCCCGTGCGTGGTATGTATGAAGTGACTCCCTTGCTCTTTCTCTGCTTTTCACGCCCCTGCAACTCCTTCTCTGCAAGCATAGCAAACTGAAACAACTGGTTGACAGTGTTAAATTCCTTATAATCAACTATGTCCTGAATTTCCTCCCTCAAACCTGCATAAAAACGAACAATAGAGTCCTCGGGTCCCTCTACTATGCCACATCGCATCAAACCTTTCTAAAGCTCACCATAGTAATCCTGCACAGATTTATCTCCCTGTTCTAAACGCATTAGTCTCTTACGTAGCTCTCTATGATATGATGGAGGTACAAATCTATCATGCATAGCAACCTTAAGTTCTTCCCAAGTTCGAGGTTGGCAATTATCCGCAACTAAACCAGTCCACCAAATAATAGCAAAATCTTTAAATTCACTAGTGGCTTGTCTATTGTGATGTTGCTTAGGCACAAGGTGGGCACTAAATTTTTGCTCTACTGTCATCTCCCAATCAAGGTATTCCTCAGCATCATAATGTCCCGAAAAAGAAGGTATTCTAAATTTAACTTTAGCAAAAGGATCTTCGGAAGCATGAGTATGATTACCTCGTTGGCGGTTGAAATTTCGAGCGCCACCCAAACTTGTGGTGTTTTTGTGAAGACGCTGTCGTAATCAATTTCTCATTGTCGCTGCTCGATCAACTTTACCATCGGCATCATATACCGCATCACCAGCGTCGCTGCCATCAATATCTTCTTCGGGTTGTGGCCTGGCTTCTAAGGCAGTTACCCTATCAGTTAGAGTGGACAGTCGTTTGTCCAATCTCTCAAGGGCGTTGCCGAGCTTGAGGTCAATGAGTGCTTTAGTCACAGCCTTTGTTACTGTCTCGTTCATATCCTTCTGAGCATTAGTTAAAACCGATTGTAGTTGCTCTTGGCTGACACACTCGAAAAACTCTTTTGGCGAATTAACGTCTCCGTCGTCGCCTGGCATTGTGGACACAAAACACAAGCAACAAAATAGTGAAAGTTATCCCTAATAATCCTACTACTCAGGTGGAGTGGTGCCTCTCAATCAAGATCAGCAAAAGGTAAACACCTTACCAAGCTCTTACCAGTGTTCTTACCCGCAAAGCAAAGGATACCAGGAAGGCGTGCGCGTGATTGCAGGGATGCAAAACCAATGTTGTCCAGAAGAATCTGTGGAGCTTGGATGGCACACAAAGAGACAAATATATATATGTGGAACACAAATCAGAAACAGATAGTAATGTTGAATTATAGTCCAAAGTACTTATTCTTGTTGCCGGTCTAAAGTGTTCCAAGTACCAGGTATGTGTGATAACAAGGTGGAGAAACAAGTATGATGGATAGCAAGAGCAAATGAAACAAGGACAAAACAGCACACGCTTACACAACTCACTTTTACCCTTCTCTATGTGCTCCTCTAGATATTGTTCCTCTTTTGCCCTTCTCTTTTTTCTCTTTTTTTTGGCTGTCGTTGTTTTTTTGGGAAAATTTGACTTTTTATTTTTATTTTTTTGATATTTTTATTTTACTTAGGAGTACAAAAGAAGTAAGCATGAAAAATTTGAGCTTAAACAAGTGAAAGACGTGGCCTATGGAAAAATCACAAGATACGGACAAAATTAAGAAAAACCTTGTGACCACGAAAAGAGGATCTTGTGACCAGTTTTCAACCAAAATAAAATTTTCCGACCTCGGCAATGCCGGGTACAGACGGATCCAAAAAAAATTTCTGATCGATTTTGATATATGGAACGTCGAATTTCGAGTTCCTATGCGAAAACTAGACCAGTTTTAAGAACCCCCTCCGAATTAGAGGACAAAATGGGAACAATGTGCGCAAAACTGGTCTCTCGGCTAGGGTTTGAAGGAAACGATGGAAGGAAAAACACAAACTGGACTCTAACACGACCTAACCAGCAACAACACTTTGACCGAGACACAAACTCAACACAACGGACTCTGCAACCGAAATATGCAAAGGCTATGGCGCGGAAGGGTTGTAGGACGGAACAAAATATGACACTAGACTATGGGACGAAGGCGAAAACACTCGAAACTAATGATAGATATGAACCTGACGGTATACCTGAAGCTTTGATACCACTTGATGTGAAAAAGGGTGCCCGATCTTCCGAAAGGTTCTGGTGACTCTCGATTTGGTGGAAACGATACACAAGTCGATCCGGCTTCCGAACAACACGATCCGAAACCCCGCAATCGCAGCACCACGTCTCCTCTGGTTATCAACCGACATTGCATGGTTGACCTTGCCAAGAAGGCTAAAGTCCTTGCCTGCGAATCGAAGAATACGAGCAAGAACAAGAAAGAATGCAGCCAAATTGTAGATGAATGATTAATCTCACGAGTTGGGGTCTCACAAACCGACAAAGGGCAAAACTGTTGTGAACAGAATAATCTAAGCAAAACCCAAAACCCTAACGAACATGACGGCTGCTATTTATAGCCCCTAAGGGTCGTCACCCCCCTGGACGCGCCCCTCTAACGGGCTCACGGACGATACACGGCCCAATGGACCAAAAACGGCGACGCAGCACCAGGACAGATTCTGTGCACTGTATTGTTTCGGCGATTTCCATTGACTCAGGATGAATTTTTATATGAGACCAGATCCATTGGTTAGCTTATCGAAATAGCTTTCGAAAGATATCTGGTTCATCAAAAACGGAGTCAGTACGCAACCTGGGTGACCAGTTTAGTGCTGACTGCTCCTGGACTCCGAAGCTGACTCGAAGTCGACTTGGATTTGGTCTCCAACTTGCATCAGGCGTCCTTGCTGGTCCTCCACGCCTCCAAGCCTTCCTTTATGCTTCTCTAGGCCCTCTCCATGGTTCCTAATCAACACGTAATCATTAGGTAGCAATCTATTCTCAAGAACATTTAAAGTGTTACATAGGAACGAACTCACCTCTAAATTTAGTTGACGCGCGCGAGCTCGTGTCATTGGACCATGATAACTCAGCGGAGGATCATTGTGTGTATCCAAAGGAGTGATGTCCACATCATGTTGGATCTATCAGTTTAGTCCCTGGATTATGTTACTTGGTGATCACTCCAGGTTGTTCTAGAAGCTTCCATGTCATAGCCAACAAGGACTCTCTCATCGGGACTCCAAATGTAGCAAACCATATGTCTGTTTCGATCGTCTCGACGAGCTCTTCGCAATGGTATGCTCTGTTTCATCACTTGAGATACTTTTATATGGTAAAATATTGATAACCCTACAAAACAAGTGAGAACAACACAACTCGTGGAACTTGTTAGAATCAAACCCTACAACTATGCTTTATGGTTTATTTCATATCATTCTATGCATTATAGTTGATGGTATAATATTGATTGTAAGGACCATCAACAGATCCAATGGTCCCTGCATGAACCAAATTTGTGAAGCATGTGTGTATTAGAGTAATTAATTTGATATATGCAAAAAATCACACTTACTCAAACTTATACGGGGCCACTATGCATTGCCTATGTTGAAACTGAAGCATTGTGTGTCCTAGGTAGAAGGCATATCTGGTTTCAAACTCCACATTCATTTCTTGTATTTTCTTCTCTCGTGCTTCACCTTCTAAACCCTGTAAGTCGTCGTTGTGATTACCAATTCGGAATGTGTGCTGCTCCTCACATATTTTCATTGGGTTCAAATACCCAACCCTTTTGCTGGCATTAGAATTAGGATCTGGACCATAAAGCATCTCCTGCTGATCATATTGCATTCGGCAAGGCGCACGTACATGTAAGATAATGAAAATTGATACAACTCACTAATAATAACACATGCATGTATAGGTATGAGTGACTTACAATGCAAAAACCGTTATGAGCTGTACATCGAGTCTCTGAAGGTTCATCATCAACCACATGTCCTCGAAGGCACCAATGGTCGTTAGTCTGTCACTAACAAATGCAGTTGGTGGTATACACACATTGATGCTGTCGATGCCAACAGATGATGCTCTCATGTACCAGTCATGAAGCCTTTTAACACCAGCTGGGATCTTCTTCAGTTTATCCCACTTGACTAGAGGCCTTCCAGGCATATATTTATCTAGGACATTTTTGTAATCGTCCTTTGGTGGCTTCCTAATAGGTATGGAAATTACCTTAGGCTTTTGCACTGAGTTCTCATGCTCAGCCAAGTCAATGGTACGTGTAGTGCGGGTGAGTGCAATTCCTGATAAAAATTTGGCCGTGCTAGCAGTCTTTTTCTTTGGCTCGAAGAGGGAAACCAGTTTGGGTACTGAAAATTTCTTCTTCTTTGGCGGCTCTGGTGCCTCCCTTGTTTCTTCAACATCTTTAACTGGTGGGGTAGCTGGAGAATTTATTAGGGAAGGTGGAGAATTGAACGGTGGCGGAGATGATGTTGGATCAAGAGGAGCCATGATCTGCGGCGATGGTGGTTTAGGAAGAGGATCATCGGCAGGTGCTGATGAGTCCTTAGGAAGAGGATCGACAGGTGTTGATGAGTCCTTAGGAAGAGGATCGGCAGGTGTTGACGAGTCATTTGGAAGAGGATTGGCAGGTGCTGACGAGTTCTGAGTGAGTGGCAGGACTTTAGAGGATGGTGGTCGCTCAATCAACTGGACGTTTCGTCGAGGCCAAAGGATGAAGTTCTTGATAGCATGTCCGAGTTTCTCAATGCCCTCGGGACCGGGGATGTCTAGCATGTCGTCCTCGTATCCTTGGACGACAGTGGACACTTCTACCTTGCAGTATTCTTCTAGAATTTTGCTCCCATGGTATGTGCATCCTAGGATCACAAGGCCTTTGGCTACTTCCCTTATACGATGATTGTTAATACCATATCTTATGACTAGGGAATAAGCCACCGGCCTATCAATGTCGTCCACTGGATAGTGAACCTTGTTTGCCGTTGACGCAACACTACTTGGAAGGTTTGCTATAGACTGTGCCACCAACGGTTGTGTTGTTGGGACTAGCTGCATCTAGGGGGCTTGGGTGCTCATCTGTTGAGCAGACATCGCACTTGCCCAACGCTGCATCAACCCTGGAGGAGAATCAGATAGGATTTTCGACATCATCTCTTGGAAGTCCTTCTTTGCCTCCTCCTTAAAATAACTTTCCATTTCTTCCTTGTATCTATCACGTTTCTTGTACTTACCCACCCACTCCGGTCTGAATCCTTCTTTCCATCCTTCTTTCGATGAGATGCCTCGAACACGACCAGGGTGCTCGGGGTTTACCAGGCCAGCACTAAGGATGTCCCTCTCTCTTCGTGGCTTAAATAATCCTTCTTGTTGCTTAGCTGCCACTGCAAATATACTCTTTTCCGAGCATGGGGTCATCAAACAAAACACCGGTCTCAGTTTCCCTCAGTTTCCGAGCACGGATCCAATTTGCAGTCCTTTCTCCAATTTGCTCAGACAACGTTGGCAACCCTATCGCTTTCTTGGCAGCCTCTTCTTGCCTCCACTTGGGAACCTGGCGTTGGTAACCCCTTATGCCTAGGTGGTGGTGGTACTTGTTCTTCTTTGCAAGCTCGGTATTGGCTTCACTCCGAGTTAAGAACTCTGGCTCTCTCCTTTGCTCTAGAAAAACCACCCACTGCTTGGCCGTCATCTTGTACCTTTTTGTTGGGTCCAACCCTTTCTTTGCCCACATGGTATTCATCTCGGACCTCCAGTTTCGGAACATGGTCGCAATCTGCTTCATGGCATATTCCTTCACGAGTTGAATCGAGCCTCAAGGAAAAATGAACCTGGTCACCAGCTTATCCCAAATTTTTGTCTTGTCATCATCTGACACATCTTTCCACTGTCGGACTGTGATGTCAAGATTGTCCCTAACTAAGAAACCAAGGGCATTTCGAAACTTAGGTAGGGCTTCCTCAGGAGCTAGAGGTTGTCCTTTCGGGCTCACCTCTGAGATTCTGTATGTATCATCTGGCCACCTGTTCAGTCCTCTGTCACCTCATTGTCGGTCACTCCGCTTCCTTTTCCTTGAACTCTCAATGGTCGTCTCGGTCGGGTTCGGTGCGTCTTCGTGTGACACTTCTTCTTGAGCTACTATCTCTTTGAACTGTGAGAACATCTCCTATTCATGAAAAAGGTACAAAAGAAATTATAGCTTGGTACATATAGATACAGACATGAAAATCATAGGTGTGTAGTTTACCTCATCAACTTCTGGATTGTAATCAGGGTCACGTGCTAATTCACGATGAGCCTTCCTTACTTCGGGAGGCTCCATGTCATCGCTAACGCTTTCGTATGAAGGCGTGGAGGCCCCTTCTGCTTGGCCCGTTTCATTGGTCCCTTCTGCTTGCTCTGTGTGTTCGGCCCCTTCTGCTTGGCCCGTTTGGTGGGGCCCTTCTGCTTGCTCTTTGTGTTTGACACATTCTGCTTGTTCCTTGTGCGGAGAAGTCATCGCAAAAATCTGACATATAAATAATTTTACATATTTTATAAAGAAATAATTATTATATCATACATATAGTTATGTTTGTAAAAAGGTATGTTTTAGTTGTTCATTGCTGTTGACACTCAAAAGTGTCTCCAGTGTACAATGGACTCCACTATCAAGTTTTTGTCGTCAAGATGGCTGAGACCTCTTGAGAGACTTCCGACCAGGTAAAACTGGTCGGAGGCGGCGAGGCAGCAATGAAGACCAGCTCGTAGTTGTCAAAATATGAAATGGACTTCACCATTGTTTTCCTCTCATCGAGATGGTCGAAAAACATATATGGAACGTCCAATTTGGAGCCCGGATGAAAGAGTTATGACCTAATAGAGATGGCTCACTGTCGGAAGTTCGGACCCTCTGAGTCGGAACTTCTGACTCTCGAAAGTTCTGACCCGAGTCGGAAGTTCAGACCCCCCAGAACTTCTGACCCTCTGAGTCGGAACTTCTGACCCCCAGAAGTTCTGACCCGAGTCGGAAGTTCTGACCCCGTTCGGATCTGTCCTTTTGGATTCCAATCCGAACTATTCCAAACTCATGGGAAACATGGAAAATAAGGTTCGGAAGGGTTTCCTACTGGGATAAGACCACCCCCTCTATATATATGAGAGGATCATGGCCGATTGAGAACCCCAACTATCCAATCGTCAAATCAATCTACTACAACCCTTTTACCCTCTTCTCCAACCTCATGTTGTTCATCCCTTGATCCGACGACCAAGGAAGGCGCCCAAGGCTCGTCGGCCAACCTAGGGCAACCCGGCGACGTCCTTGCCCTGACGGGGTTCCTCCCGGGGGAGAGCTTCGACGGTTCCTTTGCTAGTTTGCCTGAAAACTAGTCGTTCTTCGCCACGTAAGTGTGATAGCTATCCTTTGCCGGTTTGCTTGTAAACCTAGCCGTTCTTCACCTCGTAAGTGTGATCTTATCGCTGCGTTCTTTGGTCCCTAGCGACCCGAGCGTCCAAAGCCCTAGCTGGTGTGTGATCCGGAACCTTTTCAGCGTCAACATACTTTTTGGCGACTCCGCTGGGGAAAGAATTTGCTTCGGCTCTATTTTGCAGCCGAAACTTCTTGCCCTAGCCCTATTCTTCATTAATCTATCGTCTTGTGCTCGCCATTACTGTTGCATTCGGCCCAAAAGGCCGATCACATCTGGTTTTGACCCCTTCATATCTCGTTTGCTATTTTGCAACACGGTGTGCTTCATATTAGAAAATTCAGCAAGGCGGTCAAGCTCTAAATCATGGAGTACCAAGCTGTCACGTCACAAAACTATTACAATTACCCCGAGGTACGACTTGCGAATACATCTTATGGTTATAATAATTATTTTGCAAGTTCTATGAACTCTTATGTTGGTTTTGCTAGTCATAATGATAGTAGATATGTTGCATCGGTTAATACTTTTGTTAATGTTCCTCATCATACACATCATAATTATGAATATTATGGTCAAGAGCCATTGTCATCTATGAATTCTTTGAGTTTCGATGATACTAGCAACATACAACATGTAAATTCTTCATCGGCTATAAGTTCACAATACGTGGCACCACCACAAGACGTGCCGATGAATGAGAGAATTGGCTATGACAATAATAATTATTTAACCAATTGCTCTCAAAATTCAGCATCAAATGCAAGTGCTACTACTTGTGATTCGGCCTCGTATGTTGGTAATAACTATCGCCGAATGCATGAAAGTTCAGCACCTTATGCAAAGATCAATGCTCACAATTCGGCTTCATTTGTCACCCATGACCATAGCCGAATTAGTGAAATTTCAGCAAAGCATTCGAGTGCCAAAACTTATGATTCAGCTCCACATGATAATAATAATTATAGCCGAATCAATAAAAAATCAGTAATGGGAGTGTATGCTAGGGATTGTGATTCGGCTTCATATGTTGCTCTTAAATTAAGCCGAGTCGATGAAGATTTAGCCCATGCTAAAAATCGTTATGGCTCCTCTAAATGGAAGGTTCCCGCTTATCATAGACCATACCCGTTACATTATGATTATTTGGAAGATCCTGATGGTTGGTGGATACCTGATTTTTATGAATTTAGTGGTGAAGATGATAAGACCGCTGTCGAACACATTAATATTTATCTCTCGCAATTGGTTTTTGCGGGTAAAGAGGACTATATGAAAGTGCAAAATTTTCCTTTATCTCTCACTGGTATTGCCTTTGCATGGTTTACATCTTTACCGGAATGCACTGTTTGGTCATGGTCTAGATTAGAGGAATTATTGTATGAATACTTTGGAAAGACCAATGACAAAAGGCTGATTACTACTAAGTCATCGGCTAAAAGGGCATTGTTAATGGGCATGAAAGAAAAAGTCAGTTCGGATGTAAGCGAAGGTTCGGCTACTAAAACCGAACAACATAATATCCATTCCGAACCAATCGCAATTCAAAAGTCAAGTCTTGCTACAGAAAAGCATGAAAAGCGCCAGAAAATGGCTAGACTTGATTTTTCAAGAGCTCAAGGGGTTATATGCTTATTCAGTGATTACCGCATCATTGATGGAGATCAAATCCTTGCAAGCAAGAAAGAAGAACCGCTTGCCTGCCCAAAATCGGCTAAATCGATTTCAGAGTCAGCTGAGCCGATTACTACCTGCCCAGAGTCAGCTAGGTCGACTTCTAAGTCGGCTAAGGCGACTTCCCCTGTTGCTGCTTTACCTGTTAGTGCCCAAGTCGGCCGAGCCGACTTCCGATCGGCTAAACCGACTTCTTCTGTTCCAGCAACTACCGAAGCTTTTTTAGGTGATTCAACACCTATTGTTGATCGTTCTCTGGAGATGAAGAAAAACATCGTTCGAACCAAGAACCTACGCTTCTCCAACATGATCAATAAGGTACCAAACATGAATATTTTGCTCAAATTCCAATCTGGTCATAATATTTCAATTTCTGCATCCATAGGCAATATTCTTGCTAGTAGTTGTAAAAACCGATTGAGAATAACATTTTATTTGGTAATGTTAAAACAAATTCAGATTCTATCGACCAACATATTGTGCCATATGGCAAGGTCGGTAGTAGTAGTTTGTCAAAGATAAAGTTTCCCAAAAGCAGTTACAAAGGTGTGGCCGAATGGATTGATATTAAATCTGATCCCTTTGTTTGCCTAGCTTTAAAGCCGACTCCACAAAAGAATCGGCTGAAGAAATCAAAGTACACCTTCGACTTTACTTTTTGTGATCATGTCTTTGATATCTTGTTAAAGAATAATTTTATTAGAATCATTGATCACAATGTTTTGCCATCTATTCAAAACTTAGAAGAGCTTACATATTGCAAGTGGCACAATTCTTTTGATCATAATACTTCTGATTGCAATGTGTTTCGTCGAGTGATCCAATCGGCCATTAATAAAGGACGATTGAGATTT
Source organism: Coix lacryma-jobi var. lacryma-jobi (assembly GCA_009763385.1). Lineage (NCBI taxonomy): Eukaryota > Viridiplantae > Streptophyta > Magnoliopsida > Poales > Poaceae > Coix > Coix lacryma-jobi. The sequence goes on along the minus strand of CM019830.1, from coordinate 112,594,685 downwards.
TTTGAAGCTCAACAAATGGACCAATTGGATTCAATTGGTCTTCATGGTAAACAAGATTTAAATCGGCTTGCATTAGCCTATTCACTCAAAGCTCAAGGCTCGAATGCTCAAGAGAGAGATGTGGAGCCCTCAAGTGAAGACAAGGTTGTTGCCCATAAATTGCAGATTGAGGATATTCCAGAGGACAACAAAATTATCCTAATTCCAGAAGACACTGGGGGCAGGTAAAATCTCTCCAGCTAAAGCAAAGGTCGATTGATCCTGTTGAGCAAGGGGAATCGGCTAAGGATCCTCCTGTGGAGCATGTCTATCAAGATGAAGGAAAGAAGGAGGTCGCTCATAAAGTTTTTGGAGGTAAAGGCCGTGACAAGCAAAAGAGTGGAAGACCGAAGCTGAGCTTCGAGGAGCTTCTAGCTAAGTATGAGAATTTAGCAAAAGCCAATGTCACCAATCGGCCAAAGAAGGTCCAAACGCCAAGATTGCCTCCAAAGCACAAATCTCAAGATCAGAATTGGCAAGGGAATAAATCTCAAACAGCAACAACACATTTCCCTTTTGAGCAGCCAATTCCTATGTCATATGGACCGCAACCCACATATTTTCATCCCTATTCATTTTGGGGCTGGTTTGATCAAGAGGCACACATTCCACCATATTCTCGGCCACAATATGCAGCTCCTAGACATTTAGAGAGGTCATCATCTTATAAAGACTGTTTTGATCTAAATCGGTTCGGAGCCCAGCATAAGAAGAAAGTGGTAAAACAGGTTTACCGTGTGAAATATGATGGCCGCAAAGATAAAAGTTGAGATCTGAATTCAACTATTGAAAAGCCGATTATAGTGTTGAAAAATCTAGCTATTGATGGCATAGAAGTAGGAGAATCATCTACTGATATTCTAGGTGCCAAATCTGAACAAAGGAAGGTGAGAGTGCCTAAAATCAAGAAAGATTTGCCGCTGTCCAAAACAGAAATAAAGCCGATATGCTCACTCGGTTTACCAAAGTGGCAAGAAAAGAAGTTGCAGAAGCTTAGTGCAGAGAAGTTGAAAGAAAAAGGCTTGGTGTGGGTTCCTAAAGGAAGTGTCCAAGTTCGGAAAGATGATGCTCAAGCAAGTAGTGCAACGAAGGCAAAGGAGAGAAGAAGATTCAATAAGCAGTTGCCAAGCTGGGGATTTGCATCGAATCATCAAAATCAATGGTTTTGGCATCATCCATATTCTCTGCCTATGTCTATGCGAAATTCATCCCAAGGTATGCATGATTACCCCTTAGCCCCTTATTTTGATCATTGGTATAAATGTCTATATTATGGAGAGTTGCCAAATTATTTTGCTTACCAATGACCTAGAGCCAAACTGCTTTATTTCGGCTATGCATACTCACCTGGATGAATTCATATGGTCGATTCTTTGCTATCGCCCTTAGTGTAATAATATAGCCGATTAATGCTTTGCAACCATCGTGCTATTAGAAAAGCCCCATAGAATTCACTTTGATGGCTTTAAGGCTCGGGGGGCATGATATATGTATTTCTACTTCATGGGTGTAATGATATGGTTAATCGGCTTGCAAAAAGGGCCAAGGTGTTGACAAGATCGTTATTTCTCACAGTGGTGCTATATGAGACACCAAGCTGATTAAGACTATATTTGCACCAAGATTCTAGCCGAATGTGAACTTTCTTATTCGGCTTGGCCATATTACGATCCAGGGAGTATGACATGTTGAAGCCTATGGTGATTCATTACTAGTGGTGCAACAAGTCACTCATATATTTTTATCTTGACGAGTGTCTTGCCATCATTAATACTCTTGCCGAATTTCGAATTCGGCACATTACAAGGCATGTTAATTTTAAGGCCAACATGTTAGTGTGATAAGCATCTGGCTATGGCGTTAGTAGACGCAATTTTCACATAAAGGAAAAGCTGATGCATCAAATTTTATGAATAGATTATAAAAATCAACTCAGTCTGCTTGTCCGGCCGACCAGGTTGAATCTGAACCAACTTGGTTGGCTTGTCCGACCGACAAGGTTGAATCTAACCAACTCAGTCGACTTATTCGGCCGACCAGGTTGAATCTGAACCAACTAAGTCGGTCTGCCTAGTCGGCCAGGTCGACTTTGAGCCGATTCAGTCAGTTTGCCAAATCAGCTTGGTCGGCTCCGATACGGCTAGCCCAGTTGATCCATCCATAGAACTCCCAGATCGGTTTGAATTAATTCATAACAAAAGTAAGGCCGATTTGGAAGATTGGAGAACTCCCTTGTTGAAATATTTTCGTGATCCAAGCGCTAAAGTTGATGACAATGTTTAGCAGAGTGCATTTAAATATGTGATGTGTAACAATAGCTCTATCAAAGGATTGCCGAAGATTCATTGCTTAAGTGTTTGGAATCTGATCAAGCAAGACTGGTTATGGGAGTCATCCATGCACTTTGATTAAACTCATCAAGAGAGAAAATTGGGATAATCCAAGGAGGTGACCTTGAACAAGCACCAAGTTGGAAAGTCTTGTTTAGAGTGATCAAAGTGATGTTCAAAAATTCATATTTGCTGGAGACGTTGCAAGGTGAAAGTCTCACAAGAGCAATGAATGGGAGGTATTTGAAAAGGTACTTTCCAATTGTTTGGCAAGGAGCTCAAGTGCTCACCAAACAATGCCCGACATATGTGTCGCCCTTAGTACAAAATATCGTCGATGTATACATCCTCCTTAGATGCTAGATAGCCGATAAGTTGGGTATTATTGCTATTTAGTGCTTTGATTGTGTTTTTACTTTTTAGGTTCAATGCATTATTCACCTAAAAACAGAGGGGCATATGTTGACACTCAAAAGTGTCTCAAGCGTACAATGGACTCCACTATCAAGTTTTTGTCGTCAAGACGGCTGAGACCTCTTGAGAGACTTCCGACCAGGTCTCTTGAGAGACTTTCGACCAGGTAAAACTGTTCGGAGGCGGCGAGGCAGCAATGGAGACCAGCTCGTAGTTGTCAAAATATGAAATGGACTTCACCATTGTGTTCCTCTCATCGACATGGTCGAAAAACACATATGGAACGTCCAATTTGGAGCCCGCATGAAAGAGTTATGACCTAATAGAGATGGCTCACTGTCGGAAGTTCTGACCCTCTGAGTCGGAACTTCTGACTCCCAAAAGTTCTGACCCGAGTCGGAAGTTCTGACCCCCCGGAACTTCTGACCCTCTGAGTCGGAACTTCTGACCCCCGGAAGTTCTGACCCGAATCGGAAGTTCTGACCCCGTTCGGATCTGTCCTTTTGGATTCCGATCCGAACTGTTCCAAACTCGTGGGAAACATGGAAAATCAGGTTTGGAAGGGTTTCCTACTGGGATAAGACCACCCCCTCTATATATATGAGAGGATCATGGCCGATTGAGAACCCCAACTATCCAATCGTCAAATCAATCTACTACAACCCTTTTACCCTCTTCTCCAACCTCATGTTGTTCATCCCTTGATCCGACGACCAAGGATGGCGCCCAAGGCTCGTCGGCCGACCTAGGGCAACCCGGCGACGTCCTTGCCCTGACGGGGTCCCTCCCGGGCGAGAGCTTCGACGGTTCCTTTGCTAGTTTGCCCGAAAACTAGTCGTTCATCGCCACGTAAGTGTGATAGCTATCCTTTGTCGGTTTGCTTGTAAACCTAGCCGTTCTTCACCACGTAAGTGTGATCTTATCGCTGCGTTCTTTGGTCCGTAGCGACCCGGGCGTCCAAAGCCCTAGCTGGTGTGTGATCCGGAACCTTTTCGGCGTCAACAGTTGCATACATCATTAATCATGTTCATGATCATAGCCATACACTGTTGACACCTAAATAAAACTAGATGATACCCCGCACGTTGCTGCAGAGTTTTGTCATATTATAACGGAAGAAGATTCATGGACTGATAAATATTTAAACTATGAAACAAAAACATATAAATTTGAACCTTTGGTCAAATGATATGAAATAAAATATTTAGTAGCTCTTATGTAAGCATAAAATATGAATGAAAGACATATAAATTTAAACCTTAGGTCAAATGATATGAAATGAAACTTGGTATGAAATATGATGCTACAAAATATTGCTTGCGATAACTAATGTCAATTGGATATTATTTTGTGATCAGTCATGACAAACAAAACTACAATTTAGTCGTTGTTCAACATTATCCAACTGAGCTCCAAAGTTTTGCGAAGGTAGGTCACAGTACTAATAATACACAGAAAAAAATTTACAATTTTTGGAGCTACAGAATACCTAGAAAAATCCTGGAAGTTGCATTTATTAATTAATTGCCTAATTTTTACAGCACAGGAAAGATACCCAAAATATAAATTTCTTATTTTTCCTAAATAGCTCACAGTAGAGATCACACAAAAAATTTCATCAATTTTGGTGCACCAGACAAATCTATACAAAAATCTAAAGATCAAGCACTATTCAAAAAACAGAAAATAAATAAAAAAAATTAACAGGCTGACCCACTGGCTCGCAGGCTGGGCCAACACCGCTCGGCCTGCCCCGCCACCTCCCGTGCGCCCCTGCGCCACATCGCCGCCGCCCCTGCGCCCGCCACCTTCGCCACCGCCACCGCACCAGCCATCGCGCCACCGTCCACCACCTCAACCTGCTACCCCCACCTCCACCTGCTACCGCCACCATACCGGCCACCGGTGCCCGCCACCTCCACCGGCCTCCGCCACCTCCACTTGCTACCGCGCCCGCCACCTCTGCCACCGCACCAGCCACAGCATCCACCCCCACCAACCCAATGCGTATAGAGAGAGGGAGGAGAGAGGAGGCACAAAGAACACACCGACGCGACGACGATGGCGAGGCGGCACGACACGGCGGAGGCGGCAACGGGGGTGAATTTCGGCAGCGTGACGGCGTCGATTCGAAAAACTGGCCCGCCAACACTTAGAAAATTTCAGGGCTCTTGCGCTTTCTTTTATAGGGTGCGCATTTCTACAAGCGGTTGGTATTGACCACCGCCTACAGGCCGTTGGCATAGACCACCGCCTGTAGAATTCGATTTCTACATGCGGTTGTCGTTGACAACCGCTTGTACAAATGTATTTCCAAATTTGTTTCTGTTTTTAAATGTATTTGCAGAAATTGTTTAAAAGCTTAAAAAATTCATATCTTGAGAAATATTGGTCCAAAATTACAGAAAAAATTTGTGGTGTTTCTCTTGAGAATATCTTCATGTTAAAAATATGAAATGTCACTAATTTTTTTTAAGTTATAGGAATTTTAAATTCCGACAGCTCGCAGATGAAATTTAGGACACTAAATGACCTCTAGTGAGAAAGTGTTGAATATCAAAGTTGTAGGTAACAATATCATGCACATCTTTTGTATAGTCCATCCCTTCATTTGGCACCTTTTTTTAGGTCAAAGATTTAAAATTCAAATTTTGAGAGAGTTTTGTGCAGCTAAGGGATTTAAAAGTGGCTCTCATGAAAAAGTTATGAATACCAAAGTTGAAGGGGACAACATTATCTACAACTTTTGTTTTGGTCATTCCTTCATTTGACATTGTTGTACCACATGTTGTCCACATTTACTTCAATCTTTGATAAAACTCACATAAACTCTATGGAAGATGTGCTCATTTGTGAAGCATCTATGATGCCACTTTGTTGAAATCATTTTTTTCTTTTTCCTGGAGTTTAGACGGCCAAGACATGTCACCACGCTAAATTTGACGAGTTTTTGAAAAACTAGTGAATTACTAAATTTTTTAAAGGTATAGGAATTTTAAATCCCGACAGCTCGCAGATGAAATTTGGGACACTAAATGACCTATAGTGAGAAAGTGTTGAATACCAAAGTTGTAGGTAACAACATAATGCACATATTTTGTATAGGACATCGCTTCATTTGACACTTTTTTTATGATCAAAGGTTTGAAATTCAAAAAGAATACATAAATGGACTACATGGCAAAAAAATAAAAATAATCTAGGCCACTACTGTTCTTCCTTATCCATCATGGCACACCCAGGGCAACGATTTCTGTGGGATACTTGGCTCAACATTCCTTATCTTTGTTGGATGGTCATGTACAAAGATAGACATGTCGCTAAACTCGTTAAATTCATCCAGGTCAAATACACCATCAACTCCTATAGCATGTTGCTTTCCAGGAAAAACTACATGCTTCGGCTTGTAAGTACGTTTCTTCTCATTAGGAGAAAGGATTTGTTCAGCATAGAAGACCTGTGCAGCACAGTTAGCCATTATCCATGGATCATCTTTGTAGCCTACCTTACTTAGATCAAGAACTCCGACCTCATAGTTGTCCACTGTGACATATTTATCTTGAGCCCATTGACATCAAAACACAGGAATCTAAAATGTACCATAGTCTAGTTCCCATATGTCTTCAACGAAGCCAAAGTATGTAGTTTCCTCACCAGATTCAGAGTTTAAGGCATTACATCGAACTCCACTGACTTGGTATAGTATGTGAAGCCACTAATGTCATAGGTTTGCCATGTCGTGACCTGGCGTGATGGTCCAGAAGCTAACAACTTGATGGTGCGTTCCTCAATTGTTTCCCCATCTGGAATGTCATGCTCCCTTAGACATGAGGTGAACCGATTCTTGTGTTCCTTCATTAACCATTCATCCGTGTGGCCATGATTATGTTCGCGAAGCTCATCAATGTGTTCCTCGATCAAAGGCTCCATTATCGAGATGTAGGATGTTGTGATGTGCCTTGAGGACTGTACTGTAATCTTGCGAGATTAATGATTTCTTTCTCATCCTCCCTCTTCCATTCAGTCTACCCTCATGTCATGACGGAGGCAAAGCTATTGCAACCTGGTCTTTTAGGACCCTGTTGCAGAATGGACCTCCGGACTCAATTGCCTCTTCGGTTAAGTACCCCTCTACCATGGATGCCTCAGGACGAGCACGAGTTGATACATAGCCTTTTATTATTGACATGAAACGCTCATATGTCCACATCTCATGCAAGTACATGGGACCCAGTGCCTCTATTTGTGGAACCAAGTGCACCACAAGGTGAAACATAATATTGAAGAATGCTAGGGGAAACACATCTCAAGCTGTGACACTATCTCCACTGCAAATTCCTTAAGAGACGCCAACTCATCACGGTCAATCACCTTCTACGAGATCCCATTGAAGAAGTAGCACAACCGTGTGACTACAACCTTTATCCACACTAGATTAATAGCTCTGATGGCAATAGGGAGTAAATTAGTCAGCATGACATGATAATCATGTGAGTTGTAGTTAGTGAGTGTAAGGTCTTTCATTGACACAATACTCCGTATGCTTAAGCAGAAAATGGGACTTTCAAATTCTTCAACCACACACACATCGCATGTTTCTCATCATTGTTGAGGTTGTAGCTTGCTGCCGGGAGGTGGTACTTTCCATTTTCTTGAAGAACAGGGTGAAGTTCTTTTTTATGTCTAACTGTACCAAGTCAATGCGTGAATTTAGTCCTTCCTTTGTCTTGCCCTTCATGTCTAGCAAGGTTCCAATTAGGCTTTCAAACACGTTCTTCTGAACATGCATACCATCGATCGCGTGGCGGACGTCTAATTCTAGCCAGTATGACAAATACTCGAAGAAAATAGACTTCTTGAATGTAGCGCCTAGAGTTGGTTTGACAACCTTTCTTGGTTTTTCGTCTTTTGTTTTCTTCCTGAAAACAAATTTGAGATTGCTGACTATGTTGAAAACTATTTTGCCTTTATTGTTACCTAATGGAGCAGTAGATTGTAGTTCAGCATTATTATCGAAGTACTTATCCATCTTTTTCTAGCGGTACCTGTGTCCTTTCGATAAGAAGTGTCTGTGCCTCATGTACACTATCTTCTTAGATGCATTAAGAGACATGTAAGCGGTTCCATCTATGCATACACTACAACCAACCTTTCCCTTGAAATGCCCTGATAAAGTGAAAAGAGCTCGGTAATCGTTGATTGTAACAAAGATAATTGCTCTCATTGTGAATGATTCTTTGCGTTACTCGTCCACTATTTTTAACACTTGTTTCTAACAATATTTTCATGTCCTCCATTAAGGGCTCCAAGAAAACATTCATGTCAACTCCAGGCTGTGTAGGTCAAGAGATAAGGATGGTTAGCAAAAGATATTTTGGCTTCTGCATCAACCATGGAGGAAGGTTGTTATCACACCCCAAAATTTCTAATTTTGGGTTGTGCATAGAAAACGCTAAATAAAATGAATGATTTAAATATTTATATAAAATTGATTAAGTTTAGTTTGAGCTAGCGCCACTTTAGTCGTAGTAAAACAAGAATTTTTAAATTATTGCTAAACTAATTTGACAGGTTATGTTTGATGTGATGGTTCGTTGTTGTTTGGCCGTGTGCCATGGTTCAGTAAAGTTTTTAAAACGCGCCTGGTAGGTCGTCTGCGGATACATGGGTGTATGTCGGATCTTGAGTGATGAGTGATTGTCAACTGGTTTGATGCGCATGTTCTTTGACTTGTGTTGTGCAGGTGTCGAGCATGGATACAGGGATCAAAGGCAATGTGAAGGTCAAGTAGAGACGTGCCATGCCGATGGACCGGGAGCGGTGAAGGATGGGCGTGCCGTGCGGCGGACGTGCCATGCCGATGGACCCAGAGCGGTGAAGGGCGGACATGAGGCTTGAACTGAGGGACCGGTGGCCTGAGGATCAGCTGTGGTGGCTGATAGCCTGGGACAACAACGATCGGAGACTTGCGGGGCACGGTGTTGCTTGGGTCGAGGACCTGGGGACACGTGTCGATGGACAGGGTGCACGGGCGGTGCATTCCCTCTACGGCGTCGGTTTGGTGGTTGAGCCACAGAAAAACCACCGGTGGACGGTTTCCAGGTTTGGGCCACAAAACCTGGGTGCTCCGGGTTTCCGAGTTTGGGCCTCAAAACTCGGGCTGAGGACGGTTTCCGAGTTTGGGCCTCAAAACCTGGGCGTTGGCGGGTTTCTGAGTTTGGGCCACAAAACTCAGGCGATGGATGCTATTCTTCGGGATAGTAATGTATGGATCAGTTTGCCTCTACGCCAAGGTAATCAGGGAGTTGTGAGTGCATGACCAAACAACCGTTGGTCTAGGGGAGAGCTAGTTTGGTACTTGAGCCTGTACCCGTATGCACATGAGTACAAGCAAAGGTATTTAATTGCGGGTAGATCTAAGAAATGGATAGTGTAAAGTAAGTGAGAGCATGGTCGGACAACCGCCGATCTAGGGGTGTGCTAGTTTGGTATCGGAATGCATACTTGTTACACACATGTGTATGTGAAGGTACTTAATTGTGAGAGTAATATTATTCTAATGGGTGCATGTACTGCTTACGTGTATACTGGGTATGCACCTAAGTTAGTATTAGATTTAATTTCAGCAATGCATGATATCCATACTGTGGGCAGGGCTGAAATGATTTTCTGCAGCTACACTAACTTGCGAATGTATAGTACGTCTAGTTAACGCTATGAGTGAACGTGTATACCACCGTCTAGCCGTTAGATTGTTAGACAGTGAGGACGTATGTTACGTGCATGCATCATGATCATATAACCTTGCATTAATCTTACTTCCTTCCTTATGTTATCCGTCCCGTTTTCTTAATAAAAGTTGTTCTCAAACTAATGAAAATATGTGTGGATAAACTTCTTACAGATGGCACGTACCAAAGCGCACAGCTCGTAAGTCAACCGGAGGCAAAAGGCCTAATTACATGCTGTGACCATGGACTGCTGAGGGGTCGGAGAACTTCATAAATGAGTTTGGCATGCCTACCATCCTTTGGAGGGTGTTGCACTTGGTGGGATACCAGGAGGGCCAGGAGCCACAGTACGACTGGCACCACGTGCAGATTTCTGAGGATCGCCATATGTACACGGTGGAGGTTGATGTGCCTAGCCGTGATGAGCAGGATCACGTCTGGTGCCGCCGAGTGTTCGCGTTGCAGGGGAGAACCCCATGGGATGGAGCTAACAGAGTTGCTTACACCGTTCTCCGGGACATCATGGAGGACCATCCGGAGGTGGCTGCCCAGGCTACAGCCAGTATCTTCCCGACAGCAGATACGTATCATTCAGTGTGGCGTCAGCCAGGAGCCGCCGTTCTTGAGGCCAGTTCGCTTGAGAGGGAGCATTGTGCCGGACCCGCTGGGAGTGCTATGGCTGCACTCATGGCTACCTACGGATGTCTATCATGCAGCTATGATCAGTTGGACCACATTCTTAGTGAGGAGATGGCTGCACAGCACCGGAGGCAGCAGGAGCATACCGCTGAGGTAGACCGCCTCACTGCAGAGTTGGCACGCATGACAGTAGAGAGGGACCAGGCGCTTCAGAGAGAGCAGGAGACCGCCCATCAGCTCAGCATTCAGCAGGAGTCTGTTACCTTCTTAGCCTTGATCATGAGGGAGACCGAGGAGTCACTTCGAGGTGTTTGTCTTGAGGCCATACGCACTTCAGAGGCGAACAGGCTGCTGAGGTTGTGAGTGGGAGACCTGGAGTTGCAACTTCACCACCTACAGGACTATAACGATCGCTTGCATGAGGAGATCCACCGCAGGGAGAATGAGAGGAACCCCATCTTTCCTCAGGAGGATCCAGACCCGCGTAGTTCCTCTAGTGGTTCTTCGGATGTGTCTAGTGATGATGACGACGATGGCGACATCCCTAGAGAGTAGATTGGATCATATGCTTAGAGCTTAGTGATCTTTTGTGTATGTTGATAAGCCCGATCTGTGGCGGAACCGTCCTGATTATAAGAGCTCAAGTACCGTCTTAGTCAAATTCGTCTAATATCGACTCATACTTGAACCCATATAACCCCGGTAGTCCGGAAATCTCGAAGGATTTCTATCATCGTACAACATACAGGATCGCATTATTCAAGAATTACATTCGCAAGGATACATCACAGATAAACGAAACCGGATTTAGAACATCAGAGTGCGAATTTAGGACAGAGTTATTACAATACCAAATTTTAAAAGTACGGAAGCTTAAATAAGTTTGAAACACGACCACCATACATGTGGTCCAAATAAAACATTGTTTGATACTTCAACCCAACACAACTCACTCCTCCTTTTTCAAGTAATGTGCCACTAGTAGTCTCAGACCAGCAAAAGAAAAAGGGAAGCTTCTGGACGACCCTGCCCTGGGCCTACTCATCATCACCTTCCACCGGGTAGAGGCAGTGCTTACAATAGCCATAGTAGACCTGGCCATCTGCAACAACGGGATAAACCCTGAGTACGGGAATGTACTCAGCTAGACTTACCCGTCCAACTAGAGGGCGCGACTCGGGTTGAATCCGGCCCGAACAACTTCTAACCGGCTTTGGGGTCGATGATTACAGCACCGACATATCCCTAAGTAAAAGGGCGCGTTCAAAAATGAACGAGGGCCAACATCGATACAAACCTACACTATCCAACGGATGGACTGCCCCAAGTTTCCAAACTTGTGTGTTGCCTTCCAGTTGACCGTATTTCACTACAACTCAGGTTCTTTTCCACGATAGCAAATTCTGCACGTGGTCCTTAACTACTACTTTTATTTAGCAGACTAAGCAATTCTACGTATAACTAAGTAACAGGATAACAAGGCAGGTAATAATCGATAATCAAGGAATGGTAATGCAGCAAGTAGGATTCAATCAACTCCTATACCTAATGCATCACAGTATAAAAGTACTCAAGTAGTTTAATTGTAAAACTGGGAGACTTAGAATGCTCCGGGGCTTGCCTTGAGTGAAAACCGAGGCCTCGTGGGAGGGGCACTTGGGCAAGTTAGCTTCTGGCGCGGTGTCGACTTCCTCGATCCTGGGCAGCTCTGGTATATCCTGCTCGACGCTTGCCTCTGGTTCCGGGTCGGTCTCCGGGAGTGTCGATCCTATTGCATGCCGTGAATAATAAATAAATAAATAATGCGGGGCGCGAGACATGGTGGTATCAAAAACAACATTTCTTGCTAACCAACAAAACCAACTTGTTGAACCACTTTCGACATTGAGATAACAACTTAATTACCACACAAAAACAAAACCATTATTTCATTTATTTCCTATTTAATAATTTAAAAAGAACTCAGGTTTGAACTGCAAGTGCATTTTTCTGAACTCAGAAAAATACACAAAAATTCCAGAAGATAACTGACACTAACTGGACTGTACTGAACAAATTTCAGCAAGAAATAAAATACAGAACAACGGCCACAAAAAGATGAAATACACTGCTCAAAAAGGTGCTTTGAACTAACTCTTCACACAAAAAGTGTCAAACAGAAGATTTCATAATTTTCCTAGCTTTATCTACTCATAAAAATTCTACTGTAGAAAATTTACTATCAGAGCATAAGTATATCACCCTACACAAAATAAACAAGTTTATTCCAAGATAAGCCCTTTGAACTACAACCCTACTGGAAAAGGGTGACAAACTCATTTTCATATTTTTCCTAGATTCTACACCATATTTCATACTTATCAAAAAAGTTCCATGAACAGAAATCTCATATTCTTTTCTACAAGAATTTTCTAAACAAAACACAGAAAAGTATATTTGTACAGCAACTTCACATTTTTCCATACAACAGCCTATGCTCATATTTTTCTTAGCTTGAACATCACACACAGAGACTACACAAATTTTCCCACAATTTATTTTTACACATAAAGCACCTTAACATTTATTCCAAGAAAACAGCTAAAAAGGACTTTAAATCATAACAGACAATTTCTCTTTACAAACAGTGCCTCATACATTTTTCATAGGTACATATCATGATAAGAATCCTACACAAATTTTGCCATGAATTAATTCAACCAGAAAACATTTAAATCCTTTTATCTCAACAAAAGCACATAAACTGGATTAATTAAAAATAGTAACATAAACTTCTACCAAAAATACTTTCATATTTTTCCATGATAGATCTACTCATAAACAAACTATCAAAACTGAAAGCACCTCATTTGGACCTTTAAATCATGCTACACAAAAGTAACAAGCGTTTCTGGAAATAAAAAATAAAAAGGGAAAAACATTTGAATCTCCGGCCCAACTTGCATAGAACCGGTTCATGGACCGCGTGTGACTGACGCGCGGGGCCTTCTGGTCAACGGGGCCCAGCGGTCAGTGACAGCCGAACAGGGGAGCAGCTTTGACCGTCGATTCCTCGCCGACGGTGAGGTCGCCGGCGGGGTGGTAGGGCTCGATGAGTGTTAACACTCCTTAATGGATTCACTCTAAGAATGAGTCACATAAAATAATAAACTAGTGAAAGCATGAAAGAGTGTACGGGACACTACTAACTGCACTTAACGTCATATTGTCATCCCAACATGAAGCTAGCAATGTAATTATATCAGGGCACTGGATTAAAGAGATAGATATTTACCCGCAAGCGCACAGATAAACATACCCGTTGTAGAGCATTTCACTCAAGCTAGTCTCAGGTATCGTTATTTATATTTTAGCCTAGAGACTAATCAATTCGAGGTATGATAGTATTGAAAGAACTTAACAGCATGTATCATGACACACACTTATAATAAGACTGATAACACACTAACTACTATGAACAGGAACCAGGTACAGAGTAAATGATATAATAAATAATTGATAAAGGATAACAGAGATCAGATCAATCAAGGATAAACTTAGAACGGTACTGCCTAGCAAGATGATGATTAGAACAGGTATTAAAAAGGAACATTCCTAAGTTATTCTAATTACAAGTCATAGCATACAGTGATTAGTGCAATTATATTTAGCAATCATTGGCTAGGTCACATCATATTTATAATCAAGAGGCAACTCTAGAGCTAAGGTGTTAAACATAGTAACCCTTAAACCATGAGTTAACTGAGCCATACTGAACACTATATTCGGGAGGTGAAATACAGAGGACTCAACAGGTCTGTCACACCCGCGATCTACCACTCTATCCGGAACATAGGACGTATTCGCAGATAAATAATGTATAGGCACCATGCCTACACAGCATTCATCACCCACCCGTTGTACTTTGAGATGAGCGTTATACGAACATGAGTATAAACATAAAGATGAACTATCTATGCCAAATATATAATCAAAGCAAACTATAAGCATTATAACTAAGAATATAATCATTGATGTCTTAATCATATCAGTTGTGTTGCTATCTAGAACACAATAATGAACAATAAGGTGAATTAGATCATCGATAAGAACTAAAGTACGAACTAGAACATGAACTAGAATAAGATTATGAACTAGATGATGAACATTAACTAGACGATGAACTAGAACATAAACTATGAAGAACAATGATGAACTAGAGGAGCAATTATGAAATAGATCCATAATGTTAATACAAGAGAGAAGATCTTGGGTTGACCGAGCCTTCTCGTGACTAGATCAGGAATCCAAGCGAAGCTTGCCTCCTCTAATCCTATTCTATCTACTAATCTAGGTAGATGTAGTCCTAAAGCTTCTGATTGATCTCCTTCTGGTTGGTCTAAACCTGATGAATGAATTGCCTAAAAACCTATTCTGTCTGGAGAGGGGGGTCAGGGGTCTGTTTATATAGCCCTGGGCGATGATCCGCGACCGTTAGATCAAACCGACTTCACGTAGGGCTGAGATTGATCCTCAAATGCGGTGGAAGTAGCTTGCCGAAGACGATAGCGCGTGGGCCCCGTGGCCGACCGACCGGTCTGCCCTGTGGGACCGGTCGGTCCCACAGGTCAGCCTCCTGTGGTGTCCTTCGTCGTGGTGTCCTCTTATGTCTTCTGGAGTCTTCTGGAAGTATCCTGACGTGGCGGTTGCGTTATCTCCCATCGGTTTCCTTCTATGGGAAGCTATTGGTGCTGATTTCCTAGTTTAGTCCCTGCAGAACCATAACTCACCAAAACTCATGGAATATTGTCAGTTAAAACCCTAAATCTTTGTTGGTGATCATATTCTTGCCCTGTTCATATTTATTTATCTCTTAATTATGATAGTTAACCATTGTCAACAATTCTCCCAAGCTTACCTTTTGCTAGTCCTTAGCAAACACTTCATGATGAATCTGGAACTATTACTATGCCTCCACATATGTTAAAACAAGAATCTTCCTTGGTTTAGAGTTAACTATTCTGACTTTCTTATATTACCTTTAACCATGGAGCTTTTGCCTTCACCTGGGTCTTTAAACAATTGAGAGACAGAACAATCAAGTTAAGCACTGTATCTCTAACTCTTTGATCAACCTTCATTCTGGAGTTTTTATATACTTTCAAAATAAAACTCAGAGATTCCTTTGTATGAGACTCTCAAATCGCTCTTTTATATTTTATGATTCCTCACTGATGCAATTTTCCTTGCTTCCATGGATATATATATCTGGAGCTTTAAGAAGTGGAAAGCATATCTTACTAAGTCAAAGTTCAAAGTTTAGGAAGAAAGATGTCATACTCATAGATCAAGACTTTAGAACATTTGAAATTTGCCATCTCTTGCTGGCATATTGCAATTAGAGGAACCATGGGCAATCATTCTCTTTTTTTTCTCATACTTTTGTCATAACTTTTTTTTTCTTTTTTTCTTTTTGAGGTAGTCGGACACTTGTCCCTTTTTATTTCCTCCTTTTATACTTTTGCATAGCCCATGCCTCTAACACAATACTACTTCGGAAGAGTGAATCTTTTAATAAAATATTCTTGATCTCTAGAGCATGATAAATTTCTCAACCATAACTAAAAACTTAGAACAAAGCAAGTAGCCTTATCTTAAAATCATATTAATGGCTCTGGGTAGGAATTCATGTTATGTCATACAGAATCTCATCATGTGTTTTTAATCTTTTCAAAATGTAAATCTCCAGAACTCTAGTATCTCTAGGAATTAGATAAACAATAGCTCCAACCTTTTTATGTTATATTTCACAATTATCTAGATTTTGGATCAAGCATTTGCCATCCACAGGTTTTAGGTTCAGAGTTTATTCAGAACAACTTTGTCTCAAGAAAAATTCAGGTTTTAAGTACTTAAAAAGAAAAGGCAGAGCAAATGTTCATTATTTAATATGAGCAAAATTAGGTTCTTATCCACCTAGACATTTATATAATATCTTTATTTGGTTTTGTAATAGTTATTTATCTTTTTAGGAGTTTCTATATTTATTAACCTGATCTAACTAAATCGAACTAATAGTAATAGATAAAAAAGTCGTGATACTTATCGTGATAACTGAGGGTGCTCTCCCCCAAGCTGGATCTTGATGTATTCTTTTTCTCCAGAAGTCGAGTAGACCGATAATGATTTCTTGAGTCCTTCTCTTCTTCTCTTTCTGCTAAAATCAAAGATAGACAACACAACTAGTGGAACTTGATTAAGTGTTAGTGATAAATATTCCCCCATTTGTCTGGTTGTCTTAAAACTCTTAAGATCATCTATGTTCTTTCTTCTTCACTAAGCAGAGTTTCAGCAGTTCTCTACAGTATCTCTTCTTTTTTTTAGGTTTAATGGTGAGCCTTCATGTGCCCACATATTTTTGCCTTTTTCTTTTTAAGGTGAGCCTTCATTTGCTCACATATTTTTGGTGTTTTAAATTTATTAAAAACTTAAGAGGATAGAGATACTTACGTGGATACATGGGGGTCCCTTCCCCCAAGCTGAATGTTGACGTAGTCACTTTGTAATGTAGCAGACTGGCAGTGAACATGTCCTTCTTCTAGTAGGGCTTTATTGACGTCGATGGAGCATTCACTTGTTCGTCAGCTTTTCTTGGTCTTTTAAATCCTGTGAAACTCAAATAGACAGCAAAACTTGTGGAACAGATTAAGTATTAGTGGTTGGCCATTCAAGCCTTAGATGTCTTAGAATTTTAGTAACATCTCTTTCTCAATGCCTTATTTTTAATTTTTTTTATGATGCAACAGAAAAGTGTAATGCAGAAGTAAATATGCAAATTTATATTTATTTATATATATTTTTTTATGCCTCCACAGAAAGTGTACTACTCTCATGGGGCTTAGAGTTTCCATATTTTGTTTTCTGATGCAAATTGCTTAAGAAGTAAATATGATGCTAATAGTAAAATGATAATGCTTTATCTAATTATGCAATGATGAATTTAATGATTTATGGATAACTACCGAGTTACCTTCCGGCGAGGATTCCACATTTATAGTCTATCGAACAAGACTTCTTGTATGTTCTTCTATTCTTCCTTGGGTGCATCAGCAGATCCTGAGGAGGACCTTGATGATTGTACATCAGTAGAACTCTCTTTCTTTCTCCATATTTGCTTGACTGGTGAACTTGTCTCCTTTACTTCTTCGTCCTTCGTTTCCTCCAATGGGATATCTTCACTTCTGGTGCCTTCTCCTTCATAGTCAGCCCATCCATCCTTGATTTGTCATCTTTTGTTGTGTTGGGATGTACGGCGTCTCCTCCTTGGGTGATTCTTCTTTCCCTGTACATTAGTGGCATAACTATTGAAGTAATAGCGTACCTTTTCTCTGAAGAACTGGAAGTGGATCTCTCCAGATCTCATGTAGATGATGGCGCCAGTGATGTTGAGGAAGGGTCTTCCTAGGATGATGCGAACGTCATCTTCTTTTCTCATGTCTAGCACTTAGAAGTCGGTGGGAATATAGTGGTCTTTAATTTGGATCATCACGTCCTTCACTACTCCCTCCGGAAATCGATAAGTTTGGTCTGCCATCTTAGACATTATATTGACACTTGAGCCGATGTCGCAGAACGTCTTATGGAATGTACTTCCTTCGATCTTACAATCGATGGTGGGTACACCTGGGTCATCTCTCTTGGCGAGGAATGGTGATGCAAGAAGGTGGTCGTATTCTGTTTGGACAGAGTTGACCATCCACACTGTGTCTTGATGAGGTTGTGTAGTCTTGTTCTTCCTTCTTCTGTTTCTGTTCTTTTTTGATGATATGATGTTTACGTCTTCGTAGGGCATCTGAGGGTGGACTTTGGTAGTGAGTGTACAGCTCTTGAAGCTGAATCTCTCTTTGTTCCCTGTGATTGTGAAACAGATCTTGGCGCTATCCGTGTAGATGATGGCTTTGGTTGAGCTTAGGAACGGGCGTCTAAGATTGATGGGTGCTCTTTTGTCTCCACCTGTTTCATTGATCATAAAGTCTGCACACACATACGAGCGTCCCACTCGTATACAGATGTCTTCTAGGATTCCCAATGGGTAGCACAGTGTCTAATCTGCAAGCTGCAAACACATGGTTGTATACAATAGAGGTGCACCATGTATTTGTTCGTATATTACCTTTGGCATAATGTTGACGCTTGCTCCAAGGTCACAGACTACTTCTTCAACACTGTGAGGTCCAATATGGATTGGAATCACAGGTCTTCCTGGATCTCCTTTCTTTGGGGCAATGAAGTCATCCACCCATTCCCTCGAAGGTCTAGGTATGAGGTGTCCTGCATCAAAGATGTCTACAAGATTTGCAGTTTCTAGGTCTTTTGGACTTCCTGGAATCTTACCGTTTTCAGTCATAGGGACTGAAGCTGCTAGCTAAGATAACTGAGATTCTATCATTTTGTTAAAGCTATGCTAATTCTTTATGGCATAAGTAAAGCTATCCATTCTAGTATTAATATTTTCAAGTAGTTTATCATTAGAAGCTATCTTCTTAGACATATTATCAATAATTTTATTTTGATTAGATATCATCTCTCTCAAAGGTGGTTGATTAAAAGTATTACCTTGGTAGTTACCTGAGTAGTTACCTGAGTAATTGGGCCTTGATTGCTGGTTCCATCCTTGAGTTTGTTGAGGACGATAGTTGGTGTTGTTGTTGATGTACTTTGCATCCTCTTGAATCTCAGGGCAGTTGCTCCCTGAATGACCAGTGCCTCCACACTGTTCACATGTCATGCGAGATTCGTAGATTTGCTTGACGTCTTCTCTCTTGGGAGTGTGTTCATCGAACTTCTTCATAAGTAGGTCAAGTTTAGCAGACAACATGTCTACTTCCTTTAGTTGATGTATTCCTCCCCTCTTGCATGGCTGAGAGCGTTCCTCATTCCATCCTTGGTTCGAGGTCATCTTCTCTATGAGTGTAGTTGCATTGCTGATTGTGAGTGATAAGAATGATCCTCCAGCAGCGGCATCTACATTTTCACGGGTACTTGAAGTGAGCCCGTGGTAGAAGGTCTGCATGAGTAGCTAATTCTCCATCCCATGGTGAGGGCAGTCTGATATGTAATCTTGAAAGCGTTCCCAAGCTTCTGGGATTGATTCTTCATGTTGTTGTTGGAAAGTTGAAATCTTGGCACGGAGGGCATTCGTCTTGCCCACTGGAAAGAACTTTGCTAGGAAGGCGGTTGAACAGATCGCCCACGAGGTGTTTTTGTCTTTGTTGGCGTAGAACCATTGTTTTGCTTTTCCCAAGAGTGAGAATGGGAACAAGTGAAGTAGAATGGCGTCTCTCTCGACTCCTCTAATGGTGAAAGTGCTGCAAATCTCCAGAAAGTGTTGGAGATGAGCGCTTGCGTCTTCATGTGCCTTTCCGCAAAACTGATTAGCTTGCACCATGTTGATCAAGGCTGGCTTGAGTTCAAATCTGTTGTCCCCTACATTGACTATTGGTCCAGTTCCGATGTTGGCAGTGGTTGGTGCAGAGAACTCGCGGAGTGTCTTGTCGGCCATAGTGTCCAACACTGGTGTCAGGCTTCTTCTTATCTGGCTAACTTCTGGTAGTGGTGCTGAGGGTCTCTTGAGTTTGCGTATAGTTTTCCTTAGTAAAGCTTCGGGATCCTCAGTGTAGTTGTTCGGAAGTTGGAAACCAGTCATACATCACCCTGCATAAAATAATAAAGATAAACAAAGCCAGAGTAAGTCTGTAAAAGTAAATAATTAGTGCATTATCACATGTGTGTAAATAAAATGATATGTTCTAGCTACCGTTTTAAATGCTGCTAATGCAATGTCCTTTCAGTGTTCATAAAGATTATAATGAAAAACCCTAGGTACTATCCCTAATTGAATTGATGTGCTCCCCGGCAACAGCGCCAGAAATGCTTGTTGACACTCCTTAATGGATTCACTCTAAGAATGAGTCACATAAAATAATAAACTAGTGAAAGCATGAAAGAGTGTACGGGACACTACTAACTTCACTTAACGTCAAGTTGTCATCCCAACATGAAGCTAGCAATGTAATTATATCAGGGCACTGGATTAAAGAGATAGATATTTACCCGCAAGCGCACAGATAAACATACTCGTTGTAGAGCATTTCACCCAAGCTAGTCTCAGGTATCGTTATTTATATTTTAGCCTAGAGACTAATCAATTAAAGGTATGATAGTATTGAAAGAACTTAACAGCATGTATCATGCCACACACTTATAATAAGACTGATACCACACTAACTACTATGAACAGGAACCAGGTACAGAGTAAATGATATAATAAATAATTGATAAAGGATAACAGAGATCAGATCAATCAAGGATAAACTTAGAACAGTACTGCCTAGCAAGATGATGATTAGAACAGGTATTAAAAAGGAACATTCCTAAGTTATTCTAATTACAAGTCATAGCATATAGTGATTAGTGCAATTATATTTAGCAATCATTGGCTAGGTCACATCATATTTATAATCAAGAGGCAACTCCATAGCTAAGGTGTTAAACATAGTAACCCTTAAACCATGAGTTAACTGAGCCATACTGAACACTATATTCGGGAGGTGGAATACAGAGGACTCAACAGGTCTGTCACACCCGCGATCTACCACTCTATTCGGAACATAGGACGTATTCGCAGATAAATAATGTATAGGCACCATGCCTACACAGCATTCATCACCCACCCGTTGTACTTTAAGATGAGCGCTATACGAACATGAGTATAAACATAAAGATGAACTATCTATGCCAAATATATATAGTCAAAGCAAACTATAAGCATTATAACTAAGAATATAATCATTGATGTCTTAATCAAATCAATTGTATTGCTATCTAGAACACAATAATGAACAATAAGGTGAATTAGATCATCGATAATAACTAAAGTACGAACTAGAACATGAACTAGAATAAGATCATGAACTAGATGATGAACATGAACTAGACGATGAACTAGAACATAAACTATGAAGAACAATGATGAACTAGAGGAGCAATTATGAAATAGATCCATAATGTTAATACAAGAGAGAAGATCTTGGGTTTACCGAGCCTTCTCGTGACTAGATCAGGAATCCAAGCGAAGCTTGTCTCCTCTAATCCTATTCTATCTACTAATCTAGGTAGATGTAGTCCTAAAGCTTCTGATTGATCTCCTTCTGGTTGGTCTAACCCTGATGAATGAATTGCCTGAAAACCTATTCTGTCTGGAGAGGGGGTCAGGGGTCTGTTTATATAGCCCTGGGCGATGATCCGCGACCGTTAGAACAAACCGACTTCACGTAGGGCTGAGATTGATCCTCAAAGGCGGTGGAAGTAGCTTGCAGAAGACGATAGTGCGTGGGCCCCGTGGCCGTCCGACCGGTCTGCCCTGTGGGACCGGTCGGTCCCACAGGTCAGCCTCCTGTGGTGTCCTTCGTCGTGGTGTCCTCTTATGTCTTCTGGAGTCTTCTGGAAGTATCCCGACGTGGCGGTTGCGTTATCTCCCATCGGTTTCCTTCTATGGGAAGCTATTGGTGCTGATTTCCTGGTTTAGTCCCTGCAGAACCTGAAGGACCGAGAAGCAACCAGAAAGCGACCAGAGGGGGGGTGAATGGGAGCTTCAAAATTTCCTTTCTGAAACTAGTAGCCACTGTCCCGAGAATCACCCCAAAAGACAAACCCTAGAGCTTGCTAATGTCCACGACCCTAGGTGTAGGGTGGATGCTTCCAAGAAGCACAGCGGGACACTACACAACTCTAGAAAGCCAACGCAAAAGACGGAAACCAAATCCGACAACGAGCGACCAAGCTGCGGATGAAACTGCACGAAACTGCACTGACCGGACTCACCCTGCGTCCGGTCAACACCCACCGAACGCGTCCGGTCGATCGAAAACAGTTTTTGGACCTTACTGTTTCTGACCGGACTCACAAGCGAGGAGTGTCCGGTCGAGAGCAGTGCGTCCGGTCACTAGAGCCAAGACAGGTGAACAGTAGATCCTGAGCGTCCGGTCAATCCAACAACCCAGCGTCCGGTCACGAGCGTCCGGTCAATACTCAGAAAATTCCGCGACACATTCAACCACCGGACGCGTCCGGTCAGCCCGACCTAGCGTCCGGTCACCTCGTGACTTCGCTGTTCACTCACCGATTCGACTCAATCTCACCCAAAACAAATCCTCTAGGGATCAAACTTGGTGAGAGGAGTCACAAGGAGGATAGTGAGCTATCTCTAAGAGATCATGGCTCGAACCTATCTCCAAATCGATGAATCGAAGAATTTCGGGGGAGGGGAGAAAAACTTGACCCGAAACAAGAATCGATCGATCTCCTAGACCGTGAGGTTAGAGGTGAATTCCTTCGGTCGAAAGAAGTGCCTCACGATCTAGAACAACTTGGTTCAAACGGTTTTGCAAAAGATGAAGCGAGCAAAGAGATCAAGCGACGGGAAAATCGTGGAGAAAAAGGATTCCGTGAAGAAGACGAACGAAACGCGAATCACAACCACGAATTGCAACCGTGTGGCTACCACACGCTACAACAGTGAGGATACGGCCTCACTTCCTCAGAATTAACAGTACACAGAGGCAAGTCTCTCTGCGGATCTCAGCTAGCTACAGCAGGGGATGGGAGAGCAGGAAACCCTAGAAGAAAAGAGCAAATGACTGAGATACATGGGAGGAGGGTGTCTCCCGACTACTTATCCTACTACTAGCCTAAGTCTATTTCCTACTCTACCCCTCTCTATTCTAATTACAGAGCGAACCAGCTAAACCCTAGGGTTATTCTGGACCAACTCGGTGGTAGGTGTATCCGACGGCCACGCCCGCACAATTCGAAGCGTTGCCTCGACGCAACCTCCGGATCGCCGCCACGTGCCGCCCTCGCTCTGCACCCCCGGTTTTGTGGCCCAAACCGGGAAACCAGCCTTTTCCAGCCAACCCCCGGTTTTGAGGCCCAAACCGGGAAACCAGCCAAACAGCATCTGAGTTTTGAGGCCAAACTCAGCAAACCCTCAGCGCCCAGGTTTTGAGGCCCAAACCTGGAAACCGTCCTCAGTCCGAGTTTTGTGGCCAAACTCGGAAACCCTCAGCCCGAGTTTTGTGGCCAAACTCGGAAACCGTCCATGCCTAGGTTTTGAGGCCCAAACCTGGAAACTGTCCTCAGTCCGAGTTTTGTGGCCAAACTCGGAAACCCTCAGCCCGAGTTTTGTGGCCAAACTCGGAAACCATCCACGCCCAGGTTTTGAGGCCCAAACCTGGAAACCGTCCATCCGATGGTTTTTCCCTGGCTCTACCACCAAACCGACGTCGTAGATGGGATGCACCTCCCGTGCACCCCGTCCACCGACACGTGTCCCCGAGTCAACGACTCAGGCAACACATGACCGCATTTCTTCACTTGTCATCGTCACAGGCTGCCAGCCACCACAGCTGATCCTCGGGCCTCTGGTCCCTCAGTCGAAGCCTCACGTCCGCCCTTCACCGCTCGGTACCTCGGCATGGCACGTCCGCCGCACGGCACGCCCATCCTTCACCGCACCCGGTCCGTCAGCACGGCACGTCTCAACTTGACCTTCTCCTCGCCGTCGATCACTGTATCCGGGCTCGACACCTGCACAACACAAGCCAAAGAACATGCGCATCATCCCAGTTGACAATCACTCAACACTCAGAGACCCGGCATACACCCATGTATCCGCAATCTCCCTCTTGATGAGTGCATTGTCAACTACTCACACAAATCATAATAAAAAGAAGAATAAGGAAGAAGGAGGAAGAAGAAGAAGAAAACTCAACCAAATGACCCAAAAACATAGCAAAGCCGAAGAAGGTCAAGTGGGAAGAGCGAAAGAACTTGGTCCCCAAAGACATGGGCAACGGCTCGACGCAACCAAGCAAAGCAAAGCTAGCCCTCAAGAAGAGGTAGAACAGGCTCAACACCGCTAGCAGATACCAATTGGAAATTCCAGAGAAAAGAGCTCAAACCAATTGAAGCCGAATGAAAATCGAAGCAAAATGCTAGTCCCTCAAGATAGAGGCACAGAGGCTCAACACAACTAGCAAAGAAAGCTCGAAACCAATGCCTTTCGGCCAAGCACGCTCCGAACCAATTGGAATGACTCCAAACTAAAAGAGAACCAATCAAAGACAAAATGCCCTGAAAATGTTTGCTAGTTCCTCAAGACAGAGGCAAAGGCTCAACACAACTAGTAAACTCCCCCTCGACAAGTGCAAGCAACTAGGAAGAACCCCCTTTGGTCCAACATGAGAAGAGCACAAAGAATTGAAAATTCTCCCCCTTGATGAAAACTCCCCTTTAGTTGAACATCCAGGAGACATATGATTTGCAATTTCTCCCCCTTAGTTGAAAATGCACTAATCAAGAAAAGGCATCAAGGCAAGAAACTCCTCCTTCCAACATGCATATGAAGTCAGAAATGCAAGTTAGCAGCTTCAGGCATATAATCAAAAGAGTGCAAGAATGCTCTAAACAGTATAACTCCAATGACTCAACTAAGCACTCAAATAGCGAAGGCTCAAACTGATCACACATACGAAATATGAACATATGAGCATGTGAGCAGTCTGTAGCCAAAAAGATAGTCACCATCAAAATAGCACTACACATGTATAGACAGGAATCCAAACAAGTGCTAAACATGTATACAAGGTGAACTACCCCTAGCAAAGTTCAATCATCATGCATAGGAAAGAAGCATATACTTGTGATTTCATTTTTATATCGGAGTTGCAGCGGTGAAATTACACAAGTTTAATTTCAGCATGTGATTGCGAGAGGTTGAAAGCTTGTCTTTGCCTAACTTTTCAACCGTGCGAAGCCTATGCCGAAGCAATCAGAAGCTTAAAGCTACGGTTTCGGTCATACACTACACGGCTCAAGTTTAGCTCAAAGTGCAATGAGAAACTGTCTCGATACCGTGATGTGTTGACAAGCAATCCCATCTCGATCTTTTCAATTCACTAAAACTTGGTTCAAATTTTATACATGATATGAACAGACCAAGCAAGTGAATGACTCAGAACTAGAGACATAGCAACCTAGCATATATGAAAAGCACGAGTGAACTCAACATATCCTACACATGCTAGTTGCATATCTCAATAGTGAACATTTTCAGATTGTAAGTTATTAAGTAAATTCACCATTTCAAAATAGCGCAGCTCACAGCATGTACTAGTGATCAGAAGAGCATAAGCTACAAGCATCAAAATAAGCATCAAAGCATACTACATAGAGCATAGTTACATTCTAGTGATTATAAACATGAAGCTTAGAATGTGGATGCGTATGCTGAAATGCAAAAGACAAGAAAGACAAAAGAGTCAGTCAAATATACAAGATCCAAAATGTTTCCCCCATCTAAAAGGGGAAACACACACCAAGCTCACACCTCAACCGATTAAAGGTTGATTCGTCTAAAGGCTTGGTGAAAATATCAGCCAATTGATGATGAGTATCGACATGGCGAAGGTCGATATCACCCTTCTCCTGGTGGTCTCGCAGAAAATGAAAGCGCACATCAATGTGTTTGGTCTTCGAGTGAAGCACGGGGTTCTTAGCAACGTTAATGGCACTCGTGCTGTCACAAAGCAAAGGCACGCGAGAAAAGCTCAGACCAAAATCACGCAAAGTGGCCATCATCCAAAGCAACTGGGAACAGCAGCTGGCCGCAGCAACATACTCAGCCTCCGTAGTAGACTGAGCGACACTAGACTGCTTGTGAGAAGACCACGAAACAAGAGAAGAACCAATAAACTGGCAAGTCCCAGAAGTGGACTTGCGCTCAATACGGCAACCAGCAAAATTGGCATCCGAATAACCGCAAAGGGAGAGGGTGGAGGAAGTAGAATACCAAATCCCGAACTCAGGCGTGAAACGAAGGTACCTGAAAATCCGCTTTACCGCCTGACGGTGAGAGGTGCGCGGCGACGCCAGAAAGCGCGCACACAGACACACCGCGAACTGGATGTCCGGGCGTGTCGCCGTCAGGTAGAGGAGCGACCCGATCATGCTGCGGTACTCCTTCTGGTCCACTGCTTCTCCATCCACATCCGCATCCAGGGCAGTCGTCGTCGACATGGGTGTTGGAAGAGGCTTGGCTTCTCCCATATCGAAACGCTTCAGCAAGTCCTTGGTGTACTTGCCCTGGTGCACAAACGTCCCCTCTCGAGATTGCTTAATTTGGAACCCGAGAAAGAATGTCAGCTCGCCCATCATGCTCATCTCGAACTCCCTGCTCATAGTATCTGCAAACTTGGCAACCAAAGTGTGAGAAGAACCACCGAAAATGATATCATCCACGTAAATTTGGACCAAGAGAGTGTCTTTGCCTTGCTTGAGGAGAAAGAGCGTTTTATCTACACATCCCATTTTAAAACCCTTAGCAAGCAAAAAGGTTTTCAACCTATCATACCAGGCTCTAGGGGCTTGTTTCAAACCATATAAAGCTTTGTGGAGTTTAAAAATATGGTTTGGAAACTTGGGATTTTCAAAACCGGGGGGTTGCTCAACATAAACTTCTTCTTCTATGTAGCCGTTTAAGAAGGCACTCTTGACATCCATTTGAAAAAGTTTGAAACCTTTGGATGTAGCAAAGGCCAAGAGTATCCTAATTGCCTCCAAACGAGCTACAGAAGCAAACGTCTCCTCATAGTCTATCCCCTCCTTCTGACTATAACCCTTCGCTACAAGTCTGGCCTTGTTTCTAACAACGTGGCCATCCTCTCCTTGCTTGTTTTTGAAAACCCATTTTGTCCCAATAGGCTTACAGTCTGGAGGAGGAGGAACTAGAACCCAAACCCGATTTCGCTCAAAATTTTCTAACTCCTCATGCATGGCATTGACCCAATCCGGATCCGTCAAAGCGTGTCCAACATCTCGGGGCTCAAAATTAGCAACAAAAGCAGAATGAGCAAAGTGTGAGATTTGCTGTGACCTGGACCGAGTGACTCATTCGTCGATGTTGCCGATCATCTGCTGAGGCGGGTGCTGGCGCTGGATGTGTCGTGGCGCCTCCCTTGCCGAAGTGGCCTCCCCCTCAACAGCAGTTGGTGCCTCACCGGGTACAAAAGGTACCGCTCGGGGTGGCGGATCCCATGACCCCCAGGAAGAAGAGGTGTCAGGGCCGTGAGTCGTTGTAGAAGCCGCTCTTTGTGGCACTGCAGGTGGAGGAGGTGCCGGGTCATCTATCCCTTCAGCACCTTCTTCATCATCATCAAAGAGAGGCTCGCCAACCTCATGATCACCTGCATGCTCAAAGCGAGAAGCAAGACAAACCATGGTCTCGTCGAAGGTGACATCGGATGTCTCCATGACTCGGTTAGTGTCAAGGTTAAGTACACGATAAGCTCGAGTGTGAGTGCCATAACCCAAAAACACACCATCAGAAGAACGAGACTCAAACTTGTCCAAATTGCCCTTTTTGAGTATAAAACAATGGCAACCAAAAACTCGAAAATAACTCACCTTGGGCAGTTTTCCAAAACGCAACTCATAAGAAGTCTTTTTCAAGAAGGCTCGGAGAAAAATGCGATTGGAAATGTAGCATGCAGTGCTCATAGCTTCGACCCAATATCGCCTAGGAGTCCTATGCTCATCGAGCATCGTCCTGGCCATCTCAACAAGGGTTCGATTCTTCCTCTCTACAACACCATTTTGTGGCGGTGTGTAGGGGGAAGAAAACTGATGCTCTAAACCCAAAGAGTTACAAAACTTCTCAAAATCCGAATTCTTGAATTCGGAACCATTATCACTCTGAATTGCTCGCATCGAGTTCAAAGGGAACTCGTTCTGAAGACGCAAAATCAGATTGCGAGCAAAGGAGAAAGTCTCGGTCTTCTCAGCTAAAAAGAAGACCCACGAATATCTCGAAAAGTCATCAACAACCACAAGCACATACCACTTTCTCCCAACCGAGCTCACCCGAGCGGGACCAACAAGGTCCATGTGCAAAAGCTCTCCAGGGCGCTTGGTCATGACCTGAGTCACTGGATGGTGGGGAGCGGCAACCATCTTCCCGTGTCTACAAGAGTGACAAACAAGATCCTTCTCCATATGCAACTTGGGCAATCCTCGGATTAGGCCAAGTGAACTAAGCCTTGCAAGCAAGTCGAAGCTCAAATGTCCAAGTCTCCTATGCCACTTCCAAAGATCAGAGGAGGAAGGTCCAGCCACAAGACAACGAGAAGTGCCAAAAGACTCTGAGAAATTCGCACGAAAGACTTTTCCAAAGGGCGAAATCAAACACACAAGATTGCCCCGAGGATCCAAAATAAGACTGAGATTCGGTCTAAAACGAATCTCATAGTCGTCGTCAAAGAGTTGCGAAACAGAAAGAAGGTTAAAATACAAGTTAGAAACAAGAGCAACATCGCGCAACACAAAGTGCTCATTAACTCGCACGGACCCGCGAGACAATACCTTACCTTTGCTATTGTCGCCGAAGGTTATGAACTCCTTTCCGGCAACAGGGCTAAGGCTGGAGAACCACTTGGCGTTTCCGGTCATGTGCCTCGAGCAACCGGAATCCACCAACCAAATGTCCTCCAACCGTTTTACCTACATCAATAAAAAGACATAGGGTGAGCATACGGTCCAACACTGGGGTTAGTGAAGTAAGGGGAATACCAGTGTTGGGCCGGCTGCTCAAAAGAACGGTTAGCAGAAAAACCATTCCTAGCATGTCTACAAGAGGAGCGATCACCACGTAGAGGAAAACGTGGTCCGCTAAGGGAGGAGCGTTCAAAACGCGGTGGGCGAAAACGCTCAACAAAGCCTCCGCCACGGGGTCTGTATCCTGCAAAGTCAGGACCCCGTCGGGCACGCTCTCTACAAGGCCTAGGCCTAGCAACTTGAGGCACTGTGCCTCTAGGCCTAGCATCTCTCCTCGGAGCTCTCTGCTGCCTAGGCCTGGGAACTTGAGGTTCTGGACCTCTGGGCCTAGCTGCTCTCCTCGGAGCACTCCTCTGAACATTCGGCACATGTACATCATGAAAAGGATGGTACATGTCCGTGTTGTTCATCTCCCTAGCACGGCGCGCCTCTCTCTTGCACCTAAAGCAGAACTCGCTCAAGTGTCCATCTCTCCCACAGAAATCACAATGATACCTCACCGCACGCAAAGGAGGTTGTTGGTACTCATGGCTGTGGGTGTGGATCACTTTGCCCTTCTGTGGCAAGTCCTCCTGGATAGGTGGCATTGTATCCAGCTTGTTCTTTAGGTGGTTGGGTTTGGGATGCCACACTTGGTTCTTGGGTGGAGCTCTCGGAGATTCCTCAATCACCCCATCCTTGGTGATAGGCTTGACCGGCTCTTTGGATGGAAGCTTGGTCAGTTTGGGAGTAGTGGTGGAGTTGGGCTTCTCACTAGGATTCAGACCACTCGACTCTCCAATCTTCCCAAAAGCAGAAAGATCAACACCCTGAGCAAGACCTACACCAGAACCTCCAGCAGCTCGCTTAAATTAGGAGATCATCATTCCGAGCTACGGCTCACTACAAGAGACCCATGACAAGATGGTCCGAAGGTATGTGTTTTCCTCCTCGGTTTGCATCTTGCCATGCTTGACATTCGCAATCTCCATCTCCAAACCCTCACACAAAGCACACTTAGCCACACAAGTGCTACCTGAGTTGGCCTCCTCAAGAGACACAATCTTGGCATTCTTCTCTGCCAACTCAGATTGCAAGACAGGACAAGTCTTGCACGCACCCAACAGAGAAGGTCTAGCCTTCAGCTCATCCACCTCTCCTACCAACGCAGCATACTTACCTCTCAAAGTGAGAAGGTCAGTCATGTGCGTGGTGCACATCTCACACTCAACCTCCTCCGACACGACCACGGTGGACTTGGCAAACTCAAGCTCTCTCACCTTGTCCTCCCACTTCTGCCTAAACTCCTTGCGCTCTCTAGCGGCACGCCTAAGCAACTTGTCCTGACTAAGGAGTGCGGCGGTAAGCTTCTCAACCTCAGCAGCAAGCTCGTCGTGGGTGAGAGATACCTGGGAGGTGTCGTCGTCGTCGTCGTCCCGAGGGGTGTGCTCCAGCTTGCCGTCGACCTCATCACCAAGCGCCATGTTGCAGAAGCCGTCGTCATCGGCGAAGAAGCAGAGGCCGTTCAGCTTGTCCTCGATCCTCTTCTTCTTCTCGGACTCGTCATCGCTTGAGCAAGCGGAGTCGTCATCCGAGCCGTCGACGTCGCTGAGCGTGGCGAAGAACGCACGCTGCTCAGCCTGGGCCTTCTCCAAGTACTTCTTCTTGATGTACTCCCTGTCGAAGCCGCCCCTCCGCTTGTGCCTCGCGGGAAAGTACTTCTCCTTGCGCTTGCCGGAGTCGTACTTGTGCCCATGATCGCTCTTCCCCGAATGCTTGTTCTTCTTGGGGCAGTTGGCGATGAAATGGTCGGGGTCGCCGCACTCATAGCATCCTGAGCGTCCTCCTCCGCGGCGACGGTTCATGCGGTTGTTGAGGAACCGCGTGAACCGGTTGGCAAGCAAGGCCAACTCCTCGTCTCCCAAAGACTCCAGCTGATCCTCTGTGACAGAAAAGAGAGATGATAGCGCAAAGCCAGCAGAGGGGTTAGCGGAAGAGCCAGAAACCAAAGCCATAAACGGGCCAGAAGAGTTCTCATAAGAAGCCCTCGCCATGGCATCAATCTCACTGGACTTGAGCTTACTGAAGAGCTCGTCGCACATGAGGGTCTCATAGTTAGGCGATTCGATGATCGCCTGAACCTTGGAATCCCACACCGACCGATCGAGAGTGTGCAAAAGCTTCAAGGCTCTCTCATGATCGTCGAAAGGCAATTGCTCCTTGTTAGCCCTCATCTTGTTGACAATCACCTGAAAGCGAGCGAATAAACTTTCTATGCTCTCGCCAGGCTGATGTCGAAAGTTCTCATACTCTCTCTTGAACGACTCGTAGAGTCGGGTTTTGACTTGAGAGGTTCCCTCATGGAAACGCATGAGGGTGGCCCAAATCTCCCGAGCCGTAGAGAGGTGAGAAACGCGATCAAACTCACCCATGCTCAAACAAGAGAAAAGAGCATTACGGGCTCGGTTATTGGCATCGTGCTCATCTATCTGAAGCTGAGTGACACGAGCAACCAAGACCACGTAATCGGCAGAGTTGCAAATATCCCAAATGGAAGCACCCAAACTCTGCAGATAGGCCGACATACGTATCTTCCAATACGCATAGTTTGTCCCATAAAAAAACGGCGGTTTGCCCACGCCGCGATCCATGTCGCCTTCCGTGGATCTGGAACCGGCTAAGGTGGAAGATCCTTAACCCGCTCCGATACCAATTGAAGGACCGAGAAGCAATCAGAAAGCGACCAGAGGGGGGGTGAATGGGAGCTTCAAAATTTCCATTCTGAAACTAGTAGCCACTGTCCCGAGAATCACCCCAAAAGACAAACCCTAGAGCTTGCTATTGTCCACGACCCTAGATGTAGGGTGGATGCTTCCAAGAAGCACAACGGGACACTACACAACTCTAGAAAGCCAACGCAAAAGACGGAAACCAAATCCGACAACGAGCGACCAAGCTGCGGACGAAACTGCACGAAACTGCACTGACCGGACTCACCCTGCGTCCGGTCAACACCCACCGGACGCGTCCGGTCGATCGAAAACAGTCTTCGGACCTTACTGTTTCTGACCGGACTCACAAGCGAGGAGCATCCAGTCGAGAGCAGTACGTCCGGTCACTAGAGCCAAGACAGGTGAACAGTAGATCCTGAGCGTCCGATCAATCCAACAACCCAGCGTCCGGTCACGAGCGTCCGGTCAATGCTCAGAAAATTCCGCGACACATTCAACCACCGGACGCGTCCGGTCAGCCCGACCTAGCGTCCGGTCACCTCGTGACTTCGCTGTTCACTCACCGATTCGACTCAATCTCACCCAAAACAAATCCTCTAGGGATCAAACTTGGTGAGAGGAGTCACAAGGAGGATAGTGAGCTATCTCTGAGAGATCATGGCTCGAACCTATCTCCAAATCGATGAATCGAAGAATTTCGGGGGAGGGGAGAAAAACTTGACCCGAAACAAGAATCGATCGATCTCCTAGACCGTGAGGTTAGAGGTGAATTCCTTCGGTCGAAAGAAGTGCCTCACGATCTAGAACAACTTGGTTCAAACGGTTTTGCAAAAGATGAACCGAGCAAAGAGATCAAGCGACGGGAAAATCGTGGAGAAAAAGGATTCCGCGAAGAACACGAACTAAACGCGAATCACAACCACGAATTGCAACCGTGTGGCTACCACACGCTACAACAGTGAGGATACGGCCTCACTTCCTCAGAATTAACAGTACACAGAGGCAAGTCTCTCTGCGGATCTCAGCTAGCTACAGCAGGGGATGGGAGAGCAGGAAACCCTAGAAGAAAAGAGCAAATGACTGAGATACATGGGAGGAGGGTGTCTCCCGACTACTTATCCTACTACTAGCCTAAGTCTATTTCCTACTCTACCCCTCTCTATTCTAATTACAGAGCGAACCAGCTAAACCCTAGGGTTATTCTGGACCAACTCGGTGGTAGGTGTATCCGACGGCCACGCCCGCACAATTCGAAGCGTTGCCTCGACGCAACCTCCGGATCGCCGCCACGTGCCGCCCTCGCTCTGCACCCCCGGTTTTGTGGCCCAAACCGGGAAACCAGCCTTTTCCAGCCAACCCCCGGTTTTGAGGCCCAAACCGGGAAACCAGCCCACCAGCATCTGAGTTTTGAGGCCAAACTCAGCAAACCCTCAGCGCCCAGGTTTTGAGGCCCAAACCTGGAAACCGTCCTGAGTTCGAGTTTTGTGGCCAAACTCGGAAACCCTCAGCCCGAGTTTTGTGGCCAAACTCGGAAACCGTCCACGCCCAGGTTTTGAGGCCCAAACTTGGAAACCGTCCTCAGTCCGAGTTTTGTGGCCAAACTCGGAAACCCTCAGCCCGAGTTTTGTGGCCAAACTCGGAAACCGTCCACGCCCAGGTTTTGAGGCCCAAACCTGGAAACCGTCCATCCGATGGTTTTTCCCTGGCTCTACCACCAAACCGACGTCGTAGATGGGATGCACCTCCCGTGCACCCCGTCCACCGACACGTGTCCCCGAGTCAACGACTCAGGCAACACATGACCGCATTTCTTCACTTGTCGTCGTCACAGGCTGCCAGCCACCACAGCTGATCCTCGGGCCTCTGGTCCCTCAGTCAAAGCCTCACGTCCGCCCTTCACCACTCGGTACCTTGGCATGGCACGTCCGCCGCACGGCACGCCCATCCTTCACCGCACCCGGTCCGTCAGCACGGCACGTCTCAACTTGACCTTCACCTCGCCGTCGATCACTGTATCCGGGCTCGACACCTGCACAACACAAGCCAAAGAACATGCGCATCATCCCAGTTGACAATCACTCAACACTCAGAGACCCGGCATACACCCATGTATCCGCAGAACCATAACTCACCAAAACTCATGGAATATTGTCAGTTAAAACCCTAAATCTTTGTTGGTGATCATATTCTTGCCCTTTTCATATTTATTTATCTCTTAATTATGATAGTTAACCAGTGTCAACAATGAGTTCACCTCGACTAGGCGCATTTGCTGGTGGGGTTGGTTTGGCTAGCGCATGGCCGTAGCTCACCGGCGGTGAGCAATGGCGGGTGACCGCGGCGGTGGAGCTTGGCTAGGCCGTTTCCGGCGGTCGCCGATGAAATCAACGGGTGCTAAAGCTCAAGTGAACCCTAAGGAGCAAGGCTAGGGGGTTGGTTTGGCTTGAAAGGCTCCAGAGGAGCTTGGCCATGTGAGAGGGCCGCGGCGGCGCCCATGGCGCTCGACCGGGGAGTAGAGGAAGAGAGAGGGCGGTAGCATTGCGGGTGGAGGGTGTCCTCACCTTGCCTTGACGTGACGGGGCTTGTCGGAGAAGAAGGGGCTCGGCGGAGGTTCGGTTGATGTGGAACGACGACGCGGGCTCCGCGGTGGCGAACGGTGGCCGACGGAGGCACGACTTGTTCCGGTGTCAGGGATGGTCGGCCGGTGGTGGGAGCATGCGCACCGCGTGTGCAACGGTGAGGCGGAGCGGCGTGCGGAGGGAATCGGAGCGAGGCGCTCCGGCGAGGCCGGAACGGTGAAGGGGGTTGCGGTGGTGGTCTCGGCGGTGCTTGGTGCTCACTCTGAGCGTTCGCGAGAGAGGGAGAGGGAGAGCATGAGCGGCGGTGTGCAAAGTGGTGAGTGACGGAGCGGTGAGAGAGTGGCGCGGGGTTTTGGCCGGCCTTGGCCGGCCAGTGGTCGTGGCGGGGGCCACGGCGGCGCGGCGGGCGAGGCGAGCGCAGGCGCTGGCGTGTGCGCAGCGAGCGAGGCGAGCGGCGAGCGGGCGAGAGCAATCGGGGCGTGATCGGGTGGAGAAGAATCGAGCGAGGAGTGGGCGAGGCGGATTTGGTGCAGAGAAGGGCGGCCACGCGGCGGCTTGGCCGGCGTACGGCAAGGCCGCGGTCAGGGCGACCGGCGCGTCGTGCGCGGGCTGGCGCGCGCGTGCACAAGCTAGGCGCGGGCGCGCGGGCGAGCGTGGGCCGGCGTGGTGCGGGGCTGGGCCGAACGGCCGGTTGGGCCAAAAGTGAGGGCGCGGAAAAGAAATCGTTTTCGCTTTTTCTTTTCCAAAACTTTTTCAAACTTTGACCATTCAAAACAGTTTTAAAAACTCCCAACTAGGTTTTGACCCAAAAATAAAAGTTGCTCAAAATAATTTTCTCTACAACTTTCATATAGAACATTTTTTGCTGAAAAGCAATTTTAAAACCTCCACAGAAATAAAGCCAATTTTGAGACATAAATCATTTTGTTTACCTCATTTTCGTTTGCTAAACAATTTTGAACTAAATCAAGGTGTCAATACAAAAAGTACTATACTCAATATTCTTTATTTTATAAAATTATTTGCCAAGTCAGAAAGTCACTCAAACAACCAAGTCCAATAGAGACCATAATCCAGACAAATAAATCAGAGACAAAAGCACTTGGATGCACAAGAAATGATGCAATGCATTGCTTATGCATTTTAGTAGCAAAAGTAATTCCTAATGCAGTGCTTGACACTAGGGTGTCACAGCCCTTCCCCCCTTAAAGAAATCTCGTCCCGAGATTTGGGTTACGTACCAATCTTTATAAAAAGCGGGATAGTTCACGCGTAAGTACTCCTCGGTTTCCCAAGTCGCATCGTTGGGTCCGTGGTTGCTCCAGAGAATCTTGTAAGTCTTCATTGTTCGGTTGCGAGTCTCTCGAGTCTTGGTATCCAGTATCTCCTTGGGCTGTTCATAGTATTCTAGATCTGATCTGATGGAGACATCCGGGATCTGAACTTCTTCTCGTTCTGGAACTCGAAGACACTTCTTCAACTGGGACACGTGGAACACTGGGAAGATTGCGCTCATCTCTGGAGGTAACTGCACTTCATAGGAGACTTCTCCCTTTTTGGCTATGATCTGATACGGTCCCACATATCGTGGTGCTAGCTTTTTCTTAATTCCAAAATGTTGGACCTTTCTCATGGGTGAGACCTTAAGATAAACATAGTCCCCTACTTGAAACTCCAAGGGTCTCCTTCATGTGTCAGCATAGCTCTTTTGTCGGTATTGTGCGGCCTTGATATGTTGCTGTACTATTTGCACAATCTCTTCAGCATCCTGTACATAATCTGACCCATAAAATCCTTGATCTCCTGATTCAACCCAATTTACCGGGGTTCTGCATCTTCGTCCATATAAAACTTCAAACGGTGCCATCTTTATACTTTCTTGATAGCTGTTGTTATACGAAAACTCAGCAAGGGGTAACCATTTCTCCCATGATTCTCCTGAGGATAGAACACAAGCTCTGAGGATATCTTCCAAAATTTGATTCACCCTTTCTGTTTGTCCTGCGGTTTGGGGGTGATAAGCGGAACTTCTTACCAACTTAGTCCCTAGATCCTTATGCAACTATTCCCAAAAACGCGCTATGAACTGGGGTCCTCTATCAGAGACAATCCTTTTTGGAACCCCATGCAACCTCAAGATGTTTTGAATGTACAAGTCTGCATACTGATGGGGTCGATGTGTAGTTTTGACTGGTATGAAGTGAGCCACTTTAGATAACCGATCCACGACAACCCAGATAGAATCATTTCCTTTTTGAGTGGTGGGAAGTCCTGTGATGAAATCCATACTAATCTCTTCCCATTTCCACTCTGGGATTGATAACGGTTGTAACAGTCCGGCAGGTCTCAGGTGTATAGCTTTTATCCTGCAGCAAGTATCACACCTTGCGGCATAAGCTGCAACTTCTTTCTTCATCTTTGACCACCAATACCTTGTTCTTAGATCTTGGTACATCTTACTGCTTCCTGGGTGGATAGATAACTTTGAATTGTGAGCTTCGTTCAGAATTCTTTCTTTCAGCTCTGTATCCTTAGGAACAACCAACCTCTGATTATACCACAGAATTCCATGCTCATCTATTCTGAGGTTCAAAGAACTATTGGTTTCCAACCTCTTCTTGATTTGACAGATCTCTTCATTGGTCCTTTGTCCTTCGATGATGTCACTTTCCAGGGTACACTGTAGAGTGATATTGTTTAACATAACGGGGTGCATAAGGTTAAATCCATCTTCCAACAGTGGTTGTAAGGAGTTGCGATGAGTCTCGCGACTCAAGGCATCGGCTACAACGTTCGCTTTTCCGGGGTGGTAATGCATTTCAAGGTTGTAATCCTTAATCAACTCTAACCATCTTCTTTGCCTCATGTTCAACTCTGGCTGGGTGAAGATATACTTCAGAATTTTGTGATCTGTGTACACATGACATAGGTTACCCATAAGATAATGCCTCCAGATCTTGAGTGCATGCACAACGGCTGCTAATTCCAAATCATGAGTGGGGTAGTTCTCTTCATGCGGTCTTAACTGGCGTGAAGCATAGGCGATAACTCTTCCATTTTGCATAAGCACACATCCGAGTCCAACTTGGATGCGTCGCAAAACACATCAAAAGGTTCCTCCAGGTTTGGCTGAGCCAAAACAGGTGCGGAAGTCAACAACGTTCGCAGAGTGCGAAAAGCTGTTTCACACTCTGGGGTCCATTCAAACTTCTTGTTTTTCTGCGTTAAACGGGTCATAGGCTTGGCTATTCTCGAAAAATCCGGAATGAACCGACGGTAGTATCCGGCCAAACCCAAAAAGCTGCGAACCTCAAAAACACTTGTGGGCGCTTCCCAATCCATAACTTCTTGTACCTTGGAAGGATCTACAGAGATTCCTTCCTCTGAAAGGATGTGACCAAGGAAGGGTACCTTCTTCAACCAAAACTCACACTTACTAAACTTAGCATACAACTTATGCTCTCGAAGCCGGGTCAAAACAACTCGTAAGTGCTCAGCATGATCCTTTTCATTCTCAGGGTATACCAAGATATCATCGATGAACACCACAACAAACTTATCCAACTCGGGCATGAAGACCGAATTCATCAGGTACATGAAATGTGCCGTTGCATTGGTTAACCCGAAGGACATAACTAGATACTCATAGAGTCCATATCTGGTAGAGAAGGCTGTTTTTGGTATATCCTCTCTTTTGATCATGATCTGATGGTAACCTGACCTCAAGTCGATCTTTGAGAACACTTTTCCCTTTGATAACTGATCAAACAAGACATCGATTCGGGGTAAGGGATACTTGTTCTTTATGGTTACTGCATTCAACGGTCTGTAATCCACGCACATCCGTAAAGTTTTATCTTTCTTCTTTATGAAGATGGCGGGACATCCCCAAGGTGACGAACTAGGGCGTATCAAACCTTTATCCAAA
This sequence comes from Coix lacryma-jobi var. lacryma-jobi, assembly GCA_009763385.1. Lineage (NCBI taxonomy): Eukaryota > Viridiplantae > Streptophyta > Magnoliopsida > Poales > Poaceae > Coix > Coix lacryma-jobi. The sequence goes on along the minus strand of CM019830.1, from coordinate 112,556,666 downwards.
AGCTCTTGCAACTGAGTCTTGAGCTCTGCTAGCTTGTTAGCCGGCATCCTATACGGCCTCCGAGATATGGGTGCTGTTCCGGGGATTAACTCTATAGCAAACTCCACATCCCTATCTGGCGGTAGTCCTGGCAACTCATCAGGAAAGACATCCGGAAACTCACACACTACTGGGATCTCAGCTATCTGCTTTGCCGTGATATTGAACAACACTCCGATCTCGTGGGGGTTTTGAGGTAACTTAAACCGGAAGGAATACTCATTCCGAGGGCTCACTAGTGAAACCACTCGTTCGGCGATATCCAAGTTGACCTTCCAACGTTTCATCCATCCCATCCCCAAGATGACATCCAGACCTAAACCGGGGATTACGATAAGATCCACAGATGCCTTTTTATCCCCAAAAGTGATTTCCATCTCCTTAGCCATGATACGGGCAGAAAGAATAGCCCCTGCTGAACTTATCTGATAACCCCTATCCAATTCTACCAACTTAGGGTTACTTCTCATAACAAAATTCTCACTTATGAAAGAATGCGATGCTCCAGAATCAAACAACACAACTGCGGGGTATTGATTAACAAGAAACGTACCAGCGGTGACAGGTTCTCCTTCTGGCACCTCCTCAACGGTGGTGAAATGCACATTGCCTGTGCGAGGTTGGGGTTGAGTGTACTGCTTCTTTGGCTGGGGGCACTGACACGACAGGTGTCCGGTATGACCATAGTTGTAGCACGTTCCAATCACATACGGGGTCTTGGGACCTCCTGCACTTCCTGTCTTAGCTTTGTTCTGCATTAGAGGAGCGGTGTAGGGCTTCTGGAAACCGGGACGGGGATGGTTGGTGGTGATCTTCCTCTGCGGGGGATGGAACCTTGCTCCTGCAACTGGCGGGCGATACGGGGCGCGTGCTCCGAAAGGGGTCCTCTGTTGAGACGAACCTCCTTCGTTTGCACGACGACGGGTCTCTGTCGCCAGCCTGCTGTCATTGGCCTCCTGATTCAGACAGTCACTGACAAAGTCACTGAAAGTGGTGTGGTGACTGTTGCCCATCTTTGAAAGCATGGCGGCACTCATGCCACACTTAAAGCTTGTGATATTCTTGGCCTCTATGTTAACAAAGTCGGGGGCATAGCGAGATAGATTGTTGAAGCTGTGAAGATACTCTGACATAGACCTGGTTCCCTGGGACAGCCTCATGAACTCTGTAGTCTTCATTTCCATTAGACCACTGGGGATGTAGTGGTTGCGCATAGCAGTCGAGAACTGCTCCCAAGTGACACGTGCATTTGCAGGCAAAGATGCACGGTACTGGGCCCACCATAGACCTGCGGGTCCTTCCAGCATGCGGGCGGCGTACTCCACCTTGAGCTCTTCTGTCAGACGAAGCAGACGGAACTTCTGTGTGATGGAGTTGAGCCATTCATTTGCCTCAAGCAGTTCGGTGGCTTCCTTGAACACAAGGGGACGAGTGTCCAAGAAGTCACGGTAGGACCTGTACTGATTGGGCTCCGGGCCTTGGCGTTGCTGATGCTGCCGTGCAGTGTTGTTAGCGATGTTGCGGAGGGTGGCCTCCATGTGCCTCTGCATTTCTTCCATGTTCCTTTGGCTGCCCAAGAACTGGCCGAAAAATGCTTCCGGCGTCATCGGCGGCGGTGAGGGAGGTGGCAGATTCTCCTCCTGTCCTGCGCCCTGTGCACGCTCGCTGCGAGTGTGTGCCGGCATCTGCATATCCCATTAAAAAGCAATCATTAGGTGATGTTACATTGATCATGAATAAATACTACGCTGTACATAATTCGAAAATTTAGCACTCGACCAAGTATAATTACTCATTTTCATACAACATCACAGAATAATCGCTCGAAATTAGACATGCAAATGACGGATTTCCATAAAAAGGTGCCGGATCGAAGTCCGAACTTTGTCCAAAGGCCATACATGCCATCATACAACTTAAACAAAAACCAACACATGTCTGAGGCTTACATCATCAGCGAGCACGCTCAAGCTATACAAAAGAAAACGACTCCTAACGAAGCTAATGCTCAGGCGTCTCCAGCGGCGGATGCGGCGTCCTCTGCGTCAGCGTCGATCATCGCCTCATCAACATGAGCCTCCTCCAGTGGGACGTCGGGACCAAGGACCTCTCTATCCTGGGGATCCTGGGCCTCGGCTGCGGAGACTTCGGTGGCTGCTGGGGCTGCGGCCTCCTGAGCGGCGTGGTGCATCTGGTGGATCGCCTCGTGGAGCTGGTCGATGTAGGCCTGCAGGTCGTGGATCTGCTATATCAGGTGGTGAGCTCCCTCTCTGAGCTGGTCGAGCGCTGTGCGGGCCTCATCCCGCTGAAAGGCGGTGGTCAGATACATCTGCTCGGCGACGGTCCTGGCAGTGGTCTCTGCTCCTGCGGTGGCACGGGCGTCGTCACGCTCAAGGGTGACCTGCTGTATCCTCTCCTGAAGACGGGCTACCTCAGCGTCGAACTCCTCCTGAAGTCTCCCTTTGCTCTGGTAGGTGGCGGTAAGAGTGAAGGACACGCTCTCGAGAGTGCGCTCCAAACTCTCACATACACCTAGCAAAGCTCCGATGGCACTCATCGCGGGCGTCTCGCAGAAGAACCTCTCCTCGGGGCTCCCTGTCAGAACTGACTCCAACGTCTACCTCCAGCGCAAAGGAAAAGGTGATCCACGCGGGAACACTCCTGCCATCGCACTAGCAAGGTCGGCAGGGAAACGGATGATGATGTCCTTCAGCACAAGATATGCTGCCCTGTTAGCTCCATCCTTGGCGCATGTGCCTCTGGTGATCTCCGTCCATCCTGTCCAGTGGGGCTTGGCAGGCAAGGCTTGGACCTTGATCTGCACCATGACCAAAGAATCCTGCCCATAGATCTCCTTCTGCCACGAGTACCTGGGCTCCTGTCCCTCCTCATAGCCCACGGCCTGCAGAATCCTCCATAGGATCGTCGGCAACCCGAAGTAGGTCAAAAACATCTTCCGGGTCAACCTGGTGGCCAAGCGGTGACACGGAACTCCTCTGCCTCCGGTGGCCTTGCGAGCGGTCAGCTTAGTCCGGGCCATCTGTAGAAACAAAGGGTTTTGAACCCTCATGAGACGGATATTAAGTTGGCAAATTTTATAGAAAAAGAGACAACTTTTAATTAAGGGAGGGTAATGTAAATGCAAGAATGTAAACATGATGCATGCTCGTACTTATGTTCTCACTCACTAACAATGACTCGTAAGTCCTAACGTTCTAGTCGGTGGCAAGAACGATCTCTCATGCATTATCTACACGTTCTACTCGATCGCATAGTTAGTGTACCTGCAGAAGATTCATTTCAGCCCAAAGCAAATCCCAATGATAAAACAACAGAGTATTGGCTAGTATGCACAAAATACATAGAAGCCAACACTAAACACCATGCACCAACGTAGAAAACACCTTCAAAACATTGATACCCTCGTATATGTTTGCGTGGAGCTCGCACATACTTGGTATAAGAACTCTCACCTAGACCGACGGTTGGACGGTCATGCTCTCATAACTCACAAAATCATTTTATGCATGTTTTCGCAATCGACACATTCTCTTCCCCTCGAGAATGGACCAGCAAATAAAGATTCAGCATGAAGCAAATCCCTGAACCCTGTTAGCAGTTAAGCCACCTGAATTCCTAGTTTAGGGCTTAAGGACGAGACTGGGCACACTTAGTAATTAAAATAGTTTCAAAAATAGCTTTGAAATACCCATTTTGGTTCGAAAATAGCTCCCGGCGGATGCAATAACTTGAACCATGCTCTGATACCAGCTGTGGCGGAACCGTCCTGATTATAAGAGCTCAAGTACCGTCTTAGTCAAATTCGTCTGATATCGACTCATACTTGAACCCATATAACCCCGGTAGTCCGGAAATCTCGAAGGATTTCTATCATCGTACAACATACAGGATCGCATTATTCAAGAATTACATTCGCAAGGATACATCACAGATAAACAAAACCGGATTTAGAACATCAGAGTGCGAATTTAGGACAGAGTTATTACAATACCAAATTTTAAAAGTACGGAAGCTTAAATAAGTTTGAAACACGACCACCATACATGTTGTCCAAATAAAACATTGTTTGATACTTCAACCCAACACAACTCACTCCTCCTTTTTCAAGTAATGTGCCACTAGTAGTCTCAGACCAGCAAAAGAAAAGGGGAAGCTTCTGGATGACCCTGCCCTGGGCCTACTCCTCATCACCTTCCACCGGGTAGAGGCAGTGCTTACAATAGCCATAGTAGACCTGGCCATCTGCAACAACGGGATAAACCCTGAGTACGGGAATGTACTCAGCTAGACTTACCCGTCCAACTGAAAATAAAGACACCAAGGATATGCAAGGCCTTTTCGATGGAGCTGGGATCTTTAGTTGCGAAAAGCTCAAAATTAAGATAAGGAGTATTAATGACATTGATGAGCTGTCAGTTTTAGACCTATCTCCTACTCTAGGTTTGCACGTGGACTATTACACACACTTGAGTCTAACAAGCAATAATATAACCATATCCAGTTGACTTATCCACATTTTAGTTGAACCTTTTAAACATCACATGGAGTTGTATCGTGGTGAAGCTCGCCATAGTTTCCCACTAACCGGGGGAGATGGCGACTCGAATCGAATTCTAAACCAGCTGTTGAAAGACCTTTAATACCAACCCACACTTTCCCCGTCGGGTCCATGCATTGGGTAACCGCTCGATGCTTGTTCGTGGTGGTAATCGTCGCGGTTCAAGCACGGACCGCCCAATTGGAACCTGGCGATGGCCTCACGTGGCAGATCGCATTTCCATACTAGAGGGCGCGACTCGGGTTGAATCCGGCCCGAACAGCTTCTAACCGGCTTTGGGGTCGATGATTACGGCACCGACATATCCCTAAATAAAAGGGCGCATTCAAAAATGAACAAGGGCCAACATCGATACAAACCTTCACGATCTAATGGATGGACTGCCCCAAGTTTCCAAACTTGTGCGTTGCCTTCCAGTTGACCGTATTTCACTACAACTCAGGTTCTTTTCCACGATAGCAAATATAGCCAACCGTGATCCGGTAAATACCCACCAGGGTATTACGGAAACATCCTTAACTACTGCTTTTATTTAGCAGACTAAGCAATTCTACATATAACTAAGTAACAGGATAACAAGACAGGTAATAATCAATAATCAAGGAATGGTAATGCAGCAATTAGGATTCAATGAACTCCTATACCTAATGCATCACAGTATAAAAGTACTCAAGTAGTTTAATTGTAAAACTGGGAGACTTAGAATGCTCCGGGGCTTGCCTTGAGTGAAAACCAGGGCCTCGTGGGAGGGGCACTCGGGCAAGTTAGCTTCCGTCGTGGTGTCGACTTCCTCGGTCCTGGGCAGCTCTGGTATCTCCTGCTCGACGCTTGCCTCTGGTTTTGGGTCGGTCTCCGAGAGTGTCGATCCTATTGCATGCGGTGAATAATAAATAAATAAATAATGCGGGGCGCGAGACATGGTGGGATGAAAAACAACATTTCTTGCGAACCAACAAAACCAACTAGTTGAACCACTTTCGACATTGAGGTGACAACTTAATTACCACACAAAAACAAAACCATTATTTCATTTATTTCCTATTTAATAATTCAAAAAGAACTCAGGTTTGAACTGCAAGTGCATTTTTCTTAACTCAGAAAAATCCACAAAAATTCCAGAAGATAACTGACACTAACTGAACTTTACTGAACAAATTTTAGCAAGAAATAAAATACAGAACAGCGGCCACAAAAAGATGAAATACACTGCTCAAAAAGGTGCTTTGAACTAACTCTTCACACAAAAAGTGTCAAACAGCAGATTTCATAATTTTCCTAGCTTCACCTACTCATAAACATTCTACTGTAGAAAATTTACTATCAGAGCATAAGTATATCACCCTACACAAAATAAGCAAGTTTATTCTAAGATAAGCCCTTTGAACTACAACCCTACTGGAAAAGGGTGACAAACTCATTTACATATTTTTTCCAGATTCTACTCCATATTTCATACTTATCAAGAAAGTTCCATGAACAGAAACCTTATATTCTTTTCTACAAGAATTTTCTAAACAAAACACAGAAAAGTACATTTGTACAGCAACTTCACATTTTTCCATACCACAGCCTATGCTCACATTTTTCTTAGCTTGAACATCACACACAGAGACTACACAAATTTTCCCACAATTTATTTTTACACATAAAGCACCTTAACATTTATTTGAATAAAACAGCTAAAAAGGACTTTAAATCATAACAGACAATTTCTCTTTACAAACAGTGCCTCATACATTTTTCATAGGTACATATCATGATAAGAAACCTACACAAATTTTGCCATGAATTAATTCAACCAGAAAACATTTAAATTCTTTTATCTCAACAAAAGCACATAAACTGGATTAATTAAAAACAGTAACATAAACTTCTACCAAAAAAACTTTCATATTTTTCCATGATAGATCTACTCATAAACAAACTATCAAAATTAAAAGCACCTCATTTGGACCTTTAAATCATGCTACACAAAAGTAACAGGCGTTTCTGGAAAAAAAATAAAAAGGGAAAAACATTTGAATCTCCGGCCCAACTTGCATAGACCCGGTCCATGGACCGCGTGTGACTGACACGCGGGGCCTGCTGGTCAACGGGGCCCAGCGGTCAGTGACAGCCGAACAGGGGAGCGGCTTTGACCGTCGATTCCTCGCCGACGGTGAGGTCGCCGGCAGGGAGGTAGGGCTCGATGAGTTCACCTCGACTAGGCGCATCTGCTGGTGGGGTTGGTTTGGCTAGCGCATGGCCGTAGCTCACCGGCGGCGAGCAATGGCGGGTGACCGCGGCGGTGGAGCTTGGCTAGGCCGTTTCCGGCGGTCGCCGGTGAAATCAACGCGTGCTAAAGCTCAAGTGAACCCCAAGGAGCAAGGCTATGGGGTTGGTTTGGCTTGAAAGGCTCCAGAGGAGCTTGGACATGTGAGAGGGCCGCGGCGGCGCCCATGGCGCTCAACCGGGGAGTAGAGGAAGAGAGAGGGCGGTAGCGTTGCAGGTGGAGGGTGTCCTCACCTTGCCTTGACGTGACGGGGCTTGTCGGAGAAGAAGGGGCTTGACGGAGGTTCGGTTGATGTGGAACGACGACGCGGGCTCCGCGGTGGCGAACGATGGCCGACCGAGGCACAGCGTGTTCCGGTGTCGGGGATGGTCGGCTGGTGGTGGGAGCGTGCGCACCGCGTGTGCAACGGTGAGGCAGAGCGGCGTGCGGAGGGAATCGGAGGGAGGCGCTCCGGCGAGGCCGGAACGGTGAAGGGGGTTGCGTTGGTGGTCTCGGCAGGGCTTGGTGCTCACCGCGAGCGTTCGCGAGAGAGGGAGCGGTGAGAGAGTGGCGCGGCGTTTTGGTCGGCCTTGGCCGGCCGGTGGTCGTGGCGGGGGCCACGGCGGCGCGGCGGGCGAGGCGAGCGCAGGCGCTGGCGTGTGCGCGGCGAGCGAGGCGAGCGGCGAGCGGGTGAGAGCGATCGTGGCGTGATCGGGTGGAGAATAATCGAGCGAGGAGTGGGCGAGGCGGATTTGGTGCAGAGAAGGGCGGCCACGCGGCGGCTTGGCCGGCGTACGGCGCGGCCGCGGTTAGGGCGACCGGCGCGTCATGCGCGGGCGCGCGGGCGAGCGTGGGCCGGTGTGGTGCGGGGCTGGGCCGAAAGGCCGGTTGGGCCGAAAGTGAGGGCGCGGAAAAGAAATCGTTTTTCTTTTTTCTTTTCCAAAACTTTTTCAAACTTTGACCATTCAATATAGTTTCAAAAACTCCCAACTAGGTTTTGACCCAAAAATAAAAGTTGCTCAAAATAATTTTCTCTACAACTTTCATATAGAACATTTTTGCTGAAAAGCACTTTTAAAACCTCCACAGAAATAAAGCCAATTTTGAGACATAAATCATTTTGTTTACCTCATTTTCGTTTGCTAAACAATTTTGAACTAAATCAAGGTTTTAATACAAAAAGTACTATACTCAATATTCTTTATTTTATAAAATTTTTTGCCAAGTCAGAAAGTCACTCAAACAACCAAGTCCAATAGAGACCAAAATCCAGACAAATAAATCAGAGACAAAAGCACTTGGATGCACATGAAATGATGCAATGCATTGCTTATGCATTTTAGTAGCTAAAGTAGTTCCTAATGCAGTGCTTGACACTAGGGTGTCACACGATCTTTTGCTTTGTTAAGGGCTGGATGTAAGCATGAGTAGTAAACTTATGTGCTTGTGGTGCGAGACCTTTGGAAAGTCCCAGATGTATGGGCAAAACTATGGATGTTTGTGTTGGCTTTTGCATGATATGTATTGAGCGATCTTATTATGTGATGATGCGATGTGGATTGAAATTTATTATGCCTCTGTGATTGTTTGGTGAACTTGTTTTCCGAATAATTTCAGTTGGTATGATTTATTGTTCTCTACAATAATTGCAACTTCGCCTAATGATCACTTGCCATCGTATATGCAGATGACGACAACCCGTAGTGGAGCTGGTGGTAGTGGTGGAAATGAGGACCCCAGGGACAACCGCAATCCACCACCTCCTCCACCAGCCACGGCCGAGCAACTTTTTGCTCAATTTTTGGGAAGCCAACGCAACATTGAAGCCTTGCTGCGAGAGAATTTGGCGCACGGCCACCAGCGACCGGAACCAAATCAATATAGTTCTTTCAAGGATTTCTTGGATACTAAACCACCCATCTTCAAGGAAGCTACTGAACCTTTAGAGGCAGATGAATGGTTGCATACCTTGGAATAGAAGTTTCGTTTGCTCAGTCTCACAGAAGAACTCAAAGCAGAGTATGCCGCGCATCAACTCTAGGGGCCAGCCGGGATTTGGTGGGGCCATCACCGCACCACCTATCCTGCCAACGTTCCTGTCACTTGGAGAATGTTCACCGAAGCTGTTCGAGGGCAGTATATTCCGCCAGGCCTGACTCAGATGAAAGTGGCAGAATTCATGAGCTTGATGCAAGGAACTCGGTCTGTCACTGAGTACCATCATTTGTTTAACTCCTTGTCTCGTTATGTTCCAGACTTCGTGGACACAGATGCCAAAAAGATTGCTAGTTTCAAAAGAGGCTTGAACACCAAAATGGGAAAGTCAGTGGGAACATCTTCTTGTACTGTCTTCAATGACTTCATCAGTGATTGCCTGATCCAAGAGAATCACAATAATAAGCATGCTGCAAGTAAGGCCCGGAAGAGGCCTTTTGATTCAGGACCATCTCAACCTAGGGGACCACCAGCTCAACGTACCCAGTATCGACCACCAGCGCCGGGGGCACGTTTTCGGCCGCCGCAAAAGAAGAATCAGCCGCAAGCTCAGCGCAATCAAAAGCCATACAAGATAGCTGCTGCCCAAGCTCGTGGAGATCAGGGCAGTTCAATAGGAGGGAAACCTTTGGTTCAGGGAACCTGTTTTAATTGCAACCAAGAGGGACACTTCGCAAGGTATTGTCCTCACCCAAAGAAGCAACAGGCTAACTACCCCGCACGTCTGCACAACATGACTGCTGAAGAAGCTCGTGCCGGAGAGCCCGTGACTGCCGGTATGTGTCTTGTTAGCCATCATCCTGCAGTTGTTTTGTTTGATACTGGATCATCGCATTCGTTCATGAGCAAAGCATTTGCACAAAAACATAATCAAGAGATGGCTGAAATGGATTATGGGTTTCGCGTAAGCTCCGTGGGGAGTAGCATGTTATTTAGGCAGATGGTTTGTAATGCAACCATCGACATTGGAGGGCACAAATTTGGAGCCAATTTAGTAGTTCCGCCAGGACTGAGCATGGATGTAGTCTTAGGTATGAGTGGGATGAGTATGTGGAATGCGGTGTTAGACACTGCAAATAGGATTCTTACCTTGTCTGATGGAAGGACGAATACAAAGCTACGCATCTCTCTTCCCCGAGGTGATGACTTCGTCGATTTATCTTGCACTTTGTCTATAAAAGACCTGTTTAAGATTCCAGTTGTCCGAGATTTCCCAGATGTCTTTCCGGATGAGTTAGCGGGATTACTGCCCAAGCGAGCAGTGGAATTTGCCATTGAATTGTTACCTGGAACTGCACCAATCTCTAGAAGACCTTACCGTATGCCTCCCAATGAGTTAGTTGAACTCAAGATTCAGATTAAGGAACTTTTGGATAAAGGATTCATTCAACCTAGTATATCTGAATGGGGATGTCCAGCACTGTTTGTCAAGAAGAAGGATAAGTCATTACGGATGTGTGTAGATTATCGGCCACTCAATGCCGTGACTGTCAGGAATAAGTATCCGTTGCCGCGAATAGATATTCTGTTTGACCAGTTATCCAGAGCCAAGGTGTTTTCCAAGATCGATTTGAGGTCAGGTTACCACCAGATCAGGATTCGGCCACAAGATATCCCAAAGACTGTTTTTCCACCAGATATGGGCTATATGAGTATCTTGTCATGTCTTTTGGATTGACAAATGCTCCAGCCTACTTCATGAGTTTGATGAATTCAGTGTTTATGCCAGAATTGGATAAGTTTGTGGTGGTGTTCATTGATGACATTCTGGTATATTCTGAGAACCCAGATGATCATGCAGAGCATTTGAAGATTGTTTTGACAAGGCTCCGAGAACATAAGCTTTATGCTAAGTTTAGCAAATGTGAGTTTTGGTTGAAGAAGGTGCATTTTATTGGTCATATCTTATTAGAAGAAGGAATTTTTGTGGACCCCAGTAAGGTGCAAGAAGTGATGGATTGGAAAGCTCCTACTTCGGTTGGTGAAATTCAAAGTTTTCTCGGCTTAGCAGGATATTATCGCCGATTCATTCCTGACATTTCCAAGATTGCAAAACCAATGACAAGCTTGCTCCAGAAGGACCAGAAGTTTGAATGGACAGAGGAGTGTGAGATAGCTTTCCGTACTCTGCAGGAACTATTGACCACTGCTCCTGTCTTAGCTCAACCATATATCGAGAAGCCTTTTGATGTCTTTTGTGATGCATCAAAAGTTGGTTTAGGTTGCGTTCTTATGCAAGAAGGCAGAGTAATTGCTTATGCTTCACGCCAATTAAGGAAACATGAGATAAACTATCCTACACATGATTTGGAGTTGGCCGCTGTGGTGCACGCTCTAAAAATCTGGAGACATTATCTGCTTGGTAACGTCTGTAACATGTACACCGATCACAAGAGTCTCAAGTATATCTTCACTCAACCTGAACTGAATATGAGGCAGAGAAGATGGCTTGAACTAATCAAGGATTACAATCTGCAGATACATTATCATCCAGGAAAGGCAAATGTGGTTGCCGACGCTTTGAGCCGGAAATCACACTGCAATAATTTGAGGTTACGACCAAAGGACAAGTTTAGTCTCGTACACCCTATAATTCTGCATAATATCAAGCTGCAAGGCACCCTAGTTGATCAGATTCTTGAAGGGCAGAAAACAGATAAGAGAATTTATCATATCAAGGAAAGGCTGAAAACCGCAACTAAACCAGTAAAACATTTTCGGATTGATGACAAAGGAGTGTTATGGTTTGACAATTGCTTAGTAGTACCCAAGAACAGAGAGCTCAAAAATCGGATCATGGATGAAGCTCATTTGTCCAAGTTGTCTATTCATCCTGGAAGCACTAAGATGTATCAGGATTTGCGTCCAAGATTCTGGTGGACCAAAATGAAGAAAGAAATTGCCGCTTATGTAGCCAGATGCGACATGTGTTGTTGAGTGAAAGCTATTCACCTGAAGCCAGCCGGAACACTTCAACCATTACCAATACCTGAGTGGAAATGGGAAGAAGTGAGTATGGATTTCATCACTGGTTTGCCAACCACCCAGAAGGGAAATGACTCAATTTGGGTGATAGTTGATCGTCTCACCAAGACCGCTCATTTCATACCAATTAGAACCTGTTATCGAGCACCGGACTATGCAGAGATTTATATCAATCAAATCATTCGACTACATGGTATACCCAAGGCTATAGTTTCGGATCGTGGATCGCAGTTTACTGCACCATTTTGGGAGAAACTGCAAAAGGAATTAGGCACCAAGCTAATCCGTAGCTCTGCCTATCATCCCCAAACATCCGGACAAACTAAAAGAGTGAATCAAGTTTTGGAGGACATGTTGAGAGCCTGTGTGATTTCAGCAAAAGGATCTTGGGAGAAATGGTTACCTTTAGCTGAATTTGCATATAACAATAGTTATCAAGAAAGCATACAAATGGCACCTTTTGAAGCTCTTTATGGTAGAAGGTGCAGGACACCGGTAAATTGGGTTGAACCAGGAGAACGTCGTTTCTACGGAATTGATTTTGTTAACGAAGCAGAAGAACAAGTTAGAATAATCCAACAACATATGGCAGCTGCGCAGTCTCTACAAAAGAGCTATGCAGACAAGAGGAGGAAACCGCTTGAATTCAACGAAGGTGATTATGTGTATCTGAAAGTGTCACCGATGAAAGGTGTCAGATGCTTCGGCGTTAAAAGGAAGTTAGCGCCAAGATTTGTGGGACCATATAGGATTGTGGAAAGGAGGGGAGAAGTAGCTTATCAGCTACAGCAACCTGAACATTTAAAAGCTATATTCCCTGTATTCCATGTGTCACAATTAAAGAAATGTCTTCGAGTACCAGAAGAAGAAGTACAACCGGCCAATATCAAGTTGCAATCCGATCTCACCTACTCAGTGAAGCCTTGTCGGGTGCTTGATGAAAAAGAAAGAGTAACTCGTGGAAGAATAGTGAAGCAATATAAAGTATCTTGGAGTGAACAAGATGATCGAGATGCCACTTGGGAAACGGAAGACTATCTAAAAGAGGTGTATCCACAATTTTATAAAGACTGGTTAGTAACTCAAATCTCAGGACGAGATTCTTTTAAGGAGGGGAGGGCTGTAACACCCCTGGTGTTAAGCAACCCTAAATGCATAACTTGACATCTCATAAGCATAAAGCATCATCATCTCATGTTGCATTCTTTTTGTAAAGTGTCATTTCTTGTGATGGTAGTTACTGTGGTACTTGGTGTGATGCTTGTTTGACTTGTTTTTGGAGTGTTTGAGTCTCCTAAGTAGTTGAACCTTGTTGAGGAGTCAAAATGAAGCTAGGTTTATGTTGGTCATTATGGCTAACCAAGTCCCTAACCCTAGTTGCCTTAATAGAGCCCTAGGAGTCCTTTTTTTGACTAACTAAGACCTCCTTGATAGAAGCTTTACATGGCTGTGGGCCATTAACCAAAAATGTGTAGAATTTAGAGTAGAACAAAAGTTGTTTAAGGGCCAACTCATGAAAATAGGTTTAACAAGGTGTTTTAGGACCTACAAGGTAGAAATGGGGGAGATTAGACTTAAAAAAATTCTTCTAAGTCCTGACTGCCGAAACAGTTTCGCCTGGTGATCTTTGGAGCATTCTTGAGAGCAATCCAGGCCGAACCAAAGCATGATCTTGTAACCAAAGTTGTAGTCGACACATAGCTCTACTCAATGGAACAAGTGGTTTAGCGTTTCATCGAGTGGTTAGCGAGTTAATCACGCGCAAAATCCGGCTGTCAGTCGGCCATCAGCGACTGAATCAGCCGATCCAGTTTGAATCGGTCGTGGTCGTGGCCGACCGCGCACAGGGCTCCCTCGCCGCGTGGCTCGCGCTGGCCGGCCAAGCCAGCAGCTCACGCGCGCGTGGCGTGCACAAGGCAGCCCCGCTCGCCCCCGCCCTGTCCAAACCACGCCATTCCATCCGCTCTGTCCCCCTCTCGCTCTCGCCGTCGCCCGAGCAGGTAAGCGCCGCCGCAAGTCCGCCGGTGTCTTCCCGCCGCTTCACCGTGGTTCCACCTCAACCATCCCGCCAACACCTCAACCATCCCGCCAAAACAAGTCGTCGTGACCCGCTCCATCTCCTGCCCTAGCTAGCTTGAGCCGAAAGCCTCTAGGTAAGCCGCGGAGCACGCGTCTGCCTTGTCCGCCATGGCCGGCGAGCTTGGTCCGCCGTGGCCAACCCCCTTTCCGAGCTCGTCCGTTTGTCCTAGCTAGCGTTCGCGAGTCGCCTTGACCCGTAGAAGACGTTGGTGGTGTTGGGTTGGCCGATTAGGGTTTGGTAGTGGCCGTACGTCGCCGTCCACAGCCGGCTCTGCTCGCCATGGACGATGAGCCGCGGTCTGGGCCGTTTCTCATGGCAACCCTAGCTTCTTTGCTTGGATTAGGGTTCGCTAGGGTTTGAGGAGTGTGAGATGGCCGTCGGTTTGCTTCGGGAAGGCCGGAGATGGCCGGCGTGGTGAGCTCCCGCCGCCGCGGCCGCCATTCTCGCCGGCGAAGCTTGCTCCGTTCGTGAGCTGGGCCTTTTAGTGGTACCGTCGAGTGCGGAAAGTCGAGGGGAGTTCGCCGGTGGTGTTGGTTTCGCCGGGGAGGTCGCCGCCGGCGAGCTCCGCCGCGGTCAACCCTTCCCCTGCTTCTGTGTGGCTTACAAGTGGGGCCGGTTTGACCTGGGGTCCTGCCAGTCAGTGGCTTGGGTCCCAGCTGTCAGCGGATCTGGGTGCAGTGGTTTGGGTGCGTGTAGCAGTTTAGGTTGAAGAGTTTTTCAGGGTTTTGTTTAATTAGTTTTCAGAAATGCTTATGTGGCTTGTTTAATTCATATCTTGCATTCTGTAAATGCTAAAAAGGTGAAACAAGTTTTGTTAAGTTTGTTATGATGAGTTCTATGCATGAAAAATGTAATATGTCCAGTTTGTGATGAATTTATGTGTATTTATATTTAATTTATGTTTGGGCTAAAATCTTGTTAAATGCATAGTAAACTGTGTATTGCTCAGAAAAATGTGATTCTTGTTTTGTTAGGTTTGTGTTGATAAATAGTTTCTGGGAAAAATATAATATGAGGTTGTTATGTGAAATATTTTGGCAGTAGCAATTAAAGTGATTAAATGTTGTTTTCTTGTTTAATTTGTAGTAATTAAAATATGAGGAATATGAACCTGATAATTTTTATACACTGCTCTTGTGCTAAGAAGTTCAGTGGAAAAATGGGAAATTTGTTGTTTGACACTTTTTGCTAGGGTGTGTAGTTCAAAGCACCTTTTCGTGGTAGTATTTGTCTTTTTCATGGAGGATAGAGTTTAAGTCCAAATGGGTTGAAATTTGGACAGGGAGCTAGATTGCATGCTTTCAACTTCCAGTAATTTCTGTAGATTTTCTGAAGTCGTTATCTAAGGGTTGCTGTTCTAGGCTAAATAAAATGATTAAGTGGTAGCACATGGTTAAGTAATAATCGGATGATGTTGACTACCTTGTTGAAGAAAATGAAGTAGATGACATGTGCTTATCTCCTGAGTTATCTTGTTCTCTGTTGCATCACCAATGCATCCCATGTGCATTTGTTTTATTTATATGTGTTATGCATCATACAAGGTCGGTAGTGGAAGCCCAGAACTCGCCACCGGAGGAGCCGTGTCCGGAGGAGACCCCGGACGAGAGGACCGAAGAAGGAGACGTCGAGGACCTGCCTGAGTGCCGTGACCATCGACCCTCCGACTTTGAAAGAGGCAAGCCCCGGAGCATCCCACTCCTACGGTTTGCAAATGCAATTATAAAATTAACATGATATGTTTGTTGCATTAGGTTTATAGGAGATGAGTGACACCGTTGATGCATTACTTACTTATCCTTGTCCACCTGCAATTATTATCTTAATATCCCTGTTAAGTCTAGGCTCGTTTATGCTTAGCCTACTTAGACCGGTAAAAGTCGGGTGATTACCTGTCTCCCGCATATAGGAGGATACTGATCAAGACTAGCCTGGTGCTATCATGGAAATAACCCTGTGATAATTAATTTGAGATCGGGCGGGATGTAGGAGCAGCAGGACATGGGTCCTCTATACTAGTAGTCTCCCGTCTATGTCGATTAGGACCCGACGAAGGCACACCTCAGTCATTTTGAACGCGTCAATCACTTAACGGAGCAGGTGCGGGTACCTCCCGTGAAGCCGAGTAAGGTTATTCGAGCCGGTGATGGAGATGTTGACGCCTAACACCCAGGTCCTTACATGTACCGTGGGCAACCTGGCATGGTCCGTGGACAGGCGGGGCCTGATTGACCTGGCATGACCGTGGGCAGTTATAGCTTGAGCGACCTGGCATTGAGATAACCCCCGTTGTAGAAGGGCCCATGACCATCCCGCGTGTTGTGTTCTCGAATTTCCTGAAGTGGTCGCCGACGGCTGCCTGGCAAGGTGTGATCGGGCGAGTGTGCGACATTTTTATTCCTAGCTGGTAGAAATCGATTATAATCGCCATCGCTCCTAGATAGTGAGTAACTTGACTGGGCATGTGTTACCGTAGTAACTTATGGAATTAAAGATGCTTATGGTACTAAATCTGAAAGGCTATTGATGAAATGGTCACTCTTGCTTGATTAATTAGCCAAGTGATTGCTCTAGCTTAGGTGCAAATCTAGTTAATCAGGTTGATTACATAAAATGGATTGTTAATACTCTAATGATACCTATTTAATAATGAAAATGCTTTTATGCAAAAAGGTAAGTATGGCCAATCCCAGATACAGCCTTGCATACTCCTTGGGTCACCTTATTTCTGGTTATGACGGGTAAGTCTAGTTGAGTACCTTCTTGTACTCAGGGTTTTATCCCTTGTTGTTGCAGATGGGCAGTGCTTCTATGGCTATTGCGAGAACTGTCTGTACCCCGTCGCGGGTGATGATTAGACACGGGGCATGGTCATCTCTTATCCTCTCCTGATGCTTTTGTGGACTAATCAGGCAATGGCACCGTATTGTGAACTATGAACTTATGTTTAAAACAATGTTGCTTCCGCTTTTGAATTCCAAACTATGGTTTGTAATAACTGTTGAACTCCGATGTATTTTAAACTATGTGCGAACTATATGTACCTTGTGGACATGTACGCTAATCTATTACGATCTTGGGAAATGTTGAATGATTTGAAATCCTTCGAGATTTCCGGACTACCGGGTTTGTACGAGCTTAAGTATCTGTCAATCTCTGTGAAAGCGGGGGTTCGGTGCTTAATCTGGTATAAATTGGTCGGTTCTGTCACAAATACCTCTATGCCCATGAGATTTTGAGGAAGTGAGACCGTAATCTCACTATTGTAGCGTGTGGTAGCCACACGGTTGCAATTCGTGCTTGTGATTCGTGTTTTGTTTGTGTTCTTCGCGGGTTGCTTTTCTCTATGTTTTTCCCGTTGATCGATCTCTCATTTCGGTGCGTCTATTGCAAATCCGTTTGAACCAAGTTGTTCTAGATCGTGAGGCACTTCTTTCCACCGAAGGAATTCACCTCTAACCTCACGAGCTTGTAGATCGGTCGATTTTCCTTTTGGATCGTTTTTGTCTCCCTTCCCCCGAATTTCTTTATTCATCGATTTGGAGATAGCTTCGAGCCATGATCTCCTAGGAGTAGCTCACTATCCTCGTGACTCATCTCACCAAGTTTGATCCCTAGAGGATTCGTTTTGGGTGAGTCTGAGTTAAATTGGTGGACGAACGGGGCTGACTCGGGGCGACCGGACGCTGGCGTCATGCAGACCAGACACTAGGGCAGAGAGTCCGGTCGTTGAATGTCAATTCTCTGATCTTCGATTTTGACTGGACGCATCACTTCCCCTGTGACCGGACTCGTCCATTCTACTGTTCACTGCACGGTTGCTGTTGACCGAACGCTGCAGACCTGACCGGACGCTCGTTCTCTCAGAGTCCGGTCACAAACAGAGAGGGTCCAGAACCGAATTAGCTCGACCGGACGCGTCCGGTGGACCTCGACCGGATGTAGGTAGAGTCCGGTCAATGCTGGTTTGCGCTGTTTCGTTCGCAATTTGTTCGTTTGTTGTCGGTTTTGATTTCCGGCTTTTGCGTTGGGTTTCTAGAGTTGTGTAGTGTCTCGCTGTGCTTCTTGGAAGCATCCACCCTACATCTAGGGTCATGGACACTTACAAGCTCTAGGTTTGTTCTTAGGGGTTGATTTTTGAGACAGTGGTGACAAGTTTCCGAAAGGAAAATTTGAAGCTCCCATTGACCCCCCCCCCCTCTGGTCGCTTTCTAGTAGCACTCTCGGTCCTTCAATTGGTATCGGAGCGGGTTAAGGATCTTCCACCTTAGCCGGTTCCAGATCCACAAAAGGCAACATGGATCGCGGCGTGGGCAAACCGCCATTCTTTGATGGGACGAACTATGCGTATTGGAAGATACGTATGTCGGCCTATCTTCAAAGCATGGGTGCTTCGGTTTGGGAAATTTGCAACAAGGAGGATTACGTTGTCTTGGCTGCTCGTGGGCTTAGCTGCAGATCGATGAGCACGATGCCAATAGCCGAGCACCTAACGCTCTTTTCTCCTGTTTGAGCATGTCCGAGTTTGATCGCGTTTCTCACCTCCCCACGGCTCGTGAGATTTGGGCGACCCTCATGCGCTTCCATGAGGGAACCACTCAAGTCAAATCCCATCTCTACGAGTCGCACAAGCGGGAGTATGAGAACTTTCGACACATGCCTGGTGAGAGCATAGAAAGTTTATTCGCTCGCTTTCAGGTCATTGTCAACAAGATGAGAGCGAACAAGGAGCTGTTGCCTTTCGACGATCATGAGAGAGCTTTGAAGCTTTTGCATACTCTCGATCGGTCGGTGTGGGACTCAAAGGTCCAGGCGATCATCGAATCGTCTAACTATGAGACCCTCACTTGCGACGAGCTCTTTAGTAAGCTCAAGTCTAGTGAGATTGACACCATGTCGAGGGCTTCTTATGAAAATCCTTCTGGCCCGACTATGGCTTTGGTTTCTGGCTCTTTTGCTAACCCCTCTGGAGGATTTGCACTTTCTTCTCTTCTTTCTATCACAGAGGAGCAGCTGGAGTCCATGGGCGATGATGAGTTGACCTTGCTTGCCAACCGGTTCTCGCGGTTCCACAACAACCGCATGAACCGTCACCATGGAGGAGGACGCTCAGGATGTTTCGAGTGCGGCGACCCTGACCACTTCATCGCCAACTGTCCCAAGAAGAACAAGCAATCTGGGAAGGGCGATCATGGGCACAAGTATGACTCCGGGAAGCGCAAGGAGAAGTACGTCCCCGCGAAGCCAAAGCGGAAGGGCGTCTTCAACAAGGAGTACATCAAGAAGAAGTACTTGGAGAAGGCCCAGGCTGAGCAGCGTGCTTTCTTCGCCACGCTCAGCGATGTGGATGACTCGGATGACGACTTCACTTGCTCAAGCGATGACGAGTCCCAGAAGAGGAAGAAGATCGAGGACAAGCTGAACGGCCTGTGCTTCTTCGCCGACAACGAGGGCTTTTGCACCATGGCCCTCGGCAAGGAGGTCGATAGCCAGCTGGAGGACACCCCTCGGAACGACGACGACGACGACGACACCTCCCAGGTATCTCAGACCCCCGATGAGCTCTCTGCTGAGGTCAAGAAACTTACTGCCGCACTTCTTAGTCAAGATAAGCTGCTTAGGCGTGCTGCTAGAGAGCGCAAGGAGTTTAGGCAGAAGTGGGAGGACATGGTGAAGGAGCTTGAGTTTGCTAGGTCCACCGTGGTCATTTCTGAGGAGGGTGAGTGCAAGATGTGCACCAAGCACATGACTGACCTTCTCACTTTGAGAGGTAAGTATGCTGCTTTGGTTGGAGAGGTGGATGAGCTTCGGGCTAGACCCGTGTTGTTGGGTGCGTGCAAGTCTTGTGCAGGCTTGCAATCCGAGTTGGCAGAGAAGACTGCCAAGATTGTGTCTCTTGAGAAGGCCAGCTCGGGTAGCACTTGTGTGACTAGGTGTGCTTTGTGCGAGGGTTTGGAGATGGAGATCACTAATGTGAAGCATGGCAAGATGCAAACCGAGGAAAACACATACCTTCGAACCATCTTGTCATGGGTGTCTTGTAATGAGCCGTAGCTTGGGATGATGATTGCTCAGTTTAAACGAGCTGCTGGAGGTCCAGGAGTTGGTTTTGCTCAGGGTGTTGATATCTCTTCTTTTGGGAAGATTGGGGAGTCGAGTGGTCTGAACCCTAGTGAGAAACCCAACTCCACCACCATTCCCATGCTTACCAAGCTTCCACCCAAAGAGCCTCCTAAGCCTAACACCAAGGATGGAGTGTATGAG
Source organism: Coix lacryma-jobi var. lacryma-jobi (assembly GCA_009763385.1). Lineage (NCBI taxonomy): Eukaryota > Viridiplantae > Streptophyta > Magnoliopsida > Poales > Poaceae > Coix > Coix lacryma-jobi. The sequence continues at coordinate 112,536,473 of CM019830.1, read as the reverse complement.
GAACCTCCGAGAGCTCCACCCAAGAAACAAGTGTGGCATCCCAAACCCAACCACCTCAAAAACAAGCTAGATACAATGCCACCTATCCAAGAGGAGCTTATGCCACAAAAGGGCAAAGTGATCCACACCCACTACCGTGAGTACCAACAACCCCCTATGAGAGCGGTGAGGTACCATTGTGAGCACTGTGGGAGAGATGGACACTTGAGTGAGTTTTGCTTTCGGCGTAAGAGAGAGGAGCGCCGTTCCAGGGAGATGAACAATGCGGACATGTACCATCCTTTCCATGATGTACATGTGCCGAATGTTCAGAGGAGAGCTGCTAGACCTAGAGGTGCAGTGCCTCAAGGTCCTAGGCGTCAGGGAGGTGTTGCCCGACGGGGTCCTGACTTTGCAGGATACGGACCCCGTGGCGGAGGCTTTGTTGAGCGTTTTCCCCCACCGCGTTTTGACTATCACGATGGACGCTCTTTCCTTAGCGGACCACGTTTTCCTGTGCGTGGTGATCGCTTTCCCCGTAGACATGCTAGGAATGATTTTTATACTGACCGTTCGTTTGAGCAGCCGGCCCAACACTAGTACTCTTCCTACTTCACTAACCCCAGTGTTGGACCGTATGCTCACCCTATGTCATTTTATTGATGTAGGTAAAACGATTGGAGGACATTTGGTTGGTGGATTCCGGTTGCTCGAGACACATGACCGAAAACGTCAAGTGGTTCTTCAGTCTTAGTCCTGTTGCCAGAAAGGAGTTTATCACCTTCGGCGACAATAGCAAAGGTAAAGTGTTGTCTCGTGGGTCGGTGCGAGTTAATGAGCACTTTGTGTTGCGTGATGTTGCTCTTGTTTCTAACTTGCATTTTAACCTTCTTTCTGTTTCGCAACTTTTTGATGATGACTATGAGATTCGTTTTAAACCGAATCTCAGTCGTATTTTAGATCCTCAGGGCAATCTTGTATGTTTGATTTCGCCCTTTAGGAAAGTCTTTCGTGCGAATTTCTTGGAGTTGTTTGGTTTTTCTCGCTGTCTTGTGGCTGGTCCTTCCTCCTCTGATCTTTGGAAGTGGCATAGGAGACTCGGTCACCTGAGCTTTGACTTGCTTGCAAGGCTTAGCTCACTTGGCCTAATCCGAGGATTACCCAAGTTGTCCATGGAGAAGGACCTTGTTTTCCATTCTTGTAGACATGGTAAGATGGTTGCCGCTCCCCACCATCCAGTGACTCAGGTCATGACACAGCGCCCTGGAGAGCTTTTACACATGGACCTTGTTGGTCCGGCTCGGGTGAGCTCGGTTGGGGGTAAGTGGTACGTGCTTGTTGTTGTCGATGATTTTTCGAGATATTCGTGGGTCTTCTTTTTGACTGAGAAGACTGAGACTTTCTCTTTTGCTTGCAATCTGATTTTGCGTCTTCAGAACGAGTTCCCTATGAACTCGATGCGAGCTATTCGTAGTGATAATGGTTCTGAATTCAAGAATTCAGATTTTGAGAAGTTTTGTAACTCTTTGGGTTTGGAGCATCAATTTTCTTCCCCCTACACACCGCCACAAAATGGTGTTGTAGAGAGGAAGAATCGGACCCTTGTAGAGATGGCCAGGACGATGCTCGATGAGCATAGGACTCCTAGGCAATATTGGGCCGAGGCTATGAACACTGCATGCTATATTTCCAATCGCATTTCCTCCGAGCTTTCTTGAAAAAGACTTCTTATGAGTTGCATTTTGGAAGACAGCCCAAAGTGAGTTATTTTAGAGTTTTTGGTTGCCACTGTTTTATATTGAAGAAAGGCAACCTGGACAAATTTGAGTCTCGTTCTTCTGACGGTGTATTTTTGGGTTATGGCACTCACACTCGTGCTTATCATGTACTTCACCTTGATACTAACCGAGTCATGGAGACGTCCGATGTCACCTTCGACGAGACCATGGTTTGTCCTTCTTCTCGTTTTGAGCGTGCAGGTGATCATGAGGTTGGTGAGCCTCTTTTCGATGACGAGGACGAGGATGCTGAAGGCATGGGTAACCTAGCATCACCTCCACCTGCTGTGCCGCAAGGAGTGGCTTCTACTATGACTCATGGCCCCAACCCTTCTTCCTCTACGACTTGGGGGGCCATGGGATCCGCCACCCCGAGCGGTACCTTTTGTACCCGGGGAGGCACCAGCTGCTGTTGAGGGGGAGGTATCTTCAGCTCGGGAGGCGCCACGACACATTCAGCGCCAACACCTGCCTCAGCAGATGATCGGCAGCATCGACGAATGTGTCACTCGGTCCAGGTCACAACAAATCTCTCACTTTGCTCATTCTGCATTTGTTGCTGATTTTGAACCCCAAGATGTTGGACACGCTTTGACGGATCTGGATTGGGTCAATGCCATGCATGAGGAGTTAGAGAATTTTGAGCAAAATCGGGTTTGGGTTTTGGTTCCACCTCCTCCATACTGTAATCCTATTGGGACAAAATGGGTTTTCAAAAACAAACAAGGAGAGGATGGCCACATTGTGAGGAACAAAGCTAGACTTGTGGCCAAGGGTTATAGTCAGAAGGAGGGGATAGACTATGAGGAGACTTTTGCTCCTGTAGCTCGTTTGGAGGCTATTAGGATACTCTTGGCTTTTGCTGCATCCAAAGGATTTAAACTTTTTCAAATAGATGTCAAGAGTGCCTTCTTCAACGGCTACATAGAAGAAGAGGTGTATGTTGAACAACCCCCCGGTTTTAAAAATCCCAAGTTTCCAAACCATGTTTTTAAACTCCACAAAGCTTTATATGGTTTGAAACAAGACCCTAGAGCCTGGTATGATAGGTTGAAAACCTTTTTGCTTGCTAAGGGTTTTAAAATGGGATGTGTGGATAAAACGCTTTTTATCCTCATGCAAGGCAAAAACACACTCTTGGTCCAGATTTACGTGGATAATATCATTTTCGGTGGTTCTTCTCACGCTTTGGTTGCCAAGTTTGCAGATTTAATGAGCAGGGAGTTCGAGATGAGTATGATGGGCTAGCTGACTTTCTTTCTCGGATTGCAAATTAAGCAATCCCGAGCGGGAACGTTTGTGCACCAGGGCAAGTACACCAAAGACTTGCTGAAGAGGTTCGATATGGGTGAGGCCAAGCCTCTTCCAACACCCATGTCGACCACAACGGCCCTGGATGCGGATGTGGATGGAGAAGCTGTGGACCAAAAGGAGTATCGAAGCATGATCGGATCGCTGCTCTACCTGACGGCGACACGTCCGGACATTCAGTTTGCGGTGTGTCTGTGCGCGCGCTTTCAGGAGTCGTCGCGCACTTCTCACCGTCACGCGGTCAAGCGCATTTTTAGGTACCTTCGTTTCACACCTGAGTTCGGGATTTGGTATTCAGCTTCCTCCTCCCTCTCACTTTGTGGTTTTTCTGATGCCGATTTTGATGGTTGCCGAGTTGAGCGCAAGTCCACTTCTGGGACTTGCCAGTTTATTGGTTCTTCTCTTGTATCTTGGTCTTCTCGCAAGCAGTCTAGTGTTGTTCAGTCTACCACAGAGGCTGAATAAGGTGTTGCGGCTAGCTGTTGTTCTCAATTGCTTTGGATGATGGCCACTTTGCGTGATTTTGGTCTGAGCTTTTCTCGCGTGCCTTTACTTTGCGATAGCACGAGTGCGATTAGCGTTGCTAAGAACCCCGTGTTGCATTCTAAGACCAAACACATTGATGTGCACTTTCATTTTCTGCGAGACCATTATGAGGAGGGTGATATCGACCTTCGCCATGTCGATACTCATCATCAGTTGGCAGATATTTTCACCAAGCCTTTAGACCAATCAACTTTTAATCGGTTGAGAGGTGAGCTTGGTGTACCCTTTTAGATGGGGGAAACATTTTGGTTCTTGTATCATAGACTGACTCTTTTTCTTTTGCTTTGTTTCACCTTTGATAGGTTAGTCTTTGCATATCATGCATCTTTACTTTCTGAACTTCACGTATATAATCCTTAGAATGTGATTATGCTCTGCTTAGTATGCTCCGATGCTTTATGATGATGCTTGTAGCTTATGCTCTTTCTGATCACTGATACATGTTGTGAGCTAAGCTATTTTATGAATGGTGACTATGCTTAATAAACTTAAAATCTGAAAATTATTCACCATTGAGATATGCAACTAGCATGTGTAGGATGTGTTGAATTCACTTGTGCTTTTCATATATGCTAGGTTGCTATGTCTCTAGTTTTGAGTCATTCACTTGCTTGGTATGTTCATATTCTGTTTAAAATCTGAACCAAGTTTTAAGTGAATTAAAAAGATCGAGATGGGATTGTGTTGGCGCAAAACGTGACACACCGCGCCTAACACATGGCAAGCTGAAAAGCTTAGCTTCAATTGGGGTGCCCGGACGGTTTGGAATCCGGAGACGTGCCAGTCGGTTTGACCTGAAAACCAACAAGGGATAAAACTGTGAGAATACCACTTGAACATGCCAGGTGAGACCAGACAGTTCCATTTGTACGGCTTTGAAAGCCAATCACGACGGCACACAGCTATAGAAGTTGTCTGTCAAAGCATGTTTATAAAATCATTTGGCAAGTATAAAAGAAAGCATGTAAACATATTGACTGCCGAACGCATATGCAAGAAAAGAAACAGGCAACTTGCAAATATAAATCTATTCGAAGAACCCATGCATAGCCTAATCCAACTAGTCTGCCACACGTCTAGTCTTCATAAAACCCGTCAGGCATAAACTAAGTCTACACCACTCCTTATAATTAGATTAATCCACCGCATGATACAATCTAATTATAAAAAGCTAAAAGCATGCATATATCCGAACAAATCTATGAATACTCGTTACTCGTGTAAGCTTAACCAAGCTCGGCAAGTTAGCCGAGTTGAGATCCATGAAGAAGGAACATACAAACAAGCATGATTAAACCAATCTAAAACCTACATCTGCCGCACGACACCTAGTTTTATCAAAGCCTAACCATAATTGACATGCATGAACCCACAACATGTGACAATCTAGATTGAAAGTTAATTCAGCCATCATGATCTTGCAGTTATTAAAACACAAGTAAACTTGTGCGACAAGGCCAAACAAAGATCAATCTAGATTGGGCAAAAGAGTGTTACAAAATTAAATAAAACAATGCAACACATGATAACTTAATGAATCTATCAGATTTGCCAGATCTAACAGAGCCGATAACTATCCCGCTCCTGCTAAACCTATGAATAAACGTCTGCCGCACTGTATCTACCCATAAGCAAAGCATAAGCAAAGACCTCTTGATCGTTAACAATGGTCCGCCGCACGACCATTGAGAACAAGCAAGACTACTTGCATCATATCTAAATCCACTGCATGATACTAGACATGATAACAAGGTTGCCGGTACTTTCGGAGGTCGACGGATCGATGATTCCTCTCGAAGAACTCGACGACACGACTTAAGGACTCGAAGGTGGCACGGGGCCGGTTTGTATTGATATGGTTGTGAACAGTTTTACAATGGTCGAGGGTTTATATTTATACCCTGGACGAAACATGAGTCGTAGACGATTACGACTTATACAAATTCTATTCCTATTTTTCCCGGCGTCCTCCATCGCCACGTGTCTCTTCGTGCAAGCCATATTCACCTCCCGAATGGAGCTGCCGCTTTGCAAAATAGCCGACCGTTTAGGCATCTACTGAAATTCCGAGGATTAGCCGACCGCTTGGTCATTTACCAAATGCTCCACTTACTGCCGGCCGGGCCCTCTTGTCATCCTCTTATGCGTGCGAAATTCTGATGTTAACACATGCCCCCTCAATTTCGGGATAAAATGTCAATTTTATTTCGAAATTGCCTGCAAGCTCTTCCCTCTTTTAGGTTTTCATCTTTCGGCACTGTAGCCGCCGCTTAAGAAATTCAAACTTCAGTGCAACTTGGCTTCACTTCGAATCCCCCAAATGGTGACTCAAGACAAGATCCCAGAGGTAAACTTCACCATCCTACATACTCAGCAATTCCTTGCCAGTTGCGCCCCCTTTTCGGTCCACTTCTTCTTTTAATTCGTTATTTTCTGAAGGAATACAAGGACCAAATTTTGATTCCTTATACTGCCAATCCTGACTCCTATCTTCTTGGCCAATGGGAAATACTGACCCAACGGAAATCATTGAGAAGGAGACCCAAAGAATTCCCTTCAAATCTGGAATTACTCTGTCGAACCAATGGCCGAACACCTTCAAGAACTGGCCGTTTCCCCCAATTGTCGGATGGCGAAATTGGTATTGGAGGATGTTCGAAAAAAGAAGCAGTCACTGGGAAAACCAAGATATTAGCCACTGCCTGGAATTATCTTTATCAGAAACAGCCAGAAACGACTCCCTTCTAATAGCAGCTTCTCACTTCTGGTCTGATGCCATTAATGCTTTCATCTTTGGCCATGGTATGATGACTATTACCTTAGCTGATGTATTCATGATGACTGGTCTGAATGTGACATTACCAGTGTACCCTTATAAATACAAAAACAAAAGTAATCAGAGAGCTGTCAGTTCTGGATGTGGATGGGCAAAATACATTCAGACTTATATGGAGTCATCTGGTACTGTTTCTGATAAAGAGCTGAAGGCTTTTATGAATATGTGGCTATGCAGATTCATCTTCTGCGGAAAATCCAACGAACCCACCCTGAACCATATGGTGATGGCTGATGACTTATCTGCAGGTACCCAGATCCCATTAGGTAAATATCTCTTGGGGTCTGTCTATCATATGATGCATCAGATCACTCTCCAGATGCATATGGGTAGAGAAATTTCCTGCGTGAATGGCCCCTGGTGGTTGGTCCAGATGTGGCTCCAACTATATATGCATCAGATAATCCCTGTGAGCCTTCTCAATCTGAGTTTCCCTTCAATCAATTATGCTGAAGGCAACACGGCCAAGGTTAAAGCCTGCCAGACTTATGGAGAAGCTGCATCATCCATTAGCATCGATATGGATATTGGTCATCTCTTCAAGCTATTCTTCAAAGGCTTTGGAAATGTACTTTGGCTTCCTTACAGAGAGAATGAAAATCTGACTCTTCCCTGCAAGTTTAACTATGAATCTGGCTGTGCAGACAAAACATCTATTGACATCTTCAATTCTTTCATCAAACCCTGTGTTCTGCTAGCCGAATTTCACCATGGAAGATTAGTGCAGTCCACCTACGAGTTCTATTATCCAAACATGGTGGCCAGACAATTAGGATGTGGTCAATTGCCCCCTAGACCTTTCTTCTCAACAGTAATAAGGCCCAGAGAAGTAATTACAGAGGGGATAGTGGCCAAAAAAGTTTTTGAATTAGGATGGGAGCTGCCAACATATGAACCATCTCCATTTGGGATAGTAGACATCACTCATCCTTTCTTCACTTCCTGGTGGGAAGAATGACATGCTCATGTTTCTAATGCACCGGTCCACCCCCTATGTCAAGATTTGCAATCTGACTTTGCTTCTGACAGTGAGGTAATTCCATTACTCTTATCACTTTCTATCCTTTAATTTACCTCTCTCTTTAACATTCGGCTATATACAGGATCCTGAGCCCACACCTCCTATCAAGGTGATCCAATATTACTTGGCCGGACCCAATCCTGCCCTGGGTTTCAATGCTCCAAGTCTGAATATTTTCATGAAGATCCCTGCAACTTCAATTACTGCACCCCCAGGAGGAGAGAGTAAAAGAAAGGTATTTGAGAATATCTCTTTATCCAAGAAACCAAGGACTAGAAAGGGCCAAGCTATCTCCCAAGGTATGAAAGCTTCATTCTGTTTTAAACAACTTTCTTTGGCAATAAATCTGATCAATCCCATACTTCATCACTTGTTGCAGCCACAGGTCAAAGTCCTGAAATCAGGCAGTACTTCAGCAACTGCAAAACCATCTCCTGAAGCTTCTACAAAAGATATTCAAGATGAAGCCGAAGACCCAAAAACTCCTGAAGGTTTAAGAAATGAAGAAACCGATGGAACTATAGGTGATACATTCGGCTATCCTCCTTTCTGTTGCCATATACTCATATTGCTTATTTGAAACAGATGAAATTCTAAAGAAACTGGGAGAAGAACCATCTCCTGATCATACTCCAAGCCCACCTCCTCTGAACACTCGACAAAATCCTCGAGCAATCCAGGACACAGCACCCTCTGATGACCAATCAGCTCAGCAGGCAAAGTTTTTTCGAATTGTATCGCTTTCACCAAATACATTCAGTCGGCTAACGCTCTTTCCCCCCTTTTCAGAAAAATACCAAAGAGCCGACTGCGAGTTATTCTTTCCCTGCTGAAGACTATATCACTGAGAAGGGTGAAGAAAACACCTCCCGACATACTCTATCAATAGAAAACCAAGCTCGGCTGAGGGAAATAACAAAGACATCGTCAACTTGGTTCAGGACACAGATCAGATAAGAGATATTCTTGAGCTTATTGATGAAGATATTCCTCCTGCTCTTCTGGCCCATTTGGAATCTGAAGCTTGCCTCGACAACTTTGTGGGAATGGTAAGGAGGGCAACTAAAAATATATCATCCAGGGCCGCCTTGCAGAATGATAGGTCTTCAAAGAAGCTGGAGCTTAAAAATTTACATTCCCATATTCAAACCGCAAAAAATTCTCTGGCAACTTTGGAGTCTGAACTGAAGGTCATGGAGGAGGACAAGAGCAAGTTAGAAGCCCAGCTAGCCAATCTGAATACCAAAATCCAATCCCACAGGGCTCATATGGCCGATCTACCGAAGAATATAGAAGCAGCCTCATTAAGGATAACTTCGGCTCTCATAGAAGATCAACAAATCAAAGCTAAACTATCCAAAATCCAGAACTCTGAAGATGAAGATCAAAAAGTACTAGATACTGTCAGCCGAATCAAAGCCGAGGCTGTAAAGATAATCAATCAGCTTTTGAATGAGTAAACATTGATCTTGTAACAAACCAAGTGTAGCATACTTCATCTTTGTAAAACAATCTTGATACTTTTATGCTTCCATTTGTCTGAGAATGCAATCGGCCTTTCTCCCTTAATTTTCCTGTAATGAGATATAGCCGATTGTCTTCATTTTCTGGTAGCCGAATGAACTTCAACTTAAAGAACTAAGAAGATAACCGAGTAGCGTTCGACTTAACTGAGCCTGGCCCAGTAAAAACGGACCAGCCGAAAGGAAAACCCTACTCCGTCGCTTGGCATTCTTACTCCACTACTCCGTAGACTTCGCCACGACTCCTTTTCCGGCTTATAAATAAACCCTCTCTGCAACCTCGATTAGCACTTGCAGTTACACATCTTTGCCTCCGCCTCTTCATTTCCTCCAGTAGATTCAACTTTAGAACAAAAACCCCAACTCTCGTAGCAATGGTGAACGGTGACGACTGCGGCAAGCGACCCGCTGAAGGAGAAGCAAAGGGCAGCAGAGCCCCGCAGTGCCGGCGCCATGGGTAAGAATCAGTCATTTTGCCCCCTTGCAACTTCTATCTCCCTGTTCATCCATTGTTTCAATTTCGATTCTCCTCTTACTTTCTAGGATAAGATTCATCTCCAGCAGCCAAGGCCATCTTCTTCCCTGGCCCGGAACTCCATCATCCGGATCTTCCAGCTCCTCCGACTTCTAGGATTCTTCCTCGGATTCCTTCTACTCCGACTGGTGGAGCCACCGTGATGCCTGCCACTTCAAGGAGGAAAGGGACAAGGCCCGAGAGGAGCTGAGCGAGGTCTCCAAGCAGTACGGCATCGACCAACTCGACTGGGAGGATCAGCGTAAACAACTCTGCGACGCAATCTCAGGTCAGTGAAATCTTCGCCCAATTTCTTTTCCTGTAATCGAACTTGTCTGTCTGATATATTCTTTCCCTAATCCAGAGTTATCTGCAGAAGTTGAGCATCTGAAGATCACGGGAACCAAGGTGGCCGATAAGGTAAACGCTCAGGGGGAAACCGTGGAGGCGCGCCTTGATGATGCGGACGGCCGTGTCGATCAAGTCGCCATTCATGGTGTACACCACGACGTTGCCTTAGGGCTGGCGGCGATGTCCACCCAGACGCGCGAGGACATCTCCGCCATGCCGACTGGCTTCCATGGTGGCGAGCTCCCAGAAGATGTCGAGGATCTTCTGGAAAATTATGAAGATCATGCGACCATGCTCGCCCAGGCTTCTGATGCTCAATCTGTCTTGAATACATTGTTTGATGAGTAGTTTGTATTTAGGGATGCCTGTAAATAAACTGCCTTCTCTCATGAAACACCTGCTTCTGTGAAATACTTGTCTGCAGTCTCCTGAATTACCGGAAGCAAAACCCTCGCACGATATCATCTTCATCCGGCTAGACTGACATTTTTGCTCTAAAGGCGATACATGTCATGTCGGTTGTTCAAACATTTTTTCTGCTAAAGGCGATGCTTCTCATCGGCTAACTCATTGCATATGATTTTTTTATGTACCGACTTCCATGCTAGGATGAAACTTCTTAAGAAATCTCTCATTAATAGCTCTAGAGATCTCTTCTCCCAGCAAAGTCTTCAAAATATATGCATTGCCAGGCACATGTCTTACTATCCGAAAAGGACCTTCCCAATTTGGAGACCATTTACTGAATGCTTTGTCTTTCGTCCCAATTGGCAATACAACCTTCCAAACTAAATCCCCTTCTTCAAAGTGTTTTTCCTTGACATTTTTATTGTAATACTTGGCAACACGCAATTTGTTCTTCTCTATATTCTCCAATGCCTTAAGACGAATTAAGTGCAAATCTTCTAGTTCGTCCATCATTAAACTTTTATAATCTTCTTTCTTTAATTCATTCTGCAATGTAACTCGCCTTGAACTCGATTGTAACTCCCATGGCAACACAGCACAATGTCCATAAACCAACTCATAGGGAGATACTTGAGTAGACCCATGACATGCCATTCGGTAAGCCCATAAAGCCTCATTCAGAACTGAATGCCATTTTTTTGGTTTTTCATCAATCTTCTTCTGGATAATCTTAATCATAATCTTATTTGATGCTTCAGCTTGACCATTGGCTTGTGCATAATAAGGAAAGGAATTACATAACTTGACCCCCATTTCTTCAGCAAAATCGCAAAATTCGGATGATATAAACTAGGTCCCTTGATCCATTGTTATAGTTTGAGGGATCCCAAATCTATGAACTATATGCTCCTTGACAAAATTGATCATGTTTTCTAACGTAACATTCTTCAAAGGTACAGCCTCAACCCATTTGGTAAAGTAATCTGTAGCCAATAGTATGAATTTGTGTCCTTTGCTAGAAGGAGGGTGAATTTGACCAATCAAATCTATAGCCCGTCCTCTAAACAGCCATGGCTTGATAATTGGATTCATAGCCGATGCTGGAACTCTTTGAACATTTCTGAATCTTTGACAATCTTGACATCCTTTACAATATTCAAAACAATCCTCAAGCATAGTCAGCCAAAAATAACCGGTCCTTCTTATTATCCATTTCATTCGGTAAGCCGATTGATGTGCGCCACATAATCCTTCATGCACTTCATACATCAGCTTCTTGGCTCCTTCTTGACTTAGACATTTCAGGAGCACCCCATCTATGGATTTATAGTACAACTGATCGTCAAGAAGTGTAAACTTGATGGCCTTATACTTGAGCTTTCGGGAAACCTTTTGTGATGGATTTCTCAAGTAATCGGTAATTTCTCTTCTCCAATCATCAATCATATGACCTTCATCCAAAGCAAGAACTCCTTGATCCTCCCGATATCCTGAAGCAACTTGAGCTAATTTATTTGCTTCTTCGTTATGCCCCCTAGGGATATGATGTAAAGTTACTATCTGGAAACATTTCAAAAGCTCCTGACATTCTTCATAATATTCTCTCAATATGTCACTTTTACATTCATATTGACCAATCAATTGGTTGATGACTAACTCAGAATCCCCGAAGATTTCGACAGCAATAGCTTTTATTTCCACAAGAAGCCGAAGTCCTCTGAGTAAGGCTTCATATTCTGCTTGGTTGTTGGTAACATAAAACTCAATGGGGATAGCATACTTGAAAGTTAATCCTTGTGGAGAAATCAAGAAAATACCAACACCACCACCTTTGCTGCAAGATGAGCCATCGAAAAACAATGTCCAAGGTGCAATATTTATCATGTTAGCAGAAGGATCACGATGATGAGTGACAAAATCGGCAATAACTTGACCTTTCACTGCCTTTGCTGATTCGTATCCTAAATCAAATTCTGACAATGCAAAAATCCACTTGCCGATTCTTCCGTTCAGAATAGGCATTGACAGCATATGCTTTATTACGTCAAATTCAGAAACTATTACGCATTCGACATTTAACAAGTAATGCCGAAACTTAGTGCACGAGTAATACACACATAAACAAAGTTTCTCTGTAGCCGAATACCTCGTCTCTGGGTCTAACAGTTTTTGGCTAAGGTAAGCTATTACTCTTTCTTTCCCTTCAAATTCTTGCATAAGAGTCGATCCTATTGTCAGTCCATCGGCTGCCACGTACAATTTGAAAGGTTTACCAAACTGAGGAGGTATTAATACTGGTGGTGCCTTCATATATTCTTTAATTTCATCAAAAGCTTTCTGTTGTACGTCACCCCATATGAATTTTTGATCTTTCTTAAGCTTCAGCAATGGAGAAAAAGGCAAAACTCTTTCGGATAAGCCAGATATGAACCTCCTTACAAAATTAATCTTGCCAAGTAACGATTGCAATTCTGTGAGGTTGGTTGGAGGAACAACTTTGTCTATTGCCTCCATGCTTTTCTTTCCGACTTCAATTCCTCCTTTATGGATCAGAAACCCCAAAAACTCTCCTACCGAAACTCCAAAAGCACATTTGTTTGGATTCATCCTCAAACCATGCTTCCTTGTGCATTCCAAAGTCCTCCTCAAATTGACCAAATGCTCTTCATAATTTCTAGATTTTACAACCACATCATCAATATAGATTTCCACAATCTTGCCGATTAATTCATGGAAGATATAATTCCTAGCCCTTTGATAAGTTGTGCCGACATTTTTTAATCCGAATGTCATAACAACCCATTCAAACAAACCAATATGACCAGGACATCTAAAGGCTGTCTTTGAGATATCGTCCACTACCATAAAGATTTGATTATATCCAGCGTTACCATCCATAAAGCTGATGACTTCGTAACCAGCTGCTGCGTCAACAAGCAATTCGGCAACCGGCATCGGGTAACTATCCATTGGAGTAGCTTTGTTGAGATCTCTAAAATCAATGCAGACTCTCATCTTTCCATTCTTTTTATATACTGGAACTATACTCAAAATCCAATCTGCATATCTACATGGCCGAATGAAATTCGCTTTCAATAATCTCTCAATTTCCTTTTTCACATCGGCTAATACTTCTTCCTTAAAAATCTTCCGAGGAGGTCGCTTGTAAGGGCGATACCCAGGTTTGATCGGTAGTCGATGTTCAACAATGGAGCGATCTAATCCGGGCATCTCAATGTAATCCCATGCAAAACAATCTTTGAATTCTTTTAAAAGATTTATCAATTTCAACCTATACTCTGGATCCAAATTTGTACTGACATATATCGGTCTTGTTTCAGCTTCATTGCCAATATTGACTTCTTCTAACTTATCAGCCGACATGAAGCCTTGTCCCAACTTCCCTTCGTTTCCATCAATTGGGTTATCCATCCAAGAATTACTTTGAGAGTCAATCTTCTTGGATTGGCTGTTATGTCCCACTGGGCGTGCCAAAAAGTGTGTTGGCGCAAAACGTGACACACCGCACCTAACACACGGCAAGCCAAAAAGCTTAGCTTCAATTGGGGTGCCCGGACGGTTTGGAATCCGGAGACGTGCCAGTCGGTTTGACCTGAAAACCAACAAGGGATAAAACTATGAGAATACCACTGGAACATGCCGGGTGAGACTGGACAGTTCCATTTGTACGGCTTTGAAAGCCAATCACGACGGCACACAGCTATAGAAGCTGTTTGTCAAAGCATGTTTATAGAATCATTCGGCAAGTATAAAAGAAAGCATGTAAACATATTGACTGCCGAACGCATATGCAAGAAAAGAAACAGGCAACTTGCAAATATAAATCTATTCAAATAACCCATGCATAGGCTAATCCAACTACTCGGCCGCACGTCTAGTCTTCATAAAACCCGTCAGGCATAAACTAAGTCTACACCACTCCTTATAATTAGATTAATCCACCGCATGATACAATCTAATTATAAAAAGCTAAAAGCATGCATATATCCAAACAAATCTATGAATACTCATTACTCGTGTAAGCTTAACCAAGCTCGGCAAGTTAGCCGAGTTGGGATCCATGAAGAAGGAACATACAAACAAGCATGATTAAACCAATCTAAAACCTGCATCTGCCGCACGACACCTAGTTTTATCAAAGCCTAACCATAATTGACATGCATGAACCCACAACATGTGATAATCTAGATTGAAAGTTAATTCGGCCATCATGATCTTGCAGTTATTAAAACACAAGTAAACTTGTGCGACAAGGTCGAACAAAGATCAATCTAGATTGGGCAAAAGAGTGTTACAAAATTAAATAAAACAATGCAACACATGATAACTTAATGAATCTATCAGATTTGCCAGATCTAACAGAGTCGATAACAATCCCGCTCCTGCTAAACATATGAATAAACGCCTGCCGCACGGTATCTACCCATAAGCAAAGCATAAGCAAAGACCTCTTGATCGCTAACAATGGTCCACCGCAAGACCATTGAGAACAAGCAAGACTACTTGCATCATATCTAAATCCACCGCATGATACTAGACATGATAACAAGGTTGTCGGTACTTACGGAGGTCGACGGATCGATGATTCCTCTCGAAGAACTCGACGACACGACTTAAGGACTCGAAGGTGGCACAGGGCCGGTTTGTATTGATATGGTTGTGAACAATTTTACAATGGTCGAGGGTTTATATTTATACCCTGGATGAAACATGAGTCCTAGACGATTACGACTTATACAAATTCTATTCCTATTTTTCCCGGCGTCCTCCATCGCCACGTGTCTCTTCGTGCCAGCCATATTCACCTCCCGAATGGAGCCGCTGCTTTGCAAAATAGCCGACTGTATAGGCATCTGCTAAAATTCCGAGGATTAGCCGACCGATTGGTCGTTTACCGAATGCTCCTCTTACTGCCGGTCCGGCCCTCTTGTCATCCTCTAATGCGTGCGAAATTCTGATGTTAACAGATTGCTTGTTAGCACATCACGGTATCGAGACTATTTCTCATTGCACATTGAGTTAAACTTGAGTTGTGTAGTGTATGACCGAAACCGATGCTTTAAGCTTCTGATTGCATATGCATAGGCTTCGCTCGGTTGAAAAGTTAGGCAATGGCAAGCTTTCAACCTCTCGCAATCACATGCTAAATTCTAAACTTGTGTAATTTCACCGCTGCAACTCCGATAAAATCTGAAAACACAAGTCTATGTTTCATTCTGCAGCATGATGATTGAACTTTGTTAGGGGTAGTTCACCTTGTATACATGTTTAGCACTTGTTTGACTTCCTGTCTGTACATGTTTAGTGCTATTTTAATGGTGAATACCTTTTGGCTAAAACTGCTCACTTTGCTCATATGTTCATATTTCATATTTGGTGATCAGTTTGAGCCTTTGCTAGCATGTTGTGTATGTTGTTGAGTCATCGGATCAGTACTTTGTAGAGCATCTTTTCATTCTATTGAGTATGTTCTTGGAGCTGCTAACTTGCATTTTTGACTCATGCATTTTGAAGGGGGGGAAATTTGCTTGATAGTGCATTATCAACTAAGGGGGAGAAATTTGACAAATCATGTATGTCCTAGTTGGGTGCACTATTGGAGGAGGAGTTTGCTCGTTTGATTCGGAGCATTTTGCCAATTGGTTCAGAGCATTTTTGGTAGCTAATTGTGTTGAGCCTTTGCCTCTTTCTTGAGGGACTAGCGACTTTGCTTATATGCTTTTCAGTTACGCTTTTCGATTGGTATCGAGCTTCTTCATTTTCAATTGGTATCGAGCTCTTCTGTCCTTCATTCTGCCTTTCAGTATCCTTTAGTCGGTATCGAGCTTTCTCGCTAGTAGGTGTTGAGCTTTCCTGCTAGCGGTGTTAAGCCTGTTCTACCTCTTCTTGAGGGCTAGCTTTGCTTTGCTTGGTTGCGTCGAGCCTTTGCCCATGTCTTTGGGGACCAAGTTGTCTTGCTCTTTCCACTTGACCTTCTTACGGCTTTGCTATGCTTTTGGGTCATTTGGTCCAGTTCTCTCTTCCTTCTTCTTTCTTCTTCTTTCTTCATTATGATTTGTGTTGGTAGTTGACAATGCATTCATCAAGGGGGAGATTGCGGATACATGGGTGTATGCCGGATCTTGAGTGATGAGTGATTGTCAACGGGTTTGATGCGCATGTTCTTTGGCTTGTGTTGTGCAAGTGTTGAGCACGAAGACAGTGATCGAGGGCAAGGTGAAGGTCAAGTAGAGATGTGCCGTGCCGATGGACTGGGAGCGGTGAAGGATGGGCGTGCCGTGCGGCGGACGTGCCATGTCGATGGACCCAGAGCGGTGAAGGGCGGACGTGAGGCTTGGACTGAGGGACCGGTGGCCTGAGGATCAGCTGTGGTGGCTGACAGCCTGGGACAGCGACGAGCGAAGACTTGCAGGGGACGGTGTTGCTTGGGTCGAGGACCTGAGAACACGTGTCGGTGGACGGGGTGCACGGGCGGTGCATCCCCTGTACAGTGTCGGTTTGGTGGTTGAGCCACAGAAAAACCACTGGTGGACGGTTTCCAGGTTTGGGCCACAAAACCTGTGTGCGGCCGGTTTCTGAGTTTGGGCCACAAAACTCGGGCTGTGGACGGTTTCGAGGTTTGGGCCTCAAAACCTGGGTGCTGGCGGGTTTCTGAGTTTTGGGCCACAAAACTCAGACGATGGACGTCGGGTTTCCCGGTTTCGGCCTCAAATCCGAGGGGAGGACTTGAAGGCTGGTTTCCTATTTTTGGCCTCAAAACCGGGAGCGAGGTCCGTGAAAAGGACAGGCAGAGTGGTGGCGGCACGTGGCAGCAATCGGTGAGGTTGCGTCGAGGCAACACTACCAGTTGTACGGACGTGGCCGTCGGATCAGCATCTTCTTCGAGTTGGTCCAGAATAACCTTACGGTTTAGCTGGTTCGCTCTGTAAATATTTAGGGGTAGAGTGGGAATTAGAATTAGGATAAGTACGGGGAGACACCCACCTCCCAAACTATCTCAGTCATTTGCTATTCTCCACTTAGGGTTTTCCTGCTCTCCCACATCCCTACTGTAGCTACTGAGATCCGCAGAGAACCATACCTCTGTGTTCATGACATTTTGAGGAAGTGAGACCGTAATCTCACTATTGTAGCGTGTGGTAGCCACATGGATGCAAATCCGTGTTTTGATTCGTGTTTTGAAATTATTCTTCGCGTTCTTCGTTTCTCCGTGATTTTTTCGTCACTCGATCTCTCTCTATACTGCGTCTTTTTGAAATCCACTTGAATCAACTTGTTCTTTATAGTGAGGAGAACATTTCCACCGAAGGAATTCATCTCTACCCTCACGAACAAGTAGATCGGGTCGATTCAATTTTCGTGGCGCTTTTTCAGTTCATACACCTTCCCCTTCAATTTTTCGTTGATTGAGTTGTTTTGAGCGGATGATTTCTTGGGGCATAGTCTCCTAACTACCTCGTGATCATCCTATACAAGTTTGGGATCAAGGGATTTTGATTTGGATCGATTTGGAGGAGATTTGAGTTGAGGGCGACCAAAATCGCCCTTTCTGTTCATCCGCGGACAGTCCGCCGTTGGGGTCGCGGACAGTCCGCGCGTCGGGCTCCAGCCGACTCAGTGGCTATGTGGCTCGAGCGTTTTGGTCCGGAGTGACCTGCGGACAGTCCGCCGGTCTAACTCACAGACAGTCCGGGAGTGACCAGGGAGACTTCAGCAGCAGTGCGTTTTTGCACATCTGGCTGGCGGACAGTCCGCCACCAGAGCTCGGACAGTCCGCCGTTGGGCAGACAGTTCGCGGACTGGACCCCAGACAGTCCGGGACTTGGCTGAAGCTTGTGGTTTAGTGCGTTTGCTCTCCCGGATTTTCCCCTTGGTTTTCGGATTTCTCGTTTGGCCCTAGAGTTGACCGAGGAACTTCTCTAGGTATCTTTGCTACTTGTTAGCATAGGTATTTGGGGATTTCTTGACATAGCCTTCCATCTACGTTCGGGAGTCGGTTTTTAGGTGTCAAACTTGTGCCGGTGTTTTTGGTGTTCGACTAGCTGTTGTCTTGTGGTGCCTCGCTGTGATCCTAGGGATCATCAACCCTCTTCCAAGGGTCGTGGGCATCACGTTTCGGTTGAAGCTTTTGGGGGTCGATTTTTGGGACAAAGGCCGAAGTTTCGAGAGAATTTTTTAGGCTCCCATTCACCCCCCTCTGGTTGCCTTGCTTTTGCATTCTCGTTCCATCATATCTGATGGATGGACGGGTAACAAACTTCGTTTACCTCTACCTCTAGGTGCCGATTTTGTTGACTTGTCTTGCCCTTTGGCATTAGAAGATCTTTCCAAAGTTCTAGTTGTTTGTGACATTCCAGAGGTCTTTCTGGATGAGTTACCAGGGTTACCACCCAAGAGAGCTGTAGAGTTTGCAATCGAATTGCTACCAAGGACAGCACCAATCTCAAGGAGACTCTACCGTATGCCGCCCAATGAGTTAGCAGAACTCAAGATCCAGTTGAAGGAACTTTTAGGCAAGGGGTTCATCCAACCAAGCATATCAGAATGGGGTTGTCCAGCCTTGTTTGTTAAGAAGAAGGATAAGTCGTTACGGATGTGCGTGGATTATCGCCCACTCAATGTTGTGACCGTCAAGAACAAATATCCTTTGTCCCAAATAGACATTCTATTTGATCAGTTGTCTAGAGCTAAAGTGTTTTTCAAGATCGAGTTGAGATCAGGCTATCATCAGATCAGAATTCGACCACAAGATATCCCGAAGATGGCATTCTCAACCAGATATGGGTTATGAGTACCTTGTTATGTCATTTGGTCTGACTAATGCTTTGGCATACTGTTGACACTGGTTATCTATCAAAATTAAAGGATAAATAAATATGAAAAGGGCATGAATTCAATCACCAACAAAGGTTTAGGGTTTTAATTGACAATATTCCATGAGTTTTAGTGAATTGTGATTCTGCAGGGACTAAACCAGGAAACCGGCACTGATTACTTCTCCTAGAAGGAAACCGATGGAAGATTACGGAACCGGCATGTCAGGAATACTCCAGAAGGATCTAGAGGACACCAGAGGACACCACGAGGTGGGACTCCCCGAGAGGCTACCAGGTGGGACCGGTCGGTACCACCCTTAAACCGACCGGTCTCCCCCCGGGCCCGCTAGACTTCGTCTTCTGGAAGCTTCCTCTATCGCCTTTGAGGATCCATCTCAGCCCTACGTGAAGTCGGATTGATCTAACGGTCGCGGTTGATCCCTCAGGGTTATATAAACAGGCCCCTAGACCCTAGGGAAGATCAAGTCTCTCTTCAGAAAAGTCTATGCCTCATTCAGAAACCCTAGAAGAAGACTTCAAGAGCCAGCTTTCAAGTAGAAGACAAGATACCCCTCTAGTTTAGGTTTAGAATCTAGTCTCATACTAGAACTAGAAGAGAGAGAGAGAGGAAGAGATCAAGAAGGAGCTCTGGCCTGTCGGATCAACCTCTTCATCTTGTACCTGCGGATTCAAGTTCATCTTCAACTTGCTTCAGCGATTGTTTTGGTAATCAACGTCTATATTTAAGTTTGAGTCATTATTCTTATTATTCATAAGGTTTATGACTCTCTTTTGAGTACTTTAATTCTAGTCATTCTAGAGTTAGAGTAGTTGGATAGTGTAAGCGTGGTGCTTAGACTTAATAGCTCATAAATGCCTCCTATAACGCCGGTAGTAGTGGTTTTTCGCAAGGGTGACTCTTATAGCCTTGTTGATTCTTCTATAGTCCACTTACCCGTGTGTAGGCTCGGTAGGATTATACATTTGCATGAAAGACTCATACTCTGTTTGTGACCTTTTATGGCAACTTCCCCACTAAGAATAATATAAACATATCACTCTTAAATTGGAACTAGACAGCCTTAGTGATCCCCTCTATACTTCTAGATTCTTCGTCCTTGTTAGCTACTCAGGGGTTAGACTTTAAGACTTAACACTATCTGTTCCTTTGGGTTCGATATTAAAACTGGGTTACTCCGGTGAAGTGCTACATCGGTAGATTTTATCTGTGCGCTTGCGGATAAAGTAGAGTGTGCGTTAATTTATACCAACAAGCATTTCTGGCGCCGTTGCCGGGGAACGGTATATCATTTTAAGTCTTAGTTTAACCTTGTAATCATACTTTTATCTTTTCCTTTTTTGTCCCAGTCTTTTCATCATTTTTTTGTTAATTCTTATGAATGTTGTTTTTGAATTTCACTCTTATCTATCACTACCCCATGAGCATAACTATAACCAGTAGAATCCTTACACCCCATCATAATACCTGGTTATTAGCTATGCCTACCGTTCCGCTGTACTGAGCATAGAAATATAATTATGAAAATATTCCTTCGGGTATTTTGTCACTAAACTTTCTAGGTCTGAAGCAGAAAAGAACGAAGGAACAACAAACACAAGGTATGTCCAACCAATCATCATGTAACATTGAATCACATTCATCCAATCTTGATTTGTACAAACACCAAATTTGGGGGATACACTTCATAAGAACATCTCTTGCCATGTTGCTATGTTGGTTGTCCCTACCTTTAAGATATGCTCATCATGCTCTTTCATCACCATCTGAGTAAATCTCTATAATGCCTTCATGTTACCTTTATTTGCTATAGTATATGTTTAGGTTTGAAGTACATTCATACATCTCTTAAATGAAGCATGGTGCATAGTTTATGAGTGGGTGATCTTGCTTTCAAAGGCCTTTTAATTTAAGCATGCTTAGGTTAGAATGCCCTGTTAAATCAAATTAGACATGGTGTCTAGGTTGGTTTTTGAGCCGACAGTATGCCATAGTGGATGTTGGATATTTTGTTGGACTAACCCCTACAGGAAAACTTTCAATATCAATTTGGGAAAGTCCGGAGATGAACTCACACTAGAGATGAAGAGACACATGAACTTCAATAACTTTGCATAATGAAGACTCAGCTCGTTCATCATAGATGAAAGAACTGTGAGTATCAAAGTTTATTTATTTTGTCTTCTACTGCAAGTTATGCCTTGAATCATGCAGCAAACACATACTAGTCTATGCTAAAGTAATCCTAAAAATATCCTTTTATTAGCATAGATGCAAAATACATAAGTTATGGATAACAACTCATGTTTCAAGTTCTTGCAATCCTTCGGGTATATGTCCACTAACATTATGCAGGAGAGAAATTTTGTTCATGCATGGTTCGGTGTGAACATTGAAGATCCAAAACTCAAACAATAGACACACAAACCTACTCTCAGATCACAAATGGTGATAGCCTAGCTTTGAGTCTTGCTTGGGCGCTGATGACAAATAGGATGCAACTTACCTCGTATGAGACAACCTATGCCTGCAACCATCATTGCCCAAGATATCAAGACAAGAAGTGGGAAGTTATCCTCTTTTCTAATCAAGAACTAGCTTGGGAGACAAGATGGTACCACTACAATAATAGCAAGATCTACAAGTCAAACACATGAACATATTGTTGGGAGTCCATCTACATCACAAACCAGCCTGGGAGAGACAATTCTGTTGTCTAGATGTGTTACACAATCAAAGGGAGGAAGGAGGAGCCCAACTTCAAACATATTAATCTTCTACTCACCACTTTGATCAACACAAACCACTAGATGCTATCCCAGTAGAGAAGAAGAATATGATCCACCACTCATTCTTGGAAGATCATTCTTGAACACCATCAATGTTATCATCTTTGCCGGACTTGGAGAAGTCAACTTTTGGATCTTTCGCTGCATCTTTAACATCTACATCACTTAAGAGCAGCCAAAGAGAACCAAGAGAAGACGTCAAAGGGAGATCCAACTGCCAAGAATTGAGGAGGGCATCATGAAGGATGAAGCCACTGCACCACAAGAGTTAGAAGATGGAGAGATTGTACCTGAGCTAGCAAATCAAGAAGAACAACCGATAAGATCTCCATCATCTAGACACTGTTGAGAGGATAAGTCTCAGTTGTGACATTACCAGACAAAAGACTATCATAGAGGCACTCGAGTAGCAGCTCTAATTTCAAGTCTCTTGTCAACCCAATAATTAAAGGAAAAACAAGAAAGGTTGACAGGAGAAGAGAGAGGATCCTAGTCAACATACTCGAGGAACAATGCGCCTTCACTGATAAGTCGACACAAGAGAAGGAAGGTCGATAACTATAAAGATGATTCCACTGTGATCTTCCTCCTCTCAATCACATTATGAGACAAACAAGAGAAGACAAGCCATTCATAAACAACAACCAGCTAGACAAGAGGAGCTTCCACAAGGTGGTTCAGCACAATCACTTTCCAATGACAAAGTAACATTTCAAGGTAACTAACCATCACTTTAAAAGCTTCTTCTTGATTCTAGTATGAACATAAATAAAGAACTAAACATGTTTAAGTTGCACCTCACTTGATCCAACCTAATCAACTCAACATATACAGTCCCTTGATCCTTGTTCATAGCTTTACTCTCTTGAATCTCACTGTCTTAACTAAATGAGCTAAAATATTGTGCATCTAACTTTTGGAAGATGATATATCTCAATTATGAAAAGATCGACACTTTATGCATAGATTATCCTTCCTTGGGTTAAGTAATTTGATCTGTTAAATATTTTAATATACTTTTATGCTCATCCTCTGATTCTATCACTCATGTTAAGATTGAATAGAACACATAAACAACAAGTTTGTCTTGTGCAATGTGCCTAAGGGGAATAAACAAAACTTTTGGTTCTGTTGGTGTTTTTCCACCAACAGAGCCCATGCACTTGATCTCTACCTTGTCTTTACGAGCAGGACACACTCTTGAGCAAACATGGCGAAGTTTGTCACTCCCAAATTCTACAGAGTAAAGGTCCTAGATCTACAAGAACATGCACACTGAGCAAGATGCTGCCAGCGTCCACAATTAACGCTTCACTTCAAACTGTTGGACGAACAAATGACATGAGTGACACCATATCAAGAGGCATAATCAAGAAGGAATGATGGAAGACGTCGTAGTCAGAATTAGAGGTCATGAAGTCCCCACAGACTTCTTGATCCTCGACATGAGAAGACGATGATGTCCACCTCATCCTAGGAAGACCATTCCTCTATGCTACAAGTACAATCATTTACAAGAGGAAATCTATTTTCACTTTCGTGGAGAAAAGCCACGATGCAACTTCATCAACTACATACCCAATGAAGCACCCAAGAAGAACAGAAGTGAAAGACGCCGCTCTCAACGCCAAGGAAGATAAACTATCAAGAATAGAGAGGTCAATCATGATGTAGAAGCTATCGACACTGTCCCAGAAAAGAAAGAACAAGAGAAACCTCAAGACAGTGAACCACAGGAAGTGAAGACTCAGACCAAGAAAGTATGGAAGAAAATATCTGCACCTCAGAGGTACAATCAATAACAACTTTCCAAACGTCTAACATACCTTGGGAGGTCTGAACCAAGGAATGTCCGGTTCGTCGGACCTAAATATCCGAACCTTCGCCAAAGGTAAAAATCGCTAGTTATTTTTATATTTACTTTACTGCATATTTCTCATATTTAATCCATAACCAGTTCTTGCATCATCATATTTAATTTACAACACATTTTAATTCCTGCATTGCATTAGAGAAGAAAATAAAAATATTGCATTTGTTACACTACATCAAAAACCATAAAGCCTCATGTGAATAATTCTATGATGTGAAAACCCCGCAAGGATATTCACCGTGGTGGCATAAATAATAAAAATAAATATGCATTTTCTCTTGCATCATAAAAATATTAAAACATAAAAATATTGAGAAAGAGATCTTACTGAAATTCTGGACAACTAAGGCTTGAGTGGTCAACCGCTAATGCTTAATCTGTTCCACAAGTTTTGTTGTCTATTTGAGTTTCACAGGATTTAAAAGGCCAAGAAAAGTTGACAAGCAAGTGAATGCTCCATCCACTGTTGGAACACTGTCTCAACAAACTTCAACATCAATCAAAGCTCTAATAGAGCAAGGACATATCTGTAACAGAACCAACCAATTTGCACCAGATTAAGCACCAAGAACTTCTCTTATCGCAAAAATCATCAAGTACTTAAGCTCGTACAAACCCGGTAGTCCAGAAATCTCGAAGGATTTCAAATCATTTCAACGACATCCAGCCAAGATCGTAATAGTTCAGCGAACATGCCCACAGGATACATCACAGTTGCACATAGTTCAAATTACATCTGAGTACGAAATAATATTACAAACCATAGTTTGATAGTAATAGCGGAAGCAACATAGTCTTAACATAAGTTTGGATTGTTCTTAATACAGTGTCATCAGTCCGATCAGGTCCACAAAAGCAACAGATAAGATAAGTGGTGACCATGCCCCTGGTCTAGTCATCTCCCGTAACCGGGTATAAGCAGTTCTCACAATAGCCATAGAAGCACTGGCCATCTGCAACAACAAGGGAATAAAACCCTGAGTACAAGAAGGTACTCAGCTAGACTTACCCGTCATAAACCAGAAATAATGAGACACCAAGGTTCATGCAGGCTATATAGGTGGGGGTTGGCTACACATACTCCTTTGCATGAAAGCTTTTGTAAGTAAAACTCAACTTATGGTGTTGGCATTCACTTTTAATAATTAATTCTACGTTACTAGGTTTGCACCTGAATTAAAACAAGCACTTGACTAATTAATCAATCAAGAGTGACTATTTCATCAATAGCCTTTCAGATTCCATAACCATCTTAGTTCCATAAGTTCTACGGGCGATGATCTACAGTTAACTGCTCACTGTCCAGGAGCGATGGCGATTATAATCGATTCCTACCAGCTGGGGATAAAATGTCTCACACTCGCTCGGCACAATCCGGCTACGGCAGTCGTAAGCTACCAGTCAGGAGATTCGAGAACACAACGCGCGGGACGGCCATGGGCCCTTCTACACCGTGGGTTATCTCAGTGCCAGGTCGCTCAAGTTATAACTGCCCACGGTCATGCCAGATGGCTGGGGGCATGCTATGCGCTGCTGGGTGGCCGTGGGCATGCCGTGTGCTGCCGGCAGCCGGTCGCCGTCCGGAGGCCACACGCTTGGTGGTTCATCGCGTGGTTGCATGCACAAACAAAAGAGAGAGGGGCGCGTGGGGGATAAAGAAATAGGTAGGGAGATTTGTTGGGTGGGGGAGAAAGAAAAAGGTAGGGAGATTTGTTGGAGCAACAAAAATGGGTAGAGAAGAGGAGGATTTAGGTAGGCAAGGAATCTGTTGGGTTCAGTAGGTAGCCTGCTGGAGTTGGTTTTTTTTTCTCCTACTACATAAATTGGGGATAGGTGGTCTGTTTAGGTAATCTGTTGTAGATGCTCAGCAGTAATGGATCATAGCCTTCATTTCTCCTTCACAATCCAACTTAGCCTAAATTATTTCTCATTCAAAATCATACAATATTATGCTCCGGTCCTTATTGACCCCGATACTTAAATTTGCTACACTAAATTAGAGGGTCCTTTGCCACCCTTAGATATACTCCCTCTGTCCTATTGAAAAGTATCGTTTTAGATTTTTCTGAATTCTTGTTTAATTATTGGTCTTATTCAAAAAAAATTGTAGAAATATTATTTATTTTGTTATGACTTATTTTATTATTATATACTTTGATGATGATTTATTTATTTTATTATCTGCTTAAAATTTTGAATAAGTGAGTGGTCAAACAAGAAGTCTAAAAAATCTAAAACGATTCTTTTAATGAAACAGAGGGAGTATGATCTTGAAATGCATTCATGTATTTAGAGCTTGTTTGGTTGGTGTTGTAGTTTTCACGTCTAACTTTCTGCGAAGTGTGGCTATCCCATGAAGTGTTTAGTAAAATCCAAGCCACACTTATGATAAAATTTGACAAGAAATTGAATATATGACATGACAAATAGGGTGCTAAAAAGTTTGGTACACCATAGCTATGACAGTCAAGTAACATCCTGTGGTTGAAACTGTGGCATGATTAACGTGCCAAGTTATGACCAGAAACCAAACAAACCACTATGCATCCATTTAATTAGAATAAGGCTTTGTGTGTTCCTGTGGGAGTGTTGGCCAAAGCGAACTTCAACTCGTCTTCCTCTTGAGCGCTCATGAATTTAGATCCAATCGGCCCCTCCCTTCCCTTCGGTGAGCTCGTCGGATCGGGGGCAAGGAGTGGGGCTCTCTGGCCCTTCCCTCTTCTACTAGAATACGCGCTTCTAACCAATTAGTCACATAGTAGAGATAAAGGGTTGTTTAGTTTGAGGGTGAAAATTTTTGGATGTCACATCGAATGTTTTGGCACAAATTTAGAGTATTAAAATTCGACTATTAAAAAACTAATTACATAGTTTTAAAGTAACTGACAAGGCGAATTTTCAAGTCTAATTAATCTATAATTAAAATATTAACCGTAATACTATATTATCAAAATATGAATTTATTAGGTTTAAAAAACAATCTTATAAATTATTCATAATCCGCGCCGCAACTGGCGGCGGCTCCGCTCCGCCGCACCACCACTGGCGGCAGTCCCGTCGCTCGCGACTGCTGCGGCCCCGCTCCTCCTTGAAGGAAGCAGCCTCCACGGTTCCACCGCTGGGGAAGCAGCCTCCACTGCTCGATCAGCACTGTGTTGAGCATCCGGCAAACAGTTACGAAGACAAAGGTATGTGTTCTATTCAGGGGAGCCGCTCTATACTAGCACTAATCCCATAATGGATTCATTTTATTTTAGATCTTTTTTTTTGTTCGAACGAACACCTTTGTTTCAGATTTGATGATTAAAAATTGTTACTGCATAGCATGAGATCATAGTGGAGGTTCCTTGCTTGCCCCAACAACTGCTTGCCAAACCATATGCATCTGGATCCAATTCTGTTCGCCAACAAAGAGGTGACTATTCCCAATGTTTAATGTGGCTGCATTTTGAAACACACATGATTTCTTATTTTGTTTTTTCCTCATTGCTTCCTTATATCAATGTCGTAACTTGATTACTGTATTATTGTGCTATATTATTTTAGTAATTAACTTGATCACCATAGTGATAAATGTATTATTGTAACCACTTACTGCAAAATGGCTTTGTTAGGATAAGTTGGATGGTTCAACATGATAATTAAGATTCAGTAGTTATGATAAGTCTGATGACTTGAGGTGTTAATTATTGTTAAGAATTATCGACTTCTGCCTATTATGCTAAATGAGCAAGAAATGGTTACAATATATAAGTTGAATAGCTCAAAATGTTAATTATATGATCATGAATTACCACAGTTTATGCTAGTTCATGTTCTACTCATGTTTTCTAAAAAATCAAACTTTACCAGATTTCCATAATTTTGGTTCTCATTGAGATTCAGGTAGTTGTTAGTTCAGTCGGTGTTCATGGTTTCAGTTATTTTGTGATACTTGTTTCCTATTCAAATCATATACACTAGCCTTCCTTGTTTCCGTAATCATGTAGACCAATCTTTCTATAAGCATCTGTCTTATGGTAATTCTAAAATTTAATGCAGAAGTGTCGTAAATTTATTACAACAGTTTGTGGTTGCTATGACAATGGGGAATTCTAATAATCATAGCGGCAATTGTTGAGCAATTCAAATTATCTTAATTAGTGTTACCATGGTTAGATAGTCTCAATGTTACTCAGACAAAGAGGTATCTATAAGTTCCTATGATATAGGTGTTTTATGATTAGATTATATATGGTTACTTTTACCAGATTTAGGCAATGGGATAAATCGGTGCTTGGTAGGTTGTGCAGTGACTGATATTGCACTTTCTCTTCTTTTATCCGAATGCATATTATAGTAAATTTGTTTATGTAACTGAGGTCTGAAGCACTAGTACAAAGTGAACGCTTATGTAGTTTCATGATCGATGATTTCTGGTTTCAGTATCTTAACCAGGTCAAATATCCCTTTCCTTGTGAATTAATCATGTGCAAAAACATGGACCTAGATATGATAATTTTTTTCTAGCCTAGCATCTGTACTATTTTTAATACTACTATTTTTAGACTCAGTTTCATTAAATAGGACATAGGACATAGGAGGTCAGTTATTAGATTTGGTTCAGAGTAAAGATGCAAAAGGCCAACGTGATGGACAAATTATATTTTTTGTTTTATTATTCTAGCAGATATGTCGGTCGCTGTGGCATCTATGACAAATAGAACTAAAGAGGTCTGTCAGGTGTCATATATATCTTCTAAGAAAACATTTGTGGATAGGCAGTGAGATGGACTAGTGCTTGATAGTCTTCATACAAAAGCAGGTAATTGTTGCCTTTTCCTCTTTTTGATATAGAGATCTGCGCTTACTAGTAAATTGGGCCTATGCCTGAACTGCTAATAACTCATACATAAAGAATACATAGTAGTTCATTCAAATATTCTTGTATCTCACTGTGTTTTGATTTACAAAGGTAGTCTAATAACAATACATTATAGTGATTCATATATAAAGGACATATATATTGTAAATATCATTTTAGGCAAAATTTTGGTTATTGCCTCATTAAATTATTGATTCAAATCATTGTAATTACTTAACAGCCTATTGGACTTGTCATTTGAGTAGCATCAGAGTACCGTGACCCTAAATTGTGGTAGCTCTCCCTATCTTCATTATCGTAATTTTGATCAGCCTTATTAGTTTTATCATCAACCATGGTCCAAAATTCTTGTAAATACTTATATTCATGGTACCCATTTGTCGTAAATACCAGTGTGAAGGTAAATTCATAATATAGAATTCTCGTAAATATAATTACTGAATTTCTTGTAAATATTGTTAGTATATAGCCGTAAACACAATTCTCATAAATATTATGTAACTTATAACGAAG